>CM060615.1:19182084-20633443 GCA_030578255.1 Tiaroga cobitis
GTGGAGCACAGTAGAGGTAGAGTAGAGTGGAGCACAGTAGAGGTAGAGTACAGTGGAGTGAGTACAGTAGAGGTAGTGTACAGTGGAGCACAGTAGAGGTAGAGTACAGTGGAGCACAGTAGAGGTAGAGTACAGTGGAGTATAGTAGAGGTAGAGTACAGTAGAGCACAGTAGAGATAGAGTACAGCAGAGCACAGTAGAGGTAGAGTACAGTGGAGCACAGTAGAGGAAGAGTACAGTGTAGTACAGTAGAGATAGAGTACAGTGGAGTACAGTAGAGATAGAGTACAGTCGAACACAGTAGAGATAAGTGCAGTGGAGTATAGTAGAGGTAGAGTACAGTGGAGTACAGTAGAGGTAGAGTACAGTGGAGTACAGTAGAGGTAGAGTAGAGTGGAGCACATTAGAGGTAGAGTAGAGTAGAGTACAGTAGAGGTAGAGTACAGCGGAGTACAGTAGAAGTTGAGTAAAGTGGAGCACAGTAGAGGTAGAGTAGAGCGGAGTACAGTAGAGGTAGAGTACAGTGGAGTACAGTAGAGGTAGAGTACAGTGGAGTAGAGTAGAGATAGAGTACAGTGGAGCACAGCAGAGGTAGAGTACAGTGGATCACAGTAGAGATAGAGTACAGTGGAGTACAGTGGAGCACAGTAGAAGTAGAGTACAGTGGAGCACTGTAGAAATAGATTACAGTGGAGTACAGTAGAGATAGAGTACAGTGGAGTACAGTAGAGGTAGAGTACAGTGGAGCACAGTAGAGGTAGAGTACAGTGGAGTATAGTTGAGGTAGACTACAGTGGAGTACAGTAGAGGTAGAGAACAGTGGAGTACAGTAGAGATAGAGTACAGTGGAGCACAGTAGAGGTAGAGTACAGTGGAGCACAGTAGAGGTAGAGTACAGTGGAGCAGAGTAGAGGTAGAGTACAGTGGAGTACAGTAGAGGTAGTGTACAGTGGAGCACAGTAGAGGTAGAGTACAGTGGAGCACAGTAGAGGCAGAGTACAGTGGGGTACAGTAGAAATAGATTACAGTGGAGCACAGTAGAGTACAGTAGAGCACAGTAGAGGTAGAGTACAGTGGAGCACAGTAGAGGTAGAGTAGAGTGGAGCACAGTAGAGGTAGAGTACAGTGGAGTACAGTAGAGGTAGTGTACAGTGGAGCACAGTAGAGGTAGAGTACAGTGGAGCACAGTAGAGGTAGAGTACAGTGGAGTATAGTAGAGGTAGAGTACAGTAGAGCACAGTAGAGATAGAGTACAGCAGATTACAGTAGAGGTAGAGTACAGTGGAGCACAGTAGAGGTAGAGTACAGTGGAGCACAGTAGAGTAGAGTAGAGATAGAGCACAGTGGAGCACAGCAGAGGTAGAGTAGAGTGGAGTACAGTAGAGGTAGAGTACAGTGGAGTACAGTAGAGAGAGAGAGTACAGTGGAGCACAGTAGACATAGAGTACAGTAGAGCCAAGTAGAGGTAGAGTACAGTGGAGTACAGTAAAGGTAGAGCACAGTGGAGCACTGTAGAGGTAGAGTACAGTGGAGTACAGTAGAGATAGAGTACATTGGAGCACAGTAGAGGTAGAGTACAGTGGAGCACAGTAGAGGTAGAGTAGAGTGGAGCACAGTAGAGGTAGAGTACAGTGGAGTGAGTACAGTAGAGGTAGTGTACAGTGGAGCACAGTAGAGGTAGAGTACAGTGGAGCACAGTAGAGGTAGAGTACAGTGGAGTATAGTAGAGGTAGAGTACAGTAGAGCACAGTAGAGATAGAGTACAGCAGAGCACAGTAGAGGTAGAGTACAGTGGAGCACAGTAGAGGAAGAGTACAGTGTAGTACAGTAGAGATAGAGTACAGTGGAGTACAGTAGAGATAGAGTACAGTCGAACACAGTAGAGATAAGTGCAGTGGAGTATAGTAGAGGTAGAGTACAGTGGAGTACAGTAGAGGTAGAGTACAGTGGAGTACAGTAGAGGTAGAGTACAGTGGAGTACAGTAGAGGTAGAGTAGAGTGGAGCATATTAGAGGTGGAGTAGAGTAGAGTACAGTAGAGGTAGAGTACAGCGGAGTACAGTAGAAGTTGAGTAAAGTGGAGCACAGTAGAGGTAGAGTAGAGCGGAGTACAGTAGAGGTAGAGTACAGTGGAGTACAGTAGAGGTAGAGTACAGTGGAGTAGAGTAGAGATAGAGTACAGTTGAGCACAGCAGAGGTAGAGTACAGTGGATCACAGTAGAGATAGAGTACAGTGGAGTACAGTGGAGCACAGTAGAAGTAGAGTACAGTGGAGCACAGTAGAAATAGATTACAGTGGAGTACAGTAGAGATAGAGTACAGTGGAGTACAGTAGAGGTAGAGTACAGTGGAGCACAGTAGAGGTAGAGTACAGTGGAGTACAGTAGAGGTAGTGTACAGTGGAGCACAGTAGAGGTAGAGTACAGTGGAGCACAGTAGAGGTAGAGTACAGTGGAGTATAGTTGAGGTAGACTACAGTGGAGTACAGTAGAGGTAGAGAACAGTGGAGTACAGTAGAGATAGAGTAACGTGGAGCACAGTAGAGGTAGAGTACAGTGGAGCACAGTAGAGGTAGAGTACAGTGGAGCAGAGTAGAGGTAGAGTACAGTGGAGTACAGTAGAGGTAGTGTACAGTGGAGCACAGTAGAGGTAGAGTACAGTGGAGCACAGTAGAGGCAGAGTACAGTGGGGTACAGTAGAAATAGATTACAGTGGAGCACAGTAGAGTACAGTAGAGCACAGTAGAGGTAGAGTACAGTGGAGCACAGTAGAGATAGAGTACAGTGGAGCACAGTAGAGGAAGAGTACAGTGGAGTACAGTGGAGCAGAGTAGAGGTGGAGTAGAGTAGAGTACAGTAGAGGTAGAATACAGTGGAGTACAATAGAGATAGAGTACATTGGAGTAGAGTAGAGATAGAGTACAGTGGAGCACAGCAGAGGTAGAGTACAGTGGATCACAGTAGAGATAGAGTACAGTGGAATACAGTGGAGCACAGTAGCGGTAGAGTAGAGTGGAGAACAGTAAAGATAGAGTACAGTGGAGTACAGTAGAGGTAGAGTACAGTGGAGCCCAGTAGAGATAGAGTACAGTGGAGTACAGTAGAGGTAGAGTACAGTGGAGCACAGTAGAGGTAGAGTACAGTGGAGTACAGTAGAGGTAGAGTACAGTGGAGCACAGTAGAGGTAGAGTACAGTGGAGTACAGTGGAGCACAGTAGAGGTGGAGTACAGTAGAGTAGAGTAGAGGTAGAGTACAGTGGAGTGCAGTAGAGATAGAGTACAGTGGAGTAGAGTAGAGTTAGAGTACAGTGGAGTAGAGTAGAGATAGAGTACAGTGGAGTATAGTTGAGGTAGAGTACAGTGGAGCAAAGTAGAGGTAGAGTAGAGTGGAGTATATTTGAGGTAGACTACAGTGGAATACAGTAGAGGTAGAGTACAGTAGAGCACAGTAGAGGTAGAGTACAGTGGAGCACAGTAGAGGAAGAGTACAGTGTAGTACAGTAGAGATAGAGTACAGTGGAGTACAGTAGAGATAGAGTACAGTCGAACACAGTAGAGATAAGTGCAGTGGAGTATAGTAGAGGTAGAGTACAGTGGAGTACAGTAGAGGTAGAGTACAGTGGAGTACAGTAGAGGTAGAGTAGAGTGGAGCACATTAGAGGTAGAGTAGAGTAGAGTACAGTAGAGGTAGAGTACAGCGGAGTACAGTAGAAGTTGAGTAAAGTGGAGCACAGTAGAGGTAGAGTAGAGCGGAGTACAGTAGAGGTAGAGTACAGTGGAGTACAGTAGAGGTAGAGTACAGTGGAGTAGAGTAGAGATAGAGTACAGTGGAGCACAGCAGAGGTAGAGTACAGTGGATCACAGTAGAGATAGAGTACAGTGGAGTACAGTGGAGCACAGTAGAAGTAGAGTACAGTGGAGCACTGTAGAAATAGATTACAGTGGAGTACAGTAGAGATAGAGTACAGTGGAGTACAGTAGAGGTAGAGTACAGTGGAGCACAGTAGAGGTAGAGTACAGTGGAGTATAGTTGAGGTAGACTACAGTGGAGTACAGTAGAGGTAGAGAACAGTGGAGTACAGTAGAGATAGAGTACAGTGGAGCACAGTAGAGGTAGAGTACAGTGGAGCACAGTAGAGGTAGAGTACAGTGGAGCAGAGTAGAGGTAGAGTACAGTGGAGTACAGTAGAGGTAGTGTACAGTGGAGCACAGTAGAGGTAGAGTACAGTGGAGCACAGTAGAGGCAGAGTACAGTGGGGTACAGTAGAAATAGATTACAGTGGAGCACAGTAGAGTACAGTAGAGCACAGTAGAGGTAGAGTACAGTGGAGCACAGTAGAGGTAGAGTAGAGTGGAGCACAGTAGAGGTAGAGTACAGTGGAGTACAGTAGAGGTAGAGCACAGTGGAGCACTGTAGAGGTAGAGTACATTGGGGTACAGTAGAGATAGAGTACATTGGAGCACAGTAGAGGTAGAGTACAGTGGAGCACAGTAGAGGTAGAGTAGAGTGGAGCAGAGTAGAGGTAGAGTACAGTGGAGTACAGTAGAGGTAGTGTACAGTGGAGCACAGTAGAGGTAGAGTACAGTGGAGCACAGTAGAGGTAGAGTACAGTGGAGTATAGTAGAGGTAGAGTACAGTAGAGCACAGTAGAGGTAGAGTACAGCAGAGCACAGTAGAGGTAGAGTACAGTGGAGCACAGTAGAGGAAGAGTACAGTGTAGTACAGTAGAGATAGAGTACAGTGGAGTACAGTAGAGATAGAGTACAGTCGAACACAGTAGAGATAAGTGCAGTGGAGTATAGTAGAGGTAGAGTACAGTGGAGTACAGTAGAGGTAGAGTAGAGTGGAGCAAATTAGAGGTGGACTAGAGTAGAGTACAGTAGAGGTAGAGTACAGCGGAGTACAGTAGAAGTAGAGTAAAGTGGAGCACAGTAGAGGTAGAGTAGAGTGGAGTACAGTAGAGGTAGAGTACAGTGGAGTACAGTACAGGTAGAGTACAGTGGAGTAGAGTAGAGAAAGAGTACAGTGGAGCACAGCAGAGGTAGAGTACAGTGGATCACAGTAGAGATAGAGTACAGTGGAGTACAGTGGAGCACAGTAGAAGTAGAGTACAGTGGAGCACAGTAGAAATAGATTACAGTGGAGTACAGTAGAGATAGAGTACAGTGGAGTACAGTAGATGTAGAGTACAGTGGAGCACAGTAGAGAAGAGTAGAGATAGAGCACAGTGGAACACAGCAGAGGTAGAGTAGAGTGGAGTACAGTAGAGGTAGAGTACAGTGGAGTACAGTAGAGAGAGAGTACAGTGGAGCACAGTAGAGATAGAGTACAGTAGAGCCAAGTAGAGGTAGAGTACAGTGGAGTACAATAGAGATAGAGTACAGTGGAGCACAGTAGAGATAGAGTACAGTGGATTACAGTAGAGGTAGAGTACAGTGGAGCACAGTAGAGGTAGAGTACAGTGGAGCACAGTAGAGGTAGAGTAGAGTGGAGCACAGTAGAGGTAGAGTACAGTGGAGTACAGTAGAGGTAGTGTACAGTGGAGCACAGTAGAGGTAGAGTACAGTGGAGCACAGTAGAGGTAGAGTACAGTGGAGTATAGTAGAGGTAGAGTACAATAGAGCACAGTAGCGATAGAGTACAGCAGAGCACAGTAGAGGTAGAGTACAGTGGAGCACAGTAGAGGTAGAGTACAGTGGAGCACAGTAGAGTAGAGTAGAGATAGAGCACAGTGGAGCACAGCAGAGGTAGAGTAGAGTGGAGTACAGTAGAGGTAGAGTACAGTGGAGTACAGTAGAGAGAGAGTACAGTAGAGCACAGTAGAGATAGAGTACAGTAGAGCCAAGTAGAGGTAGAGTACAGTGGAGTACAGTAGAGGTAGAGCACAGTGGAGCACTGTAGAGGTAGAGTACAGTGGGGTACAGTAGAGATAGAGTACATTGGAGCACAGTAGAGGTAGAGTACAGTGAAGCACAGTAGAGGTAGAGTAGAGTGGAGCAGAGTAGAGGTAGAGTACAGTGGAGTACAGTAGAGGTAGTGTACATTGGAGCACAGTAGAGGTAGAGTACAGTGGAGCACAGTAGAGGTAGAGTACAGTGGAGTATAGTAGAGGTAGAGTACAGTAGAGCACAGTAGAGGTAGAGTACAGCAGAGCACAGTAGAGGTAGAGTACAGTGAAGCACAGTAGAGGAAGAGTACAGTGTAGTACAGTAGAGATAGAGTACAGTGGAGTACAGTAGAGATAGAGTACAGTCGAACACAGTAGAGATAACTGCAGTGGAGTATAGTAGAGGTAGAGTACAGTGGAGTACAGTAGAGGTAGAGTAGAGTGGAGCAAATTAGAGGTGGAGTAGAGTAGAGTACAGTAGAGGTAGAGTACAGCGGAGTACAGTAGAAGTAGAGTAAAGTGGAGCACAGTAGAGGTAGAGTAGAGTGGAGTACAGTAGAGGTAGAGTACAGTGGAGTACAGTACAGGTAGAGTACAGTGGAGTAGAGTAGAGAAAGAGTACAGTGGAGCACAGCAGAGGTAGAGTACAGTGGATCACAGTAGAGATAGAGTACAGTGGAGTACAGTGGAGCACAGTAGAAGTAGAGTACAGTGGAGCACAGTAGAAATAGATTACAGTGGAGTACAGTAGAGATAGAGTACAGTGGAGTACAGTAGATGTAGAGTACAGTGGAGCACAGTAGAGTAGAGTAGAGATAGTGCACAGTGGAACACAGCAGAGGTAGAGTAGAGTGGAGTACAGTAGAGGTAGAGTACAGTGGAGTACAGTAGAGAGAGAGTACAGTGGAGCACAGTAGAGATAGAGTACAGTAGAGCCAAGTAGAGGTAGAGTACAGTGGAGTACAATAGAGATAGAGTACAGTGGAGCACAGTAGAGATAGAGTACAGTGGAGTACTGTAGAGGTAGAGTACAGTGGAGCACAGTAGAGGTAGAGTACAGTGGAGCACAGTAGAGGTAGAGTAGAGTGGAGCACAGTAGAGGTAGAGTACAGTGGAGTACAGTAGAGGTAGTGTACAGTGGAGCACAGTAGAGGTAGAGTACAGTGGAGCACAGTAGAGGTAGAGTACAGTGGAGTATAGTAGAGGTAGAGTACAGTAGAGCACAGTAGTGATAGAGTACAGCAGAGCACAGTAGAGGTAGAGTACAGTGGAGCACAGTAGAGGTAGAGTACAGTGGAGCACAGTAGAGTAGAGTAGAGATAGAGCACAGTGGAGCATAGCAGAGGTAGAGTAGAGTGGAGTACAGTAGAGGTAGAGTACAGTGGAGTACAGTAGAGAGAGAGTACAGTGGAGCACAGTAGATATAGAGTACAGTAGAGCCAAGTAGAGGTAGAGTACAGTGGAGTACAGTAGAGGTAGAGCACAGTGGAGCACTGTAGAGGTAGAGTACAGTGGAGTACAGTAGAGATAGAGTACATTGGAGCACAGTAGAGGTAGAGTACAGTGGAGCACAGTAGAGGTAGAGTAGAGTGGAGCACAGTAGAGGTAGAGTACAGTGGAGTGAGTACAGTAGAGGTAGTGTGCAGTGGAGCACAGTAGAGGTAGAGTACAGTGGAGCACAGTAGAGGTAGAGTACAGTGGAGTATAGTAGAGGTAGAGTACAGTAGAGCACAGTAGAGATAGAGTACAGCAGAGCACAGTAGAGGTAGAGTACAGTGGAGCACAGTAGAGGAAGAGTACAGTGTAGTACAGTAGAGATAGAGTACAGTGGAGTACAGTAGAGATAGAGTACAGTCGAACACAGTAGAGATAAGTGCAGTGGAGTATAGTAGAGGTAGAGTACAGTGGAGTACAGTAGAGGTAGAGTAGAGTGGAGCACATTAGAGGTGGAGTAGAGTAGAGTACAGTAGAGGTAGAGTACAGCGGAGTACAGTAGAAGTTGAGTAAAGTGGAGCACAGTAGAGGTAGAGTAGAGCGGAGTACAGTAGAGGTAGAGTACAGTGGAGTACAGTAGAGGTAGAGTAAAGTGGAGTAGAGTAGAGATAGAGTACAGTGGAGCACAGCAGAGGTAGAGTACAGTGAATCACAGTAGAGATAGAGTACAGTGGAGTACAGTGGAGCACAGTAGAAGTAGAGTACAGTGGAGCACAGTAGAAATAGATTACAGTGGAGTACAGTAGAGATAGAGTACAGTGGAGTACAGTAGAGGTAGAGTACAGTGGAGCACAGTAGAGGTAGAGTACAGTGGAGTATAGTTGAGGTAGACTACAGTGGAGTACAGTAGAGGTAGAGAACAGTGGAGTACAGTAGAGATAGAGTACAGTGGAGCACAGTAGAGGTAGAGTACAGTGGAGCACAGTAGAGGTAGAGTACAGTGGAGCAGAGTAGAGGTAGAGTACAGTGGAGTACAGTAGAGGTAGTGTACAGTGGATCACAGTAGAGGTAGAGTACAGTGGAGCACAGTAGAGGCAGAGTACAGTGGGGTACAGTAGAAATAGATTACAGTGGAGCACAGTAGAGTACAGTAGAGCACAGTAGAAGTAGAGTACAGTGGAGCACAGTAGAGGTAGAGTAGAGTGGAGCACAGTAGAGGTAGAGTACAGTGGAGTACAGTAGAGGTAGTGTACAGTGGAGCACAGTAGAGGTAGAGTACAGTGGAGCACAGTAGAGGTAGAGTACAGTGGAGCAGAGTAGAGGTAGAGTACAGTGGAGTACAGTAGAGGTAGTGTACAGTGGAGCACAGTAGAGGTAGAGTACAGTGGAGCACAGTAGAGGCAGAGTACAGTGGGGTACAGTAGAAATAGATTACAGTGGAGCACAGTAGAGTACAGTAGAGCACAGTAGAGGTAGAGTACAGTGGAGCACAGTAGAGGTAGAGTAGAGTGGAGCACAGTAGAGGTAGAGTACAGTGGAGTACAGTAGAGGTAGTGTACAGTGGAGCACAGTAGAGGTAGAGTACAGTGGAGCACAGTAGAGGTAGAGTACAGTGGAGTATAGTAGAGGTAGAGTACAGTAGAGCACAGTAGAGATAGAGTACAGCAGAGCACAGTAGAGGTAGAGTACAGTGGAGCACAGTAGAGGTAGAGTACAGTGGAGCACAGTAGAGTAGAGTAGAGATAGAGCACAGTGGAGCACAGCAGAGGTAGAGTAGAGTGAAGTACAGTAGAGGTAGAGTACAGTGGAGTACAGTAGAGAGAGAGTACAGTGGAGCACAGTAGAGATAGAGTACAGTAGAGCCAAGTAGAGGTAGAGTACAGTGGAGTACAGTAGAGGTAGAGCACAGTGGAGCACTGTAGAGATAGAGTACAGTGGAGTACAGTAGAGATAGAGTACATTGGAGGACAGTAGAGGTAGAGTACAGTGGAGCACAGTAGAGGTAGAGTAGAGTGGAGCACAGTAGAGGTAGAGTACAGTGGAGTGAGTACAGTAGAGGTAGTGTACAGTGGAGCACAGTAGAGGTAGAGTACAGTGGAGCACAGTAGAGGTAGAGTACAGTGGAGTATAGTAGAGGTAGAGTACAGTAGAGCACAGTAGAGATAGAGTACAGCAGAGCACAGTAGAGGTAGAGTACAGTGGAGCACAGTAGAGGAAGAGTACAGTGTAGTACAGTAGAGATAGAGTACAGTGGAGTACAGTAGAGATAGAGTACAGTCGAACACAGTAGAGATAAGTGCAGTGGAGTATAGTAGAGGTAGAGTACAGTGGAGTACAGTAGAGGTAGAGTACAGTGGAGTACAGTAGAGGTAGAGTAGAGTGGAGCACATTAGAGGTAGAGTAGAGTAGAGTACAGTAGAGGTAGAGTACAGCGGAGTACAGTAGAAGTTGAGTAAAGTGGAGCACAGTAGAGGTAGAGTAGAGCGGAGTACAGTAGAGGTAGAGTACAGTGGAGTACAGTAGAGGTAGAGTACAGTGGAGTAGAGTAGAGATAGAGTACAGTGGAGCACAGCAGAGGTAGAGTACAGTGGATCACAGTAGAGATAGAGTACAGTGGAGTACAGTGGAGCACAGTAGAAGTAGAGTACAGTGGAGCACTGTAGAAATAGATTACAGTGGAGTACAGTAGAGATAGAGTACAGTGGAGTACAGTAGAGGTAGAGTACAGTGGAGCACAGTAGAGGTAGAGTACAGTGGAGTATAGTTGAGGTAGACTACAGTGGAGTACAGTAGAGGTAGAGAACAGTGGAGTACAGTAGAGATAGAGTACAGTGGAGCACAGTAGAGGTAGAGTACAGTGGAGCACAGTAGAGGTAGAGTACAGTGGAGCAGAGTAGAGGTAGAGTACAGTGGAGTACAGTAGAGGTAGTGTACAGTGGAGCACAGTAGAGGTAGAGTACAGTGGAGCACAGTAGAGGCAGAGTACAGTGGGGTACAGTAGAAATAGATTACAGTGGAGCACAGTAGAGTACAGTAGAGCACAGTAGAGGTAGAGTACAGTGGAGCACAGTAGAGGTAGAGTAGAGTGGAGCACAGTAGAGGTAGAGTACAGTGGAGTACAGTAGAGGTAGTGTACAGTGGAGCACAGTAGAGGTAGAGTACAGTGGAGCACAGTAGAGGTAGAGTACAGTGGAGTATAGTAGAGGTAGAGTACAGTAGAGCACAGTAGAGATAGAGTACAGCAGATTACAGTAGAGGTAGAGTACAGTGGAGCACAGTAGAGGTAGAGTACAGTGGAGCACAGTAGAGTAGAGTAGAGATAGAGCACAGTGGAGCACAGCAGAGGTAGAGTAGAGTGGAGTACAGTAGAGGTAGAGTACAGTGGAGTACAGTAGAGAGAGAGAGTACAGTGGAGCACAGTAGACATAGAGTACAGTAGAGCCAAGTAGAGGTAGAGTACAGTGGAGTACAGTAAAGGTAGAGCACAGTGGAGCACTGTAGAGGTAGAGTACAGTGGAGTACAGTAGAGATAGAGTACATTGGAGCACAGTAGAGGTAGAGTACAGTGGAGCACAGTAGAGGTAGAGTAGAGTGGAGCACAGTAGAGGTAGAGTACAGTGGAGTGAGTACAGTAGAGGTAGTGTACAGTGGAGCACAGTAGAGGTAGAGTACAGTGGAGCACAGTAGAGGTAGAGTACAGTGGAGTATAGTAGAGGTAGAGTACAGTAGAGCACAGTAGAGATAGAGTACAGCAGAGCACAGTAGAGGTAGAGTACAGTGGAGCACAGTAGAGGAAGAGTACAGTGTAGTACAGTAGAGATAGAGTACAGTGGAGTACAGTAGAGATAGAGTACAGTCGAACACAGTAGAGATAAGTGCAGTGGAGTATAGTAGAGGTAGAGTACAGTGGAGTACAGTAGAGGTAGAGTACAGTGGAGTACAGTAGAGGTAGAGTAGAGTGGAGCATATTAGAGGTGGAGTAGAGTAGAGTACAGTAGAGGTAGAGTACAGCGGAGTACAGTAGAAGTTGAGTAAAGTGGAGCACAGTAGAGGTAGAGTAGAGCGGAGTACAGTAGAGGTAGAGTACAGTGGAGTACAGTAGAGGTAGAGTACAGTGGAGTAGAGTAGAGATAGAGTACAGTTGAGCACAGCAGAGGTAGAGTACAGTGGATCACAGTAGAGATAGAGTACAGTGGAGTACAGTGGAGCACAGTAGAAGTAGAGTACAGTGGAGCACAGTAGAAATAGATTACAGTGGAGTACAGTAGAGATAGAGTACAGTGGAGTACAGTAGAGGTAGAGTACAGTGGAGCACAGTAGAGGTAGAGTACAGTGGAGTACAGTAGAGGTAGTGTACAGTGGAGCACAGTAGAGGTAGAGTACAGTGGAGCACAGTAGAGGTAGAGTACAGTGGAGTATAGTTGAGGTAGACTACAGTGGAGTACAGTAGAGGTAGAGAACAGTGGAGTACAGTAGAGATAGAGTACAGTGGAGCACAGTAGAGGTAGAGTACAGTGGAGCACAGTAGAGGTAGAGTACAGTGGAGCAGAGTAGAGGTAGAGTACAGTGGAGTACAGTAGAGGTAGTGTACAGTGGAGCACAGTAGAGGTAGAGTACAGTGGAGCACAGTAGAGGCAGAGTACAGTGGGGTACAGTAGAAATAGATTACAGTGGAGCACAGTAGAGTACAGTAGAGCACAGTAGAGGTAGAGTACAGTGGAGCACAGTAGAGATAGAGTACAGTGGAGCACAGTAGAGGAAGAGTACAGTGGAGTACAGTGGAGCAGAGTAGAGGTGGAGTAGAGTAGAGTACAGTAGAGGTAGAATACAGTGGAGTACAATAGAGATAGAGTACATTGGAGTAGAGTAGAGATAGAGTACAGTGGAGCACAGCAGAGGTAGAGTACAGTGGATCACAGTAGAGATAGAGTACAGTGGAATACAGTGGAGCACAGTAGCGGTAGAGTAGAGTGGAGAACAGTAAAGATAGAGTACAGTGGAGTACAGTAGAGGTAGAGTACAGTGGAGCCCAGTAGAGATAGAGTACAGTGGAGTACAGTAGAGGTAGAGTACAGTGGAGCACAGTAGAGGTAGAGTACAGTGGAGTACAGTAGAGGTAGAGTACAGTGGAGCACAGTAGAGGTAGAGTACAGTGGAGTACAGTGGAGCACAGTAGAGGTGGAGTACAGTAGAGTAGAGTAGAGGTAGAGTACAGTGGAGTGCAGTAGAGATAGAGTACAGTGGAGTAGAGTAGAGTTAGAGTACAGTGGAGTAGAGTAGAGATAGAGTACAGTGGAGTATAGTTGAGGTAGAGTACAGTGGAGCAAAGTAGAGGTAGAGTAGAGTGGAGTATATTTGAGGTAGACTACAGTGGAATACAGTAGAGGTAGAGTACAGTAGAGCACAGTAGAGGTGAAATACAATGGAGTACAGTAGAGGTAGAGTACAGTGGAGTACAGTAGAGATAGAGTACAGTGGAGTAGAGTAGAGATAGAGCACAGTGGAGCACAGTAGAGATAGAATACAGTAGAGCACAGTAGAGGTAGAGTACAGTGGAGTACAGTAGAGGTAGAGTACAGTGGAGTACATTAGAGAGAGAGTACAGTGGAGTACAGTAGAAGAAGAGTACAGTGGAGTACAGTAGAGATAGAGTACAGTGGAGTACAGTAGAGGTAGAGTACAGTGGAGCACAGTAGAGGTAGAGTACAGTGGAGCACAGTAGAGGTAGAGTACAGTGGAGCACACTAGAGGTAGAGTACAGTGGAGTACAGAAGAGATAGAGTACAGTGGAGCACAGTAGAGGTAGAGTACAGTGGAGCACAGTAGAGGTAGAGTACAGTGGAGCACAGTAGAGGTAGAGTACATTGGAGTACAGTAGAGGTAGTGTACAGTGGAGCACAGTAGAGGTAGAGTACAGTGGAGCACAGTAGAGGTAGAGTAGAGTGGAGTATATTTGAGGTAGACTACAGTGGAATACAGTAGATGTAGAGTACAGTAGAGCACAGTAGAGGTAGAGTACAGTGGAGTAAAGTGGAGCACAGTAGAGGTGGAGTACAGTAGAGTACAGTAGAGGTAGAGTACAGTGGAGTACAGTAGAGATAGAGTACAGTGGAGTAGAGTAGAGATAGAGTACTGTGGAGTAGAGTAGAGATAGAGCACAGTGGAGCACAGCAGAGGTAGAGTAGAGTGGAGTACAGTAGAGGTAGAGTACAGTGGAGTACAGTAGAGAGAGAGTACAGTGGAGCACAGTAGAGATAGAGTACAGTAGAGCCAAGTAGAGGTAGAGTACAGTGGAGTACAGTAGAGGTAGAGCACAGTGGAGCACTGTAGAGGTAGAGTACAGTGGGGTACAGTAGAGATAGAGTACATTGGAGCACAGTAGAGGTAGAGTACAGTGGAGCACAGTAGAGGTAGAGTAGAGTGGAGCAGAGTAGAGGTAGAGTACAGTGGAGTAGAGTAGAGAAAGAGTACAGTGGAGCACAGCAGAGGTAGAGTACAGTGGATCACTGTAGAGATAGAGTACAGTGGAGTACAGTGGAGCACAGTAGAAGTAGAGTACAGTGGAGCACAGTAGAAATAGATTACAGTGGAGTACAGTAGAGATAGAGTACAGTGGAGTACAGTAGATGTAGAGTACAGTGGAGCACAGTAGAGAAGAGTAGAGATAGAGCACAGTGGAACACAGCAGAGGTAGAGTAGAGTGGAGTACAGTAGAGGTAGAGTACAGTGGAGTACAGTAGAGAGAGAGTACAGTGGAGCACAGTAGAGATAGAGTACAGTAGAGCCAAGTAGAGGTAGAGTACAGTGGAGTACAATAGAGATAGAGTACAGTGGAGCACAGTAGAGATAGAGTACAGTGGAGTACAGTAGAGGTAGAGTACAGTGGAGCACAGTAGAGGTAGAGTACAGTGGAGCACAGTAGAGGTAGAGTAGAGTGGAGCACATTAGAGGTGGAGTAGAGTAGAGTACAGTAGAGGTAGAGTACAGCGGAGTACAGTAGAAGTTGAGTAAAGTGGAGCACAGTAGAGGTAGAGTAGAGCGGAGTACAGTAGAGGTAGAGTACAGTGGAGTACAGTAGAGGTAGAGTAAAGTGGAGTAGAGTAGAGATAGAGTACAGTGGAGCACAGCAGAGGTAGAGTACAGTGAATCACAGTAGAGATAGAGTACAGTGGAGTACAGTGGAGCACAGTAGAAGTAGAGTACAGTGGAGCACAGTAGAAATAGATTACAGTGGAGTACAGTAGAGATAGAGTACAGTGGAGTACAGTAGAGGTAGAGTACAGTGGAGCACAGTAGAGGTAGAGTACAGTGGAGTATAGTTGAGGTAGACTACAGTGGAGTACAGTAGAGGTAGAGAACAGTGGAGTACAGTAGAGATAGAGTACAGTGGAGCACAGTAGAGGTAGAGTACAGTGGAGCACAGTAGAGGTAGAGTACAGTGGAGCAGAGTAGAGGTAGAGTACAGTGGAGTACAGTAGAGGTAGTGTACAGTGGATCACAGTAGAGGTAGAGTACAGTGGAGCACAGTAGAGGCAGAGTACAGTGGGGTACAGTAGAAATAGATTACAGTGGAGCACAGTAGAGTACAGTAGAGCACAGTAGAAGTAGAGTACAGTGGAGCACAGTAGAGGTAGAGTAGAGTGGAGCACAGTAGAGGTAGAGTACAGTGGAGTACAGTAGAGGTAGTGTACAGTGGAGCACAGTAGAGGTAGAGTACAGTGGAGCACAGTAGAGGTAGAGTACAGTGGAGCAGAGTAGAGGTAGAGTACAGTGGAGTACAGTAGAGGTAGTGTACAGTGGAGCACAGTAGAGGTAGAGTACAGTGGAGCACAGTAGAGGCAGAGTACAGTGGGGTACAGTAGAAATAGATTACAGTGGAGCACAGTAGAGTACAGTAGAGCACAGTAGAGGTAGAGTACAGTGGAGCACAGTAGAGGTAGAGTAGAGTGGAGCACAGTAGAGGTAGAGTACAGTGGAGTACAGTAGAGGTAGTGTACAGTGGAGCACAGTAGAGGTAGAGTACAGTGGAGCACAGTAGAGGTAGAGTACAGTGGAGTATAGTAGAGGTAGAGTACAGTAGAGCACAGTAGAGATAGAGTACAGCAGAGCACAGTAGAGGTAGAGTACAGTGGAGCACAGTAGAGGTAGAGTACAGTGGAGCACAGTAGAGTAGAGTAGAGATAGAGCACAGTGGAGCACAGCAGAGGTAGAGTAGAGTGAAGTACAGTAGAGGTAGAGTACAGTGGAGTACAGTAGAGAGAGAGTACAGTGGAGCACAGTAGAGATAGAGTACAGTAGAGCCAAGTAGAGGTAGAGTACAGTGGAGTACAGTAGAGGTAGAGCACAGTGGAGCACTGTAGAGATAGAGTACAGTGGAGTACAGTAGAGATAGAGTACATTGGAGGACAGTAGAGGTAGAGTACAGTGGAGCACAGTAGAGGTAGAGTAGAGTGGAGCACAGTAGAGGTAGAGTACAGTGGAGTGAGTACAGTAGAGGTAGTGTACAGTGGAGCACAGTAGAGGTAGAGTACAGTGGAGCACAGTAGAGGTAGAGTACAGTGGAGTATAGTAGAGGTAGAGTACAGTAGAGCACAGTAGAGATAGAGTACAGCAGAGCACAGTAGAGGTAGAGTACAGTGGAGCACAGTAGAGGAAGAGTACAGTGTAGTACAGTAGAGATAGAGTACAGTGGAGTACAGTAGAGATAGAGTACAGTCGAACACAGTAGAGATAAGTGCAGTGGAGTATAGTAGAGGTAGAGTACAGTGGAGTACAGTAGAGGTAGAGTACAGTGGAGTACAGTAGAGGTAGAGTAGAGTGGAGCACATTAGAGGTAGAGTAGAGTAGAGTACAGTAGAGGTAGAGTACAGCGGAGTACAGTAGAAGTTGAGTAAAGTGGAGCACAGTAGAGGTAGAGTAGAGCGGAGTACAGTAGAGGTAGAGTACAGTGGAGTACAGTAGAGGTAGAGTACAGTGGAGTAGAGTAGAGATAGAGTACAGTGGAGCACAGCAGAGGTAGAGTACAGTGGATCACAGTAGAGATAGAGTACAGTGGAGTACAGTGGAGCACAGTAGAAGTAGAGTACAGTGGAGCACTGTAGAAATAGATTACAGTGGAGTACAGTAGAGATAGAGTACAGTGGAGTACAGTAGAGGTAGAGTACAGTGGAGCACAGTAGAGGTAGAGTACAGTGGAGTATAGTTGAGGTAGACTACAGTGGAGTACAGTAGAGGTAGAGAACAGTGGAGTACAGTAGAGATAGAGTACAGTGGAGCACAGTAGAGGTAGAGTACAGTGGAGCACAGTAGAGGTAGAGTACAGTGGAGCAGAGTAGAGGTAGAGTACAGTGGAGTACAGTAGAGGTAGTGTACAGTGGAGCACAGTAGAGGTAGAGTACAGTGGAGCACAGTAGAGGCAGAGTACAGTGGGGTACAGTAGAAATAGATTACAGTGGAGCACAGTAGAGTACAGTAGAGCACAGTAGAGGTAGAGTACAGTGGAGCACAGTAGAGGTAGAGTAGAGTGGAGCACAGTAGAGGTAGAGTACAGTGGAGTACAGTAGAGGTAGTGTACAGTGGAGCACAGTAGAGGTAGAGTACAGTGGAGCACAGTAGAGGTAGAGTACAGTGGAGTATAGTAGAGGTAGAGTACAGTAGAGCACAGTAGAGATAGAGTACAGCAGATTACAGTAGAGGTAGAGTACAGTGGAGCACAGTAGAGGTAGAGTACAGTGGAGCACAGTAGAGTAGAGTAGAGATAGAGCACAGTGGAGCACAGCAGAGGTAGAGTAGAGTGGAGTACAGTAGAGGTAGAGTACAGTGGAGTACAGTAGAGAGAGAGAGTACAGTGGAGCACAGTAGACATAGAGTACAGTAGAGCCAAGTAGAGGTAGAGTACAGTGGAGTACAGTAAAGGTAGAGCACAGTGGAGCACTGTAGAGGTAGAGTACAGTGGAGTACAGTAGAGATAGAGTACATTGGAGCACAGTAGAGGTAGAGTACAGTGGAGCACAGTAGAGGTAGAGTAGAGTGGAGCACAGTAGAGGTAGAGTACAGTGGAGTGAGTACAGTAGAGGTAGTGTACAGTGGAGCACAGTAGAGGTAGAGTACAGTGGAGCACAGTAGAGGTAGAGTACAGTGGAGTATAGTAGAGGTAGAGTACAGTAGAGCACAGTAGAGATAGAGTACAGCAGAGCACAGTAGAGGTAGAGTACAGTGGAGCACAGTAGAGGAAGAGTACAGTGTAGTACAGTAGAGATAGAGTACAGTGGAGTACAGTAGAGATAGAGTACAGTCGAACACAGTAGAGATAAGTGCAGTGGAGTATAGTAGAGGTAGAGTACAGTGGAGTACAGTAGAGGTAGAGTACAGTGGAGTACAGTAGAGGTAGAGTACAGTGGAGTACAGTAGAGGTAGAGTAGAGTGGAGCATATTAGAGGTGGAGTAGAGTAGAGTACAGTAGAGGTAGAGTACAGCGGAGTACAGTAGAAGTTGAGTAAAGTGGAGCACAGTAGAGGTAGAGTAGAGCGGAGTACAGTAGAGGTAGAGTACAGTGGAGTACAGTAGAGGTAGAGTACAGTGGAGTAGAGTAGAGATAGAGTACAGTTGAGCACAGCAGAGGTAGAGTACAGTGGATCACAGTAGAGATAGAGTACAGTGGAGTACAGTGGAGCACAGTAGAAGTAGAGTACAGTGGAGCACAGTAGAAATAGATTACAGTGGAGTACAGTAGAGATAGAGTACAGTGGAGTACAGTAGAGGTAGAGTACAGTGGAGCACAGTAGAGGTAGAGTACAGTGGAGTACAGTAGAGGTAGTGTACAGTGGAGCACAGTAGAGGTAGAGTACAGTGGAGCACAGTAGAGGTAGAGTACAGTGGAGTATAGTTGAGGTAGACTACAGTGGAGTACAGTAGAGGTAGAGAACAGTGGAGTACAGTAGAGATAGAGTACAGTGGAGCACAGTAGAGGTAGAGTACAGTGGAGCACAGTAGAGGTAGAGTACAGTGGAGCAGAGTAGAGGTAGAGTACAGTGGAGTACAGTAGAGGTAGTGTACAGTGGAGCACAGTAGAGGTAGAGTACAGTGGAGCACAGTAGAGGCAGAGTACAGTGGGGTACAGTAGAAATAGATTACAGTGGAGCACAGTAGAGTACAGTAGAGCACAGTAGAGGTAGAGTACAGTGGAGCACAGTAGAGATAGAGTACAGTGGAGCACAGTAGAGGAAGAGTACAGTGGAGTACAGTGGAGCAGAGTAGAGGTGGAGTAGAGTAGAGTACAGTAGAGGTAGAATACAGTGGAGTACAATAGAGATAGAGTACATTGGAGTAGAGTAGAGATAGAGTACAGTGGAGCACAGCAGAGGTAGAGTACAGTGGATCACAGTAGAGATAGAGTACAGTGGAATACAGTGGAGCACAGTAGCGGTAGAGTAGAGTGGAGAACAGTAAAGATAGAGTACAGTGGAGTACAGTAGAGGTAGAGTACAGTGGAGCCCAGTAGAGATAGAGTACAGTGGAGTACAGTAGAGGTAGAGTACAGTGGAGCACAGTAGAGGTAGAGTACAGTGGAGTACAGTAGAGGTAGAGTACAGTGGAGCACAGTAGAGGTAGAGTACAGTGGAGTACAGTGGAGCACAGTAGAGGTGGAGTACAGTAGAGTAGAGTAGAGGTAGAGTACAGTGGAGTGCAGTAGAGATAGAGTACAGTGGAGTAGAGTAGAGTTAGAGTACAGTGGAGTAGAGTAGAGATAGAGTACAGTGGAGTATAGTTGAGGTAGAGTACAGTGGAGCAAAGTAGAGGTAGAGTAGAGTGGAGTATATTTGAGGTAGACTACAGTGGAATACAGTAGAGGTAGAGTACAGTAGAGCACAGTAGAGGTAGAGTACAGTGGAGCACAGTAGAGGAAGAGTACAGTGTAGTACAGTAGAGATAGAGTACAGTGGAGTACAGTAGAGATAGAGTACAGTCGAACACAGTAGAGATAAGTGCAGTGGAGTATAGTAGAGGTAGAGTACAGTGGAGTACAGTAGAGGTAGAGTACAGTGGAGTACAGTAGAGGTAGAGTAGAGTGGAGCACATTAGAGGTAGAGTAGAGTAGAGTACAGTAGAGGTAGAGTACAGCGGAGTACAGTAGAAGTTGAGTAAAGTGGAGCACAGTAGAGGTAGAGTAGAGCGGAGTACAGTAGAGGTAGAGTACAGTGGAGTACAGTAGAGGTAGAGTACAGTGGAGTAGAGTAGAGATAGAGTACAGTGGAGCACAGCAGAGGTAGAGTACAGTGGATCACAGTAGAGATAGAGTACAGTGGAGTACAGTGGAGCACAGTAGAAGTAGAGTACAGTGGAGCACTGTAGAAATAGATTACAGTGGAGTACAGTAGAGATAGAGTACAGTGGAGTACAGTAGAGGTAGAGTACAGTGGAGCACAGTAGAGGTAGAGTACAGTGGAGTATAGTTGAGGTAGACTACAGTGGAGTACAGTAGAGGTAGAGAACAGTGGAGTACAGTAGAGATAGAGTACAGTGGAGCACAGTAGAGGTAGAGTACAGTGGAGCACAGTAGAGGTAGAGTACAGTGGAGCAGAGTAGAGGTAGAGTACAGTGGAGTACAGTAGAGGTAGTGTACAGTGGAGCACAGTAGAGGTAGAGTACAGTGGAGCACAGTAGAGGCAGAGTACAGTGGGGTACAGTAGAAATAGATTACAGTGGAGCACAGTAGAGTACAGTAGAGCACAGTAGAGGTAGAGTACAGTGGAGCACAGTAGAGGTAGAGTAGAGTGGAGCACAGTAGAGGTAGAGTACAGTGGAGTACAGTAGAGGTAGAGCACAGTGGAGCACTGTAGAGGTAGAGTACATTGGGGTACAGTAGAGATAGAGTACATTGGAGCACAGTAGAGGTAGAGTACAGTGGAGCACAGTAGAGGTAGAGTAGAGTGGAGCAGAGTAGAGGTAGAGTACAGTGGAGTACAGTAGAGGTAGTGTACAGTGGAGCACAGTAGAGGTAGAGTACAGTGGAGCACAGTAGAGGTAGAGTACAGTGGAGTATAGTAGAGGTAGAGTACAGTAGAGCACAGTAGAGGTAGAGTACAGCAGAGCACAGTAGAGGTAGAGTACAGTGGAGCACAGTAGAGGAAGAGTACAGTGTAGTACAGTAGAGATAGAGTACAGTGGAGTACAGTAGAGATAGAGTACAGTCGAACACAGTAGAGATAAGTGCAGTGGAGTATAGTAGAGGTAGAGTACAGTGGAGTACAGTAGAGGTAGAGTAGAGTGGAGCAAATTAGAGGTGGACTAGAGTAGAGTACAGTAGAGGTAGAGTACAGCGGAGTACAGTAGAAGTAGAGTAAAGTGGAGCACAGTAGAGGTAGAGTAGAGTGGAGTACAGTAGAGGTAGAGTACAGTGGAGTACAGTACAGGTAGAGTACAGTGGAGTAGAGTAGAGAAAGAGTACAGTGGAGCACAGCAGAGGTAGAGTACAGTGGATCACAGTAGAGATAGAGTACAGTGGAGTACAGTGGAGCACAGTAGAAGTAGAGTACAGTGGAGCACAGTAGAAATAGATTACAGTGGAGTACAGTAGAGATAGAGTACAGTGGAGTACAGTAGATGTAGAGTACAGTGGAGCACAGTAGAGAAGAGTAGAGATAGAGCACAGTGGAACACAGCAGAGGTAGAGTAGAGTGGAGTACAGTAGAGGTAGAGTACAGTGGAGTACAGTAGAGAGAGAGTACAGTGGAGCACAGTAGAGATAGAGTACAGTAGAGCCAAGTAGAGGTAGAGTACAGTGGAGTACAATAGAGATAGAGTACAGTGGAGCACAGTAGAGATAGAGTACAGTGGATTACAGTAGAGGTAGAGTACAGTGGAGCACAGTAGAGGTAGAGTACAGTGGAGCACAGTAGAGGTAGAGTAGAGTGGAGCACAGTAGAGGTAGAGTACAGTGGAGTACAGTAGAGGTAGTGTACAGTGGAGCACAGTAGAGGTAGAGTACAGTGGAGCACAGTAGAGGTAGAGTACAGTGGAGTATAGTAGAGGTAGAGTACAATAGAGCACAGTAGCGATAGAGTACAGCAGAGCACAGTAGAGGTAGAGTACAGTGGAGCACAGTAGAGGTAGAGTACAGTGGAGCACAGTAGAGTAGAGTAGAGATAGAGCACAGTGGAGCACAGCAGAGGTAGAGTAGAGTGGAGTACAGTAGAGGTAGAGTACAGTGGAGTACAGTAGAGAGAGAGTACAGTAGAGCACAGTAGAGATAGAGTACAGTAGAGCCAAGTAGAGGTAGAGTACAGTGGAGTACAGTAGAGGTAGAGCACAGTGGAGCACTGTAGAGGTAGAGTACAGTGGGGTACAGTAGAGATAGAGTACATTGGAGCACAGTAGAGGTAGAGTACAGTGAAGCACAGTAGAGGTAGAGTAGAGTGGAGCAGAGTAGAGGTAGAGTACAGTGGAGTACAGTAGAGGTAGTGTACATTGGAGCACAGTAGAGGTAGAGTACAGTGGAGCACAGTAGAGGTAGAGTACAGTGGAGTATAGTAGAGGTAGAGTACAGTAGAGCACAGTAGAGGTAGAGTACAGCAGAGCACAGTAGAGGTAGAGTACAGTGAAGCACAGTAGAGGAAGAGTACAGTGTAGTACAGTAGAGATAGAGTACAGTGGAGTACAGTAGAGATAGAGTACAGTCGAACACAGTAGAGATAACTGCAGTGGAGTATAGTAGAGGTAGAGTACAGTGGAGTACAGTAGAGGTAGAGTAGAGTGGAGCAAATTAGAGGTGGAGTAGAGTAGAGTACAGTAGAGGTAGAGTACAGCGGAGTACAGTAGAAGTAGAGTAAAGTGGAGCACAGTAGAGGTAGAGTAGAGTGGAGTACAGTAGAGGTAGAGTACAGTGGAGTACAGTACAGGTAGAGTACAGTGGAGTAGAGTAGAGAAAGAGTACAGTGGAGCACAGCAGAGGTAGAGTACAGTGGATCACAGTAGAGATAGAGTACAGTGGAGTACAGTGGAGCACAGTAGAAGTAGAGTACAGTGGAGCACAGTAGAAATAGATTACAGTGGAGTACAGTAGAGATAGAGTACAGTGGAGTACAGTAGATGTAGAGTACAGTGGAGCACAGTAGAGTAGAGTAGAGATAGTGCACAGTGGAACACAGCAGAGGTAGAGTAGAGTGGAGTACAGTAGAGGTAGAGTACAGTGGAGTACAGTAGAGAGAGAGTACAGTGGAGCACAGTAGAGATAGAGTACAGTAGAGCCAAGTAGAGGTAGAGTACAGTGGAGTACAATAGAGATAGAGTACAGTGGAGCACAGTAGAGATAGAGTACAGTGGAGTACTGTAGAGGTAGAGTACAGTGGAGCACAGTAGAGGTAGAGTACAGTGGAGCACAGTAGAGGTAGAGTAGAGTGGAGCACAGTAGAGGTAGAGTACAGTGGAGTACAGTAGAGGTAGTGTACAGTGGAGCACAGTAGAGGTAGAGTACAGTGGAGCACAGTAGAGGTAGAGTACAGTGGAGTATAGTAGAGGTAGAGTACAGTAGAGCACAGTAGTGATAGAGTACAGCAGAGCACAGTAGAGGTAGAGTACAGTGGAGCACAGTAGAGGTAGAGTACAGTGGAGCACAGTAGAGTAGAGTAGAGATAGAGCACAGTGGAGCATAGCAGAGGTAGAGTAGAGTGGAGTACAGTAGAGGTAGAGTACAGTGGAGTACAGTAGAGAGAGAGTACAGTGGAGCACAGTAGATATAGAGTACAGTAGAGCCAAGTAGAGGTAGAGTACAGTGGAGTACAGTAGAGGTAGAGCACAGTGGAGCACTGTAGAGGTAGAGTACAGTGGAGTACAGTAGAGATAGAGTACATTGGAGCACAGTAGAGGTAGAGTACAGTGGAGCACAGTAGAGGTAGAGTAGAGTGGAGCACAGTAGAGGTAGAGTACAGTGGAGTGAGTACAGTAGAGGTAGTGTGCAGTGGAGCACAGTAGAGGTAGAGTACAGTGGAGCACAGTAGAGGTAGAGTACAGTGGAGTATAGTAGAGGTAGAGTACAGTAGAGCACAGTAGAGATAGAGTACAGCAGAGCACAGTAGAGGTAGAGTACAGTGGAGCACAGTAGAGGAAGAGTACAGTGTAGTACAGTAGAGATAGAGTACAGTGGAGTACAGTAGAGATAGAGTACAGTCGAACACAGTAGAGATAAGTGCAGTGGAGTATAGTAGAGGTAGAGTACAGTGGAGTACAGTAGAGGTAGAGTAGAGTGGAGCACATTAGAGGTGGAGTAGAGTAGAGTACAGTAGAGGTAGAGTACAGCGGAGTACAGTAGAAGTTGAGTAAAGTGGAGCACAGTAGAGGTAGAGTAGAGCGGAGTACAGTAGAGGTAGAGTACAGTGGAGTACAGTAGAGGTAGAGTAAAGTGGAGTAGAGTAGAGATAGAGTACAGTGGAGCACAGCAGAGGTAGAGTACAGTGAATCACAGTAGAGATAGAGTACAGTGGAGTACAGTGGAGCACAGTAGAAGTAGAGTACAGTGGAGCACAGTAGAAATAGATTACAGTGGAGTACAGTAGAGATAGAGTACAGTGGAGTACAGTAGAGGTAGAGTACAGTGGAGCACAGTAGAGGTAGAGTACAGTGGAGTATAGTTGAGGTAGACTACAGTGGAGTACAGTAGAGGTAGAGAACAGTGGAGTACAGTAGAGATAGAGTACAGTGGAGCACAGTAGAGGTAGAGTACAGTGGAGCACAGTAGAGGTAGAGTACAGTGGAGCAGAGTAGAGGTAGAGTACAGTGGAGTACAGTAGAGGTAGTGTACAGTGGATCACAGTAGAGGTAGAGTACAGTGGAGCACAGTAGAGGCAGAGTACAGTGGGGTACAGTAGAAATAGATTACAGTGGAGCACAGTAGAGTACAGTAGAGCACAGTAGAAGTAGAGTACAGTGGAGCACAGTAGAGGTAGAGTAGAGTGGAGCACAGTAGAGGTAGAGTACAGTGGAGTACAGTAGAGGTAGTGTACAGTGGAGCACAGTAGAGGTAGAGTACAGTGGAGCACAGTAGAGGTAGAGTACAGTGGAGCAGAGTAGAGGTAGAGTACAGTGGAGTACAGTAGAGGTAGTGTACAGTGGAGCACAGTAGAGGTAGAGTACAGTGGAGCACAGTAGAGGCAGAGTACAGTGGGGTACAGTAGAAATAGATTACAGTGGAGCACAGTAGAGTACAGTAGAGCACAGTAGAGGTAGAGTACAGTGGAGCACAGTAGAGGTAGAGTAGAGTGGAGCACAGTAGAGGTAGAGTACAGTGGAGTACAGTAGAGGTAGTGTACAGTGGAGCACAGTAGAGGTAGAGTACAGTGGAGCACAGTAGAGGTAGAGTACAGTGGAGTATAGTAGAGGTAGAGTACAGTAGAGCACAGTAGAGATAGAGTACAGCAGAGCACAGTAGAGGTAGAGTACAGTGGAGCACAGTAGAGGTAGAGTACAGTGGAGCACAGTAGAGTAGAGTAGAGATAGAGCACAGTGGAGCACAGCAGAGGTAGAGTAGAGTGAAGTACAGTAGAGGTAGAGTACAGTGGAGTACAGTAGAGAGAGAGTACAGTGGAGCACAGTAGAGATAGAGTACAGTAGAGCCAAGTAGAGGTAGAGTACAGTGGAGTACAGTAGAGGTAGAGCACAGTGGAGCACTGTAGAGATAGAGTACAGTGGAGTACAGTAGAGATAGAGTACATTGGAGGACAGTAGAGGTAGAGTACAGTGGAGCACAGTAGAGGTAGAGTAGAGTGGAGCACAGTAGAGGTAGAGTACAGTGGAGTGAGTACAGTAGAGGTAGTGTACAGTGGAGCACAGTAGAGGTAGAGTACAGTGGAGCACAGTAGAGGTAGAGTACAGTGGAGTATAGTAGAGGTAGAGTACAGTAGAGCACAGTAGAGATAGAGTACAGCAGAGCACAGTAGAGGTAGAGTACAGTGGAGCACAGTAGAGGAAGAGTACAGTGTAGTACAGTAGAGATAGAGTACAGTGGAGTACAGTAGAGATAGAGTACAGTCGAACACAGTAGAGATAAGTGCAGTGGAGTATAGTAGAGGTAGAGTACAGTGGAGTACAGTAGAGGTAGAGTACAGTGGAGTACAGTAGAGGTAGAGTAGAGTGGAGCACATTAGAGGTAGAGTAGAGTAGAGTACAGTAGAGGTAGAGTACAGCGGAGTACAGTAGAAGTTGAGTAAAGTGGAGCACAGTAGAGGTAGAGTAGAGCGGAGTACAGTAGAGGTAGAGTACAGTGGAGTACAGTAGAGGTAGAGTACAGTGGAGTAGAGTAGAGATAGAGTACAGTGGAGCACAGCAGAGGTAGAGTACAGTGGATCACAGTAGAGATAGAGTACAGTGGAGTACAGTGGAGCACAGTAGAAGTAGAGTACAGTGGAGCACTGTAGAAATAGATTACAGTGGAGTACAGTAGAGATAGAGTACAGTGGAGTACAGTAGAGGTAGAGTACAGTGGAGCACAGTAGAGGTAGAGTACAGTGGAGTATAGTTGAGGTAGACTACAGTGGAGTACAGTAGAGGTAGAGAACAGTGGAGTACAGTAGAGATAGAGTACAGTGGAGCACAGTAGAGGTAGAGTACAGTGGAGCACAGTAGAGGTAGAGTACAGTGGAGCAGAGTAGAGGTAGAGTACAGTGGAGTACAGTAGAGGTAGTGTACAGTGGAGCACAGTAGAGGTAGAGTACAGTGGAGCACAGTAGAGGCAGAGTACAGTGGGGTACAGTAGAAATAGATTACAGTGGAGCACAGTAGAGTACAGTAGAGCACAGTAGAGGTAGAGTACAGTGGAGCACAGTAGAGGTAGAGTAGAGTGGAGCACAGTAGAGGTAGAGTACAGTGGAGTACAGTAGAGGTAGTGTACAGTGGAGCACAGTAGAGGTAGAGTACAGTGGAGCACAGTAGAGGTAGAGTACAGTGGAGTATAGTAGAGGTAGAGTACAGTAGAGCACAGTAGAGATAGAGTACAGCAGATTACAGTAGAGGTAGAGTACAGTGGAGCACAGTAGAGGTAGAGTACAGTGGAGCACAGTAGAGTAGAGTAGAGATAGAGCACAGTGGAGCACAGCAGAGGTAGAGTAGAGTGGAGTACAGTAGAGGTAGAGTACAGTGGAGTACAGTAGAGAGAGAGAGTACAGTGGAGCACAGTAGACATAGAGTACAGTAGAGCCAAGTAGAGGTAGAGTACAGTGGAGTACAGTAAAGGTAGAGCACAGTGGAGCACTGTAGAGGTAGAGTACAGTGGAGTACAGTAGAGATAGAGTACATTGGAGCACAGTAGAGGTAGAGTACAGTGGAGCACAGTAGAGGTAGAGTAGAGTGGAGCACAGTAGAGGTAGAGTACAGTGGAGTGAGTACAGTAGAGGTAGTGTACAGTGGAGCACAGTAGAGGTAGAGTACAGTGGAGCACAGTAGAGGTAGAGTACAGTGGAGTATAGTAGAGGTAGAGTACAGTAGAGCACAGTAGAGATAGAGTACAGCAGAGCACAGTAGAGGTAGAGTACAGTGGAGCACAGTAGAGGAAGAGTACAGTGTAGTACAGTAGAGATAGAGTACAGTGGAGTACAGTAGAGATAGAGTACAGTCGAACACAGTAGAGATAAGTGCAGTGGAGTATAGTAGAGGTAGAGTACAGTGGAGTACAGTAGAGGTAGAGTACAGTGGAGTACAGTAGAGGTAGAGTAGAGTGGAGCATATTAGAGGTGGAGTAGAGTAGAGTACAGTAGAGGTAGAGTACAGCGGAGTACAGTAGAAGTTGAGTAAAGTGGAGCACAGTAGAGGTAGAGTAGAGCGGAGTACAGTAGAGGTAGAGTACAGTGGAGTACAGTAGAGGTAGAGTACAGTGGAGTAGAGTAGAGATAGAGTACAGTTGAGCACAGCAGAGGTAGAGTACAGTGGATCACAGTAGAGATAGAGTACAGTGGAGTACAGTGGAGCACAGTAGAAGTAGAGTACAGTGGAGCACAGTAGAAATAGATTACAGTGGAGTACAGTAGAGATAGAGTACAGTGGAGTACAGTAGAGGTAGAGTACAGTGGAGCACAGTAGAGGTAGAGTACAGTGGAGTACAGTAGAGGTAGTGTACAGTGGAGCACAGTAGAGGTAGAGTACAGTGGAGCACAGTAGAGGTAGAGTACAGTGGAGTATAGTTGAGGTAGACTACAGTGGAGTACAGTAGAGGTAGAGAACAGTGGAGTACAGTAGAGATAGAGTACAGTGGAGCACAGTAGAGGTAGAGTACAGTGGAGCACAGTAGAGGTAGAGTACAGTGGAGCAGAGTAGAGGTAGAGTACAGTGGAGTACAGTAGAGGTAGTGTACAGTGGAGCACAGTAGAGGTAGAGTACAGTGGAGCACAGTAGAGGCAGAGTACAGTGGGGTACAGTAGAAATAGATTACAGTGGAGCACAGTAGAGTACAGTAGAGCACAGTAGAGGTAGAGTACAGTGGAGCACAGTAGAGATAGAGTACAGTGGAGCACAGTAGAGGAAGAGTACAGTGGAGTACAGTGGAGCAGAGTAGAGGTGGAGTAGAGTAGAGTACAGTAGAGGTAGAATACAGTGGAGTACAATAGAGATAGAGTACATTGGAGTAGAGTAGAGATAGAGTACAGTGGAGCACAGCAGAGGTAGAGTACAGTGGATCACAGTAGAGATAGAGTACAGTGGAATACAGTGGAGCACAGTAGCGGTAGAGTAGAGTGGAGAACAGTAAAGATAGAGTACAGTGGAGTACAGTAGAGGTAGAGTACAGTGGAGCCCAGTAGAGATAGAGTACAGTGGAGTACAGTAGAGGTAGAGTACAGTGGAGCACAGTAGAGGTAGAGTACAGTGGAGTACAGTAGAGGTAGAGTACAGTGGAGCACAGTAGAGGTAGAGTACAGTGGAGTACAGTGGAGCACAGTAGAGGTGGAGTACAGTAGAGTAGAGTAGAGGTAGAGTACAGTGGAGTGCAGTAGAGATAGAGTACAGTGGAGTAGAGTAGAGTTAGAGTACAGTGGAGTAGAGTAGAGATAGAGTACAGTGGAGTATAGTTGAGGTAGAGTACAGTGGAGCAAAGTAGAGGTAGAGTAGAGTGGAGTATATTTGAGGTAGACTACAGTGGAATACAGTAGAGGTAGAGTACAGTAGAGCACAGTAGAGGTGAAATACAATGGAGTACAGTAGAGGTAGAGTACAGTGGAGTACAGTAGAGATAGAGTACAGTGGAGTAGAGTAGAGATAGAGCACAGTGGAGCACAGTAGAGATAGAATACAGTAGAGCACAGTAGAGGTAGAGTACAGTGGAGTACAGTAGAGGTAGAGTACAGTGGAGTACATTAGAGAGAGAGTACAGTGGAGTACAGTAGAAGAAGAGTACAGTGGAGTACAGTAGAGATAGAGTACAGTGGAGTACAGTAGAGGTAGAGTACAGTGGAGCACAGTAGAGGTAGAGTACAGTGGAGCACAGTAGAGGTAGAGTACAGTGGAGCACACTAGAGGTAGAGTACAGTGGAGTACAGAAGAGATAGAGTACAGTGGAGCACAGTAGAGGTAGAGTACAGTGGAGCACAGTAGAGGTAGAGTACAGTGGAGCACAGTAGAGGTAGAGTACATTGGAGTACAGTAGAGGTAGTGTACAGTGGAGCACAGTAGAGGTAGAGTACAGTGGAGCACAGTAGAGGTAGAGTAGAGTGGAGTATATTTGAGGTAGACTACAGTGGAATACAGTAGATGTAGAGTACAGTAGAGCACAGTAGAGGTAGAGTACAGTGGAGTAAAGTGGAGCACAGTAGAGGTGGAGTACAGTAGAGTACAGTAGAGGTAGAGTACAGTGGAGTACAGTAGAGATAGAGTACAGTGGAGTAGAGTAGAGATAGAGTACTGTGGAGTAGAGTAGAGATAGAGCACAGTGGAGCACAGCAGAGGTAGAGTAGAGTGGAGTACAGTAGAGGTAGAGTACAGTGGAGTACAGTAGAGAGAGAGTACAGTGGAGCACAGTAGAGATAGAGTACAGTAGAGCCAAGTAGAGGTAGAGTACAGTGGAGTACAGTAGAGGTAGAGCACAGTGGAGCACTGTAGAGGTAGAGTACAGTGGGGTACAGTAGAGATAGAGTACATTGGAGCACAGTAGAGGTAGAGTACAGTGGAGCACAGTAGAGGTAGAGTAGAGTGGAGCAGAGTAGAGGTAGAGTACAGTGGAGTAGAGTAGAGAAAGAGTACAGTGGAGCACAGCAGAGGTAGAGTACAGTGGATCACTGTAGAGATAGAGTACAGTGGAGTACAGTGGAGCACAGTAGAAGTAGAGTACAGTGGAGCACAGTAGAAATAGATTACAGTGGAGTACAGTAGAGATAGAGTACAGTGGAGTACAGTAGATGTAGAGTACAGTGGAGCACAGTAGAGAAGAGTAGAGATAGAGCACAGTGGAACACAGCAGAGGTAGAGTAGAGTGGAGTACAGTAGAGGTAGAGTACAGTGGAGTACAGTAGAGAGAGAGTACAGTGGAGCACAGTAGAGATAGAGTACAGTAGAGCCAAGTAGAGGTAGAGTACAGTGGAGTACAATAGAGATAGAGTACAGTGGAGCACAGTAGAGATAGAGTACAGTGGAGTACAGTAGAGGTAGAGTACAGTGGAGCACAGTAGAGGTAGAGTACAGTGGAGCACAGTAGAGGTAGAGTAGAGTGGAGCACAGTAGAGGTAGAGTACAGTGGAGTACAGTAGAGGTAGTGTACAGTGGAGCACAGTAGAGGTAGAGTACAGTGGAGCACAGTAGAGGTAGAGTACAGTGGAGTATAGTAGAGGTAGAGTACAATAGAGCACAGTAGCGATAGAGTACAGCAGAGCACAGTAGAGGTAGAGTACAGTGGAGCACAGTAGAGGTAGAGTACAGTGGAGCACAGTAGAGTAGAGTAGAGATAGAGCACAGTGGAGCACAGCAGAGGTAGAGTAGAGTGGAGTACAGTAGAGGTAGAGTACAGTGGAGTACAGTAGAGAGAGAGTACAGTGGAGCACAGTAGAGATAGAGTACAGTAGAGCCAAGTAGAGGTAGAGTACAGTGGAGTACAGTAGAGGTAGAGCACAGTGGAGCACTGTAGAGGTAGAGTACAGTGGGGTACAGTAGAGATAGAGTACATTGGAGCACAGTAGAGGTAGAGTACAGTGAAGCACAGTAGAGGTAGAGTAGAGTGGAGCAGAGTAGAGGTAGAGTACAGTGGAGTACAGTAGAGGTAGTGTACAGTGGAGCACAGTAGAGGTAGAGTACAGTGGAGCACAGTAGAGGTAGAGTACAGTGGAGTATAGTAGAGGTAGAGTACAGTAGAGCACAGTAGAGGTAGAGTACAGCAGAGCACAGTAGAGGTAGAGTACAGTGGAGCACAGTAGAGGAAGAGTACAGTGTAGTACAGTAGAGATAGAGTACAGTGGAGTACAGTAGAGATAGAGTACAGTCGAACACAGTAGAGATAACTGCAGTGGAGTATAGTAGAGGTAGAGTACAGTGGAGTACAGTAGAGGTAGAGTAGAGTGGAGCAAATTAGAGGTGGAGTAGAGTAGAGTACAGTAGAGGTAGAGTACAGCGGAGTACAGTAGAAGTAGAGTAAAGTGGAGCACAGTAGAGGTAGAGTAGAGTGGAGTACAGTAGAGGTAGAGTACAGTGGAGTACAGTACATGTAGAGTACAGTGGAGTAGAGTAGAGAAAGAGTACAGTGGAGCACAGCAGAGGTAGAGTACAGTGGATCACAGTAGAGATAGAGTACAGTGGAGTACAGTGGAGCACAGTAGAAGTAGAGTACAGTGGAGCACAGTAGAAATAGATTACAGTGGAGTACAGTAGAGATAGAGTACAGTGGAGTACAGTAGATGTAGAGTACAGTGGAGCACAGTAGAGTAGAGTAGAGATAGTGCACAGTGGAACACAGCAGAGGTAGAGTAGAGTGGAGTACAGTAGAGGTAGAGTACAGTGGAGTACAGTAGAGAGAGAGTACAGTGGAGCACAGTAGAGATAGAGTACAGTAGAGCCAAGTAGAGGTAGAGTACAGTGGAGTACAATAGAGATAGAGTACAGTGGAGCACAGTAGAGATAGAGTACAGTGGAGTACTGTAGAGGTAGAGTACAGTGGAGCACAGTAGAGGTAGAGTACAGTGGAGCACAGTAGAGGTAGAGTAGAGTGGAGCACAGTAGAGGTAGAGTACAGTGGAGTACAGTAGAGGTAGTGTACAGTGGAGCACAGTAGAGGTAGAGTACAGTGGAGCACAGTAGAGGTAGAGTACAGTGGAGTATAGTAGAGGTAGAGTACAGTAGAGCACAGTAGTGATAGAGTACAGCAGAGCACAGTAGAGGTAGAGTACAGTGGAGCACAGTAGAGGTAGAGTACAGTGGAGCACAGTAGAGTAGAGTAGAGATAGAGCACAGTGGAGCATAGCAGAGGTAGAGTAGAGTGGAGTACAGTAGAGGTAGAGTACAGTGGAGTACAGTAGAGAGAGAGTACAGTGGAGCACAGTAGAGATAGAGTACAGTAGAGCCAAGTAGAGGTAGAGTACAGTGGAGTACAGTAGAGGTAGAGCACAGTGGAGCACTGTAGAGGTAGAGTACAGTGGAGTACAGTAGAGATAGAGTACATTGGAGCACAGTAGAGGTAGAGTACAGTGGAGCACAGTAGAGGTAGAGTAGAGTGGAGCACAGTAGAGGTAGAGTACAGTGGAGTGAGTACAGTAGAGGTAGTGTGCAGTGGAGCACAGTAGAGGTAGAGTACAGTGGAGCACAGTAGAGGTAGAGTACAGTGGAGTATAGTAGAGGTAGAGTACAGTAGAGCACAGTAGAGATAGAGTACAGCAGAGCACAGTAGAGGTAGAGTACAGTGGAGCACAGTAGAGGAAGAGTACAGTGTAGTACAGTAGAGATAGAGTACAGTGGAGTACAGTAGAGATAGAGTACAGTCGAACACAGTAGAGATAAGTGCAGTGGAGTATAGTAGAGGTAGAGTACAGTGGAGTACAGTAGAGGTAGAGTAGAGTGGAGCACATTAGAGGTGGAGTAGAGTAGAGTACAGTAGAGGTAGAGTACAGCGGAGTACAGTAGAAGTTGAGTAAAGTGGAGCACAGTAGAGGTAGAGTAGAGCGGAGTACAGTAGAGGTAGAGTACAGTGGAGTACAGTAGAGGTAGAGTAAAGTGGAGTAGAGTAGAGATAGAGTACAGTGGAGCACAGCAGAGGTAGAGTACAGTGAATCACAGTAGAGATAGAGTACAGTGGAGTACAGTGGAGCACAGTAGAAGTAGAGTACAGTGGAGCACAGTAGAAATAGATTACAGTGGAGTACAGTAGAGATAGAGTACAGTGGAGTACAGTAGAGGTAGAGTACAGTGGAGCACAGTAGAGGTAGAGTACAGTGGAGTATAGTTGAGGTAGACTACAGTGGAGTACAGTAGAGGTAGAGAACAGTGGAGTACAGTAGAGATAGAGTACAGTGGAGCACAGTAGAGGTAGAGTACAGTGGAGCACAGTAGAGGTAGAGTACAGTGGAGCAGAGTAGAGGTAGAGTACAGTGGAGTACAGTAGAGGTAGTGTACAGTGGAGCACAGTAGAGGTAGAGTACAGTAGAGGTAGAGTACAGTGGAGTATAGTTGAGGTAGACTACAGTGGAGTACAGTAGAGGTAGAGAACAGTGGAGTACAGTAGAGATAGAGTACAGTGGAGCACAGTAGAGGTAGAGTACAGTGGAGCACAGTAGAGGTAGAGTACAGTGGAGCAGAGTAGAGGTAGAGTACAGTGGAGTACAGTAGAGGTAGTGTACAGTGGAGCACAGTAGAGGTAGAGTACAGTGGAGCACAGTAGAGGCAGAGTACAGTGGGGTACAGTAGAAATAGATTACAGTGGAGCACAGTAGAGTACAGTAGAGCACAGTAGAGGTAGAGTACAGTGGAGCACAGTAGAGATAGAGTACAGTGGAGCACAGTAGAGGAAGAGTACAGTGGAGTACAGTGGAGCAGAGTAGAGGTGGAGTAGAGTAGAGTACAGTAGAGGTAGAATACAGTGGAGTACAATAGAGATAGAGTACATTGGAGTAGAGTAGAGATAGAGTACAGTGGAGCACAGCAGAGGTAGAGTACAGTGGATCACAGTAGAGATAGAGTACAGTGGAGTACAGTAGAGGTAGAGTACAGTGGAGCACAGTAGAGGTAGAGTACAGTGGAGTACAGTAGAGGTAGAGTACAGTGGAGCCCAGTAGAGATAGAGTACAGTGGAGTACAGTAGAGGTAGAGTACAGTGGAGCACAGTAGAGGTAGAGTACAGTGGAGTACAGTAGAGGTAGAGTACAGTGGAGCACAGTAGAGGTAGAGTACAGTGGAGTACAGTGGAGCACAGTAGAGGTGGAGTACAGTAGAGTAGAGTAGAGGTAGAGTACAGTGGAGTGCAGTAGAGATAGAGTACAGTAGAGTAGAGTTAGAGTACAGTGGAGTAGAGTAGAGATAGAGTACAGTGGAGTATAGTTGAGGTAGAGTACAGTGGAGCAAAGTAGAGGTAGAGTAGAGTGGAGTATATTTGAGGTAGACTACAGTGGAATACAGTAGAGGTAGAGTACAGTAGAGCACAGTAGAGGTGAAATACAATGGAGTACAGTAGAGGTAGAGTACAGTGGAGTACAGTAGAGATAGAGTACAGTGGAGTAGAGTAGAGATAGAGCACAGTGGAGCACAGTAGAGATAGAATACAGTAGAGCACAGTAGAGGTAGAGTACAGTGGAGTACAGTAGAGGTAGAGTACAGTGGAGTACATTAGAGAGAGAGTACAGTGGAGTACAGTAGAAGAAGAGTACAGTGGAGTACAGTAGAGATAGAGTACAGTGGAGTACAGTAGAGGTAGAGTACAGTGGAGCACAGTAGAGGTAGAGTACAGTGGAGCACAGTAGAGGTAGAGTACAGTGGAGCACACTAGAGGTAGAGTACAGTGGAGTACAGTACAGGTAGAGCACAGTGGAGCACTGTAGAGGTAGAGTACAGTGGAGTACAGAAGAGATAGAGTACAGTGGAGCACAGTAGAGGTAGAGTACAGTGGAGCACAGTAGAGGTAGAGTACAGTGGAGCACAGTAGAGGTAGAGTACATTGGAGTACAGTAGAGGTAGTGTACAGTGGAGCACAGTAGAGGTAGAGTACAGTGGAGCACAGTAGAGGTAGAGTACAGTAGAGCACAGTAGAGGTAGAGTACAGTGGAGCACAGTAGAGATAGAGTACAGTGGAGTACAGTGGAGCACAGTAGAGGTAGAGTACAGTGGAGTACAATAAAGATAGAGTACAGTGGAGTAGAGTAGAGATAGAGTACTGTGGAGCACAGCAGAGGTAGAGTACAGTGGATCACAGTAGAGATAGAGTACAGTGGAGTACAGTGGAGCACAGTAGAGGTAGAGTACAGTGGAGCACAGTAGAGATAGAGTACAGTGGAGTACAGTAGAGGTAGAGTACAGTGGAGCACAGTAGAGATAGAGTACAGTGGAGTACAGTAGAGGTAGAGTACAGTGGAGCACAGTAGAGGTAGAGTACAGTGGAGTGCAATGGAGCACAGTAGAGGTGGAGTACAGTAGAGTACAGTAGAGGTAGAGAACAGTACAGTACAGTAGAGGTAGAGTACAGTGGAGTACAGTAGAGGTAGAGTACAGTAGAGCACAGTAGAGGTAGAATACAGTGGAGTACAGTAGAGGTAGAGTACAGTGGAGTACAGTAGAGATAGAGTACAGTGGAGCACAGTAGAGGTAGAGTACAGTGGAGCACAGTAGAGGTAGAGTACAGTGGAGCACAGTAGAGGTAGGGTACAGTGGGGCACAGTAGAGGCAGAGTACAGTGGGGTACAGTAGAAATAGAGTACAGTGGAGCACAGTAGAGTACAGTAGAGCACAGTAGAGGTAGAGTACAGTGGAGCACAGTAGAGATAGAGTACAGTGGAGTACAGTAGAGGAAGAGTACAGTGGAGTACAGTGGAGCACAGTAGAGGTGGAGTACAGTAGAGTACAGTAGAGGTAGAGTACAGTGGAGTACAATAGAGATAGAGTACAGTGGAGTAGAGTAGAGATAGGGTACAGTGGAGCACAGCAGAGGTAGAGTACAGTGGATCACAGTAGAGATAGAGTACAGTGGAATACAGTGGAGCACAGTAGCGGTAGAGTACAGTGGAGAACAGTAAAGATAGAGTACAGTGGAGTACAGTAGAGGTAGAGTACAGTGGAGCCCAGTAGAGATAGAGTACAGTGGAGTACAGTAGAGGTAGAGTACAGTGGAGCACAGTAGAGGTAGAGTACAGTGGAGTACAGTAGAGGTAGAGAACAGTACAGTACAGTAGAGATAGAGTACAGTAGAGCACAGTAGAGGTAGAATACAGTGGAGTACAGTAGAGGTAGAGTACAGTGGAGTACAGTACAGGTAGAGTACAGTGAGGCACAGTAGAGGTAGAGTACAGTGGAGTACAGTAGAGGTAGAGTACAGCGGAGCACAGTAGAGGTGGAGTGCAGTAGAGTACAGTAGAGGTAGAGAACAGTACAGTACAGTACAGTAGAGGTAGAGTACAGTAGAGCACAGTAGAGGTAGAGTACAGTGGAGCACAGTAGAGGTAGAGTACAGTGGAGTACAGTAGAGGTAGAGTACAGTGGAGCCCAGTAGAGATAGAGTACAGTGGAGTACAGTAGAGGTAGAGTACAGTGGAGCACAGTAGAGGTAGAGTACAGTGGAGTACAGTAGAGGTAGAGTACAGTGGAGCACAGTAGAGGTAGAGTACAGTGGAGTACAGTGGAGCACAGTAGAGGTGGAGTACAGTAGAGTAGAGTAGAGGTAGAGTACAGTGGAGTGCAGTAGAGATAGAGTACAGTAGAGTAGAGTTAGAGTACAGTGGAGTAGAGTAGAGATAGAGTACAGTGGAGTATAGTTGAGGTAGAGTACAGTGGAGCAAAGTAGAGGTAGAGTAGAGTGGAGTATATTTGAGGTAGACTACAGTGGAATACAGTAGAGGTAGAGTACAGTAGAGCACAGTAGAGGTGAAATACAATGGAGTACAGTAGAGGTAGAGTACAGTGGAGTACAGTAGAGATAGAGTACAGTGGAGTAGAGTAGAGATAGAGCACAGTGGAGCACAGTAGAGATAGAATACAGTAGAGCACAGTAGAGGTAGAGTACAGTGGAGTACAGTAGAGGTAGAGTACAGTGGAGTACATTAGAGAGAGAGTACAGTGGAGTACAGTAGAAGAAGAGTACAGTGGAGTACAGTAGAGATAGAGTACAGTGGAGTACAGTAGAGGTAGAGTACAGTGGAGCACAGTAGAGGTAGAGTACAGTGGAGCACAGTAGAGGTAGAGTACAGTGGAGCACACTAGAGGTAGAGTACAGTGGAGTACAGTACAGGTAGAGCACAGTGGAGCACTGTAGAGGTAGAGTACAGTGGAGTACAGAAGAGATAGAGTACAGTGGAGCACAGTAGAGGTAGAGTACAGTGGAGCACAGTAGAGGTAGAGTACAGTGGAGCACAGTAGAGGTAGAGTACATTGGAGTACAGTAGAGGTAGTGTACAGTGGAGCACAGTAGAGGTAGAGTACAGTGGAGCACAGTAGAGGTAGAGTACAGTAGAGCACAGTAGAGGTAGAGTACAGTGGAGCACAGTAGAGATAGAGTACAGTGGAGTACAGTGGAGCACAGTAGAGGTAGAGTACAGTGGAGTACAATAAAGATAGAGTACAGTGGAGTAGAGTAGAGATAGAGTACTGTGGAGCACAGCAGAGGTAGAGTACAGTGGATCACAGTAGAGATAGAGTACAGTGGAGTACAGTGGAGCACAGTAGAGGTAGAGTACAGTGGAGCACAGTAGAGATAGAGTACAGTGGAGTACAGTAGAGGTAGAGTACAGTGGAGCACAGTAGAGATAGAGTACAGTGGAGTACAGTAGAGGTAGAGTACAGTGGAGCACAGTAGAGGTAGAGTACAGTGGAGTGCAATGGAGCACAGTAGAGGTGGAGTACAGTAGAGTACAGTAGAGGTAGAGAACAGTACAGTACAGTAGAGGTAGAGTACAGTGGAGTACAGTAGAGGTAGAGTACAGTAGAGCACAGTAGAGGTAGAATACAGTGGAGTACAGTAGAGGTAGAGTACAGTGGAGTACAGTAGAGATAGAGTACAGTGGAGCACAGTAGAGGTAGAGTACAGTGGAGCACAGTAGAGGTAGAGTACAGTGGAGCACAGTAGAGGTAGGGTACAGTGGGGCACAGTAGAGGCAGAGTACAGTGGGGTACAGTAGAAATAGAGTACAGTGGAGCACAGTAGAGTACAGTAGAGCACAGTAGAGGTAGAGTACAGTGGAGCACAGTAGAGATAGAGTACAGTGGAGTACAGTAGAGGAAGAGTACAGTGGAGTACAGTGGAGCACAGTAGAGGTGGAGTACAGTAGAGTACAGTAGAGGTAGAGTACAGTGGAGTACAATAGAGATAGAGTACAGTGGAGTAGAGTAGAGATAGGGTACAGTGGAGCACAGCAGAGGTAGAGTACAGTGGATCACAGTAGAGATAGAGTACAGTGGAATACAGTGGAGCACAGTAGCGGTAGAGTACAGTGGAGAACAGTAAAGATAGAGTACAGTGGAGTACAGTAGAGGTAGAGTACAGTGGAGCCCAGTAGAGATAGAGTACAGTGGAGTACAGTAGAGGTAGAGTACAGTGGAGCACAGTAGAGGTAGAGTACAGTGGAGTACAGTAGAGGTAGAGAACAGTACAGTACAGTAGAGATAGAGTACAGTAGAGCACAGTAGAGGTAGAATACAGTGGAGTACAGTAGAGGTAGAGTACAGTGGAGTACAGTACAGGTAGAGTACAGTGAGGCACAGTAGAGGTAGAGTACAGTGGAGTACAGTAGAGGTAGAGTACAGCGGAGCACAGTAGAGGTGGAGTGCAGTAGAGTACAGTAGAGGTAGAGAACAGTACAGTACAGTAGAGGTAGAGTACAGTAGAGCACAGTAGAGGTAGAATACAGTGGAGTACAGTAGAGGTAGAGTACAGTGGAGTACAGTAGAGGTAGAGTACAGCGGAGCACAGTAGAGGTAGAGTACAGTGGAGCACAGTGGAGGTGGAGTACAGTAGAGTAGAGTAGAGGTAGAGTACAGTGGAGTACAGTAGAGATAGAGTACAGTGGAGTAGAGTAAATATAGAGTACAGTGGAGTAGAGTAGAGATAGAGTACAGTGGAGTATAGTTGAGGTAGAGTACAGTGGAGCAAAGTAGAGGTAGAGTAGAGTGGAGTATATTTGAGGTAGACTACAGTGGAATACAGTAGATGTAGAGTACAGTAGAGCACAGTAGAGGTAGAGTACAGTGGAGTAAAGTGGAGCACAGTAGAGGTGGAGTACAGTAGAGTACAGTAGAGGTAGAGTACAGTGGAGTACAGTAGAGATAGAGTACAGTGGAGTAGAGTAGAGATAGAGTACTGTGGAGTAGAGTAGAGATAGAGCACAGTGGAGCACAGCAGAGGTAGAGTAGAGTGGAGTACAGTAGAGGTAGAGTACAGTGGAGTACAGTAGAGAGAGAGTACAGTGGAGCACAGTAGAGATAGAGTACAGTAGAGCCAAGTAGAGGTAGAGTACAGTGGAGTACAGTAGAGGTAGAGCACAGTGGAGCACTGTAGAGGTAGAGTACATTGGGGTACAGTAGAGATAGAGTACATTGGAGCACAGTAGAGGTAGAGTACAGTGGAGCACAGTAGAGGTAGAGTAGAGTGGAGCAGAGTAGAGGTAGAGTACAGTGGAGTACAGTAGAGGTAGTGTACAGTGGAGCACAGTAGAGGTAGAGTACAGTGGAGCACAGTAGAGGTAGAGTACAGTGGAGTATAGTAGAGGTAGAGTACAGTAGAGCACAGTAGAGGTAGAGTACAGCAGAGCACAGTAGAGGTAGAGTACAGTGGAGCACAGTAGAGGAAGAGTACAGTGTAGTACAGTAGAGATAGAGTACAGTGGAGTACAGTAGAGATAGAGTACAGTCGAACACAGTAGAGATAAGTGCAGTGGAGTATAGTAGAGGTAGAGTACAGTGGAGTACAGTAGAGGTAGAGTAGAGTGGAGCAAATTAGAGGTGGACTAGAGTAGAGTACAGTAGAGGTAGAGTACAGCGGAGTACAGTAGAAGTAGAGTAAAGTGGAGCACAGTAGAGGTAGAGTAGAGTGGAGTACAGTAGAGGTAGAGTACAGTGGAGTACAGTACAGGTAGAGTACAGTGGAGTAGAGTAGAGAAAGAGTACAGTGGAGCACAGCAGAGGTAGAGTACAGTGGATCACAGTAGAGATAGAGTACAGTGGAGTACAGTGGAGCACAGTAGAAGTAGAGTACAGTGGAGCACAGTAGAAATAGATTACAGTGGAGTACAGTAGAGATAGAGTACAGTGGAGTACAGTAGATGTAGAGTACAGTGGAGCACAGTAGAGAAGAGTAGAGATAGAGCACAGTGGAACACAGCAGAGGTAGAGTAGAGTGGAGTACAGTAGAGGTAGAGTACAGTGGAGTACAGTAGAGAGAGAGTACAGTGGAGCACAGTAGAGATAGAGTACAGTAGAGCCAAGTAGAGGTAGAGTACAGTGGAGTACAATAGAGATAGAGTACAGTGGAGCACAGTAGAGATAGAGTACAGTGGATTACAGTAGAGGTAGAGTACAGTGGAGCACAGTAGAGGTAGAGTACAGTGGAGCACAGTAGAGGTAGAGTAGAGTGGAGCACAGTAGAGGTAGAGTACAGTGGAGTACAGTAGAGGTAGTGTACAGTGGAGCACAGTAGAGGTAGAGTACAGTGGAGCACAGTAGAGGTAGAGTACAGTGGAGTATAGTAGAGGTAGAGTACAATAGAGCACAGTAGCGATAGAGTACAGCAGAGCACAGTAGAGGTAGAGTACAGTGGAGCACAGTAGAGGTAGAGTACAGTGGAGCACAGTAGAGTAGAGTAGAGATAGAGCACAGTGGAGCACAGCAGAGGTAGAGTAGAGTGGAGTACAGTAGAGGTAGAGTACAGTGGAGTACAGTAGAGAGAGAGTACAGTAGAGCACAGTAGAGATAGAGTACAGTAGAGCCAAGTAGAGGTAGAGTACAGTGGAGTACAGTAGAGGTAGAGCACAGTGGAGCACTGTAGAGGTAGAGTACAGTGGGGTACAGTAGAGATAGAGTACATTGGAGCACAGTAGAGGTAGAGTACAGTGAAGCACAGTAGAGGTAGAGTAGAGTGGAGCAGAGTAGAGGTAGAGTACAGTGGAGTACAGTAGAGGTAGTGTACAGTGGAGCACAGTAGAGGTAGAGTACAGTGGAGCACAGTAGAGGTAGAGTACAGTGGAGTATAGTAGAGGTAGAGTACAGTAGAGCACAGTAGAGGTAGAGTACAGCAGAGCACAGTAGAGGTAGAGTACAGTGGAGCACAGTAGAGGAAGAGTACAGTGTAGTACAGTAGAGATAGAGTACAGTGGAGTACAGTAGAGATAGAGTACAGTCGAACACAGTAGAGATAACTGCAGTGGAGTATAGTAGAGGTAGAGTACAGTGGAGTACAGTAGAGGTAGAGTAGAGTGGAGCAAATTAGAGGTGGAGTAGAGTAGAGTACAGTAGAGGTAGAGTACAGCGGAGTACAGTAGAAGTAGAGTAAAGTGGAGCACAGTAGAGGTAGAGTAGAGTGGAGTACAGTAGAGGTAGAGTACAGTGGAGTACAGTACAGGTAGAGTACAGTGGAGTAGAGTAGAGAAAGAGTACAGTGGAGCACAGCAGAGGTAGAGTACAGTGGATCACAGTAGAGATAGAGTACAGTGGAGTACAGTGGAGCACAGTAGAAGTAGAGTACAGTGGAGCACAGTAGAAATAGATTACAGTGGAGTACAGTAGAGATAGAGTACAGTGGAGTACAGTAGATGTAGAGTACAGTGGAGCACAGTAGAGTAGAGTAGAGATAGTGCACAGTGGAACACAGCAGAGGTAGAGTAGAGTGGAGTACAGTAGAGGTAGAGTACAGTGGAGTACAGTAGAGAGAGAGTACAGTGGAGCACAGTAGAGATAGAGTACAGTAGAGCCAAGTAGAGGTAGAGTACAGTGGAGTACAATAGAGATAGAGTACAGTGGAGCACAGTAGAGATAGAGTACAGTGGAGTACTGTAGAGGTAGAGTACAGTGGAGCACAGTAGAGGTAGAGTACAGTGGAGCACAGTAGAGGTAGAGTAGAGTGGAGCACAGTAGAGGTAGAGTACAGTGGAGTACAGTAGAGGTAGTGTACAGTGGAGCACAGTAGAGGTAGAGTACAGTGGAGCACAGTAGAGGTAGAGTACAGTGGAGTATAGTAGAGGTAGAGTACAGTAGAGCACAGTAGTGATAGAGTACAGCAGAGCACAGTAGAGGTAGAGTACAGTGGAGCACAGTAGAGGTAGAGTACAGTGGAGCACAGTAGAGTAGAGTAGAGATAGAGCACAGTGGAGCATAGCAGAGGTAGAGTAGAGTGGAGTACAGTAGAGGTAGAGTACAGTGGAGTACAGTAGAGAGAGAGTACAGTGGAGCACAGTAGATATAGAGTACAGTAGAGCCAAGTAGAGGTAGAGTACAGTGGAGTACAGTAGAGGTAGAGCACAGTGGAGCACTGTAGAGGTAGAGTACAGTGGAGTACAGTAGAGATAGAGTACATTGGAGCACAGTAGAGGTAGAGTACAGTGGAGCACAGTAGAGGTAGAGTAGAGTGGAGCACAGTAGAGGTAGAGTACAGTGGAGTGAGTACAGTAGAGGTAGTGTGCAGTGGAGCACAGTAGAGGTAGAGTACAGTGGAGCACAGTAGAGGTAGAGTACAGTGGAGTATAGTAGAGGTAGAGTACAGTAGAGCACAGTAGAGATAGAGTACAGCAGAGCACAGTAGAGGTAGAGTACAGTGGAGCACAGTAGAGGAAGAGTACAGTGTAGTACAGTAGAGATAGAGTACAGTGGAGTACAGTAGAGATAGAGTACAGTCGAACACAGTAGAGATAAGTGCAGTGGAGTATAGTAGAGGTAGAGTACAGTGGAGTACAGTAGAGGTAGAGTAGAGTGGAGCACATTAGAGGTGGAGTAGAGTAGAGTACAGTAGAGGTAGAGTACAGCGGAGTACAGTAGAAGTTGAGTAAAGTGGAGCACAGTAGAGGTAGAGTAGAGCGGAGTACAGTAGAGGTAGAGTACAGTGGAGTACAGTAGAGGTAGAGTAAAGTGGAGTAGAGTAGAGATAGAGTACAGTGGAGCACAGCAGAGGTAGAGTACAGTGAATCACAGTAGAGATAGAGTACAGTGGAGTACAGTGGAGCACAGTAGAAGTAGAGTACAGTGGAGCACAGTAGAAATAGATTACAGTGGAGTACAGTAGAGATAGAGTACAGTGGAGTACAGTAGAGGTAGAGTACAGTGGAGCACAGTAGAGGTAGAGTACAGTGGAGTATAGTTGAGGTAGACTACAGTGGAGTACAGTAGAGGTAGAGAACAGTGGAGTACAGTAGAGATAGAGTACAGTGGAGCACAGTAGAGGTAGAGTACAGTGGAGCACAGTAGAGGTAGAGTACAGTGGAGCAGAGTAGAGGTAGAGTACAGTGGAGTACAGTAGAGGTAGTGTACAGTGGATCACAGTAGAGGTAGAGTACAGTGGAGCACAGTAGAGGCAGAGCACAGTGGGGTACAGTAGAAATAGATTACAGTGGAGCACAGTAGAGTACAGTAGAGCACAGTAGAAGTAGAGTACAGTGGAGCACAGTAGAGGTAGAGTAGAGTGGAGCACAGTAGAGGTAGAGTACAGTGGAGTACAGTAGAGGTAGTGTACAGTGGAGCACAGTAGAGGTAGAGTACAGTGGAGCACAGTAGAGGTAGAGTACAGTGGAGCAGAGTAGAGGTAGAGTACAGTGGAGTACAGTAGAGGTAGTGTACAGTGGAGCACAGTAGAGGTAGAGTACAGTGGAGCACAGTAGAGGCAGAGTACAGTGGGGTACAGTAGAAATAGATTACAGTGGAGCACAGTAGAGTACAGTAGAGCACAGTAGAGGTAGAGTACAGTGGAGCACAGTAGAGGTAGAGTAGAGTGGAGCACAGTAGAGGTAGAGTACAGTGGAGTACAGTAGAGGTAGTGTACAGTGGAGCACAGTAGAGGTAGAGTACAGTGGAGCACAGTAGAGGTAGAGTACAGTGGAGTATAGTAGAGGTAGAGTACAGTAGAGCACAGTAGAGATAGAGTACAGCAGAGCACAGTAGAGGTAGAGTACAGTGGAGCACAGTAGAGGTAGAGTACAGTGGAGCACAGTAGAGTAGAGATAGAGCACAGTGGAGCACAGCAGAGGTAGAGTAGAGTGAAGTACAGTAGAGGTAGAGTACAGTGGAGTACAGTAGAGAGAGAGTACAGTGGAGCACAGTAGAGATAGAGTACAGTAGAGCCAAGTAGAGGTAGAGTACAGTGGAGTACAGTAGAGGTAGAGCACAGTGGAGCACTGTAGAGATAGAGTACAGTGGAGTACAGTAGAGATAGAGTACATTGGAGCAGAGTAGAGGTAGAGTACAGTGGAGTACAGTAGAGGTAGTGTACAGTGGAGCACAGTAGAGGTAGAGTACAGTGGAGCACAGTAGAGGCAGAGTACAGTGGGGTACAGTAGAAATAGATTACAGTGGAGCACAGTAGAGTACAGTAGAGCACAGTAGAGGTAGAGTACAGTGGAGCACAGTAGAGGTAGAGTAGAGTGGAGCACAGTAGAGGTAGAGTACAGTGGAGTACAGTAGAGGTAGTGTACAGTGGAGCACAGTAGAGGTAGAGTACAGTGGAGCACAGTAGAGGTAGAGTACAGTGGAGTATAGTAGAGGTAGAGTACAGTAGAGCACAGTAGAGATAGAGTACAGCAGATTACAGTAGAGGTAGAGTACAGTGGAGCACAGTAGAGGTAGAGTACAGTGGAGCACAGTAGAGTAGAGTAGAGATAGAGCACAGTGGAGCACAGCAGAGGTAGAGTAGAGTGGAGTACAGTAGAGGTAGAGTACAGTGGAGTACAGTAGAGAGAGAGAGTACAGTGGAGCACAGTAGACATAGAGTACAGTAGAGCCAAGTAGAGGTAGAGTACAGTGGAGTACAGTAAAGGTAGAGCACAGTGGAGCACTGTAGAGGTAGAGTACAGTGGAGTACAGTAGAGATAGAGTACATTGGAGCACAGTAGAGGTAGAGTACAGTGGAGCACAGTAGAGGTAGAGTAGAGTGGAGCACAGTAGAGGTAGAGTACAGTGGAGTGAGTACAGTAGAGGTAGTGTACAGTGGAGCACAGTAGAGGTAGAGTACAGTGGAGCACAGTAGAGGTAGAGTACAGTGGAGTATAGTAGAGGTAGAGTACAGTAGAGCACAGTAGAGATAGAGTACAGCAGAGCACAGTAGAGGTAGAGTACAGTGGAGCACAGTAGAGGAAGAGTACAGTGTAGTACAGTAGAGATAGAGTACAGTGGAGTACAGTAGAGATAGAGTACAGTCGAACACAGTAGAGATAAGTGCAGTGGAGTATAGTAGAGGTAGAGTACAGTGGAGTACAGTAGAGGTAGAGTACAGTGGAGTACAGTAGAGGTAGAGTAGAGTGGAGCATATTAGAGGTGGAGTAGAGTAGAGTACAGTAGAGGTAGAGTACAGCGGAGTACAGTAGAAGTTGAGTAAAGTGGAGCACAGTAGAGGTAGAGTAGAGCGGAGTACAGTAGAGGTAGAGTACAGTGGAGTACAGTAGAGGTAGAGTACAGTGGAGTAGAGTAGAGATAGAGTACAGTTGAGCACAGCAGAGGTAGAGTACAGTGGATCACAGTAGAGATAGAGTACAGTGGAGTACAGTGGAGCACAGTAGAAGTAGAGTACAGTGGAGCACAGTAGAAATAGATTACAGTGGAGTACAGTAGAGATAGAGTACAGTGGAGTACAGTAGAGGTAGAGTACAGTGGAGCACAGTAGAGGTAGAGTACAGTGGAGTATAGTTGAGGTAGACTACAGTGGAGTACAGTAGAGGTAGAGAACAGTGGAGTACAGTAGAGATAGAGTACAGTGGAGCACAGTAGAGGTAGAGTACAGTGGAGCACAGTAGAGGTGAGTACAGTGGAGCAGAGTAGAGGTAGAGTACAGTGGAGTACAGTAGAGGTAGTGTACAGTGGAGCACAGTAGAGGTAGAGTACAGTGGAGCACAGTAGAGGCAGAGTACAGTGGGGTACAGTAGAAATAGATTACAGTGGAGCACAGTAGAGTACAGTAGAGCACAGTAGAGGTAGAGTACAGTGGAGCACAGTAGAGATAGAGTACAGTGGAGCACAGTAGAGGAAGAGTACAGTGGAGTACAGTGGAGCAGAGTAGAGGTGGAGTAGAGTAGAGTACAGTAGAGGTAGAATACAGTGGAGTACAATAGAGATAGAGTACATTGGAGTAGAGTAGAGATAGAGTACAGTGGAGCACAGCAGAGGTAGAGTACAGTGGATCACAGTAGAGATAGAGTACAGTGGAATACAGTGGAGCACAGTAGCAGTAGAGTAGAGTGGAGAACAGTAAAGATAGAGTACAGTGGAGTACAGTAGAGGTAGAGTACAGTGGAGCCCAGTAGAGATAGAGTACAGTGGAGTACAGTAGAGGTAGAGCACAGTGGAGCACAGTAGAGGTAGAGTACAGTGGAGTACAGTAGAGGTAGAGTACAGTGGAGCACAGTAGAGGTAGAGTACAGTGGAGTACAGTGGAGCACAGTAGAGGTGGAGTACAGTAGAGTAGAGTAGAGGTAGAGTACAGTGGAGTGCAGTAGAGATAGAGTACAGTGGAGTAGAGTAGAGTTAGAGTACAGTGGAGTAGAGTAGAGATAGAGTACAGTGGAGTATAGTTGAGGTAGAGTACAGTGGAGCAAAGTAGAGGTAGAGTAGAGTGGAGTATATTTGAGGTAGACTACAGTGGAATACAGTAGAGGTAGAGTACAGTAGAGCACAGTAGAGGTGAAATACAATGGAGTACAGTAGAGGTAGAGTACAGTGGAGTACAGTAGAGATAGAGTACAGTGGAGTAGAGTAGAGATAGAGCACAGTGGAGCACAGTAGAGATAGAATACAGTAGAGCACAGTAGAGGTAGAGTACAGTGGAGTACAGTAGAGGTAGAGTACAGTGGAGTACATTAGAGAGAGAGAGTACAGTGGAGTACATTAGAAGAAGAGTACAGTGGAGTACAGTAGAGATAGAGTACAGTGGAGTACAGTAGAGGTAGAGTACAGTGGAGCACAGTAGAGGTAGAGTACAGTGGAGCACAGTAGAGGTAGAGTACAGTGGAGCACACTAGAGGTAGAGTACAGTGGAGTACAGTACAGGTAGAGCACAGTGGAGCACTGTAGAGGTAGAGTACAGTGGAGTACAGAAGAGATAGAGTACAGTGGAGCACAGTAGAGGTAGAGTACAGTGGAGCACAGTAGAGGTAGAGTACAGTGGAGCACAGTAGAGGTAGAGTACAGTGGAGTACAGTAGAGGTAGTGTACAGTGGAGCACAGTAGAGGTAGAGTACAGTGGAGCACAGTAGAGGTAGAGTACAGTAGAGCACAGTAGAGGTAGAGTACAGTGGAGCACAGTAGAGATAGAGTACAGTGGAATACAGTGGAGCACAGTAGAGGTAGAGTACAGTGGAGTACAATAAAGATAGAGTACAGTGGAGTAGAGTAGAGATAGAGTACTGTGGAGCACAGCAGAGGTAGAGTACAGTGGATCACAGTAGAGATAGAGTACAGTGGAGTACAGTGGAGCACAGTAGAGGTAGAGTACAGTGGAGCACAGTAGAGATAGAGTACAGTGGAGTACAGTAGAGGTAGAGTACAGTGGAGCACAGTAGAGATAGAGTACAGTGGAGTACAGTAGAGGTAGAGTACAGTGGAGCACAGTAGAGGTAGAGTACAGTGGAGTGCAATGGAGCACAGTAGAGGTGGAGTACAGTAGAGTACAGTAGAGGTAGAGAACAGTACAGTACAGTAGAGGTAGAGTACAGTGGAGTACAGTAGAGGTAGAGTACAGTAGAGCACAGTAGAGGTAGAATACAGTGGAGTACAGTAGAGGTAGAGTACAGTGGAGTACAGTAGAGATAGAGTACAGTGGAGCACAGTAGAGGTAGAGTACAGTGGAGCACAGTAGAGGTAGAGTACAGTGGAGCACAGTAGAGGTAGGGTACAGTGGGGCACAGTAGAGGCAGAGTACAGTGGGGTACAGTAGAAATAGAGTACAGTGGAGCACAGTAGAGTACAGTAGAGCACAGTAGAGGTAGAGTACAGTGGAGCACAGTAGAGATAGAGTACAGTGGAGTACAGTAGAGGAAGAGTACAGTGGAGTACAGTGGAGCACAGTAGAGGTGGAGTACAGTAGAGTACAGTAGAGGTAGAGTACAGTGGAGTACAATAGAGATAGAGTACAGTGGAGTAGAGTAGAGATAGGGTACAGTGGAGCACAGCAGAGGTAGAGTACAGTGGATCACAGTAGAGATAGAGTACAGTGGAATACAGTGGAGCACAGTAGCGGTAGAGTACAGTGGAGAACAGTAAAGATAGAGTACAGTGGAGTAGAGTAGAGGTAGAGTACAGTGGAGCCCAGTAGAGATAGAGTACAGTGGAGTACAGTAGAGGTAGAGTACAGTGGAGCACAGTAGAGGTAGAGTACAGTGGAGTACAGTAGAGGTAGAGAACAGTACAGTACAGTAGAGATAGAGTACAGTAGAGCACAGTAGAGGTAGAATACAGTGGAGTACAGTAGAGGTAGAGTACAGTGGAGTACAGTACAGGTAGAGTACAGTGAGGCACAGTAGAGGTAGAGTACAGTGGAGTACAGTAGAGGTAGAGTACAGCGGAGCACAGTAGAGGTGGAGTGCAGTAGAGTACAGTAGAGGTAGAGAACAGTACAGTACAGTAGAGGTAGAGTACAGTAGAGCACAGTAGAGGTAGAATACAGTGGAGTACAGTAGAGGTAGAGTACAGTGGAGTACAGTAGAGGTAGAGTACAGCGGAGCACAGTAGAGGTAGAGTACAGTGGAGCACAGTGGAGGTGGAGTACAGTAGAGTAGAGTAGAGGTAGAGTACAGTGGAGTACAGTAGAGATAGAGTACAGTGGAGTAGAGTAGATATAGAGTACAGTGGAGTAGAGTAGAGATAGAGTACAGTGGAGTATAGTTGAGGTAGAGTAGAGTGGAGCACAGTTGAGATAGAGTACAGTGGAGTACAGTAGAGGTAGAAAACAGTGGGGCACATTAGAGGTAGAGTACAGTGGAGTATAGTTGAGGTAGACTACAGTGGAGTACAGTAGAGGTAGAGTACAGTGGAGCACAGTAGAGATAGAGTACAGTAGAGCAGAGTAGAGGTAGAGTACAGTGGAGTACAGTAGAGGTAGAGTACAGTGGAGCACTGTAGAGGTGGAGTACAGTGGAGTACAGTAGAGGTAGAGTACAGTGGAGCACAGTAGAGGTAGAGTACAGTGGAGTAGAGTAGAGGTAGAGTACAGTGGAGCACAGTAGATGTAGAGTACAGTAGAGCACAGTATAGGTAGAGTACAGTGGAGCATAGTAGAGATAGAGTACAATGGAGTACAGTAGAGGAAGAGTACAGTGGAGTACAGTGGAGCACAGTAGAGGTGGAGTACTGTAGAGTACAGTAGAGGCAGAGTACAGTAGAGTACAATATAGATAGAGTACAGTGGAGTAGAGTAGAGATAGAGTACAGTGGAGTACAGTAGAGGTAGAGTACAGTGGAGCAGAGTAGAGGTAGAGTACAGTGGAGTACAGTAGAGGTAGAGTACAGTGGAGCACAGTAGAGGTAGAGTACAGTGGAGTACAGTGGAGCATAGTAGAGGTGGAGTACAGTAGAGTAGAGTAGAGGTAGAGTACAGTGGAGTACAGTAGAGATAGAGTACAGTGGAGTAGAGTAGAGATAGAGTACAGTGGAGTAGAGTAGAGATAGAGTACAGTGGAGTATAGTTGAGGTAGAGTACAGTGGAGCAAAGTAGAGGTAGAGTAGAGTGGAGTATATTTGAGGTAGACTACAGTGGAATACAGTAGATGTAGAGTACAGTAGAGCACAGTAGAGGTAGAGTACAGTGGAGTAAAGTGGAGCACAGTAGAGGTGGAGTACAGTAGAGTACAGTAGAGGTAGAGTACAGTGGAGTACAGTAGAGATAGAGTACAGTGGAGTAGAGTAGAGATAGAGTACTGTGGAGTAGAGTAGAGATAGAGCACAGTGGAGCACAGCAGAGGTAGAGTAGAGTGGAGTACAGTAGAGGTAGAGTACAGTGGAGTACAGTAGAGAGAGAGTACAGTGGAGCACAGTAGAGATAGAGTACAGTAGAGCCAAGTAGAGGTAGAGTACAGTGGAGTACAGTAGAGGTAGAGCACAGTGGAGCACTGTAGAGGTAGAGTACAGTGGGGTACAGTAGAGATAGAGTACATTGGAGCACAGTAGAGGTAGAGTACAGTGGAGCACAGTAGAGGTAGAGTAGAGTGGAGCAGAGTAGAGGTACAGTACAGTGGAGTACAGTAGAGGTAGTGTACAGTGGAGCACAGTAGAGGTAGAGTACAGTGGAGCACAGTAGAGGTAGAGTACAGTGGAGTATAGTAGAGGTAGAGTACAGTAGAGCACAGTAGAGGTAGAGTACAGCAGAGCACAGTAGAGGTAGAGTACAGTGGAGCACAGTAGAGGAAGAGTACAGTGTAGTACAGTAGAGATAGAGTACAGTGGAGTACAGTAGAGATAGAGTACAGTCGAACACAGTAGAGATAAGTGCAGTGGAGTATAGTAGAGGTAGAGTACAGTGGAGTACAGTAGAGGTAGAGTAGAGTGGAGCAAATTAGAGGTGGACTAGAGTAGAGTACAGTAGAGGTAGAGTACAGCGGAGTACAGTAGAAGTAGAGTAAAGTGGAGCACAGTAGAGGTAGAGTAGAGTGGAGTACAGTAGAGGTAGAGTACAGTGGAGTACAGTACAGGTAGAGTACAGTGGAGTAGAGTAGAGAAAGAGTACAGTGGAGCACAGCAGAGGTAGAGTACAGTGGATCACAGTAGAGATAGAGTACAGTGGAGTACAGTGGAGCACAGTAGAAGTAGAGTACAGTGGAGCACAGTAGAAATAGATTACAGTGGAGTACAGTAGAGATAGAGTACAGTGGAGTACAGTAGATGTAGAGTACAGTGGAGCACAGTAGAGAAGAGTAGAGATAGAGCACAGTGGAACACAGCAGAGGTAGAGTAGAGTGGAGTACAGTAGAGGTAGAGTACAGTGGAGTACAGTAGAGAGAGAGTACAGTGGAGCACAGTAGAGATAGAGTACAGTAGAGCCAAGTAGAGGTAGAGTACAGTGGAGTACAATAGAGATAGAGTACAGTGGAGCACAGTAGAGATAGAGTACAGTGGAGTACAGTAGAGGTAGAGTACAGTGGAGCACAGTAGAGGTAGAGTACAGTGGAGCACAGTAGAGGTAGAGTAGAGTGGAGCACAGTAGAGGTAGAGTACAGTGGAGTACAGTAGAGGTAGTGTACAGTGGAGCACAGTAGAGGTAGAGTACAGTGGAGCACAGTAGAGGTAGAGTACAGTGGAGTATAGTAGAGGTAGAGTACAATAGAGCACAGTAGCGATAGAGTACAGCAGAGCACAGTAGAGGTAGAGTACAGTGGAGCACAGTAGAGGTAGAGTACAGTAAAGCACAGTAGAGTAGAGTAGAGATAGAGCACAGTGGAGCACAGCAGAGGTAGAGTAGAGTGGAGTACAGTATAGGTAGAGTACAGTGGAGTACAGTAGAGAGAGAGTACAGTGGAGCACAGTAGAGATAGAGTACAGTAGAGCCAAGTAGAGGTAGAGTACAGTGGAGTACAGTAGAGGTAGAGCACAGTGGAGCACTGTAGAGGTAGAGTACAGTGGGGTACAGTAGAGATAGAGTACATTGGAGCACAGTAGAGGTAGAGTACAGTGAAGCACAGTAGAGGTAGAGTAGAGTGGAGCAGAGTAGAGGTAGAGTACAGTGGAGTACAGTAGAGGTAGTGTACAGTGGAGCACAGTAGAGGTAGAGTACAGTGGAGCACAGTAGAGGTAGAGTACAGTGGAGTATAGTAGAGGTAGAGTACAGTAGAGCACAGTAGAGGTAGAGTACAGCAGAGCACAGTATAGGTAGAGTACAGTGGAGCACAGTAGAGGAAGAGTACAGTGTAGTACAGTAGAGATAGAGTACAGTGGAGTACAGTAGAGATAGAGTACAGTCGAACACAGTAGAGATAACTGCAGTGGAGTATAGTAGAGGTAGAGTACAGTGGAGTACAGTAGAGGTAGAGTAGAGTGGAGCAAATTAGAGGTGGAGTAGAGTAGAGTACAGTAGAGGTAGAGTACAGCGGAGTACAGTAGAAGTAGAGTAAAGTGGAGCACAGTAGAGTAGAGTGGAGTACAGTAGAGGTAGAATACAGTGGAGTACAGTACAGGTAGAGTACAGTGGAGTAGAGTAGAGAAAGAGTACAGTGGAGCACAGCAGAGGTAGAGTACAGTGGATCACAGTAGAGATAGAGTACAGTGGAGTACAGTGGAGCACAGTAGAAGTAGAGTACAGTGGAGCACAGTAGAAATAGATTACAGTGGAGTACAGTAGAGATAGAGTACAGTGGAGTACAGTAGATGTAGAGTACAGTGGAGCACAGTAGAGTAGAGTAGAGATAGTGCACAGTGGAACACAGCAGAGGTAGAGTAGAGTGGAGTACAGTAGAGGTAGAGTACAGTGGAGTACAGTAGAGAGAGAGTACAGTGGAGCACAGTAGAGATAGAGTACAGTAGAGCCAAGTAGAGGTAGAGTACAGTGGAGTACAATAGAGATAGAGTACAGTGGAGCACAGTAGAGATAGAGTACAGTGGAGTACTGTAGAGGTAGAGTACAGTGGAGCACAGTAGAGGTAGAGTACAGTGGAGCACAGTAGAGGTAGAGTAGAGTGGAGCACAGTAGAGGTAGAGTACAGTGGATTACAGTAGAGGTAGTGTACAGTGGAGCACAGTAGAGGTAGAGTACAGTGGAGCACAGTAGAGGTAGAGTACAGTGGAGTATAGTAGAGGTAGAGTACAGTAGAGCACAGTAGTGATAGAGTACAGCAGAGCACAGTAGAGGTAGAGTACAGTGGAGCACAGTAGAGGTAGAGTACAGTGGAGCACAGTAGAGTAGAGTAGAGATAGAGCACAGTGGAGCATAGCAGAGGTAGAGTAGAGTGGAGTACAGTAGAGGTAGAGTACAGTGGAGTACAGTAGAGAGAGAGTACAGTGGAGCACAGTAGAGATAGAGTACAGTAGAGCCAAGTAGAGGTAGAGTACAGTGGAGTACAGTAGAGGTAGAGCACAGTGGAGCACTGTAGAGGTAGAGTACAGTGGAGTACAGTAGAGATAGAGTACATTGGAGCACAGTAGAGGTAGAGTACAGTGGAGCACAGTAGAGGTAGAGTAGAGTGGAGCACAGTAGAGGTAGAGTACAGTGGAGTGAGTACAGTAGAGGTAGTGTGCAGTGGAGCACAGTAGAGGTAGAGTACAGTAGAGCACAGTAGAGGTAGAGTACAGTGGAGTATAGTAGAGGTAGAGTACAGTAGAGCACAGTAGAGATAGAGTACAGCAGAGCACAGTAGAGGTAGAGTACAGTGGAGCACAGTAGAGGAAGAGTACAGTGTAGTACAGTAGAGATAGAGTACAGTGGAGTACAGTAGAGATAGAGTACAGTCGAACACAGTAGAGATAAGTGCAGTGGAGTATAGTAGAGGTAGAGTACAGTGGAGTACAGTAGAGGTAGAGTAGAGTGGAGCACATTAGAGGTGGAGTAGAGTAGAGTACAGTAGAGGTAGAGTACAGCGGAGTACAGTAGAAGTTGAGTAAAGTGGAGCACAGTAGAGGTAGAGTAGAGCGGAGTACAGTAGAGGTAGAGTACAGTGGAGTACAGTAGAGGTAGAGTAAAGTGGAGTAGAGTAGAGATAGAGTACAGTGGAGCACAGCAGAGGTAGAGTACAGTGAATCACAGTAGAGATAGAGTACAGTGGAGTACAGTGGAGCACAGTAGAAGTAGAGTACAGTGGAGCACAGTAGAAATAGATTACAGTGGAGTACAGTAGAGATAGAGTACAGTGGAGTACAGTAGAGGTAGAGTACAGTGGAGCACAGTAGAGGTAGAGTACAGTGGAGTATAGTTGAGGTAGACTACAGTGGAGTACAGTAGAGGTAGAGAACAGTGGAGTACAGTAGAGATAGAGTACAGTGGAGCACAGTAGAGGTAGAGTACAGTGGAGCACAGTAGAGGTAGAGTACAGTGGAGCAGAGTAGAGGTAGAGTACAGTGGAGTACAGTAGAGGTAGTGTACAGTGGAGCACAGTAGAGGTAGAGTACAGTGGAGCACAGTAGAGGCAGAGTACAGTGGGGTACAGTAGAAATAGATTACAGTGGAGCACAGTAGAGTACAGTAGAGCACAGTAGAAGTAGAGTACAGTGGAGCACAGTAGAGGTAGAGTAGAGTGGAGCACAGTAGAGGTAGAGTACAGTGGAGTACAGTAGAGGTAGTGTACAGTGGAGCACAGTAGAGGTAGAGTACAGTGGAGCACAGTAGAGGTAGAGTACAGTGGAGCAGAGTAGAGGTAGAGTACAGTGGAGTACAGTAGAGGTAGTGTACAGTGGAGCACAGTAGAGGTAGAGTACAGTGGAGCACAGTAGAGGCAGAGTACAGTGGGGTACAGTAGAAATAGATTACAGTGGAGCACAGTAGAGTACAGTAGAGCACAGTAGAGGTAGAGTACAGTGGAGCACAGTAGAGGTAGAGTAGAGTGGAGCACAGTAGAGGTAGAGTACAGTGGAGTACAGTAGAGGTAGTGTACAGTGGAGCACAGTAGAGGTAGAGTACAGTGGAGCACAGTAGAGGTAGAGTACAGTGGAGTATAGTAGAGGTAGAGTACAGTAGAGCACAGTAGAGATAGAGTACAGCAGAGCACAGTAGAGGTAGAGTACAGTGGAGCACAGTAGAGGTAGAGTACAGTGGAGCACAGTAGAGTAGAGTAGAGATAGAGCACAGTGGAGCACAGCAGAGGTAGAGTAGAGTGGAGTACAATAGAGGTAGAGTACAGTGGAGTACAGTAGAGAGAGAGTACAGTGGAGCACAGTAGAGATAGAGTACAGTAGAGCCAAGTAGAGGTAGAGTACAGTGGAGTACAGTAGAGGTAGAGCACAGTGGAGCACTGTAGAGATAGAGTACAGTGGAGTACAGTAGAGATAGAGTACATTGGAGCACAGTAGAGGTAGAGTACAGTGGAGCACAGTAGAGGTAGAGTAGAGTGGAGCACAGTAGAGGTAGAGTACAGTGGAGTGAGTACAGTAGAGGTAGTGTACAGTGGAGCACAGTAGAGGTAGAGTACAGTGGAGCACAGTAGAGGTAGAGTACAGTGGAGTATAGTAGAGGTAGAGTACAGTAGAGCACAGTAGAGATAGAGTACAGCAGAGCACAGTAGAGGTAGAGTACAGTGGAGCACAGTAGAGGAAGAGTACAGTGTAGTACAGTAGAGATAGAGTACAGTGGAGTACAGTAGAGATAGAGTACAGTCGAACACAGTAGAGATAAGTGCAGTGGAGTATAGTAGAGGTAGAGTACAGTGGAGTACAGTAGAGGTAGAGTACAGTGGAGTACAGTAGAGGTAGAGTAGAGTGGAGCACATTAGAGGTGGAGTAGAGTAGAGTACAGTAGAGGTAGAGTACAGCGGAGTACAGTAAAAGTTGAGTAAAGTGGAGCACAGTAGAGGTAGAGTAGAGCGGAGTACAGTAGAGGTAGAGTACAGTGGAGTACAGTAGAGGTAGAGTACAGTGGAGTAGAGTAGAGATAGAGTACAGTGGAGCACAGCAGAGGTAGAGTACAGTGGATCACAGTAGAGATAGAGTACAATGGAGTACAGTGGAGCACAGTAGAAGTAGAGTACAGTGGAGCACAGTAGAAATAGATTACAGTGGAGTACAGTAGAGATAGAGTACGGTGGAGTACAGTAGAGGTAGAGTACAGTGGAGCACAGTAGAGGTAGAGTACAGTGGAGTATAGTTGAGGTAGACTACAGTGGAGTACAGTAGAGGTAGAGAACAGTGGAGTACAGTAGAGATAGAGTACAGTGGAGCACAGTAGAGGTAGAGTACAGTGGAGCACAGTAGAGGTAGAGTACAGTGGAGCAGAGTAGAGGTAGAGTACAGTGGAGTACAGTAGAGGTAGTGTACAGTGGAGCACAGTAGAGGTAGAGTACAGTGGAGCACAGTAGAGGCAGAGTACAGTGGGGTACAGTAGAAATAGATTACAGTGGAGCACAGTAGAGTACAGTAGAGCACAGTAGAGGTAGAGTACAGTGGAGCACAGTAGAGATAGAGTACAGTGGAGCACAGTAGAGGAAGAGTACAGTGGAGCACAGTGGAGCAGAGTAGAGGTAGAGTAGAGTAGAGTAGAGTAGAGGTAGAATACAGTGGAGTACAATAGAGATAGAGTACATTGGAGTAGAGTAGAGATAGAGTACAGTGGAGCACAGCAGAGGTAGAGTACAGTGGATCACAGTAGAGATAGAGTACAGTGGAATACAGTGGAGCACAGTAGCGGTAGAGTACAGTGGAGAACAGTAAAGATAGAGTACAGTGGAGTACAGTAGAGGTAGAGTACAGTGGAGCCCAGTAGAGATAGAGTACAGTGGAGTACAGTAGAGGTAGAGTACAGTGGAGCACAGTAGAGGTAGAGTACAGTGGAGTACAGTAGAGGTAGAGAACAGTACAGTACAGTAGAGGTAGAGTACAGTAGAGCACAGTAGAGGTAGAATACAGTGGAGTACAGTAGAGGTAGAGTACAGTGGAGCACAGTAGAGGTGGAGTACAGTAGAGTACAGTAGAGGTAGAGAACAGTACAGTACAGTAGAGGTAGAGTACAGTAGAGCACAGTAGAGGTAGAATACAGTGGAGTACAGTAGAGGTAGAGTACAGTGGAGTACAGTAGAGGTAGAGTACAGTGGAGCACAGTAGAGGTAGAGTACAGTGGAGTACAGTGGAGCACAGTAGAGGTGGAGTACAGTAGAGTAGAGTAGAGGTAGAGTACAGTGGAGTACAGTAGAGATAGAGTACAGTGGAGTAGAGTAGAGATAGAGTACAGTGGAGTAGAGTAGATATAGAGTACAGTGGAGTATAGTTGAGGTAGAGTACAGTGGAGCACACTAGAGATAGAGTACAGTGGAGTACAGTAGAGGTAGAGTACAGTGGAGCACATTAGAGGTAGAGTACAGTGGAGTATAGTTGAGGTAGACTACAGTGGAGTACAGTAGAGGTAGAGTACAGTGGAGCACAATAGAGATAGAGTACAGTAGAGCAGAGTAGAGGTAGAGTACAGTGGAGTACAGTAGAGGTAGAGTACAGTTGAGCACTGTAGAGGTGGAGTACAGTGGAGTACAGTAGAGGTAGATTACAGTGGAGCACAGTAGAGGTAGAGTACAGTGGAGTAGAGCAGAGGTAGAGTACAGTGGAGCACAGTAGATGTAGAGTACAGTAGAGCATTGTAGAGGTAGAGTACAGTGGAGCACAGTAGAGATAGAGTACAATGGAGTACAGTAGAGGAAGAGTACAGTGGAGTACAGTGGAGCACAGTAGAGGTGGAGAACAGTAGAGTACAGCAGAGGTAGAGTACAGTGGAGTACAATATAGATAGAGTACAGTGGAGTAGAGTAGTGATAGAGTACAGTGGAGCACAGCAGAGGTAGAGTACAGTGGATCACAGTAGAGATAGAGTACAGTGGAGTACAGTGGAGCACAGTAGAGGTAGAGTACAGTGGAGAACAGTAGAGCTAGAGTACAGTGGAGTACAGTAGAGGTAGAGTACAGTGGAGCCCAGTAGAGATAGAGTACAGTGGAGTACAGTAGAGGTAGAGTACAGTGGAGCACAGTAGAGGTAGAGTACAGTGGAGCACAGTAGAGGTAGAGTACAGTGGAGCACAGTAGATGTAGAGTACAGTGGAGTACAGTAGAGGTAGTGTACAGTGGAGCACAGTAGAGGTAGAGTACAGTGGAGCACAGTAGAGGTAGAGTACAGTAGAGCACAGTAGAGGTAGAGTACAGTGGAGCACAGTAGATATAGAGTACAGTGGAGTACAGTGGAGCACAGTAGAGATAGAGTACAGTGGAGTACAATAAAGATAGAGTACAGTGGAGTAGAGTAGAGATAGAGTACTGTGGAGCACAGCAGAGGTAGAGTACAGTGGATCACAGTAGAGGAAGAGTACAGTGTAGTACAGTAGAGATAGAGTACAGTGGAGTACAGTAGAGATAGAGTACAGTCGAACACAGTAGAGATAAGTGCAGTGGAGTATAGTAGAGGTAGAGTACAGTGGAGTACAGTAGAGGTAGAGTACAGTGGAGTACAGTAGAGGTAGAGTAGAGTGGAGCACATTAGAGGTGGAGTAGAGTAGAGTACAGTAGAGGTAGAGTACAGCGGAGTACAGTAAAAGTTGAGTAAAGTGGAGCACAGTAGAGGTAGAGTAGAGCGGAGTACAGTAGAGGTAGAGTACAGTGGAGTACAGTAGAGGTAGAGTACAGTGGAGTAGAGTAGAGATAGAGTACAGTGGAGCACAGCAGAGGTAGAGTACAGTGGATCACAGTAGAGATAGAGTACAGTGGAGTACAGTGGAGCACAGTAGAAGTAGAGTACAGTGGAGCACAGTAGAAATAGATTACAGTGGAGTACAGTAGAGATAGAGTACAGTGGAGTACAGTAGAGGTAGAGTACAGTGGAGCACAGTAGAGGTAGAGTACAGTGGAGTATAGTTGAGGTAGACTACAGTGGAGTACAGTAGAGATAGAGTACAGTGGAATACAGTGGAGCACAGTAGCGGTAGAGTACAGTGGAGAACAGTAAAGATAGAGTACAGTGGAGTACAGTAGAGGTAGAGTACAGTGGAGCCCAGTAGAGATAGAGTACAGTGGAGTACAGTAGAGGTAGAGTACAGTGGAGCACAGTAGAGGTAGAGTACAGTGGAGTACAGTAGAGGTAGAGAACAGTACAGTACAGTAGAGGTAGAGTACAGTAGAGCACAGTAGAGGTAGAATACAGTGGAGTACAGTAGAGGTAGAGTACAGTGGAGCACAGTAGAGGTGGAGTACAGTAGAGTACAGTAGAGGTAGAGAACAGTACAGTACAGTAGAGGTAGAGTACAGTAGAGCACAGTAGAGGTAGAATACAGTGGAGTACAGTAGAGGTAGAGTACAGTGGAGTACAGTAGAGGTAGAGTACAGTGGAGCACAGTAGAGGTAGAGTACAGTGGAGTACAGTGGAGCACAGTAGAGGTGGAGTACAGTAGAGTAGAGTAGAGGTAGAGTACAGTGGAGTACAGTAGAGATAGAGTACAGTGGAGTAGAGTAGAGATAGAGTACAGTGGAGTAGAGTAGATATAGAGTACAGTGGAGTATAGTTGAGGTAGAGTACAGTGGAGCACACTAGAGATAGAGTACAGTGGAGTACAGTAGAGGTAGAGTACAGTGGAGCACATTAGAGGTAGAGTACAGTGGAGTATAGTTGAGGTAGACTACAGTGGAGTACAGTAGAGGTAGAGTACAGTGGAGCACAGTAGAGATAGAGTACAGTAGAGCAGAGTAGAGGTAGAGTACAGTGGAGTACAGTAGAGGTAGAGTACAGTTGAGCACTGTAGAGGTGGAGTACAGTGGAGTACAGTAGAGGTAGATTACAGTGGAGCACAGTAGAGGTAGAGTACAGTGGAGTAGAGCAGAGGTAGAGTACAGTGGAGCACAGTAGATGTAGAGTACAGTAGAGCATTGTAGAGGTAGAGTACAGTGGAGCACAGTAGAGATAGAGTACAATGGAGTACAGTAGAGGAAGAGTACAGTGGAGTACAGTGGAGCACAGTAGAGGTGGAGAACAGTAGAGTACAGCAGAGGTAGAGTACAGTGGAGTACAATATAGATAGAGTACAGTGGAGTAGAGTAGTGATAGAGTACAGTGGAGCACAGCAGAGGTAGAGTACAGTGGATCACAGTAGAGATAGAGTACAGTGGAGTACAGTGGAGCACAGTAGAGGTAGAGTACAGTGGAGAACAGTAGAGATAGAGTACAGTGGAGTACAGTAGAGGTAGAGTACAGTGGAGCCCAGTAGAGATAGAGTACAGTGGAGTACAGTAGAGGTAGAGTACAGTGGAGCACAGTAGAGGTAGAGTACAGTGGAGCACAGTAGATGTAGAGTACAGTGGAGTACAGTAGAGGTAGTGTACAGTGGAGCACAGTAGAGGTAGAGTACAGTGGAGCACAGTAGAGGTAGAGTACAGTAGAGCACAGTAGAGGTAGAGTACAGTGGAGCACAGTAGATATAGAGTACAGTGGAGTACAGTGGAGCACAGTAGAGATAGAGTACAGTGGAGTACAATAAAGATAGAGTACAGTGGAGTAGAGTAGAGATAGAGTACTGTGGAGCACAGCAGAGGTAGAGTACAGTGGATCACAGTAGAGGAAGAGTACAGTGTAGTACAGTAGAGATAGAGTACAGTGGAGTACAATAGAGATAGAGTACAGTCGAACACAGTAGAGATAAGTGCAGTGGAGTATAGTAGAGGTAGAGTACAGTGGAGTACAGTAGAGGTAGAGTACAGTGGAGTACAGTAGAGGTAGAGTAGAGTGGAGCACATTAGAGGTGGAGTAGAGTAGAGTACAGTAGAGGTAGAGTACAGCGGAGTACAGTAAAAGTTGAGTAAAGTGGAGCACAGTAGAGGTAGAGTAGAGCGGAGTACAGTAGAGGTAGAGTACAGTGGAGTACAGTAGAGGTAGAGTACAGTGGAGTAGAGTAGAGATAGAGTACAGTGGAGCACAGCAGAGGTAGAGTACAGTGGAACACAGTAGAGATAGAGTACAGTGGAGTACAGTGGAGCACAGTAGAAGTAGAGTACAGTGGAGCACAGTAGAAATAGATTACAGTGGAGTACAGTAGAGATAGAGTACAGTGGAGTACAGTAGAGGTAGAGTACAGTGGAGCACAGTAGAGGTAGAGTACAGTGGAGTATAGTTGAGGTAGACTACAGTGGAGTACAGTAGAGGTAGAGAACAGTGGAGTACAGTAGAGATAGAGTACAGTGGAGCACAGTAGAGGTAGAGTACAGTGGAGCACAGTAGAGGTAGAGTACAGTGGAGCAGAGTAGAGGTAGAGTACAGTGGAGTACAGTAGAGGTAGTGTACAGTGGAGCACAGTAGAGGTAGAGTACAGTGGAGCACAGTAGAGGCAGAGTACAGTGGGGTACAGTAGAAATAGATTACAGTGGAGCACAGTAGAGTACAGTAGAGCACAGTAGAGGTAGAGTACAGTGGAGCACAGTAGAGATAGAGTACAGTGGAGCACAGTAGAGGAAGAGTACAGTGGAGCACAGTGGAGCAGAGTAGAGGTAGAGTAGAGTAGAGTACAGTAGAGGTAGAATACTGTGGAGTACAATAGAGATAGAGTACATTGGAGTAGAGTAGAGATAGAGTACAGTGGAGCACAGCAGAGGTAGAGTACAGTGGATCACAGTAGAGATAGAGTACAGTGGAATACAGTGGAGCACAGTAGCGGTAGAGTACAGTGGAGAACAGTAAAGATAGAGTACAGTGGAGTACAGTAGAGGTAGAGTACAGTGGAGCCCAGTAGAGATAGAGTACAGTGGAGTACAGTAGAGGTAGAGTACAGTGGAGCACAGTAGAGATAGAGTACAGTGGAGTACAGTAGAGGTAGAGAACAGTACAGTACAGTAGAGGTAGAGTACAGTAGAGCACAGTAGAGGTAGAATACATCGGAGTACAGTAGAGGTAGAGTACAGTGGAGCACAGTAGAGGTGGAGTACAGTAGAGTACAGTAGAGGTAGAGAACAGTACAGTACAGTAGAGGTAGAGTACAGTAGAGCACAGTAGAGGTAGAATACAGTGGAGTACAGTAGAGGTAGAGTACAGTGGAGTACAGTGGAGCACAGTAGAGGTAGAGTACAGTGGAGAACAGTAGAGATAGAGTACAGTGGAGTACAGTAGAGGTAGAGTACAGTGGAGCCCAGTAGAGATAGAGTACAGTGGAGTACAGTAGAGGTAGAGTACAGTGGAGCACAGTAGAGGTAGAGTACAGTGGAGCACAGTAGAGGTAGAGTACAGTGGAGCACAGTAGATGTAGAGTACAGTGGAGTACAGTAGAGGTAGTGTACAGTGGAGCACATTAGAGGTAGAGTACAGTGGAGCACAGTAGAGGTAGAGTACAGTAGAGCACAGTAGAGGTAGAGTACAGTGGAGCACAGTAGATATAGAGTACAGTGGAGTACAGTGGAGCACAGTAGAGATAGAGTACAGTGGAGTACAATAAAGATAGAGTACAGTGGAGTAGAGTAGAGATAGAGTACTGTGGAGCACAGCAGAGGTAGAGTACAGTGGATAACAGTAGAGATAGAGTACAGTGGAGTACAGTGGACCACAGTAGAGGTAGAATACAGTGGAGAACAGTAGAGATAGAGTACAGTGGAGTACAGTGGAGCACAGTAGAGGTAGAGTACAGTGGAGTACAGTAGAGATAGAGTACAGTGGAGCACAGTAGAGGTAGAGTACAGTGGAGCACAGTAGAGGTAGAGTACAGTGGAGCACAGTAGAGGTAGAGTACAGTGGAGTACAGTAGAGGTAGTGTACAGTGGAGCACAGTAGAGGTAGAGTACAGTGGAGCACAGTAGAGGTAGAGTACAGTGGGGTACAGTAGAAATAGATTACAGTGGAGTACAGTAGAGGAAGAGTACAGTGGAGTACAGTGGAGCACAGTAGAGGTGGAGTACAGTAGAGTACAGTAGAGGTAGAGTACAGTGGAGTAAAATAGATATAGAGTACAGTGGAGTAGAGTAGAGATAGAGTACAGTGGAGCACAGCAGAGGTAGAGTACAGTGGATCACAGTAGAGATAGAGTACAGTGGAGTACAGTGGACCACAGTAGATGTAGACTACAGTGGAGAACTGTGCTCTACAGTAGAGCACAGTAGAGGTGGAGTACAGTAGAGTACAGTAGAGGTAGAGTACAGTGGAGTACAATAGAGATAGAGTACAGTGGAGTAGAGTAGAGATAGAGTACAGTGGAGCACAGCAGAGGTAGAGTACAGTGGATCACAGTAGAGATAGAGTACAGTGGAGTACAGTGGAGCACAGTAGAGGTAGATTACAGTGGAGAACAGTAGAGATAGAGTACAGTGGAGTACAGTAGAGATAGAGTACAGTGGAGCACAGTAGAGATAGAGTACAGTGGAGTATAGTAGAGGTAGAGTACAATGGAGCACAGTAGAGGTAGAGTACAGTGGAGTACAGTGGATCACAGTAGAGGTGGAGTACAGTAGAGTACAGTAGAGGTAGAGAACAGTACAGTACAGTAGAAGTAGAGTACAGTGGATTACAGTAGAGGTAGAGTACAGTAGAGCACAGTAGAGGTAGAATACAGTGGAGTAGAGTAGAGGTAGTGTGCAGTGGAGTACAGTAGAGGTAGAGTACAGTGGAGTACAATACAGGTAGAGTACAGTGGAGCAAAGTAGAGGTAGAGTACAGTGGAGTACAGTAGAGGTAGAATACAGTGGAGCACAGTAGAGGTAGAGTACAGTGGAGTACAGTGGAGTACAGTAGAGAGAGAGTACAATGGAGCACGGTAGAGGTAGAGTACAGTGGAGTACAGTAGAGATAGAGTACAGTGGAGCACAGTAGAGATAGAGTACAGTAGAGCCAAGTAGAGGTAGAGTACAGTGGAGTACAGTAGAGATAGAGTACAGTAGAGCAGAGTAGAGGTAGAGTACAGTGGAGTACAGTAGAGGTAGAGCACAGTGGAGCACTGTAGAGGTAGAGTACAGTGGAGTACAGTAGAGATAGAGTACATTGGAGCACAGTAGAGGTAGAGTACAGTGGAGCACAGTAGAGGTAGAGTAGAGTGAAGCACAGTAGAGGTAGAGTACAGTGGAGTACAGTAGAGGTAGTGTACAGTGGAGCACAGTAGAGGTAGAGTACAGTGGAGCACAGTAGAGGTAGAGTACAGTGGAGTATAGTAGAGGTAGAGTACAGTAGAGCACAGTAGAGATAGAGTACAGCAGAGCACAGTAGAGGTAGAGTACAGTGGAGCACAGTAGAGGAAGAGTACAGTGTAGCACAGTAGAGATAGATTAGAGTGGAGTACAGTAGAGATAGAGTACAGTCGAACACAGTAGAGATAAGTGCAGTGGAGTATAGTAGAGGTAGAGTACAGTGGATTACAGTAGAGGTAGAGTACAGTGGAGTACAGTAGAGGTAGAGTAGAGTGGAGCACATTAGAGGTGGAGTAGAGTAGAGTACAGTAGAGGTAGAGTACAGTGGAGTACAGTAGAAGTAGAGTAAAGTGGAGCACAGTAGAGGTAGAGTAGAGTGGAGTACACTAGAGTTAGAGTACAGTGGAGTACAGTAGAGGTAGAGTACAGTGGAGTAGAGTAGAGATAGAGTACAGTGAAGCACAGCAGAGGTAGAGTACAGTTGATCACAGTAGAGATAGAGTACAGTGGAGTACAGTGGAGCACAGTAGAGGTAGAGTACAGTGGAGCACAGTAGAAATAGATTACAGTGGAGTACAGTAGAGATAAAGTACAGTGGAGTACAGTAGAGGTTGAGTACAGTGGATCACAGTAGAGGTAGAGTACAGTGGAGTATAGTTGAGGTAGACTACAGTGGAGTAGAGTAGAGGTAGAGTACAGTGGAGTACAGTAGAGATAGAGTACAGTGGAGCACAGTAGAGATAGAGTACAGTGGAGTACAGTAGAGGTAGAGTACAGTGGAGCACAGTAGAGATAAAGTACCCGGGAGTACAGTAGAGGTAGAGTACATTGGAGCACAGTGGAGCACAGTAGAGGAAGAGTACAGTGGAGCACAGTAGAAATAGATTACAGTGGAGTACAGTAGAGATAGAGTATAGGGGAGTACAGTAGAGGTAGAGTACAATGGAGCACAGTGGAGCACAGTAGAGGAAGAGTACAGTGGAGCACAGTAGAAATAGATTACAGTGGAGTACAGTAGAGATAGATTACAGTGGAGTACAGTAGAGGTAGAGTACAGTGGAGCACAGTACAGGTAGAGTACAGTGGAGTATAGTTGAGGTAGACTACAGTGGAGTACAGTCGAGGTAGAGTACAGTGGAGCACAGTAGAGATAGAGTAGAGTAGAGCAGAGTAGAGGTAGAGTACAGTGGAGTACAGTAGAGGTAGAGTACAGTGGAGCACAGTAGAGATAGAGTACAGTATAGCAGAGTAGAGGTAGAGAACAGTACAGTAGAGGTAGAGTACAGTGGAGTACAGTGGAGCACAGTAGAGGTTGAGTACAGAAGAGTACAGTAGAGGTAGAGAACAGTACAGTAGAGGTAGAGTACAGTGGAGTACAGTAGAGGTAGAGTACAGTAGAGTACAGTAGAGGTAGAATACAGTGGAGTACAGTAGAGGCAGAGTACAGTGGAGTACAGTAGAGGTAGTGTTCAGTGGAGTACAGTACAGGTAGAGTACAGTGGAGCAGAGTAGAGGTAGAGTACAGTGGAGAACAGTAGAGGTGGAGTACAGTGGAGCACAGTAGAGGTAAAGTACAGTGGAGTACAGTGGAGCACAGTAGAGTACAGTAGAGGTAGAGTACAGTGGAGTACAGTAGAGATAGAGTACAGTGGAGTAGAGTAGAGATAGAGTAGAGTGGAGTAGAGTAGAGATAGAGTACAGTGGAGTATAGGTGAGGTAGAGTGCATTGGAGCACAGTAGAGGTAGAGTACAGTGGAGTATAGTTGAGGTAGACTACAGTGGAGTACAGTAGAGGTTGAGTACGGTAGAGCACAGTAGAGGTGAAATACAATGGAGTACAGTAGAGGTAGAGTACAGTGGAGTACAGTAGAGGTAAAATACAGTGGAGTACAGTAGAGATAGAGTACAATGGAGCACAGTAGAGGTAGAGTACAGTGGAGTACAGTAGAGGTAGAGTACAGTGGAGCACAGTAGAGGTAGATTACAGTGGAGTACAGTGGAGCACAGTAGAGTAGAGTAGAGGTAGAGTACAGTGGAGTACAGTAGAGATAGAGTACAGTGGAGTAGAGTAGAGATAGAGTACAGAGGAGTAGAGTAGAGATAGAGCACAGTGGAGCACAGCAGAGGTAGAGTAGAGTGGGGTACAGTAGAGGTAGAGTACAGTGGAGTAGAGTAGAGAGAGAGTACAGTGAAGCACGGTAGAGGTAAAGTACAGTGGAGTACAGTAGAGATAGAGTACAGTGGAGCACAGTAGAGATAGAGTACAGTAGAGCCAAGTAGAGGTAGAGTACAGTGGAGTACAGTAGAGGTAGAGCACAGTGGAGCACTGTAGAGGTAGAGTACAGTGGAGTACAGTAGAGATAGAGTACATTTGAGCACAGTAGAGGTAGAGTACAGTGGAGCACAGTAGAGGTAGAGTAGAGTGGAGCACAGTAGAGGTAGAGTACAGTGGAGTACAGTAGAGGTAGTGTACAGTGGAGCACAGTAGAGGTAGAGTACAGTGGAGCACAGTAGAGGTAGAGTACAGTGGAGTATAGTAGAGGTAGAGTACATCAGAGCACAGTAGAGATAGAGTACAGCAGAGCAAAGTAGAGGTAGAGTACAGTGGAGCACAGTAGAGGAAGAGTACAGTGTAGTACAGTAGAGATAGAGTACAGTGGAGTACAGTAGAGATAGAGTACAGTCGAACACAGTAGAGATAAGTGCAGTGGAGTATAGTAGAGGTAGAGTACAGTGGAGTACAGTAGAGGTAGAGTACAGTGGAGTACAGTAGAGGTAGAGTAGAGTGGAGCATATTAGAGGTGGAGTAGAGTAGAGTACAGTAGAGGTAGAGTACAGTGGAGTACAGTAGAAGTAGAGTAAAGTGGAGCACAGCAGAGGTAGAGTAGAGTGGAGTACACTAGAGGTAGAGTACAGTGGAGTGCAGTAGAGGTAGAGTACAGTGGAGTAGAGTAGAGATAGAGTACAGTGGAGCACAGCAGAGGTAGAGTACAGTGGATCACAGTAGAGATAGAGTACAGTGGAGTACAGTGGAGCACAGTAGAGGTAGAGTACAGTGGAGCACAGTAGAAATAGATTACAGTGGAGTACAGTAGAGATAGAGTACAGTGGAGTACAGTAGAGGTAGAGTACAGTGGAGCACATTAGAGGTAGAGTACAGTGGAGTATAGTTGAGGTAGACTACATTGGAGTAGAGTAGATGTAGAGTACAGTGGAGTACAGTAGAGATAGAGTACAGTGGAGCACAGTAGAGGTAGAGTACTGTGGAGCACAGTAGAGGTAGAGTACAGTGGAGCACATTAGAGGTAGAGTACAGTGGAGTACAGTAGAGGTAGTGTACAGTGGAGCACAGTAGAGGTAGAGTACAGTGGAGCACAGTAGAGGTAGAGTACAGTGGGGTACAGTAGAAATAGAGTACCGTGGAGCATATTAGAGTACAGTAGAGCACAGTAGAGGTAGAGTACAGTGGAGCACAGTAGAGATAGAGTACAGTGGAGTACAGTAGAGGAAGAGTACAGTGGAGTACAGTGGAACACAGTAGAGGTGGAGTACAGTAGAGTACAGTAGAGGTAGAGTACAGTGGAGTACAATAGAGATAGAGTACAGTGGAGTAGAGTAGAGATAGAGTACAGTGGAGCACAGCAGCGATAGAGTACAGTGGATCACAGTAGAGATAGAGTACAGTGGAGTACAGTGGAGCACAGTAGAGGTAGATTACAGTGGAGAACAGTAGAGATAGAGTACAGTGGAGTACAGTAGAGATAGAGTACAGTGGAGCACAGTAGAGATAGAGTACAGTGGAGTATAGTAGAGGTAGAGTACAGTGGAGCACAGTAGAGGTAGAGTACAGTGGAGTACAGTGGATCACAGTAGAGGTGGAGTACAGTAGAGTACAGTAGAGGTAGAGAACAGTACAGTACAGTAGAAGTAGAGTACAGTGGATTACAGTAGAGGTAGAGTACAGTAGAGCACAGTAGAGGTAGAATACAGTGGAGTAGAGTAGAGGTAGAGTGCAGTGGAGTACAATAGAGGTAGAGTACAGTGGAGTACAATACAGGTAGAGTACAGTGGAGCAAAGTAGAGGTAGAGTACAGTGGAGTACAGTAGAGGTAGAGTACAGTGGAGCACAGTAGAGGTAGAGTACAGTGGAGTACAGTGGAGTACAGTAGAGAGAGAGTACAGTGGAGCACGGTAGAGGTAGAGTACAGTGGAGTACAGTAGAGATAGAGTACAGTGGAGCACAGTAGAGATAGAGTACAGTAGAGCCAAGTAGAGGTAGAGTACAGTGGAGTACAGTAGAGATAGAGTACAGTAGAGCAGAGTAGAGGTAGAGTACAGTGGAGTACAGTAGAGGTAGAGCACAGTGGAGCACTGTAGAGGTAGAGTACAGTGGAGTACAGTAGAGATAGAGTACATTGGAGCACAGTAGAGGTAGAGTACAGTGGAGCACAGTAGAGGTAGAGTAGAGTGAAGCACAGTAGAGGTAGAGTACAGTGGAGTACAGTAGAGGTAGTGTACAGTGGAGCACAGTAGAGGTAGAGTACAGTGGAGCACAGTAGAGGTAGAGTACAGTGGAGTATAGTAGAGGTAGAGTACAGTAGAGCACAGTAGAGATAGAGTACAGCAGAGCACAGTAGAGGTAGAGTACAGTGGAGCACAGTAGAGGAAGAGTACAGTGTAGCACAGTAGAGATAGAGTAGAGTGGAGTACAGTAGAGATAGAGTACAGTCGAACACAGTAGAGATAAGTGCAGTGGAGTATAGTAGAGGTAGAGTACAGTGGATTACAGTAGAGGTAGAGTACAGTGGAGTACAGTAGAGGTAGAGTAGAGTGGAGCACATTAGAGGTGGAGTAGAGTAGAGTACAGTAGAGGTAGAGTACAGTGGAGTACAGTAGAAGTAGAGTAAAGTGGAGCACAGTAGAGGTAGAGTAGAGTGGAGTACACTAGAGTTAGAGTACAGTGGAGTACAGTAGAGGTAGAGTACAGTGGAGTAGAGTAGAGATAGAGTACAGTGAAGCACAGCAGAGGTAGAGTACAGTTGATCACAGTAGAGATAGAGTACAGTGGAGTACAGTGGAGCACAGTAGATGTAGAGTACAGTGGAGCACAGTAGAAATAGATTACAGTGGAGTACAGTAGAGATAAAGTACAGTGGATTACAGTAGAGGTAGAGTACAGTGGAGTACAGTAGAGGTAGAGTAGAGTGGAGCACATTAGAGGTGGAGTAGAGTAGAGTACAGTAGAGGTAGAGTACAGTGGAGTACAGTAGAAGTAGAGTAAAGTGGAGCACAGTAGAGGTAGAGTACAGTGGAGCACAGTAGAGGTAGAGTAGAGTGAAGCACAGTAGAGGTAGAGTACAGTGGAGTACAGTAGAGGTAGTGTACAGTGGAGCACAGTAGAGGTAGAGTACAGTGGAGCACAGTAGAGGTAGAGTACAGTGGAGTATAGTAGAGGTAGAGTACAGTAGAGCACAGTAGAGATAGAGTACAGCAGAGCACAGTAGAGGTTGAGTACAGTGGATCACAGTAGAGGTAGAGTACAGTGGAGTATAGTTGAGGTAGACTACAGTGGAGTAGAGTAGAGGTAGAGTACAGTGGAGTACAGTAGAGATAGAGTACAGTGGAGCACAGTAGAGGTAGAGTACAGTGGAGCACAGTAGAGGTAGAGTACAGTGGAGCACAGTAGAGGTAGAGTACAGTGGAGTACAGTAGAGGTAGTGTACAGTGGAGCACAGTAGAGGTAGAGTACAGTGGAGCACAGTAGAGGTAGAGTACAGTGGGGTACAGTAGAAATAGAGTACAGTGGAGCACATTAGAGTACAGTAGAGCACAGTAGAGGTAGAGTACAGTGGAGCACAGTAGAGATAGAGTACAGTGGAGTACAGTAGAGGAAGAGTACAGTGGAGTACAGTGGAGCACAGTAGAGGTGGAGTACAGTAGAGTACAGTAGAGATAGAGTACAGTGGAGTACAATAGAGATAGAGTACAGTGGAGTAGAGTAGAGATAGAGTACAGTGGAGCACAGCAGAGGTAGAGTACAGTGGATCACAGTAGAGATAGAGTACAGTGGAGTACAGTGGAGCACAGTAGAGGTAGATTACAGTGGAGAACAGTAGAGATAGAGTACAGTGGAGTACAGTAGAGGTAGAGTACAGTGGAGCACAGTAGAGATAGAGTACAGTGGAGTATAGTAGAGGTAGAGTACAATGGAGTACAGTGGATCACAGTAGAGGTGAAATACAGTAGAGTACAGTAGAGGTAGAGAACAGTACAGTACAGTAGAAGTAGAGTACAGTGGATTACAGTAGAGGTAGAGTACAGTAGAGCACAGTAGAGGTAGAATACAGTGGAGTAGAGTAGAGGTAGAGTGCAGTGGAGTACAGTAGAGGTAGAGTACAGTGGAGTACAATACAGGTAGAGTACAGTGGAGTACAATACAGGTAGAGTACAGTGGAGCAAAGTAGAGGTAGAGTACAGTGGAGTACAGTAGAGGTAGAGTACAGTGGAGTACAGTAGAGAGAGATTACAGTGGAGCACGGTAGAGGTAGAGTACAGTGGAGTACAGTAGAGATAGAGTACAGTGGAGCACAGTAGAGATAGAGTACAGTAGAGCCAAGTAGAGGTAGAGTACAGTGGAGTACAGTAGAGATAGAGTACAGTAGAGCAGAATAGAGGTAGAGTACAGTGGAGTACAGTAGAGGTAGAGCACAGTGGAGCACTGTAGAGGTAGAGTACAGTGGAGTACAGTAGAGATAGAGTACATTGGAGCACAGTAGAGGTAGAGTACAGTGGAGCACAGTAGAGGTAGAGTAGAGTGAAGCACAGTAGAGGTAGAGTACAGTGGAGTACAGTAGAGGTAGAGTACAGTGGATCACAGTAGAGATAGAGTACAGTGGAATACAGTGGAGCACAGTAGCGGTAGAGTACAGTGGAGCACAGTAGAAATAGATTACAGTGGAGTACAGTAGAGATAGAGTACAGTGGAGTACAGTAGAGGTAGAGTACAGTGGAGCACATTAGAGGTAGAGTACAGTGGAGTATAGTTGAGGTAGACTACATTGGAGTAGAGTAGATGTAGAGTACAGTGGAGTACAGTAGAGATAGAGTACAGTGGAGCACAGTAGAGGTAGAGTACTGTGGAGCACAGTAGAGGTAGAGTACAGTGGAGCACATTAGAGGTAGAGTACAGTGGAGTACAGTAGAGGTAGTGTACAGTGGAGCACAGTAGAGGTAGAGTACAGTGGAGCACAGTAGAGGTAGAGTACAGTGGGGTACAGTAGAAATAGAGTACCGTGGAGCATATTAGAGTACAGTAGAGCACAGTAGAGGTAGAGTACAGTGGAGCACAGTAGAGATAGAGTACAGTGGAGTACAGTAGAGGAAGAGTACAGTGGAGTACAGTGGAACACAGTAGAGGTGGAGTACAGTAGAGTACAGTAGAGGTAGAGTACAGTGGAGTACAATAGAGATAGAGTACAGTGGAGTAGAGTAGAGATAGAGTACAGTGGAGCACAGCAGCGGTAGAGTACAGTGGATCACAGTAGAGATAGAGTACAGTGGAGTACAGTGGAGCACAGTAGAGGTAGATTACAGTGGAGAACAGTAGAGATAGAGTACAGTGGAGTACAGTAGAGATAGAGTACAGTGGAGCACAGTAGAGATAGAGTACAGTGGAGTATAGTAGAGGTAGAGTACAGTGGAGCACAGTAGAGGTAGAGTACAGTGGAGTACAGTGGATCACAGTAGAGGTGGAGTACAGTAGAGTACAGTAGAGGTAGAGAACAGTACAGTACAGTAGAAGTAGAGTACAGTGGATTACAGTAGAGGTAGAGTACAGTAGAGCACAGTAGAGGTAGAATACAGTGGAGTAGAGTAGAGGTAGAGTGCAGTGGAGTACAATAGAGGTAGAGTACAGTGGAGTACAATACAGGTAGAGTACAGTGGAGCAAAGTAGAGGTAGAGTACAGTGGAGTACAGTAGAGGTAGAGTACAGTGGAGCACAGTAGAGGTAGAGTACAGTGGAGTACAGTGGAGTACAGTAGAGAGAGAGTACAGTGGAGCACGGTAGAGGTAGAGTACAGTGGAGTACAGTAGAGATAGAGTACAGTGGAGCACAGTAGAGATAGAGTACAGTAGAGCCAAGTAGAGGTAGAGTACAGTGGAGTACAGTAGAGATAGAGTACAGTAGAGCAGAGTAGAGGTAGAGTACAGTGGAGTACAGTAGAGGTAGAGCACAGTGGAGCACTGTAGAGGTAGAGTACAGTGGAGTACAGTAGAGATAGAGTACATTGGAGCACAGTAGAGGTAGAGTACAGTGGAGCACAGTAGAGGTAGAGTAGAGTGAAGCACAGTAGAGGTAGAGTACAGTGGAGTACAGTAGAGGTAGTGTACAGTGGAGCACAGTAGAGGTAGAGTACAGTGGAGCACAGTAGAGGTAGAGTACAGTGGAGTATAGTAGAGGTAGAGTACAGTAGAGCACAGTAGAGATAGAGTACAGCAGAGCACAGTAGAGGTAGAGTACAGTGGAGCACAGTAGAGGAAGAGTACAGTGTAGCACAGTAGAGATAGAGTAGAGTGGAGTACAGTAGAGATAGAGTACAGTCGAACACAGTAGAGATAAGTGCAGTGGAGTATAGTAGAGGTAGAGTACAGTGGATTACAGTAGAGGTAGAGTACAGTGGAGTACAGTAGAGGTAGAGTAGAGTGGAGCACATTAGAGGTGGAGTAGAGTAGAGTACAGTAGAGGTAGAGTACAGTGGAGTACAGTAGAAGTAGAGTAAAGTGGAGCACAGTAGAGGTAGAGTAGAGTGGAGTACACTAGAGTTAGAGTACAGTGGAGTACAGTAGAGGTAGAGTACAGTGGAGTAGAGTAGAGATAGAGTACAGTGAAGCACAGCAGAGGTAGAGTACAGTTGATCACAGTAGAGATAGAGTACAGTGGAGTACAGTGGAGCACAGTAGATGTAGAGTACAGTGGAGCACAGTAGAAATAGATTACAGTGGAGTACAGTAGAGATAAAGTACAGTGGATTACAGTAGAGGTAGAGTACAGTGGAGTACAGTAGAGGTAGAGTAGAGTGGAGCACATTAGAGGTGGAGTAGAGTAGAGTACAGTAGAGGTAGAGTACAGTGGAGTACAGTAGAAGTAGAGTAAAGTGGAGCACAGTAGAGGTAGAGTACAGTGGAGCACAGTAGAGGTAGAGTAGAGTGAAGCACAGTAGAGGTAGAGTACAGTGGAGTACAGTAGAGGTAGTGTACAGTGGAGCACAGTAGAGGTAGAGTACAGTGGAGCACAGTAGAGGTAGAGTACAGTGGAGTATAGTAGAGGTAGAGTACAGTAGAGCACAGTAGAGATAGAGTACAGCAGAGCACAGTAGAGGTTGAGTACAGTGGATCACAGTAGAGGTAGAGTACAGTGGAGTATAGTTGAGGTAGACTACAGTGGAGTAGAGTAGAGGTAGAGTACAGTGGAGTACAGTAGAGATAGAGTACAGTGGAGCACAGTAGAGGTAGAGTACAGTGGAGCACAGTAGAGGTAGAGTACAGTGGAGCACAGTAGAGGTAGAGTACAGTGGAGTACAGTAGAGGTAGTGTACAGTGGAGCACAGTAGAGGTAGAGTACAGTGGAGCACAGTAGAGGTAGAGTACAGTGGGGTACAGTAGAAATAGAGTACAGTGGAGCACATTAGAGTACAGTAGAGCACAGTAGAGGTAGAGTACAGTGGAGCACAGTAGAGATAGAGTACAGTGGAGTACAGTAGAGGAAGAGTACAGTGGAGTACAGTGGAGCACAGTAGAGGTGGAGTACAGTAGAGTACAGTAGAGATAGAGTACAGTGGAGTACAATAGAGATAGAGTACAGTGGAGTAGAGTAGAGATAGAGTACAGTGGAGCACAGCAGAGGTAGAGTACAGTGGATCACAGTAGAGATAGAGTACAGTGGAGTACAGTGGAGCACAGTAGAGGTAGATTACAGTGGAGAACAGTAGAGATAGAGTACAGTGGAGTACAGTAGAGGTAGAGTACAGTGGAGCACAGTAGAGATAGAGTACAGTGGAGTATAGTAGAGGTAGAGTACAATGGAGTACAGTGGATCACAGTAGAGGTGAAATACAGTAGAGTACAGTAGAGGTAGAGAACAGTACAGTACAGTAGAAGTAGAGTACAGTGGATTACAGTAGAGGTAGAGTACAGTAGAGCACAGTAGAGGTAGAATACAGTGGAGTAGAGTAGAGGTAGAGTGCAGTGGAGTACAGTAGAGGTAGAGTACAGTGGAGTACAATACAGGTAGAGTACAGTGGAGTACAATACAGGTAGAGTACAGTGGAGCAAAGTAGAGGTAGAGTACAGTGGAGTACAGTAGAGGTAGAGTACAGTGGAGTACAGTAGAGAGAGATTACAGTGGAGCACGGTAGAGGTAGAGTACAGTGGAGTACAGTAGAGATAGAGTACAGTGGAGCACAGTAGAGATAGAGTACAGTAGAGCCAAGTAGAGGTAGAGTACAGTGGAGTACAGTAGAGATAGAGTACAGTAGAGCAGAATAGAGGTAGAGTACAGTGGAGTACAGTAGAGGTAGAGCACAGTGGAGCACTGTAGAGGTAGAGTACAGTGGAGTACAGTAGAGATAGAGTACATTGGAGCACAGTAGAGGTAGAGTACAGTGGAGCACAGTAGAGGTAGAGTAGAGTGAAGCACAGTAGAGGTAGAGTACAGTGGAGTACAGTAGAGGTAGAGTACAGTGGATCACAGTAGAGATAGAGTACAGTGGAATACAGTGGAGCACAGTAGCGGTAGAGTACAGTGGAGAACAGTAAAGATAGAGTACAGTGGTGTACAGTAGAGGTAGAGTACAGTGGAGCCCAGTAGAGATAGAGTACAGTGGAGTACAGTAGAGGTAGAGTACAGTGGAGCACAGTAGAGGTAGAGTAGAGTGGAGCACAGTAGAGGTAGAGTACAGTGGAGTACAGTAGAGGTAGTGTACAGTGGAGCACAGTAGAGGTAGAGTACAGTGGAGCACAGTAGAGGTAGAGTACAGTGGAGTATAGTAAAGGTAGAGTACAATAGAGCACAGTAGCGATAGAGTACAGCAGAGCACAGTAGAGGTAGAGTACAGTGGAGCACAGTAGAGGTAGAGTACAGTGGAGCACAGTAGAGTAGAGTAGAGATAGAGCACAGTGGAGCACAGCAGAGGTAGAGTAGAGTGGAGTACAGTAGAGGTAGAGTACAGTGGAGTACAGTAGAGAGAGAGTACAGTGGAGCACAGTAGAGATAGAGTACAGTAGAGCCAAGTAGAGGTAGAGTACAGTGGAGTACAGTAGAGGTAGAGCACAGTGGGGTACAGTAGAGATAGAGTACATTGGAGCACAGTAGAGGTAGAGTACAGTGAAGCACAGTAGAGGTAGAGTAGAGTGGAGCAGAGTAGAGGTAGAGTACAGTGGAGTACAGTAGAGGTAGTGTACAGTGGAGCACAGTAGAGGTAGAGTACAGTGGAGCACAGTAGAGGTAGAGTACAGTGGAGTATAGTAGAGGTAGAGTACAGTAGAGCACAGTAGAGGTAGAGTACAGCAGAGCACAGTAGAGGTAGAGTACAGTGGAGCACAGTAGAGGAAGAGTACAGTGTAGTACAGTAGAGATAGAGTACAGTGGAGTACAGTAGAGATAGAGTACAGTCGAACACAGTAGAGATAACTGCAGTGGAGTATAGTAGAGGTAGAGTACAGTGGAGTACAGTAGAGGTAGAGTAGAGTGGAGCAAATTAGAGGTGGAGTAGAGTAGAGTACAGTAGAGGTAGAGTACAGCGGAGTACAGTAGAAGTAGAGTAAAGTGGAGCACAGTAGAGTAGAGTGGAGTACAGTAGAGGTAGAGTACAGTGGAGTACAGTACAGGTAGAGTACAGTGGAGTAGAGTAGAGAAAGAGTACAGTGGAGCACAGCAGAGGTAGAGTACAGTGGATCACAGTAGAGATAGAGTACAGTGGAGTACAGTGGAGCACAGTAGAAGTAGAGTACAGTGGAGCACAGTAGAAATAGATTACAGTGGAGTACAGTAGAGATAGAGTACAGTGGAGTACAGTAGATGTAGAGTACAGTGGAGCACAGTAGAGTAGAGTAGAGATAGTGCACAGTGGAACACAGCAGAGGTAGAGTAGAGTGGAGTACAGTAGAGGTAGAGTACAGTGGAGTACAGTAGAGAGAGAGTACAGTGGAGCACAGTAGAGATAGAGTACAGTAGAGCCAAGTAGAGGTAGAGTACAGTGGAGTACAATAGAGATAGAGTACAGTGGAGCACAGTAGAGATAGAGTACAGTGGAGTACTGTAGAGGTAGAGTACAGTGGAGCACAGTAGAGGTAGAGTACAGTGGAGCACAGTAGAGGTAGAGTAGAGTGGAGCACAGTAGAGGTAGAGTACAGTGGATTACAGTAGAGGTAGTGTACAGTGGAGCACAGTAGAGGTAGAGTACAGTGGAGCACAGTAGAGGTAGAGTACAGTGGAGTATAGTAGAGGTAGAGTACAGTAGAGCACAGTAGTGATAGAGTACAGCAGAGCACAGTAGAGGTAGAGTACAGTGGAGCACAGTAGAGGTAGAGTACAGTGGAGCACAGTAGAGTAGAGTAGAGATAGAGCACAGTGGAGCATAGCAGAGGTAGAGTAGAGTGGAGTACAGTAGAGGTAGAGTACAGTGGAGTACAGTAGAGAGAGAGTACAGTGGAGCACAGTAGAGATAGAGTACAGTAGAGCCAAGTAGAGGTAGAGTACAGTGGAGTACAGTAGAGGTAGAGCACAGTGGAGCACTGTAGAGGTAGAGTACAGTGGAGTACAGTAGAGATAGAGTACATTGGAGCACAGTAGAGGTAGAGTACAGTGGAGCACAGTAGAGGTAGAGTAGAGTGGAGCACAGTAGAGGTAGAGTACAGTGGAGTGAGTACAGTAGAGGTAGTGTGCAGTGGAGCACAGTAGAGGTAGAGTACAGTGGAGCACAGTAGAGGTAGAGTACAGTGGAGTATAGTAGAGGTAGAGTACAGTAGAGCACAGTAGAGATAGAGTACAGCAGAGCACAGTAGAGGTAGAGTACAGTGGAGCACAGTAGAGGAAGAGTACAGTGTAGTACAGTAGAGATAGAGTACAGTGGAGTACAGTAGAGATAGAGTACAGTCGAACACAGTAGAGATAAGTGCAGTGGAGTATAGTAGAGGTAGAGTACAGTGGAGTACAGTAGAGGTAGAGTAGAGTGGAGCACATTAGAGGTGGAGTAGAGTAGAGTACAGTAGAGGTAGAGTACAGCGGAGTACAGTAGAAGTTGAGTAAAGTGGAGCACAGTAGAGGTAGAGTAGAGCGGAGTACAGTAGAGGTAGAGTACAGTGGAGTACAGTAGAGGTAGAGTAAAGTGGAGTAGAGTAGAGATAGAGTACAGTGGAGCACAGCAGAGGTAGAGTACAGTGAATCACAGTAGAGATAGAGTACAGTGGAGTACAGTGGAGCACAGTAGAAGTAGAGTACAGTGGAGCACAGTAGAAATAGATTACAGTGGAGTACAGTAGAGATAGAGTACAGTGGAGTACAGTAGAGGTAGAGTACAGTGGAGCACAGTAGAGGTAGAGTACAGTGGAGTATAGTTGAGGTAGACTACAGTGGAGTACAGTAGAGGTAGAGAACAGTGGAGTACAGTAGAGATAGAGTACAGTGGAGCACAGTAGAGGTAGAGTACAGTGGAGCACAGTAGAGGTAGAGTACAGTGGAGCAGAGTAGAGGTAGAGTACAGTGGAGTACAGTAGAGGTAGTGTACAGTGGAGCACAGTAGATGTAGAGTACAGTGGAGCACAGTAGAGGCAGAGTACAGTGGGGTACAGTAGAAATAGATTACAGTGGAGCACAGTAGAGTACAGTAGAGCACAGTAGAAGTAGAGTACAGTGGAGCACAGTAGAGGTAGAGTAGAGTGGAGCACAGTAGAGGTAGAGTACAGTTTAGTACAGTAGAGGTAGTGTACAGTGGAGCACAGTAGAGGTAGAGTACAGTGGAGCACAGTAGAGGTAGAGTACAGTGGAGCAGAGTAGAGGTAGAGTACAGTGGAGTACAGTAGAGGTAGTGTACAGTGGAGCACAGTAGAGGTAGAGTACAGTGGAGCACAGTAGAGGCAGAGTACAGTGGGGTACAGTAGAAATAGATTACAGTGGAGCACAGTAGAGTACAGTAGAGCACAGTAGAGGTAGAGTACAGTGGAGCACAGTAGAGGTAGAGTAGAGTGGAGCACAGTAGAGGTAGAGTACAGTGGAGTACAGTAGAGGTAGTGTACAGTGGAGCACAGTAGAGGTAGAGTACAGTGGAGCACAGTAGAGGTAGAGTACAGTGGAGTATAGTAGAGGTAGAGTACAGTAGAGCACAGTAGAGATAGAGTACAGCAGAGCACAGTAGAGGTAGAGTACAGTGGAGCACAGTAGAGGTAGAGTACAGTGGAGCACAGTAGAGTAGAGTAGAGATAGAGCACAGTGGAGCACAGCAGAGGTAGAGTAGAGTGGAGTACAATAGAGGTAGAGTACAGTGGAGTACAGTAGAGAGAGAGTACAGTGGAGCACAGTAGAGATAGAGTACAGTAGAGCCAAGTAGAGGTAGAGTACAGTGGAGTACAGTAGAGGTAGAGCACAGTGGAGCACTGTAGAGATAGAGTACAGTGGAGTACAGTAGAGATAGAGTACATTGGAGCACAGTAGAGGTAGAGTACAGTGGAGCACAGTAGAGGTAGAGTAGAGTGGAGCACAGTAGAGGTAGAGTACAGTGGAGTGAGTACAGTAGAGGTAGTGTACATTGGAGCACAGTAGAGGTAGAGTACAGTGGAGCACAGTAGAGGTAGAGTACAGTGGAGTATAGTAGAGGTAGAGTACAGTAGAGCACAGTAGAGATAGAGTACAGCAGAGCACAGTAGAGGTAGAGTACAGTGGAGCACAGTAGAGGAAGAGTACAGTGTAGTACAGTAGAGATAGAGTACAGTGGAGTACAGTAGAGATAGAGTACAGTCGAACACAGTAGAGATAAGTGCAGTGGAGTATAGTAGAGGTAGAGTACAGTGGAGTACAGTAGAGGTAGAGTACAGTGGAGTACAGTAGAGGTAGAGTAGAGTGGAGCACATTAGAGGTGGAGTAGAGTAGAGTACAGTAGAGGTAGAGTACAGCGGAGTACAGTAAAAGTTGAGTAAAGTGGAGCACAGTAGAGGTAGAGTAGAGCGGAGTACAGTAGATGTAGAGTACAGTGGAGTACAGTAGAGGTAGAGTACAGTGGAGTAGAGTAGAGATAGAGTACAGTGGAGCACAGCAGAGGTAGAGTACAGTGGATCACAGTAGAGATAGAGTACAATGGAGTACAGTGGAGCACAGTAGAAGTAGAGTACAGTGGAGCACAGTAGAAATAGATTACAGTGGAGTACAGTAGAGATAGAGTACAGTGGAGTACAGTAGAGGTAGAGTACAGTGGAGCACAGTAGAGGTAGAGTACAGTGGAGTATAGTTGAGGTAGACTACAGTGGAGTACAGTAGAGGTAGAGAACAGTGGAGTACAGTAGAGATAGAGTACAGTGGAGCACAGTAGAGGTAGAGTACAGTGGAGCACAGTAGAGGTAGAGTACAGTGGAGCAGAGTAGAGGTAGAGTACAGTGGAGTACAGTAGAGGTAGTGTACAGTGGAGCACAGTAGAGGTAGAGTACAGTGGAGCACAGTAGAGGCAGAGTACAGTGGGGTACAGTAGAAATAGATTACAGTGGAGCACAGTAGAGTACAGTAGAGCACAGTAGAGGTAGAGTACAGTGGAGCACAGTAGAGATAGAGTACAGTGGAGCACAGTAGAGGAAGAGTACAGTGGAGCACAGTGGAGCAGAGTAGAGGTAGAGTAGAGTAGAGTAGAGTAGAGGTAGAATACAGTGGAGTACAATAGAGATAGAGTACATTGGAGTAGAGTAGAGATAGAGTACAGTGGAGCACAGCAGAGGTAGAGTACAGTGGATCACAGTAGAGATAGAGTACAGTGGAATACAGTGGAGCACAGTAGCGGTAGAGTACAGTGGAGAACAGTAAAGATAGAGTACAGTGGAGTACAGTAGAGGTAGAGTACAGTGGAGCCCAGTAGAGATAGAGTACAGTGGAGTACAGTAGAGGTAGAGTACAGTGGAGCAAAGTAGAGGTAGAGTACAGTGGAGTACAGTAGAGGTAGAGAACAGTACAGTACAGTAGAGGTAGAGTACAGTAGAGCACAGTAGAGGTAGAATACAGTGGAGTACAGTAGAGGTAGAGTACAGTGGAGCACAGTAGAGGTGGAGTACAGTAGAGTACAGTAGAGGTAGAGAACAGTACAGTACAGTAGAGGTAGAGTACAGTAGAGCACAGTAGAGGTAGAATACAGTGGAGTACAGTAGAGGTAGAGTACAGTGGAGTACAGTAGAGGTAGAGTACAGTGGAGCACAGTAGAGGTAGAGTACAGTGGAGTACAGTGGAGCACAGTAGAGGTGGAGTACAGTAGAGTAGAGTAGAGGTAGAGTACAGTGGAGTACAGTAGAGATAGAGTACAGTGGAGTAGAGTAGAGATAGAGTTCAGTGGAGTAGAGTAGATATAGAGTACAGTGGAGTATAGTTGAGGTAGAGTACAGTGGAGCACACTAGAGATAGAGTACAGTGGAGTACAGTAGAGGTAGAGTACAGTGGAGCACATTAGAGGTAGAGTACAGTGGAGTATAGTTGAGGTAGACTACAGTGGAGTACAGTAGAGGTAGAGTACAGTGGAGCACAGTAGAGATAGAGTACAGTAGAGCAGAGTAGAGGTAGAGTACAGTGGAGTACAGTAGAGGTAGAGTACAGTTGAGCACTGTAGAGGTGGAGTACAGTGGAGTACAGTAGAGGTAGATTACAGTGGAGCACAGTAGAGGTAGAGTACAGTGGAGTAGAGCAGAGGTAGAGTACAGTGGAGCACAGTAGATGTAGAGTACAGTAGAGCATTGTAGAGGTAGAGTACAGTGGAGCACAGTAGAGATAGAGTACAATGGAGTACAGTAGAGGAAGAGTACAGTGGAGTACAGTGGAGCACAGTAGAGGTGGAGAACAGTAGAGTACAGCAGAGGTAGAGTACAGTGGAGTACAATATAGATAGAGTACAGTGGAGTAGAGTAGTGATAGAGTACAGTGGAGCACAGCAGAGGTAGAGTACAGTGGATCACAGTAGAGATAGAGTACAGTGGAGTACAGTGGAGCACAGTAGAGGTAGAGTACAGTGGAGAACAGTAGAGATAGAGTACAGTGGAGTACAGTAGAGGTAGAGTACAGTGGAGCCCAGTAGAGATAGAGTACAGTGGAGTACAGTAGAGGTAGAGTACAGTGGAGCACAGTAGAGGTAGAGTACAGTGGAGCACAGTAGAGGTAGAGTACAGTGGAGCACAGTAGATGTAGAGTACAGTGGAGTACAGTAGAGGTAGTGTACAGTGGAGCACAGTAGAGGTAGAGTACAGTGGAGCACAGTAGAGGTAGAGTACAGTAGAGCACAGTAGAGGTAGAGTACAGTGGAGCACAGTAGATATAGAGTACAGTGGAGTACAGTGGAGCACAGTAGAGATAGAGTACAGTGGAGTACAATAAAGATAGAGTACAGTGGAGTAGAGTAGAGATAGAGTACTGTGGAGCACAGCAGAGGTAGAGTACAGTGGATCACAGTAGAGGAAGAGTACAGTGTAGTACAGTAGAGATAGAGTACAGTGGAGTACAGTAGAGATAGAGTACAGTCGAACACAGTAGAGATAAGTGCAGTGGAGTATAGTAGAGGTAGAGTACAGTGGAGTACAGTAGAGGTAGAGTACAGTGGAGTACAGTAGAGGTAGAGTAGAGTGGAGCACATTAGAGGTGGAGTAGAGTAGAGTACAGTAGAGGTAGAGTACAGCGGAGTACAGTAAAAGTTGAGTAAAGTGGAGCACAGTAGAGGTAGAGTAGAGCGGAGTACAGTAGAGGTAGAGTACAGTGGAGTACAGTAGAGGTAGAGTACAGTGGAGTAGAGTAGAGATAGAGTACAGTGGAGCACAGCAGAGGTAGAGTACAGTGGATCACAGTAGAGATAGAGTACAGTGGAGTACAGTGGAGCACAGTAGAAGTAGAGTACAGTGGAGCACAGTAGAAATAGATTACAGTGGAGTACAGTAGAGATAGAGTACAGTGGAGTACAGTAGAGGTAGAGTACAGTGGAGCACAGTAGAGGTAGAGTACAGTGGAGTATAGTTGAGGTAGACTACAGTGGAGTACAGTAGAGATAGAGTACAGTGGAATACAGTGGAGCACAGTAGCGGTAGAGTACAGTGGAGAACAGTAAAGATAGAGTACAGTGGAGTACAGTAGAGGTAGAGTACAGTGGAGCCCAGTAGAGATAGAGTACAGTGGAGTACAGTAGAGGTAGAGTACAGTGGAGCACAGTAGAGGTAGAGTACAGTGGAGTACAGTAGAGGTAGAGAACAGTACAGTACAGTAGAGGTAGAGTACAGTAGAGCACAGTAGAGGTAGAATACAGTGGAGTACAGTAGAGGTAGAGTACAGTGGAGCACAGTAGAGGTGGAGTACAGTAGAGTACAGTAGAGGTAGAGAACAGTACAGTACAGTAGAGGTAGAGTACAGTAGAGCACAGTAGAGGTAGAATACAGTGGAGTACAGTAGAGGTAGAGTACAGTGGAGTACAGTAGAGGTAGAGTACAGTGGAGCACAGTAGAGGTAGAGTACAGTGGAGTACAGTGGAGCACAGTAGAGGTGGAGTACAGTAGAGTAGAGTAGAGGTAGAGTACAGTGGAGTACAGTAGAGATAGAGTACAGTGGAGTAGAGTAGAGATAGAGTACAGTGGAGTAGAGTAGATATAGAGTACAGTGGAGTATAGTTGAGGTAGAGTACAGTGGAGCACACTAGAGATAGAGTACAGTGGAGTACAGTAGAGGTAGAGTACAGTGGAGCACATTAGAGGTAGAGTACAGTGGAGTATAGTTGAGGTAGACTACAGTGGAGTACAGTAGAGGTAGAGTACAGTGGAGCACAGTAGAGATAGAGTACAGTAGAGCAGAGTAGAGGTAGAGTACAGTGGAGTACAGTAGAGGTAGAGTACAGTTGAGCACTGTAGAGGTGGAGTACAGTGGAGTACAGTAGAGGTAGATTACAGTGGAGCACAGTAGAGGTAGAGTACAGTGGAGTAGAGCAGAGGTAGAGTACAGTGGAGCACAGTAGATGTAGAGTACAGTAGAGCATTGTAGAGGTAGAGTACAGTGGAGCACAGTAGAGATAGAGTACAATGGAGTACAGTAGAGGAAGAGTACAGTGGAGTACAGTGGAGCACAGTAGAGGTGGAGAACAGTAGAGTACAGCAGAGGTAGAGTACAGTGGAGTACAATATAGATAGAGTACAGTGGAGTAGAGTAGTGATAGAGTACAGTGGAGCACAGCAGAGGTAGAGTACAGTGGATCACAGTAGAGATAGAGTACAGTGGAGTACAGTGGAGCACAGTAGAGGTAGAGTACAGTGGAGAACAGTAGAGATAGAGTACAGTGGAGTACAGTAGAGGTAGAGTACAGTGGAGCCCAGTAGAGATAGAGTACAGTGGAGTACAGTAGAGGTAGAGTACAGTGGAGCACAGTAGAGGTAGAGTACAGTGGAGCACAGTAGAGGTAGAGTACAGTGGAGCACAGTAGATGTAGAGTACAGTGGAGTACAGTAGAGGTAGTGTACAGTGGAGCACAGTAGAGGTAGAGTACAGTGGAGCACAGTAGAGGTAGAGTACAGTAGAGCACAGTAGAGGTAGAGTACAGTGGAGCACAGTAGATATAGAGTACAGTGGAGTACAGTGGAGCACAGTAGAGATAGAGTACAGTGGAGTACAATAAAGATAGAGTACAGTGGAGTAGAGTAGAGATAGAGTACTGTGGAGCACAGCAGAGGTAGAGTACAGTGGATCACAGTAGAGGAAGAGTACAGTGTAGTACAGTAGAGATAGAGTACAGTGGAGTACAGTAGAGATAGAGTACAGTCGAACACAGTAGAGATAAGTGCAGTGGAGTATAGTAGAGGTAGAGTACAGTGGAGTACAGTAGAGGTAGAGTACAGTGGAGTACAGTAGAGGTAGAGTAGAGTGGAGCACATTAGAGGTGGAGTAGAGTAGAGTACAGTAGAGGTAGAGTACAGCGGAGTACAGTAAAAGTTGAGTAAAGTGGAGCACAGTAGAGGTAGAGTAGAGCGGAGTACAGTAGAGGTAGAGTACAGTGGAGTACAGTAGAGGTAGAGTACAGTGGAGTAGAGTAGAGATAGAGTACAGTGGAGCACAGCAGAGGTAGAGTACAGTGGATCACAGTAGAGATAGAGTACAGTGGAGTACAGTGGAGCACAGTAGAAGTAGAGTACAGTGGAGCACAGTAGAAATAGATTACAGTGGAGTACAGTAGAGATAGAGTACAGTGGAGTACAGTAGAGGTAGAGTACAGTGGAGCACAGTAGAGGTAGAGTACAGTGGAGTATAGTTGAGGTAGACTACAGTGGAGTACAGTAGAGGTAGAGAACAGTGGAGTACAGTAGAGATAGAGTACAGTGGAGCACAGTAGAGGTAGAGTACAGTGGAGCACAGTAGAGGTAGAGTACAGTGGAGCAGAGTAGAGGTAGAGTACAGTGGAGTACAGTAGAGGTAGTGTACAGTGGAGCACAGTAGAGGTAGAGTACAGTGGAGCACAGTAGAGGCAGAGTACAGTGGGGTACAGTAGAAATAGATTACAGTGGAGCACAGTAGAGTACAGTAGAGCACAGTAGAGGTAGAGTACAGTGGAGCACAGTAGAGATAGAGTACAGTGGAGCACAGTAGAGGAAGAGTACAGTGGAGCACAGTGGAGCAGAGTAGAGGTAGAGTAGAGTAGAGTACAGTAGAGGTAGAATACTGTGGAGTACAATAGAGATAGAGTACATTGGAGTAGAGTAGAGATAGAGTACAGTGGAGCACAGCAGAGGTAGAGTACAGTGGATCACAGTAGAGATAGAGTACAGTGGAATACAGTGGAGCACAGTAGCGGTAGAGTACAGTGGAGAACAGTAAAGATAGAGTACAGTGGAGTACAGTAGAGGTAGAGTACAGTGGAGCACAGTAGAGGTAGAGTACAGTGGAGTACAGTAGAGGTAGAGTACAGTGGAGCACAGTAGAGGTAGATTACAGTGGAGTACAGTGGAGCACAGTAGAGTAGAGTAGAGGTAGAGTACAGTGGAGTACAGTAGAGATAGAGTACAGTGGAGTAGAGTAGAGATAGAGTACAGAGGAGTAGAGTAGAGATAGAGCACAGTGGAGCACAGCAGAGGTAGAGTAGAGTGGGGTACAGTAGAGGTAGAGTACAGTGGAGTAGAGTAGAGAGAGAGTACAGTGAAGCACGGTAGAGGTAAAGTACAGTGGAGTACAGTAGAGATAGAGTACAGTGGAGCACAGTAGAGATAGAGTACAGTAGAGCCAAGTAGAGGTAGAGTACAGTGGAGTAAAGTAGAGGTAGAGCACAGTGGAGCACTGTAGAGGTAGAGTACAGTGGAGTACAGTAGAGATAGAGTACATTTGAGCACAGTAGAGGTAGAGTACAGTGGAGCACAGTAGAGGTAGAGTAGAGTGGAGCACAGTAGAGGTAGAGTACAGTGGAGTACAGTAGAGGTAGTGTACAGTGGAGCACAGTAGAGGTAGAGTACAGTGGAGCACAGTAGAGGTAGAGTACAGTGGAGTATAGTAGAGGTAGAGTACATCAGAGCACAGTAGAGATAGAGTACAGCAGAGCAAAGTAGAGGTAGAGTACAGTGGAGCACAGTAGAGGAAGAGTACAGTGTAGTACAGTAGAGATAGAGTACAGTGGAGTACAGTAGAGATAGAGTACAGTCGAACACAGTAGAGATAAGTGCAGTGGAGTATAGTAGAGGTAGAGTACAGTGGAGTACAGTAGAGGTAGAGTACAGTGGAGTACAGTAGAGGTAGAGTAGAGTGGAGCATATTAGAGGTGGAGTAGAGTAGAGTACAGTAGAGGTAGAGTACAGTGGAGTACAGTAGAAGTAGAGTAAAGTGGAGCACAGCAGAGGTAGAGTAGAGTGGAGTACACTAGAGGTAGAGTACAGTGGAGTGCAGTAGAGGTAGAGTACAGTGGAGTAGAGTAGAGATAGAGTACAGTGGAGCACAGCAGAGGTAGAGTACAGTGGATCACAGTAGAGATAGAGTACAGTGGAGTACAGTGGAGCACAGTAGAGGTAGAGTACAGTGGAGCACAGTAGAAATAGATTACAGTGGAGTACAGTAGAGATAGAGTACAGTGGAGTACAGTAGAGGTAGAGTACAGTGGAGCACATTAGAGGTAGAGTACAGTGGAGTATAGTTGAGGTAGACTACATTGGAGTAGAGTAGATGTAGAGTACAGTGGAGTACAGTAGAGATAGAGTACAGTGGAGCACAGTAGAGGTAGAGTACTGTGGAGCACAGTAGAGGTAGAGTACAGTGGAGCACATTAGAGGTAGAGTACAGTGGAGTACAGTAGAGGTAGTGTACAGTGGAGCACAGTAGAGGTAGAGTACAGTGGAGCACAGTAGAGGTAGAGTACAGTGGGGTACAGTAGAAATAGAGTACCGTGGAGCATATTAGAGTACAGTAGAGCACAGTAGAGGTAGAGTACAGTGGAGCACAGTAGAGATAGAGTACAGTGGAGTACAGTAGAGGAAGAGTACAGTGGAGTACAGTGGAACACAGTAGAGGTGGAGTACAGTAGAGTACAGTAGAGGTAGAGTACAGTGGAGTACAATAGAGATAGAGTACAGTGGAGTAGAGTAGAGATAGAGTACAGTGGAGCACAGCAGCGGTAGAGTACAGTGGATCACAGTAGAGATAGAGTACAGTGGAGTACAGTGGAGCACAGTAGAGGTAGATTACAGTGGAGAACAGTAGAGATAGAGTACAGTGGAGTACAGTAGAGATAGAGTACAGTGGAGCACAGTAGAGATAGAGTACAGTGGAGTATAGTAGAGGTAGAGTACAGTGGAGCACAGTAGAGGTAGAGTACAGTGGAGTACAGTGGATCACAGTAGAGGTGGAGTACAGTAGAGTACAGTAGAGGTAGAGAACAGTACAGTACAGTAGAAGTAGAGTACAGTGGATTACAGTAGAGGTAGAGTACAGTAGAGCACAGTAGAGGTAGAATACAGTGGAGTAGAGTAGAGGTAGAGTGCAGTGGAGTACAGTAGAGGTAGAGTACAGTGGAGTACAATACAGGTAGAGTACAGTGGAGCAAAGTAGAGGTAGAGTACAGTGGAGTACAGTAGAGGTAGAGTACAGTGGAGCACAGTAGAGGTAGAGTACAGTGGAGTACAGTGGAGTACAGTAGAGAGAGAGTACAGTGGAGCACGGTAGAGGTAGAGTACAGTGGAGTACAGTAGAGATAGAGTACAGTGGAGCACAGTAGAGATAGAGTACAGTAGAGCCAAGTAGAGGTAGAGTACAGTGGAGTACAGTAGAGATAGAGTACAGTAGAGCAGAGTAGAGGTAGAGTACAGTGGAGTACAGTAGAGGTAGAGCACAGTGGAGCACTGTAGAGGTAGAGTACAGTGGAGTACAGTAGAGATAGAGTACATTGGAGCACAGTAGAGGTAGAGTACAGTGGAGCACAGTAGAGGTAGAGTAGAGTGAAGCACAGTAGAGGTAGAGTACAGTGGAGTACAGTAGAGGTAGTGTACAGTGGAGCACAGTAGAGGTAGAGTACAGTGGAGCACAGTAGAGGTAGAGTACAGTGGAGTATAGTAGAGGTAGAGTACAGTAGAGCACAGTAGAGATAGAGTACAGCAGAGCACAGTAGAGGTAGAGTACAGTGGAGCACAGTAGAGGAAGAGTACAGTGTAGCACAGTAGAGATAGAGTAGAGTGGAGTACAGTAGAGATAGAGTACAGTCGAACACAGTAGAGATAAGTGCAGTGGAGTATAGTAGAGGTAGAGTACAGTGGATTACAGTAGAGGTAGAGTACAGTGGAGTACAGTAGAGGTAGAGTAGAGTGGAGCACATTAGAGGTGGAGTAGAGTAGAGTACAGTAGAGGTAGAGTACAGTGGAGTACAGTAGAAGTAGAGTAAAGTGGAGCACAGTAGAGGTAGAGTAGAGTGGAGTACACTAGAGTTAGAGTACAGTGGAGTACAGTAGAGGTAGAGTACAGTGGAGTAGAGTAGAGATAGAGTACAGTGAAGCACAGCAGAGGTAGAGTACAGTTGATCACAGTAGAGATAGAGTACAGTGGAGTACAGTGGAGCACAGTAGATGTAGATTACAGTGGAGCACAGTAGAAATAGATTACAGTGGAGTACAGTAGAGATAAAGTACAGTGGAGTACAGTAGAGGTTGAGTACAGTGGATCACAGTAGAGGTAGAGTACAGTGGAGTATAGTTGAGGTAGACTACAGTGGAGTAGAGTAGAGGTAGAGTACAGTGGAGTACAGTAGAGATAGAGTACAGTGGAGCACAGTAGAGGTAGAGTACAGTGGAGCACAGTAGAGGTAGAGTACAGTGGAGCACAGTAGAGGTAGAGTACAGTGGAGTACAGTAGAGGTAGTGTACAGTGGAGCACAGTAGAGGTAGAGTACAGTGGAGCACAGTAGAGGTAGAGTACAGTGGGGTACAGTAGAAATAGAGTACAGTGGAGCACATTAGAGTACAGTAGAGCACAGTAGAGGTAGAGTACAGTGGAGCACAGTAGAGATAGAGTACAGTGGAGTACAGTAGAGGAAGAGTACAGTGGAGTACAGTGGAGCACAGTAGAGGTGGAGTACAGTAGAGTACAGTAGAGATAGAGTACAGTGGAGTACAATAGAGATAGAGTACAGTGGAGTAGAGTAGAGATAGAGTACAGTGGAGCACAGCAGAGGTAGAGTACAGTGGATCACAGTAGAGATAGAGTACAGTGGAGCACAGTAGAGGTAGATTACAGTGGAGAACAGTGGAGATAGAGTACAGTGGAGTACAGTAGAGGTAGAGTACAGTGGAGCACAGTAGAGATAGAGTACAGTGGAGTATAGTAGAGGTAGAGTACAATGGAGTACAGTGGATCACAGTAGAGGTGAAATACAGTAGAGTACAGTAGAGGTAGAGAACAGTACAGTACAGTAGAAGTAGAGTACAGTGGATTACAGTAGAGGTAGAGTACAGTAGAGCACAGTAGAGGTAGAATACAGTGGAGTAGAGTAGAGGTAGAGTGCAGTGGAGTACAGTAGAGGTAGAGTACAGTGGAGTACAATACAGGTAGAGTACAGTGGAGTACAATACAGGTAGAGTACAGTGGAGCAAAGTAGAGGTAGAGTACAGTGGAGTACAGTAGAGGTAGAGTACAGTGGAGTACAGTAGAGAGAGATTACAGTGGAGCACGGTAGAGGTAGAGTACAGTGGAGTACAGTAGAGATAGAGTACAGTGGAGCACAGTAGAGATAGAGTACAGTAGAGCCAAGTAGAGGTAGAGTACAGTGGAGTACAGTAGAGATAGAGTACAGTAGAGCAGAATAGAGGTAGAGTACAGTGGAGTACAGTAGAGGTAGAGCACAGTGGAGCACTGTAGAGGTAGAGTACAGTGGAGTACAGTAGAGATAGAGTACATTGGAGCACAGTAGAGGTAGAGTACAGTGGAGCACAGTAGAGGTAGAGTAGAGTGAAGCACAGTAGAGGTAGAGTACAGTGGAGTACAGTAGAGGTAGAGTACAGTGGATCACAGTAGAGATAGAGTACAGTGGAATACAGTGGAGCACAGTAGCGGTAGAGTACAGTGGAGAACAGTAAAGATAGAGTACAGTGGAGTACAGTAGAGGTAGAGTACAGTGGAGCCCAGTAGAGATAGAGTACAGTGGAGTACAGTAGAGGTAGAGTACAGTGGAGCACAGTAGAGGTAGAGTACAGTGGAGTACAGTAGAGGTAGAGAACAGTACAGTACAGTAGAGGTAGAGTACAGTAGAGCACAGTAGAGGTAGAATACAGTGGAGTACAGTAGAGGTAGAGTACAGTGGAGCAGAGTAGAGGTGGAGTACAGTAGAGTACAGTAGAGGTAGAGAACAGTACAGTACAGTAGAGGTAGAGTACAGTAGAGCACAGTAGAGGTAGAATACAGTGGAGTACAGTAGAGGTAGAGTACAGTGGAGTACAGTAGAGGTAGAGTACAGTGGAGCACAGTAGAGGTAGAGTACAGTGGAGTACAGTGGAGCACAGTAGAGGTGGAGTACAGTAGAGTAGAGTAGAGGTAGAGTACAGTGGAGTACAGTAGAGATAGAGTACAGTGGAGTAGAGTAGAGATAGAGTACAGTGGAGTAGAGTAGATATAGAGTACAGTGGAGTATAGTTGAGGTAGAGTACAGTGGAGCACACTAGAGATAGAGTACAGTGGAGTACAGTAGAGGTAGAGTACAGTGGAGCACAGTAGAGGTAGAGTACAGTGGAGTATAGTTGAGGTAGACTACAGTGGAGTACAGTAGAGGTAGAGTACAGTGGAGCACAGTAGAGATAGAGTACAGTAGAGCAGAGTAGAGGTAGAGTACAGTGGAGTACAGTAGAGGTAGAGTACAGTGGAGCACTGTAGAGGTGGAGTACAGTGGAGTACAGTAGAGGTAGATTACAGTGGAGCACAGTAGAGGTAGAGTACAGTGGAGTAGAGTAGAGGTAGAGTACAGTGGAGCACAGTAGATGTAGAGTACAGTAGAGCATTGTAGAGGTAGAGTACAGTGGAGCACAGTAGAGATAGAGTACAATGGAGTACAGTAGAGGAAGAGTGCAGTGGAGTACATTGGAGCACAGTAGAGGTGGAGAACAGTAGAGTACAGCAGAGGTAGAGTACAGTGGAGTACAATATAGATAGAGTACAGTGGAGTAGAATAGTGATAGAGTACAGTGGAGCACAGCAGAGGTAGAGTACAGTGGATCACAGTAGAGATAGAGTACAGTGGAGTACAGTGGAGCACAGTAGAGGTAGAGTACAGTGGAGAACAGTAGAGATAGAGTACAGTGGAGTACAGTAGAGGTAGAGTACAGTGGAGCCCAGTAGAGATAGAGTACAGTGGAGTACAGTAGAGGTAGAGTACAGTGGAGCACAGTAGAGGTAGAGTACAGTGGAGCACAGTAGAGGTAGAGTACAGTGGAGCACAGTAGAGGTAGAGTACAGTGGAGTACAGTAGAGGTAGTGTACAGTGGAGCACAGTAGAGGTAGAGTACAGTGGAGCACAGTAGAGGTAGAGTACAGTAGAGCACAGTAGAGGTAGAGTACAGTGGAGCACAGTAGAGATAGAGTACAGTGGAGTACAGTGGAGCACAGTAGAGGTAGAGTACAGTGGAGTACAATAAAGATAGAGTACAGTGGAGTAGAGTAGAGATAGAGTACTGTGGAGCACAGCAGAGGTAGAGTACAGTGGATCACAGTAGAGATAGAGTACAGTGGAGTACAGTGGAGCACAGTAGAGGTAGAGTACAGTGGAGAACAGTAGAGATAGAGTACAGTGGAGTACAGTGGAGCACAGTAGAGGTAGAGTACAGTGGAGTACAGTAGAGATAGAGTACAGTGGAGCACAGTAGAGGTAGAGTACAGTGGAGCACACTAGAGATAGAGTACAGTGGAGTACAGTAGAGGTAGAGTACAGTGGAGCACAGTAGAGGTAGAGTACAGTGGAGTATAGTTGAGGTAGACTACAGTGGAGTACAGTAGAGGTAGAGTACAGTGGAGCACAGTAGAGATAGAGTACAGTAGAGCAGAGCAGAGGTAGAGTACAGTGGAGTACAGTAGAGGTAGAGTACAGTGGAGCACTGTAGAGGTGGAGTACAGTGGAGTACAGTAGAGGTAGATTACAGTGGAGCACAGTAGAGGTAGAGTACAGTGGAGTAGAGTAGAGGTAGAGTACAGTGGAGCACAGTAGATGTAGAGTACAGTAGAGCATTGTAGAGGTAGAGTATAGTGGAGCACAGTAGAGGTGGAGAACAGTAGAGTACAGCAGAGGTAGAGTACAGTGGAGTACAATATAGATAGAGTACAGTGGAGTAGAGTAGTGATAGAGTACAGTGGAGCACAGCAGAGGTAGAGTACAGTGGATCACAGTAGAGATAGAGTACAGTGGAGTACAGTGGAGCACAGTAGAGGTAGAGTACAGTGGAGAACAGTAGAGATAGAGTACAGTGGAGTACATTAGAGGTAGAGTACAGTGGAGCCCAGTAGAGATAGAGTACAGTGGAGTACAGTAGAGGTAGAGTACAGTGGAGCACAGTAGAGGTAGAGTACAGTGGAGCACAGTAGAGGTAGAGTACAGTGGAGCACAGTAGAGGTAGAGTACAGTGGAGCACAGTAGAGGTAGAGTACAGTGGAGTACAGTAGAGGTAGTGTACAGTGGAGCACAGTAGAGGTAGAGTACAGTGGAGCACAGTAGAGGTAGAGTACAGTAGAGCACAGTAGAGGTAGAGTACAGTGGAGCACAGTAGAGATAGAGTACAGTGGAGTACAGTGGAGCACAGTAGAGGTAGAGTACAGTGGAGTACAATAAAGATAGAGTACAGTGGAGTAGAGTAGAGATAGAGTACTGTGGAGCACAGCAGAGGTAGAGTACAGTGGATCACAGTAGAGATAGAGTACAGTGGAGTACAGTGGAGCACAGTAGAGGTAGAGTACAGTGGAGAACAGTAGAGATAGAGTACAGTGGAGTACAGTGGAGCACAGTAGAGGTAGAGTACAGTGGAGTACAGTAGAAATAGAGTACAGTGGAGCACAGTAGAGGTAGAGTACAGTGGAGCACAGTAGAGGTAGAGTACAGTGGAGCACAGTAGAGGTAGAGTACAGTGGAGTACAGTAGAGGTAGTGTACAGTGGAGCACAGTAGAAGTAGAGTACAGTGGAGCACAGTAGAGGTAGAGTACAGTGGGGTACAGTAGAAATAGAGTACAGTGGAGTACAGAAGAGGAAGAGTACAGTGGAGTACAGTGGAACACAGTAGAGGTGGAGTACAGTAGAGTACAGTAGAGGTAGAGTACAGTGGAGTAAAATAGATATAGAGTACAGTGGAGTAGAGTAGAGATAGAGTACAGTGGAGCACAGCAGAGGTAGAGTACAGTGGATCACAGTAGAGATAGAGTACAGTGGAGTACAGTGGACCACAGTAGATGTAGACTACAGTGGAGAACAGTAGAGATAGAGTACAGTGGAGTACAGTAGAGGTAGAGTACAGTGGAGCACAGTAGAGATAGAGTACCCGGGAGTACAGTAGAGGTAGAGTACATTGGAGCACAGTGGAGCACAGTAGAGGAAGAGTACAGTGGAGCACAGTAGAAATAGATTACAGTGGAGTACAGTAGAGATAGAGTATAGGGGAGTACAGTAGAGGTAGAGTACAGTGGAGCACAGTGGAGCACAGTAGAGGAAGAGTACAGTGGAGCACAGTAGAAATAGATTACAGTGGAGTATAGTAGAGATAGATTACAGTGGAGTACAGTAGAGGTAGAGTACAGTGGAGCACAGTAGAGGTAGAATACAGTGGAGTACAGTAGAGGCAGAGTACAGTGGAGTACAGTAGAGGTAGTGTTCAGTGGAGTACAGTACAGGTAGAGTACAGTGGAGCAGAGTAGAGGTAGAGTACAGTGGAGAACAGTAGAGGTGGAGTACAGTGGAGCACAGTAGAGGTAAAGTACAGTGGAGTACAGTGGAGCACAGTAGAGTAGAGTAGAGGTAGAGTACAGTGGAGTACAGTAGAGATAGAGTACAGTGGAGTAGAGTAGAGATAGAGTAGAGTGGAGTAGAGTAGAGATAGAGTACAGTGGAGTATAGTTGAGGTAGACTAGAGTGGAGTACAGTAGAGGTTGAGTACGGTAGAGCACAGTAGAGGTGAAATACAATGGAGTACAGTAGAGGTAGAGTACCTTGGAGTACAGTAGAGGTAAAATACAGTGGAGTACAGTAGAGATAGAGTACAATGGAGCACAGTAGAGGTAGAGTACAGTGGAGTACAGTAGAGGTAGAGTACAGTGGAGCACAGTAGAGGTAGATTACAGTGGAGTACAGTGGAGCACAGTAGAGGTGGGGTACAGTAGAGTACAGTAGAGGTAGAGTACAGTGGAGTACAGTAGAGATAGAGTACAGTGGAGTAGAGTAGAGATAGAGTACAGAGGAGTAGAGTAGAGATAGAGCACAGTGGAGCAGAGCAGAGGTAGAGTAGAGTGGGGTACAGTAGAGGTAGAGTACAGTGGAGTACAGTAGAGATAGAGTACATTTGAGCACAGTAGAGGTAGAGTACAGTGGAGCACAGTAGAGGTAGAGTAGAGTGGAGCACAGTAGAGGTAGAGAACAGTGGAGTACAGTAGAGGTAGTGTACAGTGGAGCACAGTAGAGGTAGAGTACAGTGGAGCACACTAGAGGTAGAGTACAGTGGAGTATAGTAGAGGTAGAGTACAGTAGAGCACAGTAGAGATAGAGTACAGCAGAGCAAAGTAGAGGTAGAGTACAGTGGAGCACAGTAGAGGAAGAGTACAGTGTAGTACAGTAGAGATAGAGTACAGTGGAGTACAGTAGAGATAGAGTACAGTCGAACACAGTAGAGATAAGTGCAGTGGAGTATAGTAGAGGTAGAGTACAGTGGAGTACAGTAGAGGTAGAGTACAGTGGAGTACAGTAGAGGTAGAGTAGAGTGGAGCATATTAGAGGTGGAATAGAGTAGAGTACAGTAGAGGTAGAGTACAGTGGAGTACAGTAGAAGTAGAGTAAAGTGGAGCACAGCAGAGGTAGAGTAGAGTGGAGTACACTAGAGGTAGAGTACAGTGGAGTGCAGTAGAGGTAGAGTACAGTGGAGTGGAGTAGAGATAGAGTACAGTGGAGCACAGCAGAGGTAGAGTACAGTGGATCACAGTAGATATAGAGTACAGTGGAGTACAGTGGAGCACAGTAGAGGTAGAGTACAGTGGAGCACAGTAGAAATAGATTACAGTGGAGTACAGTAGAGATAGAGTACAGTGGAGTACAGTAGAGGTAGAGTACAGTGGAGCACAGTAGAGGTAGAGTACAGTGGAGTATAGTTGAGGTAGACTACAGTGGAGTAGAGTAGATGTAGAGTACAGTGGAGTACAGTAGAGATAGAGTACAGTGGAGCACAGTAGAGGTAGAGTACTGTGGAGCACAGTAGAGGTAGAGTACAGTGGAGCACATTAGAGGTAGAGTACAGTGGAGTACAGTAGAGGTAGTGTACAGTGGAGCACAGTAGAGGTAGAGTACAGTGGAGCACAGTAGAGGTAGAGTACAGTGGGGTACAGTAGAAATAGAGTACCGTGGAGCACATTAGAGTACAGTAGAGCACAGTAGAGGTAGAGTACAGTGGAGCACAGTAGAGATAGAGTACAGTGGAGTACAGTAGAGGAAGAGTACAGTGGAGTACAGTGGAACACAGTAGAGGTGGAGTACAGTAGAGTACAGTAGAGGTAGAGTACAGTGGAGTACAATAGAGATAGAGTACAGTGGAGTAGAGTAGAGATAGAGTACAGTGGAGCACAGCAGAGGTAGAGTACAGTGGATCACAGTAGAGATAGAGTACAGTGGAGTACAGTGGAGCACAGTAGAGGTAGATTACAGTGGAGAACAGTAGAGATAGAGTACAGTGGAGTACAGTAGAGGTAGAGTACAGTGGAGCACAGTAGAGATAGAGTACAGTGGAGTATAGTAGAGGTAGAGTACAGTGGAGCACAGTAGAGGTAGAGTACAGTGGAGTACAGTGGATCACAGTAGAGGTGGAGTACAGTAGAGTACAGTAGAGGTAGAGAACAGTACAGTACAGTAGAAGTAGAGTACAGTGGATTACAGTAGAGGTAGAGTACAGTAGAGCACAGTAGAGGTAGAATACAGTGGAGTAGAGTAGAGGTAGAGTGCAGTGGAGTACAGTAGAGGTAGAGTACAGTGGAGTACAATACAGGTAGAGTACAGTGGAGCAAAGTAGAGGTAGAGTACAGTGGAGTACAGTAGAGGTAGAGTACAGTGGAGCACAGTAGAGGTAGAGTACAGTGGAGTACAGTGGAGTAGAGTAGAGAGAGAGTACAGTGGAGCACGGTAGAGGTAGAGTACAGTGGAGTACAGTAGAGTTAGAGTACAGTGGAGCACAGTAGAGATAGAGTACAGTAGAGCCAAGTAGAGGTAGAGTACAGTGGAGTACAGTAGAGATAGAGTACAGTAGAGCAGAGTAGAGGTAGAGTACAGTGGAGCACATTAGAGGTGGAGTAGAGTAGAGTACAGTAGAGGTAGAGTACAGTGGAGTACAGTAGAAGTAGAGTAAAGTGGAGCACAGTAGAGGTAGAGTAGAGTGGATCACAGTAGAGGTAGAGTACAGTGGAGTATAGTTGAGGTAGACTACAGTGGAGTAGAGTAGAGGTAAAGTACAGTGGAGTACAGTAGAGATAGAGTACAGTGGAGCACAGTAGAGGTAGAGTACAGTGGAGCACAGTAGAGGTAGAGTACAGTGGAGCACAGTAGAGGTAGAGTACAGTGGAGTACAGTAGAGGTAGTGTACAGTGGAGCACAGTAGAGGTAGAGTACAGTGGAGCACAGTAGAGGTAGAGTACAGTGGGGTACAGTAGAAATAGAGTACAGTGGAGCACATTAGAGTAAAGTAGAGCACAGTAGAGGTAGAGTACAGTGGAGCACAGTAGAGATAGAGTACAGTGGAGTACAGTTTAGGAAGAGTACAGTGGAGTACAGTGGAGCACAGTAGAGGTGGAGTACAGTAGAGTACAGTAGAGGTAGAGTACAGTGGAGTACAATAGAGATAGAGTACAGTGGAGTAGAGTAGAGATAGAGTACAGTGGAGCACAGCAGAGGTAGAGTACAGTGGATCACAGTAGAGATAGAGTACAGTGGAGTACAGTGGAGCACAGTAGAGGTAGATTACAGTGGAGAACAGTAGAGATAGAGTACAGTGGAGTACAGTAGAGGTAGAGTACAGTGGAGCACAGTAGAGATAGAGTACAGTGGAGTATAGTAGAGGTAGAGTACAGTGGAGCACAGTAGAGGTAGAGTACAATGGAGTACAGTGGATCACAGTAGAGGTGGAGTACAGTAGAGTACAGTAGAGGTAGAGAACAGTACAGTACAGTAGAAGTAGAGTACAGTGGATTACAGTAGAGGTAGAGTACAGTAGAGCACAGTAGAGGTAGAATACAGTGGAGTAGAGTAGAGGTAGAGTGCAGTGGAGTACAGTAGAGGTAGAGTACAGTGGAGTACAATACAGGTAGAGTAGAGTGGAGCAAAGTAGAGGTAGAGTACAGTGGAGTACAGTAGAGGTAGAGTACAGTGGAGCACAGTAGAGGTAGAGTACAGTGGAGTACAGTGGAGTACAGTAGAGAGAGAGTACAGTGGAGCACGGTAGAGGTAGAGTACAGTGGAGTACAGTAGAGATAGAGTACAGTGGAGCACAGTAGAGATAGAGTACAGTAGAGCCAAGTAGAGGTAGAGTACAGTGGAGTACAGTAGAGATAGAGTACAGTAGAGCAGAGTAGAGGTAGAGTACAGTGGAGTACAGTAGAGGTAGAGCACAGTGGAGCACTGTAGAGGTAGAGTACAGTGGAGTACAGTAGAGATAGAGTACATTGGAGCACAGTAGAGGTAGAGTACAGTGGAGCACAGTAGAGGTAGAGTAGAGTGAAGCACAGTAGAGGTAGAGTACAGTAGAGGTAGTGTACAGTGGAGCACAGTAGAGGTAGAGTACAGTGGAGCACAGTAGAGGTAGAGTACAGTGGAGTATAGTAGAGGTAGAGTACAGTAGAGCACAGTAGAGATAGAGTACAGCAGAGCACAGTAGAGGTAGAGTACAGTGGAGCACAGTAGAGGAAGAGTACAGTGTAGCACAGTAGAGATATAGTAGAGTGGAGTACAGTAGAGATAGAGTACAGTCGAACACAGTAGAGATAAGTGCAGTGGAGTATAGTAGAGGTAGAGTACAGTGGATTACAGTAGAGGTAGAGTACAGTGGAGTACAGTAGAGGTAGAGTAGAGTGGAGCACATTAGAGGTGGAGTAGAGTAGAGTACAGTAGAGGTAGAGTACAGTGGAGTACAGTAGAAGTAGAGTAAAGTGGAGCACAGTAGAGGTAGAGTAGAGTGGAGTACACTAGAGTTAGAGTACAGTGGAGTACAGTAGAGGTAGAGTACAGTGGAGTAGAGTAGAGATAGAGTACAGTGAAGCACAGCAGAGGTAGAGTACAGTGGATCACAGTAGAGATAGAGTACAGTGGAGTACAGTGGAGCACAGTAGAGGTAGAGTACAGTGGAGCACAGTAGAAATAGATTACAGTGGAGTACAGTAAAGATAAAGTACAGTGGAGTACAGTAGAGGTAGAGTACAGTGGATCACAGTAGAGGTAGAGTACAGTGGAGTATAGTTGAGGTAGACTACAGTGGAGTAGAGTAGAGGTAGAGTACAGTGGAGTACAGTAGAGATAGAGTACAGTGGAGCACAGTAGAGGTAGAGTACAGTGGAGCACAGTAGAGGTAGAGTACAGTGGAGCACAGTAGAGGTAGAGTACAGTGGAGTACAGTAGAGGTAGTGTACAGTGGAGCACAGTAGAGGTAGAGTACAGTGGAGCACAGTAGAGGTAGAGTACAGTGGGGTACAGTAGAAATAGAGTACAGTGGAGCACATTAGAGTACAGTAGAGCACAGTAGAGGTAGAGTACAGTGGAGCACAGTAGAGATAGAGTACAGTGGAGTACAGTAGGGGAAGAGTACAGTGGAGTACAGTGGAGCACAGTAGCGGTGGAGTACAGTAGAGTACAGTAGAGGTAGAGTACAGTGGAGTACAATAGAGATAGAGTACAGTGCAGTAGAGTAGAGATAGAGTACAGTGGAGCACAGCAGAGGTAGAGTACAGTGGATCACAGTAGAGATAGAGTACAGTGGAGTACAGTGGAGCACAGTAGAGGTAGAGTACAGTGGAGAACAGTAGAGATAGAGTACAGTGGAGTACAGTAGAGGTAGAGTACAGTGGAGCACAGTAGAGATAGAGTACAGTGGAGTACAGTAGAGGTAGAGTACAGTGGAGCAGAGTAGAGGTAGAGTACAGTGGAGTACAGTGGAGCACAGTAGAGGTGGAGTACAGTAGAGTACAGTAGAGGTAGAGAACAGTGCAGTACAGTAGAAGTAGAGTACAGTGGATTACAGTAGAGGTAGAGTACAGTAGAGCACAGTAGAGGTAGAATACAGTGGAGTACAGTAGAGGTAGAGTACAGTGGAGTAGAGTAGAGGTAGAGTACAGTGGAGTACAATACAGGTAGAGTACAGTGGAGCACAGTAGAGGTAGAGTAGAGTGGAGTACAGTAAAGGTAGAGTACAGTGGAGCACAGTAGAGGTAGAATACAGTGGAGTACAGTGGAGTACAGTAGAGATAGAGTACAGTAGAGCAGAGTAGAGGTAGAGTACAGTGGAGTACAGTAGAGGTAGAGCACAGTGGAGCACTGTAGAGGTAGAGTACAGTGGAGCACAGTAAAGGTAGAGTACAGTGGAGTATAGTAGAGGTAGAGTACAGTAGAGCACAGTAGAGATAGAGTAGAGCAGAGCACAGTAGAGGTAGAGTACAGTGGAGCACAGTAGAGGAAGAGTACAGTGTAGTACAGTAGAGATAGAGTACAGTGGAGTACAGTAGAGATAGAGTACAGTCGAACACAGTAGAGATAAGTGCAGTGGAGTATAGTAGACGTAGAGTACAGTGGAGTACAGTAGAGATAGAGTACAGTCGAACACAGTAGAGATAAGTGCAGTGGAGTATAGTAGACGTAGAGTACAGTGGAGTACAGTAGAGGTAGAGTACAGTGGAGTACAGTAGAGGTAGAGTAGAGTGGAGCACATTAGAGGTGGAGTAGAGTAGAGTACAGTAGAGGTAGAGTACAGTGGAGTACAGTAGAAGTAGAGTAAAGTGGAGCACAGTAGAGGTAGAGTAGAGTGGAGTACAGTAGAGGTAGAGTACAGTGGAGGACAGTAGAGGTAGAGTACAGTGGAGTACAGTAGAGGTAGTGTACAGTGGAGCACAGTAGAGGTAGAGTACAGTGGAGCACAGTAGAGGTAGAGTACAGTGGAGTATAGTAGAGGTAGAGTATAGTAGAGCACAGTAGAGATAGAGTACAGCAGAGCACAGTAGAGGTAGAGTACAGTGGAGCACAGTAGAGGAAGAGTACAGTGTAGTACAGTAGAGATAGAGTACAGTGGAGTACAGTAGAGATAGAGTACAGTCGAACACAGTAGAGATAAGTGCAGTGGAGTATAGTAGAGGTAGAGTACAGTGGATTACATTAGAGGTAGAGTACAGTGGAGTACAGTAGAGGTAGAGTAGAGTGGAGCACATTAGAGGTGGAGTAGAGTAGAGTACAGTAGAGGTAGAGTACAGTGGAGTACAGTAGAAGTAGAGTAAAGTGGAGCACAGTAGAGGTAGAGTAGAGTGGAGTACACTAGAGTTAGAGTACAGTGGAGTACAGTAGAGGTAGAGTACAGTGGAGTAGAGTAGAGATAGAGTACAGTGGAGCACAGTAGAGGTAGAGTACAGTGGAGCACAGTAGAAATAGATTACAGTGGAGTACAGTAGAGATAGAGTACAGTGGAGTACAGTAGAGGTAGAGTACAGTGGATCACAGTAGAGGTAGAGTACAGTGGAGTATAGTTGAGGTAGACTACAGTGGAGTAGAGTAGAGGTAGAGTACAGTGGAGTACAGTAGAGATAGAGTACAGTGGAGCACAGTAGAGGTAGAGTACAGTGGAGCACAGTAGAGGTAGAGTACAGTGGAGCACAGTAAAGGTAGAGTACAGTGGAGTACAGTAGAGGTAGTGTACAGTGGAGTACAGTGGAGTACAGTAGAGATAGAGTACAGTAGAGCAGAGTAGAGGTAGAGTACAGTGGAGTACAGTAGAGGTAGAGCACATTGGATCACTGTAGAGGTAGAGTACAGTGGAGCACAGTAGAGGTAGAGTACAGTGGAGTATAGTAGAGGTAGAGTACAGTAGAGCACAGTAGAGATAGAGTAGAGCAGAGCACAGTAGAGGTAGAGTACAGTGGAGCACAGTAGAGAAAGAGTACAGTGTAGTACAGTAGAGATAGAGTACAGTGGAGTACAGTAGAGATAGAGTACAGTCGAACACAGTAGAGATAAGTGCAGTGGAGTATAGTAGACGTAGAGTACAGTGGAGTACAGTAGAGATAGAGTACAGTCGAACACAGTAGAGATAAGTGCAATGGAGTATAATAGACGTAGAGTACAGTGGAGTACAGTAGAGGTAGAGTACAGTGGAGTACAGTAGAGGTAGAGTAGAGTGGAGCACATTAGAGGTGGAGTAGAGTAGAGTACAGTAGAGGTAGAGTACAGTGGAGTACAGTAGAAGTAGAGTAAAGTGGAGCACAGTAGAGGTAGAGTGGAGTGGAGTACAGTAGAGGTAGAGTACAGTTGAGTACAGTAGAGGTAGAGTACAGTGGAGTAGAGTAGAGATAGAGTACAGTGGAGCACAGCAGAGGTAGAGTACAGTGGATCACAGTAGAGATAGAGTACAGTGCAGTACAGTGGAGCACAGTAGAGGTAGAGTACAGTGGAGCACAGTAGAAATATATTACAGTGGAGTACAGTAGAGATAGAGTACAGTGGAGTACAGTAGAGGTAGAGTACAGTGGACCACAGTAGAGGTAGAGTAAAGTGGAGTATAGTTGAGGTAGACTACAGTGGAGTACAGTAGAGGTAGAGTACAGTGGAGTACAGTAGAGATAGAGTACAGTGGAGCACAGTAGAGGTAGAGTACAGTGGAGCACAGTAGAGGTAGAGTACAGTGGAGCAAAGTAGAGGTAGAGTACAGTGGAGTACAGTAGAGGTAGTGTACAGTGGAGCACAGTAGAGGTAGAGTACAGTGGAGCACAGTAGAGGTAGAGTACAGTGGGGTACAGTAGAAATAGAGTACAGTGGAGAACATTAGAGTACAGTAGAGCACAGTAGAGGTAGAGTACAGTGGAGCACCGTAGAGATAGAGTACAGTGGAGTACAGTAGAGGAAGAGTACAGTGGAGTTCAGTGGAGCACAGTAGAGGTGGAGTACAGTAGAGTACAGTAGAGGTAGAGTACAGTGGAGTACAATAGAGATAGAGTACAGTGGAGTAGAGATAGAGTACAGTGGAGCACAGCAGAGGTAGAGTACAGTGGATCACAGTAGAGATAGAGTACAGTGGAGTACAGTGGAGCACAGTAGAGGTAGAGTACAGTGGAGAACAGTAGAGATAGAGTACACTGGAGTACAGTAGAGGTAGAGTACAGTGGAGCACAGTAGAGATATAGTACAGTGGAGTACAGTATAGGTAGAGTACAGTGGAGCACAGTAGAGGTAGAGTACAGTGGAGTACAGTGGAGCACAGTAGAGGTGGAGTACAGTCGAGTACAGTAGAGGTAGAGAACAGTACAGTACAGTAGAAGTAGAGTACAGTGGAGTACAGTAGAGGTAGAGTACAGTAGAGCACAGTAGAGGTAGAATACAGTGGAGTACAGTAGAGGTAGAGTACAGTGGAGTACAGTAGAGGTAGAGTACAGTGGAGTACAGTACAGGTAGAGTACAGTGGAGCACAGTAGAGGTAGAGTACAGTGGAGTACAGTAGAAGTAGAGTACAGTGGAGCACAGTAGAGGTAGAGTACAGTGGAGTACAGTGGAGCACAGTAGAGGTGGAGTACAGTAGAGTAGAGGTAGAGTACAGTGGACTACAGTAGAGGTAGAGTACAGTAGAGCACAGTAGAGGTAGAATACAGTGGAGTACAGTAGAGGTAGAGTACAGTGGAGTACAGTAGAGGTAGAGTACAGTGGAGTACAGTACATGTAGAGTACAGTGGAGCACAGTAGAGGTAGAGTACAGTGGAGTACAGTAGAGGTAGAGTACAGTGGAGCACAGTAGAGGTAGAGTACAGTGGAGTACAGTGGAGTACAGTAGAGAGAGAGTACAGTGGAGCACAGTAGAGGTAGAGTACAGTGGAGTACAGTAGAGATAGAGTACAGTGGAGCACAGTAGAGATAGAGTACAGTAGAGCCAAGTAGAGGTAGAGTACAGTGGAGTACAGTAGAGGTAGAGCACAGTGGAGCACTGTAGAGGTAGAGTACAGTGGAGTACAGTAGAGATAGAGTACATTGGAGAACAGTAGAGGTAGAGTACAGTGGAGCACAGTAGAGGTAGAGTAGAGTGGAGCACAGTAGAGGTAGAGTACACTGGAGCACAGTAGAGGTAGAGTACAGTGGAGCACAGTAGAGGTAGAGTACAGTGGAGTATAGTAGAGGTAGAGTAAAGTAGAGCACAGTAGAGATAGAGTACAGCAGAGCACAGTAGAGGTAGAGTACAGTGGAGCACAGTAGAGGAAGAGTACAGTGTAGTACAGTAGAGATAGAGTACAGTGGAGTACAGTAGAGATAGAGTACCGTCGAACACAGTAGAGATAAGTGCAGTGGAGTATAGTAGATGTAGAATACAGTGGAGTACAGTAGAGGTAGAGTACAGTGGAGTACAGTAGAGGTAGAGTAGAGTGGAGCACATTAGAGGTGGAGTAGAGTAGAGTACAGTAGAGGTAGAGTACAGTGGAGTACAGTAGAAGTAGAGTAAAGTGGAGCACAGTAGATGTAGAGTAGAGTGGAGTACAGTAGAGGTAGAGTACAGTGGAGTACAGTAGAGGTAGAGTACAGTGGAGTAGAGTAGAGATAGAGTACAGTGGAGCACAGCAGAGGTAGAGTACAGTGGATCACAGTAGAGATAGAGTACAGTGGAGTACAGTAGAGATAGAGTACAGTCGAACACAGTAGAGATAAGTGCAGTGGAGTATAGTAGACGTAGAGTACAGTGGAGTACAGTAGAGATAGAGTACAGTCGAACACAGTAGATATAAGTGCAGTGGAGTATAGTAGACGTAGAGTACAGTGGAGTACAGTAGAGGTAGAGTACAGTGGAGTACAGTAGAGGTAGAGTAGAGTGGAGCACATTAGAGGTGGAGTAGATTAGAGTACAGTAGAGGTAGAGTGCAGTGGAGTACAGTAGAAGTAGAGTAAAGTGGAGCACAGTAGAGGTAGAGTAGAGTGGAGTACAGTAGAGGTAGAGTACAGTGGAGGACAGTAGAGGTAGAGTACAGTGGAGTACAGTAGAGGTAGTGTACAGTGGAGCACAGTAGAGGTAGAGTACAGTGGAGCACAGTAGAGGTAGAGTACAGTGGAGTATAGTAGAGGTAGAGTACAGTAGAGCACAGTAGAGATAGAGTACAGCAGAGCACAGTAGAGGTAGAGTACAGTGGAGCACAGTAGAGGAAGAGTACAGTGTAGTACAGTAGAGATGGAGTACAGTGGAGTACAGTAGAGGTAGAGTACAGTGGAGTACAGTGGAGTACAGTAGAGAGAGAGTACAGTGGAGCACGGTAGAGGTAGAGTACAGTGGAGTACAGTAGAGATAGAGTACAGTGGAGCACAGTAGAGATAGAGTACAGTAGAGCCAAGTAGAGGTAGAGTACAGTGGAGTACAGTAGAGATAGAGTACAGTAGAGCAGAGTAGAGGTAGAGTACAGTGGAGCACATTAGAGGTGGAGTAGAGTAGAGTACAGTAGAGGTAGAGTACAGTGGAGTACAGTAGAAGTAGAGTAAAGTGGAGCACAGTAGAGGTAGAGTAGAGTGGATCACAGTAGAGGTAGAGTACAGTGGAGTATAGTTGAGGTAGACTACAGTGGAGTAGAGTAGAGGTAGAGTACAGTGGAGTACAGTAGAGATAGAGTACAGTGGAGCACAGTAGAGGTAGAGTACAGTGGAGCACAGTAGAGGTAGAGTACAGTGGAGCACAGTAGAGGTAGAGTACAGTGGAGTACAGTAGAGGTAGTGTACAGTGGAGCACAGTAGAGGTAGAGTACAGTGGAGCACAGTAGAGGTAGAGTACAGTGGGGTACAGTAGAAATAGAGTACAGTGGAGCACATTAGAGTAAAGTAGAGCACAGTAGAGGTAGAGTACAGTGGAGCACAGTAGAGATAGAGTACAGTGGAGTACAGTTTAGGAAGAGTACAGTGGAGTACAGTGGAGCACAGTAGAGGTGGAGTACAGTAGAGTACAGTAGAGGTAGAGTACAGTGGAGTACAATAGAGATAGAGTACAGTGGAGTAGAGTAGAGATAGAGTAAAGTGGAGCACAGCAGAGGTAGAGTACAGTGGATCACAGTAGAGATAGAGTACAGTGGAGTACAGTGGAGCACAGTAGAGGTAGATTACAGTGGAGAACAGTAGAGATAGAGTACAGTGGAGTACAGTAGAGGTAGAGTACAGTGGAGCACAGTAGAGATAGAGTACAGTGGAGTATAGTAGAGGTAGAGTACAGTGGAGCACAGTAGAGGTAGAGTACAATGGAGTACAGTGGATCACAGTAGAGGTGGAGTACAGTAGAGTACAGTAGAGGTAGAGAACAGTACAGTACAGTAGAAGTAGAGTACAGTGGATTACAGTAGAGGTAGAGTACAGTAGAGCACAGTAGAGGTAGAATACAGTGGAGTAGAGTAGAGGTAGAGTGCAGTGGAGTACAGTAGAGGTAGAGTACAGTGGAGTACAATACAGGTAGAGTAGAGTGGAGCAAAGTAGAGGTAGAGTACAGTGGAGTACAGTAGAGGTAGAGTACAGTGGAGCACAGTAGAGGTAGAGTACAGTGGAGTACAGTGGAGTACAGTAGAGAGAGAGTACAGTGGAGCACGGTAGAGGTAGAGTACAGTGGAGTACAGTAGAGATAGAGTACAGTGGAGCACAGTAGAGATAGAGTACAGTAGAGCCAAGTAGAGGTAGAGTACAGTGGAGTACAGTAGAGATAGAGTACAGTAGAGCAGAGTAGAGGTAGAGTAAAGTGGAGTACAGTAGAGGTAGAGCACAGTGGAGCACTGTAGAGGTAGAGTACAGTGGAGTACAGTAGAGATAGAGTACATTGGAGCACAGTAGAGGTAGAGTACAGTGGAGCACAGTAGAGGTAGAGTAGATTGAAGCACAGTAGAGGTAGAGTACAGTAGAGGTAGTGTACAGTGGAGCACAGTAGAGGTAGAGTACAGTGGAGCACAGTAGAGGTAGAGTACAGTGGAGTATAGTAGAGGTAGAGTACAGTAGAGCACAGTAGAGATAGAGTACAGCAGAGCACAGTAGAGGTAGAGTACAGTGGAGCACAGTAGAGGAAGAGTACAGTGTAGCACAGTAGAGATATAGTAGAGTGGAGTACAGTAGAGATAGAGTACAGTCGAACACAGTAGAGATAAGTGCAGTGGAGTATAGTAGAGGTAGAGTACAGTGGATTACAGTAGAGGTAGAGTACAGTGGAGTACAGTAGAGGTAGAGTAGAGTGGAGCACATTAGAGGTGGAGTAGAGTAGAGTAGAGTAGAGGTAGAGTACAGTGGAGTACAGTAGAAGTAGAGTAAAGTGGAGCACAGTAGAGGTAGAGTAGAGTGGAGTACACTAGAGTTAGAGTACAGTGGAGTACAGTAGAGGTAGAGTACAGTGGAGTAGAGTAGAGATAGAGTACAGTGAAGCACAGCAGAGGTAGAGTACAGTGGATCACAGTAGAGATAGAGTACAGTGGAGTACAGTGGAGCACAGTAGAGGTAGAGTACAGTGGAGCACAGTAGAAATAGATTACAGTGGAGTACAGTAAAGATAAAGTACAGTGGAGTACAGTAGAGGTAGAGTACAGTGGATCACAGTAGAGGTAGAGTACAGTGGAGTATAGTTGAGGTAGACTACAGTGGAGTAGAGTAGAGGTAGAGTACAGTGGAGTACAGTAGAGATAGAGTACAGTGGAGCACAGTAGAGGTAGAGTACAGTGGAGCACAGTAGAGGTAGAGTACAGTGGAGCACAGTAGAGGTAGAGTACAGTGGAGTACAGTAGAGGTAGTGTACAGTGGAGCACAGTAGAGGTAGAGTACAGTGGAGCACAGTAGAGGTAGAGTACAGTGGGGTACAGTAGAAATAGAGTACAGTGGAGCACATTAGAGTACAGTAGAGCACAGTAGAGGTAGAGTACAGTGGAGCACAGTAGAGATAGAGTACAGTGGAGTACAGTAGAGGAAGAGTACAGTGGAGTACAGTGGAGCACAGTAGCGGTGGAGTACAGTAGAGTACAGTAGAGGTAGAGTACAGTGGAGTACAATAGAGATAGAGTACAGTGGAGTAGAGTAGAGATAGAGTACAGTGGAGCACAGCAGAGGTAGAGTACAGTGGATCACAGTAGAGATAGAGTACAGTGGAGTACAGTGGAGCACAGTAGAGGTAGAGTACAGTGGAGAACAGTAGAGATAGAGTACAGTGGAGTACAGTAGAGGTAGAGTACAGTGGAGCACAGTAGAGATAGAGTACAGTGGAGTACAGTAGAGGTAGAGTACAGTGGAGCAGAGTAGAGGTAGAGTACAGTGGAGTACAGTGGAGCACAGTAGAGGTGGAGTACAGTAGAGTACAGTAGAGGTAGAGAACAGTGCAGTACAGTAGAAGTAGAGTACAGTGGATTACAGTAGAGGTAGAGTACAGTAGAGCACAGTAGAGGTAGAATACAGTGGAGTACAGTAGAGGTAGAGTACAGTGGAGTAGAGTAGAGGTAGAGTACAGTGGAGTACAATACAGGTAGAGTACAGTGGAGCACAGTAGAGGTAGAGTAGAGTGGAGTACAGTAAAGGTAGAGTACAGTGGAGCACAGTAGAGGTAGAATACAGTGGAGTACAGTGGAGTACAGTAGAGATAGAGTACAGTAGAGCAGAGTAGAGGTAGAGTACAGTGGAGTACAGTAGAGGTAGAGCACAGTGGAGCACTGTAGAGGTAGAGTACAGTGGAGCACAGTAAAGGTAGAGTACAGTGGAGTATAGTAGAGGTAGAGTACAGTAGAGCACAGTAGAGATAGAGTAGAGCAGAGCACAGTAGAGGTAGAGTACAGTGGAGCACAGTAGAGGAAGAGTACAGTGTAGTACAGTAGAGATAGAGTACAGTGGAGTACAGTAGAGATAGAGTACAGTCGAACACAGTAGAGATAAGTGCAGTGGAGTATAGTAGACGTAGAGTACAGTGGAGTACAGTAGAGATAGAGTACAGTCGAACACAGTAGAGATAAGTGCAGTGGAGTATAGTAGACGTAGAGTACAGTGGAGTACAGTAGAGGTAGAGTACAGTGGAGTACAGTAGAGGTAGAGTAGAGTGGAGCACATTAGAGGTGGAGTAGAGTAGAGTACAGTAGAGGTAGAGTACAGTGGAGTACAGTAGAAGTAGAGTAAAGTGGAGCACAGTAGAGGTAGAGTAGAGTGGAGTACTGTAGAGGTAGAGTACAGTGGAGGACAGTAGAGGTAGAGTACAGTGGAGTACAGTAGAGGTAGTGTACAGTGGAGCACAGTAGAGGTAGAGTACAGTGGAGCACAGTAGAGGTAGAGTACAGTGGAGTATAGTAGAGGTAGAGTATAGTAGAGCACAGTAGAGATAGAGTACAGCAGAGCACAGTAGAGGTAGAGTACAGTGGAGCACAGTAGAGGAAGAGTACAGTGTAGTACAGTAGAGATAGAGTACAGTGGAGTACAGTAGAGATAGAGTACAGTCGAACACAGTAGAGATAAGTGCAGTGGAGTATAGTAGAGGTAGAGTACAGTGGATTACATTAGAGGTAGAGTACAGTGGAGTACAGTAGAGGTAGAGTAGAGTGGAGCACATTAGAGGTGGAGTAGAGTAGAGTACAGTAGAGGTAGAGTACAGTGGAGTACAGTAGAAGTAGAGTAAAGTGGAGCACAGTAGAGGTATAGTAGAGTGGAGTACACTAGAGTTAGAGTACAGTGGAGTACAGTAGAGGTAGAGTACAGTGGAGTAGAGTAGAGATAGAGTACAGTGGAGCACAGTAGAGGTAGAGTACAGTGGAGCACAGTAGAAATAGATTACAGTGGAGTACAGTAGAGATAGAGTACAGTGGAGTACAGTAGAGGTAGAGTACAGTGGATCACAGTAGAGGTAGAGTACAGTGGAGTATAGTTGAGGTAGACTACAGTGGAGTAGAGTAGAGGTAGAGTACAGTGGAGTACAGTAGAGATAGAGTACAGTGGAGCACAGTAGAGGTAGAGTACAGTGGAGCACAGTAGAGGTAGAGTACAGTGGAGCACAGTAAAGGTAGAGTACAGTGGAGTACAGTAGAGGTAGTGTACAGTGGAGCACAGTAGAGGTAGAGTACAGTGGAGCACAGTAGAGGTAGAGTACAGTGGGGTACAGTAGAAATAGAGTACAGTGGAGCACACTAGAGTACAGTAGAGCACAGTAGAGGTAGAGTACAGTGGAGCACAGTAGAGATAGAGTACAGTGGAGTACAGTAGAGGAAGAGTACAGTGGAGTACAGTGGAGCACAGTAGAGGTGGAGTACAGTAGAGTACAGTAGAGGTAGAGTACAGTGGAGTACAATAGAGATAGAGTACAGTGGAGTAGAGTAGAGATAGAGTACAGTGGAGCACAGCAGAGGTAGAGTACAGTGGATCACAGTAGAGATAGAGTACAGTGGAGTACAGTGGAGCACAGTAGAGGTAGAGTACAGTGGAGAACAGTAGAGATAGAGTACAGTGGAGCACAGTAGAGATAGAGTACAGTGGAGTACAGTAGAGGTAGAGTACAGTGGAGCACAGTAGAGGTAGAGTACAGTGGAGTACAGTGCAGCACAGTAGAGGTGGAGTACAGTAGAGTACAGTAGAGGTAGAGAACAGTGCAGTACAGTAGAAGTAGAGTACAGTGGATTACAGTAGAGGTAGAGTACAGTAGAGCACAGTAGAGGTAGAATACAGTGGAGTACAGTAGAGGTAGAGTACAGTGGAGTACAATACAGGTAGAGTACAGTGGAGCACAGTAGAGGTAGAGTACAGTGGAGTACAGTAAAGGTAGAGTACAGTGGAGCACAGTAGAGGTAGAGTACAGTGGAGTACAGTGGAGTACAGTAGAGATAGAGTACAGTAGAGCAGAGTAGAGGTAGAGTACAGTGGAGTACAGTAGAGGTAGAGCACAGTGGATCACTGTAGAGGTAGAGTACAGTGGAGCACAGTAGAGGTAGAGTACAGTGGAGTATAGTAGAGGTAGAGTACAGTAGAGCACAGTAGAGATAGAGTAGAGCAGAGCACAGTAGAGGTAGAGTACAGTGGAGCACAGTAGAGAAAGAGTACAGTGTAGTACAGTAGAGATAGAGTACAGTGGAGTACAGTAGAGATAGAGTACAGTCGAACACAGTAGAGATAAGTGCAGTGGAGTATAGTAGACGTAGAGTACAGTGGAGTACAGTAGAGATAGAGTACAGTCGAACACAGTAGAGATAAGTGCAATGGAGTATAATAGACGTAGAGTACAGTGGAGTACAGTAGAGGTAGAGTACAGTGGAGTACAGTAGAGGTAGAGTAGAGTGGAGCACATTAGAGGTGGAGTAGAGTAGAGTACAGTAGAGGTAGAGTACAGTGGAGTACAGTAGAAGTAGAGTAAAGTGGAGCACAGTAGAGGTAGAGTGGAGTGGAGTACAGTAGAGGTAGAGTACAGTTGAGTACAGTAGAGGTAGAGTACAGTGGAGTAGAGTAGAGATAGAGTACAGTGGAGCACAGCAGAGGTAGAGTACAGTGGATCACAGTAGAGATAGAGTACAGTGCAGTACAGTGGAGCACAGTAGAGGTAGAGTACAGTGGAGCACAGTAGAAATATATTACAGTGGAGTACAGTAGAGATAGAGTACAGTGGAGTACAGTAGAGGTAGAGTACAGTGGACCACAGTAGAGGTAGAGTAAAGTGGAGTATAGTTGAGGTAGACTACAGTGGAGTACAGTAGAGGTAGAGTACAGTGGAGTACAGTAGAGATAGAGTACAGTGGAGCACAGTAGAGGTAGAGTACAGTGGAGCACAGTAGAGGTAGAGTACAGTGGAGCAAAGTAGAGGTAGAGTACAGTGGAGTACAGTAGAGGTAGTGTACAGTGGAGCACAGTAGAGGTAGAGTACAGTGGAGCACAGTAGAGGTAGAGTACAGTGGGGTACAGTAGAAATAGAGTACAGTGGAGAACATTAGAGTACAGTAGAGCACAGTAGAGGTAGAGTACAGTGGAGCACCGTAGAGATAGAGTACAGTGGAGTACAGTAGAGGAAGAGTACAGTGGAGTTCAGTGGAGCACAGTAGAGGTGGAGTACAGTAGAGTACAGTAGAGGTACAGTACAGTGGAGTACAATAGAGATAGAGTACAGTGGAGTAGAGATAGAGTACAGTGGAGCACAGCAGAGGTAGAGTACAGTGGATCACAGTAGAGATAGAGTACAGTGGAGTACAGTGGAGCACAGTAGAGGTAGAGTACAGTGGAGAACAGTAGAGATAGAGTACACTGGAGTACAGTAGAGGTAGAGTACAGTGGAGCACAGTAGAGATATAGTACAGTGGAGTACAGTATAGGTAGAGTACAGTGGAGCACAGTAGAGGTAGAGTACAGTGGAGTACAGTGGAGCACAGTAGAGGTGGAGTACAGTCGAGTACAGTAGAGGTAGAGAACAGTACAGTACAGTAGAAGTAGAGTACAGTGGAGTACAGTAGAGGTAGAGTACAGTAGAGCACAGTAGAGGTAGAATACAGTGGAGTACAGTAGAGGTAGAGTACAGTGGAGTACAGTAGAGGTAGAGTACAGTGGAGTACAGTACAGGTAGAGTACAGTGGAGCACAGTAGAGGTAGAGTACAGTGGAGTACAGTAGAAGTAGAGTACAGTGGAGCACAGTAGAGGTAGAGTACAGTGGAGTACAGATGAGCACAGTAGAGGTGGAGTACAGTAGAGTAGAGGTAGAGTACAGTGGACTACAGTAGAGGTAGAGTACAGTAGAGCACAGTAGAGGTAGAATACAGTGGAGTACAGTAGAGGTAGAGTACAGTGGAGTACAGTAGAGGTAGAGTACAGTGGAGTACAGTACATGTAGAGTACAGTGGAGCACAGTAGAGGTAGAGTACAGTGGAGTACAGTAGAGGTAGAGTACAGTGGAGCACAGTAGAGGTAGAGTACAGTGGAGTACAGTGGAGTACAGTAGAGAGAGAGTACAGTGGAGCACAGTAGAGGTAGAGTACAGTGGAGCACAGTAGAGGAAGAGTACAGTGTAGTACAGTAGAGATAGAGTACAGTGGAGTACAGTAGAGATAGAGTACAGTCGAACACAGTAGAGATAAGTGCAGTGGAGTATAGTAGAGGTAGAGTACAGTGGATTACATTAGAGGTAGAGTACAGTGGAGTACAGTAGAGGTAGAGTAGAGTGGAGCACATTAGAGGTGGAGTAGAGTAGAGTACAGTAGAGGTAGAGTACAGTGGAGTACAGTAGAAGTAGAGTAAAGTGGAGCACAGTAGAGGTAGAGTAGAGTGGAGTACACTAGAGTTAGAGTACAGTGGAGTACAGTAGAGGTAGAGTACAGTGGAGTAGAGTAGAGATAGAGTACAGTGGAGCACAGTAGAGGTAGAGTACAGTGGAGCACAGTGGAGCACAGTAGAGATATAGTACAGTGGAGTACAGTATAGGTAGAGTACAGTGGAGCACAGTAGAGGTAGAGTACAGTGGAGTACAGTGGAGCACAGTAGAGGTGGAGTACAGTCGAGTACAGTAGAGGTAGAGAACAGTACAGTACAGTAGAAGTAGAGTACAGTGGAGTACAGTAGAGGTAGAGTACAGTAGAGCACAGTAGAGGTAGAATACAGTGGAGTACAGTAGAGGTAGAGTACAGTGGAGTACAGTAGCGGTAGAGTACAGTGGAGTACAGTACAGGTAGAGTACAGTGGAGCACAGTAGAGGTAGAGTACAGTGGAGTACAGTAGAAGTAGAGTACAGTGGAGCACAGTAGAGGTAGAGTACAGTGGAGTACAGATGAGCACAGTAGAGGTGGAGCACAGTAGAGGTAGAGTACACTGGAGCACAGTAGAGGTAGAGTACAGTGGAGCACAGTAGAGGTAGAGTACAGTGGAGTATAGTAGAGGTAGAGTAAAGTAGAGCACAGTAGAGATAGAGTACAGCAGAGCACAGTAGAGGTAGAGTACAGTGGAGCACAGTAGAGGAAGAGTACAGTGTAGTACAGTAGAGATAGAGTACAGTGGAGTACAGTAGAGATAGAGTACCGTCGAACACAGTAGAGATAAGTGCAGTGGAGTATAGTAGATGTAGAATACAGTGGAGTACAGTAGAGGTAGAGTACAGTGGAGTACAGTAGAGGTAGAGTAGAGTGGAGCACATTAGAGGTGGAGTAGAGTAGAGTACAGTAGAGGTAGAGTACAGTGGAGTACAGTAGAAGTAGAGTAAAGTGGAGCACAGTAGATGTAGAGTAGAGTGGAGTACAGTAGAGGTAGAGTACAGTGGAGTACAGTAGAGGTAGAGTACAGTGGAGTAGAGTAGAGATAGAGTACAGTGGAGCACAGCAGAGGTAGAGTACAGTGGATCACAGTAGAGATAGAGTACAGTGGAGTACAGTAGAGATAGAGTACAGTCGAACACAGTAGAGATAAGTGCAGTGGAGTATAGTAGACGTAGAGTACAGTGGAGTACAGTAGAGATAGAGTACAGTCGAACACAGTAGATATAAGTGCAGTGGAGTATAGTAGACGTAGAGTACAGTGGAGTACAGTAGAGGTAGAGTACAGTGGAGTACAGTAGAGGTAGAGTAGAGTGGAGCACATCAGAGGTGGAGTAGATTAGAGTACAGTAGAGGTAGAGTGCAGTGGAGTACAGTAGAAGTAGAGTAAAGTGGAGCACAGTAGAGGTAGAGTAGAGTGGAGTACAGTAGAGGTAGAGTACAGTGGAGGACAGTAGAGGTAGAGTACAGTGGAGTACAGTAGAGGTAGTGTACAGTGGAGCACAGTAGAGGTAGAGTACAGTGGAGCACAGTAGAGGTAGAGTACAATGGAGTATAGTAGAGGTAGAGTACAGTAGAGCACAGTAGAGATAGAGTACAGCAGAGCACAGTAGAGGTAGAGTACAGTGGAGCACAGTAGAGGAAGAGTACAGTGTAGTACAGTAGAGATGGAGTACAGTGGAGTACAGTAGAGGTAGAGTACAGTGGAGTACAGTGGAGTACAGTAGAGAGAGAGTACAGTGGAGCACGGTAGAGGTAGAGTACAGTGGAGTACAGTAGAGATAGAGTACAGTGGAGCACAGTAGAGATAGAGTACAGTAGAGCCAAGTAGAGGTAGAGTACAGTGGAGTACAGTAGAGATAGAGTACAGTAGAGCAGAGTAGAGGTAGAGTACAGTGGAGCACATTAGAGGTGGAGTAGAGTAGAGTACAGTAGAGGTAGAGTACAGTGGAGTACAGTAGAAGTAGAGTAAAGTGGAGCACAGTAGAGGTAGAGTAGAGTGGATCACAGTAGAGGTAGAGTACAGTGGAGTATAGTTGAGGTAGACTACAGTGGAGTAGAGTAGAGGTAGAGTACAGTGGAGTACAGTAGAGATAGAGTACAGTGGAGCACAGTAGAGGTAGAGTACAGTGGAGCACAGTAGAGGTAGAGTACAGTGGAGCACAGTAGAGGTAGAGTACAGTGGAGTACAGTAGAGGTAGTGTACAGTGGAGCACAGTAGAGGTAGAGTACAGTGGAGCACAGTAGAGGTAGAGTACAGTGGGGTACAGTAGAAATAGAGTACAGTGGAGCACATTAGAGTAAAGTAGAGCACAGTAGAGGTAGAGTACAGTGGAGCACAGTAGAGATAGAGTACAGTGGAGTACAGTTTAGGAAGAGTACAGTGGAGTACAGTGGAGCACAGTAGAGGTGGAGTACAGTAGAGTACAGTAGAGGTAGAGTACAGTGGAGTACAATAGAGATAGAGTACAGTGGAGTAGAGTAGAGATAGAGTACAGTGGAGCACAGCAGAGGTAGAGTACAGTGGATCACAGTAGAGATAGAGTACAGTGGAGTACAGTGGAGCACAGTAGAGGTAGATTACAGTGGAGAACAGTAGAGATAGAGTACAGTGGAGTACAGTAGAGGTAGAGTACAGTGGAGCACAGTAGAGATAGAGTACAGTGGAGTATAGTAGAGGTAGAGTACAGTGGAGCACAGTAGAGGTAGAGTACAATGGAGTACAGTGGATCACAGTAGAGGTGGAGTACAGTAGAGTACAGTAGAGGTAGAGAACAGTACAGTACAGTAGAAGTAGAGTACAGTGGATTACAGTAGAGGTAGAGTACAGTAGAGCACAGTAGAGGTAGAATACAGTGGAGTAGAGTAGAGATAGAGTGCAGTGGAGTACAGTAGAGGTAGAGTACAGTGGAGTACAATACAGGTAGAGTAGAGTGGAGCAAAGTAGAGGTAGAGTACAGTGGAGTACAGTAGAGGTAGAGTACAGTGGAGCACAGTAGAGGTAGAGTACAGTGGAGTACAGTGGAGTACAGTAGAGAGAGAGTACAGTGGAGCACGGTAGAGGTAGAGTACAGTGGAGTACAGTAGAGATAGAGTACAGTGGAGCACAGTAGAGATAGAGTACAGTAGAGCCAAGTAGAGGTAGAGTACAGTGGAGTACAGTAGAGATAGAGTACAGTAGAGCAGAGTAGAGGTAGAGTACAGTGGAGTACAGTAGAGGTAGAGCACAGTGGAGCACTGTAGAGGTAGAGTACAGTGGAGTACAGTAGAGATAGAGTACATTGGAGCACAGTAGAGGTAGAGTACAGTGGAGCACAGTAGAGGTAGAGTAGAGTGAAGCACAGTAGAGGTAGAGTACAGTAGAGGTAGTGTACAGTGGAGCACAGTAGAGGTAGAGTACAGTGGAGCACAGTAGAGGTAGAGTACAGTGGAGTATAGTAGAGGTAGAGTACAGTAGAGCACAGTAGAGATAGAGTACAGCAGAGCACAGTAGAGGTAGAGTACAGTGGAGCACAGTAGAGGAAGAGTACAGTGTAGCACAGTAGAGATATAGTAGAGTGGAGTACAGTAGAGATAGAGTACAGTCGAACACAGTAGAGATAAGTGCAGTGGAGTATAGTAGAGGTAGAGTACAGTGGATTACAGTAGAGGTAGAGTACAGTGGAGTACAGTAGAGGTAGAGTAGAGTGGAGCACATTAGAGGTGGAGTAGAGTAGAGTACAGTAGAGGTAGAGTACAGTGGAGTACAGTAGAAGTAGAGTAAAGTGGAGCACAGTAGAGGTAGAGTAGAGTGGAGTACACTAGAGTTAGAGTACAGTGGAGTACAGTAGAGGTAGAGTACAGTGGAGTAGAGTAGAGATAGAGTACAGTGAAGCACAGCAGAGGTAGAGTACAGTGGATCACAGTAGAGATAGAGTACAGTGGAGTACAGTGGAGCACAGTAGAGGTAGAGTACATTGGAGCACAGTAGAAATAGATTACAGTGGAGTACAGTAAAGATAAAGTACAGTGGAGTACAGTAGAGGTAGAGTACAGTGGATCACAGTAGAGGTAGAGTACAGTGGAGTATAGTTGAGGTAGACTACAGTGGAGTAGAGTAGAGGTAGAGTACAGTGGAGTACAGTAGAGATAGAGTACAGTGGAGCACAGTAGAGGTAGAGTACAGTGGAGCACAGTAGAGGTAGAGTACAGTGGAGCACAGTAGAGGTAGAGTACAGTGGAGTACAGTAGAGGTAGTGTACAGTGGAGCACAGTAGAGGTAGAGTACAGTGGAGCACAGTAGAGGTAGAGTACAGTGGGGTACAGTAGAAATAGAGTACAGTGGAGCACATTAGAGTAGAGTAGAGCACAGTAGAGGTAGAGTACAGTGGAGCACAGTAGAGATAGAGTACAGTGGAGTACAGTAGAGGAAGAGTACAGTGGAGTACAGTGGAGCACAGTAGCGGTGGAGTACAGTAGAGTACAGTAGAGGTAGAGTACAGTGGAGTACAATAGAGATAGAGTACAGTGGAGTAGAGTAGAGATAGAGTACAGTGGAGCACAGCAGAGGTAGAGTACAGTGGATCACAGTAGAGATAGAGTACAGTGGAGTACAGTGGAGCACAGTAGAGGTAGAGTACAGTGGAGAACAGTAGAGATAGAGTACAGTGGAGTACAGTAGAGGTAGAGTACAGTGGAGCACAGTAGAGATAGAGTACAGTGGAGTACAGTAGAGGTAGAGTACAGTGGAGCAGAGTAGAGGTAGAGTACAGTGGAGTACAGTGGAGCACAGTAGAGGTGGAGTACAGTAGAGTACAGTAGAGGTAGAGAACAGTGCAGTACAGTAGAAGTAGAGTACAGTGGATTACAGTAGAGGTAGAGTACAGTAGAGCACAGTAGAGGTAGAATACAGTGGAGTACAGTAGAGGTAGAGTACAGTGGAGTAGAGTAGAGGTAGAGTACAGTGGAGTACAATACAGGTAGAGTACAGTGGAGCACAGTAGAGGTAGAGTAGAGTGGAGTACAGTAAAGGTAGAGTACAGTGGAGCACAGTAGAGGTAGAATACAGTGGAGTACAGTGGAGTACAGTAGAGATAGAGTACAGTAGAGCAGAGTAGAGGTAGAGTACAGTGGAGTACAGTAGAGGTAGAGCACAGTGGAGCACTGTAGAGGTAGAGTACAGTGGAGCACAGTAAAGGTAGAGTACAGTGGAGTATAGTAGAGGTAGAGTACAGTAGAGCACAGTAGAGATAGAGTAGAGCAGAGCACAGTAGAGGTAGAGTACAGTGGAGCACAGTAGAGGAAGAGTACAGTGTAGTACAGTAGAGATAGAGTACAGTGGAGTACAGTAGAGATAGAGTACAGTCGAACACAGTAGAGATAAGTGCAGTGGAGTATAGTAGACGTAGAGTACAGTGGAGTACAGTAGAGATAGAGCACAGTCGAACACAGTAGAGATAAGTGCAGTGGAGTATAGTAGACGTAGAGTACAGTGGAGTACAGTAGAGGTAGAGTACAGTGGAGTACAGTAGAGGTAGAGTAGAGTGGAGCACATTAGAGGTGGAGTAGAGTAGAGTACAGTAGAGGTAGAGTACAGTGGAGTACAGTAGAAGTAGAGTAAAGTGGAGCACAGTAGAGGTAGAGTAGAGTGGAGTACAGTAGAGGTAGAGTACAGTGGAGGACAGTAGAGGTAGAGTACAGTGGAGTACAGTAGAGGTAGTGTACAGTGGAGCACAGTAGAGGTAGAGTACAGTGGAGCACAGTAGAGGTAGAGTACAGTGGAGTATAGTAGAGGTAGAGTATAGTAGAGCACAGTAGAGATAGAGTACAGCAGAGCACAGTAGAGGTAGAGTACAGTGGAGCACAGTAGAGGAAGAGTACAGTGTAGTACAGTAGAGATAGAGTACAGTGGAGTACAGTAGAGATAGAGTACAGTCGAACACAGTAGAGATAAGTGCAGTGGAGTATAGTAGAGGTAGAGTACAGTGGATTACATTAGAGGTAGAGTACAGTGGAGTACAGTAGAGGTAGAGTAGAGTGGAGCACATTAGAGGTGGAGTAGAGTAGAGTACAGTAGAGGTAGAGTACAGTGGAGTACAGTAGAAGTAGAGTAAAGTGGAGCACAGTAGAGGTAGAGTAGAGTGGAGTACACTAGAGTTAGAGTACAGTGGAGTACAGTAGAGGTAGAGTACAGTGGAGTAGAGTAGAGATAGAGTACAGTGGAGCACAGTAGAGGTAGAGTACAGTGGAGCACAGTAGAAATAGATTACAGTGGAGTACAGTAGAGATAGAGTACAGTGGAGTACAGTAGAGGTAGAGTACAGTGGATCACAGTAGAGGTAGAGTACAGTGGAGTATAGTTGAGGTAGACTACAGTGGAGTAGAGTAGAGGTAGAGTACAGTGGAGTACAGTAGAGATAGAGTACAGTGGAGCACAGTAGAGGTAGAGTACAGTGGAGCACAGTAGAGGTAGAGTACAGTGGAGCACAGTAAAGGTAGAGTACAGTGGAGTACAGTAGAGCTAGTGTACAGTGGAGCACAGTAGAGGTAGAGTACAGTGGAGCACAGTAGAGGTAGAGTACAGTGGGGTACAGTAGAAATAGAGTACAGTGGAGCACACTAGAGTACAGTAGAGCACAGTAGAGGTAGAGTACAGTGGAGCACAGTAGAGATAGAGTACAGTGGAGTACAGTAGAGGAAGAGTACAGTGGAGTACAGTGGAGCACAGTAGAGGTGGAGTACAGTAGAGTACAGTAGAGGTAGAGTACAGTGGAGTACAATAGAGATAGAGTACAGTGGAGTAGAGTAGAGATAGAGTACAGTGGAGCACAGCAGAGGTAGAGTACAGTGGATCACAGTAGAGATAGAGTACAGTGGAGTACAGTGGAGCACAGTAGAGGTAGAGTACAGTGGAGAACAGTAGAGATAGAGTACAGTGGAGCACAGTAGAGATAGAGTACAGTGGAGTACAGTAGAGGTAGAGTACAGTGGAGCACAGTAGAGGTAGAGTACAGTGGAGTACAGTGCAGCACAGTAGAGGTGGAGTACAGTAGAGTACAGTAGAGGTAGAGAACAGTGCAGTACAGTAGAAGTAGAGTACAGTGGATTACAGTAGAGGTAGAGTACAGTAGAGCACAGTAGAGGTAGAATACAGTGGAGTACAGTAGAGGTAGAGTACAGTGGAGTACAATACAGGTAGAGTACAGTGGAGCACAGTAGAGGTAGAGTACAGTGGAGTACAGTAAAGGTAGAGTACAGTGGAGCACAGTAGAGGTAGAGTACAGTGGAGTACAGTGGAGTACAGTAGAGATAGAGTACAGTAGAGCAGAGTAGAGGTAGAGTACAGTGGAGTACAGTAGAGGTAGAGCACAGTGGATCACTGTAGAGGTAGAGTACAGTGGAGCACAGTAGAGGTAGAGTACAGTGGAGTATAGTAGAGGTAGAGTACAGTAGAGCACAGTAGAGATAGAGTAGAGCAGAGCACAGTAGAGGTAGAGTACAGTGGAGCACAGTAGAGAAAGAGTACAGTGTAGTACAGTAGAGATAGAGTACAGTGGAGTACAGTAGAGATAGAGTACAGTCGAACACAGTAGAGATAAGTGCAGTGGAGTATAGTAGACGTAGAGTACAGTGGAGTACAGTAGAGATAGAGTACAGTCGAACACAGTAGAGATAAGTGCAATGGAGTATAATAGACGTAGAGTACAGTGGAGTACAGTAGAGGTAGAGTACAGTGGAGTACAGTAGAGGTAGAGTAGAGTGGAGCACATTAGAGGTGGAGTAGAGTAGAGTACAGTAGAGGTAGAGTACAGTGGAGTACAGTAGAAGTAGAGTAAAGTGGAGCACAGTAGAGGTAGAGTGGAGTGGAGTACAGTAGAGGTAGAGTACAGTTGAGTACAGTAGAGGTAGAGTACAGTGGAGTAGAGTAGAGATAGAGTACAGTGGAGCACAGCAGAGGTAGAGTACAGTGGATCACAGTAGAGATAGAGTACAGTGCAGTACAGTGGAGCACAGTAGAGGTAGAGTACAGTGGAGCACAGTAGAAATATATTACAGTGGAGTACAGTAGAGATAGAGTACAGTGGAGTACAGTAGAGGTAGAGTACAGTGGACCACAGTAGAGGTAGAGTAAAGTGGAGTATAGTTGAGGTAGACTACAGTGGAGTACAGTAGAGGTAGAGTACAGTGGAGTACAGTAGAGATAGAGTACAGTGGAGCACAGTAGAGGTAGAGTACAGTGGAGCACAGTAGAGGTAGAGTACAGTGGAGCAAAGTAGAGGTAGAGTACAGTGGAGTACAGTAGAGGTAGTGTACAGTGGAGCACAGTAGAGGTAGAGTACAGTGGAGCACAGTAGAGGTAGAGTACAGTGGGGTACAGTAGAAATAGAGTACAGTGGAGCACATTAGAGTACAGTAGAGCACAGTAGAGGTAGAGTACAGTGGAGCACCGTAGAGATAGAGTACAGTGGAGTACAGTAGAGGAAGAGTACAGTGGAGTTCAGTGGAGCACAGTAGAGGTGGAGTACAGTAGAGTACAGTAGAGGTAGAGTACAGTGGAGTACAATAGAGATAGAGTACAGTGGAGTAGAGATAGAGTACAGTGGAGCACAGCAGAGGTAGAGTACAGTGGATCACAGTAGAGATAGAGTACAGTGGAGTACAGTGGAGCACAGTAGAGGTAGAGTACAGTGGAGAACAGTAGAGATAGAGTACACTGGAGTACAGTAGAGGTAGAGTACAGTGGAGCACAGTAGAGATATAGTACAGTGGAGTACAGTATAGGTAGAGTACAGTGGAGCACAGTAGAGGTAGAGTACAGTGGAGTACAGTGGAGCACAGTAGAGGTGGAGTACAGTCGAGTACAGTAGAGGTAGAGAACAGTACAGTACAGTAGAAGTAGAGTACAGTGGAGTACAGTAGAGGTAGAGTACAGTAGAGCACAGTAGAGGTAGAATACAGTGGAGTACAGTAGAGGTAGAGTACAGTGGAGTACAGTAGAGGTAGAGTACAGTGGAGTACAGTACAGGTAGAGTACAGTGGAGCACAGTAGAGGTAGAGTACAGTGGAGTACAGTAGAAGTAGAGTACAGTGGAGCACAGTAGAGGTAGAGTACAGTGGAGTACAGTGGAGCACAGTAGAGGTGGAGTACAGTAGAGTAGAGGTAGAGTACAGTGGACTACAGTAGAGGTAGAGTACAGTAGAGCACAGTAGAGGTAGAATACAGTGGAGTACAGTAGAGGTAGAGTACAGTGGAGTACAGTAGAGGTAGAGTACAGTGGAGTACAGTACATGTAGAGTACAGTGGAGCACAGTAGAGGTAGAGTACAGTGGAGTACAGTAGAGGTAGAGTACAGTGGAGCACAGTAGAGGTAGAGTACAGTGGAGTACAGTGGAGTACAGTAGAGAGAGAGTACAGTGGAGCACAGTAGAGGTAGAGTACAGTGGAGTACAGTAGAGATAGAGTACAGTGGAGCACAGTAGAGATAGAGTACAGTAGAGCCAAGTAGAGGTAGAGTACAGTGGAGTACAGTAGAGGTAGAGCACAGTGGAGCACTGTAGAGGTAGAGTACAGTGGAGTACAGTAGAGATAGAGTACATTGGAGAACAGTAGAGGTAGAGTACAGTGGAGCACAGTAGAGGTAGAGTAGAGTGGAGCACAGTAGAGGTAGAGTACACTGGAGCACAGTAGAGGTAGAGTACAGTGGAGCACAGTAGAGGTAGAGTACAGTGGAGTATAGTAGAGGTAGAGTAAAGTAGAGCACAGTAGAGATAGAGTACAGCAGAGCACAGTAGAGGTAGAGTACAGTGGAGCACAGTAGAGGAAGAGTACAGTGTAGTACAGTAGAGATAGAGTACAGTGGAGTACAGTAGAGATAGAGTACCGTCGAACACAGTAGAGATAAGTGCAGTGGAGTATAGTAGATGTAGAATACAGTGGAGTACAGTAGAGGTAGAGTACAGTGGAGTACAGTAGAGGTAGAGTAGAGTGGAGCACATTAGAGGTGGAGTAGAGTAGAGTACAGTAGAGGTAGAGTACAGTGGAGTACAGTAGAAGTAGAGTAAAGTGGAGCACAGTAGATGTAGAGTAGAGTGGAGTACAGTAGAGGTAGAGTACAGTGGAGTACAGTAGAGGTAGAGTACAGTGGAGTAGAGTAGAGATAGAGTACAGTTGAGCACAGCAGAGGTAGAGTACAGTGGATCACAGTAGAGATAGAGTACAGTGGAGTACAGTAGAGATAGAGTACAGTCGAACACAGTAGAGATAAGTGCAGTGGAGTATAGTAGACGTAGAGTACAGTGGAGTACAGTAGAGATAGAGTACAGTCGAACACAGTAGATATAAGTGCAGTGGAGTATAGTAGACGTAGAGTACAGTGGAGTACAGTAGAGGTAGAGTACAGTGGAGTACAGTAGAGGTAGAGTAGAGTGGAGCACATTAGAGGTGGAGTAGATTAGAGTACAGTAGAGGTAGAGTGCAGTGGAGTACAGTAGAAGTAGAGTAAAGTGGAGCACAGTAGAGGTAGAGTAGAGTGGAGTACAGTAGAGGTAGAGTACAGTGGAGGACAGTAGAGGTAGAGTACAGTGGAGTACAGTAGAGGTAGTGTACAGTGGAGCACAGTAGAGGTAGAGTACAGTGGAGCACAGTAGAGGTAGAGTACAGTGGAGTATAGTAGAGGTAGAGTACAGTAGAGCACAGTAGAGATAGAGTACAGCAGAGCACAGTAGAGGTAGAGTACAGTGGAGCACAGTAGAGGAAGAGTACAGTGTAGTACAGTAGAGATGGAGTACAGTGGAGTACAGTAGAGGTAGAGTACAGTGGAGTACAGTGGAGTACAGTAGAGAGAGAGTACAGTGGAGCACGGTAGAGGTAGAGTACAGTGGAGTACAGTAGAGATAGAGTACAGTGGAGCACAGTAGAGATAGAGTACAGTAGAGCCAAGTAGAGGTAGAGTACAGTGGAGTACAGTAGAGATAGAGTACAGTAGAGCAGAGTAGAGGTAGAGTACAGTGGAGCACATTAGAGGTGGAGTAGAGTAGAGTACAGTAGAGGTAGAGTACAGTGGAGTACAGTAGAAGTAGAGTAAAGTGGAGCACAGTAGAGGTAGAGTAGAGTGGATCACAGTAGAGGTAGAGTACAGTGGAGTATAGTTGAGGTAGACTACAGTGGAGTAGAGTAGAGGTAGAGTACAGTGGAGTACAGTAGAGATAGAGTACAGTGGAGCACAGTAGAGGTAGAGTACAGTGGAGCACAGTAGAGGTAGAGTACAGTGGAGCACAGTAGAGGTAGAGTACAGTGGAGTACAGTAGAGGTAGTGTACAGTGGAGCACAGTAGAGGTAGAGTACAGTGGAGCACAGTAGAGGTAGAGTACAGTGGGGTACAGTAGAAATAGAGTACAGTGGAGCACATTAGAGTAAAGTAGAGCACAGTAGAGGTAGAGTACAGTGGAGCACAGTAGAGATAGAGTACAGTGGAGTACAGTTTAGGAAGAGTACAGTGGAGTACAGTGGAGCACAGTAGAGGTGGAGTACAGTAGAGTACAGTAGAGGTAGAGTACAGTGGAGTACAATAGAGATAGAGTACAGTGGAGTAGAGTAGAGATAGAGTACAGTGGAGCACAGCAGAGGTAGAGTACAGTGGATCACAGTAGAGATAGAGTACAGTGGAGTACAGTGGAGCACAGTAGAGGTAGATTACAGTGGAGAACAGTAGAGATAGAGTACAGTGGAGTACAGTAGAGGTAGAGTACAGTGGAGCACAGTAGAGATAGAGTACAGTGGAGTATAGTAGAGGTAGAGTACAGTGGAGCACAGTAGAGGTAGAGTACAATGGAGTACAGTGGATCACAGTAGAGGTGGAGTACAGTAGAGTACAGTAGAGGTAGAGAACAGTACAGTACAGTAGAAGTAGAGTACAGTGGATTACAGTAGAGGTAGAGTACAGTAGAGCACAGTAGAGGTAGAATACAGTGGAGTAGAGTAGAGGTAGAGTGCAGTGGAGTACAGTAGAGGTAGAGTACAGTGGAGTACAATACAGGTAGAGTAGAGTGGAGCAAAGTAGAGGTAGAGTACAGTGGAGTACAGTAGAGGTAGAGTACAGTGGAGCACAGTAGAGGTAGAGTACAGTGGAGTACAGTGGAGTACAGTAGAGAGAGAGTACAGTGGAGCACGGTAGAGGTAGAGTACAGTGGAGTACAGTAGAGATAGAGTACAGTGGAGCACAGTAGAGATAGAGTACAGTAGAGCCAAGTAGAGGTAGAGTACAGTGGAGTACAGTAGAGATAGAGTACAGTAGAGCAGAGTAGAGGTAGAGTACAGTGGATCACAGTAGAGATAGAGTACAGTGGAGTACAGTGGAGCACAGTAGAGGTAGATTACAGTGGAGAACAGTAGAGATAGAGTACAGTGGAGTACAGTAGAGGTAGAGTACAGTGGAGCACAGTAGAGATAGAGTACAGTGGAGTATAGTAGAGGTAGAGTACAGTGGAGCACTGTAGAGGTAGAGTACAGTGGAGTACAGTAGAGATAGAGTACATTGGAGCACAGTAGAGGTAGAGTACAGTGGAGCACAGTAGAGGTAGAGTAGAGTGAAGCACAGTAGAGGTAGAGTACAGTAGAGGTAGTGTACAGTGGAGCACAGTAGAGGTAGAGTACAGTGGAGCACAGTAGAGGTAGAGTACAGTGGAGTATAGTAGAGGTAGAGTACAGTAGAGCACAGTAGAGATAGAGTACAGCAGAGCACAGTAGAGGTAGAGTACAGTGGAGCACAGTAGAGGAAGAGTACAGTGTAGCACAGTAGAGATATAGTAGAGTGGAGTACAGTAGAGATAGAGTACAGTCGAACACAGTAGAGATAAGTGCAGTGGAGTATAGTAGAGGTAGAGTACAGTGGATTACAGTAGAGGTAGAGTACAGTGGAGTACAGTAGAGGTAGAGTAGAGTGGAGCACATTAGAGGTGGAGTAGAGTAGAGTACAGTAGAGGTAGAGTACAGTGGAGTACAGTAGAAGTAGAGTAAAGTGGAGCACAGTAGAGGTAGAGTAGAGTGGAGTACACTAGAGTTAGAGTACAGTGGAGTACAGTAGAGGTAGAGTACAGTGGAGTAGAGTAGAGATAGAGTACAGTGAAGCACAGCAGAGGTAGAGTACAGTGGATCACAGTAGAGATAGAGTACAGTGGAGTACAGTGGAGCACAGTAGAGGTAGAGTACAGTGGAGCACAGTAGAAATAGATTACAGTGGAGTACAGTAAAGATAAAGTACAGTGGAGTACAGTAGAGGTAGAGTACAGTGGATCACAGTAGAGGTAGAGTACAGTGGAGTATAGTTGAGGTAGACTACAGTGGAGTAGAGTAGAGGTAGAGTACAGTGGAGTACAGTAGAGATAGAGTACAGTGGAGCACAGTAGAGGTAGAGTACAGTGGAGCACAGTAGAGGTAGAGTACAGTGGAGCACAGTAGAGGTAGAGTACAGTGGAGTACAGTAGAGGTAGTGTACAGTGGAGCACAGTAGAGGTAGAGTACAGTGGAGCACAGTAGAGGTAGAGTACAGTGGGGTACAGTAGAAATAGAGTACAGTGGAGCACATTAGAGTAGAGTAGAGCACAGTAGAGGTAGAGTACAGTGGAGCACAGTAGAGATAGAGTACAGTGGAGTACAGTAGAGGAAGAGTACAGTGGAGTACAGTGGAGCACAGTAGCGGTGGAGTACAGTAGAGTACAGTAGAGGTAGAGTACAGTGGAGTACAATAGAGATAGAGTACAGTGGAGTAGAGTAGAGATAGAGTACAGTGGAGCACAGCAGAGGTAGAGTACAGTGGATCACAGTAGAGATAGAGTACAGTGGAGTACAGTGGAGCACAGTAGAGGTAGAGTACAGTGGAGAACAGTAGAGATAGAGTACAGTGGAGTACAGTAGAGGTAGAGTACAGTGGAGCACAGTAGAGATAGAGTACAGTGGAGTACAGTAGAGGTAGAGTACAGTGGAGCAGAGTAGAGGTAGAGTACAGTGGAGTACAGTGGAGCACAGTAGAGGTGGAGTACAGTAGAGTACAGTAGAGGTAGAGAACAGTGCAGTACAGTAGAAGTAGAGTACAGTGGATTACAGTAGAGGTAGAGTACAGTAGAGCACAGTAGAGGTAGAATACAGTGGAGTACAGTAGAGGTAGAGTACAGTGGAGTAGAGTAGAGGTAGAGTACAGTGGAGTACAATACAGGTAGAGTACAGTGGAGCACAGTAGAGGTAGAGTAGAGTGGAGTACAGTAAAGGTAGAGTACAGTGGAGCACAGTAGAGGTAGAATACAGTGGAGTACAGTGGAGTACAGTAGAGATAGAGTACAGTAGAGCAGAGTAGAGGTAGAGTACAGTGGAGTACAGTAGAGGTAGAGCACAGTGGAGCACTGTAGAGGTAGAGTACAGTGGAGCACAGTAAAGGTAGAGTACAGTGGAGTATAGTAGAGGTAGAGTACAGTAGAGCACAGTAGAGATAGAGTAGAGCAGAGCACAGTAGAGGTAGAGTACAGTGGAGCACAGTAGAGGAAGAGTACAGTGTAGTACAGTAGAGATAGAGTACAGTGGAGTACAGTAGAGATAGAGTACAGTCGAACACAGTAGAGATAAGTGCAGTGGAGTATAGTAGACGTAGAGTACAGTGGAGTACAGTAGAGATAGAGTACAGTCGAACACAGTAGAGATAAGTGCAGTGGAGTATAGTAGACGTAGAGTACAGTGGAGTACAGTAGAGGTAGAGTACAGTGGAGTACAGTAGAGGTAGAGTAGAGTGGAGCACATTAGAGGTGGAGTAGAGTAGAGTACAGTAGAGGTAGAGTACAGTGGAGTACAGTAGAAGTAGAGTAAAGTGGAGCACAGTAGAGGTAGAGTAGAGTGGAGTACAGTAGAGGTAGAGTACAGTGGAGGACAGTAGAGGTAGAGTACAGTGGAGTACAGTAGAGGTAGTGTACAGTGGAGCACAGTAGAGGTAGAGTACAGTGGAGCACAGTAGAGGTAGAGTACAGTGGAGTATAGTAGAGGTAGAGTATAGTAGAGCACAGTAGAGATAGAGTACAGCAGAGCACAGTAGAGGTAGAGTACAGTGGAGCACAGTAGAGGAAGAGTACAGTGTAGTACAGTAGAGATAGAGTACAGTGGAGTACAGTAGAGATAGAGTACAGTCGAACACAGTAGAGATAAGTGCAGTGGAGTATAGTAGAGGTAGAGTACAGTGGATTACATTAGAGGTAGAGTACAGTGGAGTACAGTAGAGGTAGAGTAGAGTGGAGCACATTAGAGGTGGAGTAGAGTAGAGTACAGTAGAGGTAGAGTACAGTGGAGTACAGTAGAAGTAGAGTAAAGTGGAGCACAGTAGAGGTAGAGTAGAGTGGAGTACACTAGAGTTAGAGTACAGTGGAGTACAGTAGAGGTAGAGTACAGTGGAGTAGAGTAGAGATAGAGTACAGTGGAGCAAAGTAGAGGTAGAGTACAGTGGAGCACAGTAGAAATAGATTACAGTGGAGTACAGTAGAGATAGAGTACAGTGGAGTACAGTAGAGGTAGAGTACAGTGGATCACAGTAGAGGTAGAGTACAGTGGAGTATAGTTGAGGTAGACTACAGTGGAGTAGAGTAGAGGTAGAGTACAGTGGAGTACAGTAGAGATAGAGTACAGTGGAGCACAGTAGAGGTAGAGTACAGTGGAGCACAGTAGAGGTAGAGTACAGTGGAGCACAGTAAAGGTAGAGTACAGTGGAGTACAGTAGAGGTAGTGTACAGTGGAGCACAGTAGAGGTAGAGTACAGTGGAGCACAGTAGAGGTAGAGTACAGTGGGGTACAGTAGAAATAGAGTACAGTGGAGCACACTAGAGTACAGTAGAGCACAGTAGAGGTAGAGTACAGTGGAGCACAGTAGAGATAGAGTACAGTGGAGTACAGTAGAGGAAGAGTACAGTGGAGTACAGTGGAGCACAGTAGAGGTGGAGTACAGTAGAGTACAGTAGAGGTAGAGTACAGTGGAGTACAATAGAGATAGAGTACAGTGGAGTAGAGTAGAGATAGAGTACAGTGGAGCACAGCAGAGGTAGAGTACAGTCGATCACAGTAGAGATAGAGTACAGTGGAGTACAGTGGAGCACAGTAGAGGTAGAGTACAGTGGAGAACAGTAGAGATAGAGTACAGTGGAGCACAGTAGAGATAGAGTACAGTGGAGTACAGTAGAGGTAGAGTACAGTGGAGCACAGTAGAGGTAGAGTACAGTGGAGTACAGTGCAGCACAGTAGAGGTGGAGTACAGTAGAGTACAGTAGAGGTAGAGAACAGTGCAGTACAGTAGAAGTAGAGTACAGTGGATTACAGTAGAGGTAGAGTACAGTAGAGCACAGTAGAGGTAGAATACAGTGGAGTACAGTAGAGGTAGAGTACAGTGGAGTACAATACAGGTAGAGTACAGTGGAGCACAGTAGAGGTAGAGTACAGTGGAGTACAGTAAAGGTAGAGTACAGTGGAGCACAGTAGAGGTAGAGTACAGTGGAGTACAGTGGAGTACAGTAGAGATAGAGTACAGTAGAGCAGAGTAGAGGTAGAGTACAGTGGAGTACAGTAGAGGTAGAGCACAGTGGATCACTGTAGAGGTAGAGTACAGTGGAGCACAGTAGAGGTAGAGTACAGTGGAGTATAGTAGAGGTAGAGTACAGTAGAGCACAGTAGAGATAGAGTAGAGCAGAGCACAGTAGAGGTAGAGTACAGTGGAGCACAGTAGAGAAAGAGTACAGTGTAGTACAGTAGAGATAGAGTACAGTGGAGTACAGTAGAGATAGAGTACAGTCGAACACAGTAGAGATAAGTGCAGTGGAGTATAGTAGACGTAGAGTACAGTGGAGTACAGTAGAGATAGAGTACAGTCGAACACAGTAGAGATAAGTGCAATGGAGTATAATAGACGTAGAGTACAGTGGAGTACAGTAGAGGTAGAGTACAGTGGAGTACAGTAGAGGTAGAGTAGAGTGGAGCACATTAGAGGTGGAGTAGAGTAGAGTACAGTAGAGGTAGAGTACAGTGGAGTACAGTAGAAGTAGAGTAAAGTGGAGCACAGTAGAGGTAGAGTGGAGTGGAGTACAGTAGAGGTAGAGTACAGTTGAGTACAGTAGAGGTAGAGTACAGTGGAGTAGAGTAGAGATAGAGTACAGTGGAGCACAGCAGAGGTAGAGTACAGTGGATCACAGTAGAGATAGAGTACAGTGCAGTACAGTGGAGCACAGTAGAGGTAGAGTACAGTGGAGCACAGTAGAAATATATTACAGTGGAGTACAGTAGAGATAGAGTACAGTGGAGTACAGTAGAGGTAGAGTACAGTGGACCACAGTAGAGGTAGAGTAAAGTGGAGTATAGTTGAGGTAGACTACAGTGGAGTACAGTAGAGGTAGAGTACAGTGGAGTACAGTAGAGATAGAGTACAGTGGAGCACAGTAGAGGTAGAGTACAGTGGAGCACAGTAGAGGTAGAGTACAGTGGAGCAAAGTAGAGGTAGAGTACAGTGGAGTACAGTAGAGGTAGTGTACAGTGGAGCACAGTAGAGGTAGAGTACAGTGGAGCACAGTAGAGGTAGAGTACAGTGGGGTACAGTAGAAATAGAGTACAGTGGAGCACATTAGAGTACAGTAGAGCACAGTAGAGGTAGAGTACAGTGGAGCACCGTAGAGATAGAGTACAGTGGAGTACAGTAGAGGAAGAGTACAGTGGAGTTCAGTGGAGCACAGTAGAGGTGGAGTACAGTAGAGTACAGTAGAGGTAGAGTACAGTGGAGTACAATAGAGATAGAGTACAGTGGAGTAGAGATAGAGTACAGTGGAGCACAGCAGAGGTAGAGTACAGTGGATCACAGTAGAGATAGAGTACAGTGGAGTACAGTGGAGCACAGTAGAGGTAGAGTACAGTGGAGAACAGTAGAGATAGAGTACACTGGAGTACAGTAGAGGTAGAGTACAGTGGAGCACAGTAGAGATATAGTACAGTGGAGTACAGTATAGGTAGAGTACAGTGGAGCACAGTAGAGGTAGAGTACAGTGGAGTACAGTGGAGCACAGTAGAGGTGGAGTACAGTCGAGTACAGTAGAGGTAGAGAACAGTACAGTACAGTAGAAGTAGAGTACAGTGGAGTACAGTAGAGGTAGAGTACAGTAGAGCACAGTAGAGGTAGAATACAGTGGAGTACAGTAGAGGTAGAGTACAGTGGAGTACAGTAGAGGTAGAGTACAGTGGAGTACAGTACAGGTAGAGTACAGTGGAGCACAGTAGAGGTAGAGTACAGTGGAGTACAGTAGAAGTAGAGTACAGTGGAGCACAGTAGAGGTAGAGTACAGTGGAGTACAGTGGAGCACAGTAGAGGTGGAGTACAGTAGAGTAGAGGTAGAGTACAGTGGACTACAGTAGAGGTAGAGTACAGTAGAGCACAGTAGAGGTAGAATACAGTGGAGTACAGTAGAGGTAGAGTACAGTGGAGTACAGTAGAGGTAGAGTACAGTGGAGTACAGTACATGTAGAGTACAGTGGAGCACAGTAGAGGTAGAGTACAGTGGAGTACAGTAGAGGTAGAGTACAGTGGAGCACAGTAGAGGTAGAGTACAGTGGAGTACAGTGGAGTACAGTAGAGAGAGAGTACAGTGGAGCACAGTAGAGGTAGAGTACAGTGGAGTACAGTAGAGATAGAGTACAGTGGAGCACAGTAGAGATAGAGTACAGTAGAGCCAAGTAGAGGTAGAGTACAGTGGAGTACAGTAGAGGTAGAGCACAGTGGAGCACTGTAGAGGTAGAGTACAGTGGAGTACAGTAGAGATAGAGTACATTGGAGAACAGTAGAGGTAGAGTACAGTGGAGCACAGTAGAGGTAGAGTAGAGTGGAGCACAGTAGAGGTAGAGTACACTGGAGCACAGTAGAGGTAGAGTACAGTGGAGCACAGTAGAGGTAGAGTACAGTGGAGTGTAGTAGAGGTAGAGTAAAGTAGAGCACAGTAGAGATAGAGTACAGCAGAGCACAGTAGAGGTAGAGTACAGTGGAGCACAGTAGAGGAAGAGTACAGTGTAGTACAGTAGAGATAGAGTACAGTGGAGTACAGTAGAGATAGAGTACCGTCGAACACAGTAGAGATAAGTGCAGTGGAGTATAGTAGATGTAGAATACAGTGGAGTACAGTAGAGGTAGAGTACAGTGGAGTACAGTAGAGGTAGAGTAGAGTGGAGCACATTAGAGGTGGAGTAGAGTAGAGTACAGTAGAGGTAGAGTACAGTGGAGTACAGTAGAAGTAGAGTAAAGTGGAGCACAGTAGATGTAGAGTAGAGTGGAGTACAGTAGAGGTAGAGTACAGTGGAGTACAGTAGAGGTAGAGTACAGTGGAGTAGAGTAGAGATAGAGTACAGTGGAGCACAGCAGAGGTAGAGTACAGTGGATCACAGTAGAGATAGAGTACAGTGGAGTACAGTAGAGATAGAGTACAGTCGAACACAGTAGAGATAAGTGCAGTGGAGTATAGTAGACGTAGAGTACAGTGGAGTACAGTAGAGATAGAGTACAGTCGAACACAGTAGATATAAGTGCAGTGGAGTATAGTAGACGTAGAGTACAGTGGAGTACAGTAGAGGTAGAGTACAGTTGAGTACAGTAGAGGTAGAGTAGAGTGGAGCACATTAGAGGTGGAGTAGATTAGAGTACAGTAGAGGTAGAGTGCAGTGGAGTACAGTAGAAGTAGAGTAAAGTGGAGCACAGTAGAGGTAGAGTAGAGTGGAGTACAGTAGAGGTAGAGTACAGTGGAGGACAGTAGAGGTAGAGTACAGTGGAGTACAGTAGAGGTAGTGTACAGTGGAGCACAGTAGAGGTAGAGTACAGTGGAGCACAGTAGAGGTAGAGTACAGTGGAGTATAGTAGAGGTAGAGTACAGTAGAGCACAGTAGAGATAGAGTACAGCAGAGCACAGTAGAGGTAGAGTACAGTGGAGCACAGTAGAGGAAGAGTACAGTGTAGTACAGTAGAGATGGAGTACAGTGGAGTACAGTAGAGATAGAGTACAGTCGAACATAGTAGAGATAAGTGCAGTGGAGTATAGTAGAGGTAGAGTACAGTGGATTACAGTAGAGGTAGAGTACAGCGGAGTACAGTAGAGGTAGAGTAGAGTGGAGCACATTAGAGGTGGAGTAGAGTAGAGTACAGTAGAGGTAGAGTACAGTGGAGTACAGTAGAAGTAGAGTAAAGTAGAGCACAGTAGATGTAGAGTAGAGTGGAGTACACTAGAGTTAGAGTACAGTGGAGTACAGTAGAGGTAGAGTACAGTGGAGTAGAGTAGAGATAGAGTACAGTGAAGCACAGCAGAGGTAGAGTACAGTGGATCACAGTAGAGATAGAGTACAGTGGAGTACAGTGGAGCACAGTAGAGGTAGAGTACAGTGGAGCACAGTAGAAATAGATTACAGTGGAGTACAGTAGAGATAGAGTACAGTGGAGTACAGTAGAGGTAGAGTACAGTGTATCACAGTAGAGGTAGAGTACAGTGGAGTATAGTTGAGGTAGACTACAGTGGAGTAGAGTAGAGGTAGAGTACAGTGGAGTACAGTAGAGATAGAATACAGTGGAGCACAGTAGAGGTAGAGTACAGTGGAGCACAGTAGAGGTAGAGTACAGTGGGGTACAGTAGAAATAGAGTACCGTGGAGCACATTAGAGTACAGTAGAGCACAGTAGAGGTAGAGTACAGTGGAGCACAGTAGAGATAGAGTACAGTGGAGTACAGTAGAGGAAGAGTACAGTGGAGTACAGTGGAACACAGTAGAGGTGGAGTACAGTAGAGTACAGTAGAGGTAGAGTACAGTGGAGTACAATAGAGATAGAGTACAGTGGAGTAGAGTAGAGATAGAGTACAGTGGAGCACAGCAGAGGTAGAGTACAGTGGATCACAGTAGAGATAGAGTACAGTGGAGTACAGTGGAGCACAGTAGAGGTAGATTACAGTGGAGAACAGTAGAGATAGAGTACAGTGGAGTACAGTAGAGGTAGAGTACAGTGGAGCACAGTAGAGATAGAGTACAGTGGAGTATAGTAGAGGTAGAGTACAGTGGAGCACACTAGAGGTAGAGTACAGTGGAGTACAGTGGATCACAGTAGAGGTGGAGTACAGTAGAGTACAGTAGAGGTAGAGAACAGTACAGTACAGTAGAAGTAGAGTACAGTGGATTACAGTAGAGGTAGAGTACAGTAGAGCACAGTAGAGGTAGAATACAGTGGAGTAGAGTAGAGGTAGAGTGCAGTGGAGTACAGTAGAGGTAGAGTACAGTGGAGTACAATACAGGTAGAGTACAGTGGAGCAAAGTAGAGGTAGAGTACAGTGGAGTACAGTAGAGGTAGAGTACAGTGGAGCACAGTAGAGGTAGAGTACAGTGGAGTACAGTGGAGTACAGTAGAGAGAGAGTACAGTGGAGCACGGTAGAGGTAGAGTACAGTGGAGTACAGTAGAGATAGAGTACAGTGGAGCACAGTAGAGATAGAGTACAGTAGAGCCAAGTAGAGGTAGAGTACAGTGGAGTACAGTAGAGATAGAGTACAGTAGAGCAGAGTAGAGGTAGAGTACAGTGGAGCACATTAGAGGTGGAGTAGAGTAGAGTACAGTAGAGGTAGAGTACAGTGGAGTACAGTAGAAGTAGAGTAAAGTGGAGCACAGTAGAGGTAGAGTAGAGTGGATCACAGTAGAGGTAGAGTACAGTGGAGTATAGTTGAGGTAGACTACAGTGGAGTAGAGTAGAGGTAGAGTACAGTGGAGTACAGTAGAGATAGAGTACAGTGGAGCACAGTAGAGGTAGAGTACAGTGGAGCACAGTAGAGGTAGAGTACAGTGGAGCACAGTAGAGGTAGAGTACAGTGGAGTACAGTAGAGGTAGTGTACAGTGGAGCACAGTAGAGGTAGAGTACAGTGGAGCACAGTAGAGGTAGAGTACAGTGGGGTACAGTAGAAATAGAGTACAGTGGAGCACATTAGAGTAAAGTAGAGCACAGTAGAGGTAGAGTACAGTGGAGCACAGTAGAGATAGAGTACAGTGGAGTACAGTTTAGGAAGAGTACAGTGGAGTACAGTGGAGCACAGTAGAGGTGGAGTACAGTAGAGTACAGTAGAGGTAGAGTACAGTGGAGTACAATAGAGATAGAGTACAGTGGAGTAGAGTAGAGATAGAGTACAGTGGAGCACAGCAGAGGTAGAGTACAGTGGATCACAGTAGAGATAGAGTACAGTGGAGTACAGTGGAGCACAGTAGAGGTAGATTACAGTGGAGAACAGTAGAGATAGAGTACAGTGGAGTACAGTAGAGGTAGAGTACAGTGGAGCACAGTAGAGATAGAGTACAGTGGAGTATAGTAGAGGTAGAGTACAGTGGAGCACAGTAGAGGTAGAGTACAATGGAGTACAGTGGATCACAGTAGAGGTGGAGTACAGTAGAGTACAGTAGAGGTAGAGAACAGTACAGTACAGTAGAAGTAGAGTACAGTGGATTACAGTAGAGGTAGAGTACAGTAGAGCACAGTAGAGGTAGAATACAGTGGAGTAGAGTAGAGGTAGAGTGCAGTGGAGTACAGTAGAGGTAGAGTACAGTGGAGTACAATACAGGTAGAGTAGAGTGGAGCAAAGTAGAGGTAGAGTACAGTGGAGTACAGTAGAGGTAGAGTACAGTGGAGCACAGTAGAGGTAGAGTACAGTGGAGTACAGTGGAGTACAGTAGAGAGAGAGTACAGTGGAGCACGGTAGAGGTAGAGTACAGTGGAGTACAGTAGAGATAGAGTACAGTGGAGCACAGTAGAGATAGAGTACAGTAGAGCCAAGTAGAGGTAGAGTACAGTGGAGTACAGTAGAGATAGAGTACAGTAGAGCAGAGTAGAGGTAGAGTACAGTGGAGTACAGTAGAGGTAGAGCACAGTGGAGAACTGTAGAGGTAGAGTACAGTGGAGTACAGTAGAGATAGAGTACATTGGAGCACAGTAGAGGTAGAGTACAGTGGAGCACAGTAGAGGTAGAGTAGAGTGAAGCACAGTAGAGGTAGAGTACAGTAGAGGTAGTGTACAGTGGAGCACAGTAGAGGTAGAGTACAGTGGAGCACAGTAGAGGTAGAGTACAGTGGAGTATAGTAGAGGTAGAGTACAGTAGAGCACAGTAGAGATAGAGTACAGCAGAGCACAGTAGAGGTAGAGTACAGTGGAGCACAGTAGAGGAAGAGTACAGTGTAGCACAGTAGAGATATAGTAGAGTGGAGTACAGTAGAGATAGAGTACAGTCGAACACAGTAGAGATAAGTGCAGTGGAGTATAGTAGAGGTAGAGTACAGTGGATTACAGTAGAGGTAGAGTACAGTGGAGTACAGTAGAGGTAGAGTAGAGTGGAGCACATTAGAGGTGGAGTAGAGTAGAGTACAGTAGAGGTAGAGTACAGTGGAGTACAGTAGAAGTAGAGTAAAGTGGAGCACAGTAGAGGTAGAGTAGAGTGGAGTACACTAGAGTTAGAGTACAGTGGAGTACAGTAGAGGTAGAGTACAGTGGAGTAGAGTAGAGATAGAGTACAGTGAAGCACAGCAGAGGTAGAGTACAGTGGATCACAGTAGAGATAGAGTACAGTGGAGTACAGTGGAGCACAGTAGAGGTAGAGTACAGTGGAGCACAGTAGAAATAGATTACAGTGGAGTACAGTAAAGATAAAGTACAGTGGAGTACAGTAGAGGTAGAGTACAGTGGATCACAGTAGAGGTAGAGTACAGTGGAGTATAGTTGAGGTAGACTACAGTGGAGTAGAGTAGAGGTAGAGTACAGTGGAGTACAGTAGAGATAGAGTACAGTGGAGCACAGTAGAGGTAGAGTACAGTGGAGCACAGTAGAGGTAGAGTACAGTGGAGCACAGTAGAGGTAGAGTACAGTGGAGTACAGTAGAGGTAGTGTACAGTGGAGCACAGTAGAGGTAGAGTACAGTGGAGCACAGTAGAGGTAGAGTACAGTGGGGTACAGTAGAAATAGAGTACAGTGGAGCACATTAGAGTACAGTAGAGCACAGTAGAGGTAGAGTACAGTGGAGCACAGTAGAGATAGAGTACAGTGGAGTACAGTAGAGGAAGAGTACAGTGGAGTACAGTGGAGCACAGTAGCGGTGGAGTACAGTAGAGTACAGTAGAGGTAGAGTACAGTGGAGTACAATAGAGATAGAGTACAGTGGAGTAGAGTAGAGATAGAGTACAGTGGAGCACAGCAGAGGTAGAGTACAGTGGATCACAGTAGAGATAGAGTACAGTGGAGTACAGTGGAGCACAGTAGAGGTAGAGTACAGTGGAGAACAGTAGAGATAGAGTACAGTGGAGTACAGTAGAGGTAGAGTACAGTGGAGCACAGTAGAGATAGAGTACAGTGGAGGACAGTAGAGGTAGAGTACAGTGGAGCAGAGTAGAGGTAGAGTACAGTGGAGTACAGTGGAGCACAGTAGAGGTGGAGTACAGTAGAGTACAGTAGAGGTAGAGAACAGTGCAGTACAGTAGAAGTAGAGTACAGTGGATTACAGTAGAGGTAGAGTACAGTAGAGCACAGTAGAGGTAGAATACAGTGGAGTACAGTAGAGGTAGAGTACAGTGGAGTAGAGTAGAGGTAGAGTACAGTGGAGTACAATACAGGTAGAGTACAGTGGAGCACAGTAGAGGTAGAGTAGAGTGGAGTACAGTAAAGGTAGAGTACAGTGGAGCACAGTAGAGGTAGAATACAGTGGAGTACAGTGGAGTACAGTAGAGATAGAGTACAGTAGAGCAGAGTAGAGGTAGAGTACAGTGGAGTACAGTAGAGGTAGAGCACAGTGGAGCACTGTAGAGGTAGAGTACAGTGGAGCACAGTAAAGGTAGAGTACAGTGGAGTATAGTAGAGGTAGAGTACAGTAGAGCACAGTAGAGATAGAGTAGAGCAGAGCACTGTAGAGGTAGAGTACAGTGGAGCACAGTAGAGGAAGAGTACAGTGTAGTACAGTAGAGATAGAGTACAGTGGAGTACAGTAGAGATAGAGTACAGTCGAACACAGTAGAGATAAGTGCAGTGGAGTATAGTAGACGTAGAGTACAGTGGAGTACAGTAGAGATAGAGTACAGTCGAACACAGTAGAGATAAGTGCAGTGGAGTATAGTAGACGTAGAGTACAGTGGAGTACAGTAGAGGTAGAGTACAGTGGAGTACAGTAGAGGTAGAGTAGAGTGGAGCACATTAGAGGTGGAGTAGAGTAGAGTACAGTAGAGGTAGAGTACAGTGGAGTACAGTAGAAGTAGAGTAAAGTGGAGCACAGTAGAGGTAGAGTAGAGTGGAGTACAGTAGAGGTAGAGTACAGTGGAGGACAGTAGAGGTAGAGTACAGTGGAGTACAGTAGAGGTAGTGTACAGTGGAGCACAGTAGAGGTAGAGTACAGTGGAGCACAGTAGAGGTAGAGTACAGTGGAGTATAGTAGAGGTAGAGTATAGTAGAGCACAGTAGAGATAGAGTACAGCAGAGCACAGTAGAGGTAGAGTACAGTGGAGCACAGTAGAGGAAGAGTACAGTGTAGTACAGTAGAGATAGAGTACAGTGGAGTACAGTAGAGATAGAGTACAGTCGAACACAGTAGAGATAAGTGCAGTGGAGTATAGTAGAGGTAGAGTACAGTGGATTACATTAGAGGTAGAGTACAGTGGAGTACAGTAGAGGTAGAGTAGAGTGGAGCACATTAGAGGTGGAGTAGAGTAGAGTACAGTAGAGGTAGAGTACAGTGGAGTACAGTAGAAGTAGAGTAAAGTGGAGCACAGTAGAGGTAGAGTAGAGTGGAGTACACTAGAGTTAGAGTACAGTGGAGTACAGTAGAGGTAGAGTACAGTGGAGTAGAGTAGAGATAGAGTACAGTGGAGCACAGTAGAGGTAGAGTACAGTGGAGCACAGTAGAAATAGATTACAGTGGAGTACAGTAGAGATAGAGTACAGTGGAGTACAGTAGAGGTAGAGTACAGTGGATCACAGTAGAGGTAGAGTACAGTGGAGTATAGTTGAGGTAGACTACAGTGGAGTAGAGTAGAGGTAGAGTACAGTGGAGTACAGTAGAGATAGAGTACAGTGGAGCACAGTAGAGGTAGAGTACAGTGGAGCACAGTAGAGGTAGAGTACAGTGGAGCACAGTAAAGGTAGAGTACAGTGGAGTACAGTAGAGGTAGTGTACAGTGGAGCACAGTAGAGGTAGAGTACAGTGGAGCACAGTAGAGGTAGAGTACAGTGGGGTACAGTAGAAATAGAGTACAGTGGAGCACACTAGAGTACAGTAGAGCACAGTAGAGGTAGAGTACAGTGGAGCACAGTAGAGATAGAGTACAGTGGAGTACAGTAGAGGAAGAGTACAGTGGAGTACAGTGGAGCACAGTAGAGGTGGAGTACAGTAGAGTACAGTAGAGGTAGAGTACAGTGGAGTACAATAGAGATAGAGTACAGTGGAGTAGAGTAGAGATAGAGTACAGTGGAGCACAGCAGAGGTAGAGTACAGTGGATCACAGTAGAGATAGAGTACAGTGGAGTACAGTGGAGCACAGTAGAGGTAGAGTACAGTGGAGAACAGTAGAGATAGAGTACAGTGGAGCACAGTAGAGATAGAGTACAGTGGAGTACAGTAGAGGTAGAGTACAGTGGAGCACAGTAGAGGTAGAGTACAGTGGAGTACAGTGCAGCACAGTAGAGGTGGAGTACAGTAGAGTACAGTAGAGGTAGAGAACAGTGCAGTACAGTAGAAGTAGAGTACAGTGGATTACAGTAGAGGTAGAGTACAGTAGAGCACAGTAGAGGTAGAATACAGTGGAGTACAGTAGAGGTAGAGTACAGTGGAGTACAATACAGGTAGAGTACAGTGGAGCACAGTAGAGGTAGAGTACAGTGGAGTACAGTAAAGGTAGAGTACAGTGGAGCACAGTAGAGGTAGAGTACAGTGGAGTACAGTGGAGTACAGTAGAGATAGAGTACAGTAGAGCAGAGTAGAGGTAGAGTACAGTGGAGTACAGTAGAGGTAGAGCACAGTGGATCACTGTAGAGGTAGAGTACAGTGGAGCACAGTAGAGGTAGAGTACAGTGGAGTATAGTAGAGGTAGAGTACAGTAGAGCACAGTAGAGATAGAGTAGAGCAGAGCACAGTAGAGGTAGAGTACAGTGGAGCACAGTAGAGAAAGAGTACAGTGTAGTACAGTAGAGATAGAGTACAGTGGAGTACAGTAGAGATAGAGTACAGTCGAACACAGTAGAGATAAGTGCAGTGGAGTATAGTAGACGTAGAGTACAGTGGAGTACAGTAGAGATAGAGTACAGTCGAACACAGTAGAGATAAGTGCAATGGAGTATAATAGACGTAGAGTACAGTGGAGTACAGTAGAGGTAGAGTACAGTGGAGTACAGTAGAGGTAGAGTAGAGTGGAGCACATTAGAGGTGGAGTAGAGTAGAGTACAGTAGAGGTAGAGTACAGTGGAGTACAGTAGAAGTAGAGTAAAGTGGAGCACAGTAGAGGTAGAGTGGAGTGGAGTACAGTAGAGGTAGAGTACAGTTGAGTACAGTAGAGGTAGAGTACAGTGGAGTAGAGTAGAGATAGAGTACAGTGGAGCACAGCAGAGGTAGAGTACAGTGGATCACAGTAGAGATAGAGTACAGTGCAGTACAGTGGAGCACAGTAGAGGTAGAGTACAGTGGAGCACAGTAGAAATATATTACAGTGGAGTACAGTAGAGATAGAGTACAGTGGAGTACAGTAGAGGTAGAGTACAGTGGACCACAGTAGAGGTAGAGTAAAGTGGAGTATAGTTGAGGTAGACTACAGTGGAGTACAGTAGAGGTAGAGTACAGTGGAGTACAGTAGAGATAGAGTACAGTGGAGCACAGTAGAGGTAGAGTACAGTGGAGCACAGTAGAGGTAGAGTACAGTGGAGCAAAGTAGAGGTAGAGTACAGTGGAGTACAGTAGAGGTAGTGTACAGTGGAGCACAGTAGAGGTAGAGTACAGTGGAGCACAGTAGAGGTAGAGTACAGTGGGGTACAGTAGAAATAGAGTACAGTGGAGCACATTAGAGTACAGTAGAGCACAGTAGAGGTAGAGTACAGTGGAGCACCGTAGAGATAGAGTACAGTGGAGTACAGTAGAGGAAGAGTACAGTGGAGTTCAGTGGAGCACAGTAGAGGTGGAGTACAGTAGAGTACAGTAGAGTTAGAGTACAGTGGAGTACAATAGAGATAGAGTACAGTGGAGTAGAGATAGAGTACAGTGGAGCACAGCAGAGGTAGAGTACAGTGGATCACAGTAGAGATAGAGTACAGTGGAGTACAGTGGAGCACAGTAGAGGTAGAGTACAGTGGAGAACAGTAGAGATAGAGTACACTGGAGTACAGTAGAGGTAGAGTACAGTGGAGCACAGTAGAGATATAGTACAGTGGAGTACAGTATAGGTAGAGTACAGTGGAGCACAGTAGAGGTAGAGTACAGTGGAGTACAGTGGAGCACAGTAGAGGTGGAGTACAGTCGAGTACAGTAGAGGTAGAGAACAGTACAGTACAGTAGAAGTAGAGTACAGTGGAGTACAGTAGAGGTAGAGTACAGTAGAGCACAGTAGAGGTAGAATACAGTGGAGTACAGTAGAGGTAGAGTACAGTGGAGTACAGTAGAGGTAGAGTACAGTGGAGTACAGTACAGGTAGAGTACAGTGGAGCACAGTAGAGGTAGAGTACAGTGGAGTACAGTAGAAGTAGAGTACAGTGGAGCACAGTAGAGGTAGAGTACAGTGGAGTACAGTGGAGCACAGTAGAGGTGGAGTACAGTAGAGTAGAGGTAGAGTACAGTGGACTACAGTAGAGGTAGAGTACAGTAGAGCACAGTAGAGGTAGAATACAGTGGAGTACAGTAGAGGTAGAGTACAGTGGAGTACAGTAGAGGTAGAGTACAGTGGAGTACAGTACATGTAGAGTACAGTGGAGCACAGTAGAGGTAGAGTACAGTGGAGTACAGTAGAGGTAGAGTACAGTGGAGCACAGTAGAGGTAGAGTACAGTGGAGTACAGTGGAGTACAGTAGAGAGAGAGTACAGTGGAGCACAGTAGAGGTAGAGAACAGTGGAGTACAGTAGAGATAGAGTACAGTGGAGCACAGTAGAGATAGAGTACAGTAGAGCCAAGTAGAGGTAGAGTACAGTGGAGTACAGTAGAGGTAGAGCACAGTGGAGCACTGTAGAGGTAGAGTACAGTGGAGTACAGTAGAGATAGAGTACATTGGAGAACAGTAGAGGTAGAGTACAGTGGAGCACAGTAGAGGTAGAGTAGAGTGGAGCACAGTAGAGGTAGAGTACACTGGAGCACAGTAGAGGTAGAGTACAGTGGAGCACAGTAGAGGTAGAGTACAGTGGAGTATAGTAGAGGTAGAGTAAAGTAGAGCACAGTAGAGATAGAGTACAGCAGAGCACAGTAGAGGTAGAGTACAGTGGAGCACAGTAGAGGAAGAGTACAGTGTAGTACAGTAGAGATAGAGTACAGTGGAGTACAGTAGAGATAGAGTACCGTCGAACACAGTAGAGATAAGTGCAGTGGAGTATAGTAGATGTAGAATACAGTGGAGTACAGTAGAGGTAGAGTACAGTGGAGTACAGTAGAGGTAGAGTAGAGTGGAGCACATTAGAGGTGGAGTAGAGTAGAGTACAGTAGAGGTAGAGTACAGTGGAGTACAGTAGAAGTAGAGTAAAGTGGAGCACAGTAGATGTAGAGTAGAGTGGAGTACAGTAGAGGTAGAGTACAGTGGAGTACAGTAGAGGTAGAGTACAGTGGAGTAGAGTAGAGATAGAGTACAGTGGAGCACAGCAGAGGTAGAGTACAGTGGATCACAGTAGAGATAGAGTACAGTGGAGTACAGTAGAGATAGAGTACAGTCGAACACAGTAGAGATAAGTGCAGTGGAGTATAGTAGACGTAGAGTACAGTGGAGTACAGTAGAGATAGAGTACAGTCGAACACAGTAGATATAAGTGCAGTGGAGTATAGTAGACGTAGAGTACAGTGGAGTACAGTAGAGGTAGAGTACAGTGGAGTACAGTAGAGGTAGAGTAGAGTGGAGCACATTAGAGGTGGAGTAGATTAGAGTACAGTAGAGGTAGAGTGCAGTGGAGTACAGTAGAAGTAGAGTAAAGTGGAGCACAGTAGAGGTAGAGTAGAGTGGAGTACAGTAGAGGTAGAGTACAGTGGAGGACAGTAGAGGTAGAGTACAGTGGAGTACAGTAGAGGTAGTGTACAGTGGAGCACAGTAGAGGTAGAGTACAGTGGAGCACAGTAGAGGTAGAGTACAGTGGAGTATAGTAGAGGTAGAGTACAGTAGAGCACAGTAGAGATAGAGTACAGCAGAGCACAGTAGAGGTAGAGTACAGTGGAGCACAGTAGAGGAAGAGTACAGTGTAGTACAGTAGAGATGGAGTACAGTGGAGTACAGTAGAGATAGAGTACAGTCGAACATAGTAGAGATAAGTGCAGTGGAGTATAGTAGAGGTAGAGTACAGTGGATTACAGTAGAGGTAGAGTACAGCGGAGTACAGTAGAGGTAGAGTAGAGTGGAGCACATTAGAGGTGGAGTAGAGTAGAGTACAGTAGAGGTAGAGTACAGTGGAGTACAGTAGAAGTAGAGTAAAGTAGAGCACAGTAGATGTAGAGTAGAGTGGAGTACACTAGAGTTAGAGTACAGTGGAGTACAGTAGAGGTAGAGTACAGTGGAGTAGAGTAGAGATAGAGTACAGTGAAGCACAGCAGAGGTAGAGTACAGTGGATCACAGTAGAGATAGAGTACAGTGGAGTACAGTGGAGCACAGTAGAGGTAGAGTACAGTGGAGCACAGTAGAAATAGATTACAGTGGAGTACAGTAGAGATAGAGTACAGTGGAGTACAGTAGAGGTAGAGTACAGTGTATCACAGTAGAGGTAGAGTACAGTGGAGTATAGTTGAGGTAGACTACAGTGGAGTAGAGTAGAGGTAGAGTACAGTGGAGTACAGTAGAGATAGAATACAGTGGAGCACAGTAGAGGTAGAGTACAGTGGAGCACAGTAGAGGTAGAGTACAGTGGGGTACAGTAGAAATAGAGTACCGTGGAGCACATTAGAGTACAGTAGAGCACAGTAGAGGTAGAGTACAGTGGAGCACAGTAGAGATAGAGTACAGTGGAGTACAGTAGAGGAAGAGTACAGTGGAGTACAGTGGAACACAGTAGAGGTGGAGTACAGTAGAGTACAGTAGAGGTAGAGTACAGTGGAGTACAATAGAGATAGAGTACAGTGGAGTAGAGTAGAGATAGAGTACAGTGGAGCACAGCAGAGGTAGAGTACAGTGGATCACAGTAGAGATAGAGTACAGTGGAGTACAGTGGAGCACAGTAGAGGTAGATTACAGTGGAGAACAGTAGAGATAGAGTACAGTGGAGTACAGTAGAGGTAGAGTACAGTGGAGCACAGTAGAGATAGAGTACAGTGGAGTATAGTAGAGGTAGAGTACAGTGGAGCACAGTAGAGGTAGAGTACAGTGGAGTACAGTGGATCACAGTAGAGGTGGAGTACAGTAGAGTACAGTAGAGGTAGAGAACAGTACAGTACAGTAGAAGTAGAGTACAGTGGATTACAGTAGAGGTAGAGTACAGTAGAGCACAGTAGAGGTAGAATACAGTGGAGTAGAGTAGAGGTAGAGTGCAGTGGAGTACAGTAGAGGTAGAGTACAGTGGAGTACAATACAGGTAGAGTACAGTGGAGCAAAGTAGAGGTAGAGTACAGTGGAGTACAGTAGAGGTAGAGTACAGTGGAGCACAGTAGAGGTAGAGTACAGTGGAGTACAGTGGAGTACAGTAGAGAGAGAGTACAGTGGAGCACGGTAGAGGTAGAGTACAGTGGAGTACAGTAGAGATAGAGTACAGTGGAGCACAGTAGAGATAGAGTACAGTAGAGCCAAGTAGAGGTAGAGTACAGTGGAGTACAGTAGAGATAGAGTACAGTAGAGCAGAGTAGAGGTAGAGTACAGTGGAGCACATTAGAGGTGGAGTAGAGTAGAGTACAGTAGAGGTAGAGTACAGTGGAGTACAGTAGAAGTAGAGTAAAGTGGAGCACAGTAGAGGTAGAGTAGAGTGGATCACAGTAGAGGTAGAGTACAGTGGAGTATAGTTGAGGTAGACTACAGTGGAGTAGAGTAGAGGTAGAGTACAGTGGAGTACAGTAGAGATAGAGTACAGTGGAGCACAGTAGAGGTAGAGTACAGTGGAGCACAGTAGAGGTAGAGTACAGTGGAGCACAGTAGAGGTAGAGTACAGTGGAGTACAGTAGAGGTAGTGTACAGTGGAGCACAGTAGAGGTAGAGTACAGTGGAGCACAGTAGAGGTAGAGTACAGTGGGGTACAGTAGAAATAGAGTACAGTGGAGCACATTAGAGTAAAGTAGAGCACAGTAGAGGTAGAGTACAGTGGAGCACAGTAGAGATAGAGTACAGTGGAGTACAGTTTAGGAAGAGTACAGTGGAGTACAGTGGAGCACAGTAGAGGTGGAGTACAGTAGAGTACAGTAGAGGTAGAGTACAGTGGAGTACAATAGAGATAGAGTACAGTGGAGTAGAGTAGAGATAGAGTACAGTGGAGCACAGCAGAGGTAGAGTACAGTGGATCACAGTAGAGATAGAGTACAGTGGAGTACAGTGGAGCACAGTAGAGGTAGATTACAGTGGAGAACAGTAGAGATAGAGTACAGTGGAGTACAGTAGAGGTAGAGTACAGTGGAGCACAGTAGAGATAGAGTACAGTGGAGTATAGTAGAGGTAGAGTACAGTGGAGCACAGTAGAGGTAGAGTACAATGGAGTACAGTGGATCACAGTAGAGGTGGAGTACAGTAGAGTACAGTAGAGGTAGAGAACAGTACAGTACAGTAGAAGTAGAGTACAGTGGATTACAGTAGAGGTAGAGTACAGTAGAGCACAGTAGAGGTAGAATACAGTGGAGTAGAGTAGAGGTAGAGTGCAGTGGAGTACAGTAGAGGTAGAGTACAGTGGAGTACAATACAGGTAGAGTAGAGTGGAGCAAAGTAGAGGTAGAGTACAGTGGAGTACAGTAGAGGTAGAGTACAGTGGAGCACAGTAGAGGTAGAGTACAGTGGAGTACAGTGGAGTACAGTAGAGAGAGAGTACAGTGGAGCACGGTAGAGGTAGAGTACAGTGGAGTACAGTAGAGATAGAGTACAGTGGAGCACAGTAGAGATAGAGTACAGTAGAGCCAAGTAGAGGTAGAGTACAGTGGAGTACAGTAGAGATAGAGTACAGTAGAGCAGAGTAGAGGTAGAGTACAGTGGAGTACAGTAGAGGTAGAGCACAGTGGAGCACTGTAGAGGTAGAGTACAGTGGAGTACAGTAGAGATAGAGTACATTGGAGCACAGTAGAGGTAGAGTACAGTGGAGCACAGTAGAGGTAGAGTAGAGTGAAGCACAGTAGAGGTAGAGGTTAGTAGAGGTAGTGTACAGTGGAGCACAGTAGAGGTAGAGTACAGTGGAGCACAGTAGAGGTAGAGTACAGTGGAGTATAGTAGAGGTAGAGTACAGTAGAGCACAGTAGAGATAGAGTACAGCAGAGCACAGTAGAGGTAGAGTACAGTGGAGCACAGTAGAGGAAGAGTACAGTGTAGCACAGTAGAGATATAGTAGAGTGGAGTACAGTAGAGATAGAGTACAGTCGAACACAGTAGAGATAAGTGCAGTGGAGTATAGTAGAGGTAGAGTACAGTGGATTACAGTAGAGGTAGAGTACAGTGGAGTACAGTAGAGGTAGAGTAGAGTGGAGCACATTAGAGGTGGAGTAGAGTAGAGTACAGTAGAGGTAGAGTACAGTGGAGTACAGTAGAAGTAGAGTAAAGTGGAGCACAGTAGAGGTAGAGTAGAGTGGAGTACACTAGAGTTAGAGTACAGTGGAGTACAGTAGAGGTAGAGTACAGTGGAGTAGAGTAGAGATAGAGTACAGTGAAGCACAGCAGAGGTAGAGTACAGTGGATCACAGTAGAGATAGAGTACAGTGGAGTACAGTGGAGCACAGTAGAGGTAGAGTACAGTGGAGCACAGTAGAAATAGATTACAGTGGAGTACAGTAAAGATAAAGTACAGTGGAGTACAGTAGAGGTAGAGTACAGTGGATCACAGTAGAGGTAGAGTACAGTGGAGTATAGTTGAGGTAGACTACAGTGGAGTAGAGTAGAGGTAGAGTACAGTGGAGTACAGTAGAGATAGAGTACAGTGGAGCACAGTAGAGGTAGAGTACAGTGGAGCACAGTAGAGGTAGAGTACAGTGGAGCACAGTAGAGGTAGAGTACAGTGGAGTACAGTAGAGGTAGTGTACAGTGGAGCACAGTAGAGGTAGAGTACAGTGGAGCACAGTAGAGGTAGAGTACAGTGGGGTACAGTAGAAATAGAGTACAGTGGAGCACATTAGAGTACAGTAGAGCACAGTAGAGGTAGAGTACAGTGGAGCACAGTAGAGATAGAGTACAGTGGAGTACAGTAGAGGAAGAGTACAGTGGAGTACAGTGGAGCACAGTAGCGGTGGAGTACAGTAGAGTACAGTAGAGGTAGAGTACAGTGGAGTACAATAGAGATAGAGTACAGTGGAGTAGAGTAGAGATAGAGTACAGTGGAGCACAGCAGAGGTAGAGTACAGTGGATCACAGTAGAGATAGAGTACAGTGGAGTACAGTGGAGCACAGTAGAGGTAGAGTACAGTGGATCACAGTAGAGATAGAGTACAGGTAGAGTACAGTGGAGCAAAGTAGAGGTAGAGTACAGTGGAGTACAGTAGAGGTAGAGTACAGTGGAGCACAGTAGAGGTAGAGTACAGTGGAGTACAGTGGAGTACAGTAGAGAGAGAGTACAGTGGAGCACGGTAGAGGTAGAGTACAGTGGAGTACAGTAGAGATAGAGTACAGTGGAGCACAGTAGAGATAGAGTACAGTAGAGCCAAGTAGAGGTAGAGTACAGTGGAGTACAGTAGAGATAGAGTACAGTAGAGCAGAGTAGAGGTAGAGTACAGTGGAGCACATTAGAGGTGGAGTAGAGTAGAGTACAGTAGAGGTAGAGTACAGTGGAGTACAGTAGAAGTAGAGTAAAGTGGAGCACAGTAGAGGTAGAGTAGAGTGGATCACAGTAGAGGTAGAGTACAGTGGAGTATAGTTGAGGTAGACTACAGTGGAGTAGAGTAGAGGTAGAGTACAGTGGAGTACAGTAGAGATAGAGTACAGTGGAGCACAGTAGAGGTAGAGTACAGTGGAGCACAGTAGAGGTAGAGTACAGTGGAGCACAGTAGAGGTAGAGTACAGTGGAGTACAGTAGAGGTAGTGTACAGTGGAGCACAGTAGAGATAGAGTACAGTGGAGCACAGTAGAGGTAGAGTACAGTGGGGTACAGTAGAAATAGAGTACAGTGGAGCACATTAGAGTAAAGTAGAGCACAGTAGAGGTAGAGTACAGTGGAGCACAGTAGAGATAGAGTACAGTGGAGTACAGTTTAGGAAGAGTACAGTGGAGTACAGTGGAGCACAGTAGAGGTGGAGTACAGTAGAGTACAGTAGAGGTAGAGTACAGTGGAGTACAATAGAGATAGAGTACAGTGGAGTAGAGTAGAGATAGAGTACAGTGGAGCACAGCAGAGGTAGAGTACAGTGGATCACAGTAGAGATAGAGTACAGTGGAGTACAGTGGAGCACAGTAGAGGTAGATTACAGTGGAGAACAGTAGAGATAGAGTACAGTGGAGTACAGTAGAGGTAGAGTACAGTGGAGCACAGTAGAGATAGAGTACAGTGGAGTATAGTAGAGGTAGAGTACAGTGGAGCACAGTAGAGGTAGAGTACAATGGAGTACAGTGGATCACAGTAGAGGTGGAGTACAGTAGAGTACAGTAGAGGTAGAGAACAGTACAGTACAGTAGAAGTAGAGTACAGTGGATTACAGTAGAGGTAGAGTACAGTAGAGCACAGTAGAGGTAGAATACAGTGGAGTAGAGTAGAGGTAGAGTGCAGTGGAGTACAGTAGAGGTAGAGTACAGTGGAGTACAATACAGGTAGAGTAGAGTGGAGCAAAGTAGAGGTAGAGTACAGTGGAGTACAGTAGAGGTAGAGTACAGTGGAGCACAGTAGAGGTAGAGTACAGTGGAGTACAGTGGAGTACAGTAGAGAGAGAGTACAGTGGAGCACGGTAGAGGTAGAGTACAGTGGAGTACAGTAGAGATAGAGTACAGTGGAGCACAGTAGAGATAGAGTACAGTAGAGCCAAGTAGAGGTAGAGTACAGTGGAGTACAGTAGAGATAGAGTACAGTAGAGCAGAGTAGAGGTAGAATACAGTGGAGTACAGTAGAGGTAGAGCACAGTGGAGCACTGTAGAGGTAGAGTACAGTGGAGTACAGTAGAGATAGAGTACATTGGAGCACAGTAGAGGTAGAGTACAGTGGAGCACAGTAGAGGTAGAGTAGAGTGAAGCACAGTAGAGGTAGAGGTTAGTAGAGGTAGTGTACAGTGGAGCACAGTAGAGGTAGAGTACAGTGGAGCACAGTAGAGGTAGAGTACAGTGGAGTATAGTAGAGGTAGAGTACAGTAGAGCACAGTAGAGATAGAGTACAGCAGAGCACAGTAGAGGTAGAGTACAGTGGAGCACAGTAGAGGAAGAGTACAGTGTAGCACAGTAGAGATATACTGCCCTACAAAGCAAAAAGGCAGTAACTGCATTTTTTGTCAAAAATGAGTTATTATCATTTTCATGACATTCAAGGCATCCCTTGTTATGTGACAAAACATGTTATCTCAAATGTGTGTCGTTTTGGAGAAAAATGGTGGTCGTTTGTACAGTAACTGCAAAAAGCCCTAGTGAAACAAAGCAAGAGTACAGTAACATCCATTACTGTGTTCTTGTTATGTTTTACCTAACAAAAAATAACCGTGTTTCTGCGCAGTGTAGTTACTGTTGCCATGGTGAACACACAGCTGATTTTCGGGCATCCTCCCGGGACGATTTTAACATTTGCGATTTCACCCTTCTAACTTCCCCAAATTGTTCCCCTACCAAACTACCCCCCTCCCCTGAAAGAATGAAAAAAATATTCCAGAAAGAAAAAAAAAGGTGCAAGAGCTCCATGTAGCGGTTACTATGATTTTCGCGATATAGCAGTTCAGTACACTTGAAATTAAATCGTGATAGACTACTGTGTGAATATTAAACTGCAATAATAGTACAATTTAAATACAAATCCTGGGGCAGTCGACGAGCGGTTTCATTTAACACACACACACGCGCATGCTGAAGCACGTGTGACGCTCGAGCTGTTTTTTGCATATGAGGACACGACTGCATGAACTTACTCTCCAGACTCTAGATCCGCTCTTAAAGTCACTTTGTGAGCATTTAACCGCTTCATTTGAGAAAAACTATCGTCATGTCATAAACACAGAAACAAAGGTCTTCACGGCAACCCGTCAAAATAAAAGTTCTGTTTAACTTGACAGAAATATAGGCCTATTACTGTTGTACAGTAGAATTTAGAAACGTCTCAATGTAATAATAATACTAACACTAATACAAATAAATTAAGATTAAAACTAAATTTTTATTCAATGTTTTAATTTTAACAGTAAAGCTCATTGTGCAGCATGTTGTTTGACAAAAAATGTTTGTTTAATTTCATGATTAAAATAAATGTAGGCTAATTAATAATATGTTAGAATTTTAATATATTTTATGTGTAATATTCATAGAATATTTTTTAAATATTGTATTAGTTTAATAATAGTTTATCATAAAAGTTTCATGATTTCAATTAATTAGACATGATTTTTGATTACTAAAAATTTACACCACGTATCCGTAACACACCCGCTCCGCAACACTAGTTTCACAACACAAAAATGTTGAAAAAAAATGTTGTCCAAATGGTTCCAATTATTTACAGTGTATCCAACACACCCAGAGCCCAAGTTGTGGCAAAATAGTCTTTGGAGAATCTGTAGTTACTGCCTTTTTCCTTGGTTTGGTGCCACGTGTTTAGTAAGTAATACAAAGCAAAAATACAGTAACTGCAAAATAGGGGTAAAATATCAAATTAAATATGAGGATTGATATGTACAAAGAATAAGCTAATATAAAGTCACAAAACAGCCACATGTCCAATAATCTACCTTTAACTACTTAGGCTGGATGACAGGATAACTTTAAAGTCATTTTTCTCTGTTCTGCACTCTGCGTAGTTACTGCCTTTTTGCTTTGTAGGGCAGTATAGTAGAGTGGAGTACAGTAGAGATAGAGTACAGTCGAACACAGTAGAGATAAGTGCAGTGGAGTATAGTAGAGGTAGAGTACAGTGGATTACAGTAGAGGTAGAGTACAGTGGAGTACAGTAGAGGTAGAGTAGAGTGGAGCACATTAGAGGTGGAGTAGAGTAGAGTACAGTAGAGGTAGAGTACAGTGGAGTACAGTAGAAGTAGAGTAAAGTGGAGCACAGTAGAGGTAGAGTAGAGTGGAGTACACTAGAGTTAGAGTACAGTGGAGTACAGTAGAGGTAGAGTACAGTGGAGTAGAGTAGAGATAGAGTACAGTGAAGCACAGCAGAGGTAGAGTACAGTGGATCACAGTAGAGATAGAGTACAGTGGAGTACAGTGGAGCACAGTAGAGGTAGAGTACAGTGGAGCACAGTAGAAATAGATTACAGTGGAGTACAGTAAAGATAAAGTACAGTGGAGTACAGTAGAGGTAGAGTACAGTGGATCACAGTAGAGGTAGAGTACAGTGGAGTATAGTTGAGGTAGACTACAGTGGAGTAGAGTAGAGGTAGAGTACAGTGGAGTACAGTAGAGATAGAGTACAGTGGAGCACAGTAGAGGTAGAGTACAGTGGAGCACAGTAGAGGTAGAGTACAGTGGAGCACAGTAGAGGTAGAGTACAGTGGAGTACAGTAGAGGTAGTGTACAGTGGAGCACAGTAGAGGTAGAGTACAGTGGAGCACAGTAGAGGTAGAGTACAGTGGGGTACAGTAGAAATAGAGTACAGTGGAGCACATTAGAGTACAGTAGAGCACAGTAGAGGTAGAGTACAGTGGAGCACAGTAGAGATAGAGTACAGTGGAGTACAGTAGAGGAAGAGTACAGTGGAGTACAGTGGAGCACAGTAGCGGTGGAGTACAGTAGAGTACAGTAGAGGTAGAGTACAGTGGAGTACAATAGAGATAGAGTACAGTGGAGTAGAGTAGAGATAGAGTACAGTGGAGCACAGCAGAGGTAGAGTACAGTGGATCACAGTAGAGATAGAGTACAGTGGAGTACAGTGGAGCACAGTAGAGGTAGAGTACAGTGGAGAACAGTAGAGATAGAGTACAGTGGAGTACAGTAGAGGTAGAGTACAGTGGAGCACAGTAGAGATAGAGTACAGTGGAGTACAGTAGAGGTAGAGTACAGTGGAGCAGAGTAGAGGTAGAGTACAGTGGAGTACAGTGGAGCACAGTAGAGGTGGAGTACAGTAGAGTACAGTAGAGGTAGAGAACAGTGCAGTACAGTAGAAGTAGAGTACAGTGGATTACAGTAGAGGTAGAGTACAGTAGAGCACAGTAGAGGTAGAATACAGTGGAGTACAGTAGAGGTAGAGTACAGTGGAGTAGAGTAGAGGTAGAGTACAGTGGAGTACAATACAGGTAGAGTACAGTGGAGCACAGTAGAGGTAGAGTAGAGTGGAGTACAGTAAAGGTAGAGTACAGTGGAGCACAGTAGAGGTAGAATACAGTGGAGTACAGTGGAGTACAGTAGAGATAGAGTACAGTAGAGCAGAGTAGAGGTAGAGTACAGTGGAGTACAGTAGAGGTAGAGCACAGTGGAGCACTGTAGAGGTAGAGTACAGTGGAGCACAGTAAAGGTAGAGTACAGTGGAGTATAGTAGAGGTAGAGTACAGTAGAGCACAGTAGAGATAGAGTAGAGCAGAGCACAGTAGAGGTAGAGTACAGTGGAGCACAGTAGAGGAAGAGTACAGTGTAGTACAGTAGAGATAGAGTACAGTGGAGTACAGTAGAGATAGAGTACAGTCGAACACAGTAGAGATAAGTGCAGTGGAGTATAGTAGACGTAGAGTACAGTGGAGTACAGTAGAGATAGAGTACAGTCGAACACAGTAGAGATAAGTGCAGTGGAGTATAGTAGACGTAGAGTACAGTGGAGTACAGTAGAGGTAGAGTACAGTGGAGTACAGTAGAGGTAGAGTAGAGTGGAGCACATTAGAGGTGGAGTAGAGTAGAGTACAGTAGAGGTAGAGTACAGTGGAGTACAGTAGAAGTAGAGTAAAGTGGAGCACAGTAGAGGTAGAGTAGAGTGGAGTACAGTAGAGGTAGAGTACAGTGGAGGACAGTAGAGGTAGAGTACAGTGGAGTACAGTAGAGGTAGTGTACAGTGGAGCACAGTAGAGGTAGAGTACAGTGGAGCACAGTAGAGGTAGAGTACAGTGGAGTATAGTAGAGGTAGAGTATAGTAGAGCACAGTAGAGATAGAGTACAGCAGAGCACAGTAGAGGTAGAGTACAGTGGAGCACAGTAGAGGAAGAGTACAGTGTAGTACAGTAGAGATAGAGTACAGTGGAGTACAGTAGAGATAGAGTACAGTCGAACACAGTAGAGATAAGTGCAGTGGAGTATAGTAGAGGTAGAGTACAGTGGATTACATTAGAGGTAGAGTACAGTGGAGTACAGTAGAGGTAGAGTAGAGTGGAGCACATTAGAGGTGGAGTAGAGTAGAGTACAGTAGAGGTAGAGTACAGTGGAGTACAGTAGAAGTAGAGTAAAGTGGAGCACAGTAGAGGTAGAGTAGAGTGGAGTACACTAGAGTTAGAGTACAGTGGAGTACAGTAGAGGTAGAGTACAGTGGAGTAGAGTAGAGATAGAGTACAGTGGAGCACAGTAGAGGTAGAGTACAGTGGAGCACAGTAGAAATAGATTACAGTGGAGTACAGTAGAGATAGAGTACAGTGGAGTACAGTAGAGGTAGAGTACAGTGGATCACAGTAGAGGTAGAGTACAGTGGAGTATAGTTGAGGTAGACTACAGTGGAGTAGAGTAGAGGTAGAGTACAGTGGAGTACAGTAGAGATAGAGTACAGTGGAGCACAGTAGAGGTAGAGTACAGTGGAGCACAGTAGAGGTAGAGTACAGTGGAGCACAGTAAAGGTAGAGTACAGTGGAGTACAGTAGAGGTAGTGTACAGTGGAGCACAGTAGAGGTAGAGTACAGTGGAGCACAGTAGAGGTAGAGTACAGTGGGGTACAGTAGAAATAGAGTACAGTGGAGCACACTAGAGTACAGTAGAGCACAGTAGAGGTAGAGTACAGTGGAGCACAGTAGAGATAGAGTACAGTGGAGTACAGTAGAGGAAGAGTACAGTGGAGTACAGTGGAGCACAGTAGAGGTGGAGTACAGTAGAGTACAGTAGAGGTAGAGTACAGTGGAGTACAATAGAGATAGAGTACAGTGGAGTAGAGTAGAGATAGAGTACAGTGGAGCACAGCAGAGGTAGAGTACAGTGGATCACAGTAGAGATAGAGTACAGTGGAGTACAGTGGAGCACAGTAGAGGTAGAGTACAGTGGAGAACAGTAGAGATAGAGTACAGTGGAGCACAGTAGAGATAGAGTACAGTGGAGTACAGTAGAGGTAGAGTACAGTGGAGCACAGTAGAGGTAGAGTACAGTGGAGTACAGTGCAGCACAGTAGAGGTGGAGTACAGTAGAGTACAGTAGAGGTAGAGAACAGTGCAGTACAGTAGAAGTAGAGTACAGTGGATTACAGTAGAGGTAGAGTACAGTAGAGCACAGTAGAGGTAGAATACAGTGGAGTACAGTAGAGGTAGAGTACAGTGGAGTACAATACAGGTAGAGTACAGTGGAGCACAGTAGAGGTAGAGTACAGTGGAGTACAGTAAAGGTAGAGTACAGTGGAGCACAGTAGAGGTAGAGTACAGTGGAGTACAGTGGAGTACAGTAGAGATAGAGTACAGTAGAGCAGAGTAGAGGTAGAGTACAGTGGAGTACAGTAGAGGTAGAGCACAGTGGATCACTGTAGAGGTAGAGTACAGTGGAGCACAGTAGAGGTAGAGTACAGTGGAGTATAGTAGAGGTAGAGTACAGTAGAGCACAGTAGAGATAGAGTAGAGCAGAGCACAGTAGAGGTAGAGTACAGTGGAGCACAGTAGAGAAAGAGTACAGTGTAGTACAGTAGAGATAGAGTACAGTGGAGTACAGTAGAGATAGAGTACAGTCGAACACAGTAGAGATAAGTGCAGTGGAGTATAGTAGACGTAGAGTACAGTGGAGTACAGTAGAGATAGAGTACAGTCGAACACAGTAGAGATAAGTGCAATGGAGTATAATAGACGTAGAGTACAGTGGAGTACAGTAGAGGTAGAGTACAGTGGAGTACAGTAGAGGTAGAGTAGAGTGGAGCACATTAGAGGTGGAGTAGAGTAGAGTACAGTAGAGGTAGAGTACAGTGGAGTACAGTAGAAGTAGAGTAAAGTGGAGCACAGTAGAGGTAGAGTGGAGTGGAGTACAGTAGAGGTAGAGTACAGTTGAGTACAGTAGAGGTAGAGTACAGTGGAGTAGAGTAGAGATAGAGTACAGTGGAGCACAGCAGAGGTAGAGTACAGTGGATCACAGTAGAGATAGAGTACAGTGCAGTACAGTGGAGCACAGTAGAGGTAGAGTACAGTGGAGCACAGTAGAAATATATTACAGTGGAGTACAGTAGAGATAGAGTACAGTGGAGTACAGTAGAGGTAGAGTACAGTGGACCACAGTAGAGGTAGAGTAAAGTGGAGTATAGTTGAGGTAGACTACAGTGGAGTACAGTAGAGGTAGAGTACAGTGGAGTACAGTAGAGATAGAGTACAGTGGAGCACAGTAGAGGTAGAGTACAGTGGAGCACAGTAGAGGTAGAGTACAGTGGAGCAAAGTAGAGGTAGAGTACAGTGGAGTACAGTAGAGGTAGTGTACAGTGGAGCACAGTAGAGGTAGAGTACAGTGGAGCACAGTAGAGGTAGAGTACAGTGGGGTACAGTAGAAATAGAGTACAGTGGAGCACATTAGAGTACAGTAGAGCACAGTAGAGGTAGAGTACAGTGGAGCACCGTAGAGATAGAGTACAGTGGAGTACAGTAGAGGAAGAGTACAGTGGAGTTCAGTGGAGCACAGTAGAGGTGGAGTACAGTAGAGTACAGTAGAGGTAGAGTACAGTGGAGTACAATAGAGATAGAGTACAGTGGAGTAGAGATAGAGTACAGTGGAGCACAGCAGAGGTAGAGTACAGTGGATCACAGTAGAGATAGAGTACAGTGGAGTACAGTGGAGCACAGTAGAGGTAGAGTACAGTGGAGAACAGTAGAGATAGAGTACACTGGAGTACAGTAGAGGTAGAGTACAGTGGAGCACAGTAGAGATATAGTACAGTGGAGTACAGTATAGGTAGAGTACAGTGGAGCACAGTAGAGGTAGAGTACAGTGGAGTACAGTGGAGCACAGTAGAGGTGGAGTACAGTCGAGTACAGTAGAGGTAGAGAACAGTACAGTACAGTAGAAGTAGAGTACAGTGGAGTACAGTAGAGGTAGAGTACAGTAGAGCACAGTAGAGGTAGAATACAGTGGAGTACAGTAGAGGTAGAGTACAGTGGAGTACAGTAGAGGTAGAGTACAGTGGAGTACAGTACAGGTAGAGTACAGTGGAGCACAGTAGAGGTAGAGTACAGTGGAGTACAGTAGAAGTAGAGTACAGTGGAGAACAGTAGAGGTAGAGTACAGTGGAGTACAGTGGAGCACAGTAGAGGTGGAGTACAGTAGAGTAGAGGTAGAGTACAGTGGACTACAGTAGAGGTAGAGTACAGTAGAGCACAGTAGAGGTAGAATACAGTGGAGTACAGTAGAGGTAGAGTACAGTGGAGTACAGTAGAGGTAGAGTACAGTGGAGTACAGTACATGTAGAGTACAGTGGAGCACAGTAGAGGTAGAGTACAGTGGAGTACAGTAGAGGTAGAGTACAGTGGAGCACAGTAGAGGTAGAGTACAGTGGAGTACAGTGGAGTACAGTAGAGAGAGAGTACAGTGGAGCACAGTAGAGGTAGAGTACAGTGGAGTACAGTAGAGATAGAGTACAGTGGAGCACAGTAGAGATAGAGTACAGTAGAGCCAAGTAGAGGTAGAGTACAGTGGAGTACAGTAGAGGTAGAGCACAGTGGAGCACTGTAGAGGTAGAGTACAGTGGAGTACAGTAGAGATAGAGTACATTGGAGAACAGTAGAGGTAGAGTACAGTGGAGCACAGTAGAGGTAGAGTAGAGTGGAGCACAGTAGAGGTAGTGTACACTGGAGCACAGTAGAGGTAGAGTACAGTGGAGCACAGTAGAGGTAGAGTACAGTGGAGTATAGTAGAGGTAGAGTAAAGTAGAGCACAGTAGAGATAGAGTACAGCAGAGCACAGTAGAGGTAGAGTACAGTGGAGCACAGTAGAGGAAGAGTACAGTGTAGTACAGTAGAGATAGAGTACAGTGGAGTACAGTAGAGATAGAGTACCGTCGAACACAGTAGAGATAAGTGCAGTGGAGTATAGTAGATGTAGAATACAGTGGAGTACAGTAGAGGTAGAGTACAGTGGAGTACAGTAGAGGTAGAGTAGAGTGGAGCACATTAGAGGTGGAGTAGAGTAGAGTACAGTAGAGGTAGAGTACAGTGGAGTACAGTAGAAGTAGAGTAAAGTGGAGCACAGTAGATGTAGAGTAGAGTGGAGTACAGTAGAGGTAGAGTACAGTGGAGTACAGTAGAGGTAGAGTACAGTGGAGTAGAGTAGAGATAGAGTACAGTGGAGCACAGCAGAGGTAGAGTACAGTGGATCACAGTAGAGATAGAGTACAGTGGAGTACAGTAGAGATAGAGTACAGTCGAACACAGTAGAGATAAGTGCAGTGGAGTATAGTAGACGTAGAGTACAGTGGAGTACAGTAGAGATAGAGTACAGTCGAACACAGTAGATATAAGTGCAGTGGAGTATAGTAGACGTAGAGTACAGTGGAGTACAGTAGAGGTAGAGTACAGTGGAGTACAGTAGAGGTAGAGTAGAGTGGAGCACATTAGAGGTGGAGTAGATTAGAGTACAGTAGAGGTAGAGTGCAGTGGAGTACAGTAGAAGTAGAGTAAAGTGGAGCACAGTAGAGGTAGAGTAGAGTGGAGTACAGTAGAGGTAGAGTACAGTGGAGGACAGTAGAGGTAGAGTACAGTGGAGTACAGTAGAGGTAGTGTACAGTGGAGCACAGTAGAGGTAGAGTACAGTGGAGCACAGTAGAGGTAGAGTACAGTGGAGTATAGTAGAGGTAGAGTACAGTAGAGCACAGTAGAGATAGAGTACAGCAGAGCACAGTAGAGGTAGAGTACAGTGGAGCACAGTAGAGGAAGAGTACAGTGTAGTACAGTAGAGATGGAGTACAGTGGAGTACAGTAGAGATAGAGTACAGTCGAACATAGTAGAGATAAGTGCAGTGGAGTATAGTAGAGGTAGAGTACAGTGGATTACAGTAGAGGTAGAGTACAGCGGAGTACAGTAGAGGTAGAGTAGAGTGGAGCACATTAGAGGTGGAGTAGAGTAGAGTACAGTAGAGGTAGAGTACAGTGGAGTACAGTAGAAGTAGAGTAAAGTAGAGCACAGTAGATGTAGAGTAGAGTGGAGTACACTAGAGTTAGAGTACAGTGGAGTACAGTAGAGGTAGAGTACAGTGGAGTAGAGTAGAGATAGAGTACAGTGAAGCACAGCAGAGGTAGAGTACAGTGGATCACAGTAGAGATAGAGTACAGTGGAGTACAGTGGAGCACAGTAGAGGTAGAGTACAGTGGAGCACAGTAGAAATAGATTACAGTGGAGTACAGTAGAGATAGAGTACAGTGGAGTACAGTAGAGGTAGAGTACAGTGTATCACAGTAGAGGTAGAGTACAGTGGAGTATAGTTGAGGTAGACTACAGTGGAGTAGAGTAGAGGTAGAGTACAGTGGAGTACAGTAGAGATAGAATACAGTGGAGCACAGTAGAGGTAGAGTACAGTGGAGCACAGTAGAGGTAGAGTACAGTGGAGCACAGTAAAGGTAGAGTACAGTGGAGTACAGTAGAGGTAGTGTACAGTGGAGCACAGTAGAGGTAGAGTACAGTGGAGCACAGTAGAGGTAGAGTACAGTGGGGTACAGTATAAATAGAGTACAGTGGAGCACATTAGAGTACAGTAGAGCACAGTAGAGGTAGAGTACAGTGGAGCACAGCAGAGATAGAGTACAGTGGAGTACAGTAGAGGAAGAGTACAGTGGAGTACAGTGGAGCACAGTAGAGGTGGAGTACAGTAGAGTACAGTAGAGGTAGAGTACAGTGGAGTACAATAGAGATAGAGTACAGTGGAGTAGAGTAGAGATAGAGTACAGTGGAGAACAGCAGAGGTAGAGTACAGTGGATCACAGTAGAGATAGAGTACAGTGGAGTACAGTGGAGCACAGTAGAGGTAGAGTACAGTGGAGAACAGTAGAGATAGAGTACAGTGGAGTACAGTAGAGGTAGAGTACAGTGGAGCACAGTAGAGATAGAGTACAGTGGAGTACAGTAGAGGTAGAGTACAGTGGAGTACAGTGGAGCACAGTAGAGGTGGAGTACAGTAGAGTACAGTAGAGGTAGAGAACAGTGCAGTACAGTAGAAGTAGAGTACAGTGGATTACAGTAGAGGTAGAGTACAGTAGAGCACAGTAGAGGTAGAATACAGTGGAGTACAGTAGAGGTAGAGTACAGTGGAGTACAATACAGGTAGAGTACAGTGGAGCACAGTAGAGGTAGAGTACAGTGGAGTACAGTAAAGGTAGAGTACAGTGGAGCACAGTAGAGGTAGAGTACAGTGGAGTACAGTGGAGTACAGTAGAGATAGAGTACAGTAGAGCAGAGTAGAAGTAGAGTACAGTGGAGTACAGTAGAGGTAGAGCACAGTGGATCACTGTAGAGGTAGAGTACAGTGGAGCACATTAGAGGTAGAGTACAGTGGAGTATAGTAGAGGTAGAGTACAGTAGAGCACAGTAGAGATAGAGTAGAGCAGAGCACAGTAGAGGTAGAGTACAGTGGAGCACAGTAGAGAAAGAGTACAGTGTAGTACAGTAGAGATAGAGTACAGTGGAGTACAGTAGAGATAGAGTACAGTCGAACACAGTAGAGATAAGTGCAGTGGAGTATAGTAGACGTAGAGTACAGTGGAGTACAGTAGAGATAGAGTACAGTCGAACACAGTAGAGATAAGTGCAGTGGAGTATAGTAGACGTAGAGTACAGTGGAGTACAGTAGAGGTAGAGTACAGTGGAGTACAGTAGAGGTAGAGTAGAGTGGAGCACATTAGAGGTGGAGTAGAGTAGAGTACAGTAGAGGTAGAGTACAGTGGAGTACAGTAGAAGTAGAGTAAAGTGGAGCACAGTAGAGGTAGAGTGGAGTGGAGTACAGTAGAGGTAGAGTACAGTTGAGTACAGTAGAGGTAGAGTACAGTGGAGTAGAGTAGAGATAGAGTACAGTGGAGCACAGCAGAGGTAGAGTACAGTGGATCACAGTAGAGATAGAGTACAGTGGAGTACAGTGGAGCACAGTAGAGGTAGAGTACAGTGGAGCACAGTAGAAATATATTACAGTGGAGTACAGTAGAGGTAGAGTACAGTGGACCACAGTAGAGGTAGAGTAAAGTGGAGTATAGTTGAGGTAGACTACAGTGGAGTACAGTAGAGGTAGAGTACAGTGGAGTACAGTAGAGATAGAGTACAGTGGAGCACAGTAGAGGTAGAGTACAGTGGAGCACAGTAGAGGTAGAGTACAGTGGAGCACAGTAGAGGTAGAGTACAGTGGAGTACAGTAGAGGTAGTGTACAGTGGAGCACAGTAGAGGTAGAGTACAGTGGAGCACAGTAGAGGTAGAGTACAGTGGGGTACAGTAGAAATAGAGTACAGTGGAGCACATTAGAGTACAGTAGAGCACAGTAGAGGTAGAGTACAGTGGAGCACCGTAAAGATAGAGTACAGTGGAGTACAGTAGAGGAAGAGTACAGTGGAGTTCAGTGGAGCACAGTAGAGGTGGAGTACAGTAGAGTACAGTAGAGGTAGAGTACAGTGGAGTACAATAGAGATAGAGTACAGTGGAGTAGAGTAGAGATAGAGTACAGTGGAGCACAGCAGAGGTAGAGTACAGTGGATCACAGTAGAGATAGAGTACAGTGGAGTACAGTGGAGCACAGTAGAGGTAGAGTACAGTGGAGAACAGTAGAGATAGAGTACAGTGGAGTACAGTAGAGGTAGAGTACAGTGGAGCACAGTAGAGATATAGTACAGTGGAGTACAGTATAGGTAGAGTACAGTGGAGCACAGTAGAGGTAGAGTACAGTGGAGTACAGTGGAGCACAGTAGAGGTGGAGTACAGTCGAGTACAGTAGAGGAAGAGAACAGTACAGTACAGTAGAAGTAGAGTACAGTGGAGTACAGTAGAGGTAGAGTACAGTAGAGCACAGTAGAGGTAGAATACAGTGGAGTACAGTAGAGGTAGAGTACAGTGGAGTACAGTAGAGGTAGAGTACAGTGGAGTACAGTACAGGTAGAGTACAGTGGAGCACAGTAGAGGTAGAGTACAGTGGAGTACAGTAGAAGTAGAGTACAGTGGAGCACAGTAGAGGTAGAGTACAGTGGAGTACAGTGGAGCACAGTAGAGGTGGAGTACAGTAGAGTAGAGTAGAGGTAGAGTACAGTGGACTACAGTAGAGGTAGAGTACAGTAGAGCACAGTAGAGGTAGAATACAGTGGAGTACAGTAGAGGTAGAGTACAGTGGAGTACAGTAGAGGTAGAGTACAGTGGAGTACAGTACATGTAGAGTACAGTGGAGCACAATAGAGGTAGAGTACAGTGGAGTACAGTAGAGGTAGAGTACAGTGGAGCACAGTAGAGGTAGAGTACAGTGGAGTACAGTGGAGTACAGTAGAGAGAGAGTACAGTGGAGCACAGTAGAGGTAGAGTACAGTGGAGTACAGTAGAGATAGAGTACAGTGGAGCACAGTAGAGATAGAGTACAGTAGAGCCAAGTAGAGGTCAAGTACAGTGGAGTACAGTAGAGATAGAGTACAGTAGAGCAGGGTAGAGGTAGAGTACAGTGGAGTACAGTAGAGGTAGAGCACAGTGGAACACTGTAAAGATAGAGTACAGTGGAGTACAGTAGAGATAGAGTACATTGGAGAACAGTAGAGGTAGAGTACAGTGGAGCACAGTAGAGGTAGAGTAGATTGGAGCACAGTAGAGGTAGAGTACACTCGAGCACAGTAGAGGTAGAGTACAGTGGAGCACAGTAGAGGTAGAGTACAGTGGAGTATAGTAGAGGTAGAGTAAAGTAGAGCACAGTAGAGATAGAGTACAGCAGAGCACAGTAGAGGTAGAGTACAGTGGAGTATAGTAGAGGTAGAGTAAAGTAGAGCACAGTAGAGAGAGAGTACAGCAGAGCACAGTAGAGGTAGAGTACAGTGGAGCACAGTAGAGGAAGAGTACAGTGTAGTACAGTAGAGATAGAGTACAGTGGAGTACAGTAGAGATAGAGTACAGTCGAACACAGTAGAGATAAGTACAGTGGAGTATAGTAGACGTAGAATACAGTGGAGTACAGAAGAGGTAGAGTACAGTGGAGTACAGTAGAGGTAGAGTAGGGTGGAGCACATTAGAGGTGGAGTAGAGTAGAGTACAGTAGAGGTAGAGTACAGTGGAGTACAGTAGAAGTAGAGTAAAGTGGAGCACAGTAGATGTAGAGTTGAGTGGAGTACAGTAGAGGTAGAGTACAGTGGAGTACAGTAGAGGTAGAGTACAGTGGAGTAGAGTAGAGATAGAGTACAGTGGAGCACAGCAGAGGTAGAGTACAGTGGATCACAGTAGAGATAGAGTACAGTGGAGTACAGTGGAGCACAGTAGAGGTAGAGTACAGTGGAGCACAGTAGAAATAGATTACAGTGGAGTAATGTAGAGATAGAGTACAGTGGAGTACAGTAGAGGTAGAATACAGTGGAGCACAGTAGAGGTAGAGTACAGTGGAGTATAGTTGAGGTAGACTACAGTGGAGTACAGTAGAGGTAGAGTACAGTGGAGTGCAGTAGAGGTATTGTACAGTGGAGCACAGTAGAGGTAGAGTACAGTGGAGCACAGTAGAGGTAGAGTACAGTGGGGTAAAGTAGAAATAGAGTACAGTGGAGCACATTAGAGTACAGTAGAGCACAGTAGAGGTAGAGTACAGTGGAGCACAATAGAGATAGAGTACAGTGGAGTACAGTAGAGGAAGAGTACAGTGGAGTACAGGGGAGCACAGTAGAGGTGGAGTACAGTAGAGTACAGTAGAGGTAGAGTACAGTGGAGTACAATAGAGATAGAGTACAGTGGAGTAGAGTAGAGATAGAGTACAGTGGAGCACAGCAGAGGTAGAGTACAGTTGATCACAGTAGAGATAGAGTACAGTGGAGTACAGTGGAGCACAGTAGAGGTAGAGTACAGTGGAGAACAGTATAGATAGAGTACAGTGGAGTACAGTAGAGGTAGAGTACAGTGGAGCACAGTAGAGATAGAGTACAGTGGAGTACAGTAGAGGTAGAGTACAGTGGAGCACAGTAGAGGTAGAGTACATTGGAGTACAGTGGAGCACAGTAGAGGTGGAGTACAGTAGAGTACAGTAGAGGTAGAGAACAGTACAGTACAGTAGAAGTAGAGTACAGTGGAGTACAGTAGAGGTAGAGTACAGTAGAGTACAGTAGAGGTAGAGTACAGTAGAGCACAGTAGAGGTAGAATACAGTGGAGTACAGTAGAGGTAGAGTACAGTGGAGTACAGTAGAGGTAGAGTACAGTGGAGTACAGTACAGGTAGAGTACAGTGGAGCACAGTAGAGGTAGAGTACAGTGGAGTACAGTAGAAGTAGAGTACAGTGGAGCACAGTAGAGGTAGAGTACAGTGGAGTACAGTGGAGCACAGTAGAGGTGGAGGACAGTAGAGTAGAGTAGAGGTAGAGTACAGTGGAGTACAGTAGAGATAGAGTACAGTGGAGTAGAGTAGAGATAGAGTACAGTGGAGTAGAGTAGAGATAGAGTACAGTGGAGTATAGTTGAGGTAGAGTACAGTAGAGCAGAGTAGAGGTAGAGTACAGTGGAGTACAGTAGAGGTAGAGTACAGTGGAGCACTTTAGAGGTGGAGTACAGTGGAGTACAGTAGAGTTAGAGTACAGTGGAGCACAGTAGAGATAGAGTACAGTAGAGCACAGTAGAGGTAGAGTACAGTGGAGTATAGTTGAGGTAGAGTACAGTGGAGTATAGTAGAGGTAGAGTACAGTGGAGTACAGTAGAGGTAGATTACAGTGGAGCACAGTAGAGGTAGAGTACAGTGGAGTATAGTTGAGGTAGACTACAGTGGAGTACAGAGGTAGAGTACAGTGGAGTACAGTAGAGATAGAGTACAGTAGAGCAGAGTAGAGGTAGAGTACAGTGGAGTACAGTAGAGATAGAGCACAGTGGAGCACTGTAGAGGTAGAGTGCAGTGGAGTACAGTAGAGGTGGAGTACAGTAGAGTATAGTAATAATAATAATAATAATAAATTTTATTTATAATGTGCTTTTCTCAAACCCAAAGCGCATACAATGAAATAAACAAATACAGCAAGAGCAATAAAAACAATTAAGAAAAAGTAGCCTTGAACAAATGTGTCTTAATTAATCCTTTGAATTGTCCCAACGTTGGCGCACTTTTGATTGTAGAAGGAAGTAGATTCCATAGCTTGGGGGCTCTGCAGGAAAAAGCTCTTTCCCCCATGGTCTTGAGCTTACACAAAGGCTGATGTAATAAGAGAGAATTTGCAGAGCGGAGAGAACGTGATGGGATATAAGGGCTAATAAGATCACGTAGGTACGCTGGAGCGATCCCATGTAATGCCTTGTATGTTAGAATGAGAACTTTAAAATCAATTCTCACCTTTACTGGAAGCCAGTGCAACTGTGGAAGGACCGGTGTAATGTGCTCCCGAGGAGAGGTACGAGTGAGCACACGAGCAGCAGAGTTCTGTATATACTGTAGCCTGTTTAATGATTTTGCTGGAAGGCCAGAGAACAGGGCATTGCAATAGTCTAGCCTAGTTGTAATGAAGGCATTTATGAGCCTTTCTGTGTCTACAAAGGAGAGAAATGGTCTAAGTCTTGCAATATTTCTCAGATGGTAAAAAGCAGTTCTAGAGACCTGTTTTATGTGTGCTTCAAAACTCAGCTGTGAGTCAAAAATTACACCAAGATTCCGCACATGTGGAGTGGGAGTTACCCTGCTGGAGTCAACAACCAGACTAACCTGCTCAGCCTTACGAATAGACACCACTGTACCAATCAACATCAGTTCCGTTTTAGAGCCATTTAGCTTCAGAAAGTTGTTCTGCATCCATGTGCTGATCTCTGCTAGACAGCTATGCAAAGTTATTAATGAGCAATGTGCATCCGGATTTGTGGTGATGTAAATCTGTGTATCATCCGCATAACAGTGATACCCAAGGTCATATTTGCTGATGATCTGCCCAAGTGGAAGCATGTAAATATTAAATAAGATTGGACCTAGCACTGAACCTTGAGGAACTCCCTGTCGCACAGGCACGGTATCCGATTTGTACATGCCCAAGCTTACAAACTGTGCCCGATGCGCTAAATAAGATTTAAACCAACTGAGTACAACTCCAGAAATACCCAGCCAATTTTCCATCCTATCCAGCAAGAGAGAATGACATAGAGTGTCGAAAGCAGCACTGAGGTCTAGCAAGACCAAAATACTGCATACACCAGAATCTGCTGCGATAAGAAGGTCATTTACGACCCTCACTAAGTAGGTCTCAGTGCTATGCCCTTTTCTGAACCCAGATTGAAAAGGTTCAAGAAGACTATTTTGTGCTAGATGATGATTTAGCTGAATAGCCACAGCACGCTCCAGAACTTTGGCCAGGAATGGAAGGTTTGAAATAGGCCTAAAGTTAGACAAATCAGAGACATCACAACCAGGCTTCTTAGGGACTGGTGTAATGGCAGCTATTTTTAATTCTGGAGGGATGAATCCAGAACTCAATGATAAATTTAGAATAGAAAGCATATGAGGGCAAATTAATCTAAGGCAGTTCTTAATAACCGAGAAAGGAACCGGATCTAAAATACTGGTGGTTGAATTCATGGACTTAACTGTATTTGTAATGAAATCAACTCCAACCATATCAAAGTTCGAAAAAGTAGTGATCGGGGGATGTAAAGGCAGTGTATCAACTAACTCAACTGTGGTGATGGTGGTAAGGGAACTGTATATATCATCAATCTTACCAGTGAAATCATGTAGAAAAGAATTACACTGGTCAGCAGAGGAGTAAACAATGGGCTTAGTTGGTTTAAGAAGATTGTCAACAGTCTTAAATAGAGCTTTAGAATTAGTTGCAGCATTTCCAATGATGTTAGAATAGTAGTTTTTTACGTGCAATGTTAAGAGCAGAGTGGTATTCAGACTGTTGTTGAATATAGCGAAGCCTATGTACCGTCAGGTAAGATTTCTTGTACTGCCGTTCTAATTGCCTTCCAGCAGCCTTCATTAAGCGCAACTCTGGGAGTAGAGGTAGATTACAGTGGACTACAGTAGAGATAGAGTGCAGTGGAGCACAGTAGAGGTAGAGTACAGTGGAGCACAGTAGAGGTAGAGTACAGTGGAGCACAGTAGAGGTAGAGTACAGTGGAGCACAGTAGAGGTAGAGTACAGTGGAGCACAGTAGAGGTAGAGTACAGTGGAGTACAGTAGAGGTAGAGCACAGTGGAGCACTATAGAGGTAGAGTACAGTGGAGTACAGAAGAGATAGAGTACAGTGGAGCACAGTAGAGGTAGAGTATAGTGGAGCACAGTAGAGGTAGAGTACAGTGGAGCACAGTAGAGGTAGAGTACAGTGGAGTACAGTAGAGGTAGTGTACAGTGGAGCACAATAGAGGTAGAGTACAGTGGAGCACAGTAGAGTTAGAGTACAGTGGGGTACGGTAGAAATAGAGTACAGTGGAGCACAGTAGAGTAGAGTACAGTAGAGGTAGAGTACAGTGGAGCACAGTAGAGGTAGAGTACAGTGGAGCACAGTAGAGATAGAGTACAGTGGAGTAGAGTAGAGATAGAGTACAGTGGAGCACAGCAGAGGTAGAGTACAGTGGATCACAGTAGAGATAGAGTACAGTGGAGTACAGTGGAGCAAAGTAGAGGTAGAGTACAGTGGAGAACAGTAGAGATAGAGTACAGTGGAGTACAGTAGAGGTAGAGTATAGTGGAGCACAGTAGAGATAGAGTACAGTGGAGTACAGTAGAGGTAGAGTACAGTGGAGTACAGTAGAGGTAGAGTACAGTAGAGCACAGTAGAGGTAGAATACAGTGGAGTACAGTAGAGGTAGAGTACAGTGGAGTACAGTAGAGGTAGAATACAGTGGAGTACAGTACAGGTAGAGTACAGTGGAGCACAGTAGAGGTAGAGTACAGTGGAGTACAGTAGAGGTAGAGTACAGTGGAGCACAGTAGAGGTAGAGTACAGTGGAGTACAGTGGAGCACAGTAGAGGTGGAGTACAGTAGAGTAGAGTAGAGGTAGAGTACAGTGGAGTACAGTAGAGATAGAGTACAGTGGAGTAGAGTAGAGATAGAGTACAGTGGAGTAGAGTAGAGATAGAGTACAGTGGAGTATAGTTGATGTAGAGTACAGTGGAGCACAGTAGATGTAGAGTACAGTGGAGCACAGTAGAGATAGAGTACAGTAGAGCAGAGTAGAGGTAGAGTACAGTGGAGTACAGTAGAGGTAGAGTACAGTGGAGCACTGTAGAGGTGGAGTACAGTGGAGTACAGTAGAGGTAGAGTACAATGGAGCACAGTAGAGATAGAGTACAGTAGAGCACAGTAGAGGTAGAGTACAGTGGAGTATAGTAGAGGTAGAGTACAGTGGAGTACAGTTGAGGTAGATTACAGTGGAGCACAGTAGAGGTAGAGTACAGTGGAGTATAGTTGAGGTAGACTACAGTGGAGCAGAGTAGAGGTAGAGTAGAGTGGAGTACAGTAGAGGTAGAGCACAGTGGAGCAATGTAGAGGTAGAGTAAAGTGGAGTATAGTAGAGATAGAGTACAGTGGAGCACAGTAGAGGTAGAGTATAGTGGAGCACAGTAGAGGTAGAGTACAGTGGAGCACAGTAGAGGTAGAGTACAGTGGAGTACAGTAGAGGTAGTGTACAGTGGAGCACAATAGAGGTAGAGTACAGTGGAGCACAGTAGAGGTAGAGTACAGTGGGGTACAGTAGAAATAGAGTACAGTGGAGCACAGTAGAGTAGAGTACAGTAGAGCACAGTAGAGGTAGAGTACAGTGGAGCACAGTAGAGGTAGAGTACAGTGGAGCACAGTAGAGATAGAGTACAGTGGATTAGAGTAGAGATAGAGTACAGTGGAGCAAAGCAGAGGTAGAGTACAGTGGATCACAGTAGAGATAGAGTACAGTGGAGTACAGTGGATCAAAGTAGAGGTAGAGTACAGTGGAGAACAGTAGAGGTAGAGTACAGTAGAGTACAGTAGAGGTAGAGTACAGTGGAGCACATTAGAGATAGAGTACAGTGGAGTACAGTAGAGGTAGAGTACAGTGGAGCACAGTAGAGGTAGAGTACAGTGGAGTACAGTGGAGCACAGTAGAGGTGGAGTACAGTAGAGTACAGTAGAGGTAGAGAACAGTACAGTACAGTAGAGGTAGAGTACAGTGGAGTACAGTAGAGGTAGAGTACAGTAGAGCACAGTAGAGGTAGAATACAGTGGAGTACAGTAGAGGTAGAGTACAGTGGAGTACAGTAGAGGTAGAATACAGTGGAGTACAGTACAGGTAGAGTACAGTGGAGCACAGTAGAGGTAGAGTACAGTGGAGTAAAGTAGAGGTAGAGTACAGTGGAGCACAGTAGAGGTAGAGTACAGTGGAGTACAGTGGAGCACAGTAGAGGTGGAGTACAGTAGAGTAGAGTAGAGGTAGAGTACAGTGGAGTACAGTAGAGATAGAGTACAGTGGAGTAGAGTAGAGATAGAGTACAGTGGAGTAGAGTAGAGATAGAGTACAGTGGAGTATAGTTGAGGTAGAGTACAGTAGAGTACAGTAGAGGTAGAGTACAGTGGAGTACAATAGAGATAGAGTACAGTGGAGTAGAGTAGAGATAGAGTGCAGTGGAGCACAGCAGAGGAAGAGTACAGTGGATCACAGTAGAGATAGAGTACAGTGGAGTACAGTAGAGGTAGAGTACAGTGGAGCACAGTAGAGGTGGAGTACAGTTGAGTACAATAGAGGTAGAGTACAGTGGAGTACAGTAGAGATAGAGTACAGTGGAGTACAGTGGAGCAGAGTAGAGGTAGAGTACAGTGGAGCACAGTAGAGATAGAGTACAGTGGAGTACAGTAGAGGTAGAGTACAGTGGAGCACTATAGAGGTAGAGTACAGTGGAGTACAGTGGAGCACAGTAGAGGTAGAGTACAGTAAAGTACAGTAGAGGTGGAGAACAGTACAGTACAGTAGAGGTAGAGTACAGTGGAGTACAGTAGAGGTAGAGTACAGTAGAGCACAGTAGAGGTGAAATACAATGGAGTACAGTAGAGGTAGAGTACAGTGGAGTACAGTAGAGGTAGAGTACAGTGGTGTACAGTAGAGATAGAGTACAGTGGAGCACAGTAGAGATAGAGTTCAGTGAAGTACAGTAGAGGTAGAGTACAGTGGAGCACAGTAGAGGTAGAGTACAGTGGAGTACAGTTGGAGCACAGTAGAGGTGGAATACTGTAGAGTACAGTAGACGTAGAATACAGTGGAGTACAGTAGAGATAGAGTACAGTGGAGTACATTAGAGAGAGAGTACAGTGGAGTACAGTAGAAGAAGAGTACAGTGGAGTACAGTAGAGATAGAGTACAGTGGAGCACAGTAGAGATAGAGTACAGTAGAGCACAGTAGAGGTAGAGTACAGTGGAGTACAGTAGAGGTAGAGTACATTGGAGTACATTAGAGAGAGAGTACAGTGGAGTACAGTAGAAGAAGAGTACAGTGGAGTACAGTAGAGAGAGAGTACAGTGGAGCACAGTAGAGATAGAGTACAGTAGAGCACAGTAGAGGTAGAGTACAGTGGAGTACAGTAGAGGTAGAGTACAGTGGAGTACATTAGAGAGAGAGTACAGTGGAGTACAGTAGAAGAAGAGTAGAGTGGAGTAGAGTAGTGATAGAACACAGTGGAGCACAGCAGAGGTAGAGTACAGTGGAGTACAGTAGAGGTAGAGTACAGTGGAGTACATTAGAGAGAGAGTACAGTGGAGTACAGTAGAAGAAGAGTACAGTGGAGTACAGTAGAGATAGAGTACAGTGGAGCACAGTAGAGATAGAGTACAGTAGAGCACAGTAGAGGTAGAGTACAGTGGAGTACAGTAGAGGTAGAGTACGGTGGAGTACATTAGAGAGAGAGTACAGTGGAGTACAGTAGAGGTAGAGTACAGTGGAGCACAGTAGAGGTAGAGTACAGTGGAGTACAGTAGAAGTAGAGCACAGTGGAGCACTGTAGAGGTAGAGTACAGTGGAGTTCAGAAGAGATAGAGTACAGTGGAGCACAGTAGAGGTAGAGTACAGTGGAGCACAGTAGAGGTAGAGTATAGTGGAGCACAATAGAGGTAGAGTACAGTAGAGCACAGTAGAGGTAGAGTACAGTGGAGCACAGTAGAGATAGAGTACAGTGGAGTACAGTGGAGCACAGTAGAGGTAGAGTACATTGGAGTACAATAAAGATAGAGTACAGTGGAGTAGAGTAGAGATAGAGTACAGTGGAGCACAGCAGAGGTAGAGTACAGTGGATCACAGTAGAGATAGAGTACAGTGGAGTACATTGGAGCACAGTAGAGGTAGAGTACAGTGGAGAACAGTAGAGATAGAGTACAGTGGAGTACAGTAGAGGTAGAGTACAGTGGAGCACAGTAGAGATAGAGTACAGTGGAGTACAGTAGAGGTAGAGTACAGTGGAGCACAGTAGAGGTAGAGTACAGTGGAGTACAATGGAGCACAGTAGAGGTGGAGTACAGTAGAGGTAGAGAACAGTACAGTACAGTAGAGGTAGAGTACAGTGGAGTACAGTAGAGGTAGAGTACAGTAGAGCACAGTAGAGGTAGAATACAGTGGAGTACAGTAGAGATAGAGTACAGTGGAGCACAGTAGAGGTAGAGTACAGTGGAGCACAGTAGAGGTAGAGTACAGTGGAGCACAGTAGAGGTAGAGTACAGTGGGGCACAGTAGAGGCAGAGTACAGTGGGGTACAGTAGAAATAGAGTACAGTGGAGCACAGTAGAGTACAGTAGAGCACAGTAGAGGTAGAGTACAGTGGAGCACAGTAGAGATAGAGTACAGTGGAGTACAGTAGAGGAAGTGTACAGTGAAGTACAGTGGAGCACAGTAGAGGTGGACTACAGTAGAGTACAGTAGAGGTAGAGTACAGTGGAGTACAATAGAGATAGAGTACAGTGGAGTAGAGTAGAGATAGAGTACAGTGGAGCACAGCAGAGGTAGAGTACAGTGGAGCACAGTAGAGGTGGAGTACAGTAGAGTACAGTAGAGGTAGAGAACAGTAAAGTACAGTAGAGGTAGAGTACAGTAGAGCACAGTAGAGGTAGAATACAGTGGAGTACAGTAGAGGTAGAGTACAGTGGAGTACAGTACAGGTAGAGTACAGTGGAACACAGTAGAGGTAGAGTACAGTGGAGTACAGTAGAGGTAGAGTACAGTGGAGCACAGTAGAGGTAGAGTACAGTGGAGCACAGTAGAGGTGGAGTACAGTAGAGTAGAGTAGAGGTAGAGTACAGTGGAGTACAGTAGAGATAGAGTACAGTGGAGTAGAGTAGATATAGAGTACAGTGGAGTAGAGTAGAGATAGAGTACAGTGGAGTATAGTTGAGGTAGAGTACAGTGGAGCACAGTAGAGATAGAGTACAGTGGAGTACAGTAGAGGTAGAGTACAGTGGAGCACATTAGAGGTAGAGTACAGTGGAGTATAGTTGAGGTAGACTACAGTGGAGTACAGTAGAGATAGAGTACAGTAGAGCAGAGTAGAGGTAGAGTACAGTGGAGTACAGTAGAGGTAGAGTACAGTGGAGCACTGTAGAGGTGGAGTACAGTGGAGTACAGTAGAGGTAGAGTACAGTGGAGCACAGTAGAGGTAGAGTACAGTGGAGTAGAGTAGAGGTAGAGTACAGTGGAGCACAGTAGATTTAGAGTACAGTAGAGCACAGTAGAGGTAGAGTAAAGTGGAGCACAGTAGAGATAGAGTACAGTGGAGTACAGTAGAGGAAGAGTACAGTGGAGTACAGTGGAGCACAGTAGAGGTGGAGTACTGTAGAGGTAGAGTACAGTGGAGTACAATATAGATAGAGTACAGTGGAGTAGAGTAGAGATAGAGTACAGTGGAGTATAGTACAGGTAGAGTACAGTGGAGCAGAGTAGAGGTAGAGTACAGTGGAGTACAGTAGAGGTAGAGTACAGTGGAGCACAATAGAGGTAGAGTAAAGTGGAGTACAATGGAGCACAGTAGAGGTAGAGTACAGTAGAGTAGAGTAGAGGTAGAGTACAGTGGAGTATAGTAGAGATAGAGTACAGTGGAGTAGAGTAGAGTTAGAGTACAGTGGAGTAGAGTAGAGATAGAGTACAGTGGAGTATAGTTGAGGTAGAGTACAGTGGAGCAAAGTAGAGGTAGAGTAGAGTGGAGTATATTTGAGGTAGACTACAGTGGAATACAGTAGAGGTAGAGTACAGTAGAGCACAGTAGAGGTGAAATACAATGGAGTACAGTAGAGGTAGAGTACAGAGGAGTACTGTAGAGATAGAGTACAGTGGAGCACAGTAGAGGTAGAGTACAGTGGAGTACAGTAGAGGTAGAGTACAGTGGAGCACAGTAGAGGTAGAGTACAGTGGAGTACAGTGGAGCACAGTAGAGGTGGAGTACAGTAGAGTACAGTAGAGGTAGAGTACAGTGGAGTACAGTAGAGATAGAGTACAGTGGAGTAGAGTAGAGATAGAGCACAGTGGAGCACAGTAGAGATAGAGTACAGTAGAGCACAGTAGAGGTAGAGTACAGTGGAGTACAGTAGAGGTAGAGTACAGTGGAGTACATTAGAGAGAGAGTACAGTGGAGTACAGTAGAAGAAGAGTACAGTGGAGTACAGTAGAGATAGAGTACATTGGAGTACAGTAGAGGTAGAGTACAGTGGAGCACAGTAGAGGTAGAGTACAGTGGAGCACAGTGGAGGTAGAGTACAGTGGAGTACAGTAGAAATAGAGCACAGTGGAGCACTGTAGAGGTAGAGTACAGTGGAGTACAGAAGAGATAGAGTACAGTGGAGCACAGTAGAGGTAGAGTACAGTGGAGCACAGTAGAGGTACAGTACAGTGGAGCACAGTAAAGGTAGAGTACAGTGGAGTACAGTAGAGGTAGTGTACAGTGGAGCACAGTAGAGGTAGAGTACAGTGGAGCACAGTAGAGGTAGAGTACAGTGGGGTACAGTAGAAATAGAGTACAGTGGAGCACATTAGAGTACAGTAGAGCACAGTAGAGGTAGAGTACAGTGGAGCACAGTAGAGATAGAGTACAGTGGAGTACAATACAGGTAGAGTACAGTGGAGCACAGTAGAGGTAGAGTACAGTGGAGTACAGTAAAGGTAGAGTACAGTGGAGCACAGTAGAGGTAGAGTACAGTGGAGTACAGTGGAGTACAGTAGAGATAGAGTACAGTAGAGCAGAGTAGAGGTAGAGTACAGTGGAGTACAGTAGAGGTAGAGTACAGTGGAGTACAGTAGAGGTAGAGTACAGTGGAGTACAATACAGGTAGAGTACAGTGGAGCACAGTAGAGGTAGAGTACAGTGGAGTACAGTAAAGGTAGAGTACAGTGGAGCACAGTAGAGGTAGAGTACAGTGGAGTACAGTGGAGTACAGTAGAGATAGAGCACAGTAGAGCAGAGTAGAGGTAGAGTACAGTGGAGTACAGTAGAGGTAGAGCACAGTGGATCACTGTAGAGGTAGAGTACATTGGAGCACAGTAGAGGTAGAGTACAGTGGAGTATAGTAGAGGTAGAGTACAGTAGAGCACAGTAGAGATAGAGTAGAGCAGAGCACAGTAGAGGTAGAGTACAGTGGACCACAGTAGAGAAAGAGTACAGTGTAGTACAGTAGAGATAGAGTACAGTGGAGTACAGTAGAGATAGAGTACAGTCGAACACAGTAGAGATAAGTGCAGTGGAGTATAGTAGACGTAGAGTACAGTGGAGTACAGTAGAGATAGAGTACAGTCGAACACAGTAGAGATAAGTGCAGTGGAGTATAGTAGACGTAGAGTACAGTGGAGTACAGTAGAGGTAGAGTACAGTGGAGTACCATAGAGGTAGAGTAGAGTGGAGCACATTAGAGGTGGAGTAGAGTAGAGTACAGTAGAGGTAGAGTACAGTGGAGTACAGTAGAAGTAGAGTAAAGTGGAGCACAGTAGAGGTAGAGTGGAGTGGAGTACAGTAGAGGTAGAGTACAGTTGAGTACAGTAGAGGTAGAGTACAGTGGAGCACAGCAGAGGTAGAGTACAGTGGATCACAGTAGAGATAGAGTACAGTGGAGTACAGTGGAGCACAGTAGAGGTAGAGTACAGTGGAGCACAGTAGAAATATATTACAGTGGAGTACAGTAGAGATAGAGTACAGTGGAGTACAGTAGAGGTAGAGTACAGTGGACCACAGTAGAGGTAGAGTAAAGTGGAGTATAGTTGAGGTAGACTAGAGTGGAGTACAGTAGAGGTAGAGTACAGTGGAGTACAGTAGAGATAGAGTACAGTGGAGCACAGTAGAGGTAGAGTACAGTGGAGCACAGTAGAGGTAGAGTACAGTGGAGCACAGTAGAGGTAGAGTACAGTGGAGTACAGTAGAGGTAGTGTACAGTGGAGCACAGTAGAGGTAGAGTACAGTGGAGCACAGTAGAGGTAGAGTACAGTGGGGTACAGTAGAAATAGAGTACAGTGGAGTACACTAGAGATAGAGTACAGTGGAGTAGAGTAGAGATAGAGTACAGTGGAGCACAGCAGAGGTAGAGTACAGTGGTTCACAGTAGAGATAGAGTACAGTGGAGTACAGTGGAGTACAGTAGAGGTAGAGTACAGTGGAGTACAATACAGGTAGAGTACAGTGGAGCACAGTAGAGGTAGAGTACAGTGGAGTACAGTAAAGGTAGAGTACAGTGGAGCACAGTAGAGGTAGAGTACAGTGGAGTACAGTGGAGTACAGTAGAGATAGAGTACAGTAGAGCAGAGTAGAAGTAGAGTACAGTGGAGTACAGTAGAGGTAGAGCACAGTGGATCACTGTAGAGGTAGAGTACAGTGGAGCACATTAGAGGTAGAGTACAGTGGAGTATAGTAGAGGTAGAGTACAGTAGAGCACAGTAGAGATAGAGTAGAGCAGAGCACAGTAGAGGTAGAGTACAGTGGAGCACAGTAGAGAAAGAGTACAGTGTAGTACAGTAGAGATAGAGTACAGTGGAGTACAGTAGAGATAGAGTACAGTCGAACACAGTAGAGATAAGTGCAGTGGAGTATAGTAGACGTAGAGTACAGTGGAGTACAGTAGAGATAGAGTACAGTCGAACACAGTAGAGATAAGTGCAGTGGAGTATAGTAGACGTAGAGTACAGTGGAGTACAGTAGAGGTAGAGTACAGTGGAGTACAGTAGAGGTAGAGTAGAGTGGAGCACATTAGAGGTGGAGTAGAGTAGAGTACAGTAGAGGTAGAGTACAGTGGAGTACAGTAGAAGTAGAGTAAAGTGGAGCACAGTAGAGGTAGAGTGGAGTGGAGTACAGTAGAGGTAGAGTACAGTTGAGTACAGTAGAGGTAGAGTACAGTGGAGTAGAGTAGAGATAGAGTACAGTGGAGCACAGCAGAGGTAGAGTACAGTGGATCACAGTAGAGATAGAGTACAGTGGAGTACAGTGGAGCACAGTAGAGGTAGAGTACAGTGGAGCACAGTAGAAATATATTACAGTGGAGTACAGTAGAGGTAGAGTACAGTGGACCACAGTAGAGGTAGAGTAAAGTGGAGTATAGTTGAGGTAGACTACAGTGGAGTACAGTAGAGGTAGAGTACAGTGGAGTACAGTAGAGATAGAGTACAGTGGAGCACAGTAGAGGTAGAGTACAGTGGAGCACAGTAGAGGTAGAGTACAGTGGAGCACAGTAGAGGTAGAGTACAGTGGAGTACAGTAGAGGTAGTGTACAGTGGAGCACAGTAGAGGTAGAGTACAGTGGAGCACAGTAGAGGTAGAGTACAGTGGGGTACAGTAGAAATAGAGTACAGTGGAGCACATTAGAGTACAGTAGAGCACAGTAGAGGTAGAGTACAGTGGAGCACCGTAGAGATAGAGTACAGTGGAGTACAGTAGAGGAAGAGTACAGTGGAGTTCAGTGGAGCACAGTAGAGGTGGAGTACAGTAGAGTACAGTAGAGGTAGAGTACAGTGGAGTACAATAGAGATAGAGTACAGTGGAGTAGAGTAGAGATAGAGTACAGTGGAGCACAGCAGAGGTAGAGTACAGTGGATCACAGTAGAGATAGAGTACAGTGGAGTACAGTGGAGCACAGTAGAGGTAGAGTACAGTGGAGAACAGTAGAGATAGAGTACAGTGGAGTACAGTAGAGGTAGAGTACAGTGGAGCACACTAGAGATATAGTACAGTGGAGTACAGTATAGGTAGAGTACAGTGGAGCACAGTAGAGGTAGAGTACAGTGGAGTACAGTGGAGCACAGTAGAGGTGGAGTACAGTCGAGTACAGTAGAGGAAGAGAACAGTACAGTACAGTAGAAGTAGAGTACAGTGGAGTACAGTAGAGGTAGAGTACAGTAGAGCACAGTAGAGGTAGAATACAGTGGAGTACAGTAGAGGTAGAGTACAGTGGAGTACAGTAGAGGTAGAGTACAGTGGAGTACAGTACAGGTAGAGTACAGTGGAGCACAGTAGAGGTAGAGTACAGTGGAGTACAGTAGAAGTAGAGTACAGTGGAGCACAGTAGAGGTAGAGTACAGTGGAGTACAGTGGAGCACAGTAGAGGTGGAGTACAGTAGAGTAGAGTAGAGGTAGAGTACAGTGGACTACAGTAGAGGTAGAGTACAGTAGAGCACAGTAGAGGTAGAATACAGTGGAGTATAGTTGAGGTAGACTACAGTGGAGTACAGTAGAGGTAGAGTACAGTGGAGTGCAGTAGAGGTATTGTACAGTGGAGCACAGTAGAGGTAGAGTACAGTGGAGCACAGTAGAGGTAGAGTACAGTGGGGTAAAGTAGAAATAGAGTACAGTGGAGCACATTAGAGTACAGTAGAGCACAGTAGAGGTAGAGTACAGTGGAGCACAATAGAGATAGAGTACAGTGGAGTACAGTAGAGGAAGAGTACAGTGGAGTACAGGGGAGCACAGTAGAGGTGGAGTACAGTAGAGTACAGTAGAGGTAGAGTACAGTGGAGTACAATAGAGATAGAGTACAGTGGAGTAGAGTAGAGATAGAGTACAGTGGAGCACAGCAGAGGTAGAGTACAGTTGATCACAGTAGAGATAGAGTACAGTGGAGTACAGTGGAGCACAGTAGAGGTAGAGTACAGTGGAGAACAGTATAGATAGAGTACAGTGGAGTACAGTAGAGGTAGAGTACAGTGGAGCACAGTAGAGATAGAGTACAGTGGAGTACAGTAGAGGTAGAGTACAGTGGAGCACAGTAGAGGTAGAGTACATTGGAGTACAGTGGAGCACAGTAGAGGTGGAGTACAGTAGAGTACAGTAGAGGTAGAGAACAGTACAGTACAGTAGAAGTAGAGTACAGTGGAGTACAGTAGAGGTAGAGTACAGTAGAGTACAGTAGAGGTAGAGTACAGTAGAGCACAGTAGAGGTAGAATACAGTGGAGTACAGTAGAGGTAGAGTACAGTGGAGTACAGTAGAGGTAGAGTACAGTGGAGTACAGTACAGGTAGAGTACAGTGGAGCACAGTAGAGGTAGAGTACAGTGGAGTACAGTAGAAGTAGAGTACAGTGGAGCACAGTAGAGGTAGAGTACAGTGGAGTACAGTGGAGCACAGTAGAGGTGGAGTACAGTAGAGTAGAGTAGAGGTAGAGTACAGTGGAGTACAGTAGAGATAGAGTACAGTGGAGTAGAGTAGAGATAGAGTACAGTGGAGTAGAGTAGAGATAGAGTACAGTGGAGTATAGTTGAGGTAGAGTACAGTAGAGCAGAGTAGAGGTAGAGTACAGTGGAGTACAGTAGAGGTAGAGTACAGTGGAGCACTTTAGAGGTGGAGTACAGTGGAGTACAGTAGAGTTAGAGTACAGTGGAGCACAGTAGAGATAGAGTACAGTAGAGCACAGTAGAGGTAGAGTACAGTGGAGTATAGTTGAGGTAGAGTACAGTGGAGTATAGTAGAGGTAGAGTACAGTGGAGTACAGTAGAGGTAGATTACAGTGGAGCACAGTAGAGGTAGAGTACAGTGGAGTATAGTTGAGGTAGACTACAGTGGAGTACAGAGGTAGAGTACAGTGGAGTACAGTAGAGATAGAGTACAGTAGAGCAGAGTAGAGGTAGAGTACAGTGGAGTACAGTAGAGATAGAGCACAGTGGAGCACTGTAGAGGTAGAGTGCAGTGGAGTACAGTAGAGGTGGAGTACAGTAGAGTATAGTAATAATAATAATAATAATAAATTTTATTTATAATGTGCTTTTCTCAAACCCAAAGCGCATACAATGAAATAAACAAATACAGCAAGAGCAATAAAAACAATTAAGAAAAAGTAGCCTTGAACAAATGTGTCTTAATTAGTCCTTTGAATTGTCCCAACGTTGGCGCACTTTTGATTGTAGAAGGAAGTAGATTCCATAGCTTGGGGGCTCTGCAGGAAAAAGCTCTTTCCCCCATGGTCTTGAGCTTACACAAAGGCTGATGTAATAAGAGAGAATTTGCAGAGCGGAGAGAACGTGATGGGATATAAGGGCTAATAAGATCACGTAGGTACGCTGGAGCGATCCCATGTAATGCCTTGTATGTTAGAATGAGAACTTTAAAATCAATTCTCACCTTTACTGGAAGCCAGTGCAACTGTGGAAGGACCGGTGTAATGTGCTCCCGAGGAGAGGTACGAGTGAGCACACGAGCAGCAGAGTTCTGTATATACTGTAGCCTGTTTAATGATTTTGCTGGAAGGCCAGAGAACAGGGCATTGCAATAGTCTAGCCTAGTTGTAATGAAGGCATTTATGAGCCTTTCTGTGTCTACAAAGGAGAGAAATGGTCTAAGTCTTGCAATATTTCTCAGATGGTAAAAAGCAGTTCTAGAGACCTGTTTTATGTGTGCTTCAAAACTCAGCTGTGAGTCAAAAATTACACCAAGATTCCGCACATGTGGAGTGGGAGTTACCCTGCTGGAGTCAACAACCAGACTAACCTGCTCAGCCTTACGAATAGACACCACTGTACCAATCAACATCAGTTCCGTTTTAGAGCCATTTAGCTTCAGAAAGTTGTTCTGCATCCATGTGCTGATCTCTGCTAGACAGCTATGCAAAGTTATTAATGAGCAATGTGCATCCGGATTTGTGGTGATGTAAATCTGTGTATCATCCGCATAACAGTGATACCCAAGGTCATATTTGCTGATGATCTGCCCAAGTGGAAGCATGTAAATATTAAATAAGATTGGACCTAGCACTGAACCTTGAGGAACTCCCTGTCGCACAGGCACGGTATCCGATTTGTACATGCCCAAGCTTACAAACTGTGCCCGATGCGCTAAATAAGATTTAAACCAACTGAGTACAACTCCAGAAATACCCAGACAATTTTCCATCCTATCCAGCAAGAGAGAATGACATAGAGTGTCGAAAGCAGCACTGAGGTCTAGCAAGACCAAAATACTGCATACACCAGAATCTGCTGCGATAAGAAGGTCATTTACGACCCTCACTAAGTAGGTCTCAGTGCTATGCCCTTTTCTGAACCCAGATTGAAAAGGTTCAAGAAGACTATTTTGTGCTAGATGATGATTTAGCTGAATAGCCACAGCACGCTCCAGAACTTTGGCCAGGAATGGAAGGTTTGAAATAGGCCTAAAGTTAGACAAATCAGAGACATCACAACCAGGCTTCTTAGGGACTGGTGTAATGGCAGCTATTTTTAATTCTGGAGGGATGAATCCAGAACTCAATGATAAATTTAGAATAGAAAGCATATGAGGGCAAATTAATCTAAGGCAGTTCTTAATAACCGAGAAAGGAACCGGATCTAAAATACTGGTGGTTGAATTCATGGACTTAACTGTATTTGTAATGAAATCAACTCCAACCATATCAAAGTTCGAAAAAGTAGTGATCGGGGGATGTAAAGGCAGTGTATCAACTAACTCAACTGTGGTGATGGTGGTAAGGGAACTGTATATATCATCAATCTTACCAGTGAAATCATGTAGAAAAGAATTACACTGGTCAGCAGAGGAGTAAACAATGGGCTTAGTTGGTTTAAGAAGATTGTCAACAGTCTTAAATAGAGCTTTAGAATTAGTTGCAGCATTTCCAATGATGTTAGAATAGTAGTTTTTTACGTGCAATGTTAAGAGCAGAGTGGTATTCAGACTGTTGTTGAATATAGCGAAGCCTATGTACCGTCAGGTAAGATTTCTTGTACTGCCGTTCTAATTGCCTTCCAGCAGCCTTCATTAAGCGCAACTCTGGGAGTAGAGGTAGATTACAGTGGACTACAGTAGAGATAGAGTGCAGTGGAGCACAGTAGAGGTAGAGTACAGTGGAGCACAGTAGAGGTAGAGTACAGTGGAGCACAGTAGAGGTAGAGTACAGTGGAGCACAGTAGAGGTAGAGTACAGTGGAGCACAGTAGAGGTAGAGTACAGTGGAGTACAGTAGAGGTAGGGCACAGTGGAGCACTATAGAGGTAGAGTACAGTGGAGTACAGAAGAGATAGAGTACAGTGGAGCACAGTAGAGGTAGAGTATAGTGGAGCACAGTAGAGGTAGAGTACAGTGGAGCACAGTAGAGGTAGAGTACAGTGGAGTACAGTAGAGGTAGTGTACAGTGGAGCACAATAGAGGTAGAGTACAGTGGAGCACAGTAGAGTTAGAGTACAGTGGGGTACGGTAGAAATAGAGTACAGTGGAGCACAGTAGAGTAGAGTACAGTAGAGGTAGAGTACAGTGGAGCACAGTAGAGGTAGAGTACAGTGGAGCACAGTAGAGATAGAGTACAGTGGAGTAGAGTAGAGATAGAGTACAGTGGAGCACAGCAGAGGTAGAGTACAGTGGATCACAGTAGAGATAGAGTACAGTGGAGTACAGTGGAGCAAAGTAGAGGTAGAGTACAGTGGAGAACAGTAGAGATAGAGTACAGTGGAGTACAGTAGAGGTAGAGTATAGTGGAGCACAGTAGAGATAGAGTACAGTGGAGTACAGTAGAGGTAGAGTACAGTGGAGTACAGTAGAGGTAGAGTACAGTAGAGCACAGTAGAGGTAGAATACAGTGGAGTACAGTAGAGGTAGAGTACAGTGGAGTACAGTAGAGGTAGAATACAGTGGAGTACAGTACAGGTAGAGTACAGTGGAGCACAGTAGAGGTAGAGTACAGTGGAGTACAGTAGAGGTAGAGTACAGTGGAGCACAGTAGAGGTAGAGTACAGTGGAGTACAGTGGAGCACAGTAGAGGTGGAGTACAGTAGAGTAGAGTAGAGGTAGAGTACAGTGGAGTACAGTAGAGATAGAGTACAGTGGAGTAGAGTAGAGATAGAGTACAGTGGAGTAGAGTAGAGATAGAGTACAGTGGAGTATAGTTGATGTAGAGTACAGTGGAGCACAGTAGATGTAGAGTACAGTGGAGCACAGTAGAGATAGAGTACAGTAGAGCAGAGTAGAGGTAGAGTACAGTGGAGTACAGTAGAGGTAGAGTACAGTGGAGCACTGTAGAGGTGGAGTACAGTGGAGTACAGTAGAGGTAGAGTACAATGGAGCACAGTAGAGATAGAGTACAGTAGAGCACAGTAGAGGTAGAGTACAGTGGAGTATAGTAGAGGTAGAGTACAGTGGAGTACAGTTGAGGTAGATTACAGTGGAGCACAGTAGAGGTAGAGTACAGTGGAGTATAGTTGAGGTAGACTACAGTGGAGCAGAGTAGAGGTAGAGTACAGTGGAGTACAGTAGAGGTAGAGCACAGTGGAGCAATGTAGAGGTAGAGTAAAGTGGAGTATAGTAGAGATAGAGTACAGTGGAGCACAGTAGAGGTAGAGTATAGTGGAGCACAGTAGAGGTAGAGTCCAGTGGAGCACAGTAGAGGTAGAGTACAGTGGAGTACAGTAGAGGTAGTGTACAGTGGAGCACAATAGAGGTAGAGTACAGTGGAGCACAGTAGAGGTAGAGTACAGTGGGGTACAGTAGAAATAGAGTACAGTGGAGCACAGTAGAGTAGAGTACAGTAGAGCACAGTAGAGGTAGAGTACAGTGGAGCACAGTAGAGGTAGAGTACAGTGGAGCACAGTAGAGATAGAGTACAGTGGATTAGAGTAGAGATAGAGTACAGTGGAGCAAAGCAGAGGTAGAGTACAGTGGATCACAGTAGAGATAGAGTACAGTGGAGTACAGTGGATCAAAGTAGAGGTAGAGTACAGTGGAGAACAGTAGAGATAGAGTACAGTAGAGTACAGTAGAGGTAGAGTACAGTGGAGCACATTAGAGATAGAGTACAGTGGAGTACAGTAGAGGTAGAGTACAGTGGAGCACAGTAGAGGTAGAGTACAGTGGAGTACAGTGGAGCACAGTAGAGGTGGAGTACAGTAGAGTACAGTAGAGGTAGAGAACAGTACAGTACAGTAGAGGTAGAGTACAGTGGAGTACAGTAGAGGTAGAGTACAGTAGAGCACAGTAGAGGTAGAATACAGTGGAGTACAGTAGAGGTAGAGTACAGTGGAGTACAGTAGAGGTAGAATACAGTGGAGTACAGTACAGGTAGAGTACAGTGGAGCACAGTAGAGGTAGAGTACAGTGGAGTAAAGTAGAGGTAGAGTACAGTGGAGCACAGTAGAGGTAGAGTACAGTGGAGTACAGTGGAGCACAGTAGAGGTGGAGTACAGTAGAGTAGAGTAGAGGTAGAGTACAGTGGAGTACAGTAGAGATAGAGTACAGTGGAGTAGAGTAGAGATAGAGTACAGTGGAGTAGAGTAGAGATAGAGTACAGTGGAGTATAGTTGAGGTAGAGTACAGTAGAGTACAGTAGAGGTAGAGTACAGTGGAGTACAATAGAGATAGAGTACAGTGGAGTAGAGTAGAGATAGAGTGCAGTGGAGCACAGCAGAGGAAGAGTACAGTGGATCACAGTAGAGATAGAGTACAGTGGAGTACAGTAGAGGTAGAGTACAGTGGAGCACAGTAGAGGTGGAGTACAGTTGAGTACAATAGAGGTAGAGTACAGTGGAGTACAGTAGAGATAGAGTACAGTGGAGTACAGTGGAGCAGAGTAGAGGTAGAGTACAGTGGAGCACAGTAGAGATAGAGTACAGTGGAGTACAGTAGAGGTAGAGTACAGTGGAGCACTATAGAGGTAGAGTACAGTGGAGTACAGTGGAGCACAGTAGAGGTAGAGTACAGTAGAGTACAGTAGAGGTGGAGAACAGTACAGTACAGTAGAGGTAGAGTACAGTGGAGTACAGTAGAGGTAGAGTACAGTAGAGCACAGTAGAGGTGAAATACAATGGAGTACAGTAGAGGTAGAGTACAGTGGAGTACAGTAGAGGTAGAGTACAGTGGAGTACAGTAGAGATAGAGTACAGTGGAGCACAGTAGAGATAGAGTTCAGTGAAGTACAGTAGAGGTAGAGTACAGTGGAGCACAGTAGAGGTAGAGTACAGTGGAGTACAGTTGGAGTACAGTAGAGTTGGAATACTGTAGAGTACAGTAGACGTAGAATACAGTGGAGTACAGTAGAGATAGAGTACAGTGGAGTACATTAGAGAGAGAGTACAGTGGAGTACAGTAGAAGAAGAGTACAGTGGAGTACAGTAGAGATAGAGTACAGTGGAGCACAGTAGAGATAGAGTACAGTAGAGCACAGTAGAGGTAGAGTACAGTGGAGTACAGTAGAGGTAGAGTACATTGGAGTACATTAGAGAGAGAGTACAGTGGAGTACAGTAGAAGAAGAGTACAGTGGAGTACAGTAGAGAGAGAGTACAGTGGAGCACAGTAGAGATAGAGTACAGTAGAGCACAGTAGAGGTAGAGTACAGTGGAGTACAGTAGAGGTAGAGTACAGTGGAGTACATTAGAGAGAGAGTACAGTGGAGTACAGTAGAAGAAGAGTAGAGTGGAGTAGAGTAGTGATAGAACACAGTGGAGCACAGCAGAGGTAGAGTACAGTGGAGTACAGTAGAGGTAGAGTACAGTGGAGTACATTAGAGAGAGAGTACAGTGGAGTACAGTAGAAGAAGAGTACAGTGGAGTACAGTAGAAATAGAGTACAGTGGAGCACAGTAGAGATAGAGTACAGTAGAGCACAGTAGAGGTAGAGTACAGTGGAGTACAGTAGAGGTAGAGTACGGTGGAGTACATTAGAGAGAGAGTACAGTGGAGTACAGTAGAGGTAGAGTACAGTGGAGCACAGTAGAGGTAGAGTACAGTGGAGCACAGTAGAGGTAGAGTACAGTGGAGTACAGTAGAAGTAGAGCACAGTGGAGCACTGTAGAGGTAGAGTACAGTGGAGTTCAGAAGAGATAGAGTACAGTGGAGCACAGTAGAGGTAGAGTACAGTGGAGCACAGTAGAGGTAGAGTATAGTGGAGCACAATAGAGGTAGAGTACAGTAGAGCACAGTAGAGGTAGAGTACAGTGGAGCACAGTAGAGATAGAGTACAGTGGAGTACAGTGGAGCACAGTAGAGGTAGAGTACATTGGAGTACAATAAAGATAGAGTACAGTGGAGTAGAGTAGAGATAGAGTACAGTGGAGCACAGCAGAGGTAGAGTACAGTGGATCACAGTAGAGATAGAGTACAGTGGAGTACAGTGGAGCACAGTAGAGGTAGAGTACAGTGGAGAACAGTAGAGATAGAGTACAGTGGAGTACAGTAGAGGTAGAGTACAGTGGAGCACAGTAGAGATAGAGTACAGTGGAGTACAGTAGAGGTAGAGTACAGTGGAGCACAGTAGAGGTAGAGTACAGTGGAGTACAATGGAGCACAGTAGAGGTGGAGTACAGTAGAGGTAGAGAACAGTACAGTACAGTAGAGGTAGAGTACAGTGGAGTACAGTAGAGGTAGAGTACAGTAGAGCACAGTAGAGGTAGAATACAGTGGAGTACAGTAGAGATAGAGTACAGTGGAGCACAGTAGAGGTAGAGTACAGTGGAGCACAGTAGAGGTAGAGTACAGTGGAGCACAGTAGAGGTAGAGTACAGTGGGGCACAGTAGAGGCAGAGTACAGTGGGGTACAGTAGAAATAGAGTACAGTGGAGCACAGTAGAGTACAGTAGAGCACAGTAGAGGTAGAGTACAGTGGAGCACAGTAGAGATAGAGTACAGTGGAGTACAGTAGAGGAAGTGTACAGTGAAGTACAGTGGAGCACAGTAGAGGTGGACTACAGTAGAGTACAGTAGAGGTAGAGTACAGTGGAGTACAATAGAGATAGAGTACAGTGGAGTAGAGTAGAGATAGAGTACAGTGGAGCACAGCAGAGGTAGAGTACAGTGGAGCACAGTAGAGGTGGAGTACAGTAGAGTACAGTAGAGGTAGAGAACAGTAAAGTACAGTAGAGGTAGAGTACAGTAGAGCACAGTAGAGGTAGAATACAGTGGAGTACAGTAGAGGTAGAGTACAGTGGAGTACAGTACAGGTAGAGTACAGTGGAACACAGTAGAGGTAGAGTACAGTGGAGTACAGTAGAGGTAGAGTACAGTGGAGCACAGTAGAGGTAGAGTACAGTGGAGCACAGTAGAGGTGGAGTACAGTAGAGTAGAGTAGAGGTAGAGTACAGTGGAGTACAGTAGAGATAGAGTACAGTGGAGTAGAGTAGATATAGAGTACAGTGGAGTAGAGTAGAGATAGAGTACAGTGGAGTATAGTTGAGGTAGAGTACAGTGGAGCACAGTAGAGATAGAGTACAGTGGAGTACAGTAGAGGTAGAGTACAGTGGAGCACATTAGAGGTAGAGTACAGTGGAGTATAGTTGAGGTAGACTACAGTGGAGTACAGTAGAGATAGAGTACAGTAGAGCAGAGTAGAGGTAGAGTACAGTGGAGTACAGTAGAGGTAGAGTACAGTGGAGCACTGTAGAGGTGGAGTACAGTGGAGTACAGTAGAGGTAGAGTACAGTGGAGCACAGTAGAGGTAGAGTACAGTGGAGTAGAGTAGAGGTAGAGTATAGTGGAGCACAATAGAGGTAGAGTACAGTAGAGCACAGTAGAGGTAGAGTACAGTGGAGCACAGTAGAGATAGAGTACAGTGGAGTACAGTGGAGCACAGTAGAGGTAGAGTACATTGGAGTACAATAAAGATAGAGTACAGTGGAGTAGAGTAGAGATAGAGTACAGTGGAGCACAGCAGAGGTAGAGTACAGTGGATCACAGTAGAGATAGAGTACAGTGGAGTACAGTGGAGCACAGTAGAGGTAGAGTACAGTGGAGAACAGTAGAGATAGAGTACAGTGGAGTACAGTAGAGGTAGAGTACAGTGGAGCACAGTAGAGATAGAGTACAGTGGAGTACAGTAGAGGTAGAGTACAGTGGAGCACAGTAGAGGTAGAGTACAGTGGAGTACAATGGAGCACAGTAGAGGTGGAGTACAGTAGAGGTAGAGAACAGTACAGTACAGTAGAGGTAGAGTACAGTGGAGTACAGTAGAGGTAGAGTACAGTAGAGCACAGTAGAGGTAGAATACAGTGGAGTACAGTAGAGATAGAGTACAGTGGAGCACAGTAGAGGTAGAGTACAGTGGAGCACAGTAGAGGTAGAGTACAGTGGAGCACAGTAGAGGTAGAGTACAGTGGGGCACAGTAGAGGCAGAGTACAGTGGGGTACAGTAGAAATAGAGTACAGTGGAGCACAGTAGAGTACAGTAGAGCACAGTAGAGGTAGAGTACAGTGGAGCACAGTAGAGATAGAGTACAGTGGAGTACAGTAGAGGAAGTGTACAGTGAAGTACAGTGGAGCACAGTAGAGGTGGACTACAGTAGAGTACAGTAGAGGTAGAGTACAGTGGAGTACAATAGAGATAGAGTACAGTGGAGTAGAGTAGAGATAGAGTACAGTGGAGCACAGCAGAGGTAGAGTACAGTGGAGCACAGTAGAGGTGGAGTACAGTAGAGTACAGTAGAGGTAGAGAACAGTAAAGTACAGTAGAGGTAGAGTACAGTAGAGCACAGTAGAGGTAGAATACAGTGGAGTACAGTAGAGGTAGAGTACAGTGGAGTACAGTACAGGTAGAGTACAGTGGAACACAGTAGAGGTAGAGTACAGTGGAGTACAGTAGAGGTAGAGTACAGTGGAGCACAGTAGAGGTAGAGTACAGTGGAGCACAGTAGAGGTGGAGTACAGTAGAGTAGAGTAGAGGTAGAGTACAGTGGAGTACAGTAGAGATAGAGTACAGTGGAGTAGAGTAGATATAGAGTACAGTGGAGTAGAGTAGAGATAGAGTACAGTGGAGTATAGTTGAGGTAGAGTACAGTGGAGCACAGTAGAGATAGAGTACAGTGGAGTACAGTAGAGGTAGAGTACAGTGGAGCACATTAGAGGTAGAGTACAGTGGAGTATAGTTGAGGTAGACTACAGTGGAGTACAGTAGAGATAGAGTACAGTAGAGCAGAGTAGAGGTAGAGTACAGTGGAGTACAGTAGAGGTAGAGTACAGTGGAGCACTGTAGAGGTGGAGTACAGTGGAGTACAGTAGAGGTAGAGTACAGTGGAGCACAGTAGAGGTAGAGTACAGTGGAGTACAGTGGAGCACAGTAGAGGTGGAGTACAGTAGAGTACAGTAGAGGTAGAGAACAGTACAGTACAGTAGAGGTAGAGTACAGTGGAGTACAGTAGAGGTAGAGTACAGTAGAGCACAGTAGAGGTAGAATACAGTGGAGTACAGTAGAGGTAGAGTACAGTGGAGTACAGTAGAGGTAGAATACAGTGGAGTACAGTACAGGTAGAGTACAGTGGAGCACAGTAGAGGTAGAGTACAGTGGAGTAAAGTAGAGGTAGAGTACAGTGGAGCACAGTAGAGGTAGAGTACAGTGGAGTACAGTGGAGCACAGTAGAGGTGGAGTACAGTAGAGTAGAGTAGAGGTAGAGTACAGTGGAGTACAGTAGAGATAGAGTACAGTGGAGTAGAGTAGAGATAGAGTACAGTGGAGTAGAGTAGAGATAGAGTACAGTGGAGTATAGTTGAGGTAGAGTACAGTAGAGTACAGTAGAGGTAGAGTACAGTGGAGTACAATAGAGATAGAGTACAGTGGAGTAGAGTAGAGATAGAGTGCAGTGGAGCACAGCAGAGGAAGAGTACAGTGGATCACAGTAGAGATAGAGTACAGTGGAGTACAGTAGAGGTAGAGTACAGTGGAGCACAGTAGAGGTGGAGTACAGTTGAGTACAATAGAGGTAGAGTACAGTGGAGTACAGTAGAGATAGAGTACAGTGGAGTACAGTGGAGCAGAGTAGAGGTAGAGTACAGTGGAGCACAGTAGAGATAGAGTACAGTGGAGTACAGTAGAGGTAGAGTACAGTGGAGCACTATAGAGGTAGAGTACAGTGGAGTACAGTGGAGCACAGTAGAGGTAGAGTACAGTAGAGTACAGTAGAGGTGGAGAACAGTACAGTACAGTAGAGGTAGAGTACAGTGGAGTACAGTAGAGGTAGAGTACAGTAGAGCACAGTAGAGGTGAAATACAATGGAGTACAGTAGAGGTAGAGTACAGTGGAGTACAGTAGAGGTAGAGTACAGTGGAGTACAGTAGAGATAGAGTACAGTGGAGCACAGTAGAGATAGAGTTCAGTGAAGTACAGTAGAGGTAGAGTACAGTGGAGCACAGTAGAGGTAGAGTACAGTGGAGTACAGTTGGAGTACAGTAGAGTTGGAATACTGTAGAGTACAGTAGACGTAGAATACAGTGGAGTACAGTAGAGATAGAGTACAGTGGAGTACATTAGAGAGAGAGTACAGTGGAGTACAGTAGAAGAAGAGTACAGTGGAGTACAGTAGAGATAGAGTACAGTGGAGCACAGTAGAGATAGAGTACAGTAGAGCACAGTAGAGGTAGAGTACAGTGGAGTACAGTAGAGGTAGAGTACATTGGAGTACATTAGAGAGAGAGTACAGTGGAGTACAGTAGAAGAAGAGTACAGTGGAGTACAGTAGAGAGAGAGTACAGTGGAGCACAGTAGAGATAGAGTACAGTAGAGCACAGTAGAGGTAGAGTACAGTGGAGTACAGTAGAGGTAGAGTACAGTGGAGTACATTAGAGAGAGAGTACAGTGGAGTACAGTAGAAGAAGAGTAGAGTGGAGTAGAGTAGTGATAGAACACAGTGGAGCACAGCAGAGGTAGAGTACAGTGGAGTACAGTAGAGGTAGAGTACAGTGGAGTACATTAGAGAGAGAGTACAGTGGAGTACAGTAGAAGAAGAGTACAGTGGAGTACAGTAGAAATAGAGTACAGTGGAGCACAGTAGAGATAGAGTACAGTAGAGCACAGTAGAGGTAGAGTACAGTGGAGTACAGTAGAGGTAGAGTACGGTGGAGTACATTAGAGAGAGAGTACAGTGGAGTACAGTAGAGGTAGAGTACAGTGGAGCACAGTAGAGGTAGAGTACAGTGGAGCACAGTAGAGGTAGAGTACAGTGGAGTACAGTAGAAGTAGAGCACAGTGGAGCACTGTAGAGGTAGAGTACAGTGGAGTTCAGAAGAGATAGAGTACAGTGGAGCACAGTAGAGGTAGAGTACAGTGGAGCACAGTAGAGGTAGAGTATAGTGGAGCACAATAGAGGTAGAGTACAGTAGAGCACAGTAGAGGTAGAGTACAGTGGAGCACAGTAGAGATAGAGTACAGTGGAGTACAGTGGAGCACAGTAGAGGTAGAGTACATTGGAGTACAATAAAGATAGAGTACAGTGGAGTAGAGTAGAGATAGAGTACAGTGGAGCACAGCAGAGGTAGAGTACAGTGGATCACAGTAGAGATAGAGTACAGTGGAGTACAGTGGAGCACAGTAGAGGTAGAGTACAGTGGAGAACAGTAGAGATAGAGTACAGTGGAGTACAGTAGAGGTAGAGTACAGTGGAGCACAGTAGAGATAGAGTACAGTGGAGTACAGTAGAGGTAGAGTACAGTGGAGCACAGTAGAGGTAGAGTACAGTGGAGTACAATGGAGCACAGTAGAGGTGGAGTACAGTAGAGGTAGAGAACAGTACAGTACAGTAGAGGTAGAGTACAGTGGAGTACAGTAGAGGTAGAGTACAGTAGAGCACAGTAGAGGTAGAATACAGTGGAGTACAGTAGAGATAGAGTACAGTGGAGCACAGTAGAGGTAGAGTACAGTGGAGCACAGTAGAGGTAGAGTACAGTGGAGCACAGTAGAGGTAGAGTACAGTGGGGCACAGTAGAGGCAGAGTACAGTGGGGTACAGTAGAAATAGAGTACAGTGGAGCACAGTAGAGTACAGTAGAGCACAGTAGAGGTAGAGTACAGTGGAGCACAGTAGAGATAGAGTACAGTGGAGTACAGTAGAGGAAGTGTACAGTGAAGTACAGTGGAGCACAGTAGAGGTGGACTACAGTAGAGTACAGTAGAGGTAGAGTACAGTGGAGTACAATAGAGATAGAGTACAGTGGAGTAGAGTAGAGATAGAGTACAGTGGAGCACAGCAGAGGTAGAGTACAGTGGAGCACAGTAGAGGTGGAGTACAGTAGAGTACAGTAGAGGTAGAGAACAGTAAAGTACAGTAGAGGTAGAGTACAGTAGAGCACAGTAGAGGTAGAATACAGTGGAGTACAGTAGAGGTAGAGTACAGTGGAGTACAGTACAGGTAGAGTACAGTGGAACACAGTAGAGGTAGAGTACAGTGGAGTACAGTAGAGGTAGAGTACAGTGGAGCACAGTAGAGGTAGAGTACAGTGGAGCACAGTAGAGGTGGAGTACAGTAGAGTAGAGTAGAGGTAGAGTACAGTGGAGTACAGTAGAGATAGAGTACAGTGGAGTAGAGTAGATATAGAGTACAGTGGAGTAGAGTAGAGATAGAGTACAGTGGAGTATAGTTGAGGTAGAGTACAGTGGAGCACAGTAGAGATAGAGTACAGTGGAGTACAGTAGAGGTAGAGTACAGTGGAGCACATTAGAGGTAGAGTACAGTGGAGTATAGTTGAGGTAGACTACAGTGGAGTACAGTAGAGATAGAGTACAGTAGAGCAGAGTAGAGGTAGAGTACAGTGGAGTACAGTAGAGGTAGAGTACAGTGGAGCACTGTAGAGGTGGAGTACAGTGGAGTACAGTAGAGGTAGAGTACAGTGGAGCACAGTAGAGGTAGAGTACAGTGGAGTAGAGTAGAGGTAGAGTACAGTGGAGCACAGTAGATTTAGAGTACAGTAGAGCACAGTAGAGGTAGAGTAAAGTGGAGCACAGTGGAGTACAGTAGAGGAAGAGTACAGTGGAGTACAGTGGAGCACAGTAGAGGTGGAGTACTGTAGAGGTAGAGTACAGTGGAGTACAATATAGATAGAGTACAGTGGAGTAGAGTAGAGATAGAGTACAGTGGAGTATAGTACAGGTAGAGTACAGTGGAGCAGAGTAGAGGTAGAGTACAGTGGAGTACAGTAGAGGTAGAGTACAGTGGAGCACAATAGAGGTAGAGTAAAGTGGAGTACAATGGAGCACAGTAGAGGTAGAGTACAGTAGAGTAGAGTAGAGGTAGAGTACAGTGGAGTATAGTAGAGATAGAGTACAGTGGAGTAGAGTAGAGTTAGAGTACAGTGGAGTAGAGTAGAGATAGAGTACAGTGGAGTATAGTTGAGGTAGAGTACAGTGGAGCAAAGTAGAGGTAGAGTAGAGTGGAGTATATTTGAGGTAGACTACAGTGGAATACAGTAGAGGTAGAGTACAGTAGAGCACAGTAGAGGTGAAATACAATGGAGTACAGTAGAGGTAGAGTACAGAGGAGTACAGTAGAGATAGAGTACAGTGGAGCACAGTAGAGGTAGAGTACAGTGGAGTACAGTAGAGGTAGAGTACAGTGGAGCACAGTAGAGGTAGAGTACAGTGGAGTACAGTGGAGCACAGTAGAGGTGGAGTACAGTAGAGTACAGTAGAGGTAGAGTACAGTGGAGTACAGTAGAGATAGAGTACAGTGGAGTAGAGTAGAGATAGAGCACAGTGGAGCACAGTAGAGATAGAGTACAGTAGAGCACAGTAGAGGTAGAGTACAGTGGAGTACAGTAGAGGTAGAGTACAGTGGAGTACATTAGAGAGAGAGTACAGTGGAGTACAGTAGAAGAAGAGTACAGTGGAGTACAGTAGAGATAGAGTACATTGGAGTACAGTAGAGGTAGAGTACAGTGGAGCACAGTAGAGGTAGAGTACAGTGGAGCACAGTGGAGGTAGAGTACAGTGGAGTACAGTAGAAATAGAGCACAGTGGAGCACTGTAGAGGTAGAGTACAGTGGAGTACAGAAGAGATAGAGTACAGTGGAGCACAGTAGAGGTAGAGTACAGTGGAGCACAGTAGAGGTACAGTACAGTGGAGCACAGTAAAGGTAGAGTACAGTGGAGTACAGTAGAGGTAGTGTACAGTGGAGCACAGTAGAGGTAGAGTACAGTGGAGCACAGTAGAGGTAGAGTACAGTGGGGTACAGTAGAAATAGAGTACAGTGGAGCACATTAGAGTACAGTAGAGCACAGTAGAGGTAGAGTACAGTGGAGCACAGTAGAGATAGAGTACAGTGGAGTACAATACAGGTAGAGTACAGTGGAGCACAGTAGAGGTAGAGTACAGTGGAGTACAGTAAAGGTAGAGTACAGTGGAGCACAGTAGAGGTAGAGTACAGTGGAGTACAGTGGAGTACAGTAGAGATAGAGTACAGTAGAGCAGAGTAGAGGTAGAGTACAGTGGAGTACAGTAGAGGTAGAGTACAGTGGAGTACAGTAGAGGTAGAGTACAGTGGAGTACAATACAGGTAGAGTACAGTGGAGCACAGTAGAGGTAGAGTACAGTGGAGTACAGTAAAGGTAGAGTACAGTGGAGCACAGTAGAGGTAGAGTACAGTGGAGTACAGTGGAGTACAGTAGAGATAGAGCACAGTAGAGCAGAGTAGAGGTAGAGTACAGTGGAGTACAGTAGAGGTAGAGCACAGTGGATCACTGTAGAGGTAGAGTACATTGGAGCACAGTAGAGGTAGAGTACAGTGGAGTATAGTAGAGGTAGAGTACAGTAGAGCACAGTAGAGATAGAGTAGAGCAGAGCACAGTAGAGGTAGAGTACAGTGGACCACAGTAGAGAAAGAGTACAGTGTAGTACAGTAGAGATAGAGTACAGTGGAGTACAGTAGAGATAGAGTACAGTCGAACACAGTAGAGATAAGTGCAGTGGAGTATAGTAGACGTAGAGTACAGTGGAGTACAGTAGAGATAGAGTACAGTCGAACACAGTAGAGATAAGTGCAGTGGAGTATAGTAGACGTAGAGTACAGTGGAGTACAGTAGAGGTAGAGTACAGTGGAGTACCATAGAGGTAGAGTAGAGTGGAGCACATTAGAGGTGGAGTAGAGTAGAGTACAGTAGAGGTAGAGTACAGTGGAGTACAGTAGAAGTAGAGTAAAGTGGAGCACAGTAGAGGTAGAGTGGAGTGGAGTACAGTAGAGGTAGAGTACAGTTGAGTACAGTAGAGGTAGAGTACAGTGGAGCACAGCAGAGGTAGAGTACAGTGGATCACAGTAGAGATAGAGTACAGTGGAGTACAGTGGAGCACAGTAGAGGTAGAGTACAGTGGAGCACAGTAGAAATATATTACAGTGGAGTACAGTAGAGATAGAGTACAGTGGAGTACAGTAGAGGTAGAGTACAGTGGACCACAGTAGAGGTAGAGTAAAGTGGAGTATAGTTGAGGTAGACTAGAGTGGAGTACAGTAGAGGTAGAGTACAGTGGAGTACAGTAGAGATAGAGTACAGTGGAGCACAGTAGAGGTAGAGTACAGTGGAGCACAGTAGAGGTAGAGTACAGTGGAGCACAGTAGAGGTAGAGTACAGTGGAGTACAGTAGAGGTAGTGTACAGTGGAGCACAGTAGAGGTAGAGTACAGTGGAGCACAGTAGAGGTAGAGTACAGTGGGGTACAGTAGAAATAGAGTACAGTGGAGTACAATAGAGATAGAGTACAGTGGAGTAGAGTAGAGATAGAGTACAGTGGAGCACAGCAGAGGTAGAGTACAGTGGTTCACAGTAGAGATAGAGTACAGTGGAGTACAGTGGAGCACAGTAGAGGTAGAGTACATTGGAGAACAGTAGAGATAGAGTACAGTGGAGTACAGTAGAGGTAGAGTACAGTGGAGGACAGTAGAGATATAGTACAGTGGAGTACAGTATAGGCAGATTACAGTGGAGCACAGTAGAGGTAGAGTACAGTGGAGTACAGTGGAGCACAGTAGAGGTGGAGTACAGTCGAGTACAGTAGAGGTAGATAACAGTACAGTACAGTAGAAGTAGAGTACAGTGGAGTACAGTAGAGGTAGAGTACAGTAGAGCACAGTAGAGGTAGAATACAGTGGAGTACAGTAGAGGTAGAGTACAGTGGAGTACAGTAGAGGTAGAGTACAGTGGAGTAAAGTAGAGGTAGAGAACAGTACAGTACAGTAGAGGTAGAGTACAGTAGAGCACAGTAGAGGTAGAATACAGTGGAGTACAGTAGAGGTAGAGTACAGTGGAGTACAGTAGAGATAGAGTACAGTGGAGTACAGTAGAGATAGAGTACAGTCGAACACAGTAGAGATAAGTGCAGTGGAGTATAGTAGACGTAGAGTACAGTGGAGTACAGTAGAGATAGAGTACAGTCGAACACAGTAGAGATAAGTGCAGTGGAGTATAGTAGACGTAGAGTACAGTGGAGTACAGTAGAGGTAGAGTACAGTGGAGTACAGTAGAGGTAGAGTAGAGTGGAGCACATTAGAGGTGGAGTAGAGTAGAGTACAGTAGAGGTAGAGTACAGTGGAGTACAGTAGAAGTAGAGTAAAGTGGAGCACAGTAGAGGTAGAGTGGAGTGGAGTACAGTAGAGGTAGAGTACAGTTGAGTACAGTAGAGGTAGAGTACAGTGGAGCACAGCAGAGGTAGAGTACAGTGGATCACAGTAGAGATAGAGTACAGTGGAGTACAGTGGAGCACAGTAGAGGTAGAGTACAGTGGAGCACAGTAGAAATATATTACAGTGGAGTACAGTAGAGATAGAGTACAGTGGAGTACAGTAGAGGTAGAGTACAGTGGACCACAGTAGAGGTAGAGTAAAATGGAGTATAGTTGAGGTAGACTACAGTGGAGTACAGTAGAGGTAGAGTACAGTGGAGTACAGTAGAGATAGAGTACAGTGGAGCACAGTAGAGGTAGAGTACAGTGGAGCACAGTAGAGGTAGAGTACAGTGGAGCACAGTAGAGGTAGAGTACAGTGGAGTACAGTAGAGGTAGTGTACAGTGGAGCACAGTAGAGGTAGAGTACAGTGGAGCACAGTAGAGGTAGAGTACAGTGGGGTACAGTAGAAATAGAGTACAGTGGAGTACAATAGAGATAGAGTACAGTGGAGTAGAGTAGAGATAGAGTACAGTTGAGCACAGCAGAGGTAGAGTACAGTGGTTCACAGTAGAGATAGAGTACAGTGGAGTACAGTGGAGCACAGTAGAGGTAGAGTACATTGGAGAACAGTAGAGATAGAGTACAGTGGAGTACAGTAGAGGTAGAGTACAGTGGAGCACAGTAGAGATATAGTACAGTGGAGTACAGTATAGGCAGATTACAGTGGAGCACAGTAGAGGTAGAGTACAGTGGAGTACAGTGGAGCACAGTAGAGGTGGAGTACAGTCGAGTACAGTAGAGGTAGATAACAGTACAGTACAGTAGAAGTAGAGTACAGTGGAGTACAGTAGAGGTAGAGTACAGTCGAACACAGTAGAGATAAGTGCAGTGGAGTATAGTAGACGTAGAGTACAGTGGAGTACAGTAGAGGTAGAGTACAGTGGAGTACAGTAGAGGTAGAGTAGAGTGGAGCACATTAGAGGTGGAGTAGAGTAGAGTACAGTAGAGGTAGAGTACAGTGGAGTACAGTAGAAGTAGAGTAAAGTGGAGCACAGTAGAGGTAGAGTGGAGTGGAGTACAGTAGAGGTAGAGTACAGTTGAGTACAGTAGAGGTAGAGTACAGTGGAGCACAGCAGAGGTAGAGTACAGTGGATCACAGTAGAGATAGAGTACAGTGGAGTACAGTGGAGCACAGTAGAGGTAGAGTACAGTGGAGCACAGTAGAAATATATTACAGTGGAGTACAGTAGAGATAGAGTACAGTGGAGTACAGTAGAGGTAGAGTACAGTGGACCACAGTAGAGGTAGAGTAAAATGGAGTATAGTTGAGGTAGACTACAGTGGAGTACAGTAGAGGTAGAGTACAGTGGAGTACAGTAGAGATAGAGTACAGTGGAGCACAGTAGAGGTAGAGTACAGTGGAGTACAGTACAGGTAGAGTACAGTGGAGCACAGTAGAGGTAGAGTACAGTGGAGTACAGTGGAGCACAGTAGAGGTGGAGTACAGTAGAGTAGAGTAGAGGTAGAGTACAGTGGACTACAGTAGAGGTAGAGTACAGTAGAGCACAGTAGAGGTAGAATACATTGGAGTACAGTAGAGGTAGAGTACAGTGGAGTACAGTACATGTAGAGTACAGTGGAGCACAGTAGAGGTAGAGTACAGTGGAGTACAGTAGAGGTGGAGTACAGTGGAGCACAGTAGAGGTAGAGTACAGTGGAGTACAGTGGAGTACAGTAGAGAGAGAGTACAGTAGAGCCAAGTAGAGGTAGAGTACAGTGGAGTACAGTAGAGATAGAGTACAGTAGAGCAGGGTAGAGGTAGAGTACAGTGGAGTACAGTAGAGGTAGAGCACAGTGGAGCACTGTAGAGGTAGAGTACAGTGGAGTACAGTAGAGATAGAGTACATTGGAGAACAGTAGAGGTAGAGTACAGTGGAGCACAGTAGAGGTAGAGTAGAGTGGAGCACAGTAGAGGTAGAGTACAGTGGAGCACTTTAGAGGTGGAGTACAGTGGAGTACAGTAGAGTTAGAGTACAGTGGAGCACAGTAGAGATAGAGTACAGTAGAGCACAGTAGAGGTAGAGTACAGTGGAGTATAGTTGAGGTAGAGTACAGTGGAGTATAGTAGAGGTAGAGTACAGTGGAGTACAGTAGAGGTAGATTACAGTGGAGCACAGTAGAGGTAGAGTACAGTGGAGTATAGTTGAGGTAGACTACAGTGGAGTACAGAGGTAGAGTACAGTGGAGTACAGTAGAGATAGAGTACAGTAGAGCAGAGTAGAGGTAGAGTACAGTGGAGTACAGTAGAGATAGAGCACAGTGGAGCACTGTAGAGGTAGAGTACAGTGGAGTACAGTAGAGGTGGAGTACAGTAGAGTATAGTAATAATAATAATAATAATACATTTTATTTATAATGCGCTTTTCTCAAACCCAAAGCGCATACAATGAAATAAACAAATACAGCAAGAGCAATAAAAACAATTAAGAAAAAGTAGCCTTGAACAAATGTGTCTTAATTAATCCTTTGAATTGTCCCAACGTTGGCGCACTTTTGATTGTAGAAGGAAGTAGATTCCATAGCTTGGGGGCACTGCAGGAAAAAGCTCTTTCCCCCATGGACTTGAGCTTACACAAAGGCTGATGTAATAAGAGAGAATTTGCAGAGCGGAGAGAACGTGATGGGATATAAGGGCTAATAAGATCACGTAGGTACGCTGGAGCGATCCCATGTAATGCCTTGTATGTTAGAATGAGAACTTTAAAATCAATTCTCACCTTTACTGGAAGCCAGTGCAACTGTGGAAGGACCGGTGTAATGTGCTCCCGAGGAGAGGTACGAGTGAGCACACGAGCAGCAGAGTTCTGTATATACTGTAGCCTGTTTAATGATTTTGCTGGAAGGCCAGAGAACAGGGCATTGCAATAGTCTAGCCTAGTTGTAATGATGGCATTTATGAGCCTTTCTGTGTCTACAAAGGAGAGAAATGGTCTAAGTCTTGCAATATTTCTCAGATGGTAAAAAGCAGTTCTAGAGACCTGTTTTATGTGTGCTTCAAAACTCAGCTGTGAGTCAAACATTACACCAAGATTCCGCACATGTGGAGTGGGAGTTACCCTGCTGGAGTCAACAACCAGACTAACCTGCTCAGCCTTACGAATAGACACCACTTTACCAATCAACATCAGTTCCGTTTTAGAGCCATTTAGCTTCAGAAAGTTGTTCTGCATCCATGTGCTGATCTCTGCTAGACAGCTATGCAAAGTTATTATGAGCAATGTGCATCCGGATTTGTGGTGATGTAAATCTGTGTATCATCCGCATAACAGTGATACCCAAGGTCATATTTGCTGATGATCTGCCCAAGTGGAAGCATGTAAATATTAAATAAGATTGGACCTAGCACTGAACCTTGAGGAACTCCCTGTCGCACAGGCACGGTATCCGATTTGTACATGCCCAAGCTTACAAACTGTGCCCGATGCGCTAAATAAGATTTAAACCAACTGAGTACAACTCCAGAAATACCCAGCCAATTTTCCATCCTATCCAGCAAGAGGAAATGACATAGAGTGTCGAAAGCAGCACTGAGGTCTAGCAAGACCAAAATACTGCATACACCAGAATCTGCTGCGATAAGAAGGTCATTTACGACCCTCACTAAGGCGGTCTCAGTGCTATGCCCTTTTCTGAACCCAGATTGAAAAGGTTCAAGAAGACTATTTTGTGCTAGATGATGATTTAGCTGAATAGCCACAGCACGCTCCAGAACTTTGGCCAGGAATGGAAGGTTTGAAATAGGCCTAAAGTTAGACAAATCAGAGACATCACAACCAGGCTTCTTAGGGACTGGTGTAATGGCAGCTATTTTTAATTCTGGAGGGATGAATCCAGAACTCAATGATAAATTTAGAATAGAAAGCATATGAGGGCAAATTAATCCAAGGCAGTTCTTAATAACCGAGAAAGGAACCGGATCTAAAATACTGGTGGTTGAATTCATGGACTTAACTGTATTTGTAATGAAATCAACTCCAACCATATCAAAGTTCGAAAAAGTAGTGATCGGGGGATGTAAAGGCAGTGTATCAACTAACTCAACTGTGGTGATGGTGGTAAGGGAAGCTAGGCTATTCGTGGAAATTTTCCCATTCATTTAAGCTGCCATTGGACGGTTAAGCACTCGGTGGGATCGCTGCTCCAAATGGACGCCCATTTGCCGCTTAAGCTAATGATGGAATGGACACTTTTAGTTTTTGGGGGGTAATGTATAGCAATGCAGTGCATATCCCACAGGGCCCTTGATGGACACCTGTAGGGGGCGATCTCGCTCCACCGGTGGTGTCCACAGATGGCCTACGAAGTCCACGGGGGACCATATGTCCAAAACCTGCATATAGCATCCCCCTAACAGCCTATTCTTCATCCTTTCGTCCACGGAGTGCCTGTTTGTCCCCTTACAGCCTGTTCTTGTCCACTGAGTGCCTGTTTGTCCCCTTACAGCCTGTTCTTGTCCACGGAGTGCCTGTTTGTCCCCTTACAGCCTATTGTTGTCCACGGAGTGCCTTTTTGTCCCCTTAAAGCCTAAATGAAGCTAGGGGGCGGGGATCGATCCCGGACACGCCCCCTGTCCACGGACAGCCTATCCGTCCCCCTTACAGCCTATTTCCCGCACACCCGCTCCACGCCATTGGCCGAAGTCGCGGGGTGGGCGGGGCCGTCCACGGACAGCCTATTTTGTCCCCTTACAGCCTAAATGAAGCTGGGGGCGGGGATCGATCCCGGACACGCCCCCTGTCCACGGATAGCCTATACGTCCCCCTTACAGCCTATTTCCCGCACGCCCGCTCCACGCCATTGGCCGAAGTGGCGGGGTGGGCGGGGCCGTCCACGGACAGCCTATTTTGTCCCCTAACAGCCTAAATGAAGCTAAGGGGCGGGGATCGATCCCCGGACACGCTCCCCCTGCTTAATTTTCTCCAGTTCGTCCCAGAGGCCCCAAAACTCACATGCTGGTAGCCCAGGGGCCCCAACGCCACGTATCAGGAGGACAGGTCTCTAGAGTGCAGGGAAAAATTTTGCAACCACCAAGGCGGCTGAAACCCGGGATCCTGAACCGGGAGCCACTGGACTACCACCGTGTCAAATTTGGAGCCCCTGCGACCTTTCTGCCCCAATTTGACCGGGTGTATCTTGGAAACCACGCCGACTTGGAGCTCCAAACTCCGGGTGTGGGTAGGTACCCATAGGCCCCCCATGACCCAAGAGTATGGAGCCCCAAGTCGGCTTAGCTCCAGAGATATGGCAACTTCATGTGGGACTTTGACCGGGTGTATCTCGGAAACCAAGCCGACTTGGAGCTCCAAACTCCGGGTGTGGGTAGGTACCCATGGGCCCCCCATGACGCCAGAGTATGGAGCCACAAGTCGGCTGGGTTCCTGAGATAAAGCAACTTCCTGTGGGACTTTGACCGGGTGTATCTCGGAAACCACGCCGACTTGGAGCTCCAGACTCCGGGTGTGGGTAGGTACCCATGGGCTCCCCATGACCCCAGAGTATGGAGCCCCAAGTCGGCTTAGCTCCAGAGATATGGCAACTTCCTGTGGGATTTTGATCGGGTGTATCTTGGAAACCACGCCGACTTGGAGCTCCAAACTCCGGGTGTGGGTAGGTACCCATGGGCCCCCCATGATCCCAGAGAATGGAGCCCCAAGTCGGCTTGGTTCCTGAGATAAAGCAACTTCCTGTGGGACTTTGACCAGGTGTATCTCGGAAACCACGCCGACTTGGAGCTCCAAATTCCGGGTGTGGGTAGGTACCCATAGGCCCCCTATGACCCCAGAGTATGGACCCCAAAGTCGGCTTGGATCTTGAGATACACCCGGTCAAAATCCGCATCCCACCTGTACCTTAATAAGTTACTCACTGGCCTTCAACACATGTGTTGAAATCCTCAGTGCCTTACGGGGATTCACCGGCCCTTCAACACATGTGTTGAAATCCTCAGTGCCTTACGGGGATTCACCGGCTGAAAATTTCTAAGTCAGAAACAGCATCCAAGCTGCAACTTATTTGACGGTGGCCCTATAGGCTGTCTGTGGACAGTTGAAAATGATGCAAATTGTGCATAATTAATGGGTTTAATGTACATGAGTGTGTTGTGTGGTGTCCACTGTGTGGTGTACAGTAGGTTTCACCTCATAAAACCACCGTATTTTTTAAATATGAAATTTTGATGTATTGGCATCCCACCTGTAGCTTAATAAGTTACTCACTGGCCTTCAACACATGTGTTGAAATCCCCAGTGCCTTACGGGGATTCACCGGCTGAAAATTTCTAAGTCAAAAACAGCATCCCACCTGCAACTTATTTGACGGAGCCCCTGTAGGCTCCCCGTGGACAGTATGATTTTATGCAAATTGTGAATAATTTCTGGCTGTAATGTACACCAGTGTGTTGTGCTGTGTCCCCTGAATGGTGTACAGTAGGCTTGACCACAAATAACCACTTTATTTATGAAATATGACCTTTTTTAATGCAATGTCCACAAGGAGCCTACAGGGGCTCTGTCAAATAAGTTGCAGGTGGGCTTCAAAGTTTGAACGGCTATAACTCGGGGACCAAGTGGCCTAGCAACACCAAACTCGGATCAAAGTAAGGTCCCCAGGGGCCCTTTCCAACGGGCCCTAGCCCGAGCTTCTAGCGCCCCCAAGAGCCGAGATACGGGGGCCAACAGGAAAGGGTGCACTTCAGAAGGAAGGGTCCCAGAGGCTCGGGACTCTGGGGTCTGAGAGGGCCCCTAGGGACCCCTCACCACCCCAAAGGACGATCCGCTGGGACTTGTCCTTTCCGAGATATAGACCGTTTTGTCCAAAAGTCCCTTATGTATAACCGGGTGTATCTCGGGAGTTAAGCCGAGTTGGAGCTCCAATCTCCGGGCATGAGGGGGGCCCGTTGGGCCCCTTCAGACCCCACCGTTTCCAGCTGCTGGGACCTTCCGTTTCCGAGATACGGCCACTTCCGGTCCAGCTTTGACCGGGTGTATCTCGGAAACCAAGCCGACTTGGAGCACCAAACTCCGGGTGTGAGTAGGTACCCATGGGCTCCCCATGACCCCAGAGTATGGAGCCCCAAGTCGGCTTCGCTCCAGAGATATGGCAACTTCCTGTGGGATTTTGACCGGGTGTATCTCGGAAACCACGCCGACTTGGAGCTCCAAACTCCGGGTGTGGGTAGGTACCCATGGGCCCCCCATGATCCCAGAGAGTGGAGCCCCAAGTCGGCTTGGTTCCTGAGATAAAGCAACTTCCTGTGGGACTTTGACCGGGTGTATCTCGGAAACCACGCCGACTTGGAGCTCCAAATTCCGGGTGTGGGTAGGTACCCATAGGCCCCCTATGACCCCAGAGTATGGACCCCAAAGTCAGCTTGGATCTTGAGATACACCCGGTCAAAATCCGCATCCCACCTGTAGCTTAATAAGTTACTCACTGGCCTTCAACACATGTGTTGAAATCCCCAGTGCCTTACGGGGATTCACCGTCTGAAAATTTCTAAGTAAAAAACAGCATCCCACCTGCAACTTATTTGACGGAGCCCCTGTAGGCTCCCCGTGGACAGTATGATTTTATGCAAATTGTGAATAATTTCTGGCTGTAATGTACACCAGTGTGTTGTGCTGTGTCCCCTGAATGGTGTACAGTAGGCTTGACCACAAATAACCACTTTATTTATGAAATATGACCTTTTAATGCAATGTCCACAAGGAGCCTACAGGGGCTCTGTCAAATAAGTTGCAGGTGGGCTTCAAAGTTTGAACGGCTATAACTCGGGGACCAAGTGGCCTAGCAACACCAAACTCGGATCAAAGTAAGGTCCCCAGGGGCCCTTTCCAACGGGCCCTAGCCCGAGCTTCTAGCGCCCCCAAGAGCCGAGATACGGGGGCCAACAGGAAAGGGTGCACTTCAGAAGGAAGGGTCCCAGAGGCTCGGGACTCTGGGGTCTGAGAGGGCCCCTAGGGGCCCCTCACCACCCCAAAGGACGATCCGCTGGGACTTGTCCTTTCCGAGATATAGACCGTTTTGTCCAAAAGTCCCTTATGTATAACCGGGTGTATCTCGGGAGTTAAGCCGAGTTGGAGCTCCAATCTCCGGGCATGAGGGGGGCCCGTTGGGCCCCTTCAGACCCCACCGTTTCCAGCTGCTGGGACCTTCCGTTTCCGAGATACGGCCACTTCCGGTCCAGCTTTGACCGGGTGTATCTCGGAAACCAAGCCGACTTGGAGCACCAAACTCCGGGTGTGGGTAGGTATCCATGGGCCCCCCATGACCCAAGAGAATGGAGCCCCAAGTCGGCTTGGTTCCTGAGATAAAGCAACTTCCTGTGGGACTTTGACCAGGTGTATCTCGGAAACCACAACGACTTGGAGCTCCAAATTCCGGGTGTGGGTAGGTACCCATAGGCCCCCTATGACCCCAGAGTATGGAGCCCAAAGTCGGCTTGGATCTTGAGATACACCCGGTCAAAATCCGCATCCCACCTGTAGCTTAATAAGTTACTCACTGGCCTTCAACACATGTGTTGAAATCCCCAGTGCCTTACGGGGATTCACCGGCTGAAAATGTCTAAGTCAAAAACAGCATCCCACCTGCAACTTATTTGACAGAGCCCCTGTAGGCTCCCCGTGGACAGTATGATTTTATGCAAATTTTGCACAATTAATATCTGTTATGTACTTCAGTGTGTTGTGTTGTGTCCCCTGAGTGGTGTACAATAGGCTTGACCACAAATAACCACTTTAATATCTTTAATTTTGCACAATTAATATCTGTCCGTCAAATTTAATGCAGTGTCCACGGGGAGCCTACAGGGGCTCCGTCAAATAAGTTGCAGGTGGGACTTCAACCAAAACATCCCACCTGTAACTTATTTGACGGAGCCCCTGTAGGCTCCCCGTGGACAGTATGATTTTATGCAAATTTTGCACAATTAATATCTGTTATGTACTTCAGTGTGTTGTGTTGTGTCCCCTGAGTGGTGTACAATAGGCTTGACCACAAATAACCACTTTATTTATGAAATATGACCTTTTAATGCAATGTCCACAAGGAGCCTACAGGGGCTCTGTCAAATAAGTTGCAGGTGGGCTTCAAAGTTTGAACGGCTATAACTCGGGGACCAAGCGGCCTAGCGACACCAAACTCGGGTCAAAGTAAGGTCTCCAGGGGCCCTTTCCAACGGGCCCTAGCCCGAGCTTTTAGCGCCCCCAAGAGCCGAGATACGGGGGCCAACAGGAAAGGGTGCACTTCAGAAGGAAGGGTCCCAGAGGCTCGGAACTCTGGGGTCTGAGAGGGCCCCTAGGGGCCCCTCACCACCCCAAAGGACGATCCGCTGGGACTTGTCCTTTCCGAGATATAGACCGTTTTGTCCAAAAGTCCCTTATGTATAACCGGGTGTATCTCGGGAGTTAAGCCGAGTTGGAGCTCCAATCTCCGGGCAAGAGGGAGGCCCGTTGGGCCCCTTCAGACCCCACCATCCCCGGCTCGTGGGATCTTTCGTTTCCGAGATACGGCCACTTCCGGTCCAGCTTTGACCGGGTGTATCTCGGAAACCAAGCCGACTTGGAGCACCAAACTCCGGGTGTGAGTAGGTACCCATGGGTTCCCCATGACCCCAGAGTATGGAGCCCCAAGTCGGCTTCGCTCCAGAGATATGGCAACTTCCTGTGGGATTTTGACCGGGTGTATCTCGGAAACCACGCCGACTTGGAGCTCCAAACTCCGGGTGTGGGTAGGTACCCATGGGCCCCCCCATGATCCCAGAGAATGGAGCCCCAAGTCGGCTTGGTTCCTGAGATAAAGCAACTTCCTGTGGGACTTTGACCGGGTGTATCTCGGAAACCACGCCGACTTGGAGCTCCAAATTCCGGGTGTGGGTAGGTACCCATAGTCCCCCTAAGACCCCATAGTATGGAGCCCAAAGTCGGCTTGGATCTTGAGATACACCCGGTCAAAATCCGCACCCCACCTGTAGCTTAATAAGTTACTCACTGGCCTTCAACACATGTGTTGAAATCCCCAGTGCCTTACGGGGATTCACCGGCCCTTCAACACATGTGTTGAAATCCTCAGTGCCTTACGGGGATTCACCGGCTGAAAATTTCTAAGTCAGAAACAGCATCCAACCTGCAACTTATTTGACGGTGGCCCTATAGGCTGTCTGTGGACAGTTGAAAATGATGCAAATTGTGCATAATTAATGGGTTTAATGTACATGAGTGTGTTGTGTGGTGTCCACTGTGTGGTGTACAGTAGGCTTGACCACAAATAACCACTTTATTTATGGAATATGACCTTTTAATGCAATGTCCACAAGGAGCCTACAGGGGCTCTGTCAAATAAGTTGCAGGTGGGCTTCAAAGTTTGAACGGCTATAACTCGGGTACCAAGCGCCCTAGCGACACCAAACTCGGGTCAAAGTAAGGTCCCCAGGGGCCCTTTCCAATGGGCCCTAGCCCGAGCTTCTAGCGCCCCCAAGGGCCGAGATACGGGGGCCAACAGGAAAGGGTGCACTTAAGAAGGAAGGGTCCCAGAGGCTCGGGACTCTGGGGTCTGAGAGGGCCCCTAGGGGCCCCTCACCGCCCGGAAGGATGATCCGCTGGGACTCTTCCTTTCCGAGATATAGACCGTTTTGTCCAAAAGTCCCTTATGTATAACCGGGTGTATCTCGGAAGTTAAGCCTAGTTGGAGCTCCAAACTCCGGGCATGAGGGGGGCCCGTAGGGACCCTTCAGACCCCACCGTTTCCAGCTGCTGGGACCTTCCGTTTCTGAGATACGGCCACTTCCGGTCCAGCTTTGACCGGGTGTATCTCGGAAACCAAGCCGACTTGGAGCACCAAACTCCGGGTGCGGGTAGGTACCCATGGGCCCCCCATGACCCCAGAGTATGGAGCCCCCTGTCGGCTTGGTTCCCGAGATATGGCAACTTCCTGTGGAACTTTGACCGAGTGTATCTCGGAAACCACGCCGACTTGGAGCTCCATGCTCCGGGCATGTGGGGGTACCCATAAGAACCCCTCGACCCCAGAGTATGGAACCCAGAGTCGGCTTGGTTCCAGAGATATGTCAACTTCCTGTGGGACTTTAACCGGGTGTATCTCGGAAACCACGCCGACTTGGAGGTCCATACTCCGGGCATGGGGAGGCACCCTTGGGTTCCCCATGACCCCAGAGTATAGAGCCCCAAGTCGGCTTGGTTCCCGAGTTATGCCCGGTCAAATACGGCATCCCACCTGCAACTTATTTGACGGAGCCCCTGTAGGCTGTTTTTGGACAGTTGGATTTCTATGCTAAGTTTGCATAATTAATATCTGTAATGTACATCAGTGTCATAACAGTGTCTAAATAGGCTGTCTGTGGACAGGATGAAGAACAGACTGTCAGGGGACACCATTGGCACTTCGTGGACAAACCGATGAAGAATAGGCTGTCAGGGGACACCATAGGCACTTCGTGGACAGACCGATGAAGAATAGGCTGTCAGGGGACACCATAGGCTCTTCGTGGACAAGAGGTATATTTCCGCACATTTAGACTGTTAGGGGACACCATAGGCACTTCGTGGACAAAAAGAATGAATTGTAGGCTGTAAGGGGACAAATAGGCTCTCCGTGGACGCCCCGCCCACCCCGCGACTCCGGCCAATGGCGTGGAGCGGGTAGGCGGGAGATAGGCTGTAAGGGGGACGTATAGGCTGTCCGTGGACAGGGGGCGTGTCCGGGATCGATCCCCGCCCCCTGGCTTCATTTAGGCTGTTAGGGGACAAATAGGCACTCCGTGGACAAGAACAGGCTGTAAGGGGGACGTATAGGCTGTCCGTGGACAGGGGGCATGTCCGGGATCAAACCCCGCCCCCCTGGCTTCATTTAGGCTGTTAGGGGACAAACAGGCACTCCGTGGACAAGAATAGGCTGTAAGGGGACAAACAGGCACTCCGTGGACAATAATAGGCTGTAAGGGGACAAACAGGCACTCCGTGGACAAGAATAGGCTGTAAGGGGACAAACAGGCACTCCGTGGACAAGAATAGGCTGTAAGGGGACAAACAGGCACTCCGTGGACAAGAATAGGCTGTAAGGGGACAAACAGGCACTCCGTGGACGCCCACCCGTGACTTATTCGACGGCCGTTGAATGGGTTGAGGGTGGGACGTTGGTGAGCCACCTGGTGGCCGATGCCCGAACTGCGGTTTTGGGGGGTTAACTTCTGGCCCCTCCCATATGGCCCCTGGGGGGTCTAGAGTCTTGGGACCGCCTCTCAGGGGGCCTTGGGGACGGCCCCTTTCAGGAAGGGGCGTCACGGGGCCCCCCAAAAATCATCTAGGGGGCGCCGCGCAGCGTCCACGAAGTGCGTCCCACTCTGCGTCATTTGAGTGGTGCGGTGTACCCTGTTCCGAATGACTTCCCTAAGGCAGTTAAGGGAACTGTATATATCATCAATCTTACCAGTGAAATCATGTAGAAAAGAATTACACTGGTCAGCAGAGGAGTAAACAATGGGCTTAGTTGGTTTAAGAAGATTGTCAACAGTCTTAAATAGAGCTTTAGAATTAGTTGCAGCATTTCCAATGATGTTAGAATAGTAGTTTTTTACGTGCAATGTTAAGAGCAGAGTGGTATTCAGACTGTTGTTGAATATAGCGAAGCCTATGTACCGTCAGGTAAGATTTCTTGTACTGCCGTTCTAATTGCCTTCCAGCAGCCTTCATTAAGCGCAACTCTGGGAGTAGAGGTAGATTACAGTGGACTACAGTAGAGATAGAGTGCAGTGGAGCACAGTAGAGGTAGAGTACAGTGGAGCACAGTAGAGGTAGAGTACAGTGGAGCACAGTAGAGGTAGAGTACAGTGGAGCACAGTAGAGGTAGAGTACAGTGGAGCACAGTAGAGGTAGAGTACAGTGGAGCACAGTAGAGGTAGAGTACAGTGGAGTACAGTAGAGGTAGAGCACAGTGGAGCACTATAGAGGTAGAGTACAGTGAAGTACAGTAGAGATAGAGTACAGTGGAGCACAGTAGAGGTAGAGTATAGTGGAGCACAGTAGAGGTAGAGTACAGTGGAGCACAGTAGAGGTAGAGTACAGTGGAGTACAGTAGAGGTAGTGTACAGTGGAGCACAATAGAGGTAGAGTACAGTGGAGCACAGTAGAGGTAGAGTACAGTGGGGTACAGTAGAAATAGAGTACAGTGGAGCACAGTAGAGTAGAGTACAGTAGAGCACAGTAGAGGTAGAGTACAGTGGAGCACAGTAGAGGTAGAGTACAGTGGAGCACAGTAGAGATAGAGTACAGTGGAATAGAGTAGAGATAGAGTACAGTGGAGCACAGCAGAGGTAGAGTACAGTGGATCACAGTAGAGATAGAGTACAGTGGAGTACAGTGGAGCAAAGTAGAGGTAGAGTACAGTGGAGAACAGTAGAGATAGAGTACAGTGGAGTACAGTAGAGGTAGAGTACAGTGGAGCACAGTAGAGATAGAGTACAGTGGAGTACAGTAGAGGTAGAGTACAGTGGAGCACAGTAGAGGTAGAGTACAGTGGAGTACAGTGGAGCACAGTAGAGGTGGAGTACAGTAGAGTACAGTAGAGGTAGAGAACAGTACAGTACAGTAGAGGTAGAGTACAGTGGAGCACAGTAGAGATAGAGTACAGTAGAGCACAGTAGAGGTAGAGTACAGGGGAGTACAGTAGAGGTAGAGTACAGTGGAGTACATTAGAGAGAGAGTACAGTGGAGTACAGTAGAAGAAGAGTAGAGTGGAGTAGAGTAGAGATAGAACACAGTGGAGCACAGCAGAGGTAGAGTACAGTGGAGTAGAGTAGAGGTAGAGTACAGTGGAGTACATTAGAGAGAGAGTACAGTGGAGTACAGTAGAAGAAGAGTACAGTGGAGTACAGTAGAGATAGAGTACAGTGGAGCACAGTAGAGATAGAGTACAGTAGAGCACAGTAGAGGTAGAGTACAGTGGAGTACAGTAGAGGTAGAGTACGGTGGAGTACATTAGAGAGAGAGTACAGTGGAGTACAGTAGAGGTAGAGTACAGTGGAGCACAGTAGAGGTAGAGTACAGTGGAGCACAGTAGAGGTAGAGTACAGTGGAGCACAGTAGAGGTAGAGTACAGTGGAGTACAGTAGAAGTAGAGCACAGTGGAGCACTGTAGAGGTAGAGTACAATGGAGTTCAGAAGAGATAGAGTACAGTGGAGCACAGTAGAGGTAGAGTACAGTGGAGCACAGTAGAGGTAGAGTACAGTGGAGTACAGTAGAGGTAGTGTACAGGGGAGCACAGTAGAGGTAGAGTACAGTGGAGCACAATAGAGGTAGAGTACAGTAGAGCACAGTAGAGGAAGAGTACAGTGGAGCACAGTAGAGATAGAGTACAGTGGAGTGCAGTGGAGCACCGTAGAGGTAGAGTACAGTGGAGTACAATAAAGATAGAGTACAGTGGAGTAGAGTAGAGATAGAGTACAGTGGAGCACAGCAGAGGTAGAGTACAGTGGATCACAGTAGAGATAGAGTACAGTGGAGTACAGTGGAGCACAGTAGAGGTAGAGTACAGTGGAGAACAGAAGAGATAGAGTACAGTGGAGTACAGTAGAGGTAGAGTACAGTGGAGCACAGTAGAGATAGAGTACAGTGGAGTACAGTAGAGGTAGAGTACAGGGGAGCACAGTAGAGGTAGAGTACAGTGGAGTACAATGGAGCACAGTAGAGGTGGAGTACAGTAGAGGTAGAGAACAGTACAGTACAGTAGAGGTAGAGTACAGTGGAGTACAGTAGAGGTAGAGTACAGTAGAGCACAGCTGAGGTAGAATACAGTGGAGTACAGTAGAGGTAGAGTACAGTGGAGTACAGTAGAGATAGAGTACAGTGGAGCACAGTAGAGGTAGAGTACAGTGGAGCACAGTAGAGGTAGAGTGCAGTGGAGCACAGTAGAGGTAGAGTACAGTGGGGCACAGTAGAGGCAGAGTACAGTGGGGTACAGTAGAAATAGAGTACAGTGGAGCACAGTAGAGTACAGTAGAGCACAGTAGAGGTAGAGTACAGTGGAGCACAGTAGAGATAGAGTACAGTGGAGTACAGTAGAGGAAGAGTACAGTGAAGTACAGTGGAGCACAGTAGAGGTGGAGTACAGTAGAGTACAGTAGAGGTAGAGTACAGTGGAGTACAATAGAGATAGAGTACAGTGGAGTAGAGTAGAGATAGAGTACAGTGGAGCACAGCAGAGGTAGAGTACAGTGGATCACAATAGAGATAGAGTACAGTGGATTACAGTAGAGGTAGAGAACAGTTCAGTACTGTAGAGGTAGAGTACAGTAGAGTACAGTAGCAGTAGAATACAGTGGAGTACAGTAGAGGTAGAGTACAGTGGAGCACAGTAGAGGTGGAGTACAGTAGAGTACAGTAGAGGTAGAGAACAGTAAAGTACAGTAGAGGTAGAGTACAGTAGAGCACAGTAGAGGTAGAATACAGTGGAGTACAGTAGAGGTAGAGTACAGTGGAGTACAGTTCAGGTAGAGTACAGTGGAACACAGTAGAGGTAGAGTACAGTGGAGTACAGTAGAGGTAGAGTACAGTGGAGCACAGTAGAGGTAGAGTACAGTGGAGCACAGTAGAGGTGGAGTACAGTGGAGTACAGTAGAGGTAGAGTACAGTGGAGCACTGTAGAGGTGGAGTACAGTGGAGTACAGTAGAGGTAGAGTACAGTGGAGCACAGTAGAGGTAGAGTACAGTGGAGTAGAGTAGAGGTAGAGTACAGTGGAGCACAGTAGATGTAGAGTACAGTAGAGCACAGTAGAGGTAGAGTACAGTGGAGCACAGTAGAGATAGAGTACAATGGAGCACAGTAGAGGAAGAGTACAGTGGAGTACAGTGGAGCACAGTAGAGGTGGAGTACTGTAGAGTACAGTAGAGGTAGAGTACAGTGGAGTACAATATAGATAGAGTACAGTGGAGTAGAGTAGAGATAGAGTACAGTGGAATACAGTACAGGTAGAATACAGTGGAGCAGAGTAGAGGTAGAGTACAGTGGAGTACAGTAGAGGTAGAGTACAGTGGAGCACAGTAGAGGTAGAGTAAAGTGGAGTACAATGGAGCACAGTAGAGGTAGAGTACAGTAGAGTAGAGTAGAGGTAGAGTACAGTGGAGTACAGTAGAGATAGAGTACAGTGGAGTAGAGTAGAGTTAGAGTACAGTGGAGTAGAGTAGAGATAGAGTACAGTGGAGTATAGTTGAGGTAGAGTACAGTGGAGCAAAGTAGAGGTAGAGTAGAGTGGAGTATATTTGAGGTAGACTACAGTGGAATACAGTAGAGGTAGAGTACAGTAGAGCACAGTAGAGGTGAAATACAATGGAGTACAGTAGAGGTAGAGTACAGTGGAGTACAGTAGAGATAGAGTACAGTGGAGCACAGTAGAGGTAGAGTACAGTGGAGTACAGTAGAGGTAGAGTACAGTGGAGCACAGTAGAGGTAGAGTACAGTGGAGTACAGTGGAGCACAGTAGAGGTGGAGTACAGTAGAGTACAGTAGAGGTAGAGTACAGTGGAGTACAGTAGAGATAGAGTACAGTGGAGTAGAGTAGAGATAGAGCACAGTGGAGCACAGTAGAGGTAGAGTACAGTGGAGTACAGTAGAAGTAGAGCACAGTGGAGCACTGTAGAGGTAGAGTACAGTGGAGTTCAGAAGAGATAGAGTACAGTGGAGCACAGTAGAGGTAGAGTACAGTGGAGCACAGTAGAGGTAGAGTACAGTGGAGTACAGTAGAGGTGGTGTACAGGGGAGCACAGTAGAGGTAGAGTACAGTGGAGCACAATAGAGGTAGAGTACAGTAGAGCACAGTAGAGGAAGAGTACAGTGGAGCACAGTAGAGATAGAGTACAGTGGAGTACAGTGGAGCACAGTAGAGGTAGAGTACAGTGGAGTACAATAAAGATAGAGTACAGTGGAGTAGAGTAGAGATAGAGTACAGTGGAGCACAGCAGAGGTAGAGTACATTGGATCACAGTAGAGATAGAGTACAGTGGAGTACAGTGGAGCACAGTAGAGGTAGAGTACAGTGGAGAACAGTAGAGATAGAGTACAGTGGAGTACAGTAGAGGTAGAGTACAGTGGAGCACAGTAGAGATAGAGTACAGTGGAGTACAGTAGAGGTAGAGTACAGTGGAGCACAGTAGAGGTAGAGTACAGTGGAGTACAATGGAGCACAGTAGAGGTGGAGTACAGTAGAGGTAGAGAACAGTACAGTACAGTAGAGGTAGAGTACAGTGGAGTACAGTAGAGGTAGAGTACAGTAGAGCACAGCTGAGGTAGAATACAGTGGAGTACAATAGAGGTAGAGTACAGTGGAGTACAGTAGAGATAGAGTACAGTGGAGCACAGTAGAGGTAGAGTACAGTGGAGCACAGTAGAGGTAGAGTACAGTGGAGCACAGTAGAGGTAGAGTACAGTGGGGCACAGTAGAGGCAGAGTACAGTGGGGTACAGTAGAAATAGAGTACAGTGGAGCACAGTAGAGTACAGTAGAGCACAGTAGAGGTAGAGTACAGTGGAGCACAGTAGAGATAGAGTACAGTGGAGTACAGTAGAGGAAGAGTACAGTGAAGTACAGTGGAGCACAGTAGAGGTGGAGTACAGTAGAGTACAGTAGAGGTAGAGTACAGTGGAGTACAATAGAGATAGAGTACAGTGGAGTAGAGTAGAGATAGAGTACAGTGGAGCACAGCAGAGGTAGAGTACAGTGGATCACAGTAGAGATAGAGTACAGTGGAGTACAGTAGAGGTAGAGAACAGTTCAGTACTGTAGAGGTAGAGTACAGTAGATTACAGTAGCAGTAGAATACAGTGGAGTACAGTAGAGGTAGAGTACAGTGGAGCACAGTAGAGGTGGAGTACAGTAGAGTACAGTAGAGGTAGAGAACAGTAAAGTACAGTAGAGGTAGAGTACAGTAGAGCACAGTAGAGGTAGAATACAGTGGAGTACAGTAGAGGTAGAGTACAGTGGAGTACAGTTCAGGTAGAGTACAGTGGAACACAGTAGAGGTAGAGTACAGTGGAGTACAGTAGAGGTAGAGTACAGTGGAGCACAGTAGAGGTAGAGTACAGTGGAGCACAGTAGAGGTGGAGTACAGTAGAGTAGAGTAGAGGTAGAGTACAGTGGAGTACAGTAGAGATAGAGTAGAGTGGAGTAGAGTAGATATAGAGTACAGTGGAGTAGAGTAGAGATAGAGTACAGTGGAGTATAGTTGAGGTAGAGTACAGTGGAGCACAGTAGAAATAGAGTACAGTGGAGTACAGTAGAGGTAGAGTACAGTGGAGCACATTAGAGGTAGAGTACAGTGGAGTATAGTTGAGGTAGACTACAGTGGAGTACAGTAGAGATAGAGTACAGTAGAGCAGAGTAGAGGTAGAGTACAGTGGAGTACAGTAGAGGTAGAGTACAGTGGAGCACTGTAGAGGTGGAGTACAGTGGAGTACAGTAGAGGTAGAGTACAGTGGAGTACAGTAGAGATAGAGTACAGTGGAGTAGAGTAGAGATAGAGCACAGTGGAGCACAGTAGAGATAGAGTACAGTAGAGCACAGTAGAGGTAGAGTACAGTGGAGTACAGTAGAGGTAGAGTACAGTGGAGTACCTTAGAGAGAGAGTACAGTGGAGTACAGTAGAAGAAGAGTACAGTGGAGCACAGTAGAGGTAGAGTACAGTGGAGCACAGTGGAGGTAGAGTACAGTGGAGTACAGTAGAAATAGAGCACAGTGGAGCACTGTAGAGGTGGAGTACAGTGGAGTACAGAAGAGATGGAGTACAGTGGAGCACAGTAGAGGTAGAGTACAGTGGAGCACAGTAGAGGTAGAGTACAGTGGAGCACAGTAGAGGTAGAGTACAGTGGAGTACAGTAGAGGTAGTGTACAGTGGAGCACAGTAGAGGTAGAGTACAGTGGAGCACAGTAGAGGTAGAGTACAGTAGAGCACAGTAGAGGTAGAGTACAGTGGAGCACAGTAGAGATAGAGTACAGTGGAGCACAGTAGGGGTAGAGTACAGTGGAGTACAATAAAGATAGAGTACAGTGGAGTAGAGTAGAGATAGAGTACAGTGAAGCACAGCAGAGGTAGAGTACAGTGGATCACAGTAGAGATAGAGTACAGTGGAGTACAGTGGAGCACTGTAGAGGTAGAGTACAGTGGAGAACAGTAGAGATAGAGTACAGTGGAGTACAGTAGAGGTAGAGTACAGTGTTGCACAGTAGAGATAGAGCACAGTGGAGTACAGTAGATGTAGAGTACAGTGGAGCACAGTAGAGGTAGAGTACAGTGGAGTACAATGGAGCACAGTAGAGGTGGAGTACAGTAGAGTACAGTAAAGGTAGAGAACAGTACAGTACAGTAGAGGTAGAGTACAGTGGAGTACAGTAGAGGTAGAGTACAGTAGAGCACAGTAGAGGTAGAATACAGTGGAGTACAGTAGAGGTAGAGTACAGTGGAGCACAGTAGAGATAGAGTACAGTGGAGTACAGTAGAGGTAGAGTACAGTGGAGCACATTAGAGGTAGAGTACAGTGGAGTATAGTTGAGGTAGACTACAGTGGAGTACAGTAGAAATAGAGTACAGTAGAACAGAGTAGAGGTAGAGTACAGTGGAGTACAGTAGAGGTAGAGTACAGTGGAGCACTGTAGAGGTGGAGTACAGTGGAGTACAGTAGAGGTAGAGTACAGTGGAGCACAGTAGAGGTAGAGTACAGTGGAGTAGAGTAGAGGTAGAGTACAGTAGAGCACAGTAGAGATAGAGTAGAGCAGAGCACAGTAGAGGTAGAGTACAGTGGAGCACAGTAGAGGAAGAGTACAGTGTAGTACAGTAGAGATAGAGTACAGTGGAGTACAGTAGAGATAGAGTACAGTCGAACACAGTAGAGATAAGTGCAGTGGAGTATAGTAGACGTAGAGTACAGTGGAGTACAGTAGAGATAGAGTACAGTCGAACACAGTAGAGATAAGTGCAGTGGAGTATAGTAGACGTAGAGTACAGTGGAGTACAGTAGAGGTAGAGTACAGTGGAGTACAGTAGAGGTAGAGTAGAGTGGAGCACATTAGAGGTGGAGTAGAGTAGAGTACAGTAGAGGTAGAGTACAGTGGAGTACAGTAGAAGTAGAGTAAAGTGGAGCACAGTAGAGGTAGAGTAGAGTGGAGTACAGTAGAGGTAGAGTACAGTTGAGTTACAGTAGAGGTAGAGTACAGTGGAGTAGAGTAGAGATAGAGTACAGTGGAGCACAGCAGACGTAGAGTACAGTGGATCACAGTAGAGATAGAGTACAGTGGAGTACAGTGGAGCACAGTAGAGGTAGAGTACAGTGGAGCACAGTAGAAATATATTACAGTGGAGTACAGTAGAGATAGAGTACAGTGGAGTACAGTAGAGGTAGAGTACAGTGGACCACAGTAGAGGTAGAGTAAAGTGGAGTATAGTTGAGGTAGACTACAGTGGAGTACAGTAGAGGTAGAGTACAGTGGAGTACAGTAGAGATAGAGTACAGTGGAGCACAGTAGAGGTAGAGTACAGTGGAGCACAGTAGAGGTAGAGTACAGTGGAGCACAGTAGAGGTAGAGTACAGTGGAGTACAGTAGAGGTAGTGTACAGTGGAGCACAGTAGAGGTAGAGTACAGTGGAGCACAGTAGAGGTAGAGTACAGTGGGGTACAGTAGAAATAGAGTACAGTGGAGCACATTAGAGTACAGTAGAGCACAGTAGAGGTAGAGTACAGTGGAGCACCGTAGAGATAGAGTACAGTGGAGTACAGTAGAGGAAGAGTGCAGTGGAGTACAGTGGAGCACAGTAGAGGTGGAGTACAGTAGAGTACAGTAGAGGTAGAGTACACTGCAGTACAATAGAGATAGAGTACAGTGGAGTAGAGTAGAGATAGAGTACAGTGGAGCACAGCAGAGGTAGAGTACAGTGGATCACAGTAGAGATAGAGTACAGTGGAGTACAGTGGAGCACAGTAGAGGTAGAGTACAGTGGAGAACAGTAGAGATAGAGTACAGTGGAGTACAGTAGAGGTAGAGTACAGTGGAGCACAGTAGAGATATAGTACAGTGGAGTACAGTATAGGTAGAGTACAGTGGAGCACAGTAGAGGTAGAGTACAGTGGAGCACAGTAGAGGTAGAGTACAGTAGAGCACAGTAGAGGTAGAGTACAGTGGAGTACAGTAGAGGTAGAGTACAGTGGAGTACATTAGAGAGAGAGTACAGTGGGGTACAGTAGAAATAGAGTACAGTGGAGCACATTAGAGTACAGTAGAGCACAGTAGAGGTAGAGTACAGTGGAGCACCGTAGAGATAGAGTACAGTGGAGTACAGTAGAGGAAGAGTGCAGTGGAGTACAGTGGAGCACAGTAGAGGTGGAGTACAGTAGAGTACAGTAGAGGTAGAGTACAGTGCAGTACAATAGAGATAGAGTACAGTGGAGTAGAGTAGAGATAGAGTACAGTGTAGTACAGTAGAGATAGAGTACAGTGGAGTACAGTAGAGATAGAGTACAGTCGAACACAGTACAGATAAGTGCAGTGGAGTATAGTAGACGTAGAGTACAGTGGAGTACAGTAGAGATAGAGTACAGTCGAACACAGTAGAGATAAGTGCAGTGGAGTATAGTAGACGTAGAGTACAGTGGAGTACAGTAGAGGTAGAGTACAGTGGAGTACAGTAGAGGTAGAGTAGAGTGGAGCACATTAGAGGTGGAGTAGAGTAGAGTACAGTAGAGGTAGAGTACAGTGGAGTACAGTAGAAGTAGAGTAAAGTGGAGCACAGTAGAGGTAGAGTAGAGTGGAGTACAGTAGAGGTAGAGTACAGTTGAGTTACAGTAGAGGTAGAGTACAGTGGAGTAGAGTAGAGATAGAGTACAGTGGAGCATAGCAGACGTAGAGTACAGTGGATCACAGTAGAAATAGAGTACAGTGGAGTACAGTGGAGCACAGTAGAGGTAGAGTACAGTGGAGCACAGTAGAAATATATTACAGTGGAGTACAGTAGAGATAGAGTACAGTGGAGTACAGTAGAGGTAGAGTACAGTGGACCACAGTAGAGGTAGAGTAAAGTGGAGTATAGTTGAGGTAGACTACAGTGGAGTACAGTAGAGGTAGAGTACAGTGGAGTACAGTAGAGATAGAGTACAGTGGAGCACAGTAGAGGTAGAGTACAGTGGAGCACAGTAGAGGTAGAGTACAGTGGAGCACAGTAGAGGTAGAGTACAGTGGAGTACAGTAGAGGTAGTGTACAGTGGAGCACAGTAGAGGTAGAGTACAGTGGAGCACAGTAGAGGTAGAGTACAGTGGGGTACAGTAGAAATAGAGTACAGTGGAGCACATTAGAGTACAGTAGAGCACAGTAGAGGTAGAGTACAGTGGAGCACCGTAGAGATAGAGTACAGTGGAGTACAGTAGAGGAAGAGTGCAGTGGAGTACAGTGGAGCACAGTAGAGGTGGAGTACAGTAGAGTACAGTAGAGGTAGAGTACAGTGCAGTACAATAGAGATAGAGTACAGTGGAGTAGAGTAGAGATAGAGTACAGTGGAGCACAGCAGAGGTAGAGTACAGTGGATCACAGTAGAGATAGAGTACAGTGGAGTACAGTGGAGCACAGTAGAGGTAGAGTACAGTGGAGAACAGTAGAGATAGAGTACAGTGGAGTACAGTAGAGGTAGAGTACAGTGGAGCACAGTAGAGATATAGTACAGTGGAGTACAGTATAGGTAGAGTACAGTGGAGCACAGTAGAGGTAGAGTACAGTGGAGCACAGTAGAGGTAGAGTACAGTAGAGCACAGTAGAGGTAGAGTACAGTGGAGTACAGTAGAGGTAGAGTACAGTGGAGTACATTAGAGAGAGAGTACAGTGGAGTACAGTAGAAGAAGAGTACAGTGGAGTACAGTAGAGATAGAGTACAGTGGAGTACAGTAGAGGTAGAGTACAGTGGAGTACAGTAGAGGTAGAGTACAGTGGAGTACATTAGAGAGAGAGTACAGTGGAGCACAGTAGAGATAGAGTACAGTAGAGCACAGTAGAGGTAGAGTACAGTGGAGTACAGTAGAGGTAGAGTACAGTGGAGTACATTAGAGAGAGAGTACAGTGGAGTACAGTAGAAGAAGAGTAGAGTGGAGTAGAGTAGAGATAGAACACAGTGGAGCACAGCAGAGGTAGAGTACAGTGGAGTACAGTAGAGGTAGAGTACAGTGGAGTACATTAGAGAGAGAGTACAGTGGAGTACAGTAGAAGAAGAGTACAGTGGAGTACCGTAGAGATAGAGTACAGTGGAGCACAGTAGAGATAGAGTACAGTAGAGCACAGTAGAGGTAGAGTACAGTGGAGTACAGTAGAGGTAGAGTACGGTGGAGTACATTAGAGAGAGAGTACAGTGGAGTACAGTAGAGGTAGAGTACAGTGGAGCACAGTAGATGTAGAGTACAGTGGAGCACAGTAGAGGTAGAGTACAGTGGAGCACAGTAGAGGTAGAGTACAGTGGAGTACAGTAGAAGTAGAGCACAGTGGAGCATTGTAGAGGTAGAGTACAGTGGAGTTCAGAAGAGATAGAGTACAGTGGAGCACAGTAGAGGTAGAGTACAGTGGAGCACAGTAGAGGTAGAGTACAGTGGAGTACAGTAGAGGTAGTGTACAGGGGAGCACAGTAGAGGTAGAGTACAGTGGAGCACAATAGAGGTAGAGTACAGTAGAGCACAGTAGAGGTAGAGTACAGTGGAGCACAGTAGAGATAGAGTACAGTGGAGTAGAGTAGATATAGAGTACAGTGGAGTAGAGTAGAGATAGAGTACAGTGGAGTATAGTTGAGGTAGAGTACAGTGGAGCACAGTAGAGATAGAGTACAGTGGAGTACAGTAGAGTTAGAGTACAGTGGAGCACATTAGAGGTAGAGTACAGTGGAGTATAGTTGAGGTAGACTACAGTGGAGTACAGTAGAGATAGAGTACAGTAGAGCAGAGTAGAGGTAGAGTACAGTGGAGTACAGTAGAGCACTGTAGAGGTAGAGTACAGTGGAGAACAGTAGAGATAGAGTACAGTGGAGTACAGTAGAGGTAGAGTACAGTGTTGCACAGTAGAGATAGAGCACAGTGGAGTACAGTAGATGTAGAGTACAGTGGAGCACAGTAGAGGTAGAGTACAGTGGAGTACAATGGAGCACAGTAGAGGTGGAGTACAGTAGAGTACAGTAGAGGTAGAGAACAGTACAGTACAGTAGAGGTAGAGTACAGTGGAGTACAGTAGAGGTAGAGTACAGTAGAGCACAGTAGAGGTAGAATACAGTGGAGTACAGTAGAGGTAGAGTACAGTGGAGCACAGTAGAGATAGAGTACAGTGGAGTACAGTAGAGGTAGAGTACAGTGGAGCACATTCGAGGTAGAGTACATTGGAGTATAGTTGAGGTAGACTACAGTGGAGTACAGTAGAGATAGAGTACAGTAGAACAGAGTAGAGGTAGAGTACAGTGGAGTACAGTAGAGCACAGTAGAGGTAGAATACAGTGGAGTACAGTAGAGGTAGAGTACAGTGGAGCACAGTAGAGATAGAGTACAGTGGAGTACAGTAGAGGTAGAGTACAGTGGAGCACATTAGAGGTAGAGTACAGTGGAGTATAGTTGAGGTAGACTACAGTGGAGCACCGTAGAGATAGAGTACAGTGGAGTACAGTAGAGGAAGAGTGCAGTGGAGTACAGTGGAGCACAGTAGAGGTGGAGTACAGTAGAGTACAGTAGAGGTAGAGTACAGTGCAGTACAATAGAGATAGAGTACAGTGGAGTAGAGTAGAGATAGAGTACAGTGGAGCACAGCAGAGGTAGAGTACAGTGGATCACAGTAGAGATAGAGTACAGTGGAGTACAGTGGAGCACAGTAGAGGTAGAGTACAGTGGAGAACAGTAGAGATAGAGTACAGTGGAGTACAGTAGAGGTAGAGTACAGTGGAGCACAGTAGAGATATAGTACAGTGGAGTACAGTATAGGTAGAGTACAGTGGAGCACAGTAGAGGTAGAGTACAGTGGAGCACAGTAGAGGTAGAGTACAGTAGAGCACAGTAGAGGTAGAGTACAGTGGAGTACAGTAGAGGTAGAGTACAGTGGAGTACATTAGAGAGAGAGTACAGTGGAGTACAGTAGAAGAAGAGTACAGTGGAGTACAGTAGAGATAGAGTACAGTGGAGTACAGTAGAGGTAGAGTACAGTGGAGTACAGTAGAGGTAGAGTACAGTGGAGTACATTAGAGAGAGAGTACAGTGGAGCACAGTAGAGATAGAGTACAGTAGAGCACAGTAGAGGTAGAGTACAGTGGAGTACAGTAGAGGTAGAGTACAGTGGAGTACATTAGAGAGAGAGTACAGTGGAGTACAGTAGAAGAAGAGTAGAGTGGAGTAGAGTAGAGATAGAACACAGTGGAGCACAGCAGAGGTAGAGTACAGTGGAGTACAGTAGAGGTAGAGTACATTGGAGTACATTAGAGAGAGAGTACAGTGGAGTACAGTAGAAGAAGAGTACAGTGGAGTACCGTAGAGATAGAGTACAGTGGAGCACAGTAGAGATAGAGTACAGTAGAGCACAGTAGAGGTAGAGTACAGTGGAGTACAGTAGAGGTAGAGTACGGTGGAGTACATTAGAGAGAGAGTACAGTTGAGTACAGTAGAGGTAGAGTACAGTGGAGCACAGTAGAGGTAGAGTACAGTGGAGCACAGTAGAGGTAGAGTACAGTGGAGCACAGTAGAGGTAGAGTACAGTGGAGTACAGTAGAAGTAGAGCACAGTGGAGCATTGTAGAGGTAGAGTACAGTGGAGTTCAGAAGAGATAGAGTACAGTGGAGCACAGTAGAGGTAGAGTACAGTGGAGCACAGTAGAGGTAGAGTACAGTGGAGCACAGTAGAGGTAGAGTACAGTGGAGTACAGTAGAGGTAGTGTACAGGGGAGCACAGTAGAGGTAGAGTACAGTGGAGCACAATAGAGGTAGAGTACAGTAGAGCACAGTAGAGGTAGAGTACAGTGGAGCACAGTAGAGATAGAGTACAGTGGAGTACAGTGGAGCACAGTAGAGGTAGAGTACAGTGGAGTACAATAAAGATAGAGTACAGTGGAGTAGAGTAGAGATAGAGTACAGTGGAGCACAGCAGAGGTAGAGTACAGTGGATCACAGTAGAGATAGAGTACAGTGGAGTACAGTGGAGCACAGTAGAGGTAGAGTACAGTGGAGAACAGTAGAGATAGAGTACAGTGGAGTACAGTAGAGGTAGAGTACAGTGGAGCACAGTAGAGATAGAGTACAGTGGAGTACAGTAGAGGTAGAGTACAGTGGAGCACAGTAGAGGTAGAGTACAGTGGAGTACAATGGAGCACAGTAGAGGTGGAGTACAGTAGAGGTAGAGAACAGTACAGTACAGTAGAGGTAGAGTACAGTGGAGTACAGTAGAGGTAGAGTACAGTGGAGCACAGTAGAGCTAGAGTACAGTGGAGCACAGTAGAGGTAGAGTACAGTGGAGCACAGTAGAGGTAGAGTACAGTGGGGCACAGTAGAGGCAGAGTACAGTGGGGTACAGTAGAAATAGAGTACAGTGGAGCACAGTAGAGTACAGTAGAGCACAGTAGAGGTAGAGTACAGTGGAGCACAGTAGAGATAGAGTACAGTGGAGTACAGTAGAGGAAGAGTACAGTGAAGTACAGTGGAGCACAGTAGAGGTGGAGTACAGTAGAGTACAGTAGAGATAGAGTACAGTGGAGCACAGCAGAGGTAGAGTACAGTGGATCACAGTAGAGATAGAGTACAGTGGAGTACAGTGGAGCACAGTAGAGGTAGAGTACAGTGGAGAACAGTAGAGATAGAGTACAGTGGAGTACAGTAGAGGTAGAGTACAGTGGAGCACAGTAGAGATAGAGTACAGTGGAGTACAGTAGAGGTAGAGAACAGTGGAGCACAGTAGAGGTAGAGTACAGTGGAGTACAATGGAGCACAGTAGAGGTGGAGTACAGTAGAGGTAGAGAACAGTACAGTACAGTAGAGGTAGAGTACAGTGGAGTACAGTAGAGGTAGAGTACAGTGGAGTACAGTAGAGATAGAGTACAGTGGAGCACAGTAGAGCTAGAGTACAGTGGAGCACAGTAGAGGTAGAGTACAGTGGAGCACAGTAGAGGTAGAGTACAGTGGGGCACAGTAGAGGCAGAGTACAGTGGGGTACAGTAGAAATAGAGTACAGTGGAGCACAGTAGAGTACAGTAGAGCACAGTAGAGGTAGAGTACAGTGGAGCACAGTAGAGATAGAGTACAGTGGAGTACAGTAGAGGAAGAGTACAGTGAAGTACAGTGGAGCACAGTAGAGGTGGAGTACAGTAGAGTACAGTAGAGGTAGAGTACAGTGGAGTACAATAGAGATAGAGTACAGTGGAGTAGAGTAGAGATAGAGTACAGTGGAGCACAGCAGAGGTAGAGTACAGTGGATCACAGTAGAGATAGAGTACAGTGGAGTACAGTAGAGGTAGAGAACAGTACAGTACAGTAGAGGTAGAGTACAGTAGAGCACAGTAGCGGTAGAATACAGTGGAGTACAGTAGAGGTAGAGTACAGTGGAGCACAGTAGAGGTGGAGTACAGTAGAGTACAGTAGAGGTAGAGAACAGTAAAGTACAGTAGAGGTAGAGTACAGTAGAGCACAGTAGAGGTAGAATACAGTGGAGTACAGTAGAGGTAGAGTACAGTGGAGTACAGTACAGGTAGAGTACAGAGGAACACAGTAGAGGTAGAGTACAGTGGAGTACAGTAGAGGTAGAGTACAGTGGAGCACAGTAGAGGTAGAGTACAGTGGAGCACAGTAGAGGTGGAGTACAGTAGAGTAGAGTAGAGGTAGAGTACAGTGGAGTACAGTAGAGATAGAGTACAGTGGAGTAGAGTAGATATAGAGTACAGTGGAGTAGAGTAGAGATAGACTACAGTGGAGTATAGTTGAGGTAGAGTACAGTGGAGCACAGTAGAGATAGAGTACAGTGGAGTACAGTAGAGTTAGAGTACAGTGGAGCACATTAGAGGTAGAGTACAGTGGAGTATAGTTGAGGTAGACTACAGTGGAGTACAGTAGAGATAGAGTACAGTAGAGCAGAGTAGAGGTAGAGTACAGTGGAGTACAGTAGAGCACTGTAGAGGTAGAGTACAGTGGAGAACAGTAGAGATAGAGTACAGTGGAGTACAGTAGAGGTAGAGTACAGTGTTGCACAGTAGAGATAGAGCACAGTGGAGTACAGTAGATGTAGAGTACAGTGGAGCACAGTAGAGGTAGAGTACAGTGGAGTACAATGGAGCACAGTAGAGTACAGTAGAGGTAGAGAACAGTACAGTACAGTAGAGGTAGAGTACAGTGGAGTACAGTAGAGGTAGAGTACAGTAGAGCACAGTAGAGGTAGAATACAGTGGAGTACAGTAGAGGTAGAGTACAGTGGAGCACAGTAGAGATAGAGTACAGTGGAGTACAGTAGAGGTAGAGTACAGTGGAGCACATTAGAGGTAGAGTACAGTGGAGTATAGTTGAGGTAGACTACAGTGGAGTACAGTAGAGATAGAGTACAGTAGAACAGAGTAGAGGTAGAGTACAGTGGAGTACAGTAGAGGTAGAGTACAGTGGAGCACTGTAGAGGTGGAGTACAGTGGAGTACAGTAGAGGTAGAGTACAGTGGAGCACAGTAGAGGTAGAGTACAATGGAGTAGAGTAGAGGTAGAGTACAGTAGAGCACAGTAGAGATAGAGTAGAGCAGAGCACAGCAGAGGTAGAGTACAGTGGAGCACAGTAGAGGAAGAGTACAGTGTAGTACAGTAGAGATAGAGTACAGTGGAGTACAGTAGAGATAGAGTACAGTCGAACACAGTACAGATAAGTGCAGTGGAGTATAGTAGACGTAGAGTACAGTGGAGTACAGTAGAGATAGAGTACAGTCGAACACAGTAGAGATAAGTGCAGTGGAGTATAGTAGACGTAGAGTACAGTGGAGTACAGTAGAGGTAGAGTACAGTGGAGTACAGTAGAGGTAGAGTAGAGTGGAGCACATTAGAGGTGGAGTAGAGTAGAGTACAGTAGAGGTAGAGTACAGTGGAGTACAGTAGAAGTAGAGTAAAGTGGAGCACAGTAGAGGTAGAGTAGAGTGGAGTACAGTAGAGGTAGAGTACAGTTGAGTTACAGTAGAGGTAGAGTACAGTGGAGTAGAGTAGAGATAGAGTACAGTGGAGCACAGCAGACGTAGAGTACAGTGGATCACAGTAGAGATAGAGTACAGTGGAGTACAGTGGAGCACAGTAGAGGTAGAGTACAGTGGAGCACAGTAGAAATATATTACAGTGGAGTACAGTAGAGATAGAGTACAGTGGAGTACAGTAGAGGTAGAGTACAGTGGACCACAGTAGAGGTAGAGTAAAGTGGAGTATAGTTGAGGTAGACTACAGTGGAGTACAGTAGAGGTAGAGTACAGTGGAGTACAGTAGAGATAGAGTACAGTGGAGCACAGTAGAGGTAGAGTACAGTGGAGCACAGTAGAGGTAGAGTACAGTGGAGCACAGTAGAGGTAGAGTACAGTGGAGTACAGTAGAGGTAGTGTACAGTGGAGCACAGTAGACGTAGAGTACAGTGGAGCACAGTAGAGGTAGAGTACAGTGGGGTACAGTAGAAATAGAGTACAGTGGAGCACATTAGAGTACAGTAGAGCACAGTAGAGGTAGAGTACAGTGGAGCACCGTAGAGGAAGAGTGCAGTGGAGTACAGTGGAGCACAGTAGAGGTGGAGTACAGTAGAGTACAGTAGAGGTAGAGTACAGTGCAGTACAATAGAGATAGAGTACAGTGGAGTAGAGTAGAGATAGAGTACAGTGGAGCACAGCAGAGGTAGAGTACAGTGGATCATAGTAGAGATAGAGTACAGTGGAGTACAGTGGAGCACAGTAGAGGTAGAGTACAGTGGAGAACAGTAGAGATAGAGTACAGTGGAGTACAGTAGAGGTAGAGTACAGTGGAGCACAGTAGAGATATAGTACAGTGGAGTACAGTATAGGTAGAGTACAGTGGAGCACAGTAGAGGTAGAGTACAGTGGAGCACAGTAGAGGTAGAGTACAGTAGAGCACAGTAGAGGTAGAGTACAGTGGAGTACAGTAGAGGTAGAGTACAGTGGAGTACATTAGAGAGAGAGTACAGTGGAGTACAGTAGAAGAAGAGTACAGTGGAGTACAGTAGAGATAGAGTACAGTGGAGTACAGTAGAGGTAGAGTACAGTGGAGTACAGTAGAGATAGAGTACAGTAGAGCACAGTAGAGGTAGAGTACAGTGGAGTACAGTAGAGGTAGAGTACAGTGGAGTACATTATAGAGAGAGTACAGTGGAGTACAGTAGAAGAAGAGTAGAGTGGAGTAGAGTAGAGATAGAACACAGTGGAGCACAGCAGAGGTAGAGTACAGTGGAGTACAGTAGAGGTAGAGTACAGTGGAGTACATTAGAGAGAGAGTACAGTGGAGTACAGTAGAAGAAGAGTACAGTGGAGTACCGTAGAGATAGAGTACAGTGGAGCACAGTAGAGATAGAGTACAGTAGAGCACAGTAGAGGTAGAGTACAGTGGAGTACAGTAGAGGTAGAGTACGGTGGAGTACATTAGAGAGAGAGTACAGTGGAGTACAGTAGAGGTAGAGTACAGTGGAGCACAGTAGAGGTAGAGTACAGTGGAGCACAGTAGAGGTAGAGTACAGCGGAGCACAGTAGAGGTAGAGTACAGTGGAGTACAGTAGAAGTAGAGCACAGTGGAGCATTGTAGAGGTAGAGTACAGTGGAGTTCAGAAGAGATAGAGTACAGTGGAGCACAGTAGAGGTAGAGTACAGTGGAGCACAGTAGAGGTAGAGTACAGTGGAGCACAGTAGAGGTAGAGTACAGTGGAGTACAGTAGAGGTAGTGTACAGGGGAGCACAGTAGAGGTAGAGTACAGTGGAGCACAATAGAGGTAGAGTACAGTAGAGCACAGTAGAGGTAGAGTACAGTGGAGCACAGTAGAGATAGAGTACAGTGGAGTAGAGTAGATATAGAGTACAGTGGAGTAGAGTAGAGATAGAGTACAGTGGAGTATAGTTGAGGTAGAGTACAGTGGAGCACAGTAGAGATAGAGTACAGTGGAGTACAGTAGAGTTAGAGTACAGTGGAGCACATTAGAGGTAGAGTACAGTGGAGTATAGTTGAGGTAGACTACAGTGGAGTACAGTAGAGATAGAGTACAGTAGAGCAGAGTAGAGGTAGAGTACAGTGGAGTACAGTAGAGCACTGTAGAGGTAGAGTACAGTGGAGAACAGTAGAGATAGAGTACAGTGGAGTACAGTAGAGGTGGAGTACAGTGTTGCACAGTAGAGATAGAGCACAGTGGAGTACAGTAGATGTAGAGTACAGTGGAGCACAGTAGAGGTAGAGTACAGTGGAGTACAATGGAGCACAGTAGAGGTGGAGTACAGTAGAGTACAGTAGAGGTAGAGAACAGTACAGTACAGTAGAGGTAGAGTACAGTGGAGTACAGTAGAGGTAGAGTACAGTAGAGCACAGTAGAGGTAGAATACAGTGGAGTACAGTAGAGGTAGAGTACAGTGGAGCACAGTAGAGATAGAGTACAGTGGAGTACAGTAGAGGTAGAGTACAGTGGAGCACATTAGAGGTAGAGTACAGTGGAGTATAGTTGAGGTAGACTACAGTGGAGTACAGTAGAGATAGAGTACAGTAGAACAGAGTAGAGGTAGAGTACAGTGGAGTACAGTAGAGCACAGTAGAGGTAGAATACAGTGGAGTACAGTAGAGGTAGAGTACAGTGGAGCACAGTAGAGATAGAGTACAGTGGAGTACAGTAGAGGTAGAGTACAGTGGAGCACATTAGAGGTAGAGTACAGTGGAGTATAGTTGAGGTAGACTACAGTGGAGCACCGTAGAGATAGAGTACAGTGGAGTACAGTAGAGGAAGAGTGCAGTGGAGTACAGTGGAGCACAGTAGAGGTGGAGTACAGTAGAGTACAGTAGAGGTAGAGTACAGTGCAGTACAATAGAGATAGAGTACAGTGGAGTAGAGTAGAGATAGAGTACAGTGGAGCACAGCAGAGGTAGAGTACAGTGGATCACAGTAGAGATAGAGTACAGTGTAGTACAGTGGAGCACAGTAGAGGTAGAGTACAGTGGAGAACAGTAGAGATAGAGTACAGTGGAGTACAGTAGAGGTAGAGTACAGTGGAGCACAGTAGAGATATAGTACAGTGGAGTACTGTATAGGTAGAGTACAGTGGAGCACAGTAGAGGTAGAGTACAGTGGAGCACAGTAGAGGTAGAGTACAGTAGAGCACAGTAGAGGTAGAGTACAGTGGAGTACAGTAGAGGTAGAGTACAGTGGAGTACATTAGAGAGAGAGTACAGTGGAGTACAGTAGAAGAAGAGTACAGTGGAGTACAGTAGAGATAGAGTACAGTGGAGTACAGTAGAGGTAGAGTACAGTGGAGTACAGTAGAGGTAGAGTACAGTGGAGTACATTAGAGAGAGAGTACAGTGGAGCACAGTAGAGATAGAGTACAGTAGAGCACAGTAGAGGTAGAGTACAGTGGAGTACAGTAGAGGTAGAGTACAGTGGAGTACATTAGAGAGAGAGTACAGTGGAGTACAGTAGAAGAAGAGTAGAGTGGAGTAGAGTAGAGATAGAACACAGTGGAGCACAGCAGAGGTAGAGTACAGTGGAGTACAGTAGAGGTAGAGTACATTGGAGTACATTAGAGAGAGAGTACAGTGGAGTACAGTAGAAGAAGAGTACAGTGGAGTACCGTAGAGATAGAGTACAGTGGAGCACAGTAGAGATAGAGTACAGTAGAGCACAGTAGAGGTAGAGTACAGTGGAGTACAGTAGAGGTAGAGTACGGTGGAGTACATTAGAGAGAGAGTACAGTGGAGTACAGTAGAGGTAGAGTACAGTGGAGCACAGTAGAGGTAGAGTACAGTGGAGCACAGTAGAGGTAGAGTACAGTGGAGCACAGTAGAGGTAGAGTACAGTGGAGTACAGTAGAAGTAGAGCACAGTGGAGCATTGTAGAGGTAGAGTACAGTGGAGTTCAGAAGAGATAGAGTACAGTGGAGCACAGTAGAGGTAGAGTACAGTGGAGCACAGTAGAGGTAGAGTACAGTGGAGCACAGTAGAGGTAGAGTACAGTGGAGTACAGTAGAAGTAGAGCACAGTGGAGCATTGTAGAGGTAGAGTACAGTGGAGTTCAGAAGAGATAGAGTACAGTGGAGCACAGTAGAGGTAGAGTACAGTGGAGTACAGTAGAGGTAGAGTACAGTGGAGCACATTAGAGGTAGAGTACAGTGGAGTATAGTTGAGGTAGACTACAGTGGAGTACAGTAGAGATAGAGTACAGTAGAACAGAGTAGAGGTAGAGTACAGTGGAGTACAGTAGAGGTAGAGTACAGTGGAGCACTGTAGAGGTGGAGTACAGTGGAGTACAGTAGAGGTAGAGTACAGTGGAGCACAGTAGAGGTAGAGTACAATGGAGTAGAGTAGAGGTAGAGTACAGTAGAGCACAGTAGAGATAGAGTAGAGCAGAGCACAGCAGAGGTAGAGTACAGTGGAGCACAGTAGAGGAAGAGTACAGTGTAGTACAGTAGAGATAGAGTACAGTGGAGTACAGTAGAGATAGAGTACAGTCGAACACAGTACAGATAAGTGCAGTGGAGTATAGTAGACGTAGAGTACAGTGGAGTACAGTAGAGATAGAGTACAGTCGAACACAGTAGAGATAAGTGCAGTGGAGTATAGTAGACGTAGAGTACAGTGGAGTACAGTAGAGGTAGAGTACAGTGGAGTACAGTAGAGGTAGAGTAGAGTGGAGCACATTAGAGGTGGAGTAGAGTAGAGTACAGTAGAGGTAGAGTACAGTGGAGTACAGTAGAAGTAGAGTAAAGTGGAGCACAGTAGAGGTAGAGTAGAGTGGAGTACAGTAGAGGTAGAGTACAGTTGAGTTACAGTAGAGGTAGAGTACAGTGGAGTAGAGTAGAGATAGAGTACAGTGGAGCACAGCAGACGTAGAGTACAGTGGATCACAGTAGAGATAGAGTACAGTGGAGTACAGTGGAGCACAGTAGAGGTAGAGTACAGTGGAGCACAGTAGAAATATATTACAGTGGAGTACAGTAGAGATAGAGTACAGTGGAGTACAGTAGAGGTAGAGTACAGTGGACCACAGTAGAGGTAGAGTAAAGTGGAGTATAGTTGAGGTAGACTACAGTGGAGTACAGTAGAGGTAGAGTACAGTGGAGTACAGTAGAGATAGAGTACAGTGGAGCACAGTAGAGGTAGAGTACAGTGGAGCACAGTAGAGGTAGAGTACAGTGGAGCACAGTAGAGGTAGAGTACAGTGGAGTACAGTAGAGGTAGTGTACAGTGGAGCACAGTAGAGGTAGAGTACAGTGGAGCACAGTAGAGGTAGAGTACAGTGGGGTACAGTAGAAATAGAGTACAGTGGAGCACATTAGAGTACAGTAGAGCACAGTAGAGGTAGAGTACAGTGGAGCACCGTAGAGATAGAGTACAGTGGAGTACAGTAGAGGAAGAGTGCAGTGGAGTACAGTGGAGCACAGTAGAGGTGGAGTACAGTAGAGTACAGTAGAGGTAGAGTACAGTGCAGTACAATAGAGATAGAGTACAGTGGAGTAGAGTAGAGATAGAGTACAGTGGAGCACAGCAGAGGTAGAGTACAGTGGATCACAGTAGAGATAGAGTACAGTGGAGTACAGTGGAGCACAGTAGAGGTAGAGTACAGTGGAGAACAGTAGAGATAGAGTACAGTGGAGTACAGTAGAGGTAGAGTACAGTGGAGCACAGTAGAGATATAGTACAGTGGAGTACAGTATAGGTAGAGTACAGTGGAGCACAGTAGAGGTAGAGTACAGTGGAGCACAGTAGAGGTAGAGTACAGTAGAGCACAGTAGAGGTAGAGTACAGTGGAGTACAGTAGAGGTAGAGTACAGTGGAGTACATTAGAGAGAGAGTACAGTGGAGTACAGTAGAAGAAGAGTACAGTGGAGTACAGTAGAGATAGAGTACAGTGGAGTACAGTAGAGGTAGAGTACAGTGGAGTACAGTAGAGGTAGAGTACAGTGGAGTACATTAGAGAGAGAGTACAGTGGAGCACAGTAGAGATAGAGTACAGTAGAGCACAGTAGAGGTAGAGTACAGTGGAGTACAGTAGAGGTAGAGTACAGTGGAGTACATTATAGAGAGAGTACAGTGGAGTACAGTAGAAGAAGAGTAGAGTGGAGTAGAGTAGAGATAGAACACAGTGGAGCACAGCAGAGGTAGAGTACAGTGGAGTACAGTAGAGGTAGAGTACAGTGGAGTACATTAGAGAGAGAGTACAGTGGAGTACAGTAGAAGAAGAGTACAGTGGAGTACCGTAGAGATAGAGTACAGTGGAGCACAGTAGAGATAGAGTACAGTAGAGCACAGTAGAGGTAGAGTACAGTGGAGTACAGTAGAGGTAGAGTACGGTGGAGTACATTAGAGAGAGAGTACAGTGGAGTACAGTAGAGGTAGAGTACAGTGGAGCACAGTAGAGGTAGAGTACAGTGGAGCACAGTAGAGGTAGAGTACAGCGGAGCACAGTAGAGGTAGAGTACAGTGGAGTACAGTAGAAGTAGAGCACAGTGGAGCATTGTAGAGGTAGAGTACAGTGGAGTTCAGAAGAGATAGAGTACAGTGGAGCACAGTAGAGGTAGAGTACAGTGGAGCACAGTAGAGGTAGAGTACAGTGGAGCACAGTAGAGGTAGAGTACAGTGGAGTACAGTAGAGGTAGTGTACAGGGGAGCACAGTAGAGGTAGAGTACAGTGGAGCACAATAGAGGTAGAGTACAGTAGAGCACAGTAGAGGTAGAGTACAGTGGAGCACAGTAGAGATAGAGTACAGTGGAGTAGAGTAGATATAGAGTACAGTGGAGTAGAGTAGAGATAGAGTACAGTGGAGTATAGTTGAGGTAGAGTACAGTGGAGCACAGTAGAGATAGAGTACAGTGGAGTACAGTAGAGTTAGAGTACAGTGGAGCACATTAGAGGTAGAGTACAGTGGAGTATAGTTGAGGTAGACTACAGTGGAGTACAGTAGAGATAGAGTACAGTAGAGCAGAGTAGAGGTAGAGTACAGTGGAGTACAGTAGAGCACTGTAGAGGTAGAGTACAGTGGAGAACAGTAGAGATAGAGTACAGTGGAGTACAGTAGAGGTGGAGTACAGTGTTGCACAGTAGAGATAGAGCACAGTGGAGTACAGTAGATGTAGAGTACAGTGGAGCACAGTAGAGGTAGAGTACAGTGGAGTACAATGGAGCACAGTAGAGGTGGAGTACAGTAGAGTACAGTAGAGGTAGAGAACAGTACAGTACAGTAGAGGTAGAGTACAGTGGAGTACAGTAGAGGTAGAGTACAGTAGAGCACAGTAGAGGTAGAATACAGTGGAGTACAGTAGAGGTAGAGTACAGTGGAGCACAGTAGAGATAGAGTACAGTGGAGTACAGTAGAGGTAGAGTACAGTGGAGCACATTAGAGGTAGAGTACAGTGGAGTATAGTTGAGGTAGACTACAGTGGAGTACAGTAGAGATAGAGTACAGTAGAACAGAGTAGAGGTAGAGTACAGTGGAGTACAGTAGAGCACAGTAGAGGTAGAATACAGTGGAGTACAGTAGAGGTAGAGTACAGTGGAGCACAGTAGAGATAGAGTACAGTGGAGTACAGTAGAGGTAGAGTACAGTGGAGCACATTAGAGGTAGAGTACAGTGGAGTATAGTTGAGGTAGACTACAGTGGAGCACCGTAGAGATAGAGTACAGTGGAGTACAGTAGAGGAAGAGTGCAGTGGAGTACAGTGGAGCACAGTAGAGGTGGAGTACAGTAGAGTACAGTAGAGGTAGAGTACAGTGCAGTACAATAGAGATAGAGTACAGTGGAGTAGAGTAGAGATAGAGTACAGTGGAGCACAGCAGAGGTAGAGTACAGTGGATCACAGTAGAGATAGAGTACAGTGGAGTACAGTGGAGCACAGTAGAGGTAGAGTACAGTGGAGAACAGTAGAGATAGAGTACAGTGGAGTACAGTAGAGGTAGAGTACAGTGGAGCACAGTAGAGATATAGTACAGTGGAGTACTGTATAGGTAGAGTACAGTGGAGCACAGTAGAGGTAGAGTACAGTGGAGCACAGTAGAGGTAGAGTACAGTAGAGCACAGTAGAGGTAGAGTACAGTGGAGTACAGTAGAGGTAGAGTACAGTGGAGTACATTAGAGAGAGAGTACAGTGGAGTACAGTAGAAGAAGAGTACAGTGGAGTACAGTAGAGATAGAGTACAGTGGAGTACAGTAGAGGTAGAGTACAGTGGAGTACAGTAGAGGTAGAGTACAGTGGAGTACATTAGAGAGAGAGTACAGTAGAGCACAGTAGAGGTAGAGTACAGTGGAGTACAGTAGAGGTAGAGTACAGTGGAGTACATTAGAGAGAGAGTACAGTGGAGTACAGTAGAAGAAGAGTAGAGTGGAGTAGAGTAGAGATAGAACACAGTGGAGCACAGCAGAGGTAGAGTACAGTGGAGTACAGTAGAGGTAGAGTACATTGGAGTACATTAGAGAGAGAGTACAGTGGAGTACAGTAGAAGAAGAGTACAGTGGAGTACCGTAGAGATAGAGTACAGTGGAGCACAGTAGAGATAGAGTACAGTAGAGCACAGTAGAGGTAGAGTACAGTGGAGTACAGTAGAGGTAGAGTACGGTGGAGTACATTAGAGAGAGAGTACAGTGGAGTACAGTAGAGGTAGAGTACAGTGGAGCACAGTAGAGGTAGAGTACAGTGGAGCACAGTAGAGGTAGAGTACAGTGGAGCACAGTAGAGGTAGAGTACAGTGGAGTACAGTAGAAGTAGAGCACAGTGGAGCATTGTAGAGGTAGAGTACAGTGGAGTTCAGAAGAGATAGAGTACAGTGGAGCACAGTAGAGGTAGAGTACAGTGGAGCACACTAGAGGTAGAGTACAGTGGAGCACAGTAGAGGTAGAGTACAGTGGAGTACAGTAGAGGTAGTGTACAGGGGAGCACAGTAGAGGTAGAGTACAGTGGAGCACAATAGAGGTAGAGTACAGTAGAGCACAGTAGAGGTAGAGTACAGTGGAGCACAGTAGAGATAGAGTACAGTGGAGTACAGTGGAGCACAGTAGAGGTAGAGTACAGTGGAGTACAATAAAGATAGAGTACAGTGGAGTAGAGTAGAGATAGAGTACAGTGGAGCACAGCAGAGGTAGAGTACAGTGGATCACAGTAGAGATAGAGTACAGTGGAGTACAGTGGAGCACAGTAGAGGTAGAGTACAGTGGAGAACAGTAGAGATAGAGTACAGTGGAGTACAGTAGAGGTAGAGTACAGTGGAGCACAGTAGAGATAGAGTACAGTGGAGTACAGTAGAGGTAGAGTACAGTGGAGCACAGTAGAGGTAGAGTACAGTGGAGTACAATGGAGCACAGTAGAGGTGGAGTACAGTAGAGGTAGAGAACAGTACAGTACAGTAGAGGTAGAGTACAGTGGAGTACAGTAGAGGTAGAGTACAGTGGAGTACAGTAGAGATAGAGTACAGTGGAGCACAGTAGAGCTAGAGTACAGTGGAGCACAGTAGAGGTAGAGTACAGTGGAGCACAGTAGAGGTAGAGTACAGTGGGGCACAGTAGAGGCAGAGTACAGTGGGGTACAGTAGAAATAGAGTACAGTGGAGCACAGTAGAGTACAGTAGAGCACAGTAGAGGTAGAGTACAGTGGAGCACAGTAGAGATAGAGTACAGTGGAGTACAGTAGAGGAAGAGTACAGTGAAGTACAGTGGAGCACAGTAGAGGTGGAGTACAGTAGAGTACAGTAGATGTAGAGTACAGTGGAGTACAATAGAGATAGAGTACAGTGGAGTAGAGTAGAGATAGAGTACAGTGGATCACAGCAGAGGTAGAGTACAGTGGATCACAGTAGAGATAGAGTACAGTGGAGTACAGTAGAGGTAGAGAACAGTACAGTACAGTAGAGGTAGAGTACAGTAGAGCACAGTAGCGGTAGAATACAGTGGAGTACAGTAGAGGTAGAGTACAGTGGAGCACAGTAGAGGTGGAGTACAGTAGAGTACAGTAGAGGTAGAGAACAGTAAAGTACAGTAGAGGTAGAGTACAGTAGAGCACAGTAGAGGTAGAATACAGTGGAGTACAGTAGAGGTAGAGTACAGTGGAGTACAGTACAGGTAGAGTACAGTGGAACACAGTAGAGGTAGAGTACAGTGGAGTACAGTAGAGGTAGAGTACAGTGGAGCACAGTTGAGGTAGAGTACAGTGGAGCACAGTAGAGGTGGAGTACAGTAGAGTAGAGTAGAGGTAGAGTACAGTGGAGTACAGTAGAGATAGAGTACAGTGGAGTAGAGTAGATATAGAGTACAGTGGAGTAGAGTAGAGATAGAGTACAGTGGAGTATAGTTGAGGTAGAGTACAGTGGAGCACAGTAGAGATAGAGTACAGTGGAGTACAGTAGAGTTAGAGTACAGTGGAGCACATTAGAGGTAGAGTACAGTGGAGTATAGTTGAGGTAGACTACAGTGGAGTACAGTAGAGATAGAGTACAGTAGAGCAGAGTAGATGTAGAGTACAGTGGAGTACAGTAGAGCACTGTAGAGGTAGAGTACAGTGGAGAACAGTAGAGATAGAGTACAGTGGAGTACAGTTGAGGTAGAGTACAGTGTTGCACAGTAGAGATAGAGCACAGTGGAGTACAGTAGATGTAGAGTACAGTGGAGCACAGTAGAGGTAGAGTACAGTGGAGTACAATGGAGCACAGTAGAGGTGGAGTACAGTAGAGTACAGTAGAGGTAGAGAACAGTACAGTACAGTAGAGGTAGAGTACAGTGGAGTACAGTAGAGGTAGAGTACAGTAGAGCACAGTAGAGGTAGAATACAGTGGAGTACAGTAGAGGTAGAGTACAGTGGAGCACAGTAGAGATAGAGTACAGTGGAGTACAGTAGAGGTAGAGTACAGTGGAGCACATTAGAGGTAGAGTACAGTGGAGTATAGTTGAGGTAGACTACAGTGGAGTACAGTAGAGATAGAGTACAGTAGAACAGAGTAGAGGTAGAGTACAGTGGAGTACAGTAGAGGTAGAGTACAGTGGAGCACTGTAGAGGTGGAGTACAGTGGAGTACAGTAGAGGTAGAGTACAGTGGAGCACAGTAGAGGTAGAGTACAATGGAGTAGAGTAGAGGTAGAGTACAGTAGAGCACAGTAGAGATAGAGTAGAGCAGAGCACAGTAGAGGTAGAGTACAGTGGAGCACAGTAGAGGAAGAGTACAGTGTAGTACAGTAGAGATAGAGTACAGTGGAGTACAGTAGAGATAGAGTACAGTCGAACACAGTACAGATAAGTGCAGTGGAGTATAGTAGACGTAGAGTACAGTGGAGTACAGTAGAGATAGAGTACAGTCGAACACAGTAGAGATAAGTGCAGTGGAGTATAGTAGACGTAGAGTACAGTGGAGTACAGTAGAGGTAGAGTACAGTGGAGTACAGTAGAGGTAGAGTAGAGTGGAGCACATTAGAGGTGGAGTAGAGTAGAGTACAGTAGAGGTAGAGTACAGTGGAGTACAGTAGAAGTAGAGTAAAGTGGAGCACAGTAGAGGTAGAGTAGAGTGGAGTACAGTAGAGGTAGAGTACAGTTGAGTTACAGTAGAGGTAGAGTACAGTGGAGTAGAGTAGAGATAGAGTACAGTGGAGCACAGCAGACGTAGAGTACAGTGGATCACAGTAGAGATAGAGTACAGTGGAGTACAGTGGAGCACAGTAGAGGTAGAGTACAGTGGAGCACAGTAGAAATATATTACAGTGGAGTACAGTAGAGATAGAGTACAGTGGAGTACAGTAGAGGTAGAGTACAGTGGACCACAGTAGAGGTAGAGTAAAGTGGAGTATAGTTGAGGTAGACTACAGTGGAGTACAGTAGAGGTAGAGTACAGTGGAGTACAGTAGAGATAGAGTACAGTGGAGCACAGTAGAGGTAGAGTACAGTGGAGCACAGTAGAGGTAGAGTACAGTGGAGCACAGTAGAGGTAGAGTACAGTGGAGTACAGTAGAGGTAGTGTACAGTGGAGCACAGTAGAGGTAGAGTACAGTGGAGCACAGTAGAGGTAGAGTACAGTGGGGTACAGTAGAAATAGAGTACAGTGGAGCACATTAGAGTACAGTAGAGCACAGTAGAGGTAGAGTACAGTGGAGCACCGTAGAGATAGAGTACAGTGGAGTACAGTAGAGGAAGAGTGCAGTGGAGTACAGTGGAGCACAGTAGAGGTGGAGTACAGTAGAGTACAGTAGAGGTAGAGTACAGTGCAGTACAATAGAGATAGAGTACAGTGGAGTAGAGTAGAGATAGAGTACAGTGGAGCACAGCAGAGGTAGAGTACAGTGGATCACAGTAGAGATAGAGTACAGTGGAGTACAGTGGAGCACAGTAGAGGTAGAGTACAGTGGAGAACAGTAGAGATAGAGTACAGTGGAGTACAGTAGAGGTAGAGTACAGTGGAGCACAGTAGAGATATAGTACAGTGGAGTACAGTATAGGTAGAGTACAGTGGAGCACAGTAGAGGTAGAGTACAGTGGAGCACAGTAGAGGCAGAGTACAGTAGAGCACAGTAGAGGTAGAGTACAGTGGAGTACAGTAGAGGTAGAGTACAGTGGAGTACATTAGAGAGAGAGTACAGTGGAGTACAGTAGAAGAAGAGTACAGTGGAGTACAGTAGAGATAGAGTACAGTGGAGTACAGTAGAGGTAGAGTACAGTGGAGTACAGTAGAGGTAGAGTACAGTGGAGTACATTAGAGAGAGAGTACAGTGGAGCACAGTAGAGATAGAGTACAGTAGAGCACAGTAGAGGTAGAGTACAGTGGAGTACAGTAGAGGTAGAGTACAGTGGAGTACATTATAGAGAGAGTACAGTGGAGTACAGTAGAAGAAGAGTAGAGTGGAGTAGAGTAGAGATAGAACACAGTGGAGCACAGCAGAGGTAGAGTACAGTGGAGTACAGTAGAGGTAGAGTACAGTGGAGTACATTAGAGAGAGAGTACAGTGGAGTACAGTAGAAGAAGAGTACAGTGGAGTACCGTAGAGATAGAGTACAGTGGAGCACAGTAGAGATAGAGTACAGTAGAGCACAGTAGAGGTAGAGTACAGTGGAGTACAGTAGAGGTAGAGTACGGTGGAGTACATTAGAGAGAGAGTACAGTGGAGTACAGTAGAGGTAGAGTACAGTGGAGCACAGTAGAGGTAGAGTACAGTGGAGCACAGTAGAGGTAGAGTACAGTGGAGCACAGTAGAGGTAGAGTACAGTGGAGTACAGTAGAAGTAGAGCACAGTGGAGCATTGTAGAGGTAGAGTACAGTGGAGTTCAGAAGAGATAGAGTACAGTGGAGCACAGTAGAGGTAGAGTACAGTGGAGCACAGTAGAGGTAGAGTACAGTGGAGCACAGTAGAGGTAGAGTACAGTGGAGTACAGTAGAGGTAGTGTACAGGGGAGCACAGTAGAGGTAGAGTATAGTGGAGCACAATAGAGGTAGAGTACAGTAGAGCACAGTAGAGGTAGAGTACAGTGGAGCACAGTAGAGATAGAGTACAGTGGAGTAGAGTAGATATAGAGTACAGTGGAGTAGAGTAGAGATAGAGTACAGTGGAGTATAGTTGAGGTAGAGTACAGTGGAGCACAGTAGAGATAGAGTACAGTGGAGTACAGTAGAGTTAGAGTACAGTGGAGCACATTAGAGGTAGAGTACAGTGGAGTATAGTTGAGGTAGACTACAGTGGAGTACAGTAGAGATAGAGTACAGTAGAGCAGAGTAGAGGTAGAGTACAGTGGAGTACAGTAGAGCACTGTAGAGGTAGAGTACAGTGGAGAACAGTAGAGATAGAGTACAGTGGAGTACAGTAGAGGTAGAGTACAGTGTTGCACAGTAGAGATAGAGCACAGTGGAGTACAGTAGATGTAGAGTACAGTGGAGCACAGTAGAGGTAGAGTACAGTGGAGTACAATGGAGCAGAGTAGAGGTGGAGTACAGTAGAGTACAGTAGAGGTAGAGAACAGTACAGTACAGTAGAGGTAGAGTACAGTGGAGTACAGTAGAGGTAGAGTACAGTAGAGCACAGTAGAGGTAGAATACAGTGGAGTACAGTAGAGGTAGAGTACAGTGGAGCACAGTAGAGATAGAGTACAGTGGAGTACAGTAGAGGTAGAGTACAGTGGAGCACATTAGAGGTAGAGTACAGTGGAGTATAGTTGAGGTAGACTACAGTGGAGTACAGTAGAGATAGAGTACAGTAGAACAGAGTAGAGGTAGAGTACAGTGGAGTACAGTAGAGGTAGAGTACAGTGGAGCACTGTAGAGGTGGAGTACAGTGGAGTACAGTAGAGGTAGAGTACAGTGGAGCACAGTAGAGGTAGAGTACAGTGGAGTAGAGTAGAGGTAGAGTACAGTAGAGCACAGTAGAGATAGAGTAGAGCAGAGCACAGTAGAGGTAGAGTACAGTGGAGCACAGTAGAGGAAGAGTACAGTGTAGTACAGTAGAGATAGAGTACAGTGGAGTACAGTAGAGATAGAGTACAGTCGAACACAGTAGAGATAAGTGCAGTGGAGTATAGTAGACGTAGAGTACAGTGGAGTACAGTAGAGATAGAGTACAGTCGAACACAGTAGAGATAAGTGCAGTGGAGTATAGTAGACGTAGAGTACAGTGGAGTACAGTAGAGGTAGAGTACAGTGGAGTACAGTAGAGGTAGAGTAGAGTGGAGCACATTAGAGGTGGAGTAGAGTAGAGTACAGTAGAGGTAGAGTACAGTGGAGTACAGTAGAAGTAGAGTAAAGTGGAGCACAGTAGAGGTAGAGTAGAGTGGAGTACAGTAGAGGTAGAGTACAGTTGAGTTACAGTAGAGGTAGAGTACAGTGGAGTAGAGTAGAGATAGAGTACAGTGGAGCACAGCAGACGTAGAGTACAGTGGATCACAGTAGATATAGAGTACAGTGGAGTAGAGTGGAGCACAGTAGAGGTAGAGTACAGTGGAGCACAGTAGAAATATATTACAGTGGAGTACAGTAGAGATAGAGTACAGTGGAGTACAGTAGAGGTAGAGTACAGTGGACCACAGTAGAGGTAGAGTAAAGTGGAGTATAGTTGAGGTAGACTACAGTGGAGTACAGTAGAGGTAGAGTACAGTGGAGTACAGTAGAGATAGAGTACAGTGGAGCACAGTAGAGGTAGAGTACAGTGGAGCACAGTAGAGGTAGAGTACAGTGGAGCACAGTAGAGGTAGTGTACAGTGGAGCACAGTAGAGGTAGAGTACAGTGGAGCACAGTAGAGGTAGAGTACAGTGGGGTACAGTAGAAATAGAGTACAGTGGAGCACATTAGAGTACAGTAGAGCACAGTAGAGGTAGAGTACAGTGGAGCACCGTAGAGATAGAGTACAGTAGAGTACAGTAGAGGAAGAGTGCAGTGGAGTACAGTGGAGCACAGTAGAGGTGGAGTACAGTAGAGTACAGTAGAGGTAGAGTACAGTGCAGTACAATAGAGATAGAGTACAGTGGAGTAGAGTAGAGATAGAGTACAGTGGAGCACAGCAGAGGTAGAGTACAGTGGATCACAGTAGAGATAGAGTACAGTGGAGTACAGTGGAGCACAGTAGAGGTAGAGTACAGTGGAGAACAGTAGAGATAGAGTACAGTGGAGTACAGTAGAGGTAGAGTACAGTGGAGCACAGTAGAGATATAGTACAGTGGAGTACAGTATAGGTAGAGTACAGTGGAGCACAGTAGAGGTAGAGTACAGTGGAGCACAGTAGAGGTAGAGTACAGTAGAGCACAGTAGAGGTAGAGTACAGTGGAGTACAGTAGAGGTAGAGTACAGTGGAGTACATTAGAGAGAGAGTACAGTGGAGTACAGTAGAAGAAGAGTACAGTGGAGTACAGTAGAGATAGAGTACAGTGGAGTACAGTAGAGGTAGAGTACAGTGGAGTACAGTAGAGGTAGAGTACAGTGGAGTACATTAGAGAGAGAGTACAGTGGAGCACAGTAGAGATAGAGTACAGTAGAGCACAGTAGAGGTAGAGTACAGTGGAGTACAGTAGAGGTAGAGTACAGTGGAGTACATTAGAGAGAGAGTACAGTGGAGTACAGTAGAAGAAGAGTAGAGTGGAGTAGAGTAGAGATAGAACACAGTGGAGCACAGCAGAGGTAGAGTACAGTGGAGTACAGTAGAGGTAGAGTACAGTGGAGTACATTAGAGAGAGAGTACAGTGGAGTACAGTAGAAGAAGAGTACAGTGGAGTACCGTAGAGATAGAGTACAGTGGAGCACAGTAGAGATAGAGTACAGTAGAGCACAGTAGAGGTAGAGTACAGTGGAGTACAGTAGAGGTAGAGTACGGTGGAGTACATTAGAGAGAGAGTACAGTGGAGTACAGTAGAGGTAGAGTACAGTGGAGCACAGTAGAGGTAGAGTACAGTGGAGCACAGTAGAGTTAGAGTACAGTGGAGCACAGTAGAGGTAGAGTACAGTGGAGTACAGTAGAAGTAGAGCACAGTGGAGCATTGTAGAGGTAGAGTACAGTGGAGTACAGTGGAGCACAGTAGAGGTAGAGTACAGTGGAGTACAATAAAGATAGAGTACAGTGGAGTAGAGTAGAGATAGAGTACAGTGGAGCACAGCAGAGGTAGAGTACAGTGGATCACAGTAGAGATAGAGTACAGTGGAGTACAGTGGAGCACAGTAGAGGTAGAGTACAGTGGAGAACAGTAGAGATAGAGTACAGTGGAGTACAGTAGAGGTAGAGTACAGTGGAGCACAGTAGAGATAGAGTACAGTGGAGTACAGTAGAGGTAGAGTACAGTGGAGCACAGTAGAGGTAGAGTACAGTGGAGTACAATGGAGCACAGTAGAGGTGGAGTACAGTAGAGGTAGAGAACAGTACAGTACAGTAGAGGTAGAGTACAGTGGAGTACAGTAGAGGTAGAGTACAGTGGAGTACATTAGAGATAGAGTACAGTGGAGCACAGTAGAGGTAGAGTACAGTGGAGCACAGTAGAGGTAGAGTAAAGTGGAGCACAGTAGAGGTAGAGTACAGTGGGGCACAGTAGAGGCAGAGTACATTGGGGTACAGTAGAAATAGAGTACAGTGGAGCACAGTAGAGTACAGTAGAGCACAGTAGAGGTAGAGTACAGTGGAGCACAGTAGAGATAGAGTACAGTGGAGTACAGTAGAGGAAGAGTACAGTGAAGTACAGTGGAGCACAGTAGAGGTGGAGTACAGTAGAGTACAGTAGAGGTAGAGTACAGTGGAGTACAATAGAGATAGAGTACAGTGGAGTAGAGTAGAGATAGAGTACAGTGGAGCACAGCAGAGGTAGAGTACAGTGGATCACAGTAGAGATAGAGTACAGTGGAGTACAGTAGAGGTAGAGAACAGTACAGTACAGTAGAGGTAGAGTACAGTAGAGCACAGTAGCGGTAGAATACAGTGGAGTACAGTAGAGGTAGAGTACAGTGGAGCACAGTAGAGGTGGAGTACAGTAGAGTACAGTAGAGGTAGAGAACAGTAAAGTACAGTAGAGGTAGAGTACAGTAGAGCACAGTAGAGGTAGAATACAGTGGAGTACAGTAGAGGTAGAGTACAGTGGAGTACAGTACAGGTAGAGTACAGTGGAACACAGTAGAGGTAGAGTACAGTGGAGTACAGTAGAGGTAGAGTACAGTAGAGCACAGTAGCGGTAGAATACAGTGGAGTACAGTAGAGGTAGAGTACAGTGGAGCACAGTAGAGGTGGAGTACAGTAGAGTACAGTAGAGGTAGAGAACAGTAAAGTACAGTAGAGGTAGAGTACAGTAGAGCACAGTAGAGGTAGAATACAGTGGAGTACAGTAGAGGTAGAGTACAGTGGAGTACAGTACAGGTAGAGTACAGTGGAACACAGTAGAGGTAGAGTACAGTGGAGTACAGTAGAGGTAGTGTACAGGGGAGCACAGTAGAGGTAGAGTACAGTGGAGCACAATAGAGGTAGAGTACAGTAGAGCACAGTAGAGGTAGAGTACAGTGGAGCACAGTAGAGATAGAGTACAGTGGAGTACAGTGGAGCACAGTAGAGGTAGAGTACAGTGGAGTACAATAAAGATAGAGTACAGTGGAGTAGAGTAGAGATAGAGTACAGTGGAGCACAGCAGAGGTAGAGTACAGTGGATCACAGTAGAGATAGAGTACAGTGGAGTACAGTGGAGCACAGTAGAGGTAGAGTACAGTGGAGAACAGTAGAGATAGAGTACAGTGGAGTACAGTAGAGGTAGAGTACAGTGGAGCACAGTAGAGATAGAGTACAGTGGAGTACAGTAGAGGTAGAGTACAGTGGAGCACAGTAGAGGTAGAATACAGTGGAGTACAATGGAGCACAGTAGAGGTGGAGTACAGTAGAGGTAGAGAACAGTACAGTACAGTAGAGGTAGAGTACAGTGGAGTACAGTAGAGGTAGAGTACAGTGGAATACAGTAGAGATAGAGTACAGTGGAGCACAGTAGAGCTAGAGTACAGTGGAGCACAGTAGAGGTAGAGTACAGTGGAGCACAGTAGAGGTAGAGTACAGTGGGGCACAGTAGAGGCAGAGTACAGTGGGGTACAGTAGAAATAGAGTACAGTGGAGCACAGTAGAGTACAGTAGAGCACAGTAGAGGTAGAGTACAGTGGAGCACAGTAGAGATAGAGTACAGTGGAGTACAGTAGAGGAAGAGTACAGTGAAGTACAGTGGAGCACAGTAGAGGTGGAGTACAGTAGAGTACAGTAGAGGTAGAGTACAGTGGAGTACAATAGAGATAGAGTACAGTGGAGTAGAGTAGAGATAGAGTACAGTGGAGCACAGCAGAGGTAGAGTACAGTGGATCACAGTAGAGATAGAGTACAGTGGAGTACAGTAGAGGTAGAGAACAGTACAGTACAGTAGAGGTAGAGTACAGTAGAGCACAGTAGCGGTAGAATACAGTGGAGTACAGTAGAGGTAGAGTACAGTGGAGCACAGTAGAGGTGGAGTACAGTAGAGTACAGTAGAGGTAGAGAACAGTAAAGTACAGTAGAGGTAGAGTACAGTAGAGCACAGTAGAGGTAGAATACAGTGGAGTACAGTAGAGGTAGAGTACAGTAGAGTACAGTACAGGTAGAGTACAGTGGAACACAGTAGAGGTAGAGTACAGTGGAGTACAGTAGAGGTAGAGTACAGTGGAGCACAGTAGAGGTAGAGTACAGTGGAGCACAGTAGAGGTGGAGTACAGTAGAGTAGAGTAGAGGTAGAGTACAGTGGAGTACAGTAGAGATAGAGTACAGTGGAGTAGAGTAGATATAGAGTACAGTGGAGTAGAGTAGAGATAGAGTACAGTGGAGTATAGTTGAGGTAGAGTACAGTGGAGCACAGTAGAGATAGAGTACAGTGGAGTACAGTAGAGTTAGAGTACAGTGGAGCACATTAGAGGTAGAGTACAGTGGAGTATAGTTGAGGTAGACTACAGTGGAGTACAGTAGAGATAGAGTACAGTAGAGCAGAGTAGAGGTAGAGTACAGTGGAGTACAGTAGAGCACTGTAGAGGTAGAGTACAGTGGAGAACAGTAGAGATAGAGTACAGTGGAGTACAGTAGAGGTAGAGTACAGTGTTGCACAGTAGAGATAGAGCACAGTGGAGTACAGTAGATGTAGAGTACAGTGGAGCACAGTAGAGGTAGAGTACAGTGGAGTACAATGGAGCACAGTAGAGGTGGAGTACAGTAGAGTACAGTAGAGGTAGAGAACAGTACAGTACAGTAGAGGTAGAGTACAGTGGAGTACAGTAGAGGTAGAGTACAGTAGAGCACAGTAGAGGTAGAATACAGTGGAGTACAGTAGAGGTAGAGTACAGTGGAGCACAGTAGAGATAGAGTACAGTGGAGTACAGTAGAGGTAGAGTACAGTGGAGCACATTAGAGGTAGAGTACAGTGGAGTATAGTTGAGGTAGACTACAGTGGAGTACAGTAGAGATAGAGTACAGTAGAACAGAGTAGAGGTAGAGTACAGTGGAGTACAGTAGAGGTAGAGTACAGTGGAGCACTGTAGAGGTGGAGTAAAGTGGAGTACAGTAGAGGTAGAGTACAGTGGAGCACAGTAGAGGTAGAGTACAATGGAGTAGAGTAGAGGTAGAGTACAGTAGAGCACAGTAGAGATAGAGTAGAGCAGAGCACAGTAGAGGTAGAGTACAGTGGAGCACAGTAGAGGAAGAGTACAGTGTAGTACTTTAGAGATAGAGTACAGTGGAGTACAGTAGAGATAGAGTACAGTCGAACACAGTACAGATAAGTGCAGTGGAGTATAGTAGACGTAGAGTACAGTGGAGTACAGTAGAGATAGAGTACAGTCGAACACAGTAGAGATAAGTGCAGTGGAGTATAGTAGACGTAGAGTACAGTGGAGTACAGTAGAGGTAGAGTACAGTGGAGTACAGTAGAGGTAGAGTAGAGTGGAGCACATTAGAGGTGGAGTAGAGTAGAGTACAGTAGAGGTAGAGTACAGTGGAGTACAGTAGAAGTAGAGTAAAGTGGAGCACAGTAGAGGTAGAGTAGAGTGGAGTACAGTAGAGGTAGAGTACAGTTGAGTTACAGTAGAGGTAGAGTACAGTGGAGTAGAGTAGAGATAGAGTACAGTGGAGCACAGCAGACGTAGAGTACAGTGGATCACAGTAGAGATAGAGTACAGTGGAGTACAGTGGAGCACAGTAGAGGTAGAGTACAGTGGAGCACAGTAGAAATATATTACAGTGGAGTACAGTAGAGATAGAGTACAGTGGAGTACAGTAGAGGTAGAGTACAGTGGACCACAGTAGAGGTAGAGTAAAGTGGAGTATAGTTGAGGTAGACTACAGTGGAGTACAGTAGAGGTAGAGTACAGTGGAGTACAGTAGAGATAGAGTACAGTGGAGCACAGTAGAGGTAGAGTACAGTGGAGCACAGTAGAGGTAGAGTACAGTGGAGCACAGTAGAGGTAGAGTACAGTGGAGTACAGTAGAGGTAGTGTACAGTGGAGCACAGTAGAGGTAGAGTACAGTGGAGCACAGTAGAGGTAGAGTACAGTGGGGTACAGTAGAAATAGAGTACAGTGGAGCACATTAGAGTACAGTAGAGCACAGTAGAGGTAGAGTACAGTGGAGCACCGTAGAGATAGAGTACAGTGGAGTACAGTAGAGGAAGAGTGCAGTGGAGTACAGTGGAGCACAGTAGAGGTGGAGTACAGTAGAGTACAGTAGAGGTAGAGTACAGTGCAGTACAATAGAGATAGAGTACAGTGGAGTAGAGTAGAGATAGAGTACAGTGGAGCACAGCAGAGGTAGAGTACAGTGGATCACAGTAGAGATAGAGTACAGTGGAGTACAGTGGAGCACAGTAGAGGTAGAGTACAGTGGAGAACAGTAGAGATAGAGTACAGTGGAGTACAGTAGAGGTAGAGTACAGTGGAGCACAGTAGAGATATAGTACAGTGGAGTACAGTATAGGTAGAGTACAGTGGAGCACAGTAGAGGTAGAGTACAGTGGAGCACAGTAGAGGTAGAGTACAGTAGAGCACAGTAGAGGTAGAGTACAGTGGAGTAGAGTAGAGGTAGAGTACAGTGGAGTACATTAGAGAGAGAGTACAGTGGAGTACAGTAGAAGAAGAGTACAGTGGAGTACAGTAGAGATAGAGTACAGTGGAGTACAGTAGAGGTAGAGTACAGTGCAGTACAGTAGAGGTAGAGTACAGTGGAGTACATTAGAGAGAGAGTACAGTGGAGCACAGTAGAGATAGAGTACAGTAGAGCACAGTAGAGGTAGAGTACAGTGGAGTACAGTAGAGGTAGAGTACAGTGGAGTACATTAGAGAGAGAGTACAGTGGAGTACAGTAGAAGAAGAGTAGAGTGGAGTAGAGTAGAGATAGAACACAGTGGAGCACAGCAGAGGTAGAGTACAGTGGAGTACAGTAGAGGTAGAGTACAGTGGAGTACATTAGAGAGAGAGTACAGTGGAGTACAGTAGAAGAAGAGTACAGTGGAGTACCGTAGAGATAGAGTACAGTGGAGCACAGTAGAGATAGAGTACAGTAGAGCACAGTAGAGGTAGAGTACAGTGGAGTACAGTAGAGGTAGAGTACGGTGGAGTACATTAGAGAGAGAGTACAGTGGAGTACAGTAGAGGTAGAGTACAGTGGAGCACAGTAGAGGTAGAGTACAGTGGAGCACAGTAGAGGTAGAGTACAGTGGAGCACAGTAGAGGTAGAGTACAGTGGAGTACAGTAGAAGTAGAGCACAGTGGAGCATTGTAGAGGTAGAGTACAGTGGAGTTCAGAAGAGATAGAGTACAGTGGAGCACAGTAGAGGTAGAGTACAGTGGAGCACAGTAGAGGTAGAGTACAGTGGAGCACAGTAGAGGTAGAGTACAGTGGAGTACAGTAGAGGTAGTGTACAGGGGAGCACAGTAGAGGTAGAGTACAGTGGAGCACAATAGAGGTAGAGTACAGTAGAGCACAGTAGAGGTAGAGTACAGTGGAGCACAGTAGAGATAGAGTACAGTGGAGTAGAGTAGATATAGAGTACAGTGGAGTAGAGTAGAGATAGAGTACACTGGAGTATAGTTGAGGTAGAGTACAGTGGAGCACAGTAGAGATAGAGTACAGTGGAGTACAGTAGAGTTAGAGTACAGTGGAGCACATTAGAGGTAGAGTACAGTGGAGTATAGTTGAGGTAGACTACAGTGGAGTACAGTAGAGATAGAGTACAGTAGAGCAGAGTAGAGGTAGAGTACAGTGGAGTACAGTAGAGCACTGTAGAGGTAGAGTACAGTGGAGAACAGTAGAGATAGAGTACAGTGGAGTACAGTAGAGGTAGAGTACAGTGTTGCACAGTAGAGATAGAGCACAGTGGAGTACAGTAGATGTAGAGTACAGTGGAGCACAGTAGAGGTAGAGTACAGTGGAGTACAATGGAGCACAGTAGAGGTGGAGTACAGTAGAGTACAGTAGAGGTAGAGAACAGTACAGTACAGTAGAGGTAGAGTACAGTGGAGTACAGTAGAGGTAGAGTACAGTAGAGCACAGTAGAGGTAGAATACAGTGGAGTACAGTAGAGGTAGAGTACAGTGGAGCACAGTAGAGATAGAGTACAGTGGAGTACAGTAGAGGTAGAGTACAGTGGAGCACATTAGAGGTAGAGTACAGTGGAGTATAGTTGAGGTAGACTACAGTGGAGTACAGTAGAGATAGAGTACAGTAGAACAGAGTAGAGGTAGAGTACAGTGGAGTACAGTAGAGGTAGAGTACAGTGGAGCACTGTAGAAGTGGAGTACAGTGGAGTACAGTAGAGGTAGAGTACAGTGGAGCACAGTAGAGGTAGAGTACAGTGGAGTAGAGTAGAGGTAGAGTACAGTAGAGCACAGTAGAGATAGAGTAGAGCAGAGCACAGTAGAGGTAGAGTACAGTGGAGCACAGTAGAGGAAGAGTACAGTGTAGTACAGTAGAGATAGAGTACAGTGGAGTACAGTAGAGATAGAGTACAGTCGAACACAGTAGAGATAAGTGCATTGGAGTATAGTAGACGTAGAGTACAGTGGAGTACAGTAGAGATAGAGTACAGTCGAACACAGTAGAGATAAGTGCAGTGGAGTATAGTAGACGTAGAGTACAGTGGAGTACAGTAGAGGTAGAGTACAGTGGAGTACAGTAGAGGTAGAGTAGAGTGGAGCACATTAGAGGTGGAGTAGAGTAGAGTACAGTAGAGGTAGAGTACAGTGGAGTACAGTAGAAGTAGAGTAAAGTGGAGCACAGTAGAGGTAGAGTAGAGTGGAGTACAGTAGAGGTAGAGTACAGTTGAGTTACAGTAGAGGTAGAGTACAGTGGAGTAGAGTAGAGATAGAGTACAGTGGAGCACAGCAGACGTAGAGTACAGTGGATCACAGTAGAGATAGAGTACAGTGGAGTACAGTGGAGCACAGTAGAGGTAGAGTACAGTGGAGCACAGTAGAAATATATTACAGTGGAGTACAGTAGAGATAGAGTACAGTGGAGTACAGTAGAGGTAGAGTACAGTGGACCACAGTAGAGGTAGAGTAAAGTGGAGTATAGTTGAGGTAGACTACAGTGGAGTACAGTAGAGGTAGAGTACAGTGGAGTACAGTAGAGATAGAGTACAGTGGAGCACAGTAGAGGTAGAGTACAGTGGAGCACAGTAGAGGTAGAGTACAGTGGAGCACAGTAGAGGTAGTGTACAGTGGAGCACAGTAGAGGTAGAGTACAGTGGAGCAGAGTAGAGGTAGAGTACAGTGGGGTACAGTAGAAATAGAGTACAGTGGAGCACATTAGAGTACAGTAGAGCACAGTAGAGGTAGAGTACAGTGGAGCACCGTAGAGATAGAGTACAGTAGAGTACAGTAGAGGAAGAGTGCAGTGGAGTACAGTGGAGCACAGTAGAGGTGGAGTACAGTAGAGTACAGTAGAGGTAGAGTACAGTGCAGTACAATAGAGATAGAGTACAGTGGAGTAGAGTAGAGATAGAGTACAGTGGAGCACAGCAGAGGTAGAGTACAGTGGATCACAGTAGAGATAGAGTACAGTGGAGTACAGTGGAGCACAGTAGAGGTAGAGTACAGTGGAGAACAGTAGAGATAGAGTACAGTGGAGTACAGTAGAGGTAGAGTACAGTGGAGCACAGTAGAGATATAGTACAGTGGAGTACAGTATAGGTAGAGTACAGTGGAGCACAGTAGAGGTAGAGTACAGTGGAGCACAGTAGAGGTAGAGTACAGTAGAGCACAGTAGAGGTAGAGTACAGTGGAGTACAGTAGAGGTAGAGTACAGTGGAGTACATTAGAGAGAGAGTACAGTGGAGTACAGTAGAAGAAGAGTACAGTGGAGTACAGTAGAGATAGAGTACAGTGGAGTACAGTAGAGGTAGAGTACAGTGGAGTACAGTAGAGGTAGAGTACAGTGGAGTACATTAGAGAGAGAGTACAGTGGAGCACAGTAGAGATAGAGTACAGTAGAGCACAGTAGAGGTAGAGTACAGTGGAGTACAGTAGAGGTAGAGTACAGTGGAGTACATTAGAGAGAGAGTACAGTGGAGTACAGTAGAAGAAGAGTAGAGTGGGGTAGAGTAGAGATAGAACACAGTGGAGCACAGCAGAGGTAGAGTACAGTGGAGTACAGTAGAGGTAGAGTACAGTGGAGTACATTAGAGAGAGAGTACAGTGGAGTACAGTAGAAGAAGAGTACAGTGGAGTACCGTAGAGATAGAGTACAGTGGAGCACAGTAGAGATAGAGTACAGTAGAGCACAGTAGAGGTAGAGTACAGTGGAGTACAGTAGAGGTAGAGTACGGTGGAGTACATTAGAGAGAGAGTACAGTGGAGTACAGTAGAGGTAGAGTACAGTGGAGCACAGTAGAGGTAGAGTACAGTGGAGCACAGTAGAGGTAGAGTACAGTGGAGCACAGTAGAGGTAGAGTACAGTGGAGTACAGTAGAAGTAGAGCACAGTGGAGCATTGTAGAGGTAGAGTACAGTGGAGTACAGTGGAGCACAGTAGAGGTAGAGTACAGTGGAGTACAATAAAGATAGAGTACAGTGGAGTAGAGTAGAGATAGAGTACAGTGGAGCACAGCAGAGGTAGAGTACAGTGGATCACAGTAGAGATAGAGTACAGTGGAGTACAGTGGAGCACAGTAGAGGTAGAGTACAGTGGAGAACAGTAGAGATAGAGTACAGTGGAGTACAGTAGAGGTAGAGTACAGTGGAGCACAGTAGAGATAGAGTACAGTGGAGTACAGTAGAGGTAGAGTACAGTGGAGCACAGTAGAGGTAGAGTACAGTGGAGTACAATGGAGCACAGTAGAGGTGGAGTACAGTAGAGGTAGAGAACAGTACAGTACAGTAGAGGTAGAGTACAGTGGAGTACAGTAGAGGTAGAGTACAGTGGAGTACAGTAGAGATAGAGTACAGTGGAGCACAGTAGAGGTAGTGTACAGTGGAGCACAGTAGAGGTAGAGTAAAGTGGAGCACAGTAGAGGTAGAGTACAGTGGGGCACAGTAGAGGCAGAGTACATTGGGGTACAGTAGAAATAGAGTACAGTGGAGCACAGTAGAGTACAGTAGAGCACAGTAGAGGTAGAGTACAGTGGAGCACAGTAGAGATAGAGTACAGTGGAGTACAGTAGAGGAAGAGTACAGTGAAGTACAGTGGAGCACAGTAGAGGTGGAGTACAGTAGAGTACAGTAGAGGTAGAGTACAGTGGAGTACAATAGAGATAGAGTACAGTGGAGTAGAGTAGAGATAGAGTACAGTGGAGCACAGCAGAGGTAGAGTACAGTGGATCACAGTAGAGATAGAGTACAGTGGAGTACAGTAGAGGTAGAGAACAGTACAGTACAGTAGAGGTAGAGTACAGTAGAGCACAGTAGCGGTAGAATACAGTGGAGTACAGTAGAGGTAGAGTACAGTGGAGCACAGTAGAGGTGGAGTACAGTAGAGTACAGTAGAGGTAGAGAAAAGTAAAGTACAGTAGAGGTAGAGTACAGTAGAGCACAGTAGAGGTAGAATACAGTGGAGTACAGTAGAGGTAGAGTACAGTGGAGTACAGTACAGGTAGAGTACAGTGGAACACAGTAGAGGTAGAGTACAGTGGAGTACAGTAGAGGTAGAGTACAGTGGAGCACAGTAGAGGTAGAGTACAGTGGAGCACAGTAGAGGTGGAGTACAGTAGAGTAGAGTAGAGGTAGAGTACAGTGGAGTACAGTAGATATAGAGTACAGTGGAGTAGAGTAGATATAGAGTACAGTGGAGTAGAGTAGAGATAGAGTACAGTGGAGTATAGTTGAGGTAGACTACAGTGGATTACAGTAGAGATAGAGTACAGTAGAGCAGAGTAGAGGTAGAGTACAGTGGAGTACAGTAGAGGTAGAGTACAGTGGAGCACTGTAGAGGTGGAGTACAGTGGAGTACAGTAGAGGTAGAGTACAGTGGAGCACAGTAGAGGTAGAGTACAGTGGAGTAGAGTAGAGGTAGAGTACAGTGGAGCACAGTAGATGTAGAGTACAGTAGAGCAGAGTAGAGGTAGAGTACAGTGGAGCACAGTAGAGATAGAGTACAATGGAGTACAGTAGAGGAAGAGTACAGTGGAGTACAGTGGAGCACAGTAGAGGTGGAGTACTGTAGAGTACAGTAGAGGTAGAGTACAGTGGAGTAGAGTAGAGATAGATCACAGTGGAGCACAGCAGAGGTAGAGTACAGTGGAGTACAGTAGAGGTAGAGTACAGTGGAGTACAGTAGAGAGAGAGTACAGTGGAGTACAGTAGAAGAAGAGTACAGTGGAGTACAGTAGAGATAGAGTACAGTGGAGCACAGTAGAGATAGTGTACAGTAGAGCCAAGTAGAGGTAGAGTAGAGTGGAGTACAGTAGAGATAGAGTACAGTAGAGCAGAGTAGAGGTAGAGTACAGTGGAGTACAGTAGAGGTAGAGCAAAGTGGAGCACTGTAGAGGTAGAGTACAGTGGAGTACAGTAGAGATAGAGTACAGTGGAGCACAGTAGAGGTAGAGTACAGTGGAGTATAGTTGAGGTAGACTACAGTAGAGCAGAGTAGAGGTAGAGTACAGTGGAGTACAGTAGACATAGAGCACAGTGGAGCACTGTAGAGGTAGAGTACAGTGGAGTACAGTAGAGGTAGAGTACAGTGGAGTACAGTAGAGAGAGAGTACAGTGGAGTACAGTAGAAGAAGAGTACAGTGGAGTACAGTAGAGATAGAGTACAGTGGAGCACAGTAGAGATAGAGTACAGTAGAGCCAAGTAGAGGTAGAGTACAGTGGAGTACAGCAGAGGTAGAGTACAGTGGAGTACAGTACAGGTAGAGTACAGTGGAGTAGAGTAGAGAAAGAGTACAGTGGAGCACAGCAGAGGTAGAGTACAGTGGATCACAGTAGAGATAGAGTACAGTGGAGTACAGTGGAGCACAGTAGAAGTAGAGTACAGTGGAGCACAGTAGAAATAGATTACAGTGGAGTACAGTAGAGATAGAGTACAGTGGAGTACAGTAGATGTAGAGTACAGTGGAGCACAGTAGAGTAGAGTAAAGATAGAGCACAGTGGAACACAGCAGAGGTAGAGTAGAGTGGAGTACAGTAGAGGTAGAGTACAGTGGAGTACAGTAGAGAGAGAGTACAGTGGAGCACAGTAGAGATAGAGTACAGTAGAGCCAAGTAGAGGTAGAGTACAGTGGAGTACAATAGAGATAGAGTACAGTGGAGCACAGTAGAGATAGAGTACAGTGGAGTACAGTAGAGGTAGAGTACAGTGGAGCACAGTAGAGGTAGAGTACAGTGGAGCACAGTAGAGGTAGAGTAGAGTGGAGCACAGTAGAGGTAGAGTACAGTGGAGTACAGTAGAGGTAGTGTACAGTGGAGCACAGTAGAGGTAGAGTACAATGGAGTATAGTAGAGGTAGAGTACAGTAGAGCACAGTAGAGATATAGTACAGCAGAGCACAGTAGAGGTAGAGTACAGTGGAGCACAGTAGAGGTAGAGTACAGTGGAGCACAGTAGAGTAGAGTAGAGATAGAGCACAGTGGAGCACAGCAGAGGTAGAGTAGAGTGGAGTACAGTAGAGGTAGAGTACAGTGGAGTACAGTAGAGAGAGAGTACAGTGGAGCACAGTAGAGATAGAGTACAGTAGAGCCAAGTAGAGGTAGAGTACAGTGGAGTACAGTAGAGGTAGAGCACAGTGGAGCACTGTAGAGGTAGAGTACAGTGGAGTACAGTAGAGATAGAGTACATTGGAGCACAGTAGAGGTAGAGTACAGTGGAGCACAGTAGAGGTAGAGTAGAGTGGAGCACAGTAGAGGTAGAGTACAGTGGAGTGAGTACAGTAGAGGTAGTGTACAGTGGAGCACAGTAGAGGTAGAGTACAGTGGAGCACAGTAGAGGTAGAGTACAGTGGAGTATAGTAGAGGTAGAGTACAGTAGAGCACAGTAGAGATAGAGTACAGCAGAGCACAGTAGAGGTAGAGTACAGTGGAGCACAGTAGAGGAAGAGTACAGTGTAGTACAGTAGAGATAGAGTACAGTGGAGTACAGTAGAGATAGAGTACAGTCGAACACAGTAGAGATAAGTGCAGTGGAGTATAGTAGAGGTAGAGTACAGTGCAGTACAGTAGAGGTAGAGTACAGTGGAGTACAGTAGAGGTAGAGTAGAGTGGAGCACATTAGAGGTGGAGTAGAGTAGAGTACAGTAGAGGTAGAGTACAGCAGAGTACAGTAGAAGTAGAGTAAAGTGGAGCACAGTAGAGGTAGAGTAGAGCGGAGTACAGTAGAGGTAGAGTACAGTGGAGTACAGTAGAGGTAGAGTACAGTGGAGTAGAGTAGAGAAAGAGTACAGTGGAGCACAGCAGAGGTAGAGTACAGTGGATCACAGTAGAGATAGAGTACAGTGGAGTACAGTGGAGCACAGTAGAAGTAGAGTACAGTGGAGCAAAGTAGAAATAGATTTAAGTGGAGTACAGTAGAGATATAGTACAGTGGAGTACAGTAGAGGTAGAGTACAGTGGAGCACAGTAGAGTAGAGTAGAGATAGAGCACAGTGGAGCACAGCAGAGGTAGAGTAGAGTGGAGTACAGTAGAGGTAGAGTACAGTGGAGTACAGTAGAGAGAGAGTACAGTGGAGCACAGTAGAGATAGAGTACAGTAGAGCCAAGTAGAGGTAGAGTACAGTGGAGTACAGTAGAGGTAGAGTACAGTGGAGCACAGTAGAGGTAGAGTACAGTGGAGCACAGTAGAGGTAGAGTACAGTGGAGTATAGTAGAGGTAGAGTACAGTAGAGCACAGTAGAGATAGAGTACAGCAGAGCACAGTAGAGGTAGAGTACAGTGGAGCACAGTAGAGGAAGAGTACAGTGTAGTACAGTAGATATAGAGTACAGTGGAGTACAGTAGAGATAGAGTACAGTCAAACTCAGTAGAGATAAGTGCAGTGTAGTATAGTAGAGGTAGAGTACAGTGGAGTACAGTAGAGGTAGAGTACAGTGGAGTACAGTAGAGGTAGAGTAGAGTGGAGCACATTAGAGGTGGAGTAGAGTAGAGTACAGTAGCTGTAGAGTACAGCGGAGTACAGTAGAAGTTGAGTAAAGTGGAGCACAGTAGAGGTAGAGTAGAGTGGAGTACAGTAGAGGTAGAGTACAGTGGAGTACAGTAGAGGTAGAGTACAGTGGAGTAGAGTAGAGATAGAGTACAGTGGAGCACAGCAGAGGTAGAGTACAGTGGATCACAGTAGAGATAGAGTACAGTGGAGTACAGTGGAGCACAGTAGAAGTAGAGTACAGTGGAGCACAGTAGAAATAGATTACAGTGGAGTACAGTAGAGATAGAGTACAGTGGAGTACAGTAGAGGTAGAGTACAGTGGAGCACAGTAGAGGTAGAGTACAGTGGAGTATAGTTGAGGTAGACTACAGTGGAGTACAGTAGAGGTAGAGAACAGTGGAGTACAGTAGAGATAGAGTACAGTGGAGCACAGTAGAGGTAGAGTACAGTGGAGCACAGTAGAGGTAGAGTACAGTGGAGCAGAGTAGAGGTAGAGTACAGTGGAGTACAGTAGAGGTAGTGTACAGTGGAGCACAGTAGAGGTAGAGTACAGTGGAGCACAGTAGAGGCAGAGTACAGTGGGGTACAGTAGAAATAGATTACAGTGGAGCACAGTAGAGTACAGTAGAGCACAATAGAGGTAGAGTACAGTGGAGCACAGTAGAGATAGAGTACAGTGGAGCACAGTAGAGGAAGAGTACAGTGGAGTACAGTGGAGCAGAGTAGAGGTGGAGTACAGTAGAGTACAGTAGAGGTAGAATACAGTGGAGTACAATAGAGATAGAGTACATTGGAGTAGAGTAGAGATAGAGTACAGTGGAGCACAGCAGAGGTAGAGTACAGTGGATCAAAGTAGAGATAGAGTACAATGGAATACAGTGGAGCACAGTAGAGATAGAGTACAATGGAATACAGTGGAGCACAGTAGCGGTAGAGTACAGTGGAGAACAGTAAAGATAGAGTACAGTGGAGTACAGTAGAGGTAGAGTACAGTGGAGCCCAGTAGAGATAGAGTACAGTGGAGTACAGTAGAGGTAGAGTACAGTGGAGCACAGTAGAGGTAGAGTACAGTGGAGTACCTTAGAGGTAGAGAACAGTACAGTACAGTAGAGGTAGAGTACAGTAGAGCACAGTAGAGGTAGAATACAGTGGAGTACAGTAGAGGTCGAGTACAGTGGAGCACATTAGAGGTGGAGTACAGTCGAGTACAGTAGAGGTAGAGAACAGTACAGTACAGTAGAGGTAGAGTACAGTAGAGCACAGTAGAGGTAGAATACAGTGGAGTACAGTAGAGGTAGAGTACAGTGGAGTACAGTAGAGGTAGAGTACAGTGGAGCACAGTAGAGGTGGAGTACAGTAGAGTAGAGTAGAGGTAGAGTACAGTGGAGTACAGTAGAGATAGAGTACAGTGGAGTAGAGTAGAGATAGAGTACAGTGGAGTAAAGTAGATATAGAGTACAGTGGAGTATAGTTGAGGTAGAGTACAGTGGAGCACACTAGAGATAGAGTACAGTGGAGTACAGTAGAGGTAGAGTACAGTGGAGCACAGTAGAGGTAGAGTACAGTGGAGTATAGTTGAGGTAGACTACAGTGGAGTACAGTAGAGGTAGAGTACAGTGGAGCACAGTAGAGATAGAGTACAGTAGAGCAGAGTAGAGGTAGAGTACAGTGGAGTACAGTAGAGGTAGAGTACAGTGGAGCACTGTAGAGGTGGAGTACAGTGGAGTACAGTAGAGGTAGAGTACAGTGGAGCACAGTAGAGGTAGAGTACAGTGGAGTAGAGTAGAGGTAGAGTACAGTGGAGCACAGTAGATGTAGAGTACAGTAGAGCATTGTAGAGGTAGAGTACAGTGGATCACAGTAGAGATAGAGTACAATGGAGTACAGTAGAGGAAGAGTACAGTGGAGTACAGTGGAGCACAGTAGAGGTGGAGAACAGTAGAGTACAGCAGAGGTAGAGTACAGTGGAGTACAATATAGATAGAGTACAGTGGAGTAGAGTAGTGATAGAGTACAGTGGAGCACAGCAGAGGTAGAGTACAGTGGATCACAGTAGAGATAGAGTACAGTGGAGTACAGTGGAGCACAGTAGAGGTAGAGTACACTGGAGAACAGTAGAGATAGAGTACAGTGGAGTACAGTAGAGGTAGAGTACAGTGGAGCCCAGTAGAGATAGAGTACAGTGGAGTACAGTAGAGGTAGAGTACAGTGGAGCACAGTAGAGGTAGAGTACAGTGGAGCACAGTAGAGGTAGAGTACAGTGGAGCACAGTAGAGGTAGAGTACAGTGGAGTACAGTAGAGGTAGTGTACAGTGGAGCACAGTAGAGGTAGAGTACAGTGGAGCACAGTAGAGGTAGAGTACAGTGGAGCACTGGTAGAGTACAGTGGAGTACAGTAGAGATAGAGTACAGTGGAGTAGAGTAGAGATAGAGTACAGTGGAGTAGAGTAGATATAGAGTACAGTGGAGTATAGTTGAGGTAGAGTACAGTGGAGCACACTAGAGATAGCGTACAGTGGAGTACAGTAGAGGTAGAGTACAGTGGAGCACAGTAGAGGTAGAGTACAGTGGAGTATAGTTGAGGTAGACTACAGTGGAGTACAGTAGAGGTAGAGTACAGTGGAGGACAGTAGAGATAGAGTACAGTAGAGCAGAGTAGAGGTAGAGTACAGTGGAGTACAGTAGAGGTAGAGTACAGTGGAGCACTGTAGAGGTGGAGTACAGTGGAGTACAGTAGAGGTAGAGTACAGTGGAGCACAGTAGAGGTAGAGTACAGTGGAGTAGAGTAGAGGTAGAGTACAGTGGAGCACAGTAGATGTAGAGTACAGTAGAGCATTGTAGAGGTAGAGTACAGTGGAGCACAGTAGAGATAGAGTACAATGGAGTACAGTAGAGGAAGAGTACAGTGGAGTACAGTGGAGCACAGTAGAGGTGGAGAACAGTAGAGTACAGCAGAGGTAGAGTACAGTGGAGTACAATATAGATAGAGTACAGTGGAGTAGAGTAGTGATAGAGTACAGTGGAGCACAGCAGAGGTAGAGTACAGTGGATCACAGTAAAGATAGAGTACAGTGGAGTACAGTGGAGCACAGTAGAGGTAGAGTACAGTGGAGAACAGTAGAGATAGAGTACAGTGGAGTACAGTAGAGGTAGAGTACAGTGGAGCCCAGTAGAGATAGAGTACAGTGGAGTACAGTAGAGGTAGAGTACAGTGGAGCACAGTAGAGGTAGAGTACAGTGGAGCACAGTAGAGGTAGAGTACAGTGGAGCACAGTAGAGGTAGAGTACAGTGGAGTACAGTAGAGGTAGTGTACAGTGGAGCACAGTAGAGGTAGAGTACAGTGGAGCACAGTAGAGGTAGAGTACAGTGGAGCACTGGTAGAGTACAGTGGAGTACAGTAGAGATAGAGTACAGTGGAGTAGAGTAGAGATAGAGTACAGTAGAGTAGAGTAGATATAGAGTACAGTGGAGTATAGTTGAGGTAGAGTACAGTGGAGCACACTAGAGATAGAGTACAGTGGAGTACAGTAGAGGTAGAGTACAGTGGAGCACAGTAGAGGTAGAGTACAGTGGAGTATAGTTGAGGTAGACTACAGTGGAGTACAGTAGAGGTAGAGTACAGTGGAGCACAGTAGAGATAGAGTACAGTAGAGCAGAGTAGAGGTAGAGTACAGTGGAGTACAGTAGAGGTAGAGTACAGTGGAGCACTGTAGAGGTGGAGTACAGTGGAGTACAGTAGAGGTAGAGTACAGTGGAGCACAGTAGAGGTAGAGTACAGTGGACTAGAGTAGAGGTAGAGTACAGTGGAGCACAGTAGATGTAGAGTACAGTAGAGCATTGTAGAGGTAGAGTACAGTGGAGCACAGTAGAGATAGAGTACAATGGAGTACAGTAGAGGAAGAGTACAGTGGAGTACAGTGGAGCACAGTAGAGGTGGAGAACAGTAGAGTAAAGCAGAGGTAGAGTACAGTGGAGTACAATATAGATAGAGTACAGTGGAGTAGAGTAGTGATAGAGTACAGTGGAGCACAGCAGAGGTAGAGTACAGTGGATCACAGTAGAGATAGAGTACAGTGGAGTACAGTGGAGCACAGTAGAGGTAGAGTACAGTGGAGAACAGTAGAGATAGAGTACAGTGGAGTACAGTAGAGGTAGAGTACAGTGGAGCCCAGTAGAGATAGAGTACAGTGGAGTACAGTAGAGGTAGAGGACAGTGGAGCACAATAGAGGTAGAGTACAGTGGAGTACAGTAGAGGTAGTGTACAGTGGAGCACAGTAGAGGTAGAGTAGAGTGGAGCACAGTAGAGGTAGAGTACAGTAGAGCACAGTAGAGGTAGAGTACAGTGGAGCACAGTAGAGATAGAGTACAGTGGAGTACAGTGGAGCACAGTAGAGGTAGAGTACAGCGGAGTACAATAAAGATAGAGTACAGTGGAGTAGAGTAGAGATAGAGTACTGTGGAGCACAGCAGAGGTAGAGTACAGTGGATCACAGTAGAGATAGAGTACAGTGGAGTACAGTGGAGCACAGTAGAGGTAGAGTACAGTGGAGAACAGTAGAGATAGAGTACAGTGGAGTACAGTAGAGGTAGAGTACAGTTGAGCACAGTAGAGATAGAGTACAGTGGAGTACAGTAGAGGTAGAGTACAGTGGAGCACAGTAGAGGTAGAGTACAGTGGAGTACAATGGAGCACAGTAGAAGTGGAGTACAGTAGAGTACTGTAGTGGTAGAGAACAGTACAGTACAGTAGAGGTAGAGTACAGTGGAGTACAGTAGAGGTAGAGTACAGTAGAGCACAGTAGAGGTAGAATACAGTGGAGTACAGTAGAGGTAGAGTACAGTGGAGTACAGTAGAGATAGAGTACAGTGGAGCACAGTAGAGGTAGAGTACAGTGGAGCACAGTAGAGGTAGAGTACAGTGGAGCACAGTAGAGGTAGGGTACAGTGGGGAAGAGTAGAGGCAGAGTACAGTACAGTACAGTAGAGGTAGAGTACAGTAGAACACAGTAGAGGTAGAATACAGTGGAGTACAGTAGAGGTAGAGTACAGTGGAGCACAGTAGAGGTGGAGTACAGTAGAGTACAGTAGAGGTAGAGAACAGTACAGTAGAGTAGAGGTAGAGTACAGTAGAGCACAGTAGAGGTAGAATACAGTGGAGTACAGTAGAGGTAGAGTACAGTGGAGTACAGTAGAGGTAGAGTACAGTGGAGCACAGTAGAGGTAGAGTACAGTGGAGTACAGTGGAGCACAGTAGAGGTGGAGTACAGTAGAGTAGAGTAGAGGTAGAGTACAGTGGAGTACAGTAGAGATAGAGTACAGTGGAGTAGAGTAGAGATAGAGTACAGTGGAGTAGAGTAGATATAGAGTACAGTGGAGTATAGTTGAGGTAGAGTACAGTGGAGCACACTAGAGATAGAGTACAGTGGAGTACAGTAGAGGTAGAGTACAGTGGAGCACAGTAGAGGTAGAGTACAGTGGAGTATAGTTGAGGTAGACTACAGTGGAGTACAGTAGAGGTAGAGTACAGTGGAGCACAGTAGAGATAGAGTACAGTAGAGCAGAGTAGAGGTAGAGTACAGTGGAGTACAGTAGAGGTAGAGTACAGTGGAGCACTGTAGAGGTGGAGTACAGTGGAGTACAGTAGAGGTAGAGTACAGTGGAGCACAGTAGAGGTAGAGTACAGTGGACTAGAGTAGAGGTAGAGTACAGTGGAGCACAGTAGATGTAGAGTACAGTAGAGCATTGTAGAGGTAGAGTACAGTGGAGCACAGTAGAGATAGAGTACAATGGAGTACAGTAGAGGAAGAGTACAGTGGAGTACAGTGGAGCACAGTAGAGGTGGAGAACAGTAGAGTAAAGCAGAGGTAGAGTACAGTGGAGTACAATATAGATAGAGTACAGTGGAGTAGAGTAGTGATAGATTACAGTGGAGCACAGCAGAGGTAGAGTACAGTGGATCACAGTAGAGATAGAGTACAGTGGAGTACAGTGGAGCACAGTAGAGGTAGAGTACAGTGGAGAACAGTAGAGATAGAGTACAGTGGAGTACAGTAGAGGTAGAGTACAGTGGAGCCCAGTAGAGATAGAGTACAGTGGAGTACAGTAGAGGTAGAGGACAGTGGAGCACAGTAGAGGTAGAGTACAGTGGAGTACAGTAGAGGTAGTGTACAGTGGAGCACAGTAGAGGTAGAGTAGAGTGGAGCACAGTAGAGGTAGAGTACAGTAGAGCACAGTAGAGGTAGAGTACAGTGGAGCACAGTAGAGATAGAGTACAGTGGAGTACAGTGGAGCACAGTAGAGGTAGAGTACAGCGGAGTACAATAAAGATAGAGTACAGTGGAGTAGAGTAGAGATAGAGTACTGTGGAGCACAGCAGAGGTAGAGTACAGTGGATCACAGTAGAGATAGAGTACAGTGGAGTACAGTGGAGCACAGTAGAGGTAGAGTACAGTGGAGAACAGTAGAGATAGAGTACAGTGGAGTACAGTAGAGGTAGAGTACAGTTGAGCACAGTAGAGATAGAGTACAGTGGAGTACAGTAGAGGTAGAGTACAGTGGAGCACAGTAGAGGTAGAGTACAGTGGAGTACAATGGAGCACAGTAGAGGTGGAGTACAGTAGAGTACTGTAGTGGTAGAGAACAGTACAGTACAGTAGAGGTAGAGTACAGTGGAGTACAGTAGAGGTAGAGTACAGTAGAGCACAGTAGAGGTAGAATACAGTGGAGTACAGTAGAGGTAGAGTACAGTGGAGTACAGTAGAGATAGAGTACAGTGGAGCACAGTAGAGGTAGAGTACAGTGGAGCACAGTAGAGGTAGAGTACAGTGGAGCACAGTAGAGGTAGGGTACAGTGGGGAAGAGTAGAGGCAGAGTACAGTACAGTACAGTAGAGGTAGAGTACAGTAGAACACAGTAGAGGTAGAATACAGTGGAGTACAGTAGAGGTAGAGTATAGTGGAGCACAGTAGAGGTGGAGTACAGTAGAGTACAGTAGAGGTAGAGAACAGTGGAGCACAGTAGAGGTAGAGTACAGTGGAGCACAGTAGAGGTAGGGTACAGTGGGGCACAGTAGAGGCAGAGTAGAGTGGGGTACAGTAGAAATAGAGTACAGTGGAGCACAGTAGAGTAGAGTAGAGCACAGTAGAGGTAGAGTACAGTGGAGCACAGTAGAGGTGAAATACAATGGAGTACAGTAGAGGTAGAGTACAGTGGAGTACAGTAGAGATAGAGTACAGTGGAGCACAGTAGAGGTAGAGTACAGTGGAGTACAGTAGAGTTAGAGTACAGTGGAGCACAGTAGAGGTAGAGTACAGTGGAGTAAAGTGGAGCACAGTAGAGGTGGAGTACAGTAGAGTACAGTAGAGGTAGAGTACAGTGGACTACAGTAGAGATAGAGTACAGTGGAGTAGAGTAGAGGTAGAGTACAGTGGAGCACAGTAGAGGTAGAGTACAGTGGAGTACAGTAGAAGTAGAGCACAGTGGAGCATTGTAGAGGTAGAGTACAGTGGAGTTCAGAAGAGATAGAGTACAGTGGAGCACAGTAGAGGTAGAGTACAGTGGAGCACAGTAGAGGTAGAGTACAGTGGAGCACAGTAGAGGTAGAGTACAGTGGAGTACAGTAGAGGTAGTGTACAGGGGAGCACAGTAGAGGTAGAGTACAGTGGAGCACAATAGAGGTAGAGTACAGTAGAGCACAGTAGAGGTAGAGTACAGTGGAGCACAGTAGAGATAGAGTACAGTGGAGTACAGTGGAGCACAGTAGAGGTAGAGTACAGTGGAGTACAATAAAGATAGAGTACAGTGGAGTAGAGTAGAGATAGAGTACAGTGGAGCACAGCAGAGGTAGAGTACAGTGGATCACAGTAGAGATAGAGTACAGTGGAGTACAGTGGAGCACAGTAGAGGTAGAGTACAGTGGAGAACAGTAGAGATAGAGTACAGTGGAGTACAGTAGAGGTAGAGTACAGTGGAGCACAGTAGAGATAGAGTACAGTGGAGTACAGTAGAGGTAGAGTACAGTGGAGCACAGTAGAGGTAGAGTACAGTGGAGTACAATGGAGCACAGTAGAGGTGGAGTACAGTAGAGGTAGAGAACAGTACAGTACAGTAGAGGTAGAGTACAGTGGAGTACAGTAGAGGTAGAGCACAGTGGAGTACAGTAGAGATAGAGTACAGTGGAGCACAGTAGAGGTAGAGTACAGTGGAGCAGAGTAGAGGTAGAGTACAGTGGAGCACAGTAGAGGTAGAGTACAGTGGGGCACAGTAGAGGCAGAGTACAGTGGGGTACAGTAGAAATAGAGTACAGTGGAGCACAGTAGAGTACAGTAGAGCACAGTAGAGGTAGAGTACAGTGGAGCACAGTAGAGATAGAGTACAGTGGAGTACAGTAGAGGAAGAGTACAGTGAAGTAGAGTGGAGCACAGTAGAGGTGGAGTACAGTAGAGTACAGTAGAGGTAGAGTACAGTGGAGTACAATAGAGGTAGAGTACAGTAGAACACAGTAGAGGTAGAATACAGTGGAGTACAGTAGAGGTAGAGTACAGTGGAGCACAGTAGAGGTGGAGTACAGTAGAGTACAGTAGAGGTAGAGAACAGTACAGTAGAGTAGAGGTAGAGTACAGTAGAGCACAGTAGAGGTAGAATACAGTAGAGTACAGTAGAGGTAGAGTACAGTGGAGTACAGTAGAGGTAGAGTACAGTGGAGCACAGTAGAGGTAGAGTACAGTGGAGTACAGTGGAGCACAGTAGAGGTGGAGTACAGTAGAGTAGAGTAGAGGTAGAGTACAGTGGAGTACAGTAGAGATAGAGTACAGTGGAGTAGAGTAGAGATAGAGTACAGTGGAGTAGAGTAGATATAGAGTACAGTGGAGTATAGTTGAGGTAGAGTACAGTGGAGCACACTAGAGATAGAGTACAGTGGAGTACAGTAGAGGTAGAGTACAGTGGAGCACAGTAGAGGTAGAGTACAGTGGAGTATAGTTGAGGTAGACTACAGTGGAGTACAGTAGAGGTAGAGTACAGTGGAGCACAGTAGAGTTAGAGTACAGTAGAGCAGAGTAGAGGTAGAGTACAGTGGAGTACAGTAGAGGTAGAGTACAGTGGAGCACTGTAGAGGTGGAGTACAGTGGAGTACAGTAGAGGTAGAGTACAGTGGAGCACAGTAGAGGTAGAGTACAGTGGACTAGAGTAGAGGTAGAGTACAGTGGTGCACAGTAGATGTAGAGTACAGTAGAGCATTGTAGAGGTAGAGTACAGTGGAGCACAGTAGAGATAGAGTACAATGGAGTACAGTAGAGGAAGAGTACAGTGGAGTACAGTGGAGCACAGTAGAGGTGGAGAACAGTAGAGTAAAGCAGAGGTAGAGTACAGTGGAGTACAATATAGATAGAGTACAGTGGAGTAGAGTAGTGATAGAGTACAGTGGAGCACAGCAGAGGTAGAGTACAGTGGATCACAGTAGAGATAGAGTACAGTGGAGTACAGTGGAGCACAGTAGAGGTAGAGTACAGTGGAGAACAGTAGAGATAGAGTACAGTGGAGTACAGTAGAGGTAGAGTACAGTGGAGCCCAGTAGAGATAGAGTACAGTGGAGTACAGTAGAGGTAGAGGACAGTGGAGCACAGTAGAGGTAGAGTACAGTGGAGTACAGTAGAGGTAGTGTACAGTGGAGCACAGTAGAGGTAGAGTAGAGTGGAGCACAGTAGAGGTAGAGTACAGTAGAGCACAGTAGAGGTAGAGTACAGTGGAGCACAGTAGAGATAGAGTACAGTGGAGTACAGTGGAGCACAGTAGAGGTAGAGTACAGCGGAGTACAATAAAGATAGAGTACAGTGGAGTAGAGTAGAGATAGAGTACTGTGGAGCACAGCAGAGGTAGAGTACAGTGGATCACAGTAGAGATAGAGTACAGTGGAGTACAGTGGAGCACAGTAGAGGTAGAGTACAGTGGAGAACAGTAGAGATAGAGTACAGTGGAGTACAGTAGAGGTAGAGTACAGTGGAGCACAGTAGAGGTAGAGTACAGTGGAGTACAATGGAGCACAGTAGAGGTGGAGTACAGTAGAGTACTGTAGTGGTAGAGAACAGTACAGTACAGTAGAGGTAGAGTACAGTGGAGTACAGTAGAGGTAGAGTACAGTAGAGCACAGTAGAGGTAGAATACAGTGGAGTACAGTAGAGGTAGAGTACAGTGGAGTACAGTAGAGATAGAGTACAGTGGAGCACAGTAGAGGTAGAGTACAGTGGAGCACAGTAGAGGTAGAGTACAGTGGAGCACAGTAGAGGTAGGGTACAGTGGGGAAGAGTAGAGGCAGAGTACAGTACAGTACAGTAGAGGTAGAGTACAGTAGAACACAGTAGAGGTAGAATACAGTGGAGTACAGTAGAGGTAGAGTATAGTGGAGCACAGTAGAGGTGGAGTACAGTAGAGTACAGTAGAGGTAGAGAACAGTACAGTACAGTAGAGGTAGAGTACAGTAGAGCACAGTAGAGGTAGAATACAGTGGAGTACAGTAGAGGTAGAGTACAGTGGAGTACAGTAGAGGTAGAGTACAGTGGAGCACAGTAGAGGTAGAGTACAGTGGAGTACAGTGGAGCACAGTAGAGGTGGAGTACAGTAGAGTAGAGTAGAGGTAGAGTACAGTGGAGTATAGTAGAGATAGAGTACAGTGGAGTAGAGTAGAGATAGAGTACAGTGGAGTAGAGTAGATATAGAGTACAGTGGAGTATAGTTGAGGTAGAGTACAGTGGAGCACACTAGAGATAGAGTACAGTGGAGTACAGTAGAGGTAGAGTACAGTGGAGCACAGTAGAGGTAGAGTACAGTGGAGTATAGTTGAGGTAGACTACAGTGGAGTACAGTAGAGGTAGAGTACAGTGGAGCACAGTAGAGATAGAGTACAGTAGAGCAGAGTAGAGGTAGAGTACAGTGGAGTACAGTAGAGGTAGAGTACAGTGGAGCACTGTAGAGGTGGAGTACAGTGGAGTACAGTAGAGGTAGAGTACAGTGGAGCACAGTAGAGGTAGAGTACAGTGGAGTAGAGTAGAGGTAGAGTACAGTGGAGCACAGTAGATGTAGAGTACAGTAGAGCATTGTAGAGGTAGAGTACAGTGGAGCACAGTAGAGATAGAGTACAATGGAGTACAGTAGAGGAAGAGTACAGTGGAGTACAGTGGAGCACAGTAGAGGTGGAGAACAGTAGAGTACAGCAGAGGTAGAGTACAGTGGAGTACAATATAGATAGAGTACAGTGGCGTAGAGTAGTGATAGAGTACAGTGGAGCACAGCAGAGGTAGAGTACAGTGGATCACAGTAGAGATAGAGTACAGTGGAGTACAGTGGAGCACAGTAGAGGTAGAGTACAGTGGAGAACAGTAGAGATAGAGTACAGTGGAGTACATTAGAGGTAGAGTACAGTGGAGCCCAGTAGAGATAGAGTACAGTGGTGTACAGTAGAGGTAGAGTACAGTGGAGCACAGTAGAGGTAGAGTACAGTGGAGCACAGTAGAGGTAGAGTACAGTGGAGCACAGTAGAGGAAGATTACAGTGGAGTACAGTGGAGCACAGTAGAGGTGGAGTACTGTAGAGTACAGTAGAGGTAGAGTACAGTGGAGTACAATATAGATAGAGTACAGTGGAGTAGAGTAGAGATAGAGTACAGTGGAGTACAGTACAGGTAGAGTACAGTGGAGCAGAGTAGAGGTAGAGTACAGTGGAGTACAGTAGAGGTAGAGTACAGTGGAGCACAGTAGAGGTAGAGTACAGTGGAGTACAGTGGAGCACAGTAGAGGTGGAGTACAGTAGAGTAGAGTAGAGGTAGAGTACAGTGGAGTACAGTAGAGATAGAGTACATTGGAGTAGAGTAGAGTTAGAGTACAGTGGAGTAGAGTAGAGATAGAGTACAGTGGAGTATAGTTGAGGTAGAGTACAGTAGAGCAAAGTAGAGGTAGAGTAGAGTGGAGTATATTTGAGGTAGACTACAGTGGAATACAGTAGAGGTAGAGTACAGTAGAGCACAGTAGAGGTGAAATACAATGGAGTACAGTAGAGGTAGAGTACAGTGGAGTACAGTAGAGATAGAGTACAGTGGAGTAGAGTAGAGATAGGGCACAGTGGAGCACATTAGAAATAGAGTACAGTAGAGCACAGTAGAGGTAGAGTAGAGTGGAGTACAGTAGAGGTAGAGTACAGTGGAGTACATTAGAGAGAGAGTACAGTGGAGTACAGTAGAAGAAGAGTACAGTGGAGTACAGTAGAGGTAGAGTACAGTGGAGCACAGTAGAGGTAGAGTACAGTGGAGCACAGTAGAGGTAGAGTACAGTGGAGCACAGTAGAGGTAGAGTACAGTGGAGTACAGTAGAAGTAGAGCACAGTGGAGCACTGTAGAGGTAGAGTACAGTGGAGTACAGAAGAGATAGAGTACAGTGGAGCACAGTAGAGGTAGAGTACAGTGGAGCACAGTAGAGGTAGAGTACAGTGGAGCATAGTAGAGGTAGAGTACAGTGGAGTACAGTAGAGGTAGTGTACAGTGGAGCACAGAAGAGGTAGAGTACAGTGGAGCACAGTAGAGGTAGAGTACAGTAGAGCACAGTAGAGGTAGAGTACAGTGGAGCACAGTAGAGATAGAGTACAGTGGAGTACAGTGGAGCACAGTAGAGGTAGAGTACAGTGGAGTACAATAAAGATAGAGTACAGTGGAGTAGAGTAGAGATAGAGTACTGTGGAGCACAGCAGAGGTAGAGTACAGTGGATCACAGTAGAGATAGAGTACAGTGGAGTACAGTGGATGACAGTAGAGGTAGAGTACAGTGGAGAACAGTAGAGATAGAGTACAGTGGAGTACAGTAGAGGTAGAGTACAGTGGAGCACAGTAGAGATAGAGTACAGTGGAGTACAGTAGAGGTAGAGTACAGTGGAGCACAGTAGAGGTAGAGTACAATGGAGTACAATGGAGCACAGTAGAGGTGGAGTACAGTAGAGTACAGTAGAGGTAGAGAACAGTACAGTACAGTAGAGGTAGAGTACAGTGGAGTACAGTAGAGGTAGAGTACAGTAGAGCACAGTAGAGGTAGAATACAGTGGAGTACAGTAGAGGTAGAGTACAGTGGAGTACAGTAGAGATAGAGTACAGTGGAGCACAGTAGAGGTAGAGTACAGTGGAGCACAGTAGAGGTAGAGTACAGTGGAGCACAGTAGAGGTAGAGTACAGTGGAGCACAGTAGAGGTAGAGTACAGTGGAGTACAGTAGAAGTAGAGCACAGTGGAGCACTGTAGAGGTAGAGTACAGTGGAGTACAGAAGAGATAGAGTACAGTGGAGCACAGTAGAGGTAGAGTACAGTGGAGCACAGTAGAGGTAGAGTACAGTGGAGCACAGTAGAGGTAGAGTACAGTGGAGTACAGTAGAGGTAGTGTACAGTGGAGCACAGAAGAGGTAGAGTACAGTGGAGCACAGTAGAGGTAGAGTACAGTAGAGCACAGTAGAGGTAGAGTACAGTGGAGCACAGTAGAGATAGAGTACAGTGGAGTACAGTGGAGCACAGTAGAGGTAGAGTACAGTCGAGTACAATAAAGATAGAGTACAGTGGAGTAGAGTAGAGATAGAGTACTGTGGAGCACAGCAGAGGTAGAGTACAGTGGATCACAGTAGAGATAGAGTACAGTGGAGTACAGTGGATGACAGTAGAGGTAGAGTACAGTGGAGAACAGTAGAGATAGAGTACAGTGGAGTACAGTAGAGGTAGAGTACAGTGGAGCACAGTAGAGATAGAGTACAGTGGAGTACAGTAGAGGTAGAGTACAGTGGAGCACAGTAGAGGTAGAGTACAGTGGAGTACAATGGAGCACAGTAGAGGTGGAGTACAGTAGAGTACAGTAGAGGTAGAGAACAGTACAGTACAGTAGAGGTAGAGTACAGTGGAGTACAGTAGAGGTAGAGTACAGTAGAGCACAGTAGAGGTAGAATACAGTGGAGTACAGTAGAGGTAGAGTACAGTGGAGTACAGTAGAGATAGAGTACAGTGGAGCACAGTAGAGGTAGAGTACAGTGGAGCACAGTAGAGGTAGAGTACAGTGGAGCACAGTAGAGGTAGGGTACAGTGGGGCACAGTAGAGGCAGAGTAGAGTGGGGTACAGTAGAAATAGAGTACAGTGGAGCACAGTAGAGTAGAGTAGAGCACAGTAGAGGTAGAGTACAGTGGAGCACAGTAGAGATAGAGTACAGTGGAGTACAGTAGAGGAAGAGTACAGTGGAGTAGAGTGGAGCACAGTAGAGGTGGGGTACAGTAGAGTACAGTAGAGGTAGAGTACAGTTGAGTACAATAGAGATAGAGTACAGTGGAGTAGAGTAGAGATAGAGTACAGTGGAGCACAGCAGAGGTAGAGTACAGTGGATCACAGTAGAGATAGAGTACAGTGGAATACAGTGGAGCACAGTAGCGGTAGAGTACAGTGGAGAACAGTAAAGATAGAGTACAGTAGAGGTAGAGTACAGTGGAGCCCAGTAGAGCTAGAGTACAGTGGAGTACAGTATAGGTAGAGTACATTGGAGCACAGTAGAGGTAGAGTACAGTGGAGTACAGTAGAGGTAGAGAACAGTACAGTACAGTAGAGGTAGAGTACAGTAGAGCACAGTAGAGGTAGAATACAGTGGAGTAAAGTAGAGGTAGAGTACAGTGGAGTACAGTACAGGTAGAGTACAGTGGAGCACAGTAGAGGTAGAGTACAGTGGAGTACAGTAGAGGTAGAGTACAGCGGAGCACAGTAGAGGTGGAGTACAGTAGAGTACAGTAGAGGTAGAGAACAGTACAGTACAGTAGAGGTAGAGTACAGTAGAGCACAGTAGAGGTAGAATACAGTGGAGTACAGTAGATGTAGAGTACAGTGGAGTACAGTACAGGTAAAGTACAGTGGAGCACAGTAGAGGTAGAGTACAGTGGAGTACAGTAGAGGTAGAGTACAGCGGAGCACAGTAGAGGTAGAGTACAGTGGAGCACAGTGGAGGTGGAGTACAGTAGAGTAGAGTAGAGGTAGAGTACAGTGGAGTACAGTAGAGATAGAGTACAGTGGAGTAGAGTAGATATAGAGTACAGTGGAGTAGAGTAGAGATAGAGTACAGTGGAGTATAGTTGAGGTAGAGTACAGTGGAGCACAGTAGAGATAGACTACAGTGGAGTACAGTAGAGGTAGAAAACAGTGGGGCACATTAGAGGTAGAGTACAGTAGAGTATAGTTGAGGTAGACTACAGTTGAGTACAGTAGAGGTAGAGTACAGTGGAGCACAGTAGAGATAGAGTACAGTAGAGCAGAGTAGAGGTAGAGTACAGTGGAGTACAGTAGAGGTAGAGTACAGTGGAGCACTGTAGAGGTGGAGTACAGTGGAGTACAGTAGAGGTAGAGTACAGTGGAGCACAGTAGAGGTAGAGTACAGTGGAGTAGAGTAGAGGTAGAGTACAGTGGAGCACAGTAGATGTAGAGTACAGTAGAGCACAGTATAGGTAGAGTACAGTGGAGCATAGTAGAGATAGAGTACAATGGAGTACAGTAGAGGAAGAGTACAGTTGAGTACAGTGGAGCACAGTAGAGGTGGAGTACTGTAGAGTACAGTAGAGGTAGAGTACAGTGGAGTACAATATAGATAGAGTACAGTGGAGTAGAGTAGAGATAGAGTACAGTGGAGTACAGTACAGGTAGAGTACAGTGGAGCAGAGTAGAGGTAGAGTACAGTGGAGTACAGTAGAGGTAGAGTACAGTGGAGCACAGTAGAGGTAGAGTACAGTGGAGTACAGTGGAGCACAGTAGAGGTGGAGTACAGTAGAGTAGAGTAGAGGTAGAGTACAGTGGAGTACAGTAGAGATAGAGTACAGTGGAGTAGAGTAGAGATAGAGTACAGTGGAGTAGAGTAGAGATAGAGTACAGTGGAGTATAGTTGAGGTAGAGTACAGTGGAGCAAAGTAGAGGTAGAGTAGAGTGGAGTATATTTGAGGTAGACTACAGTGGAATACAGTAGATGTAGAGTACAGTAGAGCACAGTAGAGGTGAAATACAATGGAGTACAGTAGAGGTAGAGTACAGTGGAGTACAGTAGAGATAGAGTACAGTGGAGCACAGTAGAGGTAGAGTACAGTGGAGTACAGTAGAGTTAGAGTACAGTGGAGCACAGTAGAGGTAGAGTACAGTGGAGTAAAGTGGAGCACAGTAGAGGTGGAGTATAGTAGAGTACAGTAGAGGTAGAGTACAGTGGACTACAGTAGAGATAGAGTACAGTGGAGTAGAGTAGAGGTAGAGTACAGTGGAGCACAGTAGAGGTAGAGTACAGTGGAGTACAGTAGAAGTAGAGCACAGTGGAGCATTGTAGAGGTAGAGTACAGTGGAGTTCAGAAGAGGTAGAGTACAGTGGAGTACAGTAGAGGTAGTGTACAGGGGAGCACAGTAGAGGTAGAGTACAGTGGAGTACAATAGAGGTAGAGTACAGTAGAGCACAGTAGAGGTAGAGTACAGTGGAGCACAGTAGAGATAGAGTACAGTGGAGTACAGTGGAGCACAGTAGAGGTAGAGTACAGTGGAGTACAATAAAGATAGAGTACAGTGGAGTAGAGTAGAGATAGAGTACAGTGGAGCACAGCAGAGGTAGAGTACAGTGGATCACAGTAGAGATAGAGTACAGTGGAGTACAGTGGAGCACAGTAGAGGTAGAGTACAGTGGAGAACAGTAGAGATAGAGTACAGTGGAGTACAGTAGAGGTAGAGTACAGTGGAGCACAGTAGAGATAGAGTACAGTGGAGTACAGTAGAGGTAGAGTACAGTGGAGCACAGTAGAGGTAGAGTACAGTGGAGTACAATGGAGCACAGTAGAGGTGGAGTACAGTAGAGGTAGAGAACAGTACAGTACAGTAGAGGTAGAGTACAGTGGAGTACAGTAGAGGTAGAGCACAGTGGAGTACAGTAGAGATAGAGTACAGTGGAGCACAGTAGAGGTAGAGTACAGTGGAGCACAGTAGAGGTAGAGTACAGTGGAGCACAGTAGAGGTAGAGTACAGTGGGGCACAGTAGAGGCAGAGTACAGTGGGGTACAGTAGAAATAGAGTACAGTGGAGCACAGTAGAGTACAGTAGAGCACAGTAGAGGTAGAGTACACTGGAGCACAGTAGAGATAGAGTACAGTGGAGTACAGTAGAGGAAGAGTACAGTGAAGTACAGTGGAGCACAGTAGAGGTGGAGTACAGTAGAGTACAGTAGAGGTAGAGTACAGTGGAGTACAATAGAGATAGAGTACAGTGGAGTAGAGTAGAGATAGAGTACAGTGGAGCACAGCAGAGGTAGAGTACAGTGGATCACAGTAGAGATAGAGTACAGTGGAGTACAGTAGAGGTAGAGAACAGTACAGTACAGTAGAGGTAGAGTACAGTAGAGCACAGTAGCGGTAGAATACAGTGGAGTACAGTAGAGGTAGAGTACAGTGGAGCACAGTAGAGGTGGAGTACAGTAGAGTACAGTAGAGGTAGAGAACAGTAAAGTACAGTAGAGGTAGAGTACAGTAGAGCACAGTAGAGGTAGAATACAGTGGAGTACAGTAGAGGTAGAGTACAGTGGAGTACAGTACAGGTAGAGTACAGTGGAACACAGTAGAGGTAGAGTACAGTGGAGTACAGTAGAGGTAGAGTACAGTGGAGCACAGTAGAGGTAGAGTACAGTGGAGCACAGTAGAGGTGGAGTACAGTAGAGTAGAGTAGAGGTAGAGTACAGTGGAGTACAGTAGAGATAGAGTACAGTGGAGTAGAGTAGATATAGAGTACAGTGGAGTAGAGTAGAGATAGAGTACAGTGGAGTATAGTTGAGGTAGAGTACAGTGGAGCACAGTAGAGATAGAGTACAGTGGAGTACAGTAGAGTTAGAGTACAGTGGAGCACATTAGAGGTAGAGTACAGTGGAGTATAGTTGAGGTAGACTACAGTGGAGTACAGTAGAGATAGAGTACAGTAGAGCAGAGTAGAGGTAGAGTACAGTGGAGAACAGTAGAGATAGAGTACAGTGGAGTACAGTAGAGGTAGAGTACAGTGTTGCACAGTAGAGATAGAGCACAGTGGAGTACAGTAGATGTAGAGTACAGTGGAGCACAGTAGAGGTAGAGTACAGTGGAGTACAATGGAGCACAGTAGAGGTGGAGTACAGTAGAGTACAGTAGAGGTAGAGAACAGTACAGTACAGTAGAGGTAGAGTACAGTGGAGTACAGTAGAGGTAGAGTACAGTAGAGCACAGTAGAGGTAGAATACAGTGGAGTACAGTAGAGGTAGAGTACAGTGGAGCACAGTAGAGATAGAGTACAGTGGAGTACAGTAGAGGTAGAGTACAGTGGAGCACATTAAAGGTAGAGTACAGTGGAGTATAGTTGAGGTAGACTACAGTGGAGTACAGTAGAGATAGAGTACAGTAGAACAGAGTAGAGGTAGAGTACAGTGGAGTACAGTAGAGGTAGAGTACAGTGGAGCACTGTAGAGGTGGAGTACAGTGGAGTACAGTAGAGGTAGAGTACAGTGGAGCACAGTAGAGGTAGAGTACAGTGGAGTAGAGTAGAGGTAGAGTACAGTAGAGCACAGTAGAGATAGAGTAGAGCAGAGCACAGTAGATGTAGAGTACAGTGGAGCACAGTAGAGGAAGAGTACAGTGTAGTACAGTAGAGATAGAGTACAGTGGAGTACAGTAGAGATAGAGTACAGTCGAACACAGTAGAGATAAGTGCAGTGGAGTATAGTAGACGTAGAGTACAGTGGAGTACAGTAGAGATAGAGTACAGTCGAACACAGTAGAGATAAGTGCAGTGGAGTATAGTAGACGTAGAGTACAGTGGAGTACAGTAGAGGTAGAGTACAGTGGAGTACAGTAGAGGTAGAGTAGAGTGGAGCACATTAGAGGTGGAGTAGAGTAGAGTACAGTAGAGGTAGAGTACAGTGGAGTACAGTAGAAGTAGAGTAAAGTGGAGCACAGTAGAGGTAGAGTAGAGTGGAGTACAGTAGAGGTAGAGTACAGTTGAGTTACAGTAGAGGTAGAGTACAGTGGAGTAGAGTAGAGATAGAGTACAGTGGAGCACAGCAGACGTAGAGTACAGTGGATCACAGTAGAGATAGAGTACAGTGGAGTACAGTGGAGCCCAGTAGAGCTAGAGTACAGTGGAGTACAGTATAGGTAGAGTACATTGGAGCACAGTAGAGGTAGAGTACAGTGGAGTACAGTAGAGGTAGAGAACAGTACAGTACAGTAGAGGTAGAGTACAGTAGAGCACAGTAGAGGTAGAATACAGTGGAGTACAGTAGAGGTAGAGTACAGTGGAGTACAGTACAGGTAGAGTACAGTGGAGCACAGTAGAGGTAGAGTACAGTGGAGTACAGTAGAGGTAGAGTACAGCGGAGCACAGTAGAGGTGGAGTACAGTAGAGTACAGTAGAGGTAGAGAACAGTACAGTACAGTAGAGGTAGAGTACAGTAGAGCACAGTAGAGGTAGAATACAGTGGAGTACAGTAGATGTAGAGTACAGTGGAGTACAGTACAGGTAAAGTACAGTGGAGCACAGTAGAGGTAGAGTACAGTGGAGTACAGTAGAGGTAGAGTACAGCGGAGCACAGTAGAGGTAGAGTACAGTGGAGCACAGTGGAGGTGGAGTACAGTAGAGTAGAGTAGAGGTAGAGTACAGTGGAGTACAGTAGAGATAGAGTACAGTGGAGTAGAGTAGATATAGAGTACAGTGGAGTAGAGTAGAGATAGAGTACAGTGGAGTATAGTTGAGGTAGAGTACAGTGGAGCACAGTAGAGATAGACTACAGTGGAGTACAGTAGAGGTAGAAAACAGTGGGGCACATTAGAGGTAGAGTACAGTAGAGTATAGTTGAGGTAGACTACAGTTGAGTACAGTAGAGGTAGAGTACAGTGGAGCACAGTAGAGATAGAGTACAGTAGAGCAGAGTAGAGGTAGAGTACAGTGGAGTACAGTAGAGGTAGAGTACAGTGGAGCACTGTAGAGGTGGAGTACAGTGGAGTACAGTAGAGGTAGAGTACAGTGGAGCACAGTAGAGGTAGAGTACAGTGGAGTAGAGTAGAGGTAGAGTACAGTGGAGCACAGTAGATGTAGAGTACAGTAGAGCACAGTATAGGTAGAGTACAGTGGAGCATAGTAGAGATAGAGTACAATGGAGTACAGTAGAGGAAGAGTACAGTTGAGTACAGTGGAGCACAGTAGAGGTGGAGTACTGTAGAGTACAGTAGAGGTAGAGTACAGTGGAGTACAATATAGATAGAGTACAGTGGAGTAGAGTAGAGATAGAGTACAGTGGAGTACAGTACAGGTAGAGTACAGTGGAGCAGAGTAGAGGTAGAGTACAGTGGAGTACAGTAGAGGTAGAGTACAGTGGAGCACAGTAGAGGTAGAGTACAGTGGAGTACAGTGGAGCACAGTAGAGGTGGAGTACAGTAGAGTAGAGTAGAGGTAGAGTACAGTGGAGTACAGTAGAGATAGAGTACAGTGGAGTAGAGTAGAGATAGAGTACAGTGGAGTAGAGTAGAGATAGAGTACAGTGGAGTATAGTTGAGGTAGAGTACAGTGGAGCAAAGTAGAGGTAGAGTAGAGTGGAGTATATTTGAGGTAGACTACAGTGGAATACAGTAGATGTAGAGTACAGTAGAGCACAGTAGAGGTGAAATACAATGGAGTACAGTAGAGGTAGAGTACAGTGGAGTACAGTAGAGATAGAGTACAGTGGAGCACAGTAGAGGTAGAGTACAGTGGAGTACAGTAGAGTTAGAGTACAGTGGAGCACAGTAGAGGTAGAGTACAGTGGAGTAAAGTGGAGCACAGTAGAGGTGGAGTACAGTAGAGTACAGTAGAGGTAGAGTACAGTGGACTACAGTAGAGATAGAGTACAGTGGAGTAGAGTAGAGGTAGAGTACAGTGGAGCACAGTAGAGGTAGAGTACAGTGGAGTACAGTAGAAGTAGAGCACAGTGGAGCATTGTAGAGGTAGAGTACAGTGGAGTTCAGAAGAGATAGAGTACAGTGGAGCACAGTAGAGGTAGAGTACAGTGGAGCACAGTAGAGGTAGAGTACAGTGGAGCACAGTAGAGGTAGAGTACAGTGGAGTACAGTAGAGGTAGTGTACAGGGGAGCACAGTAGAGGTAGAGTACAGTGGAGCACAATAGAGGTAGAGTACAGTAGAGCACAGTAGAGGTAGAGTACAGTGGAGCACAGTAGAGATAGAGTACAGTGGAGTACAGTGGAGCACAGTAGAGGTAGAGTACAGTGGAGTACAATAAAGATAGAGTACAGTGGAGTAGAGTAGAGATAGAGTACAGTGGAGCACAGCAGAGGTAGAGTACAGTGGATCACAGTAGAGATAGAGTACAGTGGAGTACAGTGGAGCACAGTAGAGGTAGAGTACAGTGGAGAACAGTAGAGATAGAGTACAGTGGAGTACAGTAGAGGTAGAGTACAGTGGAGCACAGTAGAGATAGATTACAGTGGAGTACAGTAGAGGTAGAGTACAGTGGAGCACAGTAGAGGTAGAGTACAGTGGAGTACAATGGAGCACAGTAGAGGTGGAGTACAGTAGAGGTAGAGAACAGTACAGTACAGTAGAGGTAGAGTACAGTGGAGTACAGTAGAGGTAGAGCACAGTGGAGTACAGTAGAGATAGAGTACAGTGGAGCACAGTAGAGGTAGAGTACAGTGGAGCACAGTAGAGGTAGAGTACAGTGGAGCACAGTAGAGGTAGAGTACAGTGGGGCACAGTAGAGGCAGAGTACAGTGGGGTACAGTAGAAATAGAGTACAGTGGAGCACAGTAGAGTACAGTAGAGCACAGTAGAGGTAGAGTACAGTGGAGCACAGTAGAGATAGAGTACAGTGGAGTACAGTAGAGGAAGAGTACAGTGAAGTACAGTGGAGCACAGTAGAGGTGGAGTACAGTAGAGTACAGTAGAGGTAGAGTACAGTGGAGTACAATAGAGATAGAGTACAGTGGAGTAGAGTAGAGATAGAGTACAGTGGAGCACAGCAGAGGTAGAGTACAGTGGATCACAGTAGAGATAGAGTACAGTGGAGTACAGTAGAGGTAGAGAACAGTACAGTACAGTAGAGGTAGAGTACAGTAGAGCACAGTAGCGGTAGAATACAGTGGAGTACAGTAGAGGTAGAGTACAGTGGAGCACAGTAGAGGTGGAGTACAGTAGAGTACAGTAGAGGTAGAGAACAGTAAAGTACAGTAGAGGTAGAGTACAGTAGAGCACAGTAGAGGTAGAATACAGTGGAGTACAGTAGAGGTAGAGTACAGTGGAGTACAGTACAGGTAGAGTACAGTGGAACACAGTAGAGGTAGAGTACAGTGGAGTACAGTAGAGGTAGAGTACAGTGGAGCACAGTAGAGGTAGAGTACAGTGGAGCACAGTAGAGGTGGAGTACAGTAGAGTAGAGTAGAGGTAGAGTACAGTGGAGTACAGTAGAGATAGAGTACAGTGGAGTAGAGTAGATATAGAGTACAGTGGAGTAGAGTAGAGATAGAGTACAGTGGAGTATAGTTGAGGTAGAGTACAGTGGAGCACAGTAGAGATAGAGTACAGTGGAGTACAGTAGAGTTAGAGTACAGTGGAGCACATTAGAGGTAGAGTACAGTGGAGTATAGTTGAGGTAGACTACAGTGGAGTACAGTAGAGATAGAGTACAGTAGAGCAGAGTAGAGGTAGAGTACAGTGGAGAACAGTAGAGATAGAGTACAGTGGAGTACAGTAGAGGTAGAGTACAGTGTTGCACAGTAGAGATAGAGCACAGTGGAGTACAGTAGATGTAGAGTACAGTGGAGCACAGTAGAGGTAGAGTACAGTGGAGTACAATGGAGCACAGTAGAGGTGGAGTACAGTAGAGTACAGTAGAGGTAGAGAACAGTACAGTACAGTAGAGGTAGAGTACAGTGGAGTACAGTAGAGGTAGAGTACAGTAGAGCACAGTAGAGGTAGAATACAGTGGAGTACAGTAGAGGTAGAGTACAGTGGAGCACAGTAGAGATAGAGTACAGTGGAGTACAGTAGAGGTAGAGTACAGTGGAGCACATTAGAGGTAGAGTACAGTGGAGTATAGTTGAGGTAGACTACAGTGGAGTACAGTAGAGATAGAGTACAGTAGAACAGAGTAGAGGTAGAGTACAGTGGAGTACAGTAGAGGTAGAGTACAGTGGAGCACTGTAGAGGTGGAGTACAGTGGAGTACAGTAGAGGTAGAGTACAGTGGAGCACAGTAGAGGTAGAGTACAGTGGAGTAGAGTAGAGGTAGAGTACAGTAGAGCACAGTAGAGATAGAGTAGAGCAGAGCACAGTAGAGGTAGAGTACAGTGGAGCACAGTAGAGGAAGAGTACAGTGTAGTACAGTAGAGATAGAGTACAGTGGAGTACAGTAGAGATAGAGTACAGTCGAACACAGTAGAGATAAGTGCAGTGGAGTATAGTAGACGTAGAGTACAGTGGAGTACAGTAGAGATAGAGTACAGTCGAACACAGTAGAGATAAGTGCAGTGGAGTATAGTAGACGTAGAGTACAGTGGAGTACAGTAGAGGTAGAGTACAGTGGAGTACAGTAGAGGTAGAGTAGAGTGGAGCACATTAGAGGTGGAGTAGAGTAGAGTACAGTAGAGGTAGAGTACAGTGGAGTACAGTAGAAGTAGAGTAAAGTGGAGCACAGTAGAGGTAGAGTAGAGTGGAGTACAGTAGAGGTAGAGTACAGTTGAGTTACAGTAGAGGTAGAGTACAGTGGAGTAGAGTAGAGATAGAGTACAGTGGAGCACAGCAGACGTAGAGTACAGTGGATCACAGTAGAGATAGAGTACAGTGGAGTACAGTGGAGCACAGTAGAGGTAGAGTACAGTGGAGCACAGTAGAAATATATTACAGTGGAGTACAGTAGAGATAGAGTACAGTGGAGTACAGTAGAGGTAGAGTACAGTGGACCACAGTAGAGGTAGAGTAAAGTGGAGTATAGTTGAGGTAGACTACAGTGGAGTACAGTAGAGGTAGAGTACAGTGGAGTACAGTAGAGATAGAGTACAGTGGAGCACAGTAGAGGTAGAGTACAGTGGAGCACAGTAGAGGTAGAGTACAGTGGAGCACAGTAGAGGTAGAGTACAGTGGAGTACAGTAGAGGTAGTGTACAGTGGAGCACAGTAGAGGTAGAGTACAGTGGAGCACAGTAGAGGTAGAGTACAGTGGGGTACAGTAGAAATAGAGTACAGTGGAGCACATTAGAGTACAGTAGAGCACAGTAGAGGTAGAGTACAGTGGAGCACCGTAGAGATAGAGTACAGTGGAGTACAGTAGAGGAAGAGTGCAGTGGAGTACAGTGGAGCACAGTAGAGGTGGAGTACAGTAGAGTACAGTAGAGGTAGAGTACAGTGCAGTACAATAGAGATAGAGTACAGTGGAGTAGAGTAGAGATAGAGTACAGTGGAGCACAGCAGAGGTAGAGTACAGTGGATCACAGTAGAGATAGAGTACAGTGGAGTACAGTGGAGCACAGTAGAGGTAGAGTACAGTGGAGAACAGTAGAGATAGAGTACAGTGGAGTACAGTAGAGGTAGAGTACAGTGGAGCACAGTAGAGATATAGTACAGTGGAGTACAGTATAGGTAGAGTACAGTGGAGCACAGTAGAGGTAGAGTACAGTGGAGCACAGTAGAGGTAGAGTACAGTAGAGCACAGTAGAGGTAGAGTACAGTGGAGTACAGTAGAGGTAGAGTACAGTGGAGTACATTAGAGAGAGAGTACAGTGGAGTACAGTAGAAGAAGAGTACAGTGGAGTACAGTAGAGATAGAGTACAGTGGAGTACAGTAGAGGTAGAGTACAGTGGAGTACAGTAGAGGTAGAGTACAGTGGAGTACATTAGAGAGAGAGAGTACAGTGGAGCACAGTAGAGATAGAGTACAGTAGAGCACAGTAGAGGTAGAGTACAGTGGAGTACAGTAGAGGTAGAGTACAGTGGAGTACATTAGAGAGAGAGTACAGTGGAGTACAGTAGAAGAAGAGTAGAGTGGAGTAGAGTAGAGATAGAACACAGTGGAGCACAGCAGAGGTAGAGTACAGTGGAGTACAGTAGAGGTAGAGTACAGTGGAGTACATTAGAGAGAGAGTACAGTGGAGTACAGTAGAAGAAGAGTACAGTGGAGTACCGTAGAGATAGAGTACAGTGGAGCACAGTAGAGATAGAGTACAGTAGAGCACAGTAGAGGTAGAGTACAGTGGAGTACAGTAGAGGTAGAGTATGGTGGAGTACATTAGAGAGAGAGTACAGTGGAGTACAGTAGAGGTAGAGTACAGTGGAGCACATTAGAGGTAGAGTACAGTGGAGCACAGTAGAGGTAGAGTACAGTGGAGCATAGTAGTGGTAGAGTACAGTGGAGTACAGTAGAAGTAGAGCACAGTGGAGCATTGTAGAGGTAGAGTACAGTGGAGTTCAGAAGAGATAGAGTACAGTGGAGCACAGTAGAGGTAGAGTACAGTGGAGCACAGTAGAGGTAGAGTACAGTGGAGCACAGTAGAGGTAGAGTACAGTGGAGTACAGTAGAGGTAGTGTACAGGGGAGCACAGTAGAGGTAGAGTACAGTGGAGCACAATAGAGGTAGAGTACAGTAGAGCACAGTAGAGGTAGAGTACAGTGGAGTACAGTAGAGATAGAGTACAGTGGAGTAGAGTAGATATAGAGTACAGTGGAGTAGAGTAGAGATAGAGTACAGTGGAGTATAGTTGAGGTAGAGTACAGTGGAGCACAGTAGAGATAGAGTACAGTGGAGTACAGTAGAGTTAGAGTACAGTGGAGCACATTAGAGGTAGAGTACAGTGGAGTATAGTTGAGGTAGACTACAGTGGAGTACAGTAGAGATAGAGTACAGTAGAGCAGAGTAGAGGTAGAGTACAGTGGAGTACAGTAGAGCACTGTAGAGGTAGAGTACAGTGGAGAACAGTAGAGATAGAGTACAGTGGAGTACAGTAGAGGTAGAGTACAGTGTTGCACAGTAGAGATAGAGCACAGTGGAGTACAGTAGATGTAGAGTACAGTGGAGCACAGTAGAGGTAGAGTACAGTGGAGTACAATGGAGCACAGTAGAGGTGGAGTACAGTAGAGTACAGTAGAGGTAGAGAACAGTACAGTACAGTAGAGGTAGAGTACAGTGGAGTACAGTAGAGGTAGAGTACAGTAGAGCACAGTAGAGGTAGAATACAGTGGAGTACAGTAGAGGTAGAGTACAGTGGAGCACAGTAGAGATAGAGTACAGTGGAGTACAGTAGAGGTAGAGTACAGTGGAGCACATTAGAGGTAGAGTACAGTGGAGTATAGTTGAGGTAGACTACAGTGGAGTACAGTAGAGATAGAGTACAGTAGAACAGAGTAGAGGTAGAGTACAGTGGAGTACAGTAGAGGTAGAGTACAGTGGAGCACTGTAGAGGTGGAGTACAGTGGAGTACAGTAGAGGTAGAGTACAGTGGAGCACAGTAGAGGTAGAGTACAGTGGAGTAGAGTAGAGGTAGAGTACAGTAGAGCACAGTAGAGATAGAGTAGAGCAGAGCACTGTAGAGGTAGAGTACAGTGGAGCACAGTAGAGGAAGAGTACAGTGTAGTACAGTAGAGATAGAGTACAGTGGAGTACAGTAGAGATAGAGTACAGTCGAACACAGTAGAGATAAGTGCAGTGGAGTATAGTAGACGTAGAGTACAGTGGAGTACAGTAGAGATAGAGTACAGTCGAACACAGTAGAGATAAGTGCAGTGGAGTATAGTAGACGTAGAGTACAGTGGAGTACAGTAGAGGTAGAGTACAGTGGAGTACAGTAGAGGTAGAGTAGAGTGGAGCACATTAGAGGTGGAGTAGAGTAGAGTACAGTAGAGGTAGAGTACAGTGGAGTACAGTAGAAGTAGAGTAAAGTGGAGCACAGTAGAGGGAGAGTAGAGTGGAGTACAGTAGAGGTAGAGTACAGTTGAGTTACAGTAGAGGTAGAGTACAGTGGAGTAGAGTAGAGATAGAGTACAGTGGAGCACAGCAGACGTAGAGTACAGTGGATCACAGTAGAGATAGAGTACAGTGGAGTACAGTGGAGCACAGTAGAGGTAGAGTACAGTGGAGCACAGTAGAAATATATTACAGTGGAGTACAGTAGAGATAGAGTACAGTGGAGTACAGTAGAGGTAGAGTACAGTGGACCACAGTAGAGGTAGAGTAAAGTGGAGTATAGTTGAGGTAGACTACAGTGGAGTACAGTAGAGGTAGAGTACAGTGGAGTACAGTAGAGATAGAGTACAGTGGAGCACAGTAGAGGTAGAGTACAGTGGAGCACAGTAGAGGTAGAGTACAGTGGAGCACAGTAGAGGTAGTGTACAGTGGAGCACAGTAGAGGTAGAGTACAGTGGAGCACAGTAGAGGTAGAGTACAGTGGGGTACAGTAGAAATAGAGTACAGTGGAGCACATTAGAGTACAGTAGAGCACAGTAGAGATAGAGTACAGTGGAGTAGAGTAGAGATAGAGTACAGTAGAGTAGAGTAGATATAGAGTACAGTGGAGTATAGTTGAGGTAGAGTACAGTGGAGCACACTAGAGATAGAGTACAGTGGAGTACAGTAGAGGTAGAGTACAGTGGAGCACAGCAGAGGTAGAGTACAGTGGATCACAGTAGAGATAGAGTACAGTGGAGTACAGTGGAGCACAGTAGAGGTAGAGTACAGTGGAGAACAGTAGAGATAGAGTACAGTGGAGTACAGTAGAGGTAGAGTACAGTGGAGCCCAGTAGAGATAGAGTACAGTGGAGTACAGTAGAGGTAGAGGACAGTGGAGCACAGTAGAGGTAGAGTACAGTGGAGTACAGTAGAGGTAGTGTACAGTGGAGCACAGTAGAGGTAGAGTAGAGTGGAGCACAGTAGAGGTAGAGTACAGTAGAGCACAGTAGAGGTAGAGTACAGTGGAGCACAGTAGAGATAGAGTACAGTGGAGTACAGTGGAGCACAGTAGAGGTAGAGTACAGCGGAGTACAATAAAGATAGAGTACAGTGGAGTAGAGTAGAGATAGAGTACTGTGGAGCACAGCAGAGGTAGAGTACAGTGGATCACAGTAGAGATAGAGTACAGTGGAGTACAGTGGAGCACAGTAGAGGTAGAGTACAGTGGAGAACAGTAGAGATAGAGTACAGTGGAGTACAGTAGAGGTAGAGTACAGTTGAGCACAGTAGAGATAGAGTACAGTGGAGTACAGTAGAGGTAGAGTACAGTGGAGCACAGTAGAGGTAGAGTACAGTGGAGTACAATGGAGCACAGTAGAGGTGGAGTACAGTAGAGTACTGTAGTGGTAGAGAACAGTACAGTACAGTAGAGGTAGAGTACAGTGGAGTACAGTAGAGGTAGAGTACAGTAGAGCACAGTAGAGGTAGAATACAGTGGAGTACAGTAGAGGTAGAGTACAGTGGAGTACAGTAGAGATAGAGTACAGTGGAGCACAGTAGAGGTAGAGTACAGTGGAGCACAGTAGAGGTAGAGTACAGTGGAGCACAGTAGAGGTAGGGTACAGTGGGGAAGAGTAGAGGCAGAGTACAGTACAGTACAGTAGAGGTAGAGTACAGTAGAACACAGTAGAGGTAGAATACAGTGGAGTACAGTAGAGGTAGAGTATAGTGGAGCACAGTAGAGGTGGAGTACAGTAGAGTACAGTAGAGGTAGAGAACAGTACAGTACAGTAGAGGTAGAGTACAGTAGAGCACAGTAGAGGTAGAATACAGTGGAGTACAGTAGAGGTAGAGTACAGTGGAGTACAGTAGAGGTAGAGTACAGTGGAGCACAGTAGAGGTAGAGTACAGTGGAGTACAGTGGAGCACAGTAGAGGTGGAGTACAGTAGAGTAGAGTAGAGGTAGAGTACAGTGGAGTACAGTAGAGATAGAGTACAGTGGAGTAGAGTAGAGATAGAGTACAGTGGAGTAGAGTAGATATAGAGTTTAGTGGAGTATAGTTGAGGTAGAGTACAGTGGAGCACACTAGAGATAGAGTACAGTGGAGTACAGTAGAGGTAGAGTACAGTGGAGCACAGTAGAGGTAGAGTACAGTGGAGTATAGTTGAGGTAGACTACAGTGGAGTACAGTAGAGGTAGAGTACAGTGGAGCACAGTAGAGATAGAGTACAGTAGAGCAGAGTAGAGGTAGAGTACAGTGGAGTACAGTAGAGGTAGAGTACAATGGAGAACTTTAGAGGTGGAGTACAGTGGAGTACAGTAGAGGTAGAGTACAGTGGAGCACAGTAGAGGTAGAGTACAGTAGAGCATTGTAGAGGTAGAGTACAGTGGAGCACAGTAGAGATAGAGTACAATGGAGTACAGTAGAGGAAGAGTACAGTGGAGTACAGTGGAGCACAGTAGAGGTGGAGAACAGTAGAGTACAGCAGAGGTAGAGTACAGTGGAGTACAATATAGATAGAGTACAGTGGAGTAGAGTAGTGATAGAGTACAGTGGAGCAGAGCAGAGGTAGAGTACAGTGGATCACAGTAGAGATAGAGTACAGTGGAGTACAGTGGAGCACAGTAGAGGTAGAGTACAGTGGAGAACAGTAGAGATAGAGTACAGTGGAGTACAGTAGAGGTAGAGTACAGTGGAGCCCAGTAGAGATAGAGTACAGTGGAGTACAGTAGAGGTAGAGTACAGTGGAGCACAGTAGAGGTAGAGTACAGTGGAGCACAGTAGAGGTAGAGTACAGTGGAGCACAGTAGAGGAAGAGTACAGTGGAGTACAGTGGAGCACAGTAGAGGTGGAGTACTGTAGAGTACAGTAGAGGTAGAGTACAGTGGAGTACAATATAGATAGAGTACAGTGGAGTAGAGTAGAGATAGAGTACAGTGGAGTACAGTACAGGTAGAGTACAGTGGAGCAGAGTAGAGGTAGAGTACAGTGGAGTACAGTAGAGGTAGAGTACAGTGGAGCACAGTAGAGGTAGAGTACAGTGGAGTACAGTGGAGCACAGTAGAGGTGGAGTACAGTAGAGTAGAGTAGAGGTAGAGTACAGTGGAGTACAGTAGAGATAGAGTACATTGGAGTAGAGTAGAGTTAGAGTACAGTGGAGTAGAGTAGAGATAGAGTACAGTGGAGTATAGTTGAGGTAGAGTACAGTGGAGCAAAGTAGAGGTAGAGTAGAGTGGAGTATATTTGAGGTAGACTACAGTGGAATACAGTAGAGGTAGAGTACAGTAGAGCACAGTAGAGGTGAAATACAATGGAGTACAGTAGAGGTAGAGTACAGTGGAGTACAGTAGAGATAGAGTACAGTGGAGTAGAGTAGAGATAGGGCACAGTGGAGCACAGTAGAGATAGAGTACAGTAGAGCACAGTAGAGGTAGAGTAGAGTGGAGTACAGTAGAGGTAGAGTACAGTGGAGTACATTAGAGAGAGAGTACAGTGGAGTACAGTAGAAGAAGAGTACAGTGGAGTACAGTAGAGGTAGAGTACAGTGGAGCACAGTAGAGGTAGAGTACAGTGGAGCACAGTAGAGGTAGAGTACAGTGGAGCACAGTAGAGGTAGAGTACAGTGGAGTACAGTAGAAGTAGAGCACAGTGGAGCACTGTAGAGGTAGAGTACAGTGGAGTACAGAAGAGATAGAGTACAGTGGAGCACAGTAGAGGTAGAGTACAGTGGAGCACAGTAGAGGTAGAGTACAGTGGAGCACAGTAGAGGTAGAGTACAGTGGAGTACAGTAGAGGTAGTGTACAGTGGAGCACAGAAGAGGTAGAGTACAGTGGAGCACAGTAGAGGTAGAGTACAGTAGAGCACAGTAGAGGTAGAGTACAGGGGAGCACAGTAGAGATAGAGTACAGTGGAGTACAGTGGAGCACAGTAGAGGTAGAGTACAGTGGAGTACAATAAAGATAGAGTACAGTGGAGTAGAGTAGAGATAGAGTACTGTGGAGCACAGCAGAGGTAGAGTACAGTGGATCACAGTAGAGATAGAGTACAGTGGAGTACAGTGGATGACAGTAGAGGTAGAGTACAGCGGAGAACAGTAGAGATAGAGTACAGTGGAGTACAGTAGAGGTAGAGTACAGTGGAGCACAGTAGAGATAGAGTACAGTGGAGTACAGTAGAGGTAGAGTACAGTGGAGCATAGTAGAGGTAGAGTACAATGGAGTACAATGGAGCACAGTAGAGGTGGAGTACAGTAGAGTACAGTAGAGGTAGAGAACAGTACAGTACAGTAGAGGTAGAGTACAGTGGAGTACAGTAGAGGTAGAGTACAGTAGAGCACAGTAGAGGTAGAATACAGTGGAGTACAGTAGAGGTAGAGTACAGTGGAGTACAGTAGAGATAGAGTACAGTGGAGCACAGTAGAGGTAGAGTACAGTGGAGCAGAGTAGAGGTAGAGTACAGTGGAGCACAGTAGAGGTAGAGTACAGTGGAGCACAGTAGAGGTAGAGTACAGTGGTGTACAGTAGAAGTAGAGCACAGTGGAGCACTGTAGAGGTAGAGTACAGTGGAGTACAGAAGAGATAGAGTACAGTGGAGCACAGTAGAGGTAGAGTACAGTGGAGCACAGTAGAGGTAGAGTACAGTGGAGCACAGTAGAGGTAGAGTACAGTGGAGTACAGTAGAGGTAGTGTACAGTGGAGCACAGAAGATGTAGAGTACAGTGGAGCACAGTAGAGGTAGAGTACAGTAGAGCACAGTAGAGGTAGAGTACAGTGGAGCACAGTAGAGATAGAGTACAGTGGAGTACAGTGGAGCACAGTAGAGGTAGAGTACAGTGGAGTACAATAAAGATAGAGTACAGTGGAGTAGAGTAGAGATAGAGTACTGTGGAGCACAGCAGAGGTAGAGTACAGTGGATCACAGTAGAGATAGAGTACAGTGGAGTACAGTGGATGACAGTAGAGGTAGAGTACAGTGGAGAACAGTAGAGATAGAGTACAGTGGAGTACAGTAGAGGTAGAGTACAGTGGAGCACAGTAGAGATAGAGTACAGTGGAGTACAGTAGAGGTAGAGTACAGTGGAGCACAGTAGAGGTAGAGTACAGTGGAGTACAATGGAGCACAGTAGAGGTGGAGTACAGTAGAGTACAGTAGAGGTAGAGAACAGTACAGTACAGTAGAGGTAGAGTACAGTGGAGTACAGTAGAGGTAGAGTACAGTAGAGCACAGTAGAGGTAGAATACAGTGGAGTACAGTAGAGGTAGAGTACAGTGGAGTACAGTAGAGATAGAGTACAGTGGAGCACAGTAGAGGTAGAGTACAGTGGAGCACAGTAGAGGTAGAGTACAGTGGAGCACAGTAGAGGTAGGGTACAGTGGGGCACAGTAGAGGCAGAGTAGAGTGGGGTACAGTAGAAATAGAGTACAGTGGAGCACAGTAGAGTAGAGTAGAGCACAGTAGAGGTAGAGTACAGTGGAGCACAGTAGAGATAGAGTACAGTGGAGTACAGTAGAGGAAGAGTACAGTGGAGTAGAGTGGAGCACAGTAGATGTGGAGTACAGTAGAGTACAGTAGAGGTAGAGTACAGTTGAGTACAATAGAGATAGAGTACAGTAGAGTAGAGTAGAGATAGAGTACAGTGGAGCACAGCAGAGGTAGAGTACAGTGGATCACAGTAGAGATAGAGTACAGTGGAATACAGTGGAGCACAGTAGCGGTAGAGTACAGTGGAGAACAGTAAAGATAGAGTACAGTGGAGTACAGTAGAGGTAGAGTACAGTGGAGCCCAGTAGAGATAGAGTACAGTGGAGTACAGTAGAGGTAGAGTACATTGGAGCACAGTAGAGGTAGAGTACAGTGGAGTACAGTAGAGGTAGAGAACAGTACAGTACAGTAGAGGTAGAGTACAGTAGAGCACAGTAGAGGTAGAATACAGTGGAGTACAGTAGAGGTAGAGTTCAGTGGAGTACAGTACAGGTAGAGTACAGTGGAGCACAGTAGAGGTAGAGTACAGTGGAGTACAGTAGAGGTAGAGTACAGCGGAGCACAGTAGAGGTGGAGTACAGTAGAGTACAGTAGAGGTAGAGAACAGTACAGTACAGTAGAGGTAGAGTACAGTAGAGCACAGTAGAGGTAGAATACAGTGGAGTACAGTAGATGTAGAGTACAGTGGAGTACAGTACAGGTAAAGTACAGTGGAGCACAGTAGAGGTAGAGTACAGCGGAGCACAGTAGAGGTAGAGTACAGTGGAGCACAGTGGAGGTGGAGTACAGTAGAGTAGAGTAGAGGTAGAGTACAGTGGAGTACAGTAGAGATAGAGTACAGTGGAGTAGAGTAGATATAGAGTACAGTGGAGTAGCGTAGAGATAGAGTACAGTGGAGTATAGTTGAGGTAGAGTACAGTGGAGCACAGTAGAGATAGACTACAGTGGAGTACAGTAGAGGTAGAAAACAGTGGGGCACATTAGAGGTAGAGTACAGTAGAGTATAGTTGAGGTAGACTACAGTGGAGTACAGTAGAGGTAGAGTACAGTGGAGCACAGTAGAGATAGAGTACAGTAGAGCAGAGTAGAGGTAGAGTACAGTGGAGTACAGTAGAGGTAGAGTACAGTGGAGCACTGTAGAGGTGGAGTACAGTGGAGTACAGTAGAGGTAGAGTACAGTGGAGCACAGTAGAGGTAGAGTACAGTGGAGTAGAGTAGAGGTAGAGTACAGTGGAGCACAGTAGATGTAGAGTACAGTAGAGCACAGTATAGGTAGAGTACAGTGGAGCATAGTAGAGATAGAGTACAATGGAGTACAGTAGAGGAAGAGTACAGTGGAGTACAGTGGAGCACAGTAGAGGTGGAGTACTGTAGAGTACAGTAGAGGTAGAGTACAGTGGAGTACAATATAGATAGAGTACAGTGGAGTAGAGTAGAGATAGAGTACAGTGGAGTACAGTACAGGTAGAGTACAGTGGAGCAGAGTAGAGGTAGAGTACAGTGGAGTACAGTAGAGGTAGAGTACAGTGGAGCACAGTAGAGGTAGAGTACAGCGGAGTACAGTGGAGCACAGTAGAGGTGGAGTACAGTAGAGTAGAGTAGAGGTAGAGTACAGTGGAGTACAGTAGAGATAGAGTACAGTGGAGTAGAGTAGAGATAGAGTACAGTGGAGTAGAGTAGAGATAGAGTACAGTGGAGTATAGTTGAGGTAGAGTACAGTGGAGCAAAGTAGAGGTAGAGTAGAGTGGAGTATATTTGAGGTAGACTACAGTGGAATACAGTAGATGTAGAGTACAGTAGAGCACAGTAGAGGTGAAATACAATGGAGTACAGTAGAGGTAGAGTACAGTGGAGTACAGTAGAGATAGAGTACAGTGGAGCACAGTAGAGGTAGAGTACAGTGGAGTACAGTAGAGTTAGAGTACAGTGGAGCACAGTAGAGGTAGAGTACAGTGGAGTAAAGTGGAGCACAGTAGAGGTGGAGTACAGTAGAGTACAGTAGAGGTAGAGTACAGTGGACTACAGTAGAGATAGAGTACAGTGGAGTAGAGTAGAGATAGAGTACAGTGGAGTAGAGTAGAGATAGAGCACAGTGGAGCACAGCAGAGGTAGAGTACAGTGGAGCACAGTAGAGGTAGAGTACAGTGGAGTACAATGGAGCACAGTAGAGGTGGAGTACAGTAGAGTACAGTAGAGGTAGAGTACAGTGGAGTACAGTAGAGATAGAGTACAGTGGAGTAGAGTAGAGATAGAGTACAGTGGAGTAGAGTAGAGATAGAGCACAGTGGAGCACAGCAGAGGTAGAGTAGAGTGGAGTACAGTAGAGGTAGAGTACAGTGGAGTACAGTAGAGAGAGAGTACAGTGGAGCACAGTAGAGATAGAGTACAGTAGAGCCAAGTAGAGGTAGAGTACAGTGGAGTACAGTAGAGGTAGAGCACAGTGGAGCACTGTAGAGGTAGAGTACAGTGGAGTACAGTAGAGATAGAGTACATTGGAGCACAGTAGAGGTAGAGTACAGTGGAGCACAGTAGAGGTAGAGTAGAGTGGAGCAGAGTAGAGGTAGAGTACAGTGGAGTACAGTAGAGGTAGTGTACAGTGGAGCACAGTAGAGGTAGAGTACAGTGGAGCACAGTAGAGGTAGAGTACAGTGGAGTATAGTAGAGGTAGAGTACAGTAGAGCACAGTAGAGATAGAGTACAGCAGAGCACAGTAGAGGTAGAGTACAGTGGAGCACAGTAGAGGAAGATTACAGTGTAGTACAGTAGAGATACAGTACAGTGGAGTACAGTAGAGATAGAGTACAGTCGAACACAATAGAGATAAGTGCAGTGGAGTATAGTAGAGGTAGAGTACATTGGAGTACAGTAGAGGTAGAGTGCAGTGGAGTACAGTAGAGGTAGAGTAGAGTGGAGCAAATTAGAGGTGGAGTAGAGTAGAGTACAGTAGAGGTAGAGTACAGCAGAGTACAGTAGAAGTAGAGTAAAGTGGAGCACAGTAGAGGTAGAATAGAGTGGAGTACAGTAGAGGTAGAGTACAGTGGAGTACAGTACAGGTAGAGTACAGTGGAGTAGAGTAGAGAAAGAGTACAGTGGAGCACAGCAGAGGTAGAGTACAGTGGATCACAGTAGAGATAGAGTACAGTGGAGTACAGTGGAGCACAGTAGAAGTAGAGTACAGTGGAGCACAGTAGAAATAGATTACAGTGGAGTACAGTAGAGATAGAGTACAGTGGAGTACAGTAGATGTAGAGTACAGTGGAGCACAGTAGAGTAGAGTAGAGATAGAGCACAGTGGAACACAGCAGAGGTAGAGTAGAGTGGAGTACAGTAGAGGTAGAGTACAGTGGAGTACAGTAGAGAGAGAGTACAGTGGAGCACAGTAGAGATAGAGTACAGTAGAGCCAAGTAGAGGTAGAGTACAGTGGAGTACAATAGAGATAGAGTACAGTGGAGCACAGTAGAGATAGAGTACAGTGGAGTACAGTAGAGGTAGAGTACAGTGGAGCACAGTAGAGGTAGAGTACAGTGGAGCACAGTAGAGGTAGAGTAGAGTGGAGCACAGTAGAGGTAGAGTACAGTGGAGCACAGTAGAGATAGAGTACAGCAGAGCACAGTAGAGGTAGAGTACAGTGGAGCACAGTAGAGGTAGAGTACAGTGGAGCACAGTAGAGTAGAGTAGAGATAGAGCACAGTGGAGCACAGCAGAGGTAGAGTAGAGTGGAGTACAGTAGAGGTAGAGTACAGTGGAGTACAGTAGAGGTAGAGTACAGTGGAGCACAGTAGAGGTAGAGTACAGTGGAGTAGAGTAGAGGTAGAGTACAGTGGAGCACAGTAGATGTAGAGTACAGTAGAGCACATTATAGGTAGAGTACAGTGGAGCATAGTAGAGATAGAGTACAATGGAGTACAGTAGAGGAAGAGTACAGTTGAGTACAGTGGAGCACAGTAGAGGTGGAGTACTGTAGAGTACAGTAGAGGTAGAGTACAGTGGAGTACAATAAAGATAGAGTACAGTGGAGTAGAGTAGAGATAGAGTACAGTGGAGTACAGTACAGGTAGAGTACAGTGGAGCAGAGTAGAGGTAGAGTACAGTGGAGTACAGTAGAGGTAGAGTACAGTGGAGCACAGTAGAGGTAGAGTACAGTGGAGTACAGTGGAGCACAGTAGAGGTGGAGTACAGTAGAGTAGAGTAGAGGTAGAGTACAGTGGAGTACAGTAGAGATAGAGTACAGTGGAGTAGAGTAGAGATAGAGTACAGTGGAGTAGAGTAGAGATAGAGTACAGTGGAGTATAGTTGAGGTAGAGTACAGTGGAGCAAAGTAGAGGTAGAGTAGAGTGGAGTATATTTGAGGTAGACTACAGTGGAATACAGTAGATGTAGAGTACAGTAGAGCACAGTAGAGGTGAAATACAATGGAGTACAGTAGAGGTAGAGTACAGTGGAGTACAGTAGAGATAGAGTACAGTGGAGCACAGTAGAGGTAGAGTACAGTGGAGTACAGTAGAGTTAGAGTACAGTGGAGCACAGTAGAGGTAGAGTACAGTGGAGTAAATTGGAGCACAGTAGAGGTGGAGTACAGTAGAGTACAGTAGAGGTAGAGTACAGTGGACTACAGTAGAGATAGAGTACAGTGGAGTAGAGTAGAGGTAGAGTACAGTGGAGCACAGTAGAGGTAGAGTACAGTGGAGTACAGTAGAAGTAGAGCACAGTGGAGCATTGTAGAGGTAGAGTACAGTGGAGTTCAGAAGAGATAGAGTACAGTGGAGCACAGTAGAGGTAGAGTACAGTGGAGCACAGTAGAGGTAGAGTACAGTGGAGCACAGTAGAGGTAGAGTACAGTGGAGTACAGTAGAGGTAGTGTACAGGGGAGCACAGTAGAGGTAGAGTACAGTGGAGCACAATAGAGGTAGAGTACAGTAGAGCACAGTAGAGGTAGAGTACAGTGGAGCACAGTAGAGATAGAGTACAGTGGAGTACAGTGGAGCACAGTAGAGGTAGAGTACAGTGGAGTACAATAAAGATAGAGTACAGTGGAGTAGAGTAGAGATAGAGTACAGTGGAGCACAGCAGAGGTAGAGTACAGTGGATCACAGTAGAGATAGAGTACAGTGGAGTACAGTGGAGCACAGTAGAGGTAGAGTACAGTGGAGAACAGTAGAGATAGAGTACAGTGGAGTACAGTAGAGGTAGAGTACAGTGGAGCACAGTAGAGATAGAGTACAGTGGAGTACAGTAGAGGTAGAGTACAGTGGAGCACAGTAGAGGTAGAGTACAGTGGAGTACAATGGAGCACAGTAGAGGTGGAGTACAGTAGAGGTAGAGAACAGTACAGTACAGTAGAGGTAGAGTACAGTGGAGTACAGTAGAGGTAGAGCACAGTGGAGTACAGTAGAGATAGAGTACAGTGGAGCACAGTAGAGGTAGAGTACACTGGAGCACAGTAGAGGTAGAGTACAGTGGAGCACAGTAGAGGTAGAGTACAGTGGGGCACAGTAGAGGCAGAGTACAGTGGGGTACAGTAGAAATAGAGTACAGTGGAGCACAGTAGAGTACAGTAGAGCACAGTAGAGGTAGAGTACAGTGGAGCACAGTAGAGATAGAGTACAGTGGAGTACAGTAGAGGAAGAGTACAGTGAAGTACAGTGGAGCACAGTAGAGGTGGAGTACAGTAGAGTACAGTAGAGGTAGAGTACAGTGGAGTACAATAGAGGTAGAGTACAGTAGAACACAGTAGAGGTAGAATACAGTGGAGTACAGTAGAGGTAGAGTACAGTGGAGCACAGTAGAGGTGGAGTACAGTAGAGTACAGTAGAGGTAGAGAACAGTACAGTAGAGTAGAGGTAGAGTACAGTAGAGCACAGTAGAGGTAGAATACAGTGGAGTACAGTAGAGGTAGAGTACAGTGGAGTACAGTAGAGGTAGAGTACAGTGGAGCACAGTAGAGGTAGAGTACAGTGGAGTACAGTGGAGCACAGTAGAGGTGGAGTACAGTAGAGTAGAGTAGAGGTAGAGTACAGTGGAGTACAGTAGAGATAGAGTACAGTGGAGTAGAGTAGAGATAGAGTACAGTGGAGTAGAGTAGATATAGAGTACAGTGGAGTATAGTTGAGGTAGAGTACAGTGGAGCACACTAGAGATAGAGTACAGTGGAGTACAGTAGAGGTAGAGTACAGTGGAGCACAGTAGAGGTAGAGTACAGTGGAGTATAGTTGAGTTAGACTACAGTGGAGTACAGTAGAGGTAGAGTACAGTGGAGCACAGTAGAGATAGAGTACAGTAGAGCAGAGTAGAGGTAGAGTACAGTGGAGTACAGTAGAGGTAGAGTACAGTGGAGCACTGTAGAGGTGGAGTACAGTGGAGTACAGTAGAGGTAGAGTACAGTGGAGCACAGTAGAGGTAGAGTACAGTGGACTAGAGTAGAGGTAGAGTACAGTGGAGCACAGTAGATGTAGAGTACAGTAGAGCATTGTAGAGGTAGAGTACAGTGGAGCACAGTAGAGATAGAGTACAATGGAGTACAGTAGAGGAAGAGTACAGTGGAGTACAGTGGAGCACAGTAGAGGTGGAGAACAGTAGAGTAAAGCAGAGGTAGAGTACAGTGGAGTACAATATAGATAGAGTACAGTGGAGTAGAGTAGTGATAGAGTACAGTGGAGCACAGCAGAGGTAGAGTACAGTGGATCACAGTAGAGATAGAGTACAGTGGAGTACAGTGGAGCACAGTAGAGGTAGAGTACAGTGGAGAACAGTAGAGATAGAGTACAGTGGAGTACAGTAGAGGTAGAGTACAGTGGAGCCCAGTAGAGATAGAGTACAGTGGAGTACAGTAGAGGTAGAGGACAGTGGAGCACAGTAGAGGTAGAGTACAGTGGAGTACAGTAGAGGTAGTGTACAGTGGAGCACAGTAGAGGTAGAGTAGAGTGGAGCACAGTAGAGGTAGAGTACAGTAGAGCACAGTAGAGGTAGAGTACAGTGGGGCACAGTAGAGATAGAGTACAGTGGAGTACAGTGGAGCACAGTAGAGGTAGAGTACAGCGGAGTACAATAAAGATAGAGTACAGTGGAGTAGAGTAGAGATAGAGTACTGTGGAGCACAGCAGAGGTAGAGTACAGTGGATCACAGTAGAGATAGAGTACAGTGGAGTACAGTGGAGCACAGTAGAGGTAGAGTACAGTGGAGAACAGTAGAGATAGAGTACAGTGGAGTACAGTAGAGGTAGAGTACAGTTGAGCACAGTAGAGATAGAGTACAGTGGAGTACAGTAGAGGTAGAGTACAGTGGAGCACAGTAGAGGTAGAGTACAGTGGAGTACAATGGAGCACAGTAGAGGTGGAGTACAGTAGAGTACTGTAGTGGTAGAGAACAGTACAGTACAGTAGAGGTAGAGTACAGTGGAGTACAGTAGAGGTAGAGTACAGTAGAGCACAGTAGAGGTAGAATACAGTGGAGTACAGTAGAGGTAGAGTACAGTGGAGTACAGTAGAGATAGAGTACAGTGGAGCACAGTAGAGGTAGAGTACAGTGGAGCACAGTAGAGGTAGAGTACAGTGGAGCACAGTAGAGGTAGGGTACAGTGGGGAAGAGTAGAGGCAGAGTACAGTACAGTACAGTAGAGGTAGAGTACAGTAGAACACAGTAGAGGTAGAATACAGTGGAGTACAGTAGAGGTAGAGTATAGTGGAGCACAGTAGAGGTGGAGTACAGTAGAGTACAGTAGAGGTAGAGAACAGTACAGTACAGTAGAGGTAGAGTACAGTAGAGCACAGTAGAGGTAGAATACAGTGGAGTACAGTAGAGGTAGAGTACAGTGGAGTACAGTAGAGGTAGAGTACAGTGGAGCACAGTAGAGGTAGAGTACAGTGGAGTACAGTGGAGCACAGTAGAGGTGGAGTACAGTAGAGTAGAGTAGAGGTAGAGTACAGTGGAGTATAGTAGAGATAGAGTACAGTGGAGTAGAGTAGAGATAGAGTACAGTGGAGTAGAGTAGATATAGAGTACAGTGGAGTATAGTTGAGGTAGAGTACAGTGGAGCACACTTGAGATAGAGTACAGTGGAGTACAGTAGAGGTAGAGTACAGTGGAGCACAGTAGAGGTAGAGTACAGTGGAGTATAGTTGAGGTAGACTACAGTGGAGTACAGTAGAGGTAGAGTACAGTGGAGCACAGTAGAGATAGAGTACAGTAGAGCAGAGTAGAGGTAGAGTACAGTGGAGTACAGTAGAGGTAGAGTACAGTGGAGCACTGTAGAGGTGGAGTACAGTGGAGTACAGTAGAGGTAGAGTACAGTGGAGCACAGTAGAGGTAGAGTACAGTGGAGTAGAGTAGAGGTAGAGTACAGTGGAGCACAGTAGATGTAGAGTACAGTAGAGCATTGTAGAGGTAGAGTACAGTGGAGCACAGTAGAGATAGAGTACAATGGAGTACAGTAGAGGAAGAGTACAGTGGAGTACAGTGGAGCACAGTAGAGGTGGAGAACAGTAGAGTACAGCAGAGGTAGAGTACAGTGGAGTACAATATAGATAGAGTACAGTGGCGTAGAGTAGTGATAGAGTACAGTGGAGCACAGCAGAGGTAGAGTACAGTGGATCACAGTAGAGATAGAGTACAGTGGAGTACAGTGGAGCACAGTAGAGGTAGAGTACAGTGGAGAACAGTAGAGATAGAGTACAGTGGAGTACATTAGAGGTAGAGTACAGTGGAGCCCAGTAGAGATAGAGTACAGTGGTGTACAGTAGAGGTAGAGTACAGTGGAGCACAGTAGAGGTAGAGTACAGTGGAGCACAGTAGAGGTAGAGTACAGTGGAGCACAGTAGAGGAAGATTACAGTGGAGTACAGTGGAGCACAGTAGAGGTGGAGTACTGTAGAGTACAGTAGAGGTAGAGTACAGTGGAGTACAATATAGATAGAGTACAGTGGAGTAGAGTAGAGATAGAGTACAGTGGAGTACAGTACAGGTAGAGTACAGTGGAGCAGAGTAGAGGTAGAGTACAGTGGAGTACAGTAGAGGTAGAGTACAGTGGAGCACAGTAGAGGTAGAGTACAGTGGAGTACAGTGGAGCACAGTAGAGGTGGAGTACAGTAGAGTAGAGTAGAGGTAGAGTACAGTGGAGTACAGTAGAGATAGAGTACATTGGAGTAGAGTAGAGTTAGAGTACAGTGGAGTAGAGTAGAGATAGAGTACAGTGGAGTATAGTTGAGGTAGAGTACAGTGGAGCAAAGTAGAGGTAGAGTAGAGTGGAGTATATTTGAGGTAGACTACAGTGGAATACAGTAGAGGTAGAGTACAGTAGAGCACAGTAGAGGTGAAATACAATGGAGTACAGTAGAGGTAGAGTACAGTGGAGTACAGTAGAGATAGAGTACAGTGGAGTAGAGTAGAGATAGGGCACAGTGGAGCACAGTAGAGATAGAGTACAGTAGAGCACAGTAGAGGTAGAGTAGAGTGGAGTACAGTAGAGGTAGAGTACAGTGGAGTACATTAGAGAGAGAGTACAGTGGAGTACAGTAGAAGAAGAGTACAGTGGAGTACAGTAGAGGTAGAGTACAGTGGAGCACAGTAGAGGTAGAGTACAGTGGAGCACAGTAGAGGTAGAGTACAGTGGAGCACAGTAGAGGTAGAGTACAGTGGAGTACAGTAGAAGTAGAGCACAGTGGAGCACTGTAGAGGTAGAGTACAGTGGAGTACAGAAGAGATAGAGTACAGTGGAGCACAGTAGAGGTAGAGTACAGTGGAGCACAGTAGAGGTAGAGTACAGTGGAGCATAGTAGAGGTAGAGTACAGTGGAGTACAGTAGAGGTAGTGTACAGTGGAGCACAGAAGAGGTAGAGTACAGTGGAGCACAGTAGAGGTAGAGTACAGTAGAGCACAGTAGAGGTAGAGTACAGTGGAGCACAGTAGAGATAGAGTACAGTGGAGTACAGTGGAGCACAGTAGAGGTAGAGTACAGTGGAGTACAATAAAGATAGAGTACAGTGGAGTAGAGTAGAGATAGAGTACTGTGGAGCACAGCAGAGGTAGAGTACAGTGGATCACAGTAGAGATAGAGTACAGTGGAGTACAGTGGATGACAGTAGAGGTAGAGTACAGTGGAGAACAGTAGAGATAGAGTACAGTGGAGTACAGTAGAGGTAGAGTACAGTGGAGCACAGTAGAGATAGAGTACAGTGGAGTACAGTAGAGGTAGAGTACAGTGGAGCACAGTAGAGGTAGAGTACAATGGAGTACAATGGAGCACAGTAGAGGTGGAGTACAGTAGAGTACAGTAGAGGTAGAGAACAGTACAGTACAGTAGAGGTAGAGTACAGTGGAGTACAGTAGAGGTAGAGTACAGTAGAGCACAGTAGAGGTAGAATACAGTGGAGTACAGTAGAGGTAGAGTACAGTGGAGTACAGTAGAGATAGAGTACAGTGGAGCACAGTAGAGGTAGAGTACAGTGGAGCACAGTAGAGGTAGAGTACAGTGGAGCACAGTAGAGGTAGAGTACAGTGGAGCACAGTAGAGGTAGAGTACAGTGGAGTACAGTAGAAGTAGAGCACAGTGGAGCACTGTAGAGGTAGAGTACAGTGGAGTACAGAAGAGATAGAGTACAGTGGAGCACAGTAGAGGTAGAGTACAGTGGAGCACAGTAGAGGTAGAGTACAGTGGAGCACAGTAGAGGTAGAGTACAGTGGAGTACAGTAGAGGTAGTGTACAGTGGAGCACAGAAGAGGTAGAGTACAGTGGAGCACAGTAGAGGTAGAGTACAGTAGAGCACAGTAGAGGTAGAGTACAGTGGAGCACAGTAGAGATAGAGTACAGTGGAGTACAGTGGAGCACAGTAGAGGTAGAGTACAGTCGAGTACAATAAAGATAGAGTACAGTGGAGTAGAGTAGAGATAGAGTACTGTGGAGCACAGCAGAGGTAGAGTACAGTGGATCACAGTAGAGATAGAGTACAGTGGAGTACAGTGGATGACAGTAGAGGTAGAGTACAGTGGAGAACAGTAGAGATAGAGTACAGTGGAGTACAGTAGAGGTAGAGTACAGTGGAGCACAGTAGAGATAGAGTACAGTGGAGTACAGTAGAGGTAGAGTACAGTGGAGCACAGTAGAGGTAGAGTACAGTGGAGTACAATGGAGCACAGTAGAGGTGGAGTACAGTAGAGTACAGTAGAGGTAGAGAACAGTACAGTACAGTAGAGGTAGAGTACAGTGGAGCACAGTAGAGGTAGAGTACAGTGGAGCACAGTAGAGGTAGAGTACAGTGGAGCACAGTAGAGGTAGAGTACAGTGGAGTACAGTAGAAGTAGAGCACAGTGGAGCACTGTAGAGGTAGAGTACAGTGGAGTACAGAAGAGATAGAGTACAGTGGAGCACAGTAGAGGTAGAGTACAGTGGAGCACAGTAGAGGTAGAGTACAGTGGAGCATAGTAGAGGTAGAGTACAGTGGAGTACAGTAGAGGTAGTGTACAGTGGAGCACAGAAGAGGTAGAGTACAGTGGAGCACAGTAGAGGTAGAGTACAGTAGAGCACAGTAGAGGTAGAGTACAGTGGAGCACAGTAGAGATAGAGTACAGTGGAGTACAGTGGAGCACAGTAGAGGTAGAGTACAGTGGAGTACAATAAAGATAGAGTACAGTGGAGTAGAGTAGAGATAGAGTACTGTGGAGCACAGCAGAGGTAGAGTACAGTGGATCACAGTAGAGATAGAGTACAGTGGAGTACAGTGGATGACAGTAGAGGTAGAGTACAGTGGAGAACAGTAGAGATAGAGTACAGTGGAGTACAGTAGAGGTAGAGTACAGTGGAGCACAGTAGAGATAGAGTACAGTGGAGTACAGTAGAGGTAGAGTACAGTGGAGCACAGTAGAGGTAGAGTACAATGGAGTACAATGGAGCACAGTAGAGGTGGAGTACAGTAGAGTACAGTAGAGGTAGAGAACAGTACAGTACAGTAGAGGTAGAGTACAGTGGAGTACAGTAGAGGTAGAGTACAGTAGAGCACAGTAGAGGTAGAATACAGTGGAGTACAGTAGAGGTAGAGTACAGTGGAGCACAGTAGAGGTAGAGTACAGTGGAGCACAGTAGAGGTAGAGTACAGTGGAGCACAGTAGAGGTAGAGTACAGTGGAGCACAGTAGAGGTAGAGTACAGTGGAGTACAGTAGAAGTAGAGCACAGTGGAGCACTGTAGAGGTAGAGTACAGTGGAGTACAGAAGAGATAGAGTACAGTGGAGCACAGTAGAGGTAGAGTACAGTGGAGCACAGTAGAGGTAGAGTACAGTGGAGCACAGTAGAGGTAGAGTACAGTGGAGTACAGTAGAGGTAGTGTACAGTGGAGCACAGAAGAGGTAGAGTACAGTGGAGCACAGTAGAGGTAGAGTACAGTAGAGCACAGTAGAGGTAGAGTACAGTGGAGCACAGTAGAGATAGAGTACAGTGGAGTACAGTGGAGCACAGTAGAGGTAGAGTACAGTCGAGTACAATAAAGATAGAGTACAGTGGAGTAGAGTAGAGATAGAGTACTGTGGAGCACAGCAGAGGTAGAGTACAGTGGATCACAGTAGAGATAGAGTACAGTGGAGTACAGTGGATGACAGTAGAGGTAGAGTACAGTGGAGAACAGTAGAGATAGAGTACAGTGGAGTACAGTAGAGGTAGAGTACAGTGGAGCACAGTAGAGATAGAGTACAGTGGAGTACAGTAGAGGTAGAGTACAGTGGAGCACAGTAGAGGTAGAGTACAGTGGAGTACAATGGAGCACAGTAGAGGTGGAGTACAGTAGAGTACAGTAGAGGTAGAGAACAGTACAGTACAGTAGAGGTAGAGTACAGTGGAGTACAGTAGAGGTAGAGTACAGTAGAGCACAGTAGAGGTAGAATACAGTGGAGTACAGTAGAGGTAGAGTACAGTGGAGTACAGTAGAGATAGAGTACAGTGGAGCACAGTAGAGGTAGAGTACAGTGGAGCACAGTAGAGGTAGAGTACAGTGGAGCACAGTAGAGGTAGGGTACAGTGGGGCACAGTAGAGGCAGAGTAGAGTGGGGTACAGTAGAAATAGAGTACAGTGGAGCACAGTAGAGTAGAGTAGAGCACAGTAGAGGTAGAGTACAGTGGAGCACAGTAGAGATAGAGTACAGTGGAGTACAGTAGAGGAAGAGTACAGTGGAGTAGAGTGGAGCACAGTAGAGGTGGGGTACAGTAGAATACAGTAGAGGTAGAGTACAGTTGAGTACAATAGAGATAGAGTACAGTGGAGTAGAGTAGAGATAGAGTACAGTGGAGCACAGCAGAGGTAGAGTACAGTGGATCACAGTAGAGATAGAGTACAGTGGAATACAGTGGAGCACAGTAGCGGTAGAGTACAGTGGAGAACAGTAAAGATAGAGTACAGTGGAGTACAGTAGAGGTAGAGTACAGTGGAGCCCAGTAGAGCTAGAGTACAGTGGAGTACAGTATAGGTAGAGTACATTGGAGCACAGTAGAGGTAGAGTACAGTGGAGTACAGTAGAGGTAGAGAACAGTACAGTACAGTAGAGGTAGAGTACAGTAGAGCACAGTAGAGGTAGAATACAGTGGAGTACAGTAGAGGTAGAGTACAGTGGAGTACAGTACAGGTAGAGTACAGTGGAGCACAGTAGAGGTAGAGTACAGTGGAGTACAGTAGAGGTAGAGTACAGCGGAGCACAGTAGAGGTGGAGTACAGTAGAGTACAGTAGAGGTAGAGAACAGTACAGTACAGTAGAGGTAGAGTACAGTAGAGCACAGTAGAGGTAGAATACAGTGGAGTACAGTAGATGTAGAGTACAGTGGAGTACAGTACAGGTAAAGTACAGTGGAGCACAGTAGAGGTAGAGTACAGTGGAGTACAGTAGAGGTAGAGTACAGCGGAGCACAGTAGAGGTAGAGTACAGTGGAGCACAGTGGAGGTGGAGTACAGTAGAGTAGAGTAGAGGTAGAGTACAGTGGAGTACAGTAGAGATAGAGTACAGTGGAGTAGAGTAGATATAGAGTACAGTGGAGTAGAGTAGAGATAGAGTACAGTGGAGTATAGTTGAGGTAGAGTACAGTGGAGCACAGTAGAGATAGACTACAGTGGAGTACAGTAGAGGTAGAAAACAGTGGGGCACATTAGAGGTAGAGTACAGTAGAGTATAGTTGAGGTAGACTACAGTTGAGTACAGTAGAGGTAGAGTACAGTGGAGCACAGTAGAGATAGAGTACAGTAGAGCAGAGTAGAGGTAGAGTACAGTGGAGTACAGTAGAGGTAGAGTACAGTGGAGCACTGTAGAGGTGGAGTACAGTGGAGTACAGTAGAGGTAGAGTACAGTGGAGCACAGTAGAGGTAGAGTACAGTGGAGTAGAGTAGAGGTAGAGTACAGTGGAGGACAGTAGATGTAGAGTACAGTAGAGCACAGTATAGGTAGAGTACAGTGGAGCATAGTAGAGATAGAGTACAATGGAGTACAGTAGAGGAAGAGTACAGTTGAGTACAGTGGAGCACAGTAGAGGTGGAGTACTGTAGAGTACAGTAGAGGTAGAGTACAGTGGAGTACAATATAGATAGAGTACAGTGGAGTAGAGTAGAGATAGAGTACAGTGGAGTACAGTACAGGTAGAGTACAGTGGAGCAGAGTAGAGGTAGAGTACAGTGGAGTACAGTGGAGGTAGAGTACAGTGGAGCACAGTAGAGGTAGAGTACAGTGGAGTACAGTGGAGCACAGTAGAGGTGGAGTACAGTAGAGTAGAGTAGAGGTAGAGTACAGTGGAGTACAGTAGAGATAGAGTACAGTGGAGTAGAGTAGAGATAGAGTACAGTGGAGTAGAGTAGAGATAGAGTACAGTGGAGTATAGTTGAGGTAGAGTACAGTGGAGCAAAGTAGAGGTAGAGTAGAGTGGAGTATATTTGAGGTAGACTACAGTGGAATACAGTAGATGTAGAGTACAGTAGAGCACAGTAGAGGTGAAATACAATGGAGTACAGTAGAGGTAGAGTACAGTGGAGTACAGTAGAGATAGAGTACAGTGGAGCACAGTAGAGGTAGAGTACAGTGGAGTACAGTAGAGTTAGAGTACAGTGGAGCACAGTAGAGGTAGAGTACAGTGGAGTAAAGTGGAGCACAGTAGAGGTGGAGTACAGTAGAGTACAGTAGAGGTAGAGTACAGTGGACTACAGTAGAGATAGAGTACAGTGGAGTAGAGTAGAGGTAGAGTACAGTGGAGCACAGTAGAGGTAGAGTACAGTGGAGTACAGTAGAAGTAGAGCACAGTGGAGCATTGTAGAGGTAGAGTACAGTGGAGTTCAGAAGAGATAGAGTACAGTGGAGCACAGTAGAGGTAGAGTACAGTGGAGCACAGTAGAGGTAGAGTACAGTGGAGCACAGTAGAGGTAGAGTACAGTGAAGTACAGTAGAGGTAGTGTACAGGGGAGCACAGTAGAGGTAGAGTACAGTGGAGCACAATAGAGGTAGAGTACAGTAGAGCACAGTAGAGGTAGAGTACAGTGGAGCACAGTAGAGATAGAGTACAGTGGAGTACAGTGGAGCACAGTAGAGGTAGAGTACAGTGGAGTACAATAAAGATAGAGTACAGTGGAGTAGAGTAGAGATAGAGTACAGTGGAGCACAGCAGAGGTAGAGTACAGTGGATCACAGTAGAGATAGAGTACAGTGGAGTACAGTGGAGCACAGTAGAGGTAGAGTACAGTGGAGAACAGTAGAGATAGAGTACAGTGGAGTACAGTAGAGGTAGAGTACAGTGGAGCACAGTAGAGATAGAGTACAGTGGAGTACAGTAGAGGTAGAGTACAGTGGAGCACAGTAGAGGTAGAGTACAGTGGAGTACAATGGAGCACAGTAGAGGTGGAGTACAGTAGAGGTAGAGAACAGTACAGTACAGTAGAGGTAGAGTACAGTGGAGTACAGTAGAGGTAGAGCACAGTGGAGTACAGTAGAGATAGAGTACAGTGGAGCACAGTAGAGGTAGAGTACAGTGGAGCACAGTACAGTGGGGCACAGTAGAGGCAGAGTACAGTGGGGTACAGTAGAAATAGAGTACAGTGGAGCACAGTAGAGTACAGTAGAGCACAGTAGAGGTAGAGTACAGTGGAGCACAGTAGAGATAGAGTACAGTGGAGTACAGTAGAGGAAGAGTACAGTGAAGTACAGTGGAGCACAGTAGAGGTGGAGTACAGTAGAGTACAGTAGAGGTAGAGTACAGTGGAGTACAATAGAGATAGAGTACAGTGGAGTAGAGTAGAGATAGAGTACAGTGGAGCACAGCAGAGGTAGAGTACAGTGGATCACAGTAGAGATAGAGTACAGTGGAGTACAGTAGAGGTAGAGAACAGTACAGTACAGTAGAGGTAGAGTACAGTAGAGCACAGTAGCGGTAGAATACAGTGGAGTACAGTAGAGGTAGAGTACAGTGGAGCACAGTAGAGGTGGAGTACAGTAGAGTACAGTAGAGGTAGAGAACAGTAAAGTACAGTAGAGGTAGAGTACAGTAGAGCACAGTAGAGGTAGAATACAGTGGAGTACAGTAGAGGTAGAGTACAGTGGAGTACAGTACAGGTAGAGTACAGTGGAACACAGTAGAGGTAGAGTACAGTGGAGTACAGTAGAGGTAGAGTACAGTGGAGCACAGTAGAGGTAGAGTACAGTGGAGCACAGTAGAGGTGGAGTACAGTAGAGTAGAGTAGAGGTAGAGTACAGTGGAGTACAGTAGAGATAGAGTACAGTGGAGTAGAGTAGATATAGAGTACAGTGGAGTAGAGTAGAGATAGAGTACAGTGGAGTATAGTTGAGGTAGAGTACAGTGGAGCACAGTAGAGATAGAGTACAGTGGAGTACAGTAGAGTTAGAGTACAGTGGAGCACATTAGAGGTAGAGTACAGTGGAGTATAGTTGAGGTAGACTACAGTGGAGTACAGTAGAGATAGAGTACAGTAGAGCAGAGTAGAGGTAGAGTACAGTGGAGAACAGTAGAGATAGAGTACAGTGGAGTACAGTAGAGGTAGAGTACAGTGTTGCACAGTAGAGATAGAGCACAGTGGAGTACAGTAGATGTAGAGTACAGTGGAGCACAGTAGAGGTAGAGTACAGTGGAGTACAATGGAGCACAGTAGAGGTGGAGTACAGTAGAGTACAGTAGAGGTAGAGAACAGTACAGTACAGTAGAGGTAGAGTACAGTGGAGTACAGTAGAGGTAGAGTACAGTAGAGCACAGTAGAGGTAGAATACAGTGGAGTACAGTAGAGGTAGAGTACAGTGGAGCACAGTAGAGATAGAGTACAGTGGAGTACAGTAGAGGTAGAGTACAGTGGAGCACATTAGAGGTAGAGTACAGTGGAGTATAGTTGAGGTAGACTACAGTGGAGTACAGTAGAGATAGAGTACAGTAGAACAGAGTAGAGGTAGAGTACAGTGGAGTACAGTAGAGGTAGAGTACAGTGGAGCACTGTAGAGGTGGAGTACAGTGGAGTACAGTAGAGGTAGAGTACAGTGGAGCACAGTAGAGGTAGAGTACAGTGGAGTAGAGTAGAGGTAGAGTACAGTAGAGCACAGTAGAGATAGAGTAGAGCAGAGCACAGTAGAGGTAGAGTACAGTGGAGCACAGTAGAGGAAGATTACAGTGTAGTACAGTAGAGATAGAGTACAGTGGAGTACAGTAGAGATAGAGTACAGTCGAACACAGTAGAGATAAGTGCAGTGGAGTATAGTAGACGTAGAGTACAGTGGAGTACAGTAGAGATAGAGTACAGTCGAACACAGTAGAGATAAGTGCAGTGGAGTATAGTAGACGTAGAGTACAGTGGAGTACAGTAGAGGTAGAGTACAGTGGAGTACAGTAGAGGTAGAGTAGAGTGGAGCACATTAGAGGTGGAGTAGAGTAGAGTACAGTAGAGGTAGAGTACAGTGGAGTACAGTAGAAGTAGAGTAAAGTGGAGCACAGTAGAGGTAGAGTAGAGTGGAGTACAGTAGAGGTAGAGTACAGTTGAGTTACAGTAGAGGTAGAGTACAGTGGAGTAGAGTAGAGATAGAGTACAGTGGAGCACAGCAGACGTAGAGTACAGTGGATCACAGTAGAGATAGAGTACAGTGGAGTACAGTGGAGCACAGTAGAGGTAGAGTACAGTGGAGCACAGTAGAAATATATTACAGTGGAGTACAGTAGAGATAGAGTACAGTGGAGTACAGTAGAGGTAGAGTACAGTGGACCACAGTAGAGGTAGAGTAAAGTGGAGTATAGTTGAGGTAGACTACAGTGGAGTACAGTAGAGGTAGAGTACAGTGGAGTACAGTAGAGATAGAGTACAGTGGAGCACAGTAGAGGTAGAGTACAGTGGAGCACAGTAGAGGTAGAGTACAGTGGAGCACAGTAGAGGTAGAGTACAGTGGAGTACAGTAGAGGTAGTGTACAGTGGAGTACAGTAGAGGTAGAGTACAGTGGAGCACAGTAGAGGTAGAGTACAGTGGGGTACAGTAGAAATAGAGTACAGTGGAGCACATTAGAGTACAGTAGAGCACAGTAGAGGTAGAGTACAGTGGAGCACCGTAGAGATAGAGTACAGTGGAGTACAGTAGAGGAAGAGTGCAGTGGAGTACAGTGGAGCACAGTAGAGGTGGAGTACAGTAGAGTACAGTAGAGGTAGAGTACAGTGCAGTACAATAGAGATAGAGTACAGTGGAGTAGAGTAGAGATAGAGTACAGTGGAGCACAGCAGAGGTAGAGTACAGTGGATCACAGTAGAGATAGAGTTCAGTGGAGTACAGTGGAGCACAGTAGAGGTAGAGTACAGTGGAGAACAGTAGAGATAGAGTACAGTGGAGTACAGTAGAGGTAGAGTACAGTGGAGCACAGTAGAGATATAGTACAGTGGAGTACAGTATAGGTAGAGTACAGTGGAGCACAGTAGAGGTAGAGTACAGTGGAGCACAGTAGAGGTAGAGTACAGTAGAGCACAGTAGAGGTAGAGTACAGTGGAGTACAGTAGAGGTAGAGTACAGTGGAGTACATTAGAGAGAGAGTACAGTGGAGTACAGTAGAAGAAGAGTACAGTGGAGTACAGTAGAGATAGAGTACAGTGGAGTACAGTAGAGGTAGAGTACAGTGGAGTACAGTAGAGGTAGAGTACAGTGGAGTACATTAGAGAGAGAGAGTACAGTGGAGCACAGTAGAGATAGAGTACAGTAGAGCACAGTAGAGGTAGAGTACAGTGGAGTACAGTAGAGGTAGAGTACAGTGGAGTACATTAGAGAGAGAGTACAGTGGAGTACAGTAGAAGAAGAGTAGAGTGGAGTAGAGTAGAGATAGAACACAGTGGAGCACAGCAGAGGTAGAGTACAGTGGAGTACAGTAGAGGTAGAGTACAGTGGAGTACATTAGAGAGAGAGTACAGTGGAGTACAGTAGAAGAAGAGTACAGTGGAGTACCGTAGAGATAGAGTACAGTGGAGCACAGTAGAGATAGAGTACAGTAGAGCACAGTAGAGGTAGAGTACAGTGGAGTACAGTAGAGGTAGAGTACGGTGGAGTACATTAGAGAGAGAGTACAGTGGAGTACAGTAGAGGTAGAGTACAGTGGAGCACATTAGAGGTAGAGTACAGTGGAGCACAGTAGAGGTAGAGTACAGTGGAGCATAGTAGTGGTAGAGTACAGTGGAGTACAGTAGAAGTAGAGCACAGTGGAGCATTGTAGAGGTAGAGTACAGTGGAGTTCAGAAGAGAAAGAGTACAGTGGAGCACAGTAGAGGTAGAGTACAGTGGAGCACAGTAGAGGTAGAGTACAGTGGAGCACAGTAGAGGTAGAGTACAGTGGAGTACAGTAGAGGTAGTGTACAGGGGAGCACAGTAGAGGTAGAGTACAGTGGAGCACAATAGAGGTAGAGTACAGTAGAGCACAGTAGAGGTAGAGTACAGTGGAGTACAGTAGAGATAGAGTACAGTGGAGTAGAGTAGATATAGAGTACAGTGGAGTAGAGTAGAGATAGAGTACAGTGGAGTATAGTTGAGGTAGAGTACAGTGGAGCACAGTAGAGATAGAGTACAGTGGAGTACAGTAGAGTTAGAGTACAGTGGAGCACATTAGAGGTAGAGTACAGTGGAGTATAGTTGAGGTAGACTACAGTGGAGTACAGTAGAGATAGAGTACAGTAGAGCAGAGTAGAGGTAGAGTACAGTGGAGTACAGTAGAGCACTGTAGAGGTAGAGTACAGTGGAGAACAGTAGAGATAGAGTACAGTGGAGTACAGTAGAGGTAGAGTACAGTGTTGCACAGTAGAGATAGAGCACAGTGGAGTACAGTAGATGTAGAGTACAGTGGAGCACAGTAGAGGTAGAGTACAGTGGAGTACAATGGAGCACAGTAGAGGTGGAGTACAGTAGAGTACAGTAGAGGTAGAGAACAGTACAGTACAGTAGAGGTAGAGTACAGTGGAGTACAGTAGAGGTAGAGTACAGTAGAGCACAGTAGAGGTAGAATACAGTGGAGTACAGTAGAGGTAGAGTACAGTGGAGCACAGTAGAGATAGAGTACAGTGGAGTACAGTAGAGGTAGAGTACAGTGGAGCACATTAGAGGTAGAGTACAGTGGAGTATAGTTGAGGTAGACTACAGTGGAGTACAGTAGAGATAGAGTATAGTAGAACAGAGTAGAGGCAGAGTACAGTGGAGTACAGTAGAGGTAGAGTACAGTGGAGCACTGTAGAGGTGGAGTACAGTGGAGTACAGTAGAGGTAGAGTACAGTGGAGCACAGTAGAGGTAGAGTACAGTGGAGTAGAGTAGAGGTAGAGTACAGTAGAGCACAGTAGAGATAGAGTAGAGCAGAGCACAGTAGAGGTAGAGTACAGTGGAGCACAGTAGAGGAAGAGTACAGTGTAGTACAGTAGAGATAGAGTACAGTGGAGTACAGTAGAGATAGAGTACAGTCGAACACAGTAGAGATAAGTGCAGTGGAGTATAGTAGACGTAGAGTACAGTGGAGTACAGTAGAGATAGAGTACAGTCGAACACAGTAGAGATAAGTGCAGTGGAGTATAGTAGACGTAGAGTACAGTGGAGTACAGTAGAGGTAGAGTACAGTGGAGTACAGTAGAGGTAGAGTAGAGTGGAGCACATTAGAGGTGGAGTAGAGTAGAGTACAGTAGAGGTAGAGTACAGTGGAGTACAGTAGAAGTAGAGTAAAGTGGAGCACAGTAGAGGGAGAGTAGAGTGGAGTACAGTAGAGGTAGAGTACAGTTGAGTTACAGTAGAGGTAGAGTACAGTGGAGTAGAGTAGAGATAGAGTACAGTGGAGCACAGCAGACGTAGAGTACAGTGGATCACAGTAGAGATAGAGTACAGTGGAGTACAGTGGAGCACAGTAGAGGTAGAGTACAGTGGAGCACAGTAGAAATATATTACAGTGGAGTACAGTAGAGATAGAGTACAGTGGAGTGCAGTAGAGGTAGAGTACAGTGGACCACAGTAGAGGTAGAGTAAAGTGGAGTATAGTTGAGGTAGACTACAGTGGAGTACAGTAGAGGTAGAGTACAGTGGAGTACAGAAGAGATAGAGTACAGTGGAGCACAGTAGAGGTAGAGTACAGTGGAGCACAGTAGAGGTAGAGTACAGTGGAGCACAGTAGAGGTAGTGTACAGTGGAGCACAGTAGAGGTAGAGTACAGTGGAGCACAGTAGAGGTAGAGTACAGTGGGGTACAGTAGAAATAGAGTACAGTGGAGCACATTAGAGTACAGTAGAGCACAGTAGAGATAGAGTACAGTGGAGTAGAGTAGAGATAGAGTACAGTAGAGTAGAGTAGATATAGAGTACAGTGGAGTATAGTTGAGGTAGAGTACAGTGGAGCACACTAGAGATAGAGTACAGTGGAGTACAGTAGAGGTAGAGTACAGTGGAGCACAGCAGAGGTAGAGTACAGTGGATCACAGTAGAGATAGAGTACAGTGGAGTACAGTGGAGCACAGTAGAGGTAGAGTACAGTGGAGAACAGTAGAGATAGAGTACAGTGGAGTACAGTAGAGGTAGAGTACAGTGGAGCCCAGTAGAGATAGAGTACAGTGGAGTACAATAGAGGTAGAGGACAGTGGAGCACAGTAGAGGTAGAGTACAGTGGAGTACAGTAGAGGTAGTGTACAGTGGAGCACAGTAGAGGTAGAGTAGAGTGGAGCACAGTAGAGGTAGAGTACAGTAGAGCACAGTAGAGGTAGAGTACAGTGGAGCACAGTAGAGATAGAGTACAGTGGAGTACAGTGGAGCACAGTAGAGGTAGAGTACAGCGGATTACAATAAAGATAGAGTACAGTGGAGTAGAGTAGAGATAGAGTACTGTGGAGCACAGCAGAGGTAGAGTACAGTGGATCACAGTAGAGATAGAGTACAGTGGAGTACAGTGGAGCACAGTAGAGGTAGAGTACAGTGGAGAACAGTAGAGATAGAGTACAGTGGAGTACAGTAGAGGTAGAGTACAGTTGAGCACAGTAGAGATAGAGTACAGTGGAGTACAGTAGAGGTAGAGTACAGTGGAGCACAGTAGAGGTAGAGTACAGTGGAGTACAATGGAGCACAGTAGAGGTGGAGTACAGTAGAGTACTGTAGTGGTAGAGAACAGTACAGTACAGTAGAGGTAGAGTACAGTGGAGTACAGTAGAGGTAGAGTACAGTAGAGCACAGTAGAGGTAGAATACAGTGGAGTACAGTAGAGGTAGAGTACAGTGGAGTACAGTAGAGATAGAGTACAGTGGAGCACAGTAGAGGTAGAGTACAGTGGAGCACAGTAGAGGTAGAGTACAGTGGAGCACAGTAGAGGTAGGGTACAGTGGGGAAGAGTAGAGGCAGAGTACAGTACAGTACAGTAGAGGTAGAGTACAGTAGAACACAGTAGAGGTAGAATACAGTGGAGTACAGTAGAGGTAGAGTATAGTGGAGCACAGTAGAGGTGGAGTACAGTAGAGTACAGTAGAGGTAGAGAACAGTACAGTACAGTAGAGGTAGAGTACAGTAGAGCACAGTAGAGGTAGAATACAGTGGAGTACAGTAGAGGTAGAGTACAGTGGAGTACAGTAGAGGTAGAGTACAGTGGAGCACAGTAGAGGCAGAGTACAGTGGAGTGCAGTGGAGCACAGTAGAGGTGGAGTACAGTAGAGTAGAGTAGAGGTAGAGTACAGTGGAGTACAGTAGAGATAGAGTACAGTGGAATAGAGTAGAGATAGAGTACAGTGGAGTAGAGTAGATATAGAGTTTAGTGGAGTATAGTTGAGGTAGAGTACAGTGGAGCACACTAGAGATAGAGTACAGTGGAGTACAGTAGAGGTAGAGTACAGTGGAGCACAGTAGAGGTAGAGTACAGTGGAGTATAGTTGAGGTAGACTACAGTGGAGTACAGTAGAGGTAGAGTACAGTGGAGCACAGTAGAGATAGAGTACAGTAGAGCAGAGTAGAGGTAGAGTACAGTGGAGTACAGTAGAGGTAGAGTACAGTGGAGCACTTTAGAGGTGGAGTACAGTGGAGTACAGTAGAGGTAGAGTACAGTGGAGCACAGTAGAGGTAGAGTACAGTGGAGTAGAGTAGAGGTAGAGTACAGTGGAGCACAGTAGATGTAGAGTACAGTAGAGCATTGTAGAGGTAGAGTACAGTGGAGCACAGTAGAGATAGAGTACAATGGAGTACAGTAGAGGAAGAGTACAGTGGAGTACAGTGGAGCACAGTAGAGGTGGAGAACAGTAGAGTACAGCAGAGGTAGAGTACAGTGGAGTACAATATAGATAGAGTACAGTGGAGTAGAGTAGTGATAGAGTACAGTGGAGCACAGCAGAGGTAGAGTACAGTGGATCACAGTAGAGATAGAGTACAGTGGAGTACAGTGGAGCACAGTAGAGGTAGAGTACAGTGGAGAACAGTAGAGATAGAGTACAGTGGAGTACAGTAGAGGTAGAGTACAGTGGAGCCCAGTAGAGATAGAGTACAGTGGAGTACAGTAGAGGTAGAGTACAGTGGAGCACAGTAGAGGTAGAGTACAGTGGAGCACAGTAGAGGTAGAGTACAGTGGAGCACAGTAGAGGAAGAGTACAGTGGAGTACAGTGGAGCACAGTAGAGGTGGAGTACTGTAGAGTACAGTAGAGGTAGAGTACAGTGGAGTACAATATAGATAGAGTACAGTGGAGTAGAGTAGAGATAGAGTACAGTGGAGTACAGTACAGGTAGAGTACAGTGGAGCAGAGTAGAGGTAGAGTACAGTGGAGTACAGTAGAGGTAGAGTACAGTGGAGCACAGTAGAGGTAGAGTACAGTGGAGTAGAGTAGAGGTAGAGTACAGTGGAGTACAGTAGAGATAGAGTACATTGGAGTAGAGTAGAGTTAGAGTACAGTGGAGTAGAGTAGAGATAGAGTACAGTGGAGTATAGTTGAGGTAGAGTACAGTGGAGCAAAGTAGAGGTAGAGTAGAGTGGAGTATATTTGAGGTAGACTACAGTGGAATACAGTAGAGGTAGAGTACAGTAGAGCACAGTAGAGGTGAAATACAATGGAGTACAGTAGAGGTAGAGTACAGTGGAGTACAGTAGAGATAGAGTACAGTGGAGTAGAGTAGAGATAGGGCACAGTGGAGCACAGTAGAGATAGAGTACAGTAGAGCACAGTAGAGGTAGAGTAGAGTGGAGTACAGTAGAGGTAGAGTACAGTGGAGTACATTAGAGAGAGAGTACAGTGGAGTACAGTAGAAGAAGAGCACAGTGGAGTACAGTAGAGGTAGAGTACAGTGGAGCACAGTAGAGGTAGAGTACAGTGGAGCACAGTAGAGGTAGAGTACAGTGGAGCACAGTAGAGGTAGAGTACAGTGGAGTACAGTAGAAGTAGAGCACAGTGGAGCACTGTAGAGGTAGAGTACAGTGGAGTACAGAAGAGATAGAGTACAGTGGAGCACAGTAGAGGTAGAGTACAGTGGAGCACAGTAGAGGTAGAGTACAGTGGAGCACAGTAGAGGTAGAGTACAGTGGAGTACAGTAGAGGTAGTGTACAGTGGAGCACAGAAGAGGTAGAGTACAGTGGAGCACAGTAGAGGTAGAGTACAGTAGAGCACAGTAGAGGTAGAGTACAGTGGAGCACAGTAGAGATAGAGTACAGTGGAGTACAGTGGAGCACAGTAGAGGTAGAGTACAGTGGAGTACAATAAAGATAGAGTACAGTGGAGTAGAGTAGAGATAGAGTACTGTGGAGCACAGCAGAGGTAGAGTACAGTGGATCACAGTAGAGATAGAGTACAGTGGAGTACAGTGGATGACAGTAGAGGTAGAGTACAGCGGAGAACATTAGAGATAGAGTACAGTGGAGTACAGTAGAGGTAGAGTACAGTGGAGCACAGTAGAGATAGAGTACAGTGGAGTACAGTAGAGGTAGAGTACAGTGGAGCACAGTAGAGGTAGAGTACAATGGAGTACAATGGAGCACAGTAGAGGTGGAGTACAGTAGAGTACAGTAGAGGTAGAGAACAGTACAGTACAGTAGAGGTAGAGTACAGTGGAGTACAGTAGAGGTAGAGTACAGTAGAGCACAGTAGAGGTAGAATACAGTGGAGTACAGTAGAGGTAGAGTACAGTGGAGTACAGTAGAGATAGAGTACAGTGGAGCACAGTAGAGGTAGAGTACAGTGGAGCAGAGTAGAGGTAGAGTACAGTGGAGCACAGTAGAGGTAGAGTACAGTGGAGCACAGTAGAGGTAGAGTACAGTGGTGTACAGTAGAAGTAGAGCACAGTGGAGCACTGTAGAGGTAGAGTACAGTGGAGTACAGAAGAGATAGAGTACAGTGGAGCACAGTAGAGGTAGAGTACAGTGGAGCACAGTAGAGGTAGAGTACAGTGGAGCACAGTAGAGGTAGAGTACAGTGGAGTACAGTAGAGGTAGTGTACAGTGGAGCACAGAAGATGTAGAGTACAGTGGAGCACAGTAGAGGTAGAGTACAGTAGAGCACAGTAGAGGTAGAGTACAGTGGAGCACAGTAGAGATAGAGTACAGTGGAGTACAGTGGAGCACAGTAGAGGTAGAGTACAGTGGAGTACAATAAAGATAGAGTACAGTGGAGTAGAGTAGAGATAGAGTACTGTGGAGCACAGCAGAGGTAGAGTACAGTGGATCACAGTAGAGATAGAGTACAGTGGAGTACAGTGGATGACAGTAGAGGTAGAGTACAGTGGAGAACAGTAGAGATAGAGTACAGTGGAGTACAGTAGAGGTAGAGTACAGTGGAGCACAGTAGAGATAGAGTACAGTGGAGTACAGTAGAGGTAGAGTACAGTGGAGCACAGTAGAGGTAGAGTACAGTGGAGTACAATGGAGCACAGTAGAGGTGGAGTACAGTAGAGTACAGTAGAGGTAGAGAACAGTACAGTACAGTAGAGGTAGAGTACAGTGGAGTACAGTAGAGGTAGAGTACAGTAGAGCACAGTAGAGGTAGAATACAGTGGAGTACAGTAGAGGTAGAGTACAGTGGAGTACAGTAGAGATAGAGTACAGTGGAGCACAGTAGAGGTAGAGTACAGTGGAGCACAGTAGAGGTAGAGTACAGTGGAGCACAGTAGAGGTAGGGTACAGTGGGGCACAGTAGAGGCAGAGTAGAGTGGGGTACAGTAGAAATAGAGTACAGTGGAGCACAGTAGAGTAGAGTAGAGCACAGTAGAGGTAGAGTACAGTGGAGCACAGTAGAGATAGAGTACAGTGGAGTACAGTAGAGGTAGAGTACAGTAGAGCACAGTAGAGGTAGAATACAGTGGAGTACAGTAGAGGTAGAGTACAGTGGAGCACAGTAGAGGTAGAGTACAGTGGAGTATAGTTGAGGTAGACTACAGTGGAGTACAGTAGAGGTAGAGTACAGTGGAGCACAGTAGAGATAGAGTACAGTAGAGCAGAGTAGAGGTAGAGTACAGTGGAGTACAGTAGAGGTAGAGTACAGTGGAGCACTTTAGAGGTGGAGTACAGTGGAGTACAGTAGAGGTAGAGTACAGTGGAGCACAGTAGAGGTAGAGTACAGTGGAGTAGAGTAGAGGTAGAGTACAGTGGAGCACAGTAGATGTAGAGTACAGTAGAGCATTGTAGAGGTAGAGTACAATGGAGTACAGTAGAGGAAGAGTACAGTGGAGTACAGTGGAGCACAGTAGAGGTGGAGAACAGTAGAGTACAGCAGAGGTAGAGTACAGTGGAGTACAATATAGATAGAGTACAGTGGAGTAGAGTAGTGATAGAGTACAGTGGAGCACAGCAGAGGTAGAGTACAGTGGATCACAGTAGAGATAGAGTACAGTGGAGTACAGTGGAGCACAGTAGAGGTAGAGTACAGTGGAGAACAGTAGAGATAGAGTACAGTGGAGTACAGTAGAGGTAGAGTACAGTGGAGCCCAGTAGAGATAGAGTACAGTGGAGTACAGTAGAGGTAGAGTACAGTGGAGCACAGTAGAGGTAGAGTACAGTGGAGCACAGTAGAGGTAGAGTACAGTGGAGCACAGTAGAGGAAGAGTACAGTGGAGTACAGTGGAGCACAGTAGAGGTGGAGTACTGTAGAGTACAGTAGAGGTAGAGTACAGTGGAGTACAATATAGATAGAGTACAGTGGAGTAGAGTAGAGATAGAGTACAGTGGAGTACAGTACAGGTAGAGTACAGTGGAGCAGAGTAGAGGTAGAGTACAGTGGAGTACAGTAGAGGTAGAGTACAGTGGAGCACAGTAGAGGTAGAGTACAGTGGAGTACAGTGGAGCACAGTAGAGGTGGAGTACAGTAGAGTAGAGTAGAGGTAGAGTACAGTGGAGTACAGTAGAGATAGAGTACATTGGAGTAGAGTAGAGTTAGAGTACAGTGGAGTAGAGTAGAGATAGAGTACAGTGGAGTATAGTTGAGGTAGAGTACAGTGGAGCAAAGTAGAGGTAGAGTAGAGTGGAGTATATTTGAGGTAGACTACAGTGGAATACAGTAGAGGTAGAGTACAGTAGAGCACAGTAGAGGTGAAATACAATGGAGTACAGTAGAGGTAGAGTACAGTGGAGTACAGTAGAGATAGAGTACAGTGGAGTAGAGTAGAGATAGGGCACAGTGGAGCACAGTAGAGATAGAGTACAGTAGAGCACAGTAGAGGTAGAGTAGAGTGGAGTACAGTAGAGGTAGAGTACAGTGGAGTACATTAGAGAGAGAGTACAGTGGAGTACAGTAGAAGAAGAGTACAGTGGAGTACAGTAGAGGTAGAGTACAGTGGAGCACAGTAGAGGTAGAGTACAGTGGAGCACAGTAGAGGTAGAGTACAGTGGAGCACAGTAGAGGTAGAGTACAGTGGAGTACAGTAGAAGTAGAGCACAGTGGAGCACTGTAGAGGTAGAGTACAGTGGAGTACAGAAGAGATAGAGTACAGTGGAGCACAGTAGAGGTAGAGTACAGTGGAGCACAGTAGAGGTAGAGTACAGTGGAGCACAGTAGAGGTAGAGTACAGTGGAGTACAGTAGAGGTAGTGTACAGTGGAGCACAGAAGAGGTAGAGTACAGTGGAGCACAGTAGAGGTAGAGTACAGTAGAGCACAGTAGAGGTAGAGTACAGTGGAGCACAGTAGAGATAGAGTACAGTGGAGTACAGTGGAGCACAGTAGAGGTAGAGTACAGTGGAGTACAATAAAGATAGAGTACAGTGGAGTAGAGTAGAGATAGAGTACTGTGGAGCACAGCAGAGGTAGAGTACAGTGGATCACAGTAGAGATAGAGTACAGTGGAGTACAGTGGATGACAGTAGAGGTAGAGTACAGCGGAGAACATTAGAGATAGAGTACAGTGGAGTACAGTAGAGGTAGAGTACAGTGGAGCACAGTAGAGATAGAGTACAGTGGAGTACAGTAGAGGTAGAGTACAGTGGAGCACAGTAGAGGTAGAGTACAATGGAGTACAATGGAGCACAGTAGAGGTGGAGTACAGTAGAGTACAGTAGAGGTAGAGAACAGTACAGTACAGTAGAGGTAGAGTACAGTGGAGTACAGTAGAGGTAGAGTACAGTAGAGCACAGTAGAGGTAGAATACAGTGGAGTACAGTAGAGGTAGAGTACAGTGGAGTACAGTAGAGATAGAGTACAGTGGAGCACAGTAGAGGTAGAGTACAGTGGAGCAGAGTAGAGGTAGAGTACAGTGGAGCACAGTAGAGGTAGAGTACAGTGGAGCACAGTAGAGGTAGAGTACAGTGGTGTACAGTAGAAGTAGAGCACAGTGGAGCACTGTAGAGGTAGAGTACAGTGGAGTACAGAAGAGATAGAGTACAGTGGAGCACAGTAGAGGTAGAGTACAGTGGAGCACAGTAGAGGTAGAGTACAGTGGAGCACAGTAGAGGTAGAGTACAGTGGAGTACAGTAGAGGTAGTGTACAGTGGAGCACAGAAGATGTAGAGTACAGTGGAGCACAGTAGAGGTAGAGTACAGTAGAGCACAGTAGAGGTAGAGTACAGTGGAGCACAGTAGAGATAGAGTACAGTGGAGTACAGTGGAGCACAGTAGAGGTAGAGTACAGTGGAGTACAATAAAGATAGAGTACAGTGGAGTAGAGTAGAGATAGAGTACTGTGGAGCAAAGCAGAGGTAGAGTACAGTGGATCACAGTAGAGATAGAGTACAGTGGAGTACAGTGGATGACAGTAGAGGTAGAGTACAGTGGAGAACAGTAGAGATAGAGTACAGTGGAGTACAGTAGAGGTAGAGTACAGTGGAGCACAGTAGAGATAGAGTACAGTGGAGTACAGTAGAGGTAGAGTACAGTGGAGCACAGTAGAGGTAGAGTACAGTGGAGTACAATGGAGCACAGTAGAGGTGGAGTACAGTAGAGTACAGTAGAGGTAGAGAACAGTACAGTACAGTAGAGGTAGAGTACAGTGGAGTACAGTAGAGGTAGAGTACAGTAGAGCACAGTAGAGGTAGAATACAGTGGAGTACAGTAGAGGTAGAGTACAGTGGAGTACAGTAGAGATAGAGTACAGTGGAGCACAGTAGAGGTAGAGTACAGTGGAGCACAGTAGAGGTAGAGTACAGTGGAGCACAGTAGAGGTAGGGTACAGTGGGGCACAGTAGAGGCAGAGTAGAGTGGGGTACAGTAGAAATAGAGTACAGTGGAGCACAGTAGAGTAGAGTAGAGCACAGTAGAGGTAGAGTACAGTGGAGCACAGTAGAGATAGAGTACAGTGGAGTACAGTAGAGGAAGAGTACAGTGGAGTAGAGTGGAGCACAGTAGAGGTGGAGTACAGTAGAGTACAGTAGAGGTAGAGTACAGTTGAGTACAATAGAGATAGAGTACAGTGGAGTAGAGTAGAGATAGAGTACAGTGGAGCACAGCAGAGGTAGAGTACAGTGGATCACAGTAGAGATAGAGTACAGTGGAATACAGTGGAGCACAGTAGCGGTAGAGTACAGTGGAGAACAGTAAAGATAGAGTACAGTGGAGTACAGTAGAGGTAGAGTACAGTGGAGCCCAGTAGAGATAGAGTACAGTGGAGTACAGTAGAGGTAGAGTACATTGGAGCACAGTAGAGGTAGAGTACAGTGGAGTACAGTAGAGGTAGAGAACAGTACAGTACAGTAGAGGTAGAGTACAGTAGAGCACAGTAGAGGTAGAATACAGTGGAGTACAGTAGAGGTAGAGTACAGTGGAGTACAGTACAGGTAGAGTACAGTGGAGCACAGTAGAGGTAGAGTACAGTGGAGTACAGTAGAGGTAGAGTACAGCGGAGCACAGTAGAGGTGGAGTACAGTAGAGTACAGTAGAGGTAGAGAACAGTACAGTACAGTAGAGGTAGAGTACAGTAGAGCACAGTAGAGGTAGAATACAGTGGAGTACAGTAGATGTAGAGTACAGTGGAGTACAGTACAGGTAAAGTACAGTGGAGCACAGTAGAGGTAGAGTACAGCGGAGCACAGTAGAGGTAGAGTACAGTGGAGCACAGTGGAGGTGGAGTACAGTAGAGTAGAGTAGAGGTAGAGTACAGTGGAGTACAGTAGAGATAGAGTACAGTGGAGTAGAGTAGATATAGAGTACAGTGGAGTAGAGTAGAGATAGAGTACAGTGGAGTATAGTTGAGGTAGAGTACAGTGGAGCACAGTAGAGATAGACTACAGTGGAGTACAGTAGAGGTAGAAAACAGTGGGGCACATTAGAGGTAGAGTACAGTAGAGTATAGTTGAGGTAGACTACAGTGGAGTACAGTAGAGGTAGAGTACAGTGGAGCACAGTAGAGATAGAGTACAGTAGAGCAGAGTAGAGGTAGAGTACAGTGGAGTACAGTAGAGGTAGAGTACAGTGGAGCACTGTAGAGGTGGAGTACAGTGGAGTACAGTAGAGGTAGAGTACAGTGGAGCACAGTAGAGGTAGAGTAGAGTGGAGTAGAGTAGAGGTAGAGTACAGTGGAGCACAGTAGATGTAGAGTACAGTAGAGCACAGTATAGGTAGAGTACAGTGGAGCATAGTAGAGATAGAGTACAATGGAGTACAGTAGAGGAAGAGTACAGTGGAGTACAGTGGAGCACAGTAGAGGTGGAGTACTGTAGAGTACAGTAGAGGTAGAGTACAGTGGAGTACAATATAGATAGAGTACAGTGGAGTAGAGTAGAGATAGAGTACAGTGGAGTACAGTACAGGTAGAGTACAGTGGAGCAGAGTAGAGGTAGAGTACAGTGGAGTACAGTAGAGGTAGAGTACAGTGGAGCACAGTAGAGGTAGAGTACAGCGGAGTACAGTGGAGCACAGTAGAGGTGGAGTACAGTAGAGTAGAGTAGAGGTAGAGTACAGTGGAGTACAGTAGAGATAGAGTACAGTGGAGTAGAGTAGAGATAGAGTACAGTGGAGTAGAGTAGAGATAGAGTACAGTGGAGTATAGTTGAGGTAGAGTACAGTGGAGCAAAGTAGAGGTAGAGTAGAGTGGAGTATATTTGAGGTAGACTACAGTGGAATACAGTAGATGTAGAGTACAGTAGAGCACAGTAGAGGTGAAATACAATGGAGTACAGTAGAGGTAGAGTACAGTGGAGTACAGTAGAGATAGAGTACAGTGGAGCACAGTAGAGGTAGAGTACAGTGGAGTACAGTAGAGTTAGAGTACAGTGGAGCACAGTAGAGGTAGAGTACAGTGGAGTAAAGTGGAGCACAGTAGAGGTGGAGTACAGTAGAGTACAATAGAGGTAGAGTACAGTGGACTACAGTAGAGATAGAGTACAGTGGAGTAGAGTAGAGATAGAGTACAGTGGAGTAGAGTAGAGATAGAGCACAGTGGAGCACAGCAGAGGTAGAGTACAGTGGAGCACAGTAGAGGTAGAGTACAGTGGAGTACAATGGAGCACAGTAGAGGTGGAGTACAGTAGAGTACAGTAGAGGTAGAGTACAGTGGAGTACAGTAGAGATAGAGTACAGTGGAGTAGAGTAGAGATAGAGTACAGTGGAGTAGAGTAGAGATAGAGCACAGTGGAGCACAGCAGAGGTAGAGTAGAGTGGAGTACAGTAGAGGTAGAGTACAGTGGAGTACAGTAGAGAGAGAGTACAGTGGAGCACAGTAGAGATAGAGTACAGTAGAGCCAAGTAGAGGTAGAGTACAGTGGAGTACAGTAGAGGTAGAGCACAGTGGAGCACTGTAGAGGTAGAGTACAGTGGAGTATTGGAGCACAGTAGAGGTAGAGTACAGTGGAGCACAGTAGAGGTAGAGTAGAGTGGAGCAGAGTAGAGGTAGAGTACAGTGGAGTACAGTAGAGGTAGTGTACAGTGGAGCACAGTAGAGGTAGAGTACAGTGGAGCACAGTAGAGGTAGAGTACAGTGGAGTATAGTAGAGGTAGAGTACAGTAGAGCACAGTAGAGATAGAGTACAGCAGAGCACAGTAGAGGTAGAGTACAGTGGAGCACAGTAGAGGAAGATTACAGTGTTGTACAGTAGAGATACAGTACAGTGGAGTACAGTAGAGATAGAGTACAGTCGAACACAGTAGAGATAAGTGCAGTGGAGTATAGTAGAGGTAGAGTACATTGGAGTACAGTAGAGGTAGAGTGCAGTGGAGTACAGTAGAGGTAGAGTAGAGTGGAGCAAATTAGAGGTGGAGTAGAGTAGAGTACAGTAGAGGTAGAGTACAGCAGAGTACAGTAGAAGTAGAGTAAAGTGGAGCACAGTAGAGGTAGAATAGAGTGGAGTACAGTAGAGGTAGAGGTAGAGTACAGTGGAGTACAGTACAGGTAGAGTACAGTGGAGTAGAGTAGAGAAAGAGTACAGTGGAGCACAGCAGAGGTAGAGTACAGTGGATCACAGTAGAGATAGAGTACAGTGGAGTACAGTGGAGCACAGTAGAAGTAGAGTACAGTAGAAATAGATTACAGTGGAGTACAGTAGAGATAGAGTACAGTGGAGTACAGTAGATGTAGAGTACAGTGGAGCACAGTAGAGTAGAGTAGAGATAGAGCACAGTGGAACACAGCAGAGGTAGAGTAGAGTGGAGTACAGTAGAGGTAGAGTACAGTGGAGTACAGTAGAGAGAGAGTACAGTGGAGCACAGTAGAGATAGAGTACAGTAGAGCCAAGTAGAGGTAGAGTACAGTGGAGTACAATAGAGATAGAGTACAGTGGAGCACAGTAGAGATAGAGTACAGTGGAGTACAGTAGAGGTAGAGTACAGTGGAGCACAGTAGAGGTAGAGTACAGTGGAGCACAGTAGAGGTAGAGTAGAGTGGAGCACAGTAGAGGTAGAGTACAGTGGAGCACAGTAGAGATAGAGTACAGCAGAGCACAGTAGAGGTAGAGTACAGTGGAGCACAGTAGAGGTAGAGTACAGTGGAGCACAGTAGAGTAGAGTAGAGATAGAGCACAGTGGAGCACAGCAGAGGTAGAGTAGAGTGGAGTACAGTAGAGGTAGAGTACAGTGGAGTACAGTAGAGAGAGAGTACAGTGGAGCACAGTAGAGATAGAGTACAGTAGAGCCAAGTAGAGGTAGAGTACAGTGGAGTACAGTAGAGGTAGAGCACAGTGGAGCACTGTAGAGGTAGAGTACAGTGGAGTACAGTAGAGATAGAGTACATTGGAGCACAGTAGAGGTAGAGTACAGTGGAGTACAGTAGAGGTAGTGTACAGTGGAGCACAGTAGAGGTAGAGTACAGTGGAGCACAGTAGAGGTAGAGTACAGTGGAGTATAGTAGAGGTAGAGTACAGTAGAGCACAGTAGAGATAGAGTACAGCAGAGCACAGTAGAGGTAGAGTACAGTGGAGCACAGTAGAGGAAGAGTACAGTGGAGTACATTAGAGGTAGAGTAGAGTGGAGCACATTAGAGGTGGAGTAGAGTAGAGTACAGTAGAGGTAGAGTACAGCGGAGTACAGTAGAAGTAGAGTAAAGTGGAGCACAGTAGAGGTAGAGTAGAGCGGAGTACAGTAGAGGTAGAGTACAGTGGAGTACAGTAGAGGTAGAGTACAGTGGAGTAGAGTAGAGAAAGAGTACAGTGGAGCACAGCAGAGGTAGAGTACAGTGGATCACAGTAGAGATAGAGTACAGTGGAGTACAGTGGAGCACAGTAGAAGTAGAGTACAGTGGAGCAAAGTAGAAATAGATTACAGTGGAGTACAGTAGAGATAGAGTACAGTGGAGTACAGTAGAGGTAGAGTACAGTGGAGCACAGTAGAGTAGAGTAGAGATAGAGCACAGTGGAGCACAGCAGAGGTAGAGTAGAGTGGAGTACAGTAGAGGTAGAGTACAGTGGAGTACAGTAGAGAGAGAGTACAGTGGAGCACCGTAGAGATAGAGTACAGTAGAGCCAAGTAGAGGTAGAGTACAGTGGAGTACAGTAGAGATAGAGTACAGTGGAGCACAGTAGAGATAGAGTACAGTGGAGTACAATAGAGATAGAGTACAGTGGAGCACAGTAGAGGTAGAGTACAGTGGAGCACAGTAGAGGTAGAGTAGAGTGGAGCACAGTAGAGGTAGAGTACAGTGGAGTACAGTAGAGGTAGTGTACAGTGGAGCACAGTAGAGGTTGAGTACAGTGGAGCACAGTAGAGGTAGAGTACAGTGGAGTATAGTAGAGGTAGAGTACAGTAGAGCACAGCAGAGGTAGAGTAGAGTGGAGTACAGTAGAGGTAGAGCACAGTAGAGTAGAGTAGAGGAAGAGTACAGTGGAGTACAGTGGAGCAGAGTAGAGGTGGAGTACAGTAGAGTACAGTAGAGGTAGAATACAGTGGAGTACAATAGAGATAGAGTACATTGGAGTAGAGTAGAGATAGAGTACAGTGGAGCACAGCAGAGGTAGAGTACAGTGGATCACAGTAGAGATAGAGTACAGTGGAATACAGTGGAGCATAGTAGCGGTAGAGTACAGTGGAGAACAGTAAAGATAGAGTACAGTGGAGTACAGTAGAGGTAGAGTACAGTGGAGCCCAGTAGAGATAGAGTACAGTGGAGTACAGTAGAGGTAGAGTACAGTGGAGCACAGTAGAGGTAGAGTACAGTGGAGTACAGTAGAGGTAGAGAACAGTACAGTACAGTAGAGGTAGAGTACAGTAGAGCACAGTAGAGGTAGAATACAGTGGAGTACAGTAGAGGTAGAGTACAGTAGAGCACAGTAGAGGTGGAGTACAGTAGAGTACAGTAGAGGTAGAGAACAGTACAGTACAGTAGAGGTAGAGTACAGTAGAGCACAGTAGAGGTAGAATACAGTGGAGTACAGTAGAGGTAGAGTACAGTGGAGTACAGTAGAGGTAGAGTACAGTGGAGCACAGTAGAGGTAGAGTACAGTGGAGTACAGTGGAGCACAGTAGAGGTGGAGTACAGTAGAGTAGAGTAGAGGTAGAGTACAGTGGAGTACAGTAGAGATAGAGTACAGTGGAGTAGAGTAGAGATAGAGTACAGTGGAGTAGAGTAGATATAGAGTACAGTGGAGTATAGTTGAGGTAGAGTACAGTGGAGCACACTAGAGATAAAGTACAGTGGAGTACAGTAGAGGTAGAGTACAGTGGAGCACAGTAGAGGTAGAGTACAGTGGAGTATAGTTGAGGTAGACTACAGTGGAGTACAGTAGAGGTAGAGTACAGTGGAGCACAGTAGAGATAGAGTACATTAGAGCATTGTAGAGGTAGAGTACAGTGGAGCACAGTAGAGATAGAGTACAATGGAGTACAGTAGAGGAAGAGTACAGTGGAGTACAGTGGAGCACAGTAGAGGTGGAGAACAGTAGAGTATAGCAGAGGTAGAGTACAGTGGAGTACAATATAGATAGAGTACAGTGGAGTAGAGTAGTGATAGAGTACATTGGAGCATAGCAGAGGTAGAGTACAGTGGATCACAGTAGAGATAGAGTACAGTGGAGTACAGTGGAGCACAGTAGAGGTAGAGTACAGTGGAGAACAGTAGAGATAGAGTACAGTGGAGTACAGTAGAGGTAGAGTACAGTGGAGCCCAGTAGAGATAGAGTACAGTGGAGTACAGTAGAGGTAGAGTACAGTGGAGCACAGTAGAGGTAGAGTACAGTGGAGCACAGTAGAGGTAGAGTACAGTGGAGCACAGTAGAGGTAGAGTACAGTGGAGTACAGTGGAGCACAGTAGAGGTGGAGTACAGTAGAGTACAGTAGAGGTAGAGTACAGTGGAGTACAATAGAGATAGAGTACAATGGAGTAGAGTAGAGATAGAGTACAGTGGAGCACAGCAGAGGTAGAGTACAGTGGATCACAGTAGAGATAGAGTACAGCAGAGCCAAGTAGAGGTAGAGTACAGTGGAGTACAATAGAGATAGAGTACAGTGGAGCACAGTAGAGATAGAGTACAGTGGAGTACAGTAGAGGTAGAGTACAGTGGAGCACAGTAAAGGTAGAGTACAGTGGAGCACAGTAGAGGTAGAGTACAGTGGAGTACAGTAGAGGTAGTGTACAGTGGAGCACAGTAGAGGTAGAGTACAGTGGAGTATAGTAGAGGTAGATTACAGTAGAGCACAGTAGAGATAGAGTACAGCAGAGCACAGTAGAGGTAGAGTACAGTGGAGCACAGTAGAGGTAGAGTACAGTGGAGCACAGTAGAGTAGAGTAGAGATAGAGCACAGTGGAGCACAGCAGAGGTAGAGTAGAGTGGAGTACAGTAGAGGTAGAGTACAGTGGAGTCAAGTCAAGTCATCTTCATTTATATAGCGCTTTTAACAATGGATTGTTTCAAAGCAGCTTTACAGAGATAAACATATAATTTAAGGTAACAGATTGTTTTGGCATTATAGCGGTTCTTGAATAATGTTATTTCCAGCTAAAGTTAACTTTGATTGATTCACCTCCGTCGAAATGATCAGACTTTTAAACGCGAACCTGTGATTAACGCTGACGGCGTTCACATGCTCATTCAGAATTGATTCTATAGTTATGTGCTTTTTAAAATATGTGCGCAGGTTTATAATTCATACAACCCAGCCTAAACAAACTACTTTTCTTGCCTATAAATTTTGATACAGAATTTTGTTTTATTTTATCACTTCGGGGTACGCGAGCCGGAATTCACAACGCTTTATCTGTAGAGTGGGAAAGGGATCCTCCATAGGGAGAGGATAGTGGACACTTCAGCACTGCATTGTCATCGGGTCCAGGCGGATCTCCTTCGTCAGATCTGGACACGGCCTGGATCCGGCAGGCTGCGGGAAAACCTCGGGATAAACAAAGACACTAATATTAGCGTAGATGCCATTCTTCTTATGATGTAGCGAGTACATCAAGATTTAACGGAAGTGTTCCCAGTTCCGGCTGACCTAATCTATGCAGCCTAACATTGAATTTATAGAAGTCTATAGTGCGTTATGTGTATGCTAGGTCAAAGAGATGTGTTTTTAGTGTAGCTTTGAACTGACAGAGTGTGTCTGCTTCCCGGACAATGGTAGGAAGACTGTTCCAAAGTTTTGGTGCTAAATAGGAAAAGGATCTACCGCCTGCAGTCGATTTAGATATTCTAGGTATTATCAACTGACCGGAATTTTGAGATCGCAATGGACGTGAAGGACTATAATACGTTAAGAGCTCGCTCAAGTACTGCGGAGCTAAACCATTTAGTGCTTTGTAGGTAATCAACAATATTTTAAAATTTATACGATGTTTAATAGGGAGCCAATGCAGTGTTGACAGAACCGGGCTAATGGAGTACAGTAGAGAGAGAGTACAGTGGAGCACAGTAGAGATAGAGTACAGTAGAGCCAAGTAGAGGTAGAGTACAGTGGAGTACAGTAGAGGTAGAGCACAGTGGAGCACTGTAGAGGTAGAGTACAGTGGAGTACAGTAGAGATAGAGTACATTGGAGCACAGTAGAGGTAGAGTACAGTGGAGCACAGTAGAGGTAGAGTAGAGTGGAGCACAGTAGAGGTAGAGTACAGTGGAGTACAGTAGAGGTAGTGTACAGTGGAACACAGTAGAGGTAGAGTACAGTGGAGCACAGTAGAGGTAGAGTACAGTGGAGTATAGTAGAGGTAGAGTACAGTAGAGCACAGTAGAGATAGAGTACAGCAGAGCACAGTAGAGGTAGAGTACAGTGGAGCACAGTAGAGGAAGAGTACAGTGGAGTACAGTAGAGGTAGAGTAGAGTGGAGCACATTAGAGGTGGAGTAGAGTAGAGTACAGTAGAGGTAGAGTACAGCGGAGTACAGTAGAAGTAGAGTAAAGTGGAGCACAGTAGAGGTAGAGTAGAGCGGAGTACAGTAGAGGTAGAGTACAGTGGAGTACAGTAGAGGTAGAGTACAGTGGAGTAGAGTAGAGAAAGAGTACAGTGGAGCACAGCAGAGGTAGAGTACAGTGGATCACAGTAGAGATAGAGTACAGTGGAGTACAGTGGAGCACAGTAGAAGTAGAGTACAGTGGAGCTAAGTAGAAATAGATTACAGTGGAGTACAGTAGAGATAGAGTACAGTGGAGTACAGTAGAGGTAGAGTACAGTGGAGCACAGTAGAGTAGAGTAGAGATAGAGCACAGTGGAGCAAAGCAGAGGTAGAGTAGAGTGGAGTACAGTAGAGGTAGAGTACAGTGGAGTACAGTAGAGAGAGAGTACAGTGGAGCACAGTAGAGATAGAGTACAGTAGAGCCAAGTAGAGGTAGAGTACAGTGGAGTACAGTAGAGATAGAGTACAGTGGAGCACAGTAGAGATAGAGTACAATGGAGTACAGTAGAGGAAGAGTACAGTGGAGTACAGTGGAGCACAGTAGAGGTGGAGAACAGTAGAGTATAGCAGAGGTAGAGTACAGTGGAGTACAATATAGCTAGAGTACAGTGGAGTAGAGTAGTGATAGAGTACAGTGGAGCATAGCAGAGGTAGTGTACAGTGGATCACAGTAGAGATAGAGTACAGTGGAGTACAGTGGAGAACAGTAGAGGTAGAGTACAGTGGAGAACAGTAGAGATAGAGTACAGTGGAGTACAGTAGAGGTAGAGTACAGTGGAGCCCAGTAGAGATAGAGTACAGTGGAGTACAGTAGAGGTAGAGTACAGTGGAGAACAGTAGAGATAGAGTACAGTGGAGTACAGTAGAGGTAGAGTACAGTGGAGCCCAGTAGAGATAGAGTACAGTGGAGTACAGTAGAGGTAGAGCACAGTAGAGTAGAGTAGAGGAAGAGTACAGTGGAGTACAGTGGAGCAGAGTAGAGGTGGAGTACAGTAGAGTACAGTAGAGGTAGAATACAGTGGAGTACAATAGAGATAGAGTACATTGGAGTAGAGTAGAGATAGAGTACAGTGGAGCACAGCAGAGGTAGAGTACAGTGGATCACAGTAGAGATAGAGTACAGTGGAATACAGTGGAGCATAGTAGCGGTAGAGTACAGTGGAGAACAGTAAAGATAGAGTACAGTGGAGTACAGTAGAGGTAGAGTACAGTGGAGCCCAGTAGAGATAGAGTACAGTGGAGTACAGTAGAGGTAGAGTACAGTGGAGCACAGTAGAGGTAGAGTACAGTGGAGTACAGTAGAGGTAGAGAACAGTACAGTACAGTAGAGGTAGAGTACAGTAGAGCACAGTAGAGGTAGAATACAGTGGAGTACAGTAGAGGTAGAGTACAGTAGAGCACAGTAGAGGTGGAGTACAGTAGAGTACAGTAGAGGTAGAGAACAGTACAGTACAGTAGAGGTAGAGTACAGTAGAGCACAGTAGAGGTAGAATACAGTGGAGTACAGTAGAGGTAGAGTACAGTGGAGTACAGTAGAGGTAGAGTACAGTGGAGCACAGTAGAGGTAGAGTACAGTGGAGTACAGTGGAGCACAGTAGAGGTGGAGTACAGTAGAGTAGAGTAGAGGTAGAGTACAGTGGAGTACAGTAGAGATAGAGTACAGTGGAGTAGAGTAGAGATAGAGTACAGTGGAGTAGAGTAGATATAGAGTACAGTGGAGTATAGTTGAGGTAGAGTACAGTGGAGCACACTAGAGATAAAGTACAGTGGAGTACAGTAGAGGTAGAGTACAGTGGAGCACAGTAGAGGTAGAGTACAGTGGAGTATAGTTGAGGTAGACTACAGTGGAGTACAGTAGAGGTAGAGTACAGTGGAGCACAGTAGAGATAGAGTACATTAGAGCATTGTAGAGGTAGAGTACAGTGGAGCACAGTAGAGATAGAGTACAATGGAGTACAGTAGAGGAAGAGTACAGTGGAGTACAGTGGAGCACAGTAGAGGTGGAGAACAGTAGAGTATAGCAGAGGTAGAGTACAGTGGAGTACAATATAGATAGAGTACAGTGGAGTAGAGTAGTGATAGAGTACATTGGAGCATAGCAGAGGTAGAGTACAGTGGATCACAGTAGAGATAGAGTACAGTGGAGTACAGTGGAGCACAGTAGAGGTAGAGTACAGTGGAGAACAGTAGAGATAGAGTACAGTGGAGTACAGTAGAGGTAGAGTACAGTGGAGCCCAGTAGAGATAGAGTACAGTGGAGTACAGTAGAGGTAGAGTACAGTGGAGCACAGTAGAGGTAGAGTACAGTGGAGCACAGTAGAGGTAGAGTACAGTGGAGCAGAGTAGAGGTAGAGTACAGTGGAGTACAGTGGAGCACAGTAGAGGTGGAGTACAGTAGAGTACAGTAGAGGTAGAGTACAGTGGAGTACAATAGAGATAGAGTACAATGGAGTAGAGTAGAGATAGAGTACAGTGGAGCACAGCAGAGGTAGAGTACAGTGGATCACAGTAGAGATAGAGTACAGCAGAGCCAAGTAGAGGTAGAGTACAGTGGAGTACAATAGAGATAGAGTACAGTGGAGCACAGTAGAGATAGAGTACAGTGGAGTACAGTAGAGGTAGTGTACAGTGGAGCACAGTAAAGGTAGAGTACAGTGGAGCACAGTAGAGGTAGAGTAGAGTGGAGCACAGTAGAGGTAGAGTACAGTGGAGTACAGTAGAGGTAGTGTACAGTGGAGCACAGTAGAGGTAGAGTACAGTGGAGTATAGTAGAGGTAGATTACAGTAGAGCACAGTAGAGATAGAGTACAGCAGAGCACAGTAGAGGTAGAGTACAGTGGAGCACAGTAGAGGTAGAGTACAGTGGAGCACAGTAGAGTAGAGTAGAGATAGAGCACAGTGGAGCACAGCAAAGGTAGAGTAGAGTGGAGTACAGTAGAGGTAGAGTACAGTGGAGTACAGTAGAGAGAGAGTACAGTGGAGCACAGTAGAGATAGAGTACAGTAGAGCCAAGTAGAGGTAGAGTACAGTGGAGTACAGTAGAGGTAGAGCACAGTGGAGCACTGTAGAGGTAGAGTACAGTGGAGTACAGTAGAGATAGAGTACATTGGAGCACAGTAGAGGTAGAGTACAGTGGAGCACAGTAGAGGTAGAGTAGATTGGAGCACAGTAGAGGTAGAGTACAGTGGAGTACAGTAGAGGTAGTGTACAGTGGAACACAGTAGAGGTAGAGTACAGTGGAGCACAGTAGAGGTAGAGTACAGTGGAGTATAGTAGAGGTAGAGTACAGTAGAGCACAGTAGAGATAGAGTACAGCAGAGCACAGTAGAGGTAGAGTACAGTGGAGCACAGTAGAGGAGGAGTACAGTGGAGTACAGTAGAGGTAGAGTAGAGTGGAGCACATTAGAGGTGGAGTAGAGTAGAGTACAGTAGAGGTAGAGTACAGTGGAGTACAGTAGAAGTAGAGTAAAGTGGAGCACAGTAGAGGTAGAGTAGAGCGGAGTACAGTAGAGGTAGAGTACAGTGGAGTACAGTAGAGGTAGAGTACAGTGGAGTAGAGTAGAGAAAGAGTACAGTGGAGCACAGCAGAGGTAGAGTACAGTGGATCACAGTAGAGATAGAGTACAGTGGAGTACAGTGGAGCACAGTAGAAGTAGAGTACAGTGGAGCTAAGTAGAAATAGATTACAGTGGAGTACAGTAGAGATAGAGTACAGTGGAGTACAGTAGAGGTAGAGTACAGTGGAGCACAGTAGAGTAGAGTAGAGATAGAGCACAGTGGAGCAAAGCAGAGGTAGAGTAGAGTGGAGTACAGTAGAGGTAGAGTACAGTGGAGTACAGTAGAGAGAGAGTACAGTGGAGCACAGTAGAGATAGAGTACAGTAGAGCCAAGTAGAGGTAGAGTACAGTGGAGTACAGTAGAGATAGAGTACAGTGGAGCACAGTAGAGATAGAGTACAATGGAGTACAGTAGAGGAAGAGTACAGTGGAGTACAGTGGAGCACAGTAGAGGTGGAGAACAGTAGAGTATAGCAGAGGTAGAGTACAGTGGAGTACAATATAGATAGAGTACAGTGGAGTAGAGTAGTGATAGAGTACAGTGGAGCATAGCAGAGGTAGTGTACAGTGGATCACAGTAGAGATAGAGTACAGTGGAGTACAGTGGAGAACAGTAGAGGTAGAGTACAGTGGAGAACAGTAGAGATAGAGTACAGTGGAGTACAGTAGAGGTAGAGTACAGTGGAGCCCAGTAGAGATAGAGTACAGTGGAGTACAGTAGAGGTAGAGTACAGTGGAGCACAGTAGAGGTAGAGTACAGTGGAGCACAGTAGAGGTAGAGTACAGTGGAGCACAGTAGAGGTAGAGTACAGTGGAGTACAGTAGAGGTAGTGTACAGTGGAGCACAGTAGAGGTAGAGTGCAGTGGAGCACAGTAGAGGTAGAGTACAGTAGAGCAAAGTAGAGGTAGAGTACAGTGGAGCACAGTAGAGATAGAGTACAGTGGAGTACAGTGGAGCACAGTAGAGGTAGAGTACATTGGAGTACAATAAAGATAGAGTACAGTGGAGTAGAGTAGAGATAGAGTACTGTGGAGCACAGCAGAGGTAGAGTACAGTGGATCACAGTAGAGATAGAGTACAGTGGAGTACAGTGGAGCACATTAGAGGTAGAGTACAGTGGAGAACAGTAGAGATAGAGTACAGTGGAGTACAGTAGAGGTAGAGTACAGTGGAGCACAGTAGAGATAGAGTACAGTGGAGTACAGTAGAGGTAGAGTACAGTGGAGCACAGTAGAGGTAGACTACAGTGGAGTACAGTAGAGGTAGAGTACAGTGGAGCACAGTAGAGGTAGGGTACAGTGGGGCACAGTAGAGGCAGAGTAGAGTGGGGTACAGTAGAAATAGAGTACGATGGAGCACAGTAGAGTACAGTAGAGCACAGTAGAGGTAGAGTACAGTGGAGCACAGTAGAGATAGAGTACATTGGAGTACAGTAGAGGAAGAGTACAGTGGAGTACAGTGGAGCACAGTAGAGGTGGAGTACAGTAGAGTACAGTAGAGGTAGAGTACAGTGGAGTACAATAGAGATAGAGTACAATGGAGTAGAGTAGAGATAGAGTACAGTGGAGCAGAGCAGAGGTAGAGTACAGTGGATCACAGTAGAGATAGAGTACAGTAGAGCCAAGTAGAGGTAGAGTACAGTGGAGTACAATAGAGATAGAGTACAGTGGAGCACAGTAGAGGTAGAGTACAGTGGAGCACAGTAGAGGTAGAGTAGAGTGGAGCACAGTAGAGGTAGAGTACAGTGGAGTACAGTAGAGGTAGTGTACAGTGGAGCACAGTAGAGGTAGAGTACAGTGGAGTATAGTAGAGGTAGAGTACAGTAGAGCACAGTAGAGATAGAGTACAGCAGAGCACAGTAGAGGTAGAGTACAGTGGAGCACAGTAGAGGTAGAGTACAGTGGAGCACAGTAGAGTAGAGTAGAGATAGAGCACAGTGGAGCACAGCAGAGGTAGAGTAGAGTGGAGTACAGTAGAGGTAGAGTACAGTGGAGTACAGTAGAGAGAGAGTACAGTGGAGCACAGTAGAGATAGAGTACAGTAGAGCCAAGTAGAGGTAGAGTACAGTGGAGTACAGTAAAGGTAGAGCACAGTGGAGCACTGTAGAGGTAGAGTACAGTGGAGTACAGTAGAGATAGAGTACATTGGAGCACAGTAGAGGTAGAGTACAGTGGAGCACAGTAGAGGTAGAGTAGAGTGGAGCACAGTAGAGGTAGAGTACAGTGGAGTACAGTAGAGGTAGTGTACAGTGGAGCACAGTAGAGGTAGAGTACAGTGGAGTATAGTAGAGGTAGAGTACAGTAGAGCACAGTAGAGATAGAGTACAGCAGAGCACAGTAGAGGTAGAGTACAGTGGAGCACAGTAGAGGAAGAGTACAGTGGAGTACAGTAGAGGTAGAGTAGAGTGGAGCACATTAGAGGTGGAGTAGAGTAGAGTACAGTAGAGGTAGAGTACAGCGGAGTACAGTAGAAGTAGAGTAAAGTGGAGCACAGTAGAGGTAGAGTAGAGCGGAGTACAGTAGAGGTAGAGTACAGTGGAGTACAGTAGAGGTAGAGTACAGTGGAGTAGAGTAGAGAAAGAGTACAGTGGAGCACAGCAGAGGTAGAGTACAGTGGATCACAGTAGAGATAGAGTACAGTGGAGTACAGTGGAGCACAGTAGAAGTAGAGTACAGTGGAGCTAAGTAGAAATAGATTACAGTGGAGTACAGTAGAGATAGAGTACAGTGGAGTACAGTAGAGGTAGAGTACAGTGGAGCACAGTAGAGTAGAGTAGAGATAGAGCACAGTGGAGCAAAGCAGAGGTAGAGTAGAGTGGAGTACAGTAGAGGTAGAGTACAGTGGAGTACAGTAGAGAGAGAGTACAGTGGAGCACAGTAGAGATAGAGTACAGTAGAGCCAAGTAGAGGTAGAGTACAGTGGAGTACAGTAGAGATAGAGTACAGTGGAGCACAGTAGAGATAGAGTACAGTGGAGTACAATAGAGGTAGAGTACAGTGGAGCACAGTAGAGGTAGAGTACAGTGGAGCAAAGTAGAGGTAGAGTAGAGTGGAGCACAGTAGAGATAGAGTACAGTGGAGTAGAGTAGAGATAGAGTACAGTAGAGTAGAGTAGAGGTAGAGTACAGTGGAGTACAGTAGAGATAGAGTACAGTGGAGTAGAGTAGAGATAGAGTACAGTGGAGTAGAGTAGAGAAAGAGTACAGTGGAGTATAGTTGAGGTAGAGTACAGTGGAGCAAAGTAGAGGTAGAGTAGAGTGGAGTATATTTGAGGTAGACTACAGTGGAATACAGTAGATGTAGAGTACAGTAGAGCACAGTAGAGGTGAAATACAATGGAGTACAGTAGAGGTAGAATACAGTGGAGTACAGTAGAGATAGAGTACAGTGGAGCACAGTAGAGGTAGAGTACAGTGGAGTACAGTAGAGTTAGAGTACAGTGGAGCACAGTAGAGGTAGAGTACAGTGGAGTAAAGTGGAGCACAGTAGAGGTGGAGTACAGTAGAGTACAGTAGAGGAGGGGTACAGTGGACTACAGTAGAGATAGAGTACAGTGGAGTAGAGTAGAGATAGAGTACAGTGGAGTAGAGTAGAGATAGAGCACAGTGGAGCACAGCAGAGGTAGAGTACAGTGGAGCACAGTAGAGGTAGAGTACAGTGGAGTACAATGGAGCACAGTAGAGGTGGAGTACAGTAGAGTACAGTAGAGGTAGAGTACAGTGGAGTACAGTAGAGATAGAGTACAGTGGAGTAGAGTAGAGATAGAGTACAGTGGAGTAGAGTAGAGATAGAGCACAGTGGAGCACAGCAGAGGTAGAGTAGAGTGGAGTACAGTAGAGGTAGAGTACAGTGGAGTACAGTAGAGAGAGAGTACAGTGGAGCACAGTAGAGATAGAGTACAGTAGAGCCAAGTAGAGGTAGAGTACAGTGGAGTACAGTAGAGGTAGAGCACAGTGGAGCACTGTAGAGGTAGAGTACAGTGGAGTACAGTAGAGATAGAGTACATTGGAGCACAGTAGAGGTAGAGTACAGTGGAGCACAGTAGAGGTAGAGTAGAGTGGAGCAGAGTAGAGGTAGAGTACAGTGGAGTACAGTAGAGGTAGTGTACAGTGGAGCACAGTAGAGGTAGAGTACAGTGGAGCACAGTAGAGGTAGAGTACAGTGGAGTATAGTAGAGGTAGAGTACAGTAGAGCACAGTAGAGATAGAGTACAGCAGAGCACAGTAGAGGTAGAGTACAGTGGAGCACAGTAGAGGAAGAGTACAGTGTAGTACAGTAGAGATAGAGTACAGTGGAGTACAGTAGAGATAGAGTACAGTCGAACACAGTAGAGATAAGTGCAGTGGAGTATAGTAGAGGTAGAGTACATTGGAGTACAGTAGAGGTAGAGTGCAGTGGAGTACAGTAGAGGTAGAGTAGAGTGGAGCAAATTAGAGGTGGAGTAGAGTAGAGTACAGTAGAGGTAGAGTACAGCAGAGTACAGTAGAAGTAGAGTAAAGTGGAGCACAGTAGAGGTAGAATAGAGTGGAGTACAGTAGAGGTAGAGTACAGTGGAGTACAGTACAGGTAGAGTACAGTGGAGTAGAGTAGAGAAAGAGTACAGTGGAGCACAGCAGAGGTAGAGTACAGTGGATCACAGTAGAGATAGAGTACAGTGGAGTACAGTGGAGCACAGTAGAAGTAGAGTACAGTGGAGCACAGTAGAAATAGATTACAGTGGAGTACAGTAGAGATAGAGTACAGTGGAGTACAGTAGATGTAGAGTACAGTGGAGCACAGTAGAGTAGAGTAGAGATAGAGCACAGTGGAACACAGCAGAGGTAGAGTAGAGTGGAGTACAGTAGAGGTAGAGTACAGTGGAGTACAGTAGAGAGAGAGTACAGTGGAGCACAGTAGAGATAGAGTACAGTAGAGCCAAGTAGAGGTAGAGTACAGTGGAGTACAATAGAGATAGAGTACAGTGGAGCACAGTAGAGATAGAGTACAGTGGAGTACAGTAGAGGTAGAGTACAGTGGAGCACAGTAGAGGTAGAGTACAGTGGAGCACAGTAGAGGTAGAGTAGAGTGGAGCACAGTAGAGGTAGAGTACAGTGGAGCACAGTAGAGATAGAGTACAGCAGAGCACAGTAGAGGTAGAGTACAGTGGAGCACAGTAGAGGTAGAGTACAGTGGAGCACAGTAGAGTAGAGTAGAGATAGAGCACAGTGGAGCACAGCAGAGGTAGAGTAGAGTGGAGTACAGTAGAGGTAGAGTACAGTGGAGTACAGTAGAGAGAGAGTACAGTGGAGCACAGTAGAGATAGAGTACAGTAGAGCCAAGTAGAGGTAGAGTACAGTGGAGTACAGTAGAGGTAGAGCACAGTGGAGCACTGTAGAGGTAGAGTACAGTGGAGTACAGTAGAGATAGAGTACATTGGAGCACAGTAGAGGTAGAGTACAGTGGAGTACAGTAGAGGTAGTGTACAGTGGAGCACAGTAGAGGTAGAGTACAGTAGAGCACAGTAGAGATAGAGTACAGCAGAGCACAGTAGAGGTAGAGTACAGTGGAGCACAGTAGAGGAAGAGTACAGTGGAGTACAGTAGAGGTAGAGTAGAGTGGAGCACATTAGAGGTGGAGTAGAGTAGAGTACAGTAGAGGTAGAGTACAGCGGAGTACAGTAGAAGTAGAGTAAAGTGGAGCACAGTAGAGGTAGAGTAGAGCGGAGTACAGTAGAGGTAGAGTACAGTGGAGTACAGTAGAGGTAGAGTACAGTGGAGTAGAGTAGAGAAAGAGTACAGTGGAGCACAGCAGAGGTAGAGTACAGTGGATCACAGTAGAGATAGAGTACAGTGGAGTACAGTGGAGCACAGTAGAAGTAGAGTACAGTGGAGCAAAGTAGAAATAGATTACAGTGGAGTACAGTAGAGATAGAGTACAGTGGAGTACAGTAGAGGTAGAGTACAGTGGAGCACAGTAGAGTAGAGTAGAGATAGAGCACAGTGGAGCACAGCAGAGGTAGAGTAGAGTGGAGTACAGTAGAGGTAGAGTACAGTGGAGTACAGTAGAGAGAGAGTACAGTGGAGCACAGTAGAGATAGAGTACAGTAGAGCCAAGTAGAGGTAGAGTACAGTGGAGTACAGTAGAGATAGAGTACAGTGGAGCACAGTAGAGATAGAGTACAGTGGAGTACAATAGAGGTAGAGTACAGTGGAGCACAGTAGAGGTAGAGTACAGTGGAGCACAGTAGAGGTAGAGTAGAGTGGAGCACAGTAGAGGTAGAGTACAGTGGAGTACAGTAGAGGTAGTGTACAGTGGAGCACATTAGAGGTTGAGTACAGTGGAGCACAGTAGAGGTAGAGTACAGTGGAGTATAGTAGAGGTAGAGTACAGTAGAGCACAGCAGAGGTAGAGTAGAGTGGAGTACAGTAGAGGTAGAGCACAGTAGAGTAGAGTAGAGGAAGAGTACAGTGGAGTACAGTGGAGCAGAGTAGAGGTGGAGTACAGTAGAGTACAGTAGAGGTAGAATACAGTGGAGTACAATAGAGATAGAGTACATTGGAGTAGAGTAGAGATAGAGTACAGTGGAGCACAGCAGAGGTAGAGTACAGTGGATCACAGTAGAGATAGAGTACAGTGGAATACAGTGGAGCATAGTAGCGGTAGAGTACAGTGGAGAACAGTAAAGATAGAGTACAGTGGAGTACAGTAGAGGTAGAGTACAGTGGAGCCCAGTAGAGATAGAGTACAGTGGAGTACAGTAGAGGTAGAGTACAGTGGAGCACAGTAGAGGTAGAGTACAGTGGAGTACAGTAGAGGTAGAGAACAGTACAGTACAGTAGAGGTAGAGTACAGTAGAGCACAGTAGAGGTAGAATACAGTGGAGTACAGTAGAGGTAGAGTACAGTAGAGCACAGTAGAGGTGGAGTACAGTAGAGTACAGTAGAGGTAGAGAACAGTACAGTACAGTAGAGGTAGAGTACAGTAGAGCACAGTAGAGGTAGAATACAGTGGAGTACAGTAGAGGTAGAGTACAGTGGAGTACAGTAGAGGTAGAGTACAGTGGAGCACAGTAGAGGTAGAGTACAGTGGAGTACAGTGGAGCACAGTAGAGGTGGAGTACAGTAGAGTAGAGTAGAGGTAGAGTACAGTGGAGTACAGTAGAGATAGAGTACAGTGGAGTAGAGTAGAGATAGAGTACAGTGGAGTAGAGTAGATATAGAGTACAGTGGAGTATAGTTGAGGTAGAGTACAGTGGAGCACACTAGAGATAAAGTACAGTGGAGTACAGTAGAGGTAGAGTACAGTGGAGCACAGTAGAGGTAGAGTACAGTGGAGTATAGTTGAGGTAGACTACAGTGGAGTACAGTAGAGGTAGAGTACAGTGGAGCACAGTAGAGATAGAGTACATTAGAGCATTGTAGAGGTAGAGTACAGTGGAGCACAGTAGAGATAGAGTACAATGGAGTACAGTAGAGGAAGAGTACAGTGGAGTACAGTGGAGCACAGTAGAGGTGGAGAACAGTAGAGTATAGCAGAGGTAGAGTACAGTGGAGTACAATATAGATAGAGTACAGTGGAGTAGAGTAGTGATAGAGTACATCGGAGCATAGCAGAGGTAGAGTACAGTGGATCACAGTAGAGATAGAGTACAGTGGAGTACAGTGGAGCACAGTAGAGGTAGAGTACAGTGGAGAACAGTAGAGATAGAGTACAGTGGAGTACAGTAGAGGTAGAGTACAGTGGAGCCCAGTAGAGATAGAGTACAGTGGAGTACAGTAGAGGTAGAGTACAGTGGAGCACAGTAGAGGTAGAGTACAGTGGAGCACAGTAGAGGTAGAGTACAGTGGAGCACAGTAGAGGTAGAGTACAGTGGAGTATAGTTGAGGTAGACTACAGTGGAGTACAGTAGAGGTAGAGTACAGTGGAGGACAGTAGAGATAGAGTACAGTAGAGCAGAGTAGAGGTAGAGTACAGTGGAGTACAGTAGAGGTAGAGTACAGTGGAGCACTGTAGAGGTGGAGTACAGTGGAGTACAGTGGAGCACAGTAGAGGTAGAGTACAGTGGAGTAGAGTAGAGGTAGAGTACAGTAGAGCATTGTAGAGGTAGAGTACAGTGGAGCACAGTAGAGATAGAGTACAATGGAGTACAGTAGAGGAAGAGTACAGTGGAGTACAGTGGAGCACAGTAGAGGTGGAGAACAGTAGAGTACAGCAGAGGTAGAGTACAGTGGAGTACAATATAGATAGAGTACAGTGGAGTAGAGTAGTGATAGAGTACAGTGGAGCACAGCAGAGGTAGAGTACAGTGGATCACAGTAAAGATAGAGTACAGTGGAGTACAGTGGAGCACAGTAGAGGTAGAGTACAGTGGAGAACAGTAGAGATAGAGTACAGTGGAGTACAGTAGAGGTAGAGTACAGTGGAGCCCAGTAGAGATAGAGTACAGTGGAGTACAGTAGAGGTAGAGTACAGTGGAGCACAGTAGAGGTAGAGTACAGTGGAGCACAGTAGAGGTAGAGTACAGTGGAGCACAGTAGAGGTAGAGTACAGTGGAGTACAGTAGAGGTAGTGTACAGTGGAGCACAGTAGAGGTAGAGTACAGTGGAGCACAGTAGAGGTAGAGTACAGTGGAGCACTGGTAGAGTACAGTGGAGTACAGTAGAGATAGAGTACAGTGGAGTAGAGTAGAGATAGAGTACAGTAGAGTAGAGTAGATATAGAGTACAGTGGAGTATAGTTGAGGTAGAGTACAGTGGAGCACACTAGAGATAGAGTACAGTGGAGTACAGTAGAGGTAGAGTACAGTGGAGCACAGTAGAGGTAGAGTACAGTGGAGTATAGTTGAGGTAGACTACAGTGGAGTACAGTAGAGGTAGAGTACAGTGGAGCACAGTAGAGATAGAGTACAGTAGAGCAGAGTAGAGGTAGAGTACAGTGGAGTACAGTAGAGGTAGAGTACAGTGGAGCACTGTAGAGGTGGAGTACAGTGGAGTACAGTAGAGGTAGAGTACAGTGGAGCACAGTAGAGGTAGAGTACAGTGGACTAGAGTAGAGGTAGAGTACAGTGGAGCACAGTAGATGTAGAGTACAGTAGAGCATTGTAGAGGTAGAGTACAGTGGAGCACAGTAGAGATAGAGTACAATGGAGTACAGTAGAGGAAGAGTACAGTGGAGTACAGTGGAGCACAGTAGAGGTGGAGAACAGTAGAGTAAAGCAGAGGTAGAGTACAGTGGAGTACAATATAGATAGAGTACAGTGGAGTAGAGTAGTGATAGAGTACAGTGGAGCACAGCAGAGGTAGAGTACAGTGGATCACAGTAGAGATAGAGTACAGTGGAGTACAGTGGAGCACAGTAGAGGTAGAGTACAGTGGAGAACAGTAGAGATAGAGTACAGTGGAGTACAGTAGAGGTAGAGTACAGTGGAGCCCAGTAGAGATAGAGTACAGTGGAGTACAGTAGAGGTAGAGGACAGTGGAGCACAATAGAGGTAGAGTACAGTGGAGTACAGTAGAGGTAGAGTACAGTGGAGCCCAGTAGAGATAGAGTACAGTGGAGTACAGTAGAGGTAGAGTACAGTGGAGCACAGTAGAGGTAGAGTACAGTGGAGCACAGTAGAGGTAGAGTACAGTGGAGCACAGTAGAGGTAGAGTACAGTGGAGTACAGTAGAGGTAGTGTACAGTGGAGCACAGTAGAGGTAGAGTACAGTGGAGCACAGTAGAGGTAGAGTACAGTGGAGCACTGGTAGAGTACAGTGGAGTACAGTAGAGATAGAGTACAGTGGAGTAGAGTAGAGATAGAGTACAGTAGAGTAGAGTAGATATAGAGTACAGTGGAGTATAGTTGAGGTAGAGTACAGTGGAGCACACTAGAGATAGAGTACAGTGGAGTACAGTAGAGGTAGAGTACAGTGGAGCACAGTAGAGGTAGAGTACAGTGGAGTATAGTTGAGGTAGACTACAGTGGAGTACAGTAGAGGTAGAGTACAGTGGAGCACAGTAGAGATAGAGTACAGTAGAGCAGAGTAGAGGTAGAGTACAGTGGAGTACAGTAGAGGTAGAGTACAGTGGAGCACTGTAGAGGTGGAGTACAGTGGAGTACAGTAGAGGTAGAGTACAGTGGAGCACAGTAGAGGTAGAGTACAGTGGACTAGAGTAGAGGTAGAGTACAGTGGAGCACAGTAGATGTAGAGTACAGTAGAGCATTGTAGAGGTAGAGTACAGTGGAGCACAGTAGAGATAGAGTACAATGGAGTACAGTAGAGGAAGAGTACAGTGGAGTACAGTGGAGCACAGTAGAGGTGGAGAACAGTAGAGTAAAGCAGAGGTAGAGTACAGTGGAGTACAATATAGATAGAGTACAGTGGAGTAGAGTAGTGATAGAGTACAGTGGAGCACAGCAGAGGTAGAGTACAGTGGATCACAGTAGAGATAGAGTACAGTGGAGTACAGTGGAGCACAGTAGAGGTAGAGTACAGTGGAGAACAGTAGAGATAGAGTACAGTGGAGTACAGTAGAGGTAGAGTACAGTGGAGCCCAGTAGAGATAGAGTACAGTGGAGTACAGTAGAGGTAGAGGACAGTGGAGCACAATAGAGGTAGAGTACAGTGGAGTACAGTAGAGGTAGTGTACAGTGGAGCACAGTAGAGGTAGAGTAGAGTGGAGCACAGTAGAGGTAGAGTACAGTAGAGCACAGTAGAGGTAGAGTACAGTGGAGCACAGTAGAGATAGAGTACAGTGGAGTACAGTGGAGCACAGTAGAGGTAGAGTACAGCGGAGTACAATAAAGATAGAGTACAGTGGAGTAGAGTAGAGATAGAGTACTGTGGAGCACAGCAGAGGTAGAGTACAGTGGATCACAGTAGAGATAGAGTACAGTGGAGTACAGTGGAGCACAGTAGAGGTAGAGTACAGTGGAGAACAGTAGAGATAGAGTACAGTGGAGTACAGTAGAGGTAGAGTACAGTTGAGCACAGTAGAGATAGAGTACAGTGGAGTACAGTAGAGGTAGAGTACAGTGGAGCACAGTAGAGGTAGAGTACAGTGGAGTACAATGGAGCACAGTAGAGGTGGAGTACAGTAGAGTACTGTAGTGGTAGAGAACAGTACAGTACAGTAGAGGTAGAGTACAGTGGAGTACAGTAGAGGTAGAGTACAGTAGAGCACAGTAGAGGTAGAATACAGTGGAGTACAGTAGAGGTAGAGTACAGTGGAGTACAGTAGAGATAGAGTACAGTGGAGCACAGTAGAGGTAGAGTACAGTGGAGCACAGTAGAGGTAGAGTACAGTGGAGCACAGTAGAGGTAGGGTACAGTGGGGAAGAGTAGAGGCAGAGTACAGTACAGTACAGTAGAGGTAGAGTACAGTAGAACACAGTAGAGGTAGAATACAGTGGAGTACAGTAGAGGTAGAGTACAGTGGAGCACAGTAGAGGTGGAGTACAGTAGAGTACAGTAGAGGTAGAGAACAGTACAGTACAGTAGAGGTAGAGTACAGTAGAGCACAGTAGAGGTAGAATACAGTGGAGTACAGTAGAGGTAGAGTACAGTGGAGTACAGTAGAGGTAGAGTACAGTGGAGCACAGTAGAGGTAGAGTACAGTGGAGTACAGTGGAGCACAGTAGAGGTGGAGTACAGTAGAGTTGAGTAGAGGTAGAGTACAGTGGAGTACAGTAGAGATAGAGTACAGTGGAGTAGAGTAGAGATAGAGTACAGTGGAGTAGAGTAGATATAGAGTACAGTGGAGTATAGTTGAGGTAGAGTACAGTGGAGCACACTAGAGATAGAGTACAGTGGAGTACAGTAGAGGTAGAGTACAGTGGAGCACAGTAGAGGTAGAGTACAGTGGAGTATAGTTGAGGTAGACTACAGTGGAGTACAGTAGAGGTAGAGTACAGTGGAGCACAGTAGAGATAGAGTACAGTAGAGCAGAGTAGAGGTAGAGTACAGTGGAGTACAGTAGAGGTAGAGTACAGTGGAGCACTGTAGAGGTGGAGTACAGTGGAGTACAGTAGAGGTAGAGTACAGTGGAGCACAGTAGAGGTAGAGTACAGTGGACTAGAGTAGAGGTAGAGTACAGTGGAGCACAGTAGATGTAGAGTACAGTAGAGCATTGTAGAGGTAGAGTACAGTGGAGCACAGTAGAGATAGAGTACAATGGAGTACAGTAGAGGAAGAGTACAGTGGAGTACAGTGGAGCACAGTAGAGGTGGAGAACAGTAGAGTAAAGCAGAGGTAGAGTACAGTGGAGTACAATATAGATAGAGTACAGTGGAGTAGAGTAGTGATAGAGTACAGTGGAGCACAGCAGAGGTAGAGTACAGTGGATCACAGTAGAGATAGAGTACAGTGGAGTACAGTGGAGCACAGTAGAGGTAGAGTACAGTGGAGAACAGTAGAGATAGAGTACAGTGGAGTACAGTAGAGGTAGAGTACAGTGGAGCCCAGTAGAGATAGAGTACAGTGGAGTACAGTAGAGGTAGAGGACAGTGGAGCACAGTAGAGGTAGAGTACAGTGGAGTACAGTAGAGGTAGTGTACAGTGGAGCACAGTAGAGGTAGAGTAGAGTGGAGCACAGTAGAGGTAGAGTACAGTAGAGCACAGTAGAGGTAGAGTACAGTGGAGCACAGTAGAGATAGAGTACAGTGGAGTACAGTGGAGCACAGTAGAGGTAGAGTACAGCGGAGTACAATAAAGATAGAGTACAGTGGAGTAGAGTAGAGATAGAGTACTGTGGAGCACAGCAGAGGTAGAGTACAGTGGATCACAGTAGAGATAGAGTACAGTGGAGTACATTAGAGAGAGAGTACAGTGGAGTACAGTAGAGGTAGAGTACAGTGGAGAACAGTAGAGATAGAGTACAGTGGAGTACAGTAGAGGTAGAGTACAGTTGAGCACAGTAGAGATAGAGTACAGTGGAGTACAGTAGAGGTAGAGTACAGTGGAGCACAGTAGAGGTAGAGTACAGTGGAGTACAATGGAGCACAGTAGAGGTGGAGTACAGTAGAGTACTGTAGTGGTAGAGAACAGTACAGTACAGTAGAGGTAGAGTACAGTGGAGTACAGTAGAGGTAGAGTACAGTAGAGCACAGTAGAGGTAGAATACAGTGGAGTACAGTAGAGGTAGAGTACAGTGGAGTACAGTAGAGATAGAGTACAGTGGAGCACAGTAGAGGTAGAGTACAGTGGAGCACAGTAGAGGTAGAGTACAGTGGAGCACAGTAGAGGTAGGGTACAGTGGGGAAGAGTAGAGGCAGAGTACAGTACAGTACAGTAGAGGTAGAGTACAGTAGAACACAGTAGAGGTAGAATACAGTGGAGTACAGTAGAGGTAGAGTATAGTGGAGCACAGTAGAGGTGGAGTACAGTAGAGTACAGTAGAGGTAGAGAACAGTACAGTACAGTAGAGGTAGAGTACAGTAGAGCACAGTAGAGGTAGAATACAGTGGAGTACAGTAGAGGTAGAGTACAGTGGAGTACAGTAGAGGTAGAGTACAGTGGAGCACAGTAGAGGTAGAGTACAGTGGAGTACAGTGGAGCACAGTAGAGGTGGAGTACAGTAGAGTAGAGTAGAGGTAGAGTACAGTGGAGTACAGTAGAGATAGAGTACAGTGGAGTAGAGTAGAGATAGAGTACAGTGGAGTAGAGTAGATATAGAGTACAGTGGAGTATAGTTGAGGTAGAGTACAGTGGAGCACACTAGAGATAGAGTACAGTGGAGTACAGTAGAGGTAGAGTACAGTGGAGCACAGTAGAGGTAGAGTACAGTGGAGTATAGTTGAGGTAGACTACAGTGGAGTACAGTAGAGGTAGAGTACAGTGGAGCACAGTAGAGATAGAGTACAGTAGAGCAGAGTAGAGGTAGAGTACAGTGGAGTACAGTAGAGGTAGAGTACAGTGGAGCACTGTAGAGGTGGAGTACAGTGGAGTACAGTAGAGGTAGAGTACAGTGGAGCACAGTAGAGGTAGAGTACAGTGGAGTAGAGTAGAGGTAGAGTACAGTGGAGCACAGTAGATGTAGAGTACAGTAGAGCATTGTAGAGGTAGAGTACAGTGGAGCACAGTAGAGATAGAGTACAATGGAGTACAGTAGAGGAAGAGTACAGTGGAGTACAGTGGAGCACAGTAGAGGTGGAGAACAGTAGAGTACAGCAGAGGTAGAGTACAGTGGAGTACAATATAGATAGAGTACAGTGGCGTAGAGTAGTGATAGAGTACAGTGGAGCACAGCAGAGGTAGAGTACAGTGGATCACAGTAGAGATAGAGTACAGTGGAGTACAGTGGAGCACAGTAGAGGTAGAGTACAGTGGAGAACAGTAGAGATAGAGTACAGTGGAGTACATTAGAGGTAGAGTACAGTGGAGCCCAGTAGAGATAGAGTACAGTGGTGTACAGTAGAGGTAGAGTACAGTGGAGCACAGTAGAGGTAGAGTACAGTGGAGCACAGTAGAGGTAGAGTACAGTGGAGCACAGTAGAGGAAGATTACAGTGGAGTACAGTGGAGCACAGTAGAGGTGGAGTACTGTAGAGTACAGTAGAGGTAGAGTACAGTGGAGTACAATATAGATAGAGTACAGTGGAGTAGAGTAGAGATAGAGTACAGTGGAGTACAGTACAGGTAGAGTACAGTGGAGCAGAGTAGAGGTAGAGTACAGTGGAGTACAGTAGAGGTAGAGTACAGTGGAGCACAGTAGAGGTAGAGTACAGTGGAGTACAGTGGAGCACAGTAGAGGTGGAGTACAGTAGAGTAGAGTAGAGGTAGAGTACAGTGGAGTACAGTAGAGATAGAGTACATTGGAGTAGAGTAGAGTTAGAGTACAGTGGAGTAGAGTAGAGATAGAGTACAGTGGAGTATAGTTGAGGTAGAGTACAGTGGAGCAAAGTAGAGGTAGAGTAGAGTGGAGTATATTTGAGGTAGACTACAGTGGAATACAGTAGAGGTAGAGTACAGTAGAGCACAGTAGAGGTGAAATACAATGGAGTACAGTAGAGGTAGAGTACAGTGGAGTACAGTAGAGGTAGAGTACAGTGGAGTACAGTAGAGATAGAGTACAGTGGAGTAGAGTAGAGATAGGGCACAGTGGAGCACAGTAGAGATAGAGTACAGTAGAGCACAGTAGAGGTAGAGTAGAGTGGAGTACAGTAGAGGTAGAGTACAGTGGAGTACAGTAGAAGAAGAGTACAGTGGAGTACAGTAGAGGTAGAGTACAGTGGAGCACAGTAGAGGTAGAGTACAGTGGAGCACAGTAGAGGTAGAGTACAGTGGAGCACAGTAGAGGTAGAGTACAGTGGAGTACAGTAGAAGTAGAGCACAGTGGAGCACTGTAGAGGTAGAGTACAGTGGAGTACAGAAGAGATAGAGTACAGTGGAGCACAGTAGAGGTAGAGTACAGTGGAGCACAGTAGAGGTAGAGTACAGTGGAGCACAGTAGAGGTAGAGTACAGTGGAGCACAGTAGAGGTAGAGTACAGTGGAGTACAGTAGAGGTAGTGTACAGTGGAGCACAGAAGAGGTAGAGTACAGTGGAGCACAGTAGAGGTAGAGTACAGTAGAGCACAGTAGAGGTAGAGTACAGTGGAGCACAGTAGAGATAGAGTACAGTGGAGTACAGTGGAGCACAGTAGAGGTAGAGTACAGTGGAGTACAATAAAGATAGAGTACAGTGGAGTAGAGTAGAGATAGAGTACTGTGGAGCACAGCAGAGGTAGAGTACAGTGGATCACAGTAGAGATAGAGTACAGTGGAGTACAGTGGATGACAGTAGAGGTAGAGTACAGTGGAGAACAGTAGAGATAGAGTACAGTGGAGTACAGTAGAGGTAGAGTACAGTGGAGCACAGTAGAGATAGAGTACAGTGGAGCACAGTAGAGGTAGAGTACAATGGAGTACAATGGAGCACAGTAGAGGTGGAGTACAGTAGAGTACAGTAGAGGTAGAGAACAGTACAGTACAGTAGAGGTAGAGTACAGTGGAGTACAGTAGAGGTAGAGTACAGTAGAGCACAGTAGAGGTAGAATACAGTGGAGTACAGTAGAGGTAGAGTACAGTGGAGTACAGTAGAGATAGAGTACAGTGGAGCACAGTAGAGGTAGAGTACAGTGGAGCACAGTAGAGGTAGAGTACAGTGGAGCACAGTAGAGGTAGAGTACAGTGGAGCACAGTAGAGGTAGAGTACAGTGGAGTACAGTAGAAGTAGAGCACAGTGGAGCACTGTAGAGGTAGAGTACAGTGGAGTACAGAAGAGATAGAGTACAGTGGAGCACAGTAGAGGTAGAGTACAGTGGAGCACAGTAGAGGTAGAGTACAGTGGAGCACAGTAGAGGTAGAGTACAGTGGAGTACAGTAGAGGTAGTGTACAGTGGAGCACAGAAGAGGTAGAGTACAGTGGAGCACAGTAGAGGTAGAGTACAGTAGAGCACAGTAGAGGTAGAGTACAGTGGAGCACAGTAGAGATAGAGTACAGTGGAGTACAGTGGAGCACAGTAGAGGTAGAGTACAGTCGAGTACAATAAAGATAGAGTACAGTGGAGTAGAGTAGAGATAGAGTACTGTGGAGCACAGCAGAGGTAGAGTACAGTGGATCACAGTAGAGATAGAGTACAGTGGAGTACAGTGGATGACAGTAGAGGTAGAGTACAGTGGAGAACAGTAGAGATAGAGTACAGTGGAGTACAGTAGAGGTAGAGTACAGTGGAGCACAGTAGAGATAGAGTACAGTGGAGTACAGTAGAGGTAGAGTACAGTGGAGCACAGTAGAGGTAGAGTACAGTGGAGTACAATGGAGCACAGTAGAGGTGGAGTACAGTAGAGTACAGTAGAGGTAGAGAACAGTACAGTACAGTAGAGGTAGAGTACAGTGGAGTACAGTAGAGGTAGAGTACAGTAGAGCACAGTAGAGGTAGAATACAGTGGAGTACAGTAGAGGTAGAGTACAGTGGAGTACAGTAGAGATAGAGTACAGTGGAGCACAGTAGAGGTAGAGTACAGTGGAGCACAGTAGAGGTAGAGTACAGTGGAGCACAGTAGAGGTAGGGTACAGTGGGGCACAGTAGAGGCAGAGTAGAGTGGGGTACAGTAGAAATAGAGTACAGTGGAGCACAGTAGAGTAGAGTAGAGCACAGTAGAGGTAGAGTACAGTGGAGCACAGTAGAGATAGAGTACAGTGGAGTACAGTAGAGGAAGAGTACAGTGGAGTAGAGTGGAGCACAGTAGAGGTGGGGTACAGTAGAGTACAGTAGAGGTAGAGTACAGTTGAGTACAATAGAGATAGAGTACAGTGGAGTAGAGTAGAGATAGAGTACAGTGGAGCACAGCAGAGGTAGAGTACAGTGGATCACAGTAGAGATAGAGTACAGTGGAATACAGTGGAGCACAGTAGCGGTAGAGTACAGTGGAGAACAGTAAAGATAGAGTACAGTGGAGTACAGTAGAGGTAGAGTACAGTGGAGCCCAGTAGAGCTAGAGTACAGTGGAGTACAGTAGAGGTAGAGTACATTGGAGCACAGTAGAGGTAGAGTACAGTGGAGTACAGTAGAGGTAGAGAACAGTACAGTACAGTAGAGGTAGAGTACAGTAGAGCACAGTAGAGGTAGAATACAGTGGAGTACAGTAGAGGTAGAGTACAGTGGAGTACAGTACAGGTAGAGTACAGTGGAGCACAGTAGAGGTAGAGTACAGTGGAGTACAGTAGAGGTAGAGTACAGCGGAGCACAGTAGAGGTGGAGTACAGTAGAGTACAGTAGAGGTAGAGAACAGTACAGTACAGTAGAGGTAGAGTACAGTAGAGCACAGTAGAGGTAGAATACAGTGGAGTACAGTAGATGTAGAGTACAGTGGAGTACAGTACAGGTAAAGTACAGTGGAGCACAGTAGAGGTAGAGTACAGTGGAGTACAGTAGAGGTAGAGTACAGCGGAGCACAGTAGAGGTAGAGTACAGTGGAGCACAGTGGAGGTGGAGTACAGTAGAGTAGAGTAGAGGTAGAGTACAGTGGAGTACAGTAGAGATAGAGTACAGTGGAGTAGAGTAGATATAGAGTACAGTGGAGTAGAGTAGAGATAGAGTACAGTGGAGTATAGTTGAGGTATAGTACAGTGGAGCACAGTAGAGATAGACTACAGTGGAGTACAGTAGAGGTAGAAAACAGTGGGGCACATTAGAGGTAGAGTACAGTAGAGTATAGTTGAGGTAGACTACAGTTGAGTACAGTAGAGGTAGAGTACAGTGGAGCACAGTAGAGATAGAGTACATTAGAGCAGAGTAGAGGTAGAGTACAGTGGAGTACAGTAGAGGTAGAGTACAGTGGAGCACTGTAGAGTTGGAGTACAGTGGAGTACAGTAGAGGTAGAGTACAGTGGAGCACAGTAGAGGTAGAGTACAGTGGAGTAGAGTAGAGGTAGAGTACAGTGGAGCACAGTAGATGTAGAGTACAGTAGAGCACAGTATAGGTAGAGTACAGTGGAGCATAGTAGAGATAGAGTACAATGGAGTACAGTAGAGGAAGAGTACAGTTGAGTACAGTGGAGCACAGTAGAGGTGGAGTACTGTAGAGTACAGTAGAGGTAGAGTACAGTGGAGTACAATATAGATAGAGTACAGTGGAGTAGAGTAGAGATAGAGTACAGTGGAGTACAGTACAGGTAGAGTACAGTGGAGCAGAGTAGAGGTAGAGTACAGTGGAGTACAGTAGAGGTAGAGTACAGTGGAGCACAGTAGAGGTAGAGTACAGTGGAGTACAGTGGAGCACAGTAGAGGTGGAGTACAGTAGAGTAGAGTAGAGGTAGAGTACAGTGGAGTACAGTAGAGATAGAGTACAGTGGAGTAGAGTAGAGATAGAGTACAGTGGAGTAGAGTAGAGATAGAGTACAGTGGAGTATAGTTGAGGTAGAGTACAGTGGAGCAAAGTAGAGGTAGAGTAGAGTGGAGTATATTTGAGGTAGACTACAGTGGAATACAGTAGATGTAGAGTACAGTAGAGCACAGTAGAGGTGAAATACAATGGAGTACAGTAGAGGTAGAGTACAGTGGAGTACAGTAGAGATAGAGTACAGTGGAGCACAGTAGAGGTAGAGTACAGTGGAGTACAGTAGAGTTAGAGTACAGTGGAGCACAGTAGAGGTAGAGTACAGTGGAGTAAAGTGGAGCACAGTAGAGGTGGAGTACAGTAGAGTACAGTAGAGGTAGAGTACAGTGGACTACAGTAGAGATAGAGTACAGTGGAGTAGAGTAGAGGTAGAGTACAGTGGAGCACAGTAGAGGTAGAGTACAGTGGAGTACAGTAGAAGTAGAGCACAGTGGAGCATTGTAGAGGTAGAGTACAGTGGAGTTCAGAAGAGATAGAGTACAGTGGAGCACAGTAGAGGTAGAGTACAGTGGAGCACAGTAGAGGTAGAGTACAGTGGAGCACAGTAGAGGTAGAGTACACTTGAGTACAGTAGAGGTATTGTACAGGGGAGCACAGTAGAGGTAGAGTACAGTGGAGCACAATAGAGGTAGAGTACAGTAGAGCACAGTAGAGGTAGAGTACAGTGGAGCACAGTAGAGATAGAGTACAGTGGAGTACAGTGGAGCACAGTAGAGGTAGAGTACAGTGGAGTACAATAAAGATAGAGTACAGTGGAGTAGAGTAGAGATAGAGTACAGTGGAGCACTGCAGAGGTAGAGTACAGTGGATCACAGTAGAGATAGAGTACAGTGGAGTACAGTGGAGCACAGTAGAGGTAGAGTACAGTGGAGAACAGTAGAGATAGAGTACAGTGGAGTACAGTAGAGGTAGAGTACAGTGGAGCACAGTAGAGATAGAGTACAGTGGAGTACAGTAGAGGTAGAGTACAGTGGAGCACAGTAGAGGTAGAGTACAGTGGAGTACAATGGAGCACAGTAGAGGTGGAGTACAGTAGAGGTAGAGAACAGTACAGTACAGTAGAGGTAGAGTACAGTGGAGTACAGTAGAGGTAGAGCACAGTGGAGTACAGTAGAGATAGAGTACAGTGGAGCACAGTAGAGGTAGAGTACAGTGGAGCACAGTAGAGGTAGAGTACAGTGGAGCACAGTAGAGGTAGAGTACAGTGGGGCACAGTAGAGGCAGAGTACAGTGGGGTACAGTAGAAATAGAGTACAGTGGAGCACAGTAGAGTACAGTAGAGCACAGTAGAGGTAGAGTACAGTGGAGCACAGTAGAGATAGAGTACAGTGGAGTAGAGTAGAGGAAGAGTACAGTGAAGTACAGTGGAGCACAGTAGAGGTGGAGTACAGTAGAGTACAGTAGAGGTAGAGTACAGTGGAGTACAATAGAGATAGAGTACAGTGGAGTAGAGTAGAGATAGATTACAGTGGAGCACAGCAGAGGTAGAGTACAGTGGATCACAGTAGAGATAGAGTACAGTGGAGTACAGTAGAGGTAGAGAACAGTACAGTACAGTAGAGGTAGAGTACAGTAGAGCACAGTAGCGGTAGAATACAGTGGAGTACAGTAGAGGTAGAGTACAGTGGAGCACAGTAGAGGTGGAGTACAGTAGAGTACAGTAGAGGTAGAGAACAGTAAAGTACAGTAGAGGTAGAGTACAGTAGAGCACAGTAGAGGTAGAATACAGTGGAGTACAGTAGAGGTAGAGTACAGTGGAGTACAGTACAGGTAGAGTACAGTGGAACACAGTAGAGGTAGAGTACAGTGGAGTACAGTAGAGGTAGAGTACAGTGGAGCACAGTAGAGGTAGAGTACAGTGGAGCACAGTAGAGGTGGAGTACAGTAGAGTAGAGTAGAGGTAGAGTACAGTGGAGTACAGTAGAGATAGAGTACAGTGGAGTAGAGTAGATATAGAGTACAGTGGAGTAGAGTAGAGATAGAGTACAGTGGAGTATAGTTGAGGTAGAGTACAGTGGAGCACAGTAGAGATAGAGTACAGTGGAGTACAGTAGAGTTAGAGTACAGTGGAGCACATTAGAGGTAGAGTACAGTGGAGTATAGTTGAGGTAGACTACAGTGGAGTACAGTAGAGATAGAGTACAGTAGAGCAGAGTAGAGGTAGAGTACAGTGGAGAACAGTAGAGATAGAGTACAGTGGAGTACAGTAGAGGTAGAGTACAGTGTTGCACAGTAGAGATAGAGCACAGTGGAGTACAGTAGATGTAGAGTACAGTGGAGCACAGTAGAGGTAGAGTACAGTGGAGTACAATGGAGCACAGTAGAGGTGGAGTACAGTAGAGTACAGTAGAGGTAGAGAACAGTACAGTACATTAGAGGTAGAGTACAGTGGAGTACAGTAGAGGTAGAGTACAGTAGAGCACAGTAGAGGTAGAATACAGTGGAGTACAGTAGAGGTAGAGTACAGTGGAGCACAGTAGAGATAGAGTACAGTGGAGTACAGTAGAGGTAGAGTACAGTGGAGCACATTAGAGGTAGAGTACAGTGGAGTATAGTTGAGGTAGACTACAGTGGAGTACAGTAGAGATAGAGTACAGTAGAACAGAGTAGAGGTAGAGTACAGTGGAGTACAGTAGAGGTAGAGTACAGTGGAGCACTGTAGAGGTGGAGTACAGTGGAGTACAGTAGAGGTAGAGTACAGTGGAGCACAGTAGAGGTAGAGTACAGTGGAGTAGAGTAGAGGTAGAGTACAGTAGAGCACAGTAGAGATAGAGTAGAGCAGAGCACAGTAGAGGTAGAGTACAGTGGAGCACAGTAGAGGAAGAGTACAGTGTAGTACAGTAGAGATAGAGTACAGTGGAGTACAGTAGAGATAGAGTACAGTCGAACACAGTAGAGATAAGTGCAGTGGAGTATAGTAGACGTAGAGTACAGTGGAGTACAGTAGAGATAGAGTACAGTCGAACACAGTAGAGATAAGTGCAGTGGAGTATAGTAGACGTAGAGTACAGTGGAGTACAGTAGAGGTAGAGTACAGTGGAGTACAGTAGAGGTAGAGTAGAGTGGAGCACATTAGAGGTGGAGTAGAGTAGAGTACAGTAGAGGTAGAGTACAGTGGAGTACAGTAGAAGTAGAGTAAAGTTGAGCACAGTAGAGGTAGAGTAGAGTGGAGTACAGTAGAGGTAGAGTACAGTTGAGTTACAGTAGAGGTAGAGTACAGTGGAGTAGAGTAGAGATAGAGTACAGTGGAGCACAGCAGACGTAGAGTACAGTGGATCACAGTAGAGATAGAGTACAGTGGAGTACAGTGGAGCACAGTAGAGGTAGAGTACAGTGGAGCACAGTAGAAATATATTACAGTGGAGTACAGTAGAGATAGAGTACAGTGGAGTACAGTAGAGGTAGAGTACAGTGGACCACAGTAGAGGTAGAGTAAAGTGGAGTATAGTTGAGGTAGACTACAGTGGAGTACAGTAGAGGTAGAGTACAGTGGAGTACAGTAGAGATAGAGTACAGTGGAGCACAGTAGAGGTAGAGTACAGTGGAGCACAGTAGAGGTAGAGTACAGTGGAGCACAGTAGAGGTAGAGTACAGTGGAGTACAGTAGAGGTAGTGTACAGTGGAGCACAGTAGAGGTAGAGTACAGTGGAGCACAGTAGAGGTAGAGTACAGTGGGGTACAGTAGAAATAGAGTACAGTGGAGCACATTAGAGTACAGTAGAGCACAGTAGAGGTAGAGTACAGTGGAGCACCGTAGAGATAGAGTACAGTGGAGTACAGTAGAGGAAGAGTGCAGTGGAGTACAGTGGAGCACAGTAGAGGTGGAGTACAGTAGAGTACAGTAGAGGTAGAGTACAGTGCAGTACAATAGAGATAGAGTACAGTGGAGTAGAGTAGAGATAGAGTACAGTGGAGCACAGCAGAGGTAGAGTACAGTGGATCACAGTAGAGATAGAGTACAGTGGAGTACAGGGGAGCACAGTAGAGGTAGAGTGCAGTGGAGAACAGTAGAGATAGAGTACAGTGGAGTACAGTAGAGGTAGAGTACAGTGGAGCACAGTAGAGATATAGTACAGTGGAGTACAGTATAGGTAGAGTACAGTGGAGCACAGTAGAGGTAGAGTACAGTGGAGCACAGTAGAGGTAGAGTACAGTAGAGCACAGTAGAGGTAGAGTACAGTGGAGTACAGTAGAGGTAGAGTACAGTGGAGTACATTAGAGAGAGAGTACAGTGGAGTACAGTAGAAGAAGAGTACAGTGGAGTACAGTAGAGATAGAGTACAGTGGAGTACAGTAGAGGTAGAGTACAGTGGAGTACAGTAGAGGTAGAGTACAGTGGAGTACATTAGAGAGAGAGTACAGTGGAGCACAGTAGAGATAGAGTACAGTAGAGCACAGTAGAGGTAGAGTACAGTGGAGTACAGTAGAGGTAGAGTACAGTGGAGTACATTAGAGAGAGAGTACAGTGGAGTACAGTAGAAGAAGAGTAGAGTGGAGTAGAGTAGAGATAGAACACAGTGGAGCACAGCAGAGGTAGAGTACAGTGGAGTACAGTAGAGGTAGAGTACAGTGGAGTACATTAGAGAGAGAGTACAGTGGAGTACAGTAGAAGAAGAGTACAGTGGAGTACCGTAGAGATAGAGTACAGTGGAGCACAGTAGAGATAGAGTACAGTAGAGCACAGTAGAGGTAGAGTACAGTGGAGTACAGTAGAGGTAGAGTACGGTGGAGTACATTAGAGAGAGAGTACAGTGGAGTACAGTAGAGGTAGAGTACAGTGGAGCACAGTAGAGGTAGAGTACAGTGGAGCACAGTAGAGGTAGAGTACAGTGGAGCATAGTAGTAGTAGAGTACAGTGGAGTACAGTAGAAGTAGAGCACAGTGGAGCATTGTAGAGGTAGAGTACAGTGGAGTTCAGAAGAGATAGAGTACAGTGGAGCACAGTAGAGGTAGAGTACAGTGGAGCACAGTAGAGGTAGAGTACAGTGGAGCACAGTAGAGGTAGAGTACAGTGGAGTACAGTAGAGGTAGTGTACAGGGGAGCACAGTAGAGGTAGAGTACAGTGGAGCACAATAGAGGTAGAGTACAGTAGAGCACAGTAGAGGTAGAGTACAGTGGAGTACAGTAGAGATAGAGTACAGTGGAGTAGAGTAGATATAGAGTACAGTGGAGTAGAGTAGAGATAGAGTACAGTGGAGTATAGTTGAGGTAGAGTACAGTGGAGCACAGTAGAGATAGAGTACAGTGGAGTACAGTAGAGTTAGAGTACAGTGGAGCACATTAGAGGTAGAGTACAGTGGAGTATAGTTGAGGTAGACTACAGTGGAGTACAGTAGAGATAGAGTACAGTAGAGCAGAGTAGAGGTAGAGTACAGTGGAGTACAGTAGAGCACTGTAGAGGTAGAGTACAGTGGAGAACAGTAGAGATAGAGTACAGTGGAGTACAGTAGAGGTAGAGTACAGTGTTGCACAGTAGAGATAGAGCACAGTGGAGTACAGTAGATGTAGAGTACAGTGGAGCACAGTAGAGGTAGAGTACAGTGGAGTACAATGGAGCACAGTAGAGGTGGAGTACAGTAGAGTACAGTAGAGGTAGAGAACAGTACAGTACAGTAGAGGTAGAGTACAGTGGAGTACAGTAGAGGTAGAGTACAGTAGAGCACAGTAGAGGTAGAATACAGTGGAGTACAGTAGAGGTAGAGTACAGTGGAGCACAGTAGAGATAGAGTACAGTGGAGTACAGTAGAGGTAGAGTACAGTGGAGCACATTAGAGGTAGAGTACAGTGGAGTATAGTTGAGGTAGACTACAGTGGAGTACAGTAGAGATAGAGTACAGTAGAACAGAGTAGAGGTAGAGTACAGTGGAGTACAGTAGAGGTAGAGTACAGTGGAGCACTGTAGAGGTGGAGTACAGTGGAGTACAGTAGAGGTAGAGTACAGTGGAGCACAGTAGAGGTAGAGTACAGTGGAGTAGAGTAGAGGTAGAGTACAGTAGAGCACAGTAGAGATAGAGTAGAGCAGAGCACAGTAGAGGTAGAGTACAGTGGAGCACAGTAGAGGAAGAGTACAGTGTAGTACAGTAGAGATAGAGTACAGTGGAGTACAGTAGAGATAGAGTACAGTCGAACACAGTAGAGATAAGTGCAGTGGAGTATAGTAGACGTAGAGTACAGTGGAGTACAGTAGAGATAGAGTACAGTCGAACACAGTAGAGATAAGTGCAGTGGAGTATAGTAGACGTAGAGTACAGTGGAGTACAGTAGAGGTAGAGTACAGTGGAGTACAGTAGAGGTAGAGTAGAGTGGAGCACATTAGAGGTGGAGTAGAGTAGAGTACAGTAGAGGTAGAGTACAGTGGAGTACAGTAGAAGTAGAGTAAAGTGGAGCACAGTAGAGGTAGAGTAGAGTGGAGTACAGTAGAGGTAGAGTACAGTTGAGTTACAGTAGAGGTAGAGTACAGTGGAGTAGAGTAGAGATAGAGTACAGTGGAGCACAGCAGACGTAGAGTACAGTGGATCACAGTAGAGATAGAGTACAGTGGAGTATAGTGGAGCACAGTAGAGGTAGAGTACAGTGGAGCACAGTAGAAATATATTACAGTGGAGTACAGTAGAGATAGAGTACAGTGGAGTACAGTAGAGGTAGAGTACAGTGGACCACAGTAGAGGTAGAGTAAAGTGGAGTATAGTTGAGGTAGACTACAGTGGAGTACAGTAGAGGTAGAGTACAGTGGAGTACAGTAGAGATAGAGTACAGTGGAGCACAGTAGAGGTAGAGTACAGTGGAGCACAGTAGAGGTAGAGTACAGTGGAGCAGAGTAGAGGTAGTGTACAGTGGAGCACAGTAGAGGTAGAGTACAGTGGAGCACAGTAGAGGTAGAGTACAGTGGGGTACAGTAGAAATAGAGTACAGTGGAGCACATTAGAGTACAGTAGAGCACAGTAGAGATAGAGTACAGTGGAGTAGAGTAGAGATAGAGTACAGTAGAGTAGAGTAGATATAGAGTACAGTGGAGTATAGTAGAGGTAGAGTACAGTGGAGCACACTAGAGATAGAGTACAGTGGAGTACAGTAGAGGTAGAGTACAGTGGAGCACAGTAGAGGTAGAGTACAGTGGAGTATAGTTGAGGTAGACTACAGTGGAGTACAGTAGATGTAGAGTACAGTGGAGCACAGTAGAGATAGAGTACAGTAGAGCAGAGTAGAGGTAGAGTACAGTGGAGTACAGTAGAGGTAGAGTACAGTGGAGCACTGTAGAGGTGGAGTACAGTGGAGTACAGTAGAGGTAGAGTACAGTGGAGCACAGTAGAGGTAGAGTACAGAGGACTAGAGTAGAGGTAGAGTACAGTGGAGCACAGTAGATGTAGAGTACAGTAGAGCATTGTAGAGGTAGAGTACAGTGGAGCACAGTAGAGATAGAGTACAATGGAGTACAGTAGAGGAAGAGTACAGTGGAGTACAGTGGAGCACAGTAGAGGTGGAGAACAGTAGAGTAAAGCAGAGGTAGAGTACAGTGGAGTACAATATAGATAGAGTACAGTGGAGTAGAGTAGTGATAGAGTACAGTGGAGCACAGCAGAGGTAGAGTACAGTGGATCACAGTAGAGATAGAGTACAGTGGAGTACAGTGGAGCACAGTAGAGGTAGAGTACAGTGGAGAACAGTAGAGATAGAGTACAGTGGAGTACAGTAGAGGTAGAGTACAGTGGAGCCCAGTAGAGATAGAGTACAGTGGAGTACAGTAGAGGTAGAGGACAGTGGAGCACAGTAGAGGTAGAGTACAGTGGAGTACAGTAGAGGTAGTGTACAGTGGAGCACAGTAGAGGTAGAGTAGAGTGGAGCACAGTAGAGGTAGAGTACAGCGGAGTACAATAAAGATAGAGTACAGTGGAGTAGAGTAGAGATAGAGTACTGTGGAGCACAGCAGAGGTAGAGTACAGTGGATCACAGTAGAGATAGAGTACAGTGGAGTACAGTGGAGCACAGTAGAGGTAGAGTACAGTGGAGAACAGTAGAGATAGAGTACAGTGGAGTACAGTAGAGCTAGAGTACAGTTGAGCACAGTAGAGATAGAGTACAGTGGAGTACAGTAGAGGTAGAGTACAGTGGAGCACAGTAGAGGTAGGGTACAGTGGGGAAGAGTAGAGGCAGAGTACAGTACAGTACAGTAGAGGTAGAGTACAGTAGAACACAGTAGAGGTAGAATACAGTGGAGTACAGTAGAGGTAGAGTATAGTGGAGCACAGTAGAGGTGGAGTACAGTAGAGTACAGTAGAGGTAGAGAACAGTACAGTACAGTAGAGGTAGAGTACAGTAGAGCACAGTAGAGGTAGAATACAGTGGAGTACAGTAGAGGTAGAGTACAGTGGAGTACAGTAGAGGTAGAGTACAGTGGAGCACAGTAGAGGTAGAGTACAGTGGAGTACAGTGGAGCACAGTAGAGGTGGAGTACAGTAGAGTAGAGTAGAGGTAGAGTACAGTGGAGTACAGTAGAGATAGAGTACAGTGGAGTAGAGTAGAGATAGAGTACAGTGGAGTAGAGTAGATATAGAGTTTAGTGGAGTATAGTTGAGGTAGAGTACAGTGGAGCACACTAGAGATAGAGTACAGTGGAGTACAGTAGAGGTAGAGTACAGTGGAGCACAGTAGAGGTAGAGTACAGTGGAGTATAGTTGAGGTAGACTACAGTGGAGTACAGTAGAGGTAGAGTACAGTGGAGCACAGTAGAGATAGAGTACAGTAGAGCAGAGTAGAGGTAGAGTACAGTGGAGTACAGTAGAGGTAGAGTACAGTGGAGCACTTTAGAGGTGGAGTACAGTGGAGTACAGTAGAGGTAGAGTACAGTGGAGCACAGTAGAGGTAGAGTACAGTGGAGTAGAGTAGAGGTAGAGTACAGTGGAGCACAGTAGATGTAGAGTACAGTAGAGCATTGTAGAGGTAGAGTACAGTGGAGCACAGTAGAGATAGAGTACAATGGAGTACAGTAGAGGAAGAGTACAGTGGAGTACAGTGGAGCACAGTAGAGGTGGAGAACAGTAGAGTACAGCAGAGGTAGAGTACAGTGGAGTACAATATAGATAGAGTACAGTGGAGTAGAGTAGTGATAGAGTACAGTGGAGCACAGCAGAGGTAGAGTACAGTGGATCACAGTAGAGATAGAGTACAGTGGAGTACAGTGGAGCACAGTAGAGGTAGAGTACAGTGGAGAACAGTAGAGATAGAGTACAGTGGAGTACAGTAGAGGTAGAGTACAGTGGAGCCCAGTAGAGATAGAGTACAGTGGAGTACAGTAGAGGTAGAGTACAGTGGAGCACAGTAGAGGTAGAGTACAGTGGAGCACAGTAGAGGTAGAGTACAGTGGAGCACAGTAGAGGAAGAGTACAGTGGAGTACAGTGGAGCACAGTAGAGGTGGAGTACTGTAGAGTACAGTAGAGGTAGAGTACAGTGGAGAACAATATAGATAGAGTACAGTGGAGTAGAGTAGAGATAGAGTACAGTGGAGTACAGTACAGGTAGAGTACAGTGGAGCAGAGTAGAGGTAGAGTACAGTGGAGTACAGTAGAGGTAGAGTACAGTGGAGCACAGTAGAGGTAGAGTACAGTGGAGTACAGTGGAGCACAGTAGAGGTGGAGTACAGTAGAGTAGAGTAGAGGTAGAGTACAGTGGAGTACAGTAGAGATAGAGTACATTGGAGTAGAGTAGAGTTAGAGTACAGTGGAGTAGAGTAGAGATAGAGTACAGTGGAGTATAGTTGAGGTAGAGTACAGTGGAGCAAAGTAGAGGTAGAGTAGAGTGGAGTATATTTGAGGTAGACTACAGTGGAATACAGTAGAGGTAGAGTACAGTAGAGCACATTAGAGGTGAAATACAATGGAGTACAGTAGAGGTAGAGTACAGTGGAGTACAGTAGAGATAGAGTACAGTGGAGTAGAGTAGAGATAGGGCACAGTGGAGCACAGTAGAGATAGAGTACAGTAGAGCACAGTAGAGGTAGAGTAGAGTGGAGTACAGTAGAGGTAGAGTACAGTGGAGTACATTAGAGAGAGAGTACAGTGGAGTACAGTAGAAGAAGAGTACAGTGGAGTACAGTAGAGGTAGAGTACAGTGGAGCACAGTAGAGGTAGAGTACAGTGGAGCACAGTAGAGGTAGAGTACAGTGGAGCACAGTAGAGGTAGAGTACAGTGGAGTACAGAAGAGATAGAGTACAGTGGAGCACAGTAGAGGTAGAGTACAGTGGAGCACAGTAGAGGTAGAGTACAGTGGAGCACAGTAGAGGTAGAGTACAGTGGAGTACAGTAGAGGTAGTGTACAGTGGAGCACAGAAGAGGTAGAGTACAGTGGAGCACAGTAGAGGTAGAGTACAGTAGAGCACAGTAGAGGTAGAGTACAGTGGAGCACAGTAGAGATAGAGTACAGTGGAGTACAGTGGAGCACAGTAGAGGTAGAGTACAGTGGAGTACAATAAAGATAGAGTACAGTGGAGTAGAGTAGAGATAGAGTACTGTGGAGCACAGCAGAGGTAGAGTACAGTGGATCACAGTAGAGATAGAGTACAGTGGAGTACAGTGGATGACAGTAGAGGTAGAGTACAGCGGAGAACAGTAGAGATAGAGTACAGTGGAGTACAGTAGAGGTAGAGTACAGTGGAGCACAGTAGAGATAGAGTACAGTGGAGTACAGTAGAGGTAGAGTACAGTGGAGCACAGTAGAGGTAGAGTACAATGGAGTACAATGGAGCACAGTAGAGGTGGAGTACAGTAGAGTACAGTAGAGGTAGAGAACAGTACAGTACAGTAGAGGTAGAGTACAGTGGAGTACAGTAGAGGTAGAGTACAGTAGAGCACAGTAGAGGTAGAATACAGTGGAGTACAGTAGAGGTAGAGTACAGTGGAGTACAGTAGAGATAGAGTACAGTGGAGCACAGTAGAGGTAGAGTACAGTGGAGCACAGTAGAGGTAGAGTACAGTGGAGCACAGTAGAGGTAGAATACAGTGGAGCACAGTAGAGGTAGAGTACAGTGGTGTACAGTAGAAGTAGAGCACAGTGGAGCACTGTAGAGGTAGAGTACAGTGGAGTACAGAAGAGATAGAGTACAGTGGAGCACAGTAGAGGTAGAGTACAGTGGAGCACAGTAGAGGTAGAGTACAGTGGAGCACAGTAGAGGTAGAGTACAGTGGAGTACAGTAGAGGTAGTGTACAGTGGAGCACAGAAGATGTAGAGTACAGTGGAGCACAGTAGAGGTAGAGTACAGTAGAGCACAGTAGAGGTAGAGTACAGTGGAGCACAGTAGAGATAGAGTACAGTGGAGTACAGTGGAGCACAGTAGAGGTAGAGTACAGTGGAGTACAATAAAGATAGAGTACAGTGGAGTAGAGTAGAGATAGAGTACTGTGGAGCACAGCAGAGGTAGAGTACAGTGGATCACAGTAGAGATAGAGTACAGTGGAGTACAGTGGATGACAGTAGAGGTAGAGTACAGTGGAGAACAGTAGAGATAGAGTACAGTGGAGTACAGTAGAGGTAGAGTACAGTGGAGCACAGTAGAGATAGAGTACAGTGGAGTACAGTAGAGGTAGAGTACAGTGGAGCACAGTAGAGGTAGAGTACAGTGGAGTACAATGGAGCACAGTAGAGGTGGAGTACAGTAGAGTACAGTAGAGGTAGAGAACAGTACAGTACAGTAGAGGTAGAGTACAGTGGAGTACAGTAGAGGTAGAGTACAGTAGAGCACAGTAGAGGTAGAATACAGTGGAGTACAGTAGAGGTAGAGTACAGTGGAGTACAGTAGAGATAGAGTACAGTGGAGCACAGTAGAGGTAGAGTACAGTGGAGCACAGTAGAGGTAGAGTACAGTGGAGCACAGTAGAGGTAGGGTACAGTGGGGCACAGTAGAGGCAGAGTAGAGTGGGGTACAGTAGAAATAGAGTACAGTGGAGCACAGTAGAGTAGAGTAGAGCACAGTAGAGGTAGAGTACAGTGGAGCACAGTAGAGATAGAGTACAGTGGAGTACAGTAGAGGAAGAGTACAGTGGAGTAGAGTGGAGCACAGTAGAGGTGGAGTACAGTAGAGTACAGTAGAGGTAGAGTACAGTTGAGTACAATAGAGATAGAGTACAGTGGAGTAGAGTAGAGATAGAGTACAGTGGAGCACAGCAGAGGTAGAGTACAGTGGATCACAGTAGAGATAGAGTACAGTGGAATACAGTGGAGCACAGTAGCGGTAGAGTACAGTGGAGAACAGTAAAGATAGAGTACAGTGGAGTACAGTAGAGGTAGAGTACAGTGGAGCCCAGTAGAGATAGAGTACAGTGGAGTACAGTAGAGGTAGAGTACATTGGAGCACAGTAGAGGTAGAGTACAGTGGAGTACAGTAGAGGTAGAGAACAGTACAGTACAGTAGAGGTAGAGTACAGTAGAGCACAGTAGAGGTAGAATACAGTGGAGTACAGTAGAGGTAGAGTACAGTGGAGTACAGTACAGGTAGAGTACAGTGGAGCACAGTAGAGGTAGAGTACAGTGGAGTACAGTAGAGGTAGAGTACAGCGGAGCACAGTAGAGGTGGAGTACAGTAGAGTACAGTAGAGGTAGAGAACAGTACAGTACAGTAGAGGTAGAGTACAGTAGAGCACAGTAGAGGTAGAATACAGTGGAGTACAGTAGATGTAGAGTACAGTGGAGTACAGTACAGGTAAAGTACAGTGGAGCACAGTAGAGGTAGAGTACAGCGGAGCACAGTAGAGGTAGAGTACAGTGGAGCACAGTGGAGGTGGAGTACAGTAGAGTAGAGTAGAGGTAGAGTACAGTGGAGTACAGTAGAGATAGAGTACAGTGGAGTAGAGTAGATATAGAGTACAGTGGAGTAGAGTAGAGATAGAGTACAGTGGAGTATAGTTGAGGTAGAGTACAGTGGAGCACAGTAGAGATAGACTACAGTGGAGTACAGTAGAGGTAGAAAACAGTGGGGCACATTAGAGGTAGAGTACAGTAGAGTATAGTTGAGGTAGACTACAGTGGAGTACAGTAGAGGTAGAGTACAGTGGAGCACAGTAGAGATAGAGTACAGTAGAGCAGAGTAGAGGTAGAGTACAGTGGAGTACAGTAGAGGTAGAGTACAGTGGAGCACTGTAGAGGTGGAGTACAGTGGAGTACAGTAGAGGTAGAGTACAGTGGAGCACAGTAGAGGTAGAGTACATTGGAGTAGAGTAGAGGTAGAGTACAGTGGAGCACAGTAGATGTAGAGTACAGTAGAGCACAGTATAGGTAGAGTACAGTGGAGCATAGTAGAGATAGAGTACAATGGAGTACAGTAGAGGAAGAGTACAGTGGAGTACAGTGGAGCACAGTAGAGGTGGAGTACTGTAGAGTACAGTAGAGGTAGAGTACAGTGGAGTACAATATATATAGAGTACAGTGGAGTAGAGTAGAGATAGAGTACAGTGGAGTACAGTACAGGTAGAGTACAGTGGAGCAGAGTAGAGGTAGAGTACAGTGGAGTACAGTAGAGGTAGAGTACAGTGGAGCACAGTAGAGGTAGAGTACAGCGGAGTACAGTGGAGCACAGTAGAGGTGGAGTACAGTAGAGTAGAGTAGAGGTAGAGTACAGTGGAGTACAGTAGAGATAGAGTACAGTGGAGTAGAGTAGAGATAGAGTACAGTGGAGTAGAGTAGAGATAGAGTACAGTGGAGTATAGTTGAGGTAGAGTACAGTGGAGCAAAGTAGAGGTAGAGTAGAGTGGAGTATATTTGAGGTAGACTACAGTGGAATACAGTAGATGTAGAGTACAGTAGAGCACAGTAGAGGTGAAATACAATGGAGTACAGTAGAGGTAGAGTACAGTGGAGTACAGTAGAGATAGAGTACAGTGGAGCACAGTAGAGGTAGAGTACAGTGGAGTACAGTAGAGTTAGAGTACAGTGGAGCACAGTAGAGGTAGAGTACAGTGGAGTAAAGTGGAGCACAGTAGAGGTGGAGTACAGTAGAGTACAGTAGAGGTAGAGTACAGTGGACTACAGTAGAGATAGAGTACAGTGGAGTAGAGTAGAGATAGAGTACAGTGGAGTAGAGTAGAGATAGAGCACAGTGGAGCACAGCAGAGGTAGAGTACAGTGGAGCACAGTAGAGGTAGAGTACAGTGGAGTACAATGGAGCACAGTAGAGGTGGAGTACAGTAGAGTACAGTAGAGGTAGAGTACAGTGGAGTACAGTAGAGATAGAGTACAGTGGAGTAGAGTAGAGATAGAGTACAGTGGAGTAGAGTAGAGATAGAGCACAGTGGAGCACAGCAGAGGTAGAGTAGAGTGGAGTACAGTAGAGGTAGAGTACAGTGGAGTACAGTAGAGAGAGAGTACAGTGGAGCACAGTAGAGATAGAGTACAGTGGAGTAGAGTAGAGATAGAGTACAGTGGAGTACAGTACAGGTAGAGTACAGTGGAGCAGAGTAGAGGTAGAGTACAGTGGAGTACAGTAGAGGTAGAGTACAGTGGAGCACAGTAGAGGTAGAGTACAGCGGAGTACAGTGGAGCACAGTAGAGGTGGAGTACAGTAGAGTAGAGTAGAGGTAGAGTACAGTGGAGTACAGTAGAGATAGAGTACAGTGGAGTAGAGTAGAGATAGAGTACAGTGGAGTAGAGTAGAGATAGAGTACAGTGGAGTATAGTTGAGGTAGAGTACAGTGGAGCAAAGTAGAGGTAGAGTAGAGTGGAGTATATTTGAGGTAGACTACAGTGGAATACAGTAGATGTAGAGTACAGTAGAGCACAGTAGAGGTGAAATACAATGGAGTACAGTAGAGGTAGAGTACAGTGGAGTACAGTAGAGATAGAGTACAGTGGAGCACAGTAGAGGTAGAGTACAGTGGAGTACAGTAGAGTTAGAGTACAGTGGAGCACAGTAGAGGTAGAGTACAGTGGAGTAAAGTGGAGCACAGTAGAGGTGGAGTACAGTAGAGTACAGTAGAGGTAGAGTACAGTGGACTACAGTAGAGATAGAGTACAGTGGAGTAGAGTAGAGATAGAGTACAGTGGAGTAGAGTAGAGATAGAGCACAGTGGAGCACAGCAGAGGTAGAGTACAGTGGAGCACAGTAGCGGTAGAGTACAGTGGAGTACAATGGAGCACAGTAGAGGTGGAGTACAGTAGAGTACAGTAGAGGTAGAGTACAGTGGAGTACAGTAGAGATAGAGTACAGTGGAGTAGAGTAGAGATAGAGTACAGTGGAGTAGAGTAGAGATAGAGCACAGTGGAGCACAGCAGAGGTAGAGTAGAGTGGAGTACAGTAGAGGTAGAGTACAGTGGAGTACAGTAGAGAGAGAGTACAGTGGAGCACAGTAGAGATAGAGTACAGTAGAGCCAAGTAGAGGTAGAGTACAGTGGAGTACAGTAGAGGTAGAGCACAGTGGAGCACTGTAGAGGTAGAGTACAGTGGAGTACAGTAGAGATAGAGTACATTGGAGCACAGTAGAGGTAGAGTACAGTGGAGTACAGTAGAGGTAGTGTACAGTGGAGCACAGTAGAGGTAGAGTACAGTGGAGCACAGTAGAGGTAGAGTACAGTGGAGTATAGTAGAGGTAGAGTACAGTAGAGCACAGTAGAGATAGAGTACAGCAGAGCACAGTAGAGGTAGAGTACAGTGGAGCACAGTAGAGGAAGAGTACAGTGGAGTACAGTAGAGGTAGAGTAGAGTGGAGCACATTAGAGGTGGAGTAGAGTAGAGTACAGTAGAGGTAGAGTACAGCGGAGTACAGTAGAAGTAGAGTAAAGTGGAGCACAGTAGAGGTAGAGTAGAGCGGAGTACAGTAGAGGTAGAGTACAGTGGAGTACAGTAGAGGTAGAGTACAGTGGAGTAGAGTAGAGAAAGAGTACAGTGGAGCACAGCAGAGGTAGAGTACAGTGGATCACAGTAGAGATAGAGTACAGTGGAGTACAGTGGAGCACAGTAGAAGTAGAGTACAGTGGAGCAAAATAGAAATAGATTACAGTGGAGTACAGTAGAGATAGAGTACAGTGGAGTACAGTAGAGGTAGAGTACAGTGGAGCACAGTAGAGTAGAGTAGAGATAGAGCACAGTGGAGCACAGCAGAGGTAGAGTAGAGTGGAGTACAGTAGAGGTAGAGTACAGTGGAGTACAGTAGAGAGAGAGTACAGTGGAGCACAGTAGAGATAGAGTACAGTAGAGACAAGTAGAGGTAGAGTACAGTGGAGTACAGTAGAGATAGAGTACAGTGGAGCACAGTAGAGATAGAGTACAGTGGAGTACAATAGAGATAGAGTACAGTGGAGCACAGTAGAGGTAGAGTACAGTGGAGCACAGTAGAGGTAGAGTAGAGTGGAGCACAGTAGAGGTAGAGTACAGTGGAGTACAGTAGAGGTAGTGTACAGTGGAGCACAGTAGAGGTTGAGTACAGTGGAGCACAGTAGAGGTAGAGTACAGTGGAGTATAGTAGAGGTAGAGTACAGTAGAGCACAGCAGAGGTAGAGTAGAGTGGAGTACAGTAGAGGTAGAGCACAGTAGAGTAGAGTAGAGGAAGAGTACAGTGGAGTACAGTGGAGCAGAGTAGAGGTGGAGTACAGTAGAGTACAGTAGAGGTAGAATACAGTGGAGTACAATAGAGATAGAGTACATTGGAGTAGAGTAGAGATAGAGTACAGTGGAGCACAGCAGAGGTAGAGTACAGTGGATCACAGTAGAGATAGAGTACAGTGGAATACAGTGGAGCATAGTAGCGGTAGAGTACAGTGGAGAACAGTAAAGATAGAGTACAGTGGAGTACAGTAGAGGTAGAGTACAGTGGAGCCCAGTAGAGATAGAGTACAGTGGAGTACAGTAGAGGTAGAGTACAGTGGAGCACAGTAGAGGTAGAGTACAGTGGAGTACAGTAGAGGTAGAGAACAGTACAGTACAGTAGAGGTAGAGTACAGTAGAGCACAGTAGAGGTAGAATACAGTGGAGTACAGTAGAGGTAGAGTACAGTAGAGCACAGTAGAGGTGGAGTACAGTAGAGTACAGTAGAGGTAGAGAACAGTACAGTACAGTAGAGGTAGAGTACAGTAGAGCACAGTAGAGGTAGAATACAGTGGAGTACAGTAGAGGTAGAGTACAGTGGAGTACAGTAGAGGTAGAGTACAGTGGAGCACAGTAGAGGTAGAGTACAGTGGAGTACAGTGGAGCACAGTAGAGGTGGAGTACAGTAGAGTAGAGTAGAGGTAGAGTACAGTGGAGTACAGTAGAGATAGAGTACAGTGGAGTAGAGTAGAGATAGAGTACAGTGGAGTAGAGTAGATATAGAGTACAGTGGAGTATAGTTGAGGTAGAGTACAGTGGAGCACACTAGAGATAAAGTACAGTGGAGTACAGTAGAGGTAGAGTACAGTGGAGCACAGTAGAGGTAGAGTACAGTGGAGTATAGTTGAGGTAGACTACAGTGGAGTACAGTAGAGGTAGAGTACAGTGGAGCACAGTAGAGATAGAGTACATTAGAGCATTGTAGAGGTAGAGTACAGTGGAGCACAGTAGAGATAGAGTACAATGGAGTACAGTAGAGGAAGAGTACAGTGGAGTACAGTGGAGCACAGTAGAGGTGGAGAACAGTAGAGTATAGCAGAGGTAGAGTACAGTGGAGTACAATATAGATAGAGTACAGTGGAGTAGAGTAGTGATAGAGTACATTGGAGCATAGCAGAGGTAGAGTACAGTGGATCACAGTAGAGATAGAGTACAGTGGAGTACAGTGGAGCACAGTAGAGGTAGAGTACAGTGGAGAACAGTAGAGATAGAGTACAGTGGAGTACAGTAGAGGTAGAGTACAGTGGAGCCCAGTAGAGATAGAGTACAGTGGAGTACAGTAGAGGTAGAGTACAGTGGAGCACAGTAGAGGTAGAGTACAGTGGAGCACAGTAGAGGTAGAGTACAGTGGAGCACAGTAGAGGTAGAGTACAGTGGAGTACAGTGGAGCACAGTAGAGGTGGAGTACAGTAGAGTACAGTAGAGGTAGAGTACAGTGGAGTACAATAGAGATAGAGTACAATGGAGTAGAGTAGAGATAGAGTACAGTGGAGCACAGCAGAGGTAGAGTACAGTGGATCACAGTAGAGATAGAGTACAGCAGAGCCAAGTAGAGGTAGAGTACAGTGGAGTACAATAGAGATAGAGTACAGTGGAGCACAGTAGAGATAGAGTACAGTGGAGTACAGTAGAGGTAGAGTACAGTGGAGCACAGTAAAGGTAGAGTACAGTGGAGCACAGTAGAGGTAGAGTAGAGTGGAGCACAGTAGAGGTAGAGTACAGTGGAGTACAGTAGAGGTAGTGTACAGTGGAGCACAGTAGAGGTAGAGTACAGTGGAGTATAGTAGAGGTAGATTACAGTAGAGCACAGTAGAGATAGAGTACAGCAGAGCACAGTAGAGGTAGAGTACAGTGGAGCACAGTAGAGGTAGAGTACAGTGGAGCACAGTAGAGTAGAGTAGAGATAGAGCACAGTGGAGCACAGCAGAGGTAGAGTAGAGTGGAGTACAGTAGAGGTAGAGTACAGTGGAGTACAGTAGAGAGAGAGTACAGTGGAGCACAGTAGAGATAGAGTACAGTAGAGCCAAGTAGAGGTAGAGTACAGTGGAGTACAGTAGAGGTAGAGCACAGTGGAGCACTGTAGAGGTAGAGTACAGTGGAGTACAGTAGAGATAGAGTACATTGGAGCACAGTAGAGGTAGAGTACAGTGGAGCACAGTAGAGATAGAGTAGAGTGGAGCACAGTAGAGGTAGAGTACAGTGGAGTACAGTAGAGGTAGTGTACAGTGGAACACAGTAGAGGTAGAGTACAGTGGAGCACAGTAGAGGTAGAGTACAGTGGAGTATAGTAGAGGTAGAGTACAGTAGAGCACAGTAGAGATAGAGTACAGCAGAGCACAGTAGAGGTAGAGTACAGTGGAGCACAGTAGAGGAAGAGTACAGTGGAGTACAGTAGAGGTAGAGTAGAGTGGAGCACATTAGAGGTGGAGTAGAGTAGAGTACAGTAGAGGTAGAGTACAGCGGAGTACAGTAGAAGTAGAGTAAAGTGGAGCACAGTAGAGGTAGAGTAGAGCGGAGTACAGTAGAGGTAGAGTACAGTGGAGTACAGTAGAGGTAGAGTACAGTGGAGTAGAGTAGAGAAAGAGTACAGTGGAGCACAGCAGAGGTAGAGTACAGTGGATCACAGTAGAGATAGAGTACAGTGGAGTACAGTGGAGCACAGTAGAAGTAGAGTACAGTGGAGCTAAGTAGAAATAGATTACAGTGGAGTACAGTAGAGATAGAGTACAGTGGAGTACAGTAGAGGTAGAGTACAGTGGAGCACAGTAGAGTAGAGTAGAGATAGAGCACAGTGGAGCAAAGCAGAGGTAGAGTAGAGTGGAGTACAGTAGAGGTAGAGTACAGTGGAGTACAGTAGAGAGAGAGTACAGTGGAGCACAGTAGAGATAGAGTACAGTAGAGCCAAGTAGAGGTAGAGTACAGTGGAGTACAGTAGAGATAGAGTACAGTGGAGCACAGTAGAGATAGAGTACAATGGAGTACAGTAGAGGAAGAGTACAGTGGAGTACAGTGGAGCACAGTAGAGGTGGAGAACAGTAGAGTATAGCAGAGGTAGAGTACAGTGGAGTACAATATAGATAGAGTACAGTGGAGTAGAGTAGTGATAGAGTACAGTGGAGCATAGCAGAGGTAGTGTACAGTGGATCACAGTAGAGATAGAGTACAGTGGAGTACAGTGGAGAACAGTAGAGGTAGAGTACAGTGGAGAACAGTAGAGATAGAGTACAGTGGAGTACAGTAGAGGTAGAGTACAGTGGAGCCCAGTAGAGATAGAGTACAGTGGAGTACAGTAGAGGTAGAGTACAGTGGAGAACAGTAGAGATATAGTACAGTGGAGTACAGTAGAGGTAGAGTACAGTGGAGCCCAGTAGAGATAGAGTACAGTGGAGTACAGTAGAGGTAGAGCACAGTAGAGTAGAGTAGAGGAAGAGTACAGTGGAGTACAGTGGAGCAGAGTAGAGGTGGAGTACAGTAGAGTACAGTAGAGGTAGAATACAGTGGAGTACAATAGAGATAGAGTACATTGGAGTAGAGTAGAGATAAAGTACAGTGGAGCACAGCAGAGGTAGAGTACAGTGGATCACAGTAGAGATAGAGTACAGTGGAATACAGTGGAGCATAGTAGCGGTAGAGTACAGTGGAGAACAGTAAAGATAGAGTACAGTGGAGTACAGTAGAGGTAGAGTACAGTGGAGCCCAGTAGAGATAGAGTACAGTGGAGTACATTAGAGGTAGAGTACAGTGGAGCACAGTAGAGGTAGAGTACAGTGGAGTACAGTAGAGGTAGAGAACAGTACAGTACAGTAGAGGTAGAGTACAGTAGAGCACAGTAGAGATAGAGTACAGTGGAGTACAGTGGAGCACAGTAGAAGTAGAGTACAGTGGAGCTAAGTAGAAATAGATTACAGTGGAGTACAGTAGAGATAGAGTACAGTGGAGTACAGTAGAGGTAGAGTACAGTGGAGCACAGTAGAGTAGAGTAGAGATAGAGCACAGTGGAGCAAAGCAGAGGTAGAGTAGAGTGGAGTACAGTAGAGGTAGAGTACAGTGGAGTACAGTAGAGAGAGAGTACAGTGGAGCACAGTAGAGATAGAGTACAGTAGAGCCAAGTAGAGGTAGAGTACAGTGGAGTACAGTAGAGATAGAGTACAGTGGAGCACAGTAGAGATAGAGTACAATGGAGTACAGTAGAGGAAGAGTACAGTGGAGTACAGTGGAGCACAGTAGAGGTGGAGAACAGTAGAGTATAGCAGAGGTAGAGTACAGTGGAGTACAATATAGATAGAGTACAGTGGAGTAGAGTAGTGATAGAGTACAGTGGAGCATAGCAGAGGTAGTGTACAGTGGATCACAGTAGAGATAGAGTACAGTGGAGTACAGTGGAGAACAGTAGAGGTAGAGTACAGTGGAGAACAGTAGAGATAGAGTACAGTGGAGTACAGTAGAGGTAGAGTACAGTGGAGCCCAGTAGAGATAGAGTACAGTGGAGTACAGTAGAGGTAGAGTACAGTGGAGAACAGTAGAGATAGAGTACAGTGGAGTACAGTAGAGGTAGAGTACAGTGGAGCCCAGTAGAGATAGAGTACAGTGGAGTACAGTAGAGGTAGAGCACAGTAGAGTAGAGTAGAGGAAGAGTACAGTGGAGTACAGTGGAGCAGAGTAGAGGTGGAGTACAGTAGAGTACAGTAGAGGTAGAATACAGTGGAGTACAATAGAGATAGAGTACATTGGAGTAGAGTAGAGATAGAGTACAGTGGAGCACAGCAGAGGTAGAGTACAGTGGATCACAGTAGAGATAGAGTACAGTGGAATACAGTGGAGCATAGTAGCGGTAGAGTACAGTGGAGAACAGTAAAGATAGAGTACAGTGGAGTACAGTGGAGAACAGTAGAGGTAGAGTACAGTGGAGAACAGTAGAGATAGAGTACAGTGGAGTACAGTAGAGGTAGAGTACAGTACAGTACAGTAGAGGTAGAGTACAGTAGAGCACAGTAGAGGTAGAATACAGTGGAGTACAGTAGAGGTAGAGTACAGTAGAGCACAGTAGAGGTGGAGTACAGTAGAGTACAGTAGAGGTAGAGAACAGTACAGTACAGTAGAGGTAGAGTACAGTAGAGCACAGTAGAGGTAGAATACAGTGGAGTACAGTAGAGGTAGAGTACAGTGGAGTACAGTAGAGGTAGAGTACAGTGGAGCACAGTAGAGGTAGAGTACAGTGGAGTACAGTGGAGCACAGTAGAGGTGGAGTACAGTAGAGTAGAGTAGAGGTAGAGTACAGTGGAGTACAGTAGAGATAGAGTACAGTGGAGTAGAGTAGAGATAGAGTACAGTGGAGTAGAGTAGATATAGAGTACAGTGGAGTATAGTTGAGGTAGAGTACAGTGGAGCACACTAGAGATAAAGTACAGTGGAGTACAGTAGAGGTAGAGTACAGTGGAGCACAGTAGAGGTAGAGTACAGTGGAGTATAGTTGAGGTAGACTACAGTGGAGTACAGTAGAGGTAGAGTACAGTGGAGCACAGTAGAGATAGAGTACATTAGAGCATTTTAGAGGTAGAGTACAGTGGAGCACAGTAGAGATAGAGTACAATGGAGTACAGTAGAGGAAGAGTACAGTGGAGTACAGTGGAGCACAGTAGAGGTGGAGAACAGTAGAGTATAGCAGAGGTAGAGTACAGTGGAGTACAATATAGATAGAGTACAGTGGAGTAGAGTAGTGATAGAGTACATTGGAGCATAGCAGAGGTAGAGTACAGTGGATCACAGTAGAGATAGAGTACAGTGGAGTACAGTGGAGCACAGCAGAGGTAGAGTACAGTGGAGAACAGTAGAGATAGACTACAGTGGAGTACAGTAGAGGTAGAGTACAGTGGAGCCCAGTAGAGATAGAGTACAGTGGAGTACAGTAGAGGTAGAGTACAGTGGAGCACAGTAGAGGTAGAGTACAGTGGAGCACAGTAGAGGTAGAGTACAGTGGAGCACAGTAGAGGTAGAGTACAGTGGAGTACAGTGGAGCACAGTAGAGGTGGAGTACAGTAGAGTACAGTAGAGGTAGAGTACAGTGGAGTACAATAGAGATAGAGTACAATGGAGTAGAGTAGAGATAGAGTACAGTGGAGCACAGCAGAGGTAGAGTACAGTGGATCACAGTAGAGATAGAGTACAGCAGAGCCAAGTAGAGGTAGAGTACAGTGGAGTACAATAGAGATAGAGTACAGTGGAGCACAGTAGAGATAGAGTACAGTGGAGTACAGTAGAGGTAGAGTACAGTGGAGCACAGTAAAGGTAGAGTACAGTGGAGCACAGTAGAGGTAGAGTAGAGTGGAGCACAGTAGAGGTAGAGTACAGTGGAGTACAGTAGAGGTAGTGTACAGTGGAGCACAGTAGAGGTAGAGTACAGTGGAGTATAGTAGAGGTAGATTACAGTAGAGCACAGTAGAGATAGAGTACAGCAGAGCACAGTAGAGGTAGAGTACAGTGGAGCACAGTAGAGGTAGAGTACAGTGGAGCACAGTAGAGTAGAGTAGAGATAGAGCACAGTGGAGCACAGCAGAGGTAGAGTAGAGTGGAGTACAGTAGAGGTAGAGTACAGTGGAGTACAGTAGAGAGAGAGTACAGTGGAGCACAGTAGAGATAGAGTACAGTAGAGCCAAGTAGAGGTAGAGTACAGTGGAGTACAGTAGAGGTAGAGCACAGTGGAGCACTGTAGAGGTAGAGTACAGTGGAGTACAGTAGAGATAGAGTACATTGGAGCACAGTAGAGGTAGAGTACAGTGGAGCACAGTAGAGGTAGAGTAGAGTGGAGCACAGTAGAGGTAGAGTACAGTGGAGTACAGTAGAGGTAGTGTACAGTGGAACACAGTAGAGGTAGAGTACAGTGGAGCACAGTAGAGGTAGAGTACAGTGGAGTATAGTAGAGGTAGAGTAGAGTAGAGCACAGTAGAGATAGAGTACAGCAGAGCACAGTAGAGGTAGAGTACAGTGGAGCACAGTAGAGGAAGAGTACAGTGGAGTACAGTAGAGGTAGAGTAGAGTGGAGCACATTAGAGGTGGAGTAGAGTAGAGTACAGTAGAGGTAGAGTACAGCGGAGTACAGTAGAAGTAGAGTAAAGTGGAGCACAGTAGAGGTAGAGTAGAGCGGAGTACAGTAGAGGTAGAGTACAGTGGAGTACAGTAGAGGTAGAGTACAGTGGAGTAGAGTAGAGAAAGAGTACAGTGGAGCACAGCAGAGGTAGAGTACAGTGGATCACAGTAGAGATAGAGTACAGTGGAGTACAGTGGAGCACAGTAGAAGTAGAGTACAGTGGAGCTAAGTAGAAATAGATTACAGTGGAGTACAGTAGAGATAGAGTACAGTGGAGTACAGTAGAGGTAGAGTACAGTGGAGCACAGTAGAGTAGAGTAGAGATAGAGCACAGTGGAGCAAAGCAGAGGTAGAGTAGAGTGGAGTACAGTAGAGGTAGAGTACAGTGGAGTACAGTAGAGAGAGAGTACAGTGGAGCACAGTAGAGATAGAGTACAGTAGAGCCAAGTAGAGGTAGAGTACAGTGGAGTACAGTAGAGATAGAGTACAGTGGAGCACAGTAGAGATAGAGTACAATGGAGTACAGTAGAGGAAGAGTACAGTGGAGTACAGTGGAGCACAGTAGAGGTGGAGAACAGTAGAGTATAGCAGAGGTAGAGTACAGTGGAGTACAATATAGATAGAGTACAGTGGAGTAGAGTAGTGATAGAGTACAGTGGAGCATAGCAGAGGTAGTGTACAGTGGATCACAGTAGAGATAGAGTACAGTGGAGTACAGTGGAGAACAGTAGAGGTAGAGTACAGTGGAGAACAGTAGAGATAGAGTACAGTGGAGTACAGTAGAGGTAGAGTACAGTGGAGCCCAGTAGAGATAGAGTACAGTGGAGTACAGTAGAGGTAGAGTACAGTGGAGCACAGTAGAGGTAGAGTACAGTGGAGCACAGTAGAGGTAGAGTACAGTGGAGCACAGTAGAGGTAGAGTACAGTGGAGTACAGTAGAGGTAGTGTACAGTGGAGCACAGTAGAGGTAGAGTACAGTGGAGCACAGTAGAGGTAGAGTACAGTAGAGCAAAGTAGAGGTAGAGTACAGTGGAGCACAGTAGAGATAGAGTACAGTGGAGTACAGTGGAGCACAGTAGAGGTAGAGTACATTGGAGTACAATAAAGATAGAGTACAGTGGAGTAGAGTAGAGATAGAGTACTGTGGAGCACAGCAGAGGTAGAGTACAGTGGATCACAGTAGAGATAGAGTACAGTGGAGTACAGTGGAGCACAGTAGAGGTAGAGTACAGTGGAGAACAGTAGAGATAGAGTACAGTGGAGTACAGTAGAGGTAGAGTACAGTGGAGCACAGTAGAGATAGAGTACAGTGGAGTACAGTAGAGGTAGAGTACAGTGGAGCACAGTAGAGGTAGACTACAGTGGAGTACAGTAGAGGTAGAGTACAGTGGAGCACAGTAGAGGTAGGGTACAGTGGGGCACAGTAGAGGCAGAGTAGAGTGGGGTACAGTAGAAATAGAGTACGATGGAGCACAGTAGAGTACAGTAGAGCACAGTAGAGGTAGAGTACAGTGGAGCACAGTAGAGATAGAGTGCATTGGAGTACAGTAGAGGAAGAGTACAGTGGAGTACAGTGGAGCACAGTAGAGGTGGAGTACAGTAGAGTACAGTAGAGGTAGAGTACAGTGGAGTACAATAGAGATAGAGTACAATGGAGTAGAGTAGAGATAGAGTACAGTGGAGCACAGCAGAGGTAGAGTACAGTGGATCACAGTAGAGATAGAGTACAGTAGAGCCAAGTAGAGGTAGAGTACAGTGGAGTACAATAGAGATAGAGTACAGTGGAGCACAGTAGAGGTAGAGTACAGTGGAGCACAGTAGAGGTAGAGTAGAGTGGAGCACAGTAGAGGTAGAGTACAGTGGAGTACAGTAGAGGTAGTGTACAGTGGAGCACAGTAGAGGTAGAGTACAGTGGAGTATAGTAGAGGTAGAGTACAGTAGAGCACAGTAGAGATAGAGTACAGCAGAGCACAGTAGAGGTAGAGTACAGTGGAGCACAGTAGAGGTAGAGTACAGTGGAGCACAGTAGAGTAGAGTAGAGATAGAGCACAGTGGAGCACAGCAGAGGTAGAGTAGAGTGGAGTACAGTAGAGGTAGAGTACAGTGGAGTACAGTAGAGAGAGAGTACAGTGGAGCACAGTAGAGATAGAGTACAGTAGAGCCAAGTAGAGGTAGAGTACAGTGGAGTACAGTAAAGGTAGAGCACAGTGGAGCACTCTAGAGGTAGAGTACAGTGGAGTACAGTAGAGATAGAGTACATTGGAGCACAGTAGAGGTAGAGTACAGTGGAGCACAGTAGAGGTAGAGTAGAGTGGAGCACAGTAGAGGTAGAGTACAGTGGAGTACAGTAGAGGTAGTGTACAGTGGAGCACAGTAGAGGTAGAGTACAGTGGAGTATAGTAGAGGTAGAGTACAGTAGAGCACAGTAGAGATAGAGTACAGCAGAGCACAGTAGAGGTAGAGTACAGTGGAGCACAGTAGAGGAAGAGTACAGTGGAGTACAGTAGAGGTAGAGTAGAGTGGAGCACATTAGAGGTGGAGTAGAGTAGAGTACAGTAGAGGTAGAGTACAGCGGAGTACAGTAGAAGTAGAGTAAAGTGGAGCACAGTAGAGGTAGAGTAGAGCGGAGTACAGTAGAGGTAGAGTACAGTGGAGTACAGTAGAGGTAGAGTACAGTGGAGTAGAGTAGAGAAAGAGTACAGTGGAGCACAGCAGAGGTAGAGTACAGTGGATCACAGTAGAGATAGAGTACAGTGGAGTACAGTGGAGCACAGTAGAAGTAGAGTACAGTGGAGCTAAGTAGAAATAGATTACAGTGGAGTACAGTAGAGATAGAGTACAGTGGAGTACAGTAGAGGTAGAGTACAGTGGAGCACAGTAGAGTAGAGTAGAGATAGAGCACAGTGGAGCAAAGCAGAGGTAGAGTAGAGTGGAGTACAGTAGAGGTAGAGTACAGTGGAGTACAGTAGAGAGAGAGTACAGTGGAGCACAGTAGAGATAGAGTACAGTAGAGCCAAGTAGAGGTAGAGTACAGTGGAGTACAGTAGAGATAGAGTACAGTGGAGCACAGTAGAGATAGAGTACAGTGGAGTACAATAGAGGTAGAGTACAGTGGAGCACAGTAGAGGTAGAGTACAGTGGAGCAAAGTAGAGGTAGAGTAGAGTGGAGCACAGTAGAGATAGAGTACAGTGGAGTAGAGTAGAGATAGAGTACAGTAGAGTAGAGTAGAGGTAGAGTACAGTGGAGTACAGTAGAGATAGAGTACAGTGGAGTAGAGTAGAGATAGAGTACAGTGGAGTAGAGTAGAGATAGAGTACATTGGAGTATAGTTGAGGTAGAGTACAGTGGAGCAAAATAGAGGTAGAGTAGAGTGGAGTATATTTGAGGTAGACTACAGTGGAATACAGTAGATGTAGAGTACAGTAGAGCACAGTAGAGGTGAAATACAATGGAGTACAGTAGAGGTAGAGTACAGTGGAGTACAGTAGAGATAGAGTACAGTGGAGCACAGTAGAGGTAGAGTACAGTGGAGTACAGTAGAGTTAGAGTACAGTGGAGCACAGTAGAGGTAGAGTACAGTGGAGTAAAGTGGAGCACAGTAGAGGTGGAGTACAGTAGAGTACAGTAGAGGAGGGGTACAGTGGACTACAGTAGAGATAGAGTACAGTGGAGTAGAGTAGAGATAGAGTACAGTGGAGTAGAGTAGAGATAGAGCACAGTGGAGCACAGCAGAGGTAGAGTACAGTGGAGCACAGTAGAGGTAGAGTACAGTGGAGTACAATGGAGCACAGTAGAGGTGGAGTACAGTAGAGTACAGTAGAGGTAGAGTACAGTGGAGTACAGTAGAGATAGAGTACAGTGGAGTAGAGTAGAGATAGAGTACAGTGGAGTAGAGTAGAGATAGAGCACAGTGGAGCACAGCAGAGGTAGAGTAGAGTGGAGTACAGTAGAGGTAGAGTACAGTGGAGTACAGTAGAGAGAGAGTACAGTGGAGCACAGTAGAGATAGAGTACAGTAGAGCCAAGTAGAGGTAGAGTACAGTGGAGTACAGTAGAGGTAGAGCACAGTGGAGCACTGTAGAGGTAGAGTACAGTGGAGTACAGTAGAGATAGAGTACATTGGAGCACAGTAGAGGTAGAGTACAGTGGAGCACAGTAGAGGTAGAGTAGAGTGGAGCAGAGTAGAGGTAGAGTACAGTGGAGTACAGTAGAGGTAGTGTACAGTGGAGCACAGTAGAGGTAGAGTACAGTGGAGCACAGTAGAGGTAGAGTACAGTGGAGTATAGTAGAGGTAGAGTACAGTAGAGCACATTAGAGATAGAGTACAGCAGAGCACAGTAGAGGTAGAGTACAGTGGAGCACAGTAGAGGAAGAGTACAGTGTAGTACAGTAGAGATAGAGTACAGTGGAGTACAGTAGAGATAGAGTACAGTCGAACACAGTAGAGATAAGTGCAGTGGAGTATAGTAGAGGTAGAGTACATTGGAGTACAGTAGAGGTAGAGTGCAGTGGAGTACAGTAGAGGTAGAGTAGAGTGGAGCAAATTAGAGGTGGAGTAGAGTAGAGTACAGTAGAGGTAGAGTACAGCAGAGTACAGTAGAAGTAGAGTAAAGTGGAGCACAGTAGAGGTAGAATAGAGTGGAGTACAGTAGAGGTAGAGTACAGTGGAGTACAGTACAGGTAGAGTACAGTGGAGTAGAGTAGAGAAAGAGTACAGTGGAGCACAGCAGAGGTAGAGTACAGTGGATCACAGTAGAGATAGAGTACAGTGGAGTACAGTGGAGCACAGTAGAAGTAGAGTACAGTGGAGCACAGTAGAAATAGATTACAGTGGAGTACAGTAGAGATAGAGTACAGTGGAGTACAGTAGATGTAGAGTACAGTGGAGCACAGTAGAGTAGAGTAGAGATAGAGCACAGTGGAACACAGCAGAGGTAGAGTAGAGTGGAGTACAGTAGAGGTAGAGTACAGTGGAGTACAGTAGAGAGAGAGTACAGTGGAGCACAGTAGAGATAGAGTACAGTAGAGCCAAGTAGAGGTAGAGTACAGTGGAGTACAATAGAGATAGAGTACAGTGGAGCACAGTAGAGATAGAGTACAGTGGAGTACAGTAGAGGTAGAGTACAGTGGAGCACAGTAGAGGTAGATTACAGTGGAGCACAGTAGAGGTAGAGTAGAGTGGAGCACAGTAGAGGTAGAGTACAGTGGAGCACAGTAGAGATAGAGTACAGCAGAGCACAGTAGAGGTAGAGTACAGTGGAGCACAGTAGAGGTAGAGTACAGTGGAGCACAGTAGAGTAGAGTAGAGATAGAGCACAGTGGAGCACAGCAGAGGTAGAGTAGAGTGGAGTACAGTAGAGGTAGAGTACAGTGGAGTACAGTAGAGAGAGAGTACAGTGGAGCACAGTAGAGATAGAGTACAGTAGAGCCAAGTAGAGGTAGAGTACAGTGGAGTACAGTAGAGGTAGAGCACAGTGGAGCACTGTAGAGGTAGAGTACAGTGGAGTACAGTAGAGATAGAGTACATTGGAGCACAGTAGAGGTAGAGTACAGTGGAGTACAGTAGAGGTAGTGTACAGTGGAGCACAGTAGAGGTAGAGTACAGTGGAGCACAGTAGAGGTAGAGTACAGTGGAGTATAGTAGAGGTAGAGTACAGTGGAGTACAGTAGAGATAGAGTACAGTGGAGTACAGTAGAGAGAGAGTACAGTGGAGCACAGTAGAGATAGAGTACAGTAGAGCCAAGTAGAGGTAGAGTACAGTGGAGTACAGTAGAGATAGAGTACAGTGGAGCACAGTAGAGATAGAGTACAATGGAGTACAGTAGAGGAAGAGTACAGTGGAGTACAGTGGAGCACAGTAGAGGTGGAGAACAGTAGAGTATAGCAGAGGTAGAGTACAGTGGAGTACAATATAGATAGAGTACAGTGGAGTAGAGTAGTGATAGAGTACAGTGGAGCATAGCAGAGGTAGTGTACAGTGGATCACAGTAGAGATAGAGTACAGTGGAGTACAGTGGAGAACAGTAGAGGTAGAGTACAGTGGAGAACAGTAGAGATAGAGTACAGTGGAGTACAGTAGAGGTAGAGTACAGTGGAGCCCAGTAGAGATAGAGTACAGTGGAGTACAGTAGAGGTAGAGTACAGTGGAGCACAGTAGAGGTAGAGTACAGTGGAGCACAGTAGAGGTAGAGTACAGTGGAGCACAGTAGAGGTAGAGTACAGTGGAGTACAGTAGAGGTAGTGTACAGTGGAGCACAGTAGAGGTAGAGTACAGTGGAGCACAGTAGAGGTAGAGTACAGTAGAGCAAAGTAGAGGTAGAGTACAGTGGAGCACAGTAGAGATAGAGTACAGTGGAGTACAGTGGAGCACAGTAGAGGTAGAGTACATTGGAGTACAATAAAGATAGAGTACAGTGGAGTAGAGTAGAGATAGAGTACTGTGGAGCACAGCAGAGGTAGAGTACAGTGGATCACAGTAGAGATAGAGTACAGTGGAGCACAGTAGAGGTAGAGTACAGTGGAGAACAGTAGAGATAGAGTACAGTGGAGTACAGTAGAGGTAGAGTACAGTGGAGCACAGTAGAGATAGAGTACAGTGGAGTACAGTAGAGGTAGAGTACAGTGGAGCACAGTAGAGGTAGACTACAGTGGAGTACAGTAGAGGTAGAGTACAGTGGAGCACAGTAGAGGTAGGGTACAGTGGGGCACAGTAGAGGCAGAGTAGAGTGGGGTACAGTAGAAATAGAGTACGATGGAGCACAGTAGAGTACAGTAGAGCACAGTAGAGGTAGAGTACAGTGGAGCACAGTAGAGATAGAGTACATTGGAGTACAGTAGAGGAAGTGTACAGTGGAGTACAGTGGAGCACAGTAGAGGTGGAGTACAGTAGAGTACAGTAGAGGTAGAGTACAGTGGAGTACAATAGAGATAGAGTACAATGGAGTAGAGTAGAGATAGAGTACAGTGGAGCACAGCAGAGGTAGAGTACAGTGGATCACAGTAGAGATAGAGTACAGTAGAGCCAAGTAGAGGTAGAGTACAGTGGAGTACAATAGAGATAGAGTACAGTGGAGCACAGTAGAGGTAGAGTACAGTGGAGCACAGTAGAGGTAGAGTAGAGTGGAGCACAGTAGAGGTAGAGTACAGTGGAGTACAGTAGAGGTAGTGTACAGTGGAGCACAGTAGAGGTAGAGTACAGTGGAGTATAGTAGAGGTAGAGTACAGTAGAGCACAGTAGAGATAGAGTACAGCAGAGCACAGTAGAGGTAGAGTACAGTGGAGCACAGTAGAGGTAGAGTACAGTGGAGCACAGTAGAGTAGAGTAGAGATAGAGCACAGTGGAGCACAGCAGAGGTAGAGTAGAGTGGAGTACAGTAGAGGTAGAGTACAGTGGAGTACAGTAGAGAGAGAGTACAGTGGAGCACAGTAGAGATAGAGTACAGTAGAGCCAAGTAGAGGTAGAGTACAGTGGAGTACAGTAAAGGTAGAGCACAGTGGAGCACTGTAGAGGTAGAGTACAGTGGAGTACAGTAGAGATAGAGTACATTGGAGCACAGTAGAGGTAGAGTACAGTGGAGCACAGTAGAGGTAGAGTAGAGTGGAGCACAGTAGAGGTAGAGTACAGTGGAGTACAGTAGAGGTAGTGTACAGTGGAGCACAGTAGAGGTAGAGTACAGTGGAGTATAGTAGAGGTAGAGTACAGTAGAGCACAGTAGAGATAGAGTACAGCAGAGCACAGTAGAGGTAGAGTACAGTGGAGCACAGTAGAGGAAGAGTACAGTGGAGTACAGTAGAGGTAGAGTAGAGTGGAGCACATTAGAGGTGGAGTAGAGTAGAGTACAGTAGAGGTAGAGTACAGCGGAGTACAGTAGAAGTAGAGTAAAGTGGAGCACAGTAGAGGTAGAGTAGAGCGGAGTACAGTAGAGGTAGAGTACAGTGGAGTACAGTAGAGGTAGAGTACAGTGGAGTAGAGTAGAGAAAGAGTACAGTGGAGCACAGCAGAGGTAGAGTACAGTGGATCACAGTAGAGATAGAGTACAGTGGAGTACAGTGGAGCACAGTAGAAGTAGAGTACAGTGGAGCTAAGTAGAAATAGATTACAGTGGAGTACAGTAGAGATAGAGTACAGTGGAGTACAGTAGAGGTAGAGTACAGTGGAGCACAGTAGAGTAGAGTAGAGATAGAGCACAGTGGATCAAAGCAGAGGTAGAGTAGAGTGGAGTACAGTAGAGGTAGAGTACAGTGGAGTACAGTAGAGAGAGAGTACAGTGGAGCACAGTAGAGATAGAGTACAGTAGAGCCAAGTAGAGGTAGAGTACAGTGGAGTACAGTAGAGATAGAGTACAGTGGAGCACAGTAGAGATAGAGTACAGTGGAGTACAATAGAGGTAGAGTACAGTGGAGCACAGTAGAGGTAGAGTACAGTGGAGCAAAGTAGAGGTAGAGTAGAGTGGAGCACAGTAGAGATAGAGTACAGTGGAGTAGAGTAGAGATAGAGTACAGTAGAGTAGAGTAGAGGTAGAGTACAGTGGAGTACAGTAGAGATAGAGTACAGTGGAGTAGAGTAGAGATAGAGTACAGTGGAGTAGAGTAGAGATAGAGTACAGTGGAGTATAGTTGAGGTAGAGTACAGTGGAGCAAAGTAGAGGTAGAGTAGAGTGGAGTATATTTGAGGTAGACTACAGTGGAATACAGTAGATGTAGAGTACAGTAGAGCACAGTAGAGGTGAAATACAATGGAGTACAGTAGAGGTAGAGTACAGTGGAGTACAGTAGAGATAGAGTACAGTGGAGCACAGTAGAGGTAGAGTACAGTGGAGTACAGTAGAGTTAGAGTACAGTGGAGCACAGTAGAGGTAGAGTACAGTGGAGTAAAGTGGAGCACAGTAGAGGTGGAGTACAGTAGAGTACAGTAGAGGAGGGGTACAGTGGACTACAGTAGAGATAGAGTACAGTGGAGTAGAGTAGAGATAGAGTACAGTGGAGTAGAGTAGAGATAGAGCACAGTGGAGCACAGCAGAGGTAGAGTACAGTGGAGCACAGTAGAGGTAGAGTACAGTGGAGTACAATGGAGCACAGTAGAGGTGGAGTACAGTAGAGTACAGTAGAGGTAGAGTACAGTGGAGTACAGTAGAGATAGAGTACAGTGGAGTAGAGTAGAGATAGAGTACAGTGGAGTAGAGTAGAGATAGAGCACAGTGGAGCACAGCAGAGGTAGAGTAGAGTGGAGTACAGTAGAAGTAGAGTACAGTGGAGTACAGTAGAGAGAGAGTACAGTGGAGCACAGTAGAGATAGAGTACAGTAGAGCCAAGTAGAGGTAGAGTACAGTGGAGTACAGTAGAGGTAGAGCACAGTGGAGCACTGTAGAGGTAGAGTACAGTGGAGTACAGTAGAGATAGAGTACATTGGAGCACAGTAGAGGTAGAGTACAGTGGAGCACAGTAGAGGTAGAGTAGAGTGGAGCAGAGTAGAGGTAGAGTACAGTGGAGTACAGTAGAGGTAGTGTACAGTGGAGCACAGTAGAGGTAGAGTACAGTGGAGCACAGTAGAGGTAGAGTACAGTGGAGTATAGTAGAGGTAGAGTACAGTAGAGCACAGTAGAGATAGAGTACAGCAGAGCACAGTAGAGGTAGAGTACAGTGGAGCACAGTAGAGGAAGAGTACAGTGTAGTACAGTAGAGATAGAGTACAGTGGAGTACAGTAGAGATAGAGTACAGTCGAACACAGTAGAGATAAGTGCAGTGGAGTATAGTAGAGGTAGAGTACATAGGAGTACAGTAGAGGTAGAGTGCAGTGGAGTACAGTAGAGGTAGAGTAGAGTGGAGCAAATTAGAGGTGGAGTAGAGTAGAGTACAGTAGAGGTAGAGTACAGCAGAGTACAGTAGAAGTAGAGTAAAGTGGAGCACAGTAGAGGTAGAATAGAGTGGAGTACAGTAGAGGTAGAGTACAGTGGAGTACAGTACAGGTAGAGTACAGTGGAGTAGAGTAGAGAAAGAGTACAGTGGAGCACAGCAGAGGTAGAGTACAGTGGATCACAGTAGAGATAGAGTACAGTAGAGTACAGTGGAGCACAGTAGAAGTAGAGTACAGTGGAGCACAGTAGAAATAGATTACAGTGGAGTACAGTAGAGATAGAGTACAGTGGAGTACAGTAGATGTAGAGTGCAGTGGAGCACAGTAGAGTAGAGTAGAGATAGAGCACAGTGGAACACAGCAGAGGTAGAGTAGAGTGGAGTACAGTAGAGGTAGAGTACAGTGGAGCACAGTAGAGGTAGAGTACAGTGGATCACAGTAGAGATAGAGTACAGCAGAGCCAAGTAGAGGTAGAGTACAGTGGAGTACAATAGAGATAGAGTACAGTGGAGCACAGTAGAGATAGAGTACAGTGGAGTACAGTAGAGGTAGAGTACAGTGGAGCACAGTAAAGGTAGAGTACAGTGGAGCACAGTAGAGGTAGAGTAGAGTGGAGCACAGTAGAGGTAGAGTACAGTGGAGTACAGTAGAGGTAGTGTACAGTGGAGCACAGTAGAGGTAGAGTACAGTGGAGTATAGTAGAGGTAGATTACAGTAGAGCACAGTAGAGATAGAGTACAGCAGAGCACAGTAGAGGTAGAGTACAGTGGAGCACAGTAGAGGTAGAGTACAGTGGAGCACAGTAGAGTAGAGTAGAGATAGAGCACAGTGGAGCACAGCAGAGGTAGAGTAGAGTGGAGTACAGTAGAGGTAGAGTACAGTGGAGTACAGTAGAGAGAGAGTACAGTGGAGCACAGTAGAGATAGAGTACAGTAGAGCCAAGTAGAGGTAGAGTACAGTGGAGTACAGTAGAGGTAGAGCACAGTGGAGCACTGTAGAGGTAGAGTACAGTGGAGTACAGTAGAGATAGAGTACATTGGAGCACAGTAGAGGTAGAGTACAGTGGAGCACAGTAGAGGTAGAGTAGAGTGGAGCACAGTAGAGGTAGAGTACAGTGGAGTACAGTAGAGGTAGTGTACAGTGGAACACAGTAGAGGTAGAGTACAGTGGAGCACAGTAGAGGTAGAGTACAGTGGAGTATAGTAGTGGTAGAGTACAGTAGAGCACAGTAGAGATAGAGTACAGCAGAGCACAGTAGAGGTAGAGTACAGTGGAGCACAGTAGAGGAAGAGTACAGTGGAGTACAGTAGAGGTAGAGTAGAGTGGAGCACATTAGAGGTGGAGTAGAGTAGAGTACAGTAGAGGTAGAGTACAGCGGAGTACAGTAGAAGTAGAGTAAAGTGGAGCACAGTAGAGGTAGAGTAGAGCGGAGTACAGTAGAGGTAGAGTACAGTGGAGTACAGTAGAGGTAGAGTACAGTGGAGTAGAGTAGAGAAAGAGTACAGTGGAGCACAGCAGAGGTAGAGTACAGTGGATCACAGTAGAGATAGAGTACAGTGGAGTACAGTGGAGCACAGTAGAAGTAGAGTACAGTGGAGCTAAGTAGAAATAGATTACAGTGGAGTACAGTAGAGATAGAGTACAGTGGAGTACAGTAGAGGTAGAGTACAGTGGAGCACAGTAGAGTAGAGTAGAGATAGAGCACAGTGGAGCAAAGCAGAGGTAGAGTAGAGTGGAGTACAGTAGAGGTAGAGTACAGTGGAGTACAGTAGAGAGAGAGTACAGTGGAGCACAGTAGAGATAGAGTACAGTAGAGCCAAGTAGAGGTAGAGTACAGTGGAGTACAGTAGAGATAGAGTACAGTGGAGCACAGTAGAGATAGAGTACAATGGAGTACAGTAGAGGAAGAGTACAGTGGAATACAGTGGAGCACAGTAGAGGTGGAGAACAGTAGAGTATAGCAGAGGTAGAGTACAGTGGAGTACAATATAGATAGAGTACAGTGGAGTAGAGTAGTGATAGAGTACAGTGGAGCATAGCAGAGGTAGTGTACAGTGGATCACAGTAGAGATAGAGTACAGTGGAGTACAGTGGAGAACAGTAGAGGTAGAGTACAGTGGAGAACAGTAGAGATAGAGTACAGTGGAGTACAGTAGAGGTAGAGTACAGTGGAGCCCAGTAGAGATAGAGTACAGTGGAGTACAGTAGAGGTAGCGTACAGTGGAGCACAGTAGAGGTAGAGTACAGTGGAGCACATTAGAGGTAGAGTACAGTGGAGCACAGTAGAGGTAGAGTACAGTGGAGTACAGTAGAGGTAGTGTACAGTGGAGCACAGTAGAGGTAGAGTACAGTGGAGCACAGTAGAGGTAGAGTACAGTAGAGCAAAGTAGAGGTAGAGTACAGTGGAGCACAGTAGAGATAGAGTACAGTGGAGTACAGTGGAGCACAGTAGAGGTAGAGTACATTGGAGTACAATAAAGATAGAGTACAGTGGAGTAGAGTAGAGATAGAGTACTGTGGAGCACAGCAGAGGTAGAGTACAGTGGATCACAGTAGAGATAGAGTACAGTGGAGTACAGTGGAGCACAGTAGAGGTAGAGTACAGTGGAGAACAGTAGAGATAGAGTACAGTGGAGTACAGTAGAGGTAGAGTACAGTGGAGCACAGTAGAGATAGAGTACAGTGGAGTACAGTAGAGGTAGAGTACAGTGGAGCACAGTAGAGGTAGACTACAGTGGAGTACAGTAGAGGTAGAGTACAGTGGAGCACAGTAGAGGTAGGGTACAGTGGGGCACAGTAGAGGCAGAGTAGAGTGGGGTACAGTAGAAATAGAGTACGATGGAGCACAGTAGAGTACAGTAGAGCACAGTAGAGGTAGAGTACAGTGGAGCACAGTAGAGATAGAGTACATTGGAGTACAGTAGAGGAAGAGTACAGTGGAGTACAGTGGAGCACAGTAGAGGTGGAGTACAGTAGAGTACAGTAGAGGTAGAGTACAGTGGAGTACAATAGAGATAGAGTACAATGGAGTAGAGTAGAGATAGAGTACAGTGGAGCACAGCAGAGGTAGAGTACAGTGGATCACAGTAGAGATAGAGTACAGTAGAGCCAAGTAGAGGTAGAGTACAGTGGAGTACAATAGAGATAGAGTACAGTGGAGCACAGTAGAGGTAGAGTACAGTGGAGCACAGTAGAGGTAGAGTAGAGTGGAGCACAGTAGAGGTAGAGTACAGTGGAGTACAGTAGAGGTAGTGTACAGTGGAGCACAGTAGAGGTAGAGTACAGTGGAGTATAGTAGAGGTAGAGTACAGTAGAGCACAGTAGAGATAGAGTACAGCAGAGCACAGTAGAGGTAGAGTACAGTGGAGTACAGTAGAGTAGAGTAGAGATAGAGCACAGTGGAGCACAGCAGAGGTAGAGTAGAGTGGAGTACAGTAGAGGTAGAGTACAGTGGAGTACAGTAGAGGTAGAGTACAGTGGAGCACAGTAGAGGTAGAGTACAGTGGAGCACAGTAGAGTAGAGTAGAGATAGAGCACAGTGGAGCACAGCAGAGGTAGAGTAGAGTGGAGTACAGTAGAGGTAGAGTACAGTGGAGTACAGTAGAGAGAGAGTACAGTGGAGCACAGTAGAGATAGAGTACAGTAGAGCCAAGTAGAGGTAGAGTACAGTGGAGTACAGTAAAGGTAGAGCACAGTGGAGCACTCTAGAGGTAGAGTACAGTGGAGTACAGTAGAGATAGAGTACATTGGAGCACAGTAGAGGTAGAGTACAGTGGAGCACAGTAGAGGTAGAGTAGAGTGGAGCACAGTAGAGGTAGAGTACAGTGGAGTACAGTAGAGGTAGTGTACAGTGGAGCACAGTAGAGGTAGAGTACAGTGGAGTATAGTAGAGGTAGAGTACAGTAGAGCACAGTAGAGATAGAGTACAGCAGAGCACAGTAGAGGTAGAGTACAGTGGAGCACAGTAGAGGAAGAGTACAGTGGAGTACAGTAGAGGTAGAGTAGAGTGGAGCACATTAGAGGTGGAGTAGAGTAGAGTACAGTAGAGGTAGAGTACAGCGGAGTACAGTAGAAGTAGAGTAAAGTGGAGCACAGTAGAGGTAGAGTAGAGCGGAGTACAGTAGAGGTAGAGTACAGTGGAGTACAGTACAGGTAGAGTACAGTGGAGTAGAGTAGAGAAAGAGTACAGTGGAGCACAGCAGAGGTAGAGTACAGTGGATCACAGTAGAGATAGAGTACAGTGGAGTACAGTGGAGCACAGTAGAAGTAGAGTACAGTGGAGCACAGTAGAAATAGATTACAGTGGAGTACAGTAGAGATAGAGTACAGTGGAGTACAGTAGATGTAGAGTACAGTGGAGCACAGTAGAGTAGAGTAGAGATAGAGCACAGTGGAACACAGCAGAGGTAGAGTAGAGTGGAGTACAATAGAGGTAGAGTACAGTGGAGTACAGTAGAGAGAGAGTACAGTGGAGCACAGTAGAGATAGAGTACAGTAGAGCCAAGTAGAGGTAGAGTACAGTGGAGTACAATAGAGATAGAGTACAGTGGAGCACAGTAGAGATAGAGTACAGTGGAGTACAGTAGAGGTAGAGTACAGTGGAGCACAGTAGAGGTAGAGTACAGTGGAGCACAGTAGAGGTAGAGTAGAGTGGAGCACAGTAGAGGTAGAGTACAGTGGAGCACAGTAGAGATAGAGTACAGCAGAGCACAGTAGAGGTAGAGTACAGTGGAGCACAGTAGAGGTAGAGTACAGTGGAGCACAGTAGAGTAGAGTAGAGATAGAGCACAGTGGAGCACAGCAGAGGTAGAGTAGAGTGGAGTACAGTAGAGGTAGAGTACAGTGGAGTACAGTAGAGAGAGAGTACAGTGGAGCACAGTAGAGATAGAGTACAGTAGAGCCAAGTAGAGGTAGAGTACAGTGGAGTACAGTAGAGGTAGAGCACAGTGGAGCACTGTAGAGGTAGAGTACAGTGGAGTACAGTAGAGATAGAGTACATTGGAGCACAGTAGAGGTAGAGTACAGTGGAGTACAGTAGAGGTAGTGTACAGTGGAGCACAGTAGAGGTAGAGTACAGTGGAGCACAGTAGAGGTAGAGTACAGTGGAGTATAGTAGAGGTAGAGTACAGTGGAGTACAGTAGAGATAGAGTACAGTGGAGTACAGTAGAGAGAGAGTACAGTGGAGCACAGTAGAGATAGAGTACAGTAGAGCCAAGTAGAGGTAGAGTACAGTGGAGTACAGTAGAGATAGAGTACAGTGGAGCACAGTAGAGATAGAGTACAATGGAGTACAGTAGAGGAAGAGTACAGTGGAGTACAGTGGAGCACAGTAGAGGTGGAGAACAGTAGAGTATAGCAGAGGTAGAGTACAGTGGAGTACAATATAGATAGAGTACAGTGGAGTAGAGTAGTGATAGAGTACAGTGGAGCATAGCAGAGGTAGTGTACAGTGGATCACAGTAGAGATAGAGTACAGTGGAGTACAGTGGAGAACAGTAGAGGTAGAGTACAGTGGAGAACAGTAGAGATAGAGTACAGTGGAGTACAGTAGAGGTAGAGTACAGTGGAGCCCAGTAGATATAGAGTACAGTGGAGTACAGTAGAGGTAGAGTACAGTGGAGCACAGTAGAGGTAGAGTACAGTGGAGCACAGTAGAGGTAGAGTACAGTGGAGCACAGTAGAGGTAGAGTACAGTGGAGTACAGTAGAGGTAGTGTACAGTGGAGCACAGTAGAGGTAGAGTACAGTGGAGCACAGTAGAGGTAGAGTACAGTAGAGCAAAGTAGAGGTAGAGTACAGTGGAGCACAGTAGAGATAGAGTACAGTGGAGTACAGTGGAGCACAGTAGAGGTAGAGTACATTGGAGTACAATAAAGATAGAGTACAGTGGAGTAGAGTAGAGATAGAGTACTGTGGAGCACAGCAGAGGTAGAGTACAGTGGATCACAGTAGAGATAGAGTACAGTGGAGCACAGTAGAGGTAGAGTACAGTGGAGAACAGTAGAGATAGAGTACAGTGGAGTACAGTAGAGGTAGAGTACAGTGGAGCACAGTAGAGATAGAGTACAGTGGAGTACAGTAGAGGTAGAGTACAGTGGAGCACAGTAGAGGTAGACTACAGTGGAGTACAGTAGAGGTAGAGTACAGTGGAGCACAGTAGAGGTAGGGTACAGTGGGGCACAGTAGAGGCAGAGTAGAGTGGGGTACAGTAGAAATAGAGTACGATGGAGCACAGTAGAGTACAGTAGAGCACAGTAGAGGTAGAGTACAGTGGAGCACAGTAGAGATAGAGTACATTGGAGTACAGTAGAGGAAGAGTACAGTGGAGTACAGTGGAGCACAGTAGAGGTGGAGTACAGTAGAGTACAGTAGAGGTAGAGTACAGTGGAGTACAATAGAGATAGAGTACAATGGAGTAGAGTAGAGATAGAGTACAGTGGAGCACAGCAGAGGTAGAGTACAGTGGATCACAGTAGAGATAGAGTACAGTAGAGCCAAGTAGAGGTAGAGTACAGTGGAGTACAATAGAGATAGAGTACAGTGGAGCACAGTAGAGGTAGAGTACAGTGGAGCACAGTAGAGGTAGAGTAGAGTGGAGCACAGTAGAGGTAGAGTACAGTGGAGTACAGTAGAGGTAGTGTACAGTGGAGCACAGTAGAGGTAGAGTACAGTGGAGTATAGTAGAGGTAGAGTACAGTAGAGCACAGTAGAGATAGAGTACAGCAGAGCACAGTAGAGGTAGAGTACAGTGGAGCACAGTAGAGGTAGAGTACAGTGGAGCACAGTAGAGTAGAGTAGAGATAGAGCACAGTGGAGCACAGCAGAGGTAGAGTAGAGTGGAGTACAGTAGAGGTAGAGTACAGTGGAGTACAGTAGAGAGAGAGTACAGTGGAGCACAGTAGAGATAGAGTACAGTAGAGCCAAGTAGAGGTAGAGTACAGTGGAGTACAGTAAAGGTAGAGCACAGTGGAGCACTGTAGAGGTAGAGTACAGTGGAGTACAGTAGAGATAGAGTACATTGGAGCACAGTAGAGGTAGAGTACAGTGGAGCACAGTAGAGGTAGAGTAGAGTGGAGCACAGTAGAGGTAGAGTACAGTGGAGTACAGTAGAGGTAGTGTACAGTGGAGCACAGTAGAGGTAGAGTACAGTGGAGTATAGTAGAGGTAGAGTACAGTAGAGCACAGTAGAGATAGAGTACAGCAGAGCACAGTAGAGGTAGAGTACAGTGGAGCACAGTAGAGGAAGAGTACAGTGGAGTACAGTAGAGGTAGAGTAGAGTGGAGCACATTAGAGGTGGAGTAGAGTAGAGTACAGTAGAGGTAGAGTACAGCGGAGTACAGTAGAAGTAGAGTAAAGTGGAGCACAGTAGAGGTAGAGTAGAGCGGAGTACAGTAGAGGTAGAGTACAGTGGAGTACAGTAGAGGTAGAGTACAGTGGAGTAGAGTAGAGAAAGAGTACAGTGGAGCACAGCAGAGGTAGAGTACAGTGGATCACAGTAGAGATAGAGTACAGTGGAGTACAGTGGAGCACAGTAGAAGTAGAGTACAGTGGAGCTAAGTAGAAATAGATTACAGTGGAGTACAGTAGAGATAGAGTACAGTGGAGTACAGTAGAGGTAGAGTACAGTGGAGCACAGTAGAGTAGAGTAGAGATAGAGCACAGTGGAGCAAAGCAGAGGTAGAGTAGAGTGGAGTACAGTAGAGGTAGAGTACAGTGGAGTACAGTAGAGAGAGAGTACAGTGGAGCACAGTAGAGATAGAGTACAGTAGAGCCAAGTAGAGGTAGAGTACAGTGGAGTACAGTAGAGATAGAGTACAGTGGAGCACAGTAGAGATAGAGTACAGTGGAGTACAATAGAGGTAGAGTACAGTGGAGCACAGTAGAGGTAGAGTACAGTGGAGCAAAGTAGAGGTAGAGTAGAGTGGAGCACAGTAGAGATAGAGTACAGTGGAGTAGAGTAGAGATAGAGTACTGTAGAGTAGAGTAGAGGTAGAGTACAGTGGAGTAGAGTAGAGATAGAGTACAGTGGAGTAGAGTAGAGATAGAGTACAGTGGAGTAGAGTAGAGATAGAGTACAGTGGAGTATAGTTGAGGTAGAGTACAGTGGAGCAAAGTAGAGGTAGAGTAGAGTGGAGTATATTTGAGGTAGACTACAGTGGAATACAGTAGATGTAGAGTACAGTAGAGCACAGTAGAGGTGAAATACAATGGAGTACAGTAGAGGTAGAGTACAGTGGAGTACAGTAGAGATAGAGTACAGTGGAGCACAGTAGAGGTAGAGTACAGTGGAGTACAGTAGAGTTAGAGTACAGTGGAGCACAGTAGAGGTAGAGTACAGTGGAGTAAAGTGGAGCACAGTAGAGGTGGAGTACAGTAGAGTACAGTAGAGGAGGGGTACAGTGGACTACAGTAGAGATAGAGTACAGTGGAGTAGAGTAGAGATAGAGTACAGTGGAGTAGAGTAGAGATAGAGCACAGTGGAGCACAGCAGAGGTAGAGTACAGTGGAGCACAGTAGAGGTAGAGTACAGTGGAGTACAATGGAGCACAGTAGAGGTGGAGTACAGTAGAGTACAGTAGAGGTAGAGTACAGTGGAGTACAGTAGAGATAGAGTACAGTGGAGTAGAGTAGAGATAGAGTACAGTGGAGTAGAGTAGAGATAGAGCACAGTGGAGCACAGCAGAGGTAGAGTAGAGTGGAGTACAGTAGAGGTAGAGTACAGTGGAGTACAGTAGAGAGAGAGTACAGTGGAGCACAGTAGAGATAGAGTACAGTAGAGCCAAGTAGAGGTAGAGTACAGTGGAGTACAGTAGAGGTAGAGCACAGTGGAGCACTGTAGAGGTAGAGTACAGTGGAGTACAGTAGAGATAGAGTACATTGGAGCACAGTAGAGGTAGAGTACAGTGGAGCACAGTAGAGGTAGAGTAGAGTGGAGCAGAGTAGAGGTAGAGTACAGTGGAGTACAGTAGAGGTAGTGTACAGTGGAGCACAGTAGAGGTAGAGTACAGTGGAGCACAGTAGAGGTAGAGTACAGTGGAGTATAGTAGAGGTAGAGTACAGTAGAGCACAGTAGAGATAGAGTACAGCAGAGCACAGTAGAGGTAGAGTACAGTGGAGCACAGTAGAGGAAGAGTACAGTGTAGTACAGTAGAGATAGAGTACAGTGGAGTACAGTAGAGATAGAGTACAGTCGAACACAGTAGAGATAAGTGCAGTGGAGTATAGTAGAGGTAGAGTACATAGGAGTACAGTAGAGGTAGAGTGCAGTGGAGTACAGTAGAGGTAGAGTAGAGTGGAGCAAATTAGAGGTGGAGTAGAGTAGAGTACAGTAGAGGTAGAGTACAGCAGAGTACAGTAGAAGTAGAGTAAAGTGGAGCACAGTAGAGGTAGAATAGAGTGGAGTACAGTAGAGGTAGAGTACAGTGGAGTACAGTACAGGTAGAGTACAGTGGAGTAGAGTAGAGAAAGAGTACAGTGGAGCACAGCAGAGGTAGAGTACAGTGGATCACAGTAGAGATAGAGTACAGTGGAGTACAGTGGAGCACAGTAGAAGTAGAGTACAGTGGAGCACAGTAGAAATAGATTACAGTGGAGTACAGTAGAGATAGAGTACAGTGGAGTACAGTAGATGTAGAGTACAGTGGAGCACAGTAGAGTAGAGTAGAGATAGAGCACAGTGGAACACAGCAGAGGTAGAGTAGAGTGGAGTACAGTAGAGGTAGAGTACAGTGGAGTACAGTAGAGAGAGAGTACAGTGGAGCACAGTAGAGATAGAGTACAGTAGAGCCAAGTAGAGGTAGAGTACAGTGGAGTACAATAGAGATAGAGTACAGTGGAGCACAGTAGAGATAGAGTACAGTGGAGTACAGTAGAGGTAGAGTACAGTGGAGCACAGTAGAGGTAGAGTACAGTGGAGCACAGTAGAGGTAGAGTAGAGTGGAGCACAGTAGAGGTAGAGTACAGTGGAGCACAGTAGAGATAGAGTACAGCAGAGCACAGTAGAGGTAGAGTACAGTGGAGCAAAGTAGAGGTAGAGTACAGTGGAGCACAGTAGAGTAGAGTAGAGATAGAGCACAGTGGAGCACAGCAGAGGTAGAGTAGAGTGGAGTACAGTAGAGGTAGAGTACAGTGGAGTACAGTAGAGAGAGAGTACAGTGGAGCACAGTAGAGATAGAGTACAGTAGAGCCAAGTAGAGGTAGAGTACAGTGGAGTACAGTAGAGGTAGAGCACAGTGGAGCACTGTAGAGGTAGAGTACAGTGGAGTACAGTAGAGATAGAGTACATTGGAGCACAGTAGAGGTAGAGTACAGTGGAGTACAGTAGAGGTAGTGTACAGTGGAGCACAGTAGAGGTAGAGTACAGTGGAGCACAGTAGAGGTAGAGTACAGTGGAGTATAGTAGAGGTAGAGTACAGTAGAGCACAGTAGAGATAGAGTACAGCAGAGCACAGTAGAGGTAGAGTACAGTGGAGCACAGTAGAGGAAGAGTACAGTGGAGTACAGTAGAGGTAGAGTAGAGTGGAGCACATTAGAGGTGGAGTAGAGATAGAGCACAGTGGAGCACAGCAGAGGTAGAGTAGAGTGGAGTACAGTAGAGGTAGAGTACAGTGGAGTACAGTAGAGAGAGAGTACAGTGGAGCACAGTAGAGATAGAGTACAGTAGAGCCAAGTAGAGGTAGAGTACAGTGGAGTACAGTAAAGGTAGAGCACAGTGGAGCACTGTAGAGGTAGAGTACAGTGGAGTACAGTAGAGATAGAGTACATTGGAGCACAGTAGAGGTAGAGTACAGTGGAGCACAGTAGAGGTAGAGTAGAGTGGAGCACAGTAGAGGTAGAGTACAGTGGAGTACAGTAGAGGTAGTGTACAGTGGAGCACAGTAGAGGTAGAGTACAGTGGAGTATAGTAGAGGTAGAGTACAGTAGAGCACAGTAGAGATAGAGTACAGCAGAGCACAGTAGAGGTAGAGTACAGTGGAGCACAGTAGAGGAAGAGTACAGTGGAGTACAGTAGAGGTAGAGTAGAGTGGAGCACATTAGAGGTGGAGTAGAGTAGAGTACAGTAGAGGTAGAGTACAGCGGAGTACAGTAGAAGTAGAGTAAAGTGGAGCACAGTAGAGGTAGAGTAGAGCGGAGTACAGTAGAGGTAGAGTACAGTGGAGTACAGTAGAGGTAGAGTACAGTGGAGTAGAGTAGAGAAAGAGTACAGTGGAGCACAGCAGAGGTAGAGTACAGTGGATCACAGTAGAGATAGAGTACAGTGGAGTACAGTGGAGCACAGTAGAAGTAGAGTACAGTGGAGCTAAGTAGAAATAGATTACAGTGGAGTACAGTAGAGATAGAGTACAGTGGAGTACAGTAGAGGTAGAGTACAGTGGAGCACAGTAGAGTAGAGTAGAGATAGAGCACAGTGGAGCAAAGCAGAGGTAGAGTAGAGTGGAGTACAGTAGAGGTAGAGTACAGTGGAGTACAGTAGAGAGAGAGTACAGTGGAGCACAGTAGAGATAGAGTACAGTAGAGCCAAGTAGAGGTAGAGTACAGTGGAGTACAGTAGAGATAGAGTACAGTGGAGCACAGTAGAGATAGAGTACAGTGGAGTACAATAGAGGTAGAGTACAGTGGAGCACAGTAGAGGTAGAGTACAGTGGAGCAAAGTAGAGGTAGAGTAGAGTGGAGCACAGTAGAGATAGAGTACAGTGGAGTAGAGTAGAGATAGAGTACAGTAGAGTAGAGTAGAGGTAGAGTACAGTGGAGTACAGTAGAGATAGAGTACAGTGGAGTAGAGTAGAGATAGAGTACAGTGGAGTAGAGTAGAGATAGAGTACAGTGGAGTATAGTTGAGGTAGAGTACAGTGGAGCAAAGTAGAGGTAGAGTAGAGTGGAGTATATTTGAGGTAGACTACAGTGGAATACAGTAGATGTAGAGTACAGTAGAGCACAGTAGAGGTGAAATACAATGGAGTACAGTAGAGGTAGAGTACAGTGGAGTACAGTAGAGATAGAGTACAGTGGAGCACAGTAGAGGTAGAGTACAGTGGAGTACAGTAGAGTTAGAGTACAGTGGAGCACAGTAGAGGTAGAGTACAGTGGAGTAAAGTGGAGCACAGTAGAGGTGGAGTACAGTAGAGTACAGTAGAGGAGGGGTACAGTGGACTACAGTAGAGATAGAGTACAGTGGAGTAGAGTAGAGATAGAGTACAGTGGAGTAGAGTAGAGATAGAGCACAGTGGAGCACAGCAGAGGTAGAGTACAGTGGAGCACAGTAGAGGTAGAGTACAGTGGAGTACAATGGAGCACAGTAGAGGTGGAGTACAGTAGAGTACAGTAGAGGTAGAGTACAGTGGAGTACAGTAGAGATAGAGTACAGTGGAGTAGAGTAGAGATAGAGTACAGTGGAGTAGAGTAGAGATAGAGCACAGTGGAGCACAGCAGAGGTAGAGTAGAGTGGAGTACAGTAGAGGTAGAGTACAGTGGAGTACAGTAGAGAGAGAGTACAGTGGAGCACAGTAGAGATAGAGTACAGTAGAGCCAAGTAGAGGTAGAGTACAGTGGAGTACAGTAGAGGTAGAGCACAGTGGAGCACTGTAGAGGTAGAGTACAGTGGAGTACAGTAGAGATAGAGTACATTGGAGCACAGTAGAGGTAGAGTACAGTGGAGCACAGTAGAGGTAGAGTAGAGTGGAGCAGAGTAGAGGTAGAGTACAGTGGAGTACAGTAGAGGTAGTGTACAGTGGAGCACAGTAGAGGTAGAGTACAGTGGAGCACAGTAGAGGTAGAGTACAGTGGAGTATAGTAGAGGTAGAGTACAGTAGAGCACAGTAGAGATAGAGTACAGCAGAGCACAGTAGAGGTAGAGTACAGTGGAGCACAGTAGAGGAAGAGTACAGTGTAGTACAGTAGAGATAGAGTACAGTGGAGTACAGTAGAGATAGAGTACAGTCGAACACAGTAGAGATAAGTGCAGTGGAGTATAGTAGAGGTAGAGTACATAGGAGTACAGTAGAGGTAGAGTGCAGTGGAGTACAGTAGAGGTAGAGTAGAGTGGAGCAAATTAGAGGTGGAGTAGAGTAGAGTACAGTAGAGGTAGAGTACAGCAGAGTACAGTAGAAGTAGAGTAAAGTGGAGCACAGTAGAGGTAGAATAGAGTGGAGTACAGTAGAGGTAGAGTACAGTGGAGTACAGTACAGGTAGAGTACAGTGGAGTAGAGTAGAGAAAGAGTACAGTGGAGCACAGCAGAGGTAGAGTACAGTGGATCACAGTAGAGATAGAGTACAGTGGAGTACAGTGGAGCACAGTAGAAGTAGAGTACAGTGGAGCACAGTAGAAATAGATTACAGTGGAGTACAGTAGAGATAGAGTACAGTGGAGTACAGTAGATGTAGAGTACAGTGGAGCACAGTAGAGTAGAGTAGAGATAGAGCACAGTGGAACACAGCAGAGGTAGAGTAGAGTGGAGTACAGTAGAGGTAGAGTACAGTGGAGTACAGTAGAGAGAGAGTACAGTGGAGCACAGTAGAGATAGAGTACAGTAGAGCCAAGTAGAGGTAGAGTACAGTGGAGTACAATAGAGATAGAGTACAGTGGAGCACAGTAGAGATAGAGTACAGTGGAGTACAGTAGAGGTAGAGTACAGTGGAGCACAGTAGAGGTAGAGTACAGTGGAGCACAGTAGAGGTAGAGTAGAGTGGAGCACAGTAGAGGTAGAGTACAGTGGAGCACAGTAGAGATAGAGTACAGCAGAGCACAGTAGAGGTAGAGTACAGTGGAGCACAGTAGAGGTAGAGTACAGTGGAGCACAGTAGAGTAGAGTAGAGATAGAGCACAGTGGAGCACAGCAGAGGTAGAGTAGAGTGGAGTACAGTAGAGGTAGAGTACAGTGGAGTACAGTAGAGAGAGAGTACAGTGGAGCACAGTAGAGATAGAGTACAGTAGAGCCAAGTAGAGGTAGAGTACAGTGGAGTACAGTAGAGGTAGAGCACAGTGGAGCACTGTAGAGGTAGAGTACAGTGGAGTACAGTAGAGATAGAGTACATTGGAGCACAGTAGAGGTAGAGTACAGTGGAGTACAGTAGAGGTAGTGTACAGTGGAGCACAGTAGAGGTAGAGTACAGTGGAGCACAGTAGAGGTAGAGTACAGTGGAGTATAGTAGAGGTAGAGTACAGTAGAGCACAGTAGAGATAGAGTACAGCAGAGCACAGTAGAGGTAGAGTACAGTGGAGCACAGTAGAGGAAGAGTACAGTGGAGTACAGTAGAGGTAGAGTAGAGTGGAGCACATTAGAGGTGGAGTAGAGTAGAGTACAGTAGAGGTAGAGTACAGCGGAGTACAGTAGAAGTAGAGTAAAGTGGAGCACAGTAGAGGTAGAGTAGAGCGGAGTACAGTAGAGGTAGAGTACAGTGGAGTACAGTAGAGGTAGAGTACAGTGGAGTAGAGTAGAGAAAGAGTACAGTGGAGCACAGCAGAGGTAGAGTACAGTGGATCACAGTAGAGATAGAGTACAGTGGAGTACAGTGGAGCACAGTAGAAGTAGAGTACAGTGGAGCAAAGTAGAGATAGATTACAGTGGAGTACAGTAGAGATAGAGTACAGTGGAGTACAGTAGAGGTAGAGTACAGTGGAGCACAGTAGAGTAGAGTAGAGATTGAGCACAGTGGAGCACAGCAGAGGTAGAGTAGAGTGGAGTACAGTAGAGGTAGAGTACAGTGGAGTACAGTAGAGAGAGAGTACAGTGGAGCACAGTAGAGATAGAGTACAGTAGAGCCAAGTAGAGGTAGAGTACAGTGGAGTACAGTAGAGATAGAGTACAGTGGAGCACAGTAGAGATAGAGTACAGTGGAGTACAATAGAGGTAGAGTACAGTGGAGCACAGTAGAGGTAGAGTACAGTGGAGCACAGTAGAGGTAGAGTAGAGTGGAGCACAGTAGAGGTAGAGTACAGTGGAGTACAGTAGAGGTAGTGTACAGTGGAGCACAGTAGAGGTTGAGTACAGTGGAGCACAGTAGAGGTAGAGTACAGTGGAGTATAGTAGAGGTAGAGTACAGTAGAGCACAGCAGAGGTAGAGTAGAGTGGAGTACAGTAGAGGTAGAGCACAGTAGAGTAGAGTAGAGGAAGAGTACAATGGAGTACAGTGGAGCAGAGTAGAGGTGGAGTACAGTAGAGTACAGTAGAGGTAGAATACAGTGGAGTACAATAGAGATAGAGTACATTGGAGTAGAGTAGAGATAGAGTACAGTGGAGCACAGCAGAGGTAGAGGACAGTGGATCACAGTAGAGATAGAGTACAGTGGAATACAGTGGAGCATAGTAGCGGTAGAGTACAGTGGAGAACAGTAAAGATAGAGTACAGTGGAGTACAGTAGAGGTAGAGTACAGTGGAGCCCAGTAGAGATAGAGTACAGTGGAGTACAGTAGAGGTAGAGTACAGTGGAGCACAGTAGAGGTAGAGTACAGTGGAGTACAGTAGAGGTAGAGAACAGTTCAGTACAGTAGAGGTAGAGTACAGTAGAGCACAGTAGAGGTAGAATACAGTGGAGTACAGTAGAGGTAGAGTACAGTAGAGCACAGTAGAGGTGGAGTACAGTAGAGTACAGTTGAGGTAGAGAACAGTACAGTACAGTAGAGGTAGAGTACAGTAGAGCACAGTAGAGGTAGAATACAGTGGAGTACAGTAGAGGTAGAGTACAGTGGAGTACAGTAGAGGTAGAGTACAGTGGAGCACAGTAGAGGTAGAGTACAGTGGAGTACAGTGGAGCACAGTAGAGGTGGAGTACAGTAGAGTAGAGTAGAGGTAGAGTACAGTGGAGTACAGTAGAGATAGAGTACAGTGGAGTAGAGTAGAGATAGAGTACAGTGGAGTAGAGTAGATATAGAGTACAGTGGAGTATAGTTGAGGTAGAGTACAGTGGAGCACACTAGAGATAAAGTACAGTGGAGTACAGTAGAGGTAGAGTACAGTGGAGCACAGTAGAGGTAGAGTACAGTGGAGTATAGTTGAGGTAGACTACAGTGGAGTACAGTAGAGGTAGAGTACAGTGGAGCACAGTAGAGATAGAGTACATTAGAGCATTGTAGAGGTAGAGTACAGTGGAGCACAGTAGAGATAGAGTACAATGGAGTAAAGTAGAGGAAGAGTACAGTGGAGTACAGTGGAGCACAGTAGAGGTGGAGAACAGTAGAGTATAGCAGAGGTAGAGTACAGTGGAGTACAATATAGATAGAGTACAGTGGAGTAGAGTAGTGATAGAGTACATTGGAGCATAGCAGAGGTAGAGTACAGTGGATCACAGTAGAGATAGAGTACAGTGGAGTACAGTGGAGCACAGTAGAGGTAGAGTACAGTGGAGAACAGTAGAGATAGAGTACAGTGGAGTACAGTAGAGGTAGAGTACAGTGGAGCCCAGTAGAGATAGAGTACAGTGGAGTACAGTAGAGGTAGAGTACAGTGGAGCACAGTAGAGGTAGAGTACAGTGGAGCACAGTAGAGGTAGAGTACAGTGGAGCACAGTAGAGGTAGAGTACAGTGGAGTACAGTAGAGGTAGTGTACAGTGGAGCACAGTAGAGGTAGAGTACAGTGGAGCACAGTAGAGGTAGAGTACAGTAGAGCAAAGTAGAGGTAGAGTACAGTGGAGCACAGTAGAGATAGAGTACAGTGGAGTACAGTGGAGCACAGTAGAGGTAGAGTACAGTGGAGTACAATAAAGATAGAGTACAGTGGAGTAGAGTAGAGATAGAGTACTGTGGAGCACAGCAGAGGTAGAGTACAGTGGATCACAGTAGAGATAGAGTACAGTGGAGTACAGTGGAGCACAGTAGAGGTAGAGTACAGTGGAGATCAGTAGAGATAGAGTACAGTGGAGTACAGTAGAGGTAGAGTACAGTGGAGCACAGTAGAGATAGAGTACAGTGGAGTACAGTAGAGGTAGAGTACAGTGGAGCACAGTAGAGGTAGACTACAGTGGAGTACAGTAGAGGTAGAGTACAGTGGAGCACAGTAGAGGTAGGGTACAGTGGGGCACAGTAGAGGCAGAGTAGAGTGGGGTACAGTAGAAATAGAGTACGGTGGAGCACAGTAGAGTACAGTAGAGCACAGTAGAGGTAGAGTACAGTGGAGCACAGTAGAGATAGAGTACATTGGAGTACAGTAGAGGAAGAGTACAGTGGAGTACAGTGGAGCACAGTAGAGGTGGAGTACAGTAGAGTACAGTAGAGGTAGAGTACAGTGGAGTACAATAGAGATAGAGTACAATGGAGTAGAGTAGAGATAGAGTACAGTGGAGCACAGCAGAGGTAGAGTACAGTGGATCACAGTAGAGATAGAGTACAGCAGAGCCAAGTAGAGGTAGAGTACAGTGGAGTACAATAGAGATAGAGTACAGTGGAGCACAGTAGAGATAGAGTACAGTGGAGTACAGTAGAGGTAGAGTACAGTGGAGCACAGTAAAGGTAGAGTACAGTGGAGCACAGTAGAGGTAGAGTAGAGTGGAGCACAGTAGAGGTAGAGTACAGTGGAGTACAGTAGAGGTAGTGTACAGTGGAGCACAGTAGAGGTAGAGTACAGTGGAGTATAGTAGAGGTAGATTACAGTAGAGCACAGTAGAGATAGAGTACAGCAGAGCACAGTAGAGGTAGAGTACAGTGGAGCACAGTAGAGGTAGAGTACAGTGGAGCACAGTAGAGTAGAGTAGAGATAGAGCACAGTGGAGCACAGCAGAGGTAGAGTAGAGTGGAGAACAGTAGAGGTAGAGTACAGTGGAGAACAGTAGAGATAGAGTACAGTGGAGTACAGTAGAGGTAGAGTACAGTGGAGCCCAGTAGAGATAGAGTACAGTGGAGTACAGTAGAGGTAGAGTACAGTGGAGCACAGTAGAGGTAGAGTACAGTGGAGCACAGTAGAGGTAGAGTACAGTGGAGCACAGTAGAGGTAGAGTACAGTGGAATACAGTGGAGCATAGTAGCGGTAGAGTACAGTGGAGAACAGTAAAGATAGAGTACAGTGGAGTACAGTAGAGGTAGAGTACAGTGGAGCCCAGTAGAGATAGAGTACAGTGGAGTACAGTAGAGGTAGAGTACAGTGGAGCACAGTAGAGGTAGAGTACAGTGGAGTACAGTAGAGGTAGAGAACAGTACAGTACAGTAGAGGTAGAGTAAAGTAGAGCACAGTAGAGGTAGAATACAGTGGAGTACAGTAGAGGTAGAGTACAGTAGAGCACAGTAGAGGTGGAGTACAGTAGAGTACAGTAGAGGTAGAGAACAGTACAGTACAGTAGAGGTAGAGTACAGTAGAGCACAGTAGAGGTAGAATACAGTGGAGTACAGTAGAGGTAGAGTACAGTGGAGTACAGTAGAGGTAGAGTACAGTGGAGCACAGTAGAGGTAGAGTACAGTGGAGTACAGTGGAGCACAGTAGAGGTGGAGTACAGTAGAGTAGAGTAGAGGTAGAGTACAGTGGAGTACAGTAGAGATAGAGTACAGTGGAGTAGAGTAGAGATAGAGTACAGTGGAGTAGAGTAGATATAGAGTACAGTGGAGTATAGTTGAGGTAGAGTACAGTGGAGCACACTAGAGATAAAGTACAGTGGAGTACAGTAGAGGTAGAGTACAGTGGAGCACAGTAGAGGTAGAGTACAGTGGAGTATAGTTGAGGTAGACTACAGTGGAGTACAGTAGAGGTAGAGTACAGTGGAGCACAGTAGAGATAGAGTACATTAGAGCATTGTAGAGGTAGAGTACAGTGGAGCACAGTAGAGATAGAGTACAATGGAGTACAGTAGAGGAAGAGTACAGTGGAGTACAGTGGAGCACAGTAGAGGTGGAGAACAGTAGAGTATAGCAGAGGTAGAGTACAGTGGAGTACAATATAGATAGAGTACAGTGGAGTAGAGTAGTGATAGAGTACATTGGAGCATAGCAGAGGTAGAGTACAGTGGATCACAGTAGAGATAGAGTACAGTGGAGTACAGTGGAGCACAGTAGAGGTAGAGTACAGTGGAGAACAGTAGAGATAGAGTACAGTGGAGTACAGTAGAGGTAGAGTACAGTGGAGCCCAGTAGAGATAGAGTACAGTGGAGTACAGTAGAGGTAGAGTACAGTGGAGCACAGTAGAGGTAGAGTACAGTGGAGCACAGTAGAGGTAGAGTACAGTGGAGCACAGTAGAGGTAGAGTACAGTGGAGTACAGTAGAGGTAGTGTACAGTGGAGCACAGTAGAGGTAGAGTACAGTGGAGCACAGTAGAGGTAGAGTACAGTAGAGCAAAGTAGAGGTAGAGTACAGTGGAGCACAGTAGAGATAGAGTACAGTGGAGTACAGTGGAGCACAGTAGAGGTAGAGTACAGTGGACTACAATAAAGATAGAGTACAGTGGAGTAGAGTAGAGATAGAGTACTGTGGAGCACAGCAGAGGTAGAGTACAGTGGATCACAGTAGAGATAGAGTACAGTGGAGTACAGTGGAGCACAGTAGAGGTAGAGTACAGTGGAGAACAGTAGAGATAGAGTACAGTGGAGTACAGTAGAGGTAGAGTACAGTGGAGCACAGTAGAGATAGAGTACAGTGGAGTACAGTAGAGGTAGAGTACAGTGGAGCACAGTAGAGGTAGACTACAGTGGAGTACAGTAGAGGTAGAGTACAGTGGAGCACAGTAGAGGTTGGGTACAGTGGGGCACAGTAGAGGCAGAGTAGAGTGGGGTACAGTAGAAATAGAGTACGGTGGAGCACAGTAGAGTACAGTAGAGCACAGTAGAGGTAGAGTACAGTGGAGCACAGTAGAGATAGAGTACATTGGAGTACAGTAGAGGAAGAGTACAGTGGAGTACAGTGGAGCACAGTAGAGGTGGAGTACAGTAGAGTACAGTAGAGGTAGAGTACAGTGGAGTACAATAGAGATAGAGTACAATGGAGTAGAGTAGAGATAGAGTACAGTGGAGCACAGCAGAGGTAGAGTACAGTGGATCACAGTAGAGATAGAGTACAGCAGAGCCAAGTAGAGGTAGAGTACAGTGGAGTACAATAGAGATAGAGTACAGTGGAGCACAGTAGAGATAGAGTACAGTGGAGTACAGTAGAGGTAGAGTACAGTGGAGCACAGTAAAGGTAGAGTACAGTGGAGCACAGTAGAGGTAGAAGAGAGTGGAGCACAGTAGAGGTAGAGTACAGTGGAGTACAGTAGAGGTAGTGTACAGTGGAGCACAGTAGAGGTAGAGTACAGTGGAGTATAGTAGAGGTAGATTACAGTAGAGCACAGTAGAGATAGAGTACAGCAGAGCACAGTAGAGGTAGAGTACAGTGGAGCACAGTAGAGGTAGAGTACAGTGGAGCACAGTAGAGTAGAGTAGAGATAGAGCACAGTGGAGCACAGCAGAGGTAGAGTAGAGTGGAGTACAGTAGAGGTAGAGTACAGTGGAGTACAGTAGAGAGAGAGTACAGTGGAGCACAGTAGAGATAGAGTACAGTAGAGCCAAGTAGAGGTAGAGTACAGTGGAGTACAGTAGAGGTAGAGCACAGTGGAGCACTGTAGAGGTAGAGTACAGTGGAGTACAGTAGAGATAGAGTACATTGGAGCACAGTAGAGGTAGAGTACAGTGGAGCACAGTAGAGGTAGAGTAGAGTGGAGCACAGTAGAGGTAGAGTACAGTGGAGTACAGTAGAGGTAGTGTACAGTGGAACACAGTAGAGGTAGAGTACAGTGGAGCACAGTAGAGGTAGAGTACAGTGGAGTATAGTAGAGGTAGAGTACAGTAGAGCACAGTAGAGATAGAGTACAGCAGAGCACAGTAGAGGTAGAGTACAGTGGAGCACAGTAGAGGAAGAGTACAGTGGAGTACAGTAGAGGTAGAGTAGAGTGGAGCACATTAGAGGTGGAGTAGAGTAGAGTACAGTAGAGGTAGAGTACAGCGGAGTACAGTAGAAGTAGAGTAAAGTGGAGCACAGTAGAGGTAGAGTAGAGCGGAGTACAGTAGAGGTAGAGTACAGTGGAGTACAGTAGAGGTAGAGTACAGTGGAGTAGAGTAGAGAAAGAGTACAGTGGAGCACAGCAGAGGTAGAGTACAGTGGATCACAGTAGAGATAGAGTACAGTGGAGTACAGTGGAGCACAGTAGAAGTAGAGTACAGTGGAGCTAAGTAGAAATAGATTACAGTGGAGTACAGTAGAGATAGAGTACAGTGGAGTACAGTAGAGGTAGAGTACAGTGGAGCACAGTAGAGTAGAGTAGAGATAGAGCACAGTGGAGCAAAGCAGAGGTAGAGTAGAGTGGAGTACAGTAGAGGTAGAGTACAGTGGAGTACAGTAGAGAGAGAGTACAGTGGAGCACAGTAGAGATAGAGTACAGTAGAGCCAAGTAGAGGTAGAGTACAGTGGAGTACAGTAGAGATAGAGTACAGTGGAGCACAGTAGAGATAGAGTACAATGGAGTACAGTAGAGGAAGAGTACAGTGGAGTACAGTGGAGCACAGTAGAGGTGGAGAACAGTAGAGTATAGCAGAGGTAGAGTACAGTGGAGTACAATATAGATAGAGTACAGTGGAGTAGAGTAGTGATAGAGTACAGTGGAGCATAGCAGAGGTAGAGTACAGTGGATCACAGTAGAGATAGAGTACAGTGGAGTACAGTGGAGAACAGTAGAGGTAGAGTACAGTGGAGAACAGTAGAGATAGAGTACAGTGGAGTACAGTAGAGGTAGAGTACAGTGGAGCCCAGTAGAGATAGAGTACAGTGGAGTACAGTAGAGGTAGAGTACAGTGGAGCACAGTAGAGGTAGAGTACAGTGGAGCACAGTAGAGGTAGAGTAGAGTGGAGCACAGTAGAGGTAGAGTACAGTGGAGTACAGTAGAGGTAGTGTACAGTGGAGCACAGTAGAGGTAGAGTACAGTGGAGCACAGTAGAGGTAGAGTACAGTAGAGCAAAGTAGAGGTAGAGTACAGTGGAGCACAGTAGAGATAGAGTACAGTGGAGTACAGTGGAGCACAGTAGAGGTAGAGTACATTGGAGTACAATAAAGATAGAGTACAGTGGAGTAGAGTAGAGATAGAGTACTGTGGAGCACAGCAGAGGTAGAGTACAGTGGATCACAGTAGAGATAGAGTACAGTGGAGTACAGTGGAGCACAGTAGAGTTAGAGTACAGTGGAGAACAGTAGAGATAGAGTACAGTGGAGTACAGTAGAGGTAGAGTACAGTGGAGCACAGTAGAGATAGAGTACAGTGGAGTACAGTAGAGGTAGAGTACAGTGGAGCACAGTAGAGGTAGACTACAGTGGAGTACAGTAGAGGTAGAGTACAGTGGAGCACAGTAGAGGTAGGGTACAGTGGGGCACAGTAGAGGCAGAGTAGAGTGGGGTACAGTAGAAATAGAGTACGGTGGAGCACAGTAGAGTACAGTAGAGCACAGTAGAGGTAGAGTACAGTGGAGCACAGTAGAGATAGAGTACATTGGAGTACAGTAGAGGAAGAGTACAGTGGAGTACAGTGGAGCACAGTAGAGGTGGAGTACAGTAGAGTACAGTAGAGGTAGAGTACAGTGGAGTACAATAGAGATAGAGTACAATGGAGTAGAGTAGAGATAGAGTACAGTGGAGCACAGCAGAGGTAGAGTACAGTGGATCACAGTAGAGATAGAGTACAGTAGAGCCAAGTAGAGGTAGAGTACAGTGGAGTACAATAGAGATAGAGTACAGTGGAGCACAGTAGAGGTAGAGTACAGTGGAGCACAGTAGAGGTAGAGTAGAGTGGAGCACAGTAGAGGTAGAGTACAGTGGAGTACAGTAGAGGTAGTGTACAGTGGAGCACAGTAGAGGTAGAGTACAGTGGAGTATAGTAGAGGTAGAGTACAGTAGAGCACAGTAGAGATAGAGTACAGTGGAGTATAGTAGAGGTAGATTACAGTAGAGCACAGTAGAGATAGAGTACAGCAGAGCACAGTAGAGGTAGAGTACAGTAGAGTAGAGTAGAGGTAGAGTACAGTGGAGTACAGTAGAGATAGAGTACAGTGGAGTAGAGTAGAGATAGAGTACAGTGGAGTAGAGTAGATATAGAGTACAGTGGAGTATAGTTGAGGTAGAGTACAGTGGAGCACACTAGAGATAAAGTACAGTGGAGTACAGTAGAGGTAGAGTACAGTGGAGCACAGTAGAGGTAGAGTACAGTGGAGTATAGTTGAGGTAGACTACAGTGGAGTACAGTAGAGGTAGAGTACAGTGGAGCACAGTAGAGATAGAGTACATTAGAGCATTGTAGAGGTAGAGTACAGTGGAGCACAGTAGAGATAGAGTACAATGGAGTACAGTAGAGGAAGAGTACAGTGGAGTACAGTGGAGCACAGTAGAGGTGGAGAACAGTAGAGTATAGCAGAGGTAGAGTACAGTGGAGTACAATATAGATAGAGTACAGTGGAGTAGAGTAGTGATAGAGTACATTGGAGCATAGCAGAGGTAGAGTACAGTGGATCACAGTAGAGATAGAGTACAGTGGAGTACAGTGGAGCACAGTAGAGGTAGAGTACAGTGGAGAACAGTAGAGATAGAGTACAGTGGAGTACAGTAGAGGTAGAGTACAGTGGAGCCCAGTAGAGATAGAGTACAGTGGAGTACAGTAGAGGTAGAGTACAGTGGAGCACAGTAGAGGTAGAGTACAGTGGAGCACAGTAGAGGTAGAGTACAGTGGAGCACAGTAGAGGTAGAGTACAGTGGAGTACAGTAGAGGTAGTGTACAGTGGAGCACAGTAGAGGTAGAGTACAGTGGAGCACAGTAGAGGTAGAGTACAGTAGAGCAAAGTAGAGGTAGAGTACAGTGGAGCACAGTAGAGATAGAGTACAGTGGAGTACAGTGGAGCACAGTAGAGGTAGAGTACAGTGGAGTACAATAAAGATAGAGTACAGTGGAGTAGAGTAGAGATAGAGTACTCTGGAGCACAGCAGAGGTAGAGTACAGTGCATCACAGTAGAGATAGAGTACAGTGGAGTACAGTGGAGCACAGTAGAGGTAGAGTACAGTGGAGAACAGTAGAGATAGAGTACAGTGGAGTACAGTAGAGGTAGAGTACAGTGGAGCACAGTAGAGATAGAGTACAGTGGAGTACAGTAGAGGTAGAGTACAGTGGAGCACAGTAGAGGTAGACTACAGTGGAGTACAGTAGAGGTAGAGTACAGTGGAGCACAGTAGAGGTAGGGTACAGTGGGGCACAGTAGAGGCAGAGTAGAGTGGGGTACAGTAGAAATAGAGTACGGTGGAGCACAGTAGAGTACAGTAGAGCACAGTAGAGGTAGATTACAGTGGAGCACAGTAGAGATAGAGTACATTGGAGTACAGTAGAGGAAGAGTACAGTGGAGTACAGTGGAGCACAGTAGAGGTGGAGTACAGTAGAGTACAGTAGAGGTAGAGTACAGTGGAGTACAATAGAGATAGAGTACAATGGAGTAGAGTAGAGATAGAGTACAGTGGAGCACAGCAGAGGTAGAGTACAGTGGATCACAGTAGAGATAGAGTACAGCAGAGCCAAGTAGAGGTAGAGTACAGTGGAGTACAATAGAGATAGAGTACAGTGGAGCACAGTAGAGATAGAGTACAGTGGAGTACAGTAGAGGAAGAGTACAGTGGAGTACAGTGGAGCACAGTAGAGGTAGAGTACAGTGGATCACAGTAGAGATAGAGTACAGTGGAGTACAGTGGAGCACAGTAGAAGTAGAGTACAGTGGAGCAAAGTAGAAATAGATTACAGTGGAGTACAGTAGAGATAGAGTACAGTGGAGTACAGTAGAGGTAGAGTACAGTGGAGCACAGTAGAGTAGAGTAGAGATAGAGCACAGTGGAGCACAGCAGAGGTAGAGTAGAGTGGAGTACAGTAGAGGTAGAGTACAGTGGAGTACAGTAGAGAGAGAGTACAGTGGAGCACAGTAGAGATAGAGTACAGTAGAGCCAAGTAGAGGTAGAGTACAGTGGAGTACAGTAGAGATAGAGTACAGTGGAGCACAGTAGAGATAGAGTACAGTGGAGTACAATAGAGGTAGAGTACAGTGGAGCACAGTAGAGGTAGAGTACAGTGGAGCACAGTAGAGGTAGAGTAGAGTGGAGCACAGTAGAGGTAGAGTACAGTGGAGTACAGTAGAGGTAGTGTACAGTGGAGCACAGTAGAGGTTGAGTACAGTGGAGCACAGTAGAGGTAGAGTACAGTGGAGTATAGTAGAGGTAGAGTACAGTAGAGCACAGCAGAGGTAGAGTAGAGTGGAGTACAGTAGAGGTAGAGCACAGTAGAGTAGAGTAGAGGAAGAGTACAGTGGAGTACAGTGGAGCAGAGTAGAGGTGGAGTACAGTAGAGTACAGTAGAGGTAGAATACAGTGGAGTACAATAGAGATAGAGTACATTGGAGTAGAGTAGAGATAGAGTACAGTGGAGCACAGCAGAGGTAGAGTACAGTGGATCACAGTAGAGATAGAGTACAGTGGAATACAGTGGAGCATAGTAGCGGTAGAGTACAGTGGAGAACAGTAAAGATAGAGTACAGTGGAGTACAGTAGAGGTAGAGTACAGTGGAGCCCAGTAGAGATAGAGTACAGTGGAGTACAGTAGAGGTAGAGTACAGTGGAGCACAGTAGAGGTAGAGTACAGTGGAGTACAGTAGAGGTAGAGAACAGTACAGTACAGTAGAGGTAGAGTACAGTAGAGCACAGTAGAGGTAGAATACAGTGGAGTACAGTAGAGGTAGAGTACAGTAGAGCACAGTAGAGGTGGAGTACAGTAGAGTACAGTAGAGGTAGAGAACAGTACAGTACAGTAGAGGTAGAGTACAGTAGAGCACAGTAGAGGTAGAATACAGTGGAGTACAGTAGAGGTAGAGTACAGTGGAGTACAGTAGAGGTAGAGTACAGTGGAGCACAGTAGAGGTAGAGTACAGTGGAGTACAGTGGAGCACAGTAGAGGTGGAGTACAGTAGAGTAGAGTAGAGGTAGAGTACAGTGGAGTACAGTAGAGATAGAGTACAGTGGAGTAGAGTAGAGATAGAGTACAGTGGAGTAGAGTAGATATAGAGTACAGTGGAGTATAGTTGAGGTAGAGTACAGTGGAGCACACTAGAGATAAAGTACAGTGGAGTACAGTAGAGGTAGAGTACAGTGGAGCACAGTAGAGGTAGAGTACAGTGGAGTATAGTTGAGGTAGACTACAGTGGAGTACAGTAGAGGTAGAGTACAGTGGAGCACAGTAGAGATAGAGTACATTAGAGCATTGTAGAGGTAGAGTACAGTGGAGCACAGTAGAGATAGAGTACAATGGAGTACAGTAGAGGAAGAGTACAGTGGAGTACAGTGGAGCACAGTAGAGGTGGAGAACAGTAGAGTATAGCAGAGGTAGAGTACAGTGGAGTACAATATAGATAGAGTACAGTGGAGTAGAGTAGTGATAGAGTACATTGGAGCATAGCAGAGGTAGAGTACAGTGGATCACAGTAGAGATAGAGTACAGTGGAGTACAGTGGAGCACAGTAGAGGTAGAGTACAGTGGAGAACAGTAGAGATAGAGTACAGTGGAGTACAGTAGAGGTAGAGTACAGTGGAGCCCAGTAGAGATAGAGTACAGTGGAGTACAGTAGAGGTAGAGTACAGTGGAGCACAGTAGAGGTAGAGTACAGTGGAGCACAGTAGAGGTAGAGTACAGTGGAGCACAGTAGAGGTAGAGTACAGTGGAGTACAGTAGAGGTAGTGTACAGTGGAGCACAGTAGAGGTAGAGTACAGTGGAGCACAGTAGAGGTAGAGTACAGTAGAGCAAAGTAGAGGTAGAGTACAGTGGAGCACAGTAGAGATAGAGTACAGTGGAGTACAGTGGAGCACAGTAGAGGTAGAGTACAGTGGAGTACAATAAAGATAGAGTACAGTGGAGTAGAGTAGAGATAGAGTACTGTGGAGCACAGCAGAGGTAGAGTACAGTGGATCACAGTAGAGATAGAGTACAGTGGAGTACAGTGGAGCACAGTAGAGGTAGAGTACAGTGGAGAACAGTAGAGATAGAGTACAGTGGAGTACAGTAGAGGTAGAGTACAGTGGAGCACAGTAGAGATAGAGTACAGTGGAGTACAGTAGAGGTAGAGTACAGTGGAGCACAGTAGAGGTAGACTACAGTGGAGTACAGTAGAGGTAGAGTACAGTGGAGCACAGTAGAGGTAGGGTACAGTGGGGCACAGTAGAGGCAGAGTAGAGTGGGGTACAGTAGAAATAGAGTACGGTGGAGCACAGTAGAGTACAGTAGAGCACAGTAGAGGTAGAGTACAGTGGAGCACAGTAGAGATAGAGTACATTGGAGTACAGTAGAGGAAGAGTACAGTGGAGTACAGTGGAGCACAGTAGAGGTGGAGTACAGTAGAGTACAGTAGAGGTAGAGTACAGTGGAGTACAATAGAGATAGAGTACAATGGAGTAGAGTAGAGATAGAGTACAGTGGAGCACAGCAGAGGTAGAGTACAGTGGATCACAGTAGAGATAGAGTACAGCAGAGCCAAGTAGAGGTAGAGTACAGTGGAGTACAATAGAGATAGAGTACAGTGGAGCACAGTAGAGATAGAGTACAGTGGAGTACAGTAGAGGTAGAGTACAGTGGAGCACAGTAAAGGTAGAGTACAGTGGAGCACAGTAGAGGTAGAGTAGAGTGGAGCACAGTAGAGGTAGAGTACAGTGGAGTACAGTAGAGGTAGTGTACAGTGGAGCACAGTAGAGGTAGAGTACAGTGGAGTATAGTAGATGTAGATTACAGTAGAGCACAGTAGAGATAGAGTACAGCAGAGCACAGTAGAGGTAGAGTACAGTGGAGCACAGTAGAGGTAGAGTACAGTGGAGCACAGTAGAGTAGAGTAGAGATAGAGCACAGTGGAGCACAGCAGAGGTAGAGTAGAGTGGAGTACAGTAGAGGTAGAGTACAGTGGAGTACAGTAGAGAGAGAGTACAGTGGAGCACAGTAGAGATAGAGTACAGTAGAGCCAAGTAGAGGTAGACTACAGTGGAGTACAGTAGAGGTAGAGCACAGTGGAGCACTGTATAGGTAGAGTTCAGTGGAGTACAGTAGAGATAGAGTACATTGGAGCACAGTAGAGGTAGAGTACAGTGGAGCACAGTAGAGGTAGAGTAGAGTGGAGCACAGTAGAGGTAGAGTACAGTGGAGTACAGTAGAGGTAGTGTACAGTGGAACACAGTAGAGGTAGAGTACAGTGGAGCACAGTAGAGGTAGAGTACAGTGGAGTATAGTAGAGGTAGAGTACAGTAGAGCACAGTAGAGATAGAGTACAGCAGAGCACAGTAGAGGTAGAGTACAGTGGAGCACAGTAGAGGAAGAGTACAGTGGAGTACAGTAGAGGTAGAGTAGAGTGGAGCACATTAGAGGTGGAGTAGAGTAGAGTACAGTAGAGGTAGAGTACAGCGGAGTACAGTAGAAGTAGAGTAAAGTGGAGCACAGTAGAGGTAGAGTAGAGCGGAGTACAGTAGAGGTAGAGTACAGTGGAGTACAGTAGAGGTAGAGTACAGTGGAGTAGAGTAGAGAAAGAGTACAGTGGAGCACAGCAGAGGTAGAGTACAGTGGATCACAGTAGAGATAGAGTACAGTGGAGTACAGTGGAGCACAGTAGAAGTAGAGTACAGTGGAGCTAAGTAGAAATAGATTACAGTGGAGTACAGTAGAGATAGAGTACAGTGGAGTACAGTAGAGGTAGAGTACAGTGGAGCACAGTAGAGTAGAGTAGAGATAGAGCACAGTGGAGCAAAGCAGAGGTAGAGTAGAGTGGAGTACAGTAGAGGTAGAGTACAGTGGAGTACAGTAGAGAGAGAGTACAGTGGAGCACAGTAGAGATAGAGTACAGTAGAGCCAAGTAGAGGTAGAGTACAGCGGAGTACAGTAGAGATAGAGTACAGTGGAGCACAGTAGAGATAGAGTACAATGGAGTACAGTAGAGGAAGAGTACAGTGGAGTACAGTGGAGCACAGTAGAGGTGGAGAACAGTAGAGTATAGCAGAGGTAGAGTACAGTGGAGTACAATATAGATAGAGTACAGTGGAGTAGAGTAGTGATAGAGTACAGTGGAGCATAGCAGAGGTAGAGTACAGTGGATCACAGTAGAGATAGAGTACAGTGGAGTACAGTGGAGAACAGTAGAGGTAGAGTACAGTGGAGAACAGTAGAGATAGAGTACAGTGGAGTACAGTAGAGGTAGAGTACAGTGGAGCCCAGTAGAGATAGAGTACAGTGGAGTACAGTAGAGGTAGAGTACAGTGGAGCACAGTAGAGGTAGAGTACAGTGGAGCACAGTAGAGGTAGAGTACAGTGGAGCACAGTAGAGGTAGAGTACAGTGGAGTACAGTAGAGGTAGTGTACAGTGGAGCACAGTAGAGGTAGAGTACAGTGGAGCACAGTAGAGGTAGAGTACAGTAGAGCAAAGTAGAGGTAGAGTACAGTGGAGCACAGTAGAGATAGAGTACAGTGGAGTACAGTGGAGCACAGTAGAGGTAGAGTACATTGGAGTACAATAAAGATAGAGTACAGTGGAGTAGAGTAGAGATAGAGTACTGTGGAGCACAGCAGAGGTAGAGTACAGTGGATCACAGTAGAGATAGAGTACAGTGGAGTACAGTGGAGCACAGTAGAGTTAGAGTACAGTGGAGAACAGTAGAGATAGAGTACAGTGGAGTACAGTAGAGGTAGAGTACAGTGGAGCACAGTAGAGATAGAGTACAGTGGAGTACAGTAGAGGTAGAGTACAGTGGAGCACAGTAGAGGTAGACTACAGTGGAGTACAGTAGAGGTAGAGTACAGTGGAGCACAGTAGAGGTAGGGTACAGTGGGGCACAGTAGAGGCAGAGTAGAGTGGGGTACAGTAGAAATAGAGTACGGTGGAGCACAGTAGAGTACAGTAGAGCACAGTAGAGGTAGAGTACAGTGGAGCACAGTAGAGATAGAGTACATTGGAGTACAGTAGAGGAAGAGTACAGTGGAGTACAGTGGAGCACAGTAGAGGTGGAGTACAGTAGAGTACAGTAGAGGTAGAGTACAGTGGAGTACAATAGAGATAGAGTACAATGGAGTAGAGTAGAGATAGAGTACAGTGGAGCACAGCAGAGGTAGAGTACAGTGGATCACAGTAGAGATAGAGTACAGTAGAGCCAAGTAGAGGTAGAGTACAGTGGAGTACAATAGAGATAGAGTACAGTGGAGCACAGTAGAGGTAGAGTACAGTGGAGCACATTAGAGGTAGAGTAGAGTGGAGCACAGTAGAGGTAGAGTACAGTGGAGTACAGTAGAGGTAGTGTACAGTGGAGCACAGTAGAGGTAGAGTACAGTGGAGTATAGTAGAGGTAGAGTACAGTAGAGCACAGTAGAGATAGAGTACAGTGGAGTATAGTAGAGGTAGATTACAGTAGAGCACAGTAGAGATAGAGTACAGCAGAGCACAGTAGAGGTAGAGTACAGTAGAGTAGAGTAGAGGTAGAGTACAGTGGAGTACAGTAGAGATAGAGTACAGTGGAGTAGAGTAGAGATAGAGTACAGTGGAGTAGAGTAGATATAGAGTACAGTGGAGTATAGTTGAGGTAGAGTACAGTGGAGCACACTAGAGATAAAGTACAGAGGAGTACAGTAGAGGTAGAGTACAGTGGAGCACAGTAGAGGTAGAGTACAGTGGAGTATAGTTGAGGTAGACTAAAGTGGAGTACAGTAGAGGTAGAGTACAGTGGAGCACAGTAGAGATAGAGTACATTAGAGCATTGTAGAGGTAGAGTACAGTGGAGCACAGTAGAGATAGAGTACAATGGAGTACAGTAGAGGAAGAGTACAGTGGAGTACAGTGGAGCACAGTAGAGGTGGAGAACAGTAGAGTATAGCAGAGGTAGAGTACAGTGGAGTACAATATAGATAGAGTACAGTGGAGTAGAGTAGTGATAGAGTACATTGGAGCATAGCAGAGGTAGAGTACAGTGGATCACAGTAGAGATAGAGTACAGTGGAGTACAGTGGAGCACAGTAGAGGTAGAGTACAGTGGAGAACAGTAGAGATAGAGTACAGTGGAGTACAGTAGAGGTAGAGTACAGTGGAGCCCAGTAGAGATAGAGTACAGTGGAGTACAGTAGAGGTAGAGTACAGTGGAGCACAGTAGAGGTAGAGTACAGTGGAGCACAGTAGAGGTAGAGTACAGTGGAGCACAGTAGAGGTAGAGTACAGTGGAGTACAGTAGAGGTAGTGTACAGTGGAGCACAGTAGAGGTAGAGTACAGTGGAGCACAGTAGAGGTAGAGTACAGTAGAGCAAAGTAGAGGTAGAGTACAGTGGAGCACAGTAGAGATAGAGTACAGTGGAGTACAGTGGAGCACAGTAGAGGTAGAGTACAGTGGAGTACAATAAAGATAGAGTACAGTGGAGTAGAGTAGAGATAGAGTACTGTGGAGCACAGCAGAGGTAGAGTACAGTGGATCACAGTAGAGATAGAGTACAGTGGAGTACAGTGGAGCACAGTAGAGGTAGAGTACAGTGGAGAACAGTAGAGATAGAGTACAGTGGAGTACAGTAGAGGTAGAGTACAGTGGAGCACAGTAGAGATAGAGTACAGTGGAGTACAGTAGAGGTAGAGTACAGTGGAGCACAGTAGAGGTAGACTACAGTGGAGTACAGTAGAGGTAGAGTACAGTGGAGCACAGTAGAGGTAGGGTACAGTGGGGCACAGTAGAGGCAGAGTAGAGTGGGGTACAGTAGAAATAGAGTACGGTGGAGCACAGTAGAGTACAGTAGAGCACAGTAGAGGTAGAGTACAGTGGAGCACAGTAGAGATAGAGTACATTGGAGTACAGTAGAGGAAGAGTACAGTGGAGTACAGTGGAGCACAGTAGAGGTGGAGTACAGTAGAGTACAGTAGAGGTAGAGTACAGTGGAGTACAATAGAGATAGAGTACAATGGAGTAGAGTAGAGATAGAGTACAGTGGAGCACAGCAGAGGTAGAGTACAGTGGATCACAGTAGAGATAGAGTACAGCAGAGCCAAGTAGAGGTAGAGTACAGTGGAGTACAATAGAGATAGAGTACAGTGGAGCACAGTAGAGATAGAGTACAGTGGAGTACAGTAGAGGTAGAGTACAGTGGAGCACAGTAAAGGTAGAGTACAGTGGAGCACAGTAGAGGTAGAGTAGAGTGGAGCACAGTAGAGGTAGAGTACAGTGGAGTACAGTAGAGGTAGTGTACAGTGGAGCACAGTAGAGGTAGAGTACAGTGGAGTATAGTAGAGGTAGATTACAGTAGAGCACAGTAGAGATAGAGTACAGCAGAGCACAGTAGAGGTAGAGTACAGTGGAGCACAGTAGAGGTAGAGTACAGTGGAGCACAGTAGAGTAGAGTAGAGATAGAGCACAGTGGAGCACAGCAGAGGTAGAGTAGAGTGGAGTACAGTAGAGGTAGAGTACAGTGGAGTACAGTAGAGAGAGAGTACAGTGGAGCACAGTAGAGATAGAGTACAGTAGAGCCAAGTAGAGGTAGAGTACAGTGGAGTACAGTAGAGGTAGAGCACAGTGGAGCACTGTATAGGTAGAGTACAGTGGAGTACAGTAGAGATAGAGTACATTGGAGCACAGTAGAGGTAGAGTACAGTGGAGCACAGTAGAGGTAGAGTAGAGTGGAGCACAGTAGAGGTAGAGTACAGTGGAGTACAGTAGAGGTAGTGTACAGTGGAACACAGTAGAGGTAGAGTACAGTGGAGCACAGTAGAGGTAGAGTACAGTGGAGTATAGTAGAGGTAGAGTACAGTAGAGCACAGTAGAGATAGAGTACAGCAGAGCACAGTAGAGGTAGAGTACAGTGGAGCACAGTAGAGGAAGAGTACAGTGGAGTACAGTAGAGGTAGAGTAGAGTGGAGCACATTAGAGGTGGAGTAGAGTAGAGTACAGTAGAGGTAGAGTACAGCGGAGTACAGTAGAAGTAGAGTAAAGTGGAGCACAGTAGAGGTAGAGTAGAGCGGAGTACAGTAGAGGTAGAGTACAGTGGAGTACAGTAGAGGTAGAGTACAGTGGAGTAGAGTAGAGAAAGAGTACAGTGGAGCACAGCAGAGGTAGAGTACAGTGGATCACAGTAGAGATAGAGTACAGTGGAGTACAGTGGAGCACAGTAGAAGTAGAGTACAGTGGAGCTAAGTAGAAATAGATTACAGTGGAGTACAGTAGAGATAGAGTACAGTGGAGTACAGTAGAGGTAGAGTACAGTGGAGCACAGTAGAGTAGAGTAGAGATAGAGCACAGTGGAGCAAAGCAGAGGTAGAGTAGAGTGGAGTACAGTAGAGGTAGAGTACAGTGGAGTACAGTAGAGAGAGAGTACAGTGGAGCACAGTAGAGATAGAGTACAGTAGAGCCAAGTAGAGGTAGAGTACAGTGGAGTACAGTAGAGATAGAGTACAGTGGAGCACAGTAGAGATAGAGTACAATGGAGTACAGTAGAGGAAGAGTACAGTGGAGTACAGTGGAGCACAGTAGAGGTGGAGAACAGTAGAGTATAGCAGAGGTAGAGTACAGTGGAGTACAATATAGATAGAGTACAGTGGAGTAGAGTAGTGATAGAGTACAGTGGAGCATAGCAGAGGTAGAGTACAGTGGATCACAGTAGAGATAGAGTACAGTGGAGTACAGTGGAGAACAGTAGAGGTAGAGTACAGTGGAGAACAGTAGAGATAGAGTACAGTGGAGTACAGTAGAGGTAGAGTACAGTGGAGCCCAGTAGAGATAGAGTACAGTGGAGTACAGTAGAGGTAGAGTACAGTGGAGCACAGTAGAGGTAGAGTACAGTGGAGCACAGTAGAGGTAGAGTACAGTGGAGCACAGTAGAGGTAGAGTACAGTGGAGTACAGTAGAGGTAGTGTACAGTGGAGCACAGTAGAGGTAGAGTACAGTGGAGCACAGTAGAGGTAGAGTACAGTAGAGCAAAGTAGAGGTAGAGTACAGTGGAGCACAGTAGAGATAGAGTACAGTGGAGTACAGTGGAGCACAGTAGAGGTAGAGTACATTGGAGTACAATAAAGATAGAGTACAGTGGAGTAGAGTAGAGATAGAGTACTGTGGAGCACAGCAGAGGTAGAGTACAGTGGATCACAGTAGAGATAGAGTACAGTGGAGTACAGTGGAGCACAGTAGAGGTAGAGTACAGTGGAGAACAGTAGAGATAGAGTACAGTGGAGTACAGTAGAGGTAGAGTACAGTGGAGCACAGTAGAGATAGAGTACAGTGGAGTACAGTAGAGGTAGAGTACAGTGGAGCACAGTAGAGGTAGACTACAGTGGAGTACAGTAGAGGTAGAGTACAGTGGAGCACAGTAGAGGTAGGGTACAGTGGGGCACAGTATAGGCAGAGTAGAGTGGGGTACAGTAGAAATAGAGTACGGTGGAGCACAGTAGAGTACAGTAGAGCACAGTAGAGGTAGAGTACAGTGGAGCACAGTAGAGATAGAGTACATTGGAGTACAGTAGAGGAAGAGTACAGTGGAGTACAGTGGAGCACAGTAGAGGTGGAGTACAGTAGAGTACAGTAGAGGTAGAGTACAGTGGAGTACAATAGAGATAGAGTACAATGGAGTAGAGTAGAGATAGAGTACAGTGGAGCACAGCAGAGGTAGAGTACAGTGGATCACAGTAGAGATAGAGTACAGTAGAGCCAAGTAGAGGTAGAGTACAGTGGAGTACAATAGAGATAGAGTACAGTGGAGCACAGTAGAGGTAGAGTACAGTGGAGCACAGTAGAGGTAGAGTAGAGTGGAGCACAGTAGAGGTAGAGTACAGTGGAGTACAGTAGAGGTAGTGTACAGTGGAGCACAGTAGAGGTAGAGTACAGTGGAGTATAGTAGAGGTAGAGTACAGTAGAGCACAGTAGAGATAGAGTACAGCAGAGCACAGTAGAGGTAGAGTACAGTGGAGCACAGTAGAGGTAGAGTACAGTGGAGCACAGTAGAGTAGAGTAGAGATAGAGCACAGTGGAGCACAGCAGAGGTAGAGTAGAGTGGAGTACAGTAGAGGTAGAGTACAGTGGAGTACAGTAGAGAGAGAGTACAGTGGAGCACAGTAGAGATAGAGTACAGTAGAGCCAAGTAGAGGTAGAGTACAGTGGAGTACAGTAAAGGTAGAGCACAGTGGAGCACTGTAGAGGTAGAGTACAGTGGAGTACAGTAGAGATAGAGTACATTGGAGCACAGTAGAGGTAGAGTACAGTGGAGCACAGTAGAGGTAGAGTAGAGTGGAGCACAGTAGAGGTAGAGTACAGTGGAGTACAGTAGAGGTAGTGTACAGTGGAGCACAGTAGAGGTAGAGTACAGTGGAGTATAGTAGAGGTAGAGTACAGTAGAGCACAGTAGAGATAGAGTACAGCAGAGCACGTTAGAGGTAGAGTACAGTGGAGCACAGTAGAGGAAGAGTACAGTGGAGTACAGTAGAGGTAGAGTAGAGTGGAGCACATTAGAGGTGGAGTAGAGTAGAGTACAGTAGAGGTAGAGTACAGCGGAGTACAGTAGAAGTAGAGTAAAGTGGAGCACAGTAGAGGTAGAGTAGAGCGGAGTACAGTAGAGGTAGAGTACAGTGGAGTACAGTAGAGGTAGAGTACAGTGGAGTAGAGTAGAGAAAGAGTACAGTGGAGCACAGCAGAGGTAGAGTACAGTGGATCACAGTAGAGATAGAGTACAGTGGAGTACAGTGGAGCACAGTAGAAGTAGAGTACAGTGGAGCTAAGTAGAAATAGATTACAGTGGAGTACAGTAGAGATAGAGTACAGTGGAGTACAGTAGAGGTAGAGTACAGTGGAGCACAGTAGAGTAGAGTAGAGATAGAGCACAGTGGAGCAAAGCAGAGGTAGAGTAGAGTGGAGTACAGTAGAGGTAGAGTACAGTGGAGTACAGTAGAGAGAGAGTACAGTGGAGCACAGTAGAGATAGAGTACAGTAGAGCCAAGTAGAGGTAGAGTACAGTGGAGTACAGTAGAGATAGAGTACAGTGGAGCACAGTAGAGATAGAGTACAGTGGAGTACAATAGAGGTAGAGTACAGTGGAGCACAGTAGAGGTAGAGTACAGTGGAGCAAAGTAGAGGTAGAGTAGAGTGGAGCACAGTAGAGGTAGAGTACAGTGGAGTACAGTAGAGGTAGTGTACAGTGGAGCACAGTAGAGGTTGAGTACAGTGGAGCACAGTAGAGGTAGAGTACAGTGGAGTATAGTAGAGGTAGAGTACAGTAGAGCACAGTAGAGATAGAGTACAGCAGAGCACAGTAGAGGTAGAGTACAGTGGAGCACAGTAGAGGAAGAGTACAGTGTAGTACAGTAGATATAGAGTACAGTGGAGTACAGTAGAGATAGAGTACAGTCGAACACAGTAGAGATAAGTGCAGTGGAGTATAGTAGAGGTAGAGTACAGTGGAGTACAGTAGAGGTAGAGTACAGTGGAGTACAGTAGAGGTAGAGTAGAGTGGAGCACATTAGAGGTGGAGTAGAGTAGAGTACAGTAGCTGTAGAGTACAGCGGAGTACAGTAGAAGTTGAGTAAAGTGGAGCACAGTAGAGGTAGAGTAGAGTGGAGTACAGTAGAGGCAGAGTACAGTGGAGTACAGTAGAGGTAGAGTACAGTGGAGTGGAGTAGAGATAGAGTACAGTGGAGCACAGCAGAGGTAGAGTACAGTGGATCACAGTAGAGATAGAGTACAGTGGAGTACAGTGGAGCACAGTAGAAGTAGAGTACATTGGAGCACAGTAGAAATAGATTACAGTGGAGTACAGTAGAGATAGAGTACAGTGGAGTACAGTAGAGGTAGAGTACAGTGGAGCACAGTAGAGTAGAGTAGAGATAGAGCACAGTGGAGCACAGCAGAGGTAGAGTAGAGTGGAGTACAGTAGAGGTAGAGTACAGTGGAGTACAGTAGAGAGAGAGTACAGTGGAGCACAGTAGAGATAGAGTACAGTAGAGCCAAGTAGAGGTAGAGTACAGTGGAGTACAGTAGAGATAGAGTACAGTGGAGCACAGTAGAGATAGAGTACAGTGGAGTACAATAGAGGTAGAGTACAGTGGAGCACAGTAGAGGTAGAGTACAGTGGAGTATAGTAGAGGTAGAGTACAGTGGAATACAGTAGATGTAGAGTACAGTAGAGCACAGTAGAGGTGAAATACAATGGAGTACAGTAGAGGTAGAGTACAGTGGAGTACAGTAGAGATAGAGTACAGTGGAGCACAGTAGAGGTAGAGTACAGTGGAGTACAGTAGAGTTAGAGTACAGTGGAGCACAGTGGAGGTAGAGTACAGTGGAGTAAAGTGGAGCACAGTAGAGGTGGAGTACAGTAGAGTACAGTAGAGGTAGAGTACAGTGGACTACAGTAGAGATAGAGTACAGTGGAGTAGAGTAGAGATAGAGTAAAGTGGAGTAGAGTAGAGATAGAGCACAGTGGAGCACAGCAGAGGTAGAGTACAGTGGAGCACAGTAGAGGTAGAGTACAGTGGAGAACAATGGAGCACAGTAGAGGTGGAGTACAGTAGAGTACAGTAGAGGTAGAGTACAGTGGAGTACAGTAGAGATAGAGTACAGTGGAGTAGAGTAGAGATAGAGTACAGTGGAGTAGAGTAGAGATAGAGCACAGTGGAGCACAGCAGAGGTAGAGTAGAGTGGAGTACAGTAGAGGTAGAGTACAGTGGAGTACAGTAGAGAGAGAGTACAGTGGAGCACAGTAGAGATAGAGTACAGTAGAGCCAAGTAGAGGTAGAGTACAGTGGAGTACAGTAGAGGTAGAGCACAGTGGAGCACTGTAGAGGTAGAGTACAGTGGAGTACAGTAGAGATAGAGTACATTGGAGCACAGTAGAGGTAGAGTACAGTGGAGCACAGTAGAGGTAGAGTAGAGTGGAGCAGAGTAGAGGTAGAGTACAGTGGAGTACAGTAGAGGTAGTGTACAGTGGAGCACAGTAGAGGTAGAGTACAGTGGAGCACAGTAGAGGTAGAGTACAGTGGAGTATAGTAGAGGTAGAGTACAGTAGAGCACAGTAGAGATAGAGTACAGCAGAGCACAGTAGAGGTAGAGTACAGTGGAGCACAGTAGAGGAAGAGTACAGTGTAGTACAGTAGAGATAGAGTACAGTGGAGTACAGTAGAGATAGAGTACAGTCGAACAAAGTAGAGATAAGTGCAGTGGAGTATAGTAGAGGTAGAGTACATTGGAGTACAGTAGAGGTAGAGTGCAGTGGAGTACAGTAGAGGTAGAGTAGAGTGGAGCAAATTAGAGGTGGAGTAGAGTACAGTAGAGGTAGAGTACAGCAGAGTACAGTAGAAGTAGAGAAAAGTGGAGCACAGTAGAGGTAGAATAGAGTGGAGTACAGTAGAGGTAGAGTACAGTGGAGTACAGTACAGGTAGAGTACAGTGGAGTAGAGTAGAGAAAGAGTACAGTGGAGCACAGCAGAGGTAGAGTACAGTGGATCACAGTAGAGATAGAGTACAGTGGAGTACAGTGGAGCACAGTAGAAGTAGAGTACAGTGGAGCAAAGTAGAAATAGATTACAGTGGAGTACAGTAGAGATAGAGTACAGTGGAGTACAGTAGATGTAGAGTACAGTGGAGCACAGTAGAGTAGAGTAGAGATAGAGCACAGTGGAACACAGCAGAGGTAGAGTAGAGTGGAGTACAGTAGAGGTAGAGTACAGTGGAGTACAGTAGAGAGAGAGTACAGTGGAGCACAGTAGAGATAGAGTACAGTAGAGCCAAGTAGAGGTAGAGTACAGTGGAGTACAATAGAGATAGAGTACAGTGGAGCACAGTAGAGATAGAGTACAGTGGAGTACAGTAGAGGTAGAGTACAGTGGAGCACAGTAGAGGTAGAGTACAGTGGAGCACAGTAGAGGTAGAGTAGAGTGGAGCACAGTAGAGGTAGAGTACAGTGGAGCACAGTAGAGATAGAGTACAGCAGAGCACAGTAGAGGTAGAGTACAGTGGAGCACAGTAGAGGTAGAGTACAGTGGAGCACAGTAGAGTAGAGTAGAGATAGAGCACAGTGGAGCACAGCAGAGGTAGAGTAGAGTGGAGTACAGTAGAGGTAGAGTACAGTGGAGTACAGTAGAGAGAGAGTACAGTGGAGCACAATAGAGATAGAGTACAGTAGAGCCAAGTAGAGGTAGAGTACAGTGGAGTACAGTAGAGGTAGAGCACAGTGGAGCACTGTAGAGGTAGAGTACAGTGGAGTACAGTAGAGATAGAGTACATTGGAGCACAGTAGAGGTAGAGTACAGTGGAGCACAGTAGAGGTAGAGTACAGTGGAGTATAGTAGAGGTAGAGTACAGTAGAGCACAGTAGAGATAGAGTACAGCAGAGCACAGTAGAGGTAGAGTACAGTGGAGCACAGTAGAGGAAGAGTACAGTGGAGTACAGTAGAGGTAGAGTAGAGTGGAGCACATTAGAGGTGGAGTAGAGTAGAGTACAGTAGAGGTAGAGTACAGCGGAGTACAGTAGAAGTAGAGTAAAGTGGAGCACAGTAGAGGTAGAGTAGAGCGGAGTACAGTAGAGGTAGAGTACAGTGGAGTACAGTAGAGGTAGAGTACAGTGGAGTAGAGTAGAGAAAAAGTACAGTGGAGCACAGCAGAGGTAGAGTACAGTGGATCACAGTAGAGATAGAGTACAGTGGAGTACAGTGGAGCACAGTAGAAGTAGAGTACAGTGGAGCAAAGTAGAAATAGATTACAGTGGAGTACAGTAGAGATAGAGTACAGTGGAGTACAGTAGAGGTAGAGTACAGTGGAGCACAGTAGAGTAGAGTAGAGATAGAGCACAGTGGAGCACAGCAGAGGTAGAGTAGAGTGGAGTACAGTAGAGGTAGAGTACAGTGGAGTACAGTAGAGAGAGAGTACAGTGGAGCACAGTAGAGATAGAGTACAGTAGAGCCAAGTAGAGGTAGAGTACAGTGGAGTACAGTAGATGTAGAGTACAGTGGAGCACAGTAGAGATAGAGTACAGTGGAGTACAATAGAGGTAGAGTACAGTGGAGCACAGTAGAGGTAGAGTACAGTGGAGCACAGTAGAGGTAGAGTACAGTGGAGCACAGTAGAGGTAGAGTACAGTGGAGTATAGTAGAGGTAGAGTACAGTAGAGCACAGTAGAGATAGAGTACAGCAGAGCACAGTAGAGGTAGAGTACAGTGGAGCACAGTAGAGGAAGAGTACAGTGGAGTACAGTAGAGGTAGAGTAGAGTGGAGCACATTAGAGGTGGAGTAGAGTAGAGTACAGTAGAGGTAGAGTACAGCGGAGTACAGTAGAAGTAGAGTAAAGTGGAGCACAGTAGAGGTAGAGTAGAGCGGAGTACAGTAGAGGTAGAGTACAGTGGAGTACAGTAGAGGTAGAGTACAGTGGAGTAGAGTAGAGAAAAAGTACAGTGGAGCACAGTAGAGGTAGAGTACAGTGGAGTACAGTAGAGAGAGAGTACAGTGGAGCACAGTAGAGATAGAGTACAGTAGAGCCAAGTAGAGGTAGAGTACAGTGGAGTACAGTAGATATAGAGTACAGTGGAGCACAGTAGAGATAGAGTACAGTGGAGTACAATAGAGGTAGAGTACAGTGGAGCACAGTAGAGGTAGAGTACATTGGAGCACAGTAGAGGTAGAGTACAGTGGAGCACAGTAGAGGTAGAGTACAGTGGAGTATAGTAGAGGTAGAGTACAGTAGAGCACAGTAGAGATAGAGTACAGCAGAGCACAGTAGAGGTAGAGTACAGTGGAGCACAGTAGAGGAAGAGTACAGTGGAGTACAGTAGAGGTAGAGTAGAGTGGAGCACATTAGAGGTGGAGTAGAGTAGAGTACAGTAGAGGTAGAGTACAGCGGAGTACAGTAGAAGTAGAGTAAAGTGGAGCACAGTAGAGGTAGAGTAGAGCGGAGTACAGTAGAGGTAGAGTACAGTGGAGTACAGTAGAGGTAGAGTACAGTGGAGTAGAGTAGAGAAAAAGTACAGTGGAGCACAGCAGAGGTAGAGTACAGTGGATCACAGTAGAGATAGAGTACAGTGGAGTACAGTGGAGCACAGTAGAAGTAGAGTACAGTGGAGCAAAGTAGAAATAGATTACAGTGGAGTACAGTAGAGATAGAGTACAGTGGAGTACAGTAGAGGTAGAGTACAGTGGAGCACAGTAGAGTAGAGTAGAGATAGAGCACAGTGGAGCACAGCAGAGGTAGAGTAGAGTGGAGTACAGTAGAGGTAGAGTACAGTGGAGTACAGTAGAGAGAGAGTACAGTGGAGCACAGTAGAGATAGAGTACAGTAGAGCCAAGTAGAGGTAGAGTACAGTGGAGTACAGTAGATATAGAGTACAGTGGAGCACAGTAGAGATAGAGTACAGTGGAGTACAATAGAGGTAGAGTACAGTGGAGCACAGTAGAGGTAGAGTACAGTGGAGCACAGTAGAGGTAGAGTAGAGTGGAGCACAGTAGAGGTATAGTACAGTGGAGTACAGTAGAGGTAGTGTACAGTGGAGCACAGTAGAGGTTGAGTACAGTGGAGCACAGTAGAGGTAGAGTAAAGTGGAGTATAGTAGAGGTAGAGTACAGTAGAGCACAGCAGAGGTAGAGTAGAGTGGAGTACAGTAGAGGTAGAGCACAGTAGAGTAGAGTAGAGGAAGAGTACAGTGGAGTACAGTGGAGCAGAGTAGAGGTGGAGTACAGTAGAGTACAGTAGAGGTAGAATACAGTGGAGTACAATAGAGATAGAGTACATTGGAGTAGAGTAGAGATAGAGTACAGTGGAGCACAGCAGAGGTAGAGTACAGTGGATCACAGTAGAGATAGAGTACAGTGGAATACAGTGGAGCATAGTAGCGGTAGAGTACAGTGGAGAACAGTAAAGATAGAGTACAGTGGAGTACAGTAGAGGTAGAGTACAGTGGAGCCCAGTAGAGATAGAGTACAGTGGAGTACAGTAGAGGTAGAGTACAGTGGAGCACAGTAGAGGTAGAGTACAGTGGAGTACAGTAGAGGTAGAGAACAGTACAGTACAGTAGAGGTAGAGTACAGTAGAGCACAGTAGAGGTAGAATACAGTGGAGTACAGTAGAGGTAGAGTACAGTAGAGCACAGTAGAGGTGGAGTACAGTAGAGTACAGTAGAGGTAGAGAACAGTACAGTACAGTAGAGGTAGAGTACAGTAGAGCACAGTAGAGGTAGAATACAGTGGAGTACAGTAGAGGTAGAGTACAGTGGAGTACAGTAGAGGTAGAGTACAGTGGAGCACAGTAGAGGTAGAGTACAGTGGAGTACAGTGGAGCACAGTAGAGGTGGAGTACAGTAGAGTAGAGTAGAGGTAGAGTACAGTGGAGTACAGTAGAGATAGAGTACAGTGGAGTAGAGTAGAGATAGAGTACAGTGGAGTAGAGTAGATATAGAGTACAGTGGAGTATAGTTGAGGTAGAGTACAGTGGAGCACACTAGAGATAGAGTACAGTGGAGTACAGTAGAGGTAGAGTACAGTGGAGCACAGTAGAGGTAGAGTACAGTGGAGTATAGTTGAGGTAGACTACAGTGGAGTACAGTAGAGGTAGAGTACAGTGGAGCACAGTAGAGATAGAGTACATTAGAGCATTGTAGAGGTAGAGTACAGTGGAGCACAGTAGAGATAGAGTACAATGGAGTACAGTAGAGGAAGAGTACAGTGGAGTACAGTGGAGCACAGTAGAGGTGGAGAACAGTAGAGTATAGCAGAGGTAGAGTACAGTGGAGTACAAATAGATAGAGTACAGTGGAGTAGAGTAGTGATAGAGTACATTGGAGCATAGCAGAGGTAGAGTACAGTGGATCACAGTAGAGATAGAGTACAGTGGAGTACAGTGGAGCACAGTAGAGGTAGAGTACAGTGGAGAACAGTAGAGATAGAGTACAGTGGAGTACAGTAGAGGTAGAGTACAGTGGAGCCCAGTAGAGATAGAGTACAGTGGAGTACAGTAGAGGTAGAGTACAGTGGAGCACAGTAGAGGTAGAGTACAGTGGAGCACAGTAGAGGTAGAGTACAGTGGAGCACAGTAGAGGTAGAGTACAGTGGAGTACAGTAGAGGTAGTGTACAGTGGAGCACAGTAGAGGTAGAGTACAGTGGAGCACAGTAGAGGTAGAGTACAGTAGAGCAAAGTAGAGGTAGAGTACAGTGGAGCACAGTAGAGATAGAGTACAGTGGAGTACAGTGGAGCACAGTAGAGGTAGAGTACAGTGGAGTACAATAAAGATAGAGTACAGTGGAGTAGAGTAGAGATAGAGTACTGTGGAGCACAGCAGAGGTAGAGTACAGTGGATCACAGTAGAGATAGAGTACAGTGGAGTACAGTGGAGCACAGTAGAGTTAGAGTACAGTGGAGAACAGTAGAGATAGAGTACAGTGGAGTACAGTAGAGGTAGAGTGCAGTGGAGCACAGTAGAGATAGAGTACAGTGGAGTACAGTAGAGGTAGAGTACAGTGGAGCACAGTAGAGGTAGACTACAGTGGAGGACAGTATAGGTAGAGTACAGTGGAGCACAGTAGAGGTAGGGTACAGTGGGGCACAGTAGAGGCAGAGTAGAGTGGGGTACAGTAGAAATAGAGTACGGTGGAGCACAGTAGAGTACAGTAGAGCACAGTAGAGGTAGAGTACAGTGGAGCACAGTAGAGATAGAGTACATTGGAGTACAGTAGAGGAAGAGTACAGTGGAGTACAGTGGAGCACAGTAGAGGTGGAGTACAGTAGAGTACAGTAGAGGTAGAGTACAGTGGAGTACAATAGAGATAGAGTACAATGGAGTAGAGTAGAGATAGAGTACAGTGGAGCACAGCAGAGGTAGAGTACAGTGGATCACAGTAGAGATAGAGTACAGTAGAGCCAAGTAGAGGTAGAGTACAGTGGAGTACAATAGAGATAGAGTACAGTGGAGCACAGTAGAGATAGAGTACAGTGGAGTACAGTAGAGGTAGAGTACAGTGGAGCACAGTAAAGGTAGAGTACAGTGGAGCACAGTAGAGGTAGAGTAGAGTGGAGCACAGTAGAGGTAGAGTACAGTGGAGTACAGTAGAGGTAGTGTACAGTGGAGCACAGTAGAGGTAGAGTACAGTGGAGTATAGTAGAGGTAGAGTACAGTAGAGCACAGTAGAGATAGAGTACAGCAGAGCACAGTAGAGGTAGAGTACAGTGGAGCACAGTAGAGGTAGAGTACAGTGGAGCACAGTAGAGTAGAGTAGAGATAGAGCACAGTGGAGCACAGCAGAGGTAGAGTAGAGTGGAGTACAGTAGAGGTAGAGTACAGTGGAGTACAGTAGAGAGAGAGTACAGTGGAGCACAGTAGAGATAGAGTACAGTAGAGCCAAGTAGAGGTAGAGTACAGTGGAGTACAGTAGAGGTAGAGCACAGTGGAGCACTGTAGAGGTAGAGTACAGTGGAGTACAGTAGAGATAGAGTACATTGGAGCACAGTAGAGGTAGAGTACAGTGGAGCACAGTAGAGGTAGAATAGAGTGGAGTACAGTAGAGGTAGAGTACAGTGGAGTACAGTACAGGTAGAGTACAGTGGAGTAGAGTAGAGAAAGAGTACAGTGGAGCACAGCAGAGGTAGAGTACAGTGGATCACAGTAGAGATAGAGTACAGTGGAGTACAGTGGAGCACAGTAGAAGTAGAGTACAGTGGAGCACAGTAGAAATAGATTACAGTGGAGTACAGTAGAGATAGAGTACAGTGGAGTACAGTAGATGTAGAGTACAGTGGAGCACAGTAGAGTAGAGTAGAGATAGAGCACAGTGGAACACAGCAGAGGTAGAGTAGAGTGGAGTACAGTAGAGGTAGAGTACAGTGGAGTACAGTAGAGAGAGAGTACAGTGGAGCACAGTAGAGATAGAGTACAGTAGAGCCAAGTAGAGGTAGAGTACAGTGGAGTACAATAGAGATAGAGTACAGTGGAGCACAGTAGAGATAGAGTACAGTGGAGTACAGTAGAGGTAGAGTACAGTGGAGCACAGTAGAGGTAGAGTACAGTGGAGCACAGTAGAGGTAGAGTAGAGTGGAGCACAGTAGAGGTAGAGTACAGTGGAGCACAGTAGAGATAGAGTACAGCAGAGCACAGTAGAGGTAGAGTACAGTGGAGTACAGTAGATATAGAGTACAGTGGAGCACAGTAGAGATAGAGTACAGTGGAGTACAATAGAGGTAGAGTACAGTGGAGTACAGTAGAGAGAGAGTACAGTGGAGCACAGTAGAGATAGAGTACAGTAGAGCCAAGTAGAGGTAGAGTACAGTGGAGTACAGTAGATATAGAGTACAGTGGAGCACAGTAGAGATAGAGTACAGTGGAGTACAATAGAGGTAGAGTACAGTGGAGCACAGTAGAGGTAGAGTACAGTGGAGCACAGTAGAGGTAGAGTAGAGTGGAGCACAGTAGAGGTAGAGTACAGTGGAGTACAGTAGAGGTAGTGTACAGTGGAGCACAGTAGAGGTTGAGTACAGTGGAGCACAGTAGAGGTAGAGTAAAGTGGAGTATAGTAGAGGTAGAGTACAGTAGAGCACAGCAGAGGTAGAGTAGAGTGGAGTACAGTAGAGGTAGAGCACAGTAGAGTAGAGTAGAGGAAGAGTACAGTGGAGTACAGTGGAGCAGAGTAGAGGTGGAGTACAGTAGAGTACAGTAGAGGTAGAATACAGTGGAGTACAATAGAGATAGAGTACATTGGAGTAGAGTAGAGATAGAGTACAGTGGAGCACACCAGAGGTAGAGTACAGTGGATCACAGTAGAGATAGAGTACAGTGGAATACAGTGGAGCATAGTAGCGGTAGAGTACAGTGGAGAACAGTAAAGATAGAGTACAGTGGAGTACAGTAGAGGTAGAGTACAGTGGAGCCCAGTAGAGATAGAGTACAGTGGAGTACAGTAGAGGTAGAGTACAGTGGAGCACAGTAGAGGTAGAGTACAGTGGAGTACAGTAGAGGTAGAGAACAGTACAGTACAGTAGAGGTAGAGTACAGTAGAGAACAGTAGAGGTAGAATACAGTGGAGTACAGTAGAGGTAGAGTACAGTAGAGCACAGTAGAGGTGGAGTACAGTAGAGTACAGTAGAGGTAGAGAACAGTACAGTACAGTAGAGGTAGAGTACAGTAGAGCACAGTAGAGGTAGAATACAGTGGAGTACAGTAGAGGTAGAGTACAGTGGAGTACAGTAGAGGTAGAGTACAGTGGAGCACAGTAGAGGTAGAGTACAGTGGAGTACAGTGGAGCACAGTAGAGGTGGAGTACAGTAGAGTAGAGTAGAGGTAGAGTACAGTGGAGTACAGTAGAGATAGAGTACAGTGGAGTAGAGTAGAGATAGAGTACAGTGGAGTAGAGTAGATATAGAGTACAGTGGAGTATAGTTGAGGTAGAGTACAGTGGAGCACACTAGAGATAGAGTACAGTGGAGTACAGTAGAGGTAGAGTACAGTGGAGCACAGTAGAGGTAGAGTACAGTGGAGTATAGTTGAGGTAGACTACAGTGGAGTACAGTAGAGGTAGAGTACAGTGGAGCACAGTAGAGGTAGTGTACAGTGGAGCACAGTAGAGGTTGAGTACAGTGGAGCACAGTAGAGGTAGAGTAAAGTGGAGTATAGTAGAGGTAGAGTACAGTAGAGCACAGCAGAGGTAGAGTAGAGTGGAGTACAGTAGAGGTAGAGCACAGTAGAGTAGAGTAGAGGAAGAGTACAGTGGAGTACAGTGGAGCAGAGTAGAGGTGGAGTACAGTAGAGTACAGTAGAGGTAGAATACAGTGGAGTACAATAGAGATAGAGTACATTGGAGTAGAGTAGAGATAGAGTACAGTGGAGCACACCAGAGGTAGAGTACAGTGGATCACAGTAGAGATAGAGTACAGTGGAATACAGTGGAGCATAGTAGCGGTAGAGTACAGTGGAGAACAGTAAAGATAGAGTACAGTGGAGTACAGTAGAGGTAGAGTACAGTGGAGCCCAGTAGAGATAGAGTACAGTGGAGTACAGTAGAGGAAGAGTACAGTGGAGTACAGTGGAGTACAGTAGATATAGAGTACAGTGGAGCACAGTAGAGATAGAGTACAGTGGAGTACAATAGAGGTAGAGTACAATGGAGCACAGTAGAGGTAGAGTACAGTGGAGCACAGTAGAGGTAGAGTAGAGTGGAGCACAGTAGAGGTAGAGTACAGTGGAGTACAGTAGAGGTAGTGTACAGTGGAGCACAGTAGAGGTTGAGTACAGTGGAGCACAGTAGAGGTAGAGTAAAGTGGAGTATAGTAGAGGTAGAGTACAGTAGAGCACAGCAGAGGTAGAGTAGAGTGGAGTACAGTAGAGGTAGAGCACAGTAGAGTAGAGTAGAGGAAGAGTACAGTGGAGTACAGTGGAGCAGAGTAGAGGTGGAGTACAGTAGAGTACAGTAGAGGTAGAATACAGTGGAGTACAATAGAGATAGAGTACATTGGAGTAGAGTAGAGATAGAGTACAGTGGAGCACACCAGAGGTAGAGTACAGTGGATCACAGTAGAGATAGAGTACAGTGGAATACAGTGGAGCATAGTAGCGGTAGAGTACAGTGGAGAACAGTAAAGATAGAGTACAGTGGAGTACAGTAGAGGTAGAGTACAGTGGAGCCCAGTAGAGATAGAGTACAGTGGAGTACAGTAGAGGTAGAGTACAGTGGAGCACAGTAGAGGTAGAGTACAGTGGAGTACAGTAGAGGTAGAGAACAGTACAGTACAGTAGAGGTAGAGTACAGTAGAGCACAGTAGAGGTAGAATACAGTGGAGTACAGTAGAGGTAGAGTACAGTAGAGCACAGTAGAGGTGGAGTACAGTAGAGTACAGTAGAGGTAGAGAACAGTACAGTACAGTAGAGGTAGAGTACAGTAGAGCACAGTAGAGGTAGAATACAGTGGAGTACAGTAGAGGTAGAGTACAGTGGAGTACAGTAGAGGTAGAGTACAGTGGAGCACAGTAGAGGTAGAGTACAGTGGAGTACAGTGGAGCACAGTAGAGGTGGAGTACAGTAGAGTAGAGTAGAGGTAGAGTACAGTGGAGTACAGTAGAGATAGAGTACAGTGGAGTAGAGTAGAGATAGAGTACAGTGGAGTAGAGTAGATATAGAGTACAGTGGAGTATAGTTGAGGTAGAGTACAGTGGAGCACACTAGAGATAGAGTACAGTGGAGTACAGTAGAGGTAGAGTACAGTGGAGCACAGTAGAGGTAGAGTACAGTGGAGTATAGTTGAGGTAGACTACAGTGGAGTACAGTAGAGGTAGAGTACAGTGGAGCACAGTAGAGATAGAGTACATTAGAGCATTGTAGAGGTAGAGTACAGTGGAGCACAGTAGAGATAGAGTACAATGGAGTACAGTAGAGGAAGAGTACAGTGGAGTACAGTGGAGCACAGTAGAGGTGGAGAACAGTAGAGTATAGCAGAGGTAGAGTACAGTGGAGTACAATATAGATAGAGTACAGTGGAGTAGAGTAGTGATAGAGTACATTGGAGCATAGCAGAGGTAGAGTACAGTGGATCACAGTAGAGATAGAGTACAGTGGAGTACAGTGGAGCACAGTAGAGGTAGAGTACAGTGGAGAACAGTAGAGATAGAGTACAGTGGAGTACAGTAGAGGTAGAGTACAGTGGAGCCCAGTAGAGATAGAGTACAGTGGAGTACAGTAGAGGTAGAGTACAGTGGAGCACAGTAGAGGTAGAGTACAGTGGAGCACAGTAGAGGTAGAGTACAGTGGAGCACAGTAGAGGTAGAGTACAGTGGAGTACAGTAGAGGTAGTGTACAGTGGAGCACAGTAGAGGTAGAGTACAGTGGAGCACAGTAGAGGTAGAGTACAGTAGAGCAAAGTAGAGGTAGAGTACAGTGGAGCACAGTAGAGATAGAGTACAGTGGAGTACAGTGGAGCACAGTAGAGGTAGAGTACAGTGGAGTACAATAAAGATAGAGTACAGTGGAGTAGAGTAGAGATAGAGTACTGTGGAGCACAGCAGAGGTAGAGTACAGTGGATCACAGTAGAGATAGAGTACAGTGGAGTACAGTGGAGCACAGTAGAGTTAGAGTACAGTGGAGAACAGTAGAGATAGAGTACAGTGGAGTACAGTAGAGGTAGAGTGCAGTGGAGCACAGTAGAGATAGAGTACAGTGGAGTACAGTAGAGGTAGAGTACAGTGGAGCACAGTAGAGGTAGACTACAGTGGAGTACAGTAGAGGTAGAGTACAGTGGAGCACAGTAGAGGTAGGGTACAGTGGGGCACAGTAGAGGCAGAGTAGAGTGGGGTACAGTAGAAATAGAGTACGGTGGAGCACAGTAGAGTACAGTAGAGCACAGTAGAGGTAGAGTACAGTGGAGCACAGTAGAGATAGAGTACATTGGAGTACAGTAGAGGAAGAGTACAGTGGAGTACAGTGGAGCACAGTAGAGGTGGAGTACAGTAGAGTACAGTAGAGGTAGAGTACAGTGGAGTACAATAGAGATAGAGTACAATGGAGTAGAGTAGAGATAGAGTACAGTGGAGCACAGCAGAGGTAGAGTACAGTGGATCACAGTAGAGATAGAGTACAGTAGAGCCAAGTAGAGGTAGAGTACAGTGGAGTACAATAGAGATAGAGTACAGTGGAGCACAGTAGAGATAGAGTACAGTGGAGTACAGTAGAGGTAGAGTACAGTGGAGCACAGTAAAGGTAGAGTACAGTGGAGCACAGTAGAGGTAGAGTAGAGTGGAGCACAGTAGAGGTAGAGTACAGTGGAGTACAGTAGAGGTAGTGTACAGTGGAGCACAGTAGAGGTAGAGTACAGTGGAGTATAGTAGAGGTAGAGTACAGTAGAGCACAGTAGAGATAGAGTACAGCAGAGCACAGTAGAGGTAGAGTACAGTGGAGCACAGTAGAGGTAGAGTACAGTGGAGCACAGTAGAGTAGAGTAGAGATAGAGCACAGTGGAGCACAGCAGAGGTAGAGTAGAGTGGAGTACAGTAGAGGTAGAGTACAGTGGAGTACAGTAGAGAGAGAGTACAGTGGAGCACAGTAGAGATAGAGTACAGTAGAGCCAAGTAGAGGTAGAGTACAGTGGAGTACAGTAGAGGTAGAGCACAGTGGAGCACTGTAGAGGTAGAGTACAGTGGAGTACAGTAGAGATAGAGTACATTGGAGCACAGTAGAGGTAGAGTACAGTGGAGCACAGTAGAGGTAGAATAGAGTGGAGTACAGTAGAGGTAGAGTACAGTGGAGTACAGTACAGGTAGAGTACAGTGGAGTAGAGTAGAGAAAGAGTACAGTGGAGCACAGCAGAGGTAGAGTACAGTGGATCACAGTAGAGATTGAGTACAGTGGAGTACAGTGGAGCACAGTAGAAGTAGAGTACAGTGGAGCACAGTAGAAATAGATTACAGTGGAGTACAGTAGAGATAGAGTACAGTGGAGTACAGTAGATGTAGAGTACAGTGGAGCACAGTAGAGTAGAGTAGAGATAGAGCACAGTGGAACACAGCAGAGGTAGAGTAGAGTGGAGTACAGTAGAGGTAGAGTACAGTGGAGTACAGTAGAGAGAGAGTACAGTGGAGCACAGTAGAGATAGAGTACAGTAGAGCCAAGTAGAGGTAGAGTACAGTGGAGTACAATAGAGATAGAGTACAGTGGAGCACAGTAGAGATAGAGTACAGTGGAGTACAGTAGAGGTAGAGTACAGTGGAGCACAGTAGAGGTAGAGTACAGTGGAGCACAGTAGAGGTAGAGTAGAGTGGAGCACAGTAGATGTAGAGTACAGTGGAGCACAGTAGAGATAGAGTACAGCAGAGCACAGTAGAGCTAGAGTACAGTGGAGCACAGTAGAGGTAGAGTACAGTGGAGCACAGTAGAGTAGAGTAGAGATAGAGCACAGTGGAGCACAGCAGAGGTAGAGTAGAGTGGAGTACAGTAGAGGTAGAGTACAGTGGAGTACAGTAGAGAGAGAGTACAGTGGAGCACAGTAGAGATAGAGTACAGTAGAGCCAAGTAGAGGTAGAGTACAGTGGAGTACAGTAGAGGTAGAGCACAGTGGAGCACTGTAGAGGTAGAGTACAGTGGAGTACAGTAGAGATAGAGTACATTGGAGCACAGTAGAGGTAGAGTACAGTGGAGTACAGTAGAGGTAGTGTACAGTGGAGCACAGTAGAGGTAGAGTACAGTGGAGCACAGTAGAGGTAGAGTACAGTGGAGTATAGTAGAGGTAGAGTACAGTAGAGCACAGTAGAGATAGAGTACAGCAGAGCACAGTAGAGGTAGAGTACAGTGGAGCACAGTAGAGGAAGAGTACAGTGGAGTACAGTAGAGGTAGAGTAGAGTGGAGCACATTAGAGGTGGAGTAGAGTAGAGTACAGTAGAGGTAGAGTACAGCGGAGTACAGTAGAAGTAGAGTAAAGTGGAGCACAGTAGAGGTAGAGTAGAGCGGAGTACAGTAGAGGTAGAGTACAGTGGAGTACAGTAGAGGTAGAGTACAGTGGAGTAGAGTAGAGAAAGAGTACAGTGGAGCACAGCAGAGGTAGAGTACAGTGGATCACAGTAGAGATAGAGTACAGTGGAGTACAGTGGAGCACAGTAGAAGTAGAGTACAGTGGAGCAAAGTAGAAATAGATTACAGTGGAGTACAGTAGAGATAGAGTACAGTGGAGTACAGTAGAGGTAGAGTACAGTGGAGCACAGTAGAGTAGAGTAGAGATAGAGCACAGTGGAGCACAGCAGAGGTAGAGTAGAGTGGAGTACAGTAGAGGTAGAATACAGTGGAGTACAGTAGAGAGAGAGTACAGTGGAGCACAGTAGAGATAGAGTACAGTAGAGCCAAGTAGAGGTAGAGTACAGTGGAGTACAGTAGAGATAGAGTACAGTGGAGCACAGTAGAGATAGAGTACAGTGGAGTACAATAGAGATAGAGTACAGTGGAGCACAGTAGAGGTAGAGTACAGTGGAGCACAGTAGAGGTAGAGTAGAGTGGAGCACAGTAGAGGTAGAGTACAGTGGAGTACAGTAGAGGTAGTGTACAGTGGAGCACAGTAGAGGTTGAGTACAGTGGAGCACAGTAGAGGTAGAGTACAGTGGAGTATAGTAGAGGTAGAGTACAGTAGAGCACAGCAGAGGTAGAGTAGAGTGGAGTACAGTAGAGGTAGAGCACAGTAGAGTAGAGTAGAGGAAGAGTACAGTGGAGTACAGTGGAGCAGAGTAGAGGTGGAGTACAGTAGAGTACAGTAGAGGTAGAATACAGTGGAGTACAATAGAGATAGAGTACATTGGAGTAGAGTAGAGATAGAGTACAGTGGAGCACAGCAGAGGTAGAGTACAGTGGATCACAGTAGAGATAGAGTACACTGGAATACAGTGGAGCATAGTAGCGGTAGAGTACAGTGGAGAACAGTAAAGATAGAGTACTGTGGAGTACAGTAGAGGTAGAGTACAGTGGAGCCCAGTAGAGATAGAGTACAGTGGAGTACAGTAGAGGTAGAGTACAGTGGAGCACAGTAGAGGTAGAGTACAGTGGAGTACAGTAGAGGTAGAGAACAGTACAGTACAGTAGAGGTAGAGTACAGTAGAGCACAGTAGAGGTAGAATACAGTGGAGTACAGTAGAGGTAGAGTACAGTAGAGCACAGTAGAGGTGGAGTACAGTAGAGTACAATAGAGGTAGAGAACAGTACAGTACAGTAGAGGTAGAGTACAGTAGAGCACAGTAGAGGTAGAATACAGTGGAGTACAGTAGAGGTAGAGTACAGTGGAGTACAGTAGAGGTAGAGTACAGTGGAGCACAGTAGAGGTAGAGTACAGTGGAGTACAGTGGAGCACAGTAGAGGTGGAGTACAGTAGAGTAGAGTAGAGGTAGAGTACAGTGGAGTACAGTAGAGATAGAGTACAGTGGAGTAGAGTAGAGATAGAGTACAGTGGAGTAGAGTAGATATAGAGTACAGTGGAGTATAGTTGAGGTAGAGTACAGTGGAGCACACTAGAGATAAAGTACAGTGGAGTACAGTAGAGGTAGAGTACAGTGGAGCACAGTAGAGGTAGAGTACAGTGGAGTATAGTTGAGGTAGACTACAGTGGAGTACAGTAGAGGTAGAGTACAGTGGAGCACAGTAGAGATAGAGTACATTAGAGCATTGTAGAGGTAGAGTACAGTGGAGCACAGTAGAGATAGAGTACAATGGAGTAAAGTAGAGGAAGAGTACAGTGGAGTACAGTGGAGCACAGTAGAGGTGGAGAACAGTAGAGTATAGCAGAGGTAGAGTAGAGTGGAGTACAATATAGATAGAGTACAGTGGAGTAGAGTAGTGATAGAGTACATTGGAGCATAGCAGAGGTAGAGTACAGTGGATCACAGTAGAGATAGAGTACAGTGGAGTACAGTGGAGCACAGTAGAGGTAGAGTACAGTGGAGAACAGTAGAGATAGAGTACAGTGGAGTACAGTAGAGGTAGAGTACAGTGGAGCCCAGTAGAGATAGAGTACAGTGGAGTACAGTAGAGGTAGAGTACAGTGGAGCACAGTAGAGGTAGAGTACAGTGGAGCACAGTAGAGGTAGAGTACAGTGGAGCACAGTAGAGGTAGAGTACAGTGGAGTACAGTAGAGGTAGTGTACAGTGGAGCACAGTAGAGGTAGAGTACAGTGGAGCACAGTAGAGGTAGAGTACAGTAGAGCAAAGTAGAGGTAGAGTACAGTGGAGCACAGTAGAGATAGAGTACAGTGGAGTACAGTGGAGCACAGTAGAGGTAGAGTACAGTGGAGTACAATAAAGATAGAGTACAGTGGAGTAGAGTAGAGATAGAGTACTGTGGAGCACAGCAGAGGTAGAGTACAGTGGATCACAGTAGAGATAGAGTACAGTGGAGTACAGTGGAGCACAGTAGAGGTAGAGTACAGTGGAGAACAGTAGAGATAGAGTACAGTGGAGTACAGTAGAGGTAGAGTACAGTGGAGCACAGTAGAGATAGAGTACAGTGGAGTACAGTAGAGGTAGAGTACAGTTCAGCACAGTAGAGGTAGACTACAGTGGAGTACAGTAGAGGTAGAGTACAGTGGAGCACAGTAGAGGTAGGGTACAGTGGGGCACAGTAGAGGCAGAGTAGAGTGGGGTACAGTAGAAATAGAGTACGGTGGAGCACAGTAGAGTACAGTAGAGCACAGTAGAGGTAGAGTACAGTGGAGCACAGTAGAGATAGAGTACATTGGAGTACAGTAGAGGAAGAGTACAGTGGAGTACAGTGGAGCACAGTAGAGGTGGAGTACAGTAGAGTACAGTAGAGGTAGAGTATAGTGGAGTACAATAGAGATAGAGTACAATGGAGTAGAGTAGAGATAGAGTACAGTGGAGCACAGCAGAGGTAGAGTACAGTGGATCACAGTAGATATAGAGTACAGCAGAGCCAAGTAGAGGTAGAGTACAGTGGAGTACAATAGAGATAGAGTACAGTGGAGCACAGTAGAGATAGAGTACAGTGGAGTACAGTAGAGGTAGAGTACAGTGGAGCACAGTAAAGGTAGAGTACAGTGGAGCACAGTAGAGGTAGAGTAGAGTGGAGCACAGTAGAGGTAGAGTACAGTGGAGTACAGTAGAGGTAGTGTACAGTGGAGCACAGTAGAGGTAGAGTACAGTGGAGTATAGTAGAGGTAGATTACAGTAGAGCACAGTAGAGATAGAGTACAGCAGAGCACAGTAGAGGTAGAGTACAGTGGAGCACAGTAGAGGTAGAGTACAGTGGAGCACAGTAGAGTAGAGTAGAGATAGAGCACAGTGGAGCACAGCAGAGGTAGAGTAGAGTGGAGTACAGTAGAGGTAGAGTACAGTGGAGTACAGTAGAGAGAGAGTACAGTGGAGCACAGTAGAGATAGAGTACAGTAGAGCCAAGTAGAGGTAGAGTACAGTGGAGTACAGTAGAGGTAGAGCACAGTGGAGCACTGTAGAGGTAGAGTACAGTGGAGTACAGTAGAGATAGAGTACATTGGAGCACAGTAGAGGTAGAGTACAGTGGAGCACAGTAGAGGTAGAGTAGAGTGGAGCACAGTAGAGGTAGAGTACAGTGGAGTACAGTAGAGGTAGTGTACAGTGGAACACAGTAGAGGTAGAGTACAGTGGAGCACAGTAGAGGTAGAGTACAGTGGAGTATAGTAGAGGTAGAGTACAGTAGAGCACAGTAGAGATAGAGTACAGCAGAGCACAGTAGAGGTAGAGTACAGTGGAGCACAGTAGAGGAAGAGTACAGTGGAGTACAGTAGAGGTAGAGTAGAGTGGAGCACATTAGAGGTGGAGTAGAGTAGAGTACAGTAGAGGTAGAGTACAGCGGAGTACAGTAGAAGTAGAGTAAAGTGGAGCACAGTAGAGGTAGAGTAGAGCGGAGTACAGTAGAGGTAGAGTACAGTGGAGTACAGTAGAGGTAGAGTACAGTGGAGTAGAGTAGAGAAAGAGTACAGTGGAGCACAGCAGAGGTAGAGTACAGTGGATCACAGTAGAGATAGAGTACAGTGGAGTACAGTGGAGCACAGTAGAAGTAGAGTACAGTGGAGCTAAGTAGAAATAGATTACAGTGGAGTACAGTAGAGATAGAGTACAGTGGAGTACAGTAGAGGTAGAGTACAGTGGAGCACAGTAGAGTAGAGTAGAGATAGAGCACAGTGGAGCAAAGCAGAGGTAGAGTAGAGTGGAGTACAGTAGAGGTAGAGTACAGTGGAGTACAGTAGAGAGAGAGTACAGTGGAGCACAGTAGAGATAGAGTACAGTAGAGCCAAGTAGAGGTAGAGTACAGTGGAGTACAGTAGAGATAGAGTACAGTGGAGCACAGTAGAGATAGAGTACAATGGAGTACAGTTGAGGAAGAGTACAGTTGAGTACAGTGGAGCACAGTAGAGGTGGAGAACAGTAGAGTATAGCAGAGGTAGAGTACAGTGGAGTACAATATAGATAGAGTACAGTGGAGTAGAGTAGTGATAGAGTACAGTGGAGCATAGCAGAGGTAGAGTACAGTGGATCACATAAGAGATAGAGTACAGTGGAGTACAGTGGAGAACAGTAGAGGTAGAGTACAGTGGAGAACAGTAGAGATAGAGTACAGTGGAGTACAGTAGAGGTAGAGTACAGTGGAGCCCAGTAGAGATAGAGTACAGTGGAGTACAGTAGAGGTAGAGTACAGTGGAGCACAGTAGAGGTAGAGTACAGTGGAGCACAGTAGAGGTAGAGTACAGTGGAGCACAGTAGAGGTAGAGTACAGTGGAATACAGTGGAGCATAGTAGCGGTAGAGTACAGTGGAGAACAGTAAAGATAGAGTACAGTGGAGTACAGTAGAGGTAGAGTACAGTGGAGCCCAGTAGAGATAGAGTACAGTGGAGTACAGTAGAGGTAGAGTACAGTGGAGCACAGTAGAGGTAGAGTACAGTGGAGTACAGTAGAGGTAGAGAACAGTACAGTACAGTAGAGGTAGAGTACAGTAGAGCACAGTAGAGGTAGAATACAGTGGAGTACAGTAGAGGTAGAGTACAGTAGAGCACAGTAGAGGTGGAGTACAGTAGAGTACAGTAGAGGTAGAGAACAGTACAGTACAGTAGAGGTAGAGTACAGTAGAGCACAGTAGAGGTAGAATACAGTGGAGTACAGTAGAGGTAGAGTACAGTGGAGTACAGTAGAGGTAGAGTACAGTGGAGCACAGTAGAGGTAGAGTACAGTGGAGTACAGTGGAGCACATTAGAGGTGGAGTACAGTAGAGTAGAGTAGAGGTAGAGTACAGTGGAGTACAGTAGAGATAGAGTACAGTGGAGTAGAGTAGAGACAGAGTACAGTGGAGTAGAGTAGATATAGAGTACAGTGGAGTATAGTTGAGGTAGAGTACAGTGGAGCACACTAGAGATAAAGTACAGTGGAGTACAGTAGAGGTAGAGTACAGTGGAGCACAGTAGAGGTAGAGTACAGTGGAGTATAGTTGAGGTAGACTACAGTGGAGTACAGTAGAGGTAGAGTACAGTGGAGCACAGTAGAGATAGAGTACATTAGAGCATTGTAGAGGTAGAGTACAGTGGAGCACAGTAGAGATAGAGTACAATGGAGTACAGTAGAGGAAGAGTACAGTGGAGTACAGTGGAGCACAGTAGAGGTGGAGAACAGTAGAGTATAGCAGAGGTAGAGTACAGTGGAGTACAATATAGATAGAGTACAGTGGAGTAGAGTAGTGATAGAGTACATTGGAGCATAGCAGAGGTAGAGTACAGTGGATCACAGTAGAGATAGAGTACAGTGGAGTACAGTGGAGCACAGTAGAGGTAGAGTACAGTGGAGAACAGTAGAGATAGAGTACAGTGGAGTACAGTAGAGGTAGAGTACAGTGGAGCCCAGTAGAGATAGAGTACAGTGGAGTACAGTAGAGGTAGAGTACAGTGGAGCACAGTAGAGGTAGAGTACAGTGGAGCACAGTAGAGGTAGAGTACAGTGGAGCACAGTAGAGGTAGAGTACAGTGGAGTACAGTAGAGGTAGTGTACAGTGGAGCACAGTAGAGGTAGAGTACAGTGGAGCACAGTAGAGGTAGAGTACAGTAGAGCAAAGTAGAGGTAGAGTACAGTGGAGCACAGTAGAGATAGAGTACAGTGGAGTACAGTGGAGCACAGTAGAGGTAGAGTACAGTGGAGTACAATAAAGATAGAGTACAGTGGAGTAGAGTAGAGATAGAGTACTGTGGAGCACAGCAGAGGTAGAATACAGTGGATCACAGTAGAGATAGAGTACAGTGGAGTACAGTGGAGCACAGTAGAGGTAGAGTACAGTGGAGAACAGTAGAGATAGAGTACAGTGGAGTACAGTAGAGGTAGAGTACAGTGGAGCACAGTAGAGATAGAGTACAGTGGAGTACAGTAGAGGTAGAGTACAGTGGAGCACAGTAGAGGTAGGGTACAGTGGGGCACAGTAGAGGCAGAGTAGAGTGGGGTACAGTAGAAATAGAGTACGGTGGAGCACAGTAGAGTACAGTAGAGCACAGTAGAGGTAGAGTACAGTGGAGCACAGTAGAGATAGAGTACATTGGAGTACAGTAGAGGAAGAGTACAGTGGAGTACAGTGGAGCACAGTAGAGGTGGAGTACAGTAGAGTACAGTAGAGGTAGAGTACAGTGGAGTACAATAGAGATAGAGTACAATGGAGTAGAGTAGAGATAGAGTACAGTGGAGCACAGCAGAGGTAGAGTACAGTGGATCACAGTAGAGATAGAGTACAGCAGAGCCAAGTAGAGGTAGAGTACAGTGGAGTACAATAGAGATAGAGTACAGTGGAGCACAGTAGAGATAGAGTACAGTGGAGTACAGTAGAGGTAGAGTACAGTGGAGCACAGTAAAGGTAGAGTACAGTGGAGCACAGTAGAGGTAGAGTAGAGTGGAGCACAGTAGAGGTAGAGTACAGTGGAGTACAGTAGAGGTAGTGTACAGTGGAGCACAGTAGAGGTAGAGTACAGTGGAGTATAGTAGAGGTAGATTACAGTAGAGCACAGTAGAGATAGAGTACAGCAGAGCACAGTAGAGGTAGAGTACAGTGGAGCACAGTAGAGGTAGAGTACAGTGGAGCACAGTAGAGTAGAGTAGAGATAGAGCACAGTGGAGCACAGCAGAGGTAGAGTAGAGTGGAGTACAGTAGAGGTAGAGTACAGTGGAGTACAGTAGAGAGAGAGTACAGTGGAGCACAGTAGAGATAGAGTACAGTAGAGCCAAGTAGAGGTAGAGTACAGTGGAGTACAGTAGAGGTAGAGCACAGTGGAGCACTGTAGAGGTAGAGTACAGTGGAGCACAGTAGAGGTAGAGTAGAGTGGAGCACAGTAGAGGTAGAGTACAGTGGAGTACAGTAGAGGTAGTGTACAGTGGAACACAGTAGAGGTAGAGTACAGTGGAGCACAGTAGAGGTAGAGTACAGTGGAGTATAGTAGAGGTAGAGTACAGTAGAGCACAGTAGAGATAGAGCACAGTGGAGCACTGTAGAGATAGAGTACATTGGAGCACAGTAGAGGTAGAGTACAGTGGAGCACAGTAGAGGTAGAGTAGAGTGGAGCACAGTAGAGGTAGAGTACAGTGGAGTACAGTAGAGGTAGTGTACAGTGGAACACAGTAGAGGTAGAGTACAGTGGAGTATAGTAGAGGTAGAGTACAGTAGAGCACAGTAGAGATAGAGTACAGCAGAGCACAGTAGAGGTAGAGTACAGTGGAGCCCAGTAGAGATAGAGTACAGTGGAGTACAGTAGAGGTAGAGTACAGTGGAGCACAGTAGAGGTAGAGTACAGTGGAGCACAGTAGAGGTAGAGTACAGTGGAGCACAGTAGAGGTAGAGTACAGTGGAATACAGTGGAGCATAGTAGCGGTAGAGTACAGTGGAGAACAGTAAAGATAGAGTACAGTGGAGTACAGTAGAGGTAGAGTACAGTGGAGCCCAGTAGAGATAGAGTACAGTGGAGTACAGTAGAGGTAGAGTACAGTGGAGCACAGTAGAGGTAGAGTACAGTGGAGTACAGTAGAGGTAGAGAACAGTACAGTACAGTAGAGGTAGAGTACAGTAGAGCACAGTAGAGGTAGAATACAGTGGAGTACAGTAGAGGTAGAGTACAGTAGAGCACAGTAGAGGTGGAGTACAGTAGAGTACAGTAGAGGTAGAGAACAGTACAGTACAGTAGAGGTAGAGTACAGTAGAGCACAGTAGAGGTAGAGTACAGTGGAGCACAGTAGAGGTAGAGTAGAGTGGAGCACAGTAGAGGTAGAGTACAGTGGAGTACAGTAGAGGTAGTGTACAGTGGAACACAGTAGAGGTAGAGTACAGTGGAGCACAGTAGAGGTAGAGTACAGTGGAGTATAGTAGAGGTAGAGTACAGTAGAGCACAGTAGAGATAGAGTACAGCAGAGCACAGTAGAGGTAGAGTACAGTGGAGCACAGTAGAGGAAGAGTACAGTGGAGTACAGTAGAGGTAGAGTAGAGTGGAGCACATTAGAGGTGGAGTAGAGTAGAGTACAGTAGAGGTAGAGTACAGCGGAGTACAGTAGAAGTAGAGTAAAGTGGAGCACAGTAGAGGTAGAGTAGAGCGGAGTACAGTAGAGGTAGAGTACAGTGGAGTACAGTAGAGGTAGAGTACAGTGGAGTAGAGTAGAGAAAGAGTACAGTGGAGCACAGCAGAGGTAGAGTACAGTGGATCACAGTAGAGATAGAGTACAGTGGAGTACAGTGGAGCACAGTAGAAGTAGAGTACAGTGGAGCTAAGTAGAAATAGATTACAGTGGAGTACAGTAGAGATAGAGTACAGTGGAGTACAGTAGAGGTAGAGTACAGTGGAGCACAGTAGAGTAGAGTAGAGATAGAGCACAGTGGAGCAAAGCAGAGGTAGAGTAGAGTGGAGTACAGTAGAGGTAGAGTACAGTGGAGTACAGTAGAGAGAGAGTACAGTGGAGCACAGTAGAGATAGAGTACAGTAGAGCCAAGTAGAGGTAGAGTACAGTGGAGTACAGTAGAGATAGAGTACAGTGGAGCACAGTAGAGATAGAGTACAGTGGAGTACAATAGAGGTAGAGTACAGTGGAGCACAGTAGAGGTAGAGTACAGTGGAGCAAAGTAGAGGTAGAGTAGAGTGGAGCACAGTAGAGGTAGAGTACAGTGGAGTACAGTAGAGGTAGTGTACAGTGGAGCACAGTAGAGGTTGAGTACAGTGGAGCACAGTAGAGGTAGACTACAGTGGAGTACAGTAGAGGTAGAGTACAGTGGAGCACAGTAGAGGTAGGGTACAGTGGGGCACAGTAGAGGCAGAGTAGAGTGGGGTACAGTAGAAATAGAGTACGGTGGAGCACAGTAGAGTACAGTAGAGCACAGTAGAGGTAGAGTACAGTGGAGCACAGTAGAGATAGAGTACATTGGAGTACAGTAGAGGAAGAGTACAGTGGAGTACAGTGGAGCACAGTAGAGGTGGAGTACAGTAGAGTACAGTAGAGGTAGAGTACAGTGGAGTACAATAGAGATAGAGTACAATGGAGTAGAGTAGAGATAGAGTACAGTGGAGCACAGCAGAGGTAGAGTACAGTGGATCACAGTAGAGATAGAGTACAGTAGAGCCAAGTAGAGGTAGAGTACAGTGGAGTACAATAGAGATAGAGTACAGTGGAGCACAGTAGAGGTAGAGTACAGTGGAGCACAGTAGAGGTAGAGTAGAGTGGAGCACAGTAGAGGTAGAGTACAGTGGAGTACAGTAGAGGTAGTGTACAGTGGAGTATAGTAGAGGTAGAGTACAGTAGAGCACAGTAGAGATAGAGTACAGCAGAGCACAGTAGAGGTAGAGTACAGTGGAGCACAGTAGAGGAAGAGTACAGTGGAGTACAGTAGAGGTAGAGTAGAGTGGAGCACATTAGAGGTGGAGTAGAGTAGAGTACAGTAGAGGTAGAGTACAGTAGAGCACAGTAGAGATAGAGTACAGCAGAGCACAGTAGAGGTAGAGTACAGTGGAGCACAGTAGAGGAAGAGTACAGTGGAGTACAGTAGAGGTAGAGTAGAGTGGAGCACATTAGAGGTGGAGTAGAGTAGAGTACAGTAGAGGTAGAGTACAGCGGAGTACAGTAGAAGTAGAGTAAAGTGGAGCACAGTAGAGGTAGAGTAGAGCGGAGTACAGTAGAGGTAGAGTACAGTGGAGTACAGTAGAGGTAGAGTACAGTGGAGTAGAGTAGAGAAAGAGTACAGTGGAGCACAGCAGAGGTAGAGTACAGTGGATCACAGTAGAGATAGAGTACAGTGGAGTACAGTGGAGCACAGTAGAAGTAGAGTACAGTGGAGCTAAGTAGAAATAGATTACAGTGGAGTACAGTAGAGATAGAGTACAGTGGAGTACAGTAGAGGTAGAGTACAGTGGAGCACAGTAGAGTAGAGTAGAGATAGAGCACAGTGGAGCAAAGCAGAGGTAGAGTAGAGTGGAGTACAGTAGAGGTAGAGTACAGTGGAGTACAGTAGAGAGAGAGTACAGTGGAGCACAGTAGAGATAGAGTACAGTAGAGCCAAGTAGAGGTAGAGTACAGTGGAGTACAGTAGAGATAGAGTACAGTGGAGCACAGTAGAGATAGAGTACAGTGGAGTACAATATAGGTAGAGTACAGTGGAGCACAGTAGAGGTAGAGTACAGTGGAGCAAAGTAGAGGTAGAGTAGAGTGGAGCACAGTAGAGATAGAGTACAGTGGAGTAGAGTAGAGATAGAGTACAGTAGAGTAGAGTAGAGGTAGAGTACAGTGGAGTACAGTAGAGATAGAGTACAGTGGAGTAGAGTAGAGATAGAGTACAGTGGAGTAGAGTAGAGATAGAGTACAGTGGAGTATAGTTGAGGTAGAGTACAGTGGAGCAAAGTAGAGGTAGAGTAGAGTGGAGTATATTTGAGGTAGACTACAGTGGAATACAGTAGATGTAGAGTACAGTAGAGCACAGTAGAGGTGAAATACAATGGAGTACAGTAGAGGTAGAGTACAGTGGAGTACAGTAGAGATAGAGTACAGTGGAGCACAGTAGAGGTAGAGTACAGTGGAGTACAGTAGAGTTAGAGTACAGTGGAGCACAGTAGAGGTAGAGTACAGTGGAGTAAAGTGGAGCACAGTAGAGGTGGAGTACAGTAGAGTACAGTAGAGGTAGAGTACAGTGGACTACAGTAGAGATAGAGTACAGTGGAGTAGAGTAGAGATAGAGTACAGTGGAGTAGAGTAGAGATAGAGCACAGTGGAGCACAGCAGAGGTAGAGTACAGTGGAGCACAGTAGAGGTAGAGTACAGTGGAGTACAATGGAGCACAGTAGAGGTGGAGTACAGTAGAGTACAGTAGAGGTAGAGTACAGTGGAGTACAGTAGAGATAGAGTACAGTGGAGTAGAGTAGAGATAGAGTACAGTGGAGTAGAGTAGAGATAGAGCACAGTGGAGCACAGCAGAGGTAGAGTAGAGTGGAGCAGAGTAGAGGTAGAGTACAGTGGAGTACAGTAGAGAGAGAGTACAGTGGAGCACAGTAGAGATAGAGTACAGTAGAGCCAAGTAGAGGTAGAGTACAGTGGAGTACAGTAGAGGTAGAGCACAGTGGAGCACTGTAGAGGTAGAGTACAGTGGAGTACAGTAGAGATAGAGTACATTGGAGCACAGTAGAGGTAGAGTACAGTGGAGCACAGTAGAGGTAGAGTACAGTGGAGCAGAGTAGAGGTAGAGTACAGTGGAGTACAGTAGAGGTAGTGTACAGTGGAGCACAGTAGAGGTAGAGTACAGTGGAGCACAGTAGAGGTAGAGTACAGTGGAGTATAGTAGAGGTAGAGTACAGTAGAGCACAGTAGAGATAGAGTACAGCAGAGCACAGTAGAGGTAGAGTACAGTGGAGCACAGTAGAGGAAGAGTACAGTGTAGTACAGTAGAGATAGAGTACAGTGGAGTACAGTAGAGATAGAGTACAGTCGAACACAGTAGAGATAAGTGCAGTGGAGTATAGTAGAGGTAGAGTACATTGGAGTACAGTAGAGGTAGAGTGCAGTGGAGTACAGTAGAGGTAGAGTAGAGTGGAGCAAATTAGAGGTGGAGTAGAGTAGAGTACAGTAGAGGTAGAGTACAGCAGAGTACAGTAGAAGTAGAGTAAAGTGGAGCACAGTAGAGGTAGAATAGAGTGGAGTACAGTAGAGGTAGAGTACAGTGGAGTACAGTACAGGTAGAGTACAGTGGAGTAGAGTAGAGAAAGAGTACAGTGGAGCACAGCAGAGGTAGAGTACAGTGGATCACAGTAGAGATAGAGTACATTGGAGTACAGTGGAGCACAGTAGAAGTAGAGTACAGTGGAGCACAGTAGAAATAGATTACAGTGGAGTACAGTAGAGATAGAGTACAGTGGAGTACAGTAGATGTAGAGTACAGTGGAGCACAGTAGAGTAGAGTAGAGATAGAGCACAGTGGAACACAGCAGAGGTAGAGTAGAGTGGAGTACAGTAGAGGTAGAGTACAGTGGAGTACAGTAGAGAGAGAGTACAGTGGAGCACAGTAGAGATAGAGTACAGTAGAGCCAAGTAGAGGTAGAGTACAGTGGAGTACAATAGAGATAGAGTACAGTGGAGCACAGTAGAGATAGAGTACAGTGGAGTACAGTAGAGGTAGAGTACAGTGGAGCACAGTAGAGGTAGAGTACAGTGGAGCACAGTAGAGGTAGAGTAGAGTGGAGCACAGTAGAGGTAGAGTACAGTGGAGCACAGTAGAGATAGAGTACAGCAGAGCACAGTAGAGGTAGAGTACAGTGGAGCACAGTAGAGGTAGAGTACAGTGGAGCACAGTAGAGTAGAGTAGAGATAGAGCACAGTGGAGCACAGCAGAGGTAGAGTAGAGTGGAGTACAGTAGAGGTAGAGTACAGTGGAGTACAGTAGAGAGAGAGTAAAGTGGAGCACAGTAGAGATAGAGTACAGTAGAGCCAAGTAGAGGTAGAGTACAGTGGAGTACAGTAGAGGTAGAGCACAGTGGAGCACTGTAGAGGTAGAGTACAGTGGAGTACAGTAGAGATAGAGTACATTGGAGCACAGTAGAGGTAGAGTACAGTGGAGTACAGTAGAGGTAGTGTACAGTGGAGCACAGTAGAGGTAGAGTACAGTGGAGCACAGTAGAGGTAGAGTACAGTGGAGTATAGTAGAGGTAGAGTACAGTAGAGCACAGTAGAGATAGAGTACAGCAGAGCACAGTAGAGGTAGAGTACAGTGGAGCACAGTAGAGGAAGAGTACAGTGGAGTACAGTAGAGGTAGAGTAGAGTGGAGCACATTAGAGGTGGAGTAGAGTAGAGTACAGTAGAGGTAGAGTACAGCGGAGTACAGTAGAAGTAGAGTAAAGTGGAGCACAGTAGAGGTAGAGTAGAGCGGAGTACAGTAGAGGTAGAGTACAGTGGAGTACAGTAGAGGTAGAGTACAGTGGAGTAGAGTAGAGAAAGAGTACAGTGGAGCACAGCAGAGGTAGAGTACAGTGGATCACAGTAGAGATAGAGTACAGTGGAGTACAGTGGAGCACAGTAGAAGTAGAGTACAGTGGAGCAAAGTAGAAATAGATTACAGTGGAGTACAGTAGAGATAGAGTACAGTGGAGTACAGTAGAGGTAGAGTACAGTGGAGCACAGTAGAGTAGAGTAGAGATAGAGCACAGTGGAGCACAGCAGAGGTAGAGTAGAGTGGAGTACAGTAGAGGTAGAGTACAGTGGAGTACAGTAGAGAGAGAGTACAGTGGAGCACAGTAGAGATAGAGTACAGTAGAGCCAAGTAGAGGTAGAGTACAGTGGAGTACAGTAGAGATAGAGTACAGTGGAGCACAGTAGAGATAGAGTACAGTGGAGTACAATAGAGGTAGAGTACAGTGGAGCACAATAGAGGTAGAGTACAGTGGAGCACAGTAGAGGTAGAGTAGAGTGGAGCACAGTAGAGGTAGAGTACAGTGGAGTACAGTAGAGGTAGTGTACAGTGGAGCACAGTAGAGGTTGAGTACAGTGGAGCACAGTAGAGGTAGAGTACAGTGGAGTATAGTAGAGGTAGAGTACAGTAGAGCACAGCAGAGGTAGAGTAGAGTGGAGTACAGTAGAGGTAGAGCACAGTAGAGTAGAGTAGAGGAAGAGTACAGTGGAGTACAGTGGAGCAGAGTAGAGGTGGAGTACAGTAGAGTACAGTAGAGGTAGAATACAGTGGAGTACAATAGAGATAGAGTACATTGGAGTAGAGTAGAGATAGAGTACAGTGGAGCACAGCAGAGGTAGAGTACAGTGGATCACAGTAGAGATAGAGTACAGTGGAATACAGTGGAGCATAGTAGCGGTAGAGTACAGTGGAGAACAGTAAAGATAGAGTACAGTGGAGTACAGTAGAGGTAGAGTACAGTGGAGCCCAGTAGAGATAGAGTACAGTGGAGTACAGTAGAGGTAGAGTACAGTGGAGCACAGTAGAGGTAGAGTACAGTGGAGTACAGTAGAGGTAGAGAACAGTACAGTACAGTAGAGGTAGAGTACAGTAGAGCACAGTAGAGGTAGAATACAGTGGAGTACAGTAGAGGTAGAGTACAGTAGAGCACAGTAGAGGTGGAGTACAGTAGAGTACAGTAGAGGTAGAGAACAGTACAGTACAGTAGAGGTAGAGTACAGTAGAGCACAGTAGAGGTAGAATACAGTGGAGTACAGTAGAGGTAGAGTACAGTGGAGTACAGTAGAGGTAGAGTACAGTGGAGCACAGTAGAGGTAGAGTACAGTGGAGTACAGTGGAGCACAGTAGAGGTGGAGTACAGTAGAGTAGAGTAGAGGTAGAGTACAGTGGAGTACAGTAGAGATAGAGTACAGTGGAGTAGAGTAGAGATAGAGTACAGTGGAGTAGAGTAGATATAGAGTACAGTGGAGTATAGTTGAGGTAGAGTACAGTGGAGCACACTAGAGATAAAGTAAAGTGGAGTACAGTAGAGGTAGAGTACAGTGGAGCACAGTAGAGGTAGAGTACAGTGGAGTATAGTTGAGGTAGACTACAGTGGAGTACAGTAGAGGTAGAGTACAGTGGAGCACAGTAGAGATAGAGTACATTAGAGCATTGTAGAGGTAGAGTACAGTGGAGCACAGTAGAGATAGAGTACAATGGAGTACAGTAGAGGAAGAGTACAGTGGAGTACAGTGGAGCACAGTAGAGGTGGAGAACAGTAGAGTATAGCAGAGGTAGAGTACAGTGGAGTACAATATAGATAGAGTACAGTGGAGTAGAGTAGTGATAGAGTACATTGGAGCATAGCAGAGGTAGAGTACAGTGGATCACAGTAGAGATAGAGTACAGTGGAGTACAGTGGAGCACAGTAGAGGTAGAGTACAGTGGAGAACAGTAGAGATAGAGTACAGTGGAGTACAGTAGAGGTAGAGTACAGTGGAGCCCAGTAGAGATAGAGTACAGTGGAGTACAGTAGAGGTAGAGTACAGTGGAGCACAGTAGAGGTAGAGTACAGTGGAGCACAGTAGAGGTAGAGTACAGTGGAGCACAGTAGAGGTAGAGTACAGTGGAGTACAGTAGAGGTAGTGTACAGTGGAGCACAGTAGAGGTAGAGTACAGTGGAGCACAGTAGAGGTAGAGTACAGTAGAGCAAAGTAGAGGTAGAGTACAGTGGAGCACAGTAGAGATAGAGTACAGTGGAGTACAGTGGAGCACAGTAGAGGTAGAGTACAGTGGAGTACAATAAAGATAGAGTACAGTGGAGTAGAGTAGAGATAGAGTACTGTGGAGCACAGCAGAGGTAGAGTACAGTGGATCACAGTAGAGATAGAGTACAGTGGAGTACAGTGGAGCACAGTAGAGGTAGAGTACAGTGGAGAACAGTAGAGATAGAGTACAGTGGAGTACAGTAGAGGTAGAGTACAGTGGAGCACAGTAGAGATAGAGTACAGTGGAGTACAGTAGAGGTAGAGTACAGTGGAGCACAGTAGAGGTAGACTACAGTGGAATACAGTAGAGGTAGAGTACAGTGGAGCAGAGTAGAGGTAGGGTACAGTGGGGCACAGTAGAGGCAGAGTAGAGTGGGGTACAGTAGAAATAGAGTACGGTGGAGCACAGTAGAATACAGTAGAGCACAGTAGAGGTAGAGTACAGTGGAGCACAGTAGAGATAGAGTACATTGGAGTACAGTAGAGGAAGAGTACAGTGGAGTACAGTGGAGCACAGTAGAGGTGGAGTACAGTAGAGTACAGTAGAGGTAGAGTACAGTGGAGTACAATAGAGATAGAGTACAATGGAGTAGAGTAGAGATAGAGTACAGTGGAGCACAGCAGAGGTAGAGTACAGTGGATCACAGTAGAGATAGAGTACAGCAGAGCCAAGTAGAGGTAGAGTACAGTGGAGTACAATAGAGATAGAGTACAGTGGAGCACAGTAGAGATAGAGTACAGTGGAGTACAGTAGAGGTAGAGTACAGTGGAGCACAGTAAAGGTAGAGTACAGTGGAGCACAGTAGAGGTAGAGTAGAGTGGAGCACAGTAGAGGTAGAGTACAGTGGAGTACAGTAGAGGTAGTGTACAGTGGAGCACAGTAGAGGTAGAGTACAGTGGAGTATAGTAGAGGTAGATTACAGTAGAGCACAGTAGAGATAGAGTACAGCAGAGCACAGTAGAGGTAGAGTACAGTGGAGCACAGTAGAGGTAGAGTACAGTGGAGCACAGTAGAGTAGAGTAGAGATAGAGCACAGTGGAGCACAGCAGAGGTAGAGTAGAGTGGAGTACAGTAGAGGTAGAGTACAGTGGAGTACAGTAGAGAGAGAGTACAGTGGAGCACAGTAGAGATAGAGTACAGTAGAGCCAAGTAGAGGTAGAGTACAGTGGAGTACAGTAGAGGTAGAGCACAGTGGAGCACTGTATAGGTAGAGTACAGTGGAGTACAGTAGAGATAGAGTACATTGGAGCACAGTAGAGGTAGAGTACAGTGGAGCACAGTAGAGGTAGAGTAGAGTGGAGCACAGTAGAGGTAGAGTACAGTGGAGTACAGTAGAGGTAGTGTACAGTGGAACACAGTAGAGGTAGAGTACAGTGGAGCACTGTATAGGTAGAGTACAGTGGAGCACAGTAGAGGAAGAGTACAGTGGAGTACAGTAGAGGTAGAGTAGAGTGGAGCACATTAGAGGTGGAGTAGAGTAGAGTACAGTAGAGGTAGAGTACAGCGGAGTACAGTAGAAGTAGAGTAAAGTGGAGCACAGTAGAGGTAGAGTAGAGCGGAGTACAGTAGAGGTAGAGTACAGTGGAGTACAGTAGAGGTAGAGTACAGTGGAGTAGAGTAGAGAAAGAGTACAGTGGAGCACAGCAGAGGTAGAGTACAGTGGATCACAGTAGAGATAGAGTACAGTGGAGTACAGTGGAGCACAGTAGAAGTAGAGTACAGTGGAGCTAAGTAGAAATAGATTACAGTGGAGTACAGTAGAGATAGAGTACAGTGGAGTACAGTAGAGGTAGAGTACAGTGGAGCACAGTAGAGTAGAGTAGAGATAGAGCACAGTGGAGCAAAGCAGAGGTAGAGTAGAGTGGAGTACAGTAGAGGTAGAGTACAGTGGAGTACAGTAGAGAGAGAGTACAGTGGAGCACAGTAGAGATAGAGTACAGTAGAGCCAAGTAGAGGTAGAGTACAGTGGAGTACAGTAGAGATAGAGTACAGTGGAGCACAGTAGAGATAGAGTACAATGGAGTACAGTAGAGGAAGAGTACAGTGGAGTACAGTGGAGCACAGTAGAGGTGGAGAACAGTAGACTATAGCAGAGGTAGAGTACAGTGGAGTACAATATAGATAGAGTACAGTGGAGTAGAGTAGTGATAGAGTACAGTGGAGCATAGCAGAGGTAGAGTACAGTGGATCACAGTAGAGATAGAGTACAGTGGAGTACAGTGGAGAACAGTAGAGGTAGAGTACAGTGGAGAACAGTAGAGATAGAGTACAGTGGAGTACAGTAGAGGTAGAGTACAGTGGAGCCCAGTAGAGATAGAGTACAGTGGAGTACAGTAGAGGTAGAGTACAGTGGAGCACAGTAGAGGTAGAGTACAGTGGAGCACAGTAGAGGTAGAGTACAGTGGAGCACAGTAGAGGTAGAGTACAGTGGAGTACAGTAGAGGTAGTGTACAGTGGAGCACAGTAGAGTTAGAGTACAGTGGAGCACAGTAGAGGTAGAGTACAGTAGAGCAAAGTAGAGGTAGAGTACAGTGGAGCACAGTAGAGATAGAGTACAGTGGAGTACAGTGGAGCACAGTAGAGGTAGAGTACATTGGAGTACAATAAAGATAGAGTACAGTGGAGTAGAGTAGAGATAGAGTACTGTGGAGCACAGCAGAGGTAGAGTACAGTGGATCACAGTAGAGATAGAGTACAGTGGAGTACAGTGGAGCACAGTAGAGGTAGAGTACAGTGGAGAACAGTAGAGATAGAGTACAGTGGAGTACAGTAGAGGTAGAGTACAGTGGAGCACAGTAGAGATAGAGTACAGTGGAGTACAGTAGAGGTAGAGTACAGTGGAGCACAGTAGAGGTAGACTACAGTGGAGTACAGTAGAGGTAGAGTACAGTGGAGCACAGTAGAGGTAGGGTACAGTGGGGCACAGTAGAGGCAGAGTAGAGTGGGGTACAGTAGAAATAGAGTACGGTGGAGCACAGTAGAGTACAGTAGAGCACAGTAGAGGTAGAGTACAGTGGAGCACAGTAGAGATAGAGTACATTGGAGTACAGTAGAGGAAGAGTACAGTGGAGTACAGTGGAGCACAGTAGAGGTGGAGTACAGTAGAGTACAGTAGAGGTAGAGTACAGTGGAGTACAATAGAGATAGAGTACAATGGAGTAGAGTAGAGATAGAGTACAGTGGAGCACAGCAGAGGTAGAGTACAGTGGATCACAGTAGAGATAGAGTACAGTAGAGCCAAGTAGAGGTAGAGTACAGTGGAGTACAATAGAGATAGAGTACAGTGGAGCACAGTAGAGGTAGAGTACAGTGGAGCACAGTAGAGGTAGAGTAGAGTGGAGCACAGTAGAGGTAGAGTACAGTGGAGTACAGTAGAGGTAGTGTACAGTGGAGCACAGTAGAGGTAGAGTACAGTGGAGTATAGTAGAGGTAGAGTACAGTAGAGCACAGTAGAGATAGAGTACAGTGGAGTATAGTAGAGGTAGATTACAGTAGAGCACAGTAGAGATAGAGTACAGCAGAGCACAGTAGAGGTAGAGTACAGTAGAGTAGAGTAGAGGTAGAGTACAGTGGAGTACAGTAGAGATAGAGTACAGTGGAGTAGAGTAGAGATAGAGTACAGTGGAGTAGAGTAGATATAGAGTACAGTGGAGTATAGTTGAGGTAGAGTACAGTGGAGCACACTAGAGATAAAGTACAGTGGAGTACAGTAGAGGTAGAGTACAGTGGAGCACAGTAGAGGTAGAGTACAGTGGAGTATAGTTGAGGTAGACTACAGTGGAGTACAGTAGAGGTAGAGTACAGTGGAGCACAGTAGAGATAGAGTACATTAGAGCATTGTAGAGGTAGAGTACAGTGGAGCACAGTAGAGATAGAGTACAATGGAGTACAGTAGAGGAAGAGTACAGTGGAGTACAGTGGAGCACAGTAGAGGTGGAGAACAGTAGAGTATAGCAGAGGTAGAGTACAGTGGAGTACAATATAGATAGAGTACAGTGGAGTAGAGTAGTGATAGAGTACATTGGAGCATAGCAGAGGTAGAGTACAGTGGATCACAGTAGAGATAGAGTACAGTGGAGTACAGTGGAGCACAGTAGAGGTAGAGTACAGTGGAGAACAGTAGAGATAGAGTACAGTGGAGTACAGTAGAGGTAGAGTACAGTGGAGCCCAGTAGAGATAGAGTACAGTGGAGTACAGTAGAGGTAGAGTACAGTGGAGCACAGTAGAGGTAGAGTACAGTGGAGCACAGTAGAGGTAGAGTACAGTGGAGCACAGTAGAGGTAGAGTACAGTGGAGTACAGTAGAGGTAGTGTACAGTGGAGCACAGTAGAGGTAGAGTACAGTGGAGCACAGTAGAGGTAGAGTACAGTAGAGCAAAGTAGAGGTAGAGTACAGTGGAGCACAGTAGAGATAGAGTACAGTGGAGTACAGTGGAGCACAGTAGAGGTAGAGTACAGTGGAGTACAATAAAGATAGAGTACAGTGGAGTAGAGTAGAGATAGAGTACTGTGGAGCACAGCAGAGGTAGAGTACAGTGGATCACAGTAGAGATAGAGTACAGTGGAGTACAGTGGAGCACAGTAGAGGTAGAGTACAGTGGAGAACAGTAGAGATAGAGTACAGTGGAGTACAGTAGAGGTAGAGTACAGTGGAGCACAGTAGAGATAGAGTACAGTGGAGTACAGTAGAGGTAGAGTACAGTGGAGCACAGTAGAGGTAGACTACAGTGGAGTACAGTAGAGGTAGAGTACAGTGGAGCACAGTAGAGGTAGGGTACAGTGGGGCACAGTAGAGGCAGAGTAGAGTGGGGTACAGTAGAAATAGAGTACGGTGGAGCACAGTAGAGTACAGTAGAGCACAGTAGAGGTAGAGTACAGTGGAGCACAGTAGAGATAGAGTACATTGGAGTACAGTAGAGGAAGAGTACAGTGGAGTACAGTGGAGCGCAGTAGAGGTGGAGTACAGTAGAGTACAGTAGAGGTAGAGTACAGTGGAGTACAATAGAGATAGAGTACAATGGAGTAGAGTAGAGATAGAGTACAGTGGAGCACAGCAGAGGTAGAGTACAGTGGATCACAGTAGAGATAGAGTACAGTAGAGCCAAGTAGAGGTAGAGTACAGTGGAGTACAATAGAGATAGAGTACAGTGGAGCACAGTAGAGGTAGAGTACAGTGGAGCACAGTAGAGGTAGAGTAGAGTGGAGCACAGTAGAGGTAGAGTACAGTGGAGTACAGTAGAGGTAGTGTACAGTGGAGCACAGTAGAGGTAGAGTACAGTGGAGTATAGTAGAGGTAGAGTACAGTAGAGCACAGTAGAGATAGAGTACAGTGGAGTATAGTAGAGGTAGATTACAGTAGAGCACAGTAGAGATAGAGTACAGCAGAGCACAGTAGAGGTAGAGTACAGTAGAGTAGAGTAGAGGTAGAGTACAGTGGAGTACAGTAGAGATAGAGTACAGTGGAGTAGAGTAGAGATAGAGTACAGTGGAGTAGAGTAGATATAGAGTACAGTGGAGTATAGTTGAGGTAGAGTACAGTGGAGCACACTAGAGATAAAGTACAGTGGAGTACAGTAGAGGTAGAGTACAGTGGAGCACAGTAGAGGTAGAGTACAGTGGAGTATAGTTGAGGTAGACTACAGTGGAGTACAGTAGAGGTAGAGTACAGTGGAGCACAGTAGAGATAGAGTACATTAGAGCATTGTAGAGGTAGAGTACAGTGGAGCACAGTAGAGATAGAGTACAATGGAGTACAGTAGAGGAAGAGTACAGTGGAGTACAGTGGAGCACAGTAGAGGTGGAGAACAGTAGAGTATAGCAGAGGTAGAGTACAGTGGAGTACAATATAGATAGAGTACAGTGGAGTAGAGTAGTGATAGAGTACATTGGAGCATAGCAGAGGTAGAGTACAGTGGATCACAGTAGAGATAGAGTACAGTGGAGTACAGTAGAGCACAGTAGAGGTAGAGTACAGTGGAGAACAGTAGAGATAGAGTACAGTGGAGTACAGTAGAGGTAGAGTACAGTGGAGCCCAGTAGAGATAGAGTACAGTGGAGTACAGTAGAGGTAGAGTACAGTGGAGCACAGTAGAGGTAGAGTACAGTGGAGCACAGTAGAGGTAGAGTACAGTGGAGCACAGTAGAGGTAGAGTACAGTGGAGTACAGTAGAGGTAGTGTACAGTGGAGCACAGTAGAGGTAGAGTACAGTGGAGCACAGTAGAGGTAGAGTACAGTAGAGCAAAGTAGAGGTAGAGTACAGTGGAGCACAGTAGAGATAGAGTACAGTGGAGTACAGTGGAGCACAGTAGAGGTAGAGTACAGTGGAGTACAATAAAGATAGAGTACAGTGGAGTAGAGTAGAGATAGAGTACTGTGGAGCACAGCAGAGGTAGAGTACAGTGGATCACAGTAGAGATAGAGTACAGTGGAGTACAGTGGAGCACAGTAGAGGTAGAGTACAGTGGAGAACAGTAGAGATAGAGTACAGTGGAGTACAGTAGAGGTAGAGTACAGTGGAGCACAGTAGAGATAGAGTACAGTGGAGTACAGTAGAGGTAGGGTACAGTGGGGCACAGTAGAGGCAGAGTAGAGTGGGGTACAGTAGAAATAGAGTACGGTGGAGCACAGTAGAGTACAGTAGAGCACAGTAGAGGTAGGGTACAGTGGGGCACAGTAGAGGCAGAGTAGAGTGGGGTACAGTAGAAATAGAGTACGGTGGAGCACAGTAGAGTACAGTAGAGCACAGTAGAGGTAGAGTACAGTGGAGCACAGTAGAGATAGAGTACATTGGAGTACAGTAGAGGAAGAGTACAGTGGAGTACAGTGGAGCACAGTAGAGGTGGAGTACAGTGGAGCACAGTAGAGGTAGAGTACAGTGGAGTACAATGGAGCACAGTAGAGGTGGAGTACAGTAGAGTACAGTAGAGGTAGAGTACAGTGGAGTACAGTAGAGATAGAGTACAGTGGAGTAGAGTAGAGATAGAGTACAGTGGAGTAGAGTAGAGATAGAGCACAGTGGAGCACAGCAGAGGTAGAGTAGAGTGGAGTACAGTAGAGGTAGAGTACAGTGGAGTACAGTAGAGAGAGAGTACAGTGGAGCACAGTAGAGATAGAGTACAGTAGAGCCAAGTAGAGGTAGAGTACAGTGGAGTACAGTAGAGGTAGAGCACAGTGGAGCACTGTAGAGGTAGAGTACAGTGGAGTACAGTAGAGATAGAGTACATTGGAGCACAGTAGAGGTAGAGTACAGTGGAGCACAGTAGAGGTAGAGTAGAGTGGAGCAGAGTAGAGGTAGAGTACAGTGGAGTACAGTAGAGGTAGTGTACAGTGGAGCACAGTAGAGGTAGAGTACAGTGGAGCACAGTAGAGGTAGAGTACAGTGGAGTATAGTAGAGGTAGAGTACAGTAGAGCACAGTAGAGATAGAGTACAGCAGAGCACAGTAGAGGTAGAGTACAGTGGAGCACAGTAGAGGAAGAGTACAGTGTAGTACAGTAGAGATAGAGTACAGTGGAGTACAGTAGAGATAGAGTACAGTCGAACAAAGTAGAGATAAGTGCAGTGGAGTATAGTAGAGGTAGAGTACATTGGAGTACAGTAGAGGTAGAGTGCAGTGGAGTACAGTAGAGGTAGAGTAGAGTGGAGCAAATTAGAGGTGGAGTAGAGTACAGTAGAGGTAGAGTACAGCAGAGTACAGTAGAAGTAGAGTAAAGTGGAGCACAGTAGAGGTAGAATAGAGTGGAGTACAGTAGAGGTAGAGTACAGTGGAGTACAGTACAGGTAGAGTACAGTGGAGTAGAGTAGAGAAAGAGTACAGTGGAGCACAGCAGAGGTAGAGTACAGTGGATCACAGTAGAGATAGAGTACAGTGGAGTACAGTGGAGCACAGTAGAAGTAGAGTACAGTGGAGCAAAGTAGAAAAAGATTACAGTGGAGTACAGTAGAGATAGAGTACAGTGGAGTACAGTAGATGTAGAGTACAGTGGAGCACAGTAGAGTAGAGTAGAGATAGAGCACAGTGGAACACAGCAGAGGTAGAGTAGAGTGGAGTACAGTAGAGGTAGAGTACAGTGGAGTACAGTAGAGAGAGAGTACAGTGGAGCACAGTAGAGATAGAGTACAGTAGAGCCAAGTAGAGGTAGAGTACAGTGGAGTACAATAGAGATAGAGTACAGTGGAGCACAGTAGAGATAGAGTACAGTGGAGTACAGTAGAGGTAGAGTACAGTGGAGCACAGTAGAGGTAGAGTACAGTGGAGCACAGTAGAGGTAGAGTAGAGTGGAGCACAGTAGAGGTAGAGTACAGTGGAGCACAGTAGAGATAGAGTACAGCAGAGCAGAGTAGAGGTAGAGTACAGTGGAGCACAGTAGAGGTAGAGTACAGTGGAGCACAGTAGAGTAGAGTAGAGATAGAGCACAGTGGAGCACAGCAGAGGTAGAGTAGAGTGGAGTACAGTAGAGGTAGAGTACAGTGGAGTACAGTAGAGAGAGAGTACAGTGGAGCACAGTAGAGATAGAGTACAGTAGAGCCAAGTAGAGGTAGAGTACAGTGGAGTACAGTAGAGGTAGAGCACAGTGGAGCACTGTAGAGGTAGAGTACAGTGGAGTACAGTAGAGATAGAGTACATTGGAGCACAGTAGAGGTAGAGTACAGTGGAGTACAGTAGAGGTAGTGTACAGTGGAGCACAGTAGAGGTAGAGTACAGTGGAGCACAGTAGAGGTAGAGTACAGTGGAGTATAGTAGAGGTAGAGTACAGTAGAGCACAGTAGAGATAGAGTACAGCAGAGCACAGTAGAGGTAGAGTACAGTGGAGCACAGTAGAGGAAGAGTACAGTGGAGTACAGTAGAGGTAGAGTAGAGTGGAGCACATTAGAGGTGGAGTAGAGTAGAGTACAGTAGAGGTAGAGTACAGCGGAGTACAGTAGAAGTAGAGTAAAGTGGAGCACAGTAGAGGTAGAGTAGAGCGGAGTACAGTAGAGGTAGAGTACAGTGGAGTACAGTAGAGGTAGAGTACAGTGGAGTAGAGTAGAGAAAGAGTACAGTGGAGCACAGCAGAGGTAGAGTACAGTGGATCACAGTAGAGATAGAGTACAGTGGAGTACAGTGGAGCACAGTAGAAGTAGAGTACAGTGGAGCAAAGTAGAAATAGATTACAGTGGAGTACAGTAGAGATAGAGTACAGTGGAGTACAGTAGAGGTAGAGTACAGTGGAGCACAGTAGAGTAGAGTAGAGATAGAGCACAGTGGAGCACAGCAGAGGTAGAGTAGAGTGGAGTACAGTAGAGGTAGAGTACAGTGGAGTACAGTAGAGAGAGAGTACAGTGGAGCACAGTAGAGATAGAGTACAGTAGAGCCAAGTAGAGGTAGAGTACAGTGGAGTACAGTAGATATAGAGTACAGTGGAGCACAGTAGAGATAGAGTACAGTGGAGTACAATAGAGGTAGAGTACAGTGGAGCACAGTAGAGGTAGAGTACAGTGGAGCACAGTAGAGGTAGAGTAGAGTGGAGCACAGTAGAGGTAGAGTACAGTGGAGTACAGTAGAGGTAGTGTACAGTGGAGCACAGTAGAGGTTGAGTACAGTGGAGCACAGTAGAGGTAGAGTAAAGTGGAGTATAGTAGAGGTAGAGTACAGTAGAGCACAGCAGAGGTAGAGTAGAGTGGAGTACAGTAGAGGTAGAGCACAGTAGAGTAGAGTAGAGGAAGAGTACAGTGGAGTACAGTGGAGCAGAGTAGAGGTGGAGTACAGTAGAGTACAGTAGAGGTAGAATACAGTGGAGTACAATAGAGATAGAGTACATTGGAGTAGAGTAGAGATAGAGTACAGTGGAGCACAGCAGAGGTAGAGTACAGTGGATCACAGTAGAGATAGAGTACAGTGGAATACAGTGGAGCATAGTAGCGGTAGAGTACAGTGGAGAACAGTAAAGATAGAGTACAGTGGAGTACAGTAGAGGTAGAGTACAGTGGAGCCCAGTAGAGATAGAGTACAGTGGAGTACAGTAGAGGTAGAGTACAGTGGAGCACAGTAGAGGTAGAGTACAGTGGAGTACAGTAGAGGTAGAGAACAGTACAGTACAGTAGAGGTAGAGTACAGTAGAGCACAGTAGAGGTAGAATACAGTGGAGTACAGTAGAGGTAGAGTACAGTAGAGCACAGTAGAGGTGGAGTACAGTAGAGTACAGTAGAGGTAGAGAACAGTACAGTACAGTAGAGGTAGAGTACAGTAGAGCACAGTAGAGGTAGAATACAGTGGAGTACAGTAGAGGTAGAGTACAGTGGAGTACAGTAGAGGTAGAGTACAGTGGAGCACAGTAGAGGTAGAGTACAGTGGAGTACAGTGGAGCACAGTAGAGGTGGAGTACAGTAGAGTAGAGTAGAGGTAGAGTACAGTGGAGTACAGTAGAGATAGAGTACAGTGGAGTAGAATAGAGATAGAGTACAGTGGAGTAGAGTAGATATAGAGTACAGTGGAGTATAGTTGAGGTAGAGTACAGTGGAGCATACTAGAGATAGAGTACAGTGGAGTACAGTAGAGGTAGAGTACAGTGGAGCACAGTAGAGGTAGAGTACAGTGGAGTATAGTTGAGGTAGACTACAGTGGAGTACAGTAGAGGTAGAGTACAGTGGAGCACAGTAGAGATAGAGTACATTAGAGCATTGTAGAGGTAGAGTACAGTGGAGCACAGTAGAGATAGAGTACAATGGAGTACAGTAGAGGAAGAGTACAGTGAAGTACAGTGGAGCACAGTAGAGGTGGAGAACAGTAGAGTATAGCAGAGGTAGAGTACAGTGGAGTACAAATAGATAGAGTACAGTGGAGTAGAGTAGTGATAGAGTACATTGGAGCATAGCAGAGGTAGAGTACAGTGGATCACAGTAGAGATAGAGTACAGTGGAGTACAGTGGAGCACAGTAGAGGTAGAGTACAGTGGAGAACAGTAGAGATAGAGTACAGTGGAGTACAGTAGAGGTAGAGTACAGTGGAGCCCAGTAGAGATAGAGTACAGTGGAGTACAGTAGAGGTAGAGTACAGTGGAGCACAGTAGAGGTAGAGTACAGTGGAGCACAGTAGAGGTAGAGTACAGTGGAGCACAGTAGAGGTAGATTACAGTGGAGTACAGTAGAGGTAGTGTACAGTGGAGCACAGTAGAGGTAGAGTACAGTGGAGCACAGTAGAGGTAGAGTACAGTAGAGCAAAGTAGAGGTAGAGTACAGTGGAGCACAGTAGAGATAGAGTACAGTGGAGTACAGTGGAGCACAGTAGAGGTAGAGTACAGTGGAGTACAATAAAGATAGAGTACAGTGGAGTAGAGTAGAGATAGAGTACTGTGGAGCACAGCAGAGGTAGAGTACAGTGGATCACAGTAGAGATAGAGTACAGTGGAGTACAGTGGAGCACAGTAGAGTTAGAGTACAGTGGAGAACAGTAGAGATAGAGTACAGTGGAGTACAGTAGAGGTAGAGTGCAGTGGAGCACAGTAGAGATAGAGTACAGTGGAGTACAGTAGAGGTAGAGTACAGTGGAGCACAGTAGAGGTAGACTACAGTGGAGTACAGTATAGGTAGAGTACAGTGGAGCACAATAGAGGTAGGGTACAGTGGGGCACAGTAGAGGCAGAGTAGAGTGGGGTACAGTAGAAATAGAGTACGGTGGAGCACAGTAGAGTACAGTAGAGCACAGTAGAGGTAGAGTACAGTGGAGCACAGTAGAGATAGAGTACATTGGAGTACAGTAGAGGAAGAGTACAGTGGAGTACAGTGGAGCACAGTAGAGGTGGAGTACAGTAGAGTACAGTAGAGGTAGAGTACAGTGGAGTACAATAGAGATAGAGTACAATGGAGTAGAGTAGAGATAGAGTACAGTGGAGCACAGCAGAGGTAGAGTAGAGTGGATCACAGTAGAGATAGAGTACAGTAGAGCCAAGTAGAGGTAGAGTACAGTGGAGTACAATAGAGATAGAGTACAGTGGAGCACAGTAGAGATAGAGTACAGTGGAGTACAGTAGAGGTAGAGTACAGTGGAGCACAGTAAAGGTAGAGTACAGTGGAGCACAGTAGAGGTAGAGTAGAGTGGAGCACAGTAGAGGTAGAGTACAGTGGAGTACAGTAGAGGTAGTGTACAGTGGAGCACAGTAGAGGTAGAGTACAGTGGAGTATAGTAGAGGTAGAGTACAGTAGAGCACAGTAGAGATAGAGTACAGCAGAGCACAGTAGAGGTAGAGTACAGTGGAGCACAGTAGAGGTAGAGTACAGTGGAGCACAGTAGAGTAGAGTAGAGATAGAGCACAGTGGAGCACAGCAGAGGTAGAGTAGAGTGGAGTAAAGTAGAGGTAGAGTACAGTGGAGTACAGTAGAGAGAGAGTACAGTGGAGCACAGTAGAGATAGAGTACAGTAGAGCCAAGTAGAGGTAGAGTACAGTGGAGTACAGTAGAGGTAGAGCACAGTGGAGCACTGTAGAGGTAGAGTACAGTGGAGTACAGTAGAGATAGAGTACATTGGAGCACAGTAGAGGTAGAGTACAGTGGAGCACAGTAGAGGTAGAATAGAGTGGAGTACAGTAGAGGTAGAGTACAGTGGAGTACAGTACAGGTAGAGTACAGTGGAGTAGAGTAGAGAAAGAGTACAGTGGAGCACAGCAGAGGTAGAGTACAGTGGATCACAGTAGAGATAGAGTACAGTGGAGTACAGTGGAGCACAGTAGAAGTAGAGTACAGTGGAGCACAGTAGAAATAGATTACAGTGGAGTACAGTAGAGATAGAGTACAGTGGAGTACAGTAGATGTAGAGTACAGTGGAGCACAGTAGAGTAGAGTAGAGATAGAGCACAGTGGAACACAGCAGAGGTAGAGTAGAGTGGAGTACAGTAGAGGTAGAGTACAGTGGAGTACAGTAGAGAGAGAGTACAGTGGAGCACAGTAGAGATAGAGTACAGTAGAGCCAAGTAGAGGTAGAGTACAGTGGAGTACAATAGAGATAGAGTACAGTGGAGCACAGTAGAGATAGAGTACAGTGGAGTACAGTAGAGGTAGAGTACAGTGGAGCACAGTAGAGGTAGAGTACAGTGGAGCACAGTAGAGGTAGAGTAGAGTGGAGCACAGTAGAGGTAGAGTACAGTGGAGCACAGTAGAGATAGAGTACAGCAGAGCACAGTAGAGGTAGAGTACAGTGGAGCACAGTAGAGGTAGAGTACAGTGGAGCACAGTAGAGTAGAGTAGAGATAGAGCACAGTGGAGCACAGCAGAGGTAGAGTAGAGTGGAGTACAGTACAGGTAGAGTACAGTGGAGTACAGTAGAGAGAGAGTACAGTGGAGCACAGTAGAGATAGAGTACAGTGGAGTACAGTAGAGGTAGAGTACAGTGGAGCACAGTAGAGGTAGAGTACAGTGGAGCACAGTAGAGGTAGAGTAGAGTGGAGCACAGTAGAGGTAGAGTACAGTGGAGCACAGTAGAGATAGAGTACAGCAGAGCACAGTAGAGGTAGAGTACAGTGGAGCACAGTAGAGGTAGAGTACAGTGGAGCACAGTAGAGTAGAGTAGAGATAGAGCACAGTGGAGCACAGCAGAGGTAGAGTAGAGTGGAGTACAGTAGAGGTAGAGTACAGTGGAGTACAGTAGAGAGAGAGTACAGTAGAGCCAAGTAGAGGTAGAGTACAGTGGAGTACAGTAGAGGTAGAGCACAGTGGAGCACTGTAGAGGTAGAGTACAGTGGAGTACAGTAGAGATAGAGTACATTGGAGCACAGTAGAGGTAGAGTACAGTGGAGTACAGTAGAGGTAGTGTACAGTGGAGCACAGTAGAGGTAGAGTACAGTGGAGCACAGTAGAGGTAGAGTACAGTGGAGTATAGTAGAGGTAGAGTACAGTAGAGCACAGTAGAGATATAGTACAGCAGAGCACAGTAGAGGTAGAGTACAGTGGAGCACAGTAGAGGAAGAGTACAGTGGAGTACAGTAGAGGTAGAGTAGAGTGGAGCACATTAGAGGTGGAGTAGAGTAGAGTACAGTAGAGGTAGAGTACAGCGGAGTACAGTAGAAGTAGAGTAAAGTGGAGCACAGTAGAGGTAGAGTAGAGCGGAGTACAGTAGAGGTAGAGTACAGTGGAGTACAGTAGAGGTAGAGTACAGTGGAGTAGAGTAGAGAAAGAGTACAGTGGAGCACAGCAGAGGTAGAGTACAGTGGATCACAGTAGAGATAGAGTACAGTGGAGTACAGTGGAGCACAGTAGAAGTAGAGTACAGTGGAGCAAAGTAGAAATAGATTACAGTGGAGTACAGTAGAGATAGAGTACAGTGGAGTACAGTAGAGGTAGAGTACAGTGGAGCACAGTAGAGTAGAGTAGAGATAGAGCACAGTGGAGCACAGCAGAGGTAGAGTAGAGTGGAGTACAGTAGAGGTAGAGTACAGTGGAGTACAGTAGAGAGAGAGTACAGTGGAGCACAGTAGAGATAGAGTACAGTAGAGCCAAGTAGAGGTAGAGTACAGTGGAGTACAGTAGATATAGAGTACAGTGGAGCACAGTAGAGATAGAGTACAGTGGAGTACAATAGAGGTAGAGTACAGTGGAGCACAGTAGAGGTAGAGTACAGTGGAGCACAGTAGAGGTAGAGTAGAGTGGAGCACAGTAGAGGTAGAGTACAGTGGAGTACAGTAGAGGTAGTGTACAGTGGAGCACAGTAGAGGTTGAGTACAGTGGAGCACAGTAGAGGTAGAGTAAAGTGGAGTATAGTAGAGGTAGAGTACAGTAGAGCACAGCAGAGGTAGAGTAGAGTGGAGTACAGTAGAGGTAGAGCACAGTAGAGTAGAGTAGAGGAAGAGTACAGTGGAGTACAGTGGAGCAGAGTAGAGGTGGAGTACAGTAGAGTACAGTAGAGGTAGAATACAGTGGAGTACAATAGAGATAGAGTACATTGGAGTAGAGTAGAGATAGAGTACAGTGGAGCACAGCAGAGGTAGAGTACAGTGGATCACAGTAGAGATAGAGTACAGTGGAATACAGTGGAGCATAGTAGCGGTAGAGTACAGTGGAGAACAGTAAAGATAGAGTACAGTGGAGTACAGTAGAGGTAGAGTACAGTTGAGCCCAGTAGAGATAGAGTACAGTGGAGTACAGTAGAGGTAGAGTACAGTGGAGCACAGTAGAGGTAGAGTACAGTGGAGTACAGTAGAGGTAGAGAACAGTACAGTACAGTAGAGGTAGAGTACAGTAGAGAACAGTAGAGGTAGAATACAGTGGAGTACAGTAGAGGTAGAGTACAGTAGAGCACAGTAGAGGTGGAGTACTGTAGAGTACAGTAGAGGTAGAGAACAGTACAGTACAGTAGAGGTAGAGTACAGTAGAGCACAGTAGAGGTAGAATACAGTGGAGTACAGTAGAGGTAGAGTACAGTGGAGTACAGTAGAGGTAGAGTACAGTGGAGCACAGTAGAGGTAGAGTACAGTGGAGTACAGTGGAGCACAGTAGAGGTGGAGTACAGTAGAGTAGAGTAGAGGTAGAGTACAGTGGAGTACAGTAGAGATAGAGTACAGTGGAGTAGAGTAGAGATAGAGTACAGTGGAGTAGAGTAGATATAGAGTACAGTGGAGTATAGTTGAGGTAGAGTACAGTGGAGCACACTAGAGATAGAGTACAGTGGAGTACAGTAGAGGTAGAGTACAGTGGAGCACAGTAGAGGTAGAGTACAGTGGAGTATAGTTGAGGTAGACTACAGTGGAGTACAGTAGAGGTAGAGTACAGTGGAGCACAGTAGAGATAGAGTACATTAGAGCATTGTAGAGGTAGAGTACAGTGGAGCACAGTAGAGATAGAGTACAATGGAGTACAGTAGAGGAAGAGTACAGTGGAGTACAGTGGAGTACAGTAGATATAGAGTACAGTGGAGCACAGTAGAGATAGAGTACAGTGGAGTACAATAGAGGTAGAGTACAATGGAGCACAGTAGAGGTAGAGTACAGTGGAGCACAGTAGAGGTAGAGTAGAGTGGAGCACAGTAGAGGTAGAGTACAGTGGAGTACAGTAGAGGTAGTGTACAGTGGAGCACAGTAGAGGTTGAGTACAGTGGAGCACAGTAGAGGTAGAGTAAAGTGGAGTATAGTAGAGGTAGAGTACAGTAGAGCACAGCAGAGGTAGAGTAGAGTGGAGTACAGTAGAGGTAGAGCACAGTAGAGTAGAGTAGAGGAAGAGTACAGTGGAGTACAGTGGAGCAGAGTAGAGGTGGAGTACAGTAGAGTACAGTAGAGGTAGAATACAGTGGAGTACAATAGAGATAGAGTACATTGGAGTAGAGTAGAGATAGAGTACAGTGGAGCACACCAGAGGTAGAGTACAGTGGATCACAGTAGAGATAGAGTACAGTGGAATACAGTGGAGCATAGTAGCGGTAGAGTACAGTGGAGAACAGTAAAGATAGAGTACAGTGGAGTACAGTAGAGGTAGAGTACAGTGGAGCCCAGTAGAGATAGAGTACAGTGGAGTACAGTAGAGGTAGAGTACAGTGGAGCACAGTAGAGGTAGAGTACAGTGGAGTACAGTAGAGGTAGAGAACAGTACAGTACAGTAGAGGTAGAGTACAGTAGAGCACAGTAGAGGTAGAATACAGTGGAGTACAGTAGAGGTAGAGTACAGTAGAGCACAGTAGAGGTGGAGTACAGTAGAGTACAGTAGAGGTAGAGAACAGTACAGTACAGTAGAGGTAGAGTACAGTAGAGCACAGTAGAGGTAGAATACAGTGGAGTACAGTAGAGGTAGAGTACAGTGGAGTACAGTAGAGGTAGAGTACAGTGGAGCACAGTAGAGGTAGAGTACAGTGGAGTACAGTGGAGCACAGTAGAGGTGGAGTACAGTAGAGTAGAGTAGAGGTAGAGTACAGTGGAGTACAGTAGAGATAGAGTACAGTGGAGTAGAGTAGAGATAGAGTACAGTGGAGTAGAGTAGATATAGAGTACAGTGGAGTATAGTTGAGGTAGAGTACAGTGGAGCACACTAGAGATAGAGTACAGTGGAGTACAGTAGAGGTAGAGTACAGTGGAGCACAGTAGAGGTAGAGTACAGTGGAGTATAGTTGAGGTAGACTACAGTGGAGTACAGTAGAGGTAGAGTACAGTGGAGCACAGTAGAGATAGAGTACATTAGAGCATTGTAGAGGTAGAGTACAGTGGAGCACAGTAGAGATAGAGTACAATGGAGTACAGTAGAGGAAGAGTACAGTGGAGTACAGTGGAGCACAGTAGAGGTGGAGAACAGTAGAGTATAGCAGAGGTAGAGTACAGTGGAGTACAATATAGATAGAGTACAGTGGAGTAGAGTAGTGATAGAGTACATTGGAGCATAGCAGAGGTAGAGTACAGTGGATCACAGTAGAGATAGAGTACAGTGGAGTACAGTGGAGCACAGTAGAGGTAGAGTACAGTGGAGAACAGTAGAGATAGAGTACAGTGGAGTACAGTAGAGGTAGAGTACAGTGGAGCCCAGTAGAGATAGAGTACAGTGGAGTACAGTAGAGGTAGAGTACAGTGGAGCACAGTAGAGGTAGAGTACAGTGGAGCACAGTAGAGGTAGAGTACAGTGGAGCACAGTAGAGGTAGAGTACAGTGGAGTACAGTAGAGGTAGTGTACAGTGGAGCACAGTAGAGGTAGAGTACAGTGGAGCACAGTAGAGGTAGAGTACAGTAGAGCAAAGTAGAGGTAGAGTACAGTGGAGCACAGTAGAGATAGAGTACAGTGGAGTACAGTGGAGCACAGTAGAGGTAGAGTACAGTGGAGTACAATAAAGATAGAGTACAGTGGAGTAGAGTAGAGATAGAGTACTGTGGAGCACAGCAGAGGTAGAGTACAGTGGATCACAGTAGAGATAGAGTACAGTGGAGTACAGTGGAGCACAGTAGAGTTAGAGTACAGTGGAGAACAGTAGAGATAGAGTACAGTGGAGTACAGTAGAGGTAGAGTGCAGTGGAGCACAGTAGAGATAGAGTACAGTGGAGTACAGTAGAGGTAGAGTACAGTGGAGCACAGTAGAGGTAGACTACAGTGGAGTACAGTAGAGGTAGAGTACAGTGGAGCACAGTAGAGGTAGGGTACAGTGGGGCACAGTAGAGGCAGAGTAGAGTGGGGTACAGTAGAAATAGAGTACGGTGGAGCACAGTAGAGTACAGTAGAGCACAGTAGAGGTAGAGTACAGTGGAGCACAGTAGAGATAGAGTACATTGGAGTACAGTAGAGGAAGAGTACAGTGGAGTACAGTGGAGCACAGTAGAGGTGGAGTACAGTAGAGTACAGTAGAGGTAGAGTACAGTGGAGTACAATAGAGATAGAGTACAATGGAGTAGAGTAGAGATAGAGTACAGTGGAGCACAGCAGAGGTAGAGTACAGTGGATCACAGTAGAGATAGAGTACAGTAGAGCCAAGTAGAGGTAGAGTACAGTGGAGTACAATAGAGATAGAGTACAGTGGAGCACAGTAGAGATAGAGTACAGTGGAGTACAGTAGAGGTAGAGTACAGTGGAGCACAGTAAAGGTAGAGTACAGTGGAGCACAGTAGAGGTAGAGTAGAGTGGAGCACAGTAGAGGTAGAGTACAGTGGAGTACAGTAGAGGTAGTGTACAGTGGAGCACAGTAGAGGTAGAGTACAGTGGAGTATAGTAGAGGTAGAGTACAGTAGAGCACAGTAGAGATAGAGTACAGCAGAGCACAGTAGAGGTAGAGTACAGTGGAGCACAGTAGAGGTAGAGTACAGTGGAGCACAGTAGAGTAGAGTAGAGATAGAGCACAGTGGAGCAGAGCAGAGGTAGAGTAGAGTGGAGTACAGTAGAGGTAGAGTACAGTGGAGTACAGTAGAGAGAGAGTACAGTGGAGCACAGTAGAGATAGAGTACAGTAGAGCCAAGTAGAGGTAGAGTACAGTGGAGTACAGTAGAGGTAGAGCACAGTGGTGCACTGTAGAGGTAGAGTACAGTGGAGTACAGTAGAGATAGAGTACATTGGAGCACAGTAGAGGTAGAGTACAGTGGAGCACAGTAGAGGTAGAATAGAGTGGAGTACAGTAGAGGTAGAGTACAGTGGAGTACAGTACAGGTAGAGTACAGTGGAGTAGAGTAGAGAAAGAGTACAGTGGAGCACAGCAGAGGTAGAGTACAGTGGATCACAGTAGAGATAGAGTACAGTGGAGTACAGTGGAGCACAGTAGAAGTAGAGTACAGTGGAGCACAGTAGAAATAGATTACAGTGGAGTACAGTAGAGATAGAGTACAGTGGAGTACAGTAGATGTAGAGTACAGTGGAGCACAGTAGAGTAGAGTAGAGATAGAGCACAGTGGAACACAGCAGAGGTAGAGTAGAGTGGAGTACAGTAGAGGTAGAGTACAGTGGAGTACAGTAGAGAGAGAGTACAGTGGAGCACAGTAGAGATAGAGTACAGTAGATCCAAGTAGAGGTAGAGTACAGTGGAGTACAATAGAGATAGAGTACAGTGGAGCACAGTAGAGATAGAGTACAGTGGAGTACAGTAGAGGTAGAGTACAGTGGAGCACAGTAGAGGTAGAGTACAGTGGAGCACAGTAGAGGTAGAGTAGAGTGGAGCACAGTAGAGGTAGAGTACAGTGGAGCACAGTAGAGATAGAGTACAGCAGAGCACAGTAGAGGTAGAGTACAGTGGAGCACAGTAGAGGTAGAGTACAGTGGAGCACAGTAGAGTAGAGTAGAGATAGAGCACAGTGGAGCACAGCAGAGGTAGAGTAGAGTGGAGTACAGTAGAGGTAGAGTACAGTGGAGTACAGTAGAGAGAGAGTACAGTGGAGCACAGTAGAGATAGAGTACAGTAGAGCCAAGTAGAGGTAGAGTACAGTGGAGTACAGTAGAGGTAGAGCACAGTGGAGCACTGTAGAGGTAGAGTACAGTGGAGTACAGTAGAGATAGAGTACATTGGAGCACAGTAGAGGTAGAGTACAGTGGAGTACAGTAGAGGTAGTGTACAGTGGAGCACAGTAGAGGTAGAGTACAGTGGAGCACAGTAGAGGTAGAGTACAGTGGAGTATAGTAGAGGTAGAGTACAGTAGAGCACAGTAGAGATAGAGTACAGCAGAGCACAGTAGAGGTAGAGTACAGTGGAGCACAGTAGAGGAAGAGTACAGTGGAGTACAGTAGAGGTAGAGTAGAGTGGAGCACATTAGAGGTGGAGTAGAGTAGAGTACAGTAGAGGTAGAGTACAGCGGAGTACAGTAGAAGTAGAGTAAAGTGGAGCACAGTAGAGGTAGAGTAGAGCGGAGTACAGTAGAGGTAGAGTACAGTGGAGTACAGTAGAGGTAGAGTACAGTGGAGTAGAGTAGAGAAAGAGTACAGTGGAGCACAGCAGAGGTAGAGTACAGTGGATCACAGTAGAGATAGAGTACAGTGGAGTACAGTGGAGCACAGTAGAAGTAGAGTACAGTGGAGCAAAGTAGAAATAGATTACAGTGGAGTACAGTAGAGATAGAGTACAGTGGAGTACAGTAGAGGTAGAGTACAGTGGAGCACAGTAGAGTAGAGTAGAGATAGAGCACAGTGGAGCACAGCAGAGGTAGAGTAGAGTGGAGTACAGTAGAGGTAGAGTACAGTGGAGTACAGTAGAGAGAGAGTACAGTGGAGCACAGTAGAGATAGAGTACAGTAGAGCCAAGTAGAGGTAGAGTACAGTGGAGTACAGTAGAGATAGAGTACAGTGGAGCACAGTAGAGATAGAGTACAGTGGAGTACAATAGAGATAGAGTACAGTGGAGCACAGTAGAGGTAGAGTACAGTGGAGCACAGTAGAGGTAGAGTAGAGTGGAGCACAGTAGAGGTAGAGTACAGTGGAGTACAGTAGAGGTAGTGTACAGTGGAGCACAGTAGAGGTTGAGTACAGTGGAGCACAGTAGAGGTAGAGTACAGTGGAGTATAGTAGAGGTAGAGTACAGTAGAGCACAGCAGAGGTAGAGTAGAGTGGAGTACAGTAGAGGTAGAGCACAGTAGAGTAGAGTAGAGGAAGAGTACAGTGGAGTACAGTGGAGCAGAGTAGAGGTGGAGTACAGTAGAGTACAGTAGAGGTAGAATACAGTGGAGTACAATAGAGATAGAGTACATTGGAGTAGAGTAGAGATAGAGTACAGTGGAGCACAGCAGAGGTAGAGTACAGTGGATCACAGTAGAGATAGAGTACAGTGGAATACAGTGGAGCATAGTAGCGGTAGAGTACAGTGGAGAACAGTAAAGATAGAGTACAGTGGAGTACAGTAGAGGTAGAGTACAGTGGAGCCCAGTAGAGATAGAGTACAGTGGAGTACAGTAGAGGTAGAGTACAGTGGAGCACAGTAGAGGTAGAGTACAGTGGAGTACAGTAGAGGTAGAGAACAGTACAGTACAGTAGAGGTAGAGTACAGTAGAGCACAGTAGAGGTAGAATACAGTGGAGTACAGTAGAGGTAGAGTACAGTAGAGCACAGTAGAGGTGGAGTACAGTAGAGTACAGTAGAGGTAGAGAACAGTACAGTACAGTAGAGGTAGAGTACAGTAGAGCACAGTAGAGGTAGAATACAGTGGAGTACAGTAGAGGTAGAGTACAGTGGAGTACAGTAGAGGTAGAGTACAGTGGAGCACAGTAGAGGTAGAGTACAGTGGAGTACAGTGGAGCACAGTAGAGGTGGAGTACAGTAGAGTAGAGTAGAGGTAGAGTACAGTGGAGTACAGTAGAGATAGAGTACAGTGGAGTAGAGTAGAGATAGAGTACAGTGGAGTAGAGTAGATATAGAGTACAGTGGAGTATAGTTGAGGTAGAGTACAGTGGAGCACACTAGAGATAAAGTACAGTGGAGTACAGTAGAGGTAGAGTACAGTGGAGCACAGTAGAGGTAGAGTACAGTGGAGTATAGTTGAGGTAGACTACAGTGGAGTACAGTAGAGGTAGAGTACAGTGGAGCACAGTAGAGATAGAGTACATTAGAGCATTGTAGAGGTAGAGTACAGTGGAGCACAGTAGAGATAGAGTACAATGGAGTAAAGTAGAGGAAGAGTACAGTGGAGTACAGTGGAGCACAGTAGAGGTGGAGAACAGTAGAGTATAGCAGAGGTAGAGTAGAGTGGAGTACAATATAGATAGAGTACAGTGGAGTAGAGTAGTGATAGAGTACATTGGAGCATAGCAGAGGTAGAGTACAGTGGATCACAGTAGAGATAGAGTACAGTGGAGTACAGTGGAGCACAGTAGAGGTAGAGTACAGTGGAGAACAGTAGAGATAGAGTACAGTGGAGTACAGTAGAGGTAGAGTACAGTGGAGCCCAGTAGAGATAGAGTACAGTGGAGTACAGTAGAGGTAGAGTACAGTGGAGCACAGTAGAGGTAGAGTACAGTGGAGCACAGTAGAGGTAGAGTACAGTGGAGCACAGTAGAGGTAGAGTACAGTGGAGTACAGTAGAGGTAGTGTACAGTGGAGCACAGTAGAGGTAGAGTACAGTGGAGCACAGTAGAGGTAGAGTACAGTAGAGCAAAGTAGAGGTAGAGTACAGTGGAGCACAGTAGAGATAGAGTACAGTGGAGTACAGTGGAGCACAGTAGAGGTAGAGTACAGTGGAGTACAATAAAGATAGAGTACAGTGGAGTAGAGTAGAGATAGAGTACTGTGGAGCACAGCAGAGGTAGAGTACAGTGGATCACAGTAGAGATAGAGTACAGTGGAGTACAGTGGAGCACAGTAGAGGTAGAGTACAGTGGAGAACAGTAGAGATAGAGTACAGTGGAGTACAGTAGAGGTAGAGTACAGTGGAGCACAGTAGAGATAGAGTACAGTGGAGTACAGTAGAGGTAGAGTACAGTGGAGCACAGTAGAGGTAGACTACAGTGGAGTACAGTAGAGGTAGAGTACAGTGGAGCACAGTAGAGGTAGGGTACAGTGGGGCACAGTAGAGGCAGAGTAGAGTGGGGTACAGTAGAAATAGAGTACGGTGGAGCACAGTAGAGTACAGTAGAGCACAGTAGAGGTAGAGTACAGTGGAGCACAGTAGAGATAGAGTACATTGGAGTACAGTAGAGGAAGAGTACAGTGGAGTACAGTGGAGCACAGTAGAGGTGGAGTACAGTAGAGTACAGTAGAGGTAGAGTATAGTGGAGTACAATAGAGATAGAGTACAATGGAGTAGAGTAGAGATAGAGTACAGTGGAGCACAGCAGAGGTAGAGTACAGTGGATCACAGTAGATATAGAGTACAGCAGAGCCAAGTAGAGGTAGAGTACAGTGGAGTACAATAGAGATAGAGTACAGTGGAGCACAGTAGAGATAGAGTACAGTGGAGTACAGTAGAGGTAGAGTACAGTGGAGCACAGTAAAGGTAGAGTACAGTGGAGCACAGTAGAGGTAGAGTAGAGTGGAGCACAGTAGAGGTAGAGTACAGTGGAGTACAGTAGAGGTAGTGTACAGTGGAGCACAGTAGAGGTAGAGTACAGTGGAGTATAGTAGAGGTAGATTACAGTAGAGCACAGTAGAGATAGAGTACAGCAGAGCACAGTAGAGGTAGAGTACAGTGGAGCACAGTAGAGGTAGAGTACAGTGGAGCACAGTAGAGTAGAGTAGAGATAGAGCACAGTGGAGCACAGCAGAGGTAGAGTAGAGTGGAGTACAGTAGAGGTAGAGTACAGTGGAGTACAGTAGAGAGAGAGTACAGTGGAGCACAGTAGAGATAGAGTACAGTAGAGCCAAGTAGAGGTAGAGTACAGTGGAGCACAGTAGAGGTAGAGCACAGTGGAGCACTGTAGAGGTAGAGTACAGTGGAGTACAGTAGAGATAGAGTACATTGGAGCACAGTAGAGGTAGAGTACAGTGGAGCACAGTAGAGGTAGAGTAGAGTGGAGCACAGTAGAGGTAGAGTACAGTGGAGTACAGTAGAGGTAGTGTACAGTGGAACACAGTAGAGGTAGAGTACAGTGGAGCACAGTAGAGGTAGAGTACAGTGGAGTATAGTAGAGGTAGAGTACAGTAGAGCACAGTAGAGATAGAGTACAGCAGAGCACAGTAGAGGTAGAGTACAGTGGAGCACAGTAGAGGAAGAGTACAGTGGAGTACAGTAGAGGTAGAGTAGAGTGGAGCACATTAGAGGTGGAGTAGAGTAGAGTACAGTAGAGGTAGAGTACAGCGGAGTACAGTAGAAGTAGAGTAAAGTGGAGCACAGTAGAGGTAGAGTAGAGCGGAGTACAGTAGAGGTAGAGTACAGTGGAGTACAGTAGAGGTAGAGTACAGTGGAGTAGAGTAGAGAAAGAGTACAGTGGAGCACAGCAGAGGTAGAGTACAGTGGATCACAGTAGAGATAGAGTACAGTGGAGTACAGTGGAGCACAGTAGAAGTAGAGTACAGTGGAGCTAAGTAGAAAAAGATTACAGTGGAGTACAGTAGAGATAGAGTACAGTGGAGTACAGTAGAGGTAGAGTACAGTGGAGCACAGTAGAGTAGAGTAGAGATAGAGCACAGTGGAGCAAAGCAGAGGTAGAGTAGAGTGGAGTACAGTAGAGGTAGAGTACAGTGGAGTACAGTAGAGAGAGAGTACAGTGGAGCACAGTAGAGATAGAGTACAGTAGAGCCAAGTAGAGGTAGAGTACAGTGGAGTACAGTAGAGATAGAGTACAGTGGAGCACAGTAGAGATTGAGTACAATGGAGTACAGTTGAGGAAGAGTACAGTTGAGTACAGTGGAGCACAGTAGAGGTGGAGAACAGTAGAGTATAGCAGAGGTAGAGTACAGTGGAGTACAATATAGATAGAGTACAGTGGAGTAGAGTAGTGATAGAGTACAGTGGAGCATAGCAGAGGTAGAGTACAGTGGATCACAGTAGAGATAGAGTACAGTGGAGTACAGTGGAGAACAGTAGAGGTAGAGTACAGTGGAGAACAGTAGAGATAGAGTACAGTGGAGTACAGTAGAGGTAGAGTACAGTGGAGCCCAGTAGAGATAGAGTACAGTGGAGTACAGTAGAGGTAGAGTACAGTGGAGCACAGTAGAGGTAGAGTACAGTGGAGCACAGTAGAGGTAGAGTACAGTGGAGCACAGTAGAGGTAGAGTACAGTGGAATACAGTGGAGCATAGTAGCGGTAGAGTACAGTGGAGAACAGTAAAGATAGAGTACAGTGGAGTACAGTAGAGGTAGAGTACAGTGGAGCCCAGTAGAGATAGAGTACAGTGGAGTACAGTAGAGGTAGAGTACAGTGGAGCACAGTAGAGGTAGAGTACAGTGGAGTACAGTAGAGGTAGAGAACAGTACAGTACAGTAGAGGTAGAGTACAGTAGAGCACAGTAGAGGTAGAATACAGTGGAGTACAGTAGAGGTAGAGTACAGTAGAGCACAGTAGAGGTGGAGTACAGTAGAGTACAGTAGAGGTAGAGAACAGTACAGTACAGTAGAGGTAGAGTACAGTAGAGCACAGTAGAGGTAGAATACAGTGGAGTACAGTAGAGGTAGAGTACAGTGGAGTACAGTAGAGGTAGAGTACAGTGGAGCACAGTAGAGGTAGAGTACAGTGGAGTACAGTGGAGCACATTAGAGGTGGAGTACAGTAGAGTAGAGTAGAGGTAGAGTACAGTGGAGTACAGTAGAGATAGAGTACAGTGGAGTAGAGTAGAGATAGAGTACAGTGGAGTAGAGTAGATATAGAGTACAGTGGAGTATAGTTGAGGTAGAGTACAGTGGAGCACACTAGAGATAAAGTACAGTGGAGTACAGTAGAGGTAGAGTACAGTGGAGCACAGTAGAGGTAGAGTACAGTGGAGTATAGTTGAGGTAGACTACAGTGGAGTACAGTAGAGGTAGAGTACAGTGGAGCACAGTAGAGATAGAGTACATTAGAGCATTGTAGAGGTAGAGTACAGTGGAGCACAGTAGAGATAGAGTACAATGGAGTACAGTAGAGGAAGAGTACAGTGGAGTACAGTGGAGCACAGTAGAGGTGGAGAACAGTAGAGTATAGCAGAGGTAGAGTACAGTGGAGTACAATATAGATAGAGTACAGTGGAGTAGAGTAGTGATAGAGTACATTGGAGCATAGCAGAGGTAGAGTACAGTGGATCACAGTAGAGATAGAGTACAGTGGAGTACAGTGGAGCACAGTAGAGGTAGAGTACAGTGGAGAACAGTAGAGATAGAGTACAGTGGAGTACAGTAGAGGTAGAGTACAGTGGAGCCCAGTAGAGATAGAGTACAGTGGAGTACAGTAGAGGTAGAGTACAGTGGAGCACAGTAGAGGTAGAGTACAGTGGAGCACAGTAGAGGTAGAGTACAGTGGAGCACAGTAGAGGTAGAGTACAGTGGAGTACAGTAGAGGTAGTGTACAGTGGAGCACAGTAGAGGTAGAGTACAGTGGAGCACAGTAGAGGTAGAGTACAGTAGAGCAAAGTAGAGGTAGAGTACAGTGGAGCACAGTAGAGATAGAGTACAGTGGAGTACAGTGGAGCACAGTAGAGGTAGAGTACAGTGGAGTACAATAAAGATAGAGTACAGTGGAGTAGAGTAGAGATAGAGTACTGTGGAGCACAGCAGAGGTAGAGTACAGTGGATCACAGTAGAGATAGAGTACAGTGGAGTACAGTGGAGCACAGTAGAGGTAGAGTACAGTGGAGAACAGTAGAGATAGAGTACAGTGGAGTACAGTAGAGGTAGAGTACAGTGGAGCACAGTAGAGATAGAGTACAGTGGAGTACAGTAGAGGTAGAGTACAGTGGAGCACAGTAGAGGTAGGGTACAGTGGGGCACAGTAGAGGCAGAGTAGAGTGGGGTACAGTAGAAATAGAGTACGGTGGAGCACAGTAGAGTACAGTAGAGCACAGTAGAGGTAGAGTACAGTGGAGCACAGTAGAGATAGAGTACATTGGAGTACAGTAGAGGAAGAGTACAGTGGAGTACAGTGGAGCACAGTAGAGGTGGAGTACAGTAGAGTACAGTAGAGGTAGAGTACAGTGGAGTACAATAGAGATAGAGTACAATGGAGTAGAGTAGAGATAGAGTACAGTGGAGCACAGCAGAGGTAGAGTACAGTGGATCACAGTAGAGATAGAGTACAGCAGAGCCAAGTAGAGGTAGAGTACAGTGGAGTACAATAGAGATAGAGTACAGTGGAGCACAGTAGAGATAGAGTACAGTGGAGTACAGTAGAGGTAGAGTACAGTGGAGCACAGTAAAGGTAGAGTACAGTGGAGCACAGTAGAGGTAGAGTAGAGTGGAGCACAGTAGAGGTAGAGTACAGTGGAGTACAGTAGAGGTAGTGTACAGTGGAGCACAGTAGAGGTAGAGTACAGTGGAGTATAGTAGAGGTAGATTACAGTAGAGCACAGTAGAGATAGAGTACAGCAGAGCACAGTAGAGGTAGAGTACAGTGGAGCACAGTAGAGGTAGAGTACAGTGGAGCACAGTAGAGTAGAGTAGAGATAGAGCACAGTGGAGCACAGCAGAGGTAGAGTAGAGTGGAGTACAGTAGAGGTAGAGTACAGTGGAGTACAGTAGAGAGAGAGTACAGTGGAGCACAGTAGAGATAGAGTACAGTAGAGCCAAGTAGAGGTAGAGTACAGTGGAGTACAGTAGAGGTAGAGCACAGTGGAGCACTGTAGAGGTAGAGTACAGTGGAGTACAGTAGAGATAGAGTACATTGGAGCACAGTAGAGGTAGAGTACAGTGGAGCACAGTAGAGGTAGAGTAGAGTGGAGCACAGTAGAGGTAGAGTACAGTGGAGTACAGTAGAGGTAGTGTACAGTGGAACACAGTAGAGGTAGAGTACAGTGGAGCACAGTAGAGGTAGAGTACAGTGGAGTATAGTAGAGGTAGAGTACAGTAGAGCACAGTAGAGATAGAGTACAGCAGAGCACAGTAGAGGTAGAGTACAGTGGAGCACAGTAGAGGAAGAGTACAGTGGAGTACAGTAGAGGTAGAGTAGAGTGGAGCACATTAGAGGTGGAGTAGAGTAGAGTACAGTAGAGGTAGAGTACAGCGGAGTACAGTAGAAGTAGAGTAAAGTGGAGCACAGTAGAGGTAGAGTAGAGCGGAGTACAGTAGAGGTAGAGTACAGTGGAGTACAGTAGAGGTAGAGTACAGTGGAGTAGAGTAGAGAAAGAGTACAGTGGAGCACAGCAGAGGTAGAGTACAGTGGATCACAGTAGAGATAGAGTACAGTGGAGTACAGTGGAGCACAGTAGAAGTAGAGTACAGTGGAGCTAAGTAGAAATAGATTACAGTGGAGTACAGTAGAGATAGAGTACAGTGGAGTACAGTAGAGGTAGAGTACAGTGGAGCACAGTAGAGTAGAGTAGAGATAGAGCACAGTGGAGCAAAGCAGAGGTAGAGTAGAGTGGAGTACAGTAGAGGTAGAGTACAGTGGAGTACAGTAGAGAGAGAGTACAGTGGAGCACAGTAGAGATAGAGTACAGTAGAGCCAAGTAGAGGTAGAGTACAGTGGAGTACAGTAGAGATAGAGTACAGTGGAGCACAGTAGAGATAGAGTACAATGGAGTACAGTAGAGGAAGAGTACAGTTGAGTACAGTGGAGCACAGTAGAGGTGGAGAACAGTAGAGTATAGCAGAGGTAGAGTACAGTGGAGTACAATATAGATAGAGTACAGTGGAGTAGAGTAGTGATAGAGTACAGTGGAGCATAGAAGAGGTAGAGTACAGTGGATCACAGTAGAGATAGAGTACAGTGGAGTACAGTGGAGAACAGTAGAGGTAGAGTACAGTGGAGAACAGTAGAGATAGAGTACAGTGGAGTACAGTAGAGGTAGAGTACAGTGGAGCCCAGTAGAGATAGAGTACAGTGGAGTACAGTAGAGGTAGAGTACAGTGGAGCACAGTAGAGGTAGAGTACAGTGGAGCACAGTAGAGGTAGAGTACAGTGGAGCACAGTAGAGGTAGAGTACAGTGGAATACAGTGGAGCATAGTAGCGGTAGAGTACAGTGGAGAACAGTAAAGATAGAGTACAGTGGAGTACAGTAGAGGTAGAGTACAGTGGAGCCCAGTAGAGATAGAGTACAGTGGAGTACAGTAGAGGTAGAGTACAGTGGAGCACAGTAGAGGTAGAGTACAGTGGAGTACAGTAGAGGTAGAGAACAGTACAGTACAGTAGAGGTAGAGTACAGTAGAGCACAGTAGAGGTAGAATACAGTGGAGTACAGTAGAGGTAGAGTACAGTAGAGCACAGTAGAGGTGGAGTACAGTAGAGTACAGTAGAGGTAGAGAACAGTACAGTACAGTAGAGGTAGAGTACAGTAGAGCACAGTAGAGGTAGAATACAGTGGAGTACAGTAGAGGTAGAGTACAGTGGAGTACAGTAGAGGTAGAGTACAGTGGAGCACAGTAGAGGTAGAGTACAGTGGAGTACAGTGGAGCACAGTAGAGGTGGAGTACAGTAGAGTAGAGTAGAGGTAGAGTACAGTGGAGTACAGTAGAGATAGAGTACAGTGGAGTAGAGTAGAGATAGAGTACAGTGGAGTAGAGTAGATATAGAGTACAGTGGAGTATAGTTGAGGTAGAGTACAGTGGAGCACACTAGAGATAAAGTACAGTGGAGTACAGTAGAGGTAGAGTACAGTGGAGCACAGTAGAGGTAGAGTACAGTGGAGTATAGTTGAGGTAGACTACAGTGGAGTACAGTAGAGGTAGAGTACAGTGGAGCACAGTAGAGATAGAGTACATTAGAGCATTGTAGAGGTAGAGTACAGTGGAGCACAGTAGAGATAGAGTACAATGGAGTACAGTAGAGGAAGAGTACAGTGGAGTACAGTGGAGCACAGTAGAGGTGGAGAACAGTAGAGTATAGCAGAGGTAGAGTACAGTGGAGTACAATATAGATAGAGTACAGTGGAGTAGAGTAGTGATAGAGTACATTGGAGCATAGCAGAGGTAGAGTACAGTGGATCACAGTAGAGATAGAGTACAGTGGAGTACAGTGGAGCACAGTAGAGGTAGAGTACAGTGGAGAACAGTAGAGATAGAGTACAGTGGAGTACAGTAGAGGTAGAGTACAGTGGAGCCCAGTAGAGATAGAGTACAGTGGAGTACAGTAGAGGTAGAGTACAGTGGAGCACAGTAGAGGTAGAGTACAGTGGAGCACAGTAGAGGTAGAGTACAGTGGAGCACAGTAGAGGTAGAGTACAGTGGAGTACAGTAGAGGTAGTGTACAGTGGAGCACAGTAGAGGTAGAGTACAGTGGAGCACAGTAGAGGTAGAGTACAGTAGAGCAAAGTAGAGGTAGAGTACAGTGGAGCACAGTAGAGATAGAGTACAGTGGAGTACAGTGGAGCACAGTAGAGGTAGAGTACAGTGGAGTACAATAAAGATAGAGTACAGTGGAGTAGAGTAGAGATAGAGTACTGTGGAGCACAGCAGAGGTAGAGTACAGTGGATCACAGTAGAGATAGAGTACAGTGGAGTACAGTGGAGCACAGTAGAGGTAGAGTACAGTGGAGAACAGTAGAGATAGAGTACAGTGGAGTACAGTAGAGGTAGAGTACAGTGGAGCACAGTAGAGATAGAGTACAGTGGAGTACAGTAGAGGTAGAGTACAGTGGAGCACAGTAGAGGTAGACTACAGTGGAGTACAGTAGAGGTAGAGTACAGTGGAGCACAGTAGAGGTAGGGTACAGTGGGGCACAGTAGAGGCAGAGTAGAGTGGGGTACAGTAGAAATAGAGTACGGTGGAGCACAGTAGAGTACAGTAGAGCACAGTAGAGGTAGAGTACAGTGGAGCACAGTAGAGATAGAGTACATTGGAGTACAGTAGAGGAAGAGTACAGTGGAGTACAGTGGAGCACAGTAGAGGTGGAGTACAGTAGAGTACAGTAGAGGTAGAGTACAGTGGAGTACAATAGAGATAGAGTACAATGGAGTAGAGTAGAGATAGAGTACAGTGGAGCACAGCAGAGGTAGAGTACAGTGGATCACAGTAGAGATAGAGTACAGCAGAGCCAAGTAGAGGTAGAGTACAGTGGAGTACAATAGAGATAGAGTACAGTGGAGCACAGTAGAGATAGAGTACAGTGGAGTACAGTAGAGGTAGAGTACAGTGGAGCACAGTAAAGGTAGAGTACAGTGGAGCACAGTAGAGGTAGAAGAGAGTGGAGCACAGTAGAGGTAGAGTACAGTGGAGTACAGTAGAGGTAGTGTACAGTGGAGCACAGTAGAGGTAGAGTACAGTGGAGTATAGTAGAGGTAGATTACAGTAGAGCACAGTAGAGATAGAGTACAGCAGAGCACAGTAGAGGTAGAGTACAGTGGAGCACAGTAGAGGTAGAGTACAGTGGAGCACAGTAGAGTAGAGTAGAGATAGAGCACAGTGGAGCACAGCAGAGGTAGAGTAGAGTGGAGTACAGTAGAGGTAGAGTACAGTGGAGTACAGTAGAGAGAGAGTACAGTGGAGCACAGTAGAGATAGAGTACAGTAGAGCCAAGTAGAGGTAGAGTACAGTGGAGTACAGTAGAGGTAGAGCACAGTGGAGCACTGTAGAGGTAGAGTACAGTGGAGTACAGTAGAGATAGAGTACATTGGAGCACAGTAGAGGTAGAGTACAGTGGAGCACAGTAGAGGTAGAGTAGAGTGGAGCACAGTAGAGGTAGAGTACAGTGGAGTACAGTAGAGGTAGTGTACAGTGGAACACAGTAGAGGTAGAGTACAGTGGAGCACAGTAGAGGTAGAGTACAGTGGAGTATAGTAGAGGTAGAGTACAGTAGAGCACAGTAGAGATAGAGTACAGCAGAGCACAGTAGAGGTAGAGTACACTGGAGCACAGTAGAGGAAGAGTACAGTGGAGTACAGTAGAGGTAGAGTAGAGTGGAGCACATTAGAGGTGGAGTAGAGTAGAGTACAGTAGAGGTAGAGTACAGCGGAGTACAGTAGAAGTAGAGTAAAGTGGAGCACAGTAGAGGTAGAGTAGAGCGGAGTACAGTAGAGGTAGAGTACAGTGGAGTACAGTAGAGGTAGAGTACAGTGGAGTAGAGTAGAGAAAGAGTACAGTGGAGCACAGCAGAGGTAGAGTACAGTGGATCACAGTAGAGATAGAGTACAGTGGAGTACAGTGGAGCACAGTAGAAGTAGAGTACAGTGGAGCTAAGTAGAAATAGATTACAGTGGAGTACAGTAGAGATAGAGTACAGTGGAGTACAGTAGAGGTAGAGTACAGTGGAGCACAGTAGAGTAGAGTAGAGATAGAGCACAGTGGAGCAAAGCAGAGGTAGAGTAGAGTGGAGTACAGTAGAGGTAGAGTACAGTGGAGTACAGTAGAGAGAGAGTACAGTGGAGCACAGTAGAGATAGAGTACAGTAGAGCCAAGTAGAGGTAGAGTACAGTGGAGTACAGTAGAGATAGAGTACAGTGGAGCACAGTAGAGATAGAGTACAATGGAGTACAGTAGAGGAAGAGTACAGTTGAGTACAGTGGAGCACAGTAGAGGTGGAGAACAGTAGAGTATAGCAGAGGTAGAGTACAGTGGAGTACAATATAGATAGAGTACAGTGGAGTAGAGTAGTGATAGAGTACAGTGGAGCATAGAAGAGGTAGAGTACAGTGGATCACAGTAGAGATAGAGTACAGTGGAGTACAATGGAGAACAGTAGAGGTAGAGTACAGTGGAGAACAGTAGAGATAGAGTACAGTGGAGTACAGTAGAGGTAGAGTACAGTGGAGCCCAGTAGAGATAGAGTACAGTGGAGTACAGTAGAGGTAGAGTACAGTGGAGCACAGTAGAGGTAGAGTACAGTGGAGCACAGTAGAGGTAGAGTACAGTGGAGCACAGTAGAGGTAGAGTACAGTGGAATACAGTGGAGCATAGTAGCGGTAGAGTACAGTGGAGAACAGTAAAGATAGAGTACAGTGGAGTACAGTAGAGGTAGAGTACAGTGGAGCCCAGTAGAGATAGAGTACAGTGGAGTACAGTAGAGGTAGAGTACAGTGGAGCACAGTAGAGGTAGAGTACAGTGGAGTACAGTAGAGGTAGAGAACAGTACAGTACAGTAGAGGTAGAGTACAGTAGAGCACAGTAGAGGTAGAATACAGTGGAGTACAGTAGAGGTAGAGTACAGTAGAGCACAGTAGAGGTGGAGTACAGTAGAGTACAGTAGAGGTAGAGAACAGTACAGTACAGTAAAGGTAGAGTACAGTAGAGCACAGTAGAGGTAGAATACAGTGGAGTACAGTAGAGGTAGAGTACAGTGGAGTACAGTAGAGGTAGAGTACAGTGGAGCACAGTAGAGGTAGAGTACAGTGGAGTACAGTGGAGCACAGTAGAGGTGGAGTACAGTAGAGTAGAGTAGAGGTAGAGTACAGTGGAGTACAGTAGAGATAGAGTACAGTGGAGTAGAGTAGAGATAGAGTACAGTGGAGTAGAGTAGATATAGAGTACAGTGGAGTATAGTTGAGGTAGAGTACAGTGGAGCACACTAGAGATAAAGTACAGTGGAGTACAGTAGAGGTAGAGTACAGTGGAGCACAGTAGAGGTAGAGTACAGTGGAGTATAGTTGAGGTAGACTACAGTGGAGTACAGTAGAGGTAGAGTACAGTGGAGCACAGTAGAGATAGAGTACATTAGAGCATTGTAGAGGTAGAGTACAGTGGAGCACAGTAGAGATAGAGTACAATGGAGTACAGTAGAGGAAGAGTACAGTGGAGTACAGTGGAGCACAGTAGAGGTGGAGAACAGTAGAGTATAGCAGAGGTAGAGTACAGTGGAGTACAATATAGATAGAGTACAGTGGAGTAGAGTAGTGATAGAGTACATTGGAGCATAGCAGAGGTAGAGTACAGTGGATCACAGTAGAGATAGAGTACAGTGGAGTACAGTGGAGCACAGTAGAGGTAGAGTACAGTGGAGAACAGTAGAGATAGAGTACAGTGGAGTACAGTAGAGGTAGAGTACAGTGGAGCCCAGTAGAGATAGAGTACAGTGGAGTACAGTAGAGGTAGAGTACAGTGGAGCACAGTAGAGGTAGAGTACAGTGGAGCACAGTAGAGGTAGAGTACAGTGGAGCACAGTAGAGGTAGAGTACAGTGGAGTACAGTAGAGGTAGTGTACAGTGGAGCACAGTAGAGGTAGAGTACAGTGGAGCACAGTAGAGGTAGAGTACAGTAGAGCAAAGTAGAGGTAGAGTACAGTGGAGCACAGTAGAGATAGAGTACAGTGGAGTACAGTGGAGCACAGTAGAGGTAGAGTACAGTGGAGTACAATAAAGATAGAGTACAGTGGAGTAGAGTAGAGATAGAGTACTGTGGAGCACAGCAGAGGTAGAGTACAGTGGATCACAGTAGAGATAGAGTACAGTGGAGTACAGTGGAGCACAGTAGAGGTAGAGTACAGTGGAGAACAGTAGAGATAGAGTACAGTGGAGTACAGTAGAGGTAGAGTACAGTGGAGCACAGTAGAGATAGAGTACAGTGGAGTACAGTAGAGGTAGAGTACAGTGGAGCACAGTAGAGGTAGACTACAGTGGAGTACAGTAGAGGTAGAGTACAGTGGAGCACAGTAGAGGTAGGGTACAGTGGGGCACAGTAGAGGCAGAGTAGAGTGGGGTACAGTAGAAATAGAGTACGGTGGAGCACAGTAGAGTACAGTAGAGCACAGTAGAGGTAGAGTACAGTGGAGCACAGTAGAGATAGAGTACATTGGAGTACAGTAGAGGAAGAGTACAGTGGAGTACAGTGGAGCACAGTAGAGGTGGAGTACAGTAGAGTACAGTAGAGGTAGAGTACAGTGGAGTACAATAGAGATAGAGTACAATGGAGTAGAGTAGAGATAGAGTACAGTGGAGCACAGCAGAGGTAGAGTACAGTGGATCACAGTAGAGATAGAGTACAGCAGAGCCAAGTAGAGGTAGAGTACAGTGGAGTACAATAGAGATAGAGTACAGTGGAGCACAGTAGAGATAGAGTACAGTGGAGTACAGTAGAGGTAGAGTACAGTGGAGCACAGTAAAGGTAGAGTACAGTGGAGCACAGTAGAGGTAGAGTAGAGTGGAGCACAGTAGAGGTAGAGTACAGTGGAGTACAGTAGAGGTAGTGTACAGTGGAGCACAGTAGAGGTAGAGTACAGTGGAGTATAGTAGAGGTAGATTACAGTAGAGCACAGTAGAGATAGAGTACAGCAGAGCACAGTAGAGGTAGAGTACAGTGGAGCACAGTAGAGGTAGAGTACAGTGGAGCACAGTAGAGTAGAGTAGAGATAGAGCACAGTGGAGCACAGCAGAGGTAGAGTAGAGTGGAGTACAGTAGAGGTAGAGTACAGTGGAGTACAGTAGAGAGAGAGTACAGTGGAGCACAGTAGAGATAGAGTACAGTAGAGCCAAGTAGAGGTAGAGTACAGTGGAGTACAGTAGAGGTAGAGCACAGTGGAGCACTGTATAGGTAGAGTACAGTGGAGTACAGTAGAGATAGAGTACATTGGAGCACAGTAGAGGTAGAGTACAGTGGAGCACAGTAGAGGTAGAGTAGAGTGGAGCACAGTAGAGGTAGAGTACAGTGGAGTACAGTAGAGGTAGTGTACAGTGGAACACAGTAGAGGTAGAGTACAGTGGAGCACAGTAGAGGTAGAGTACAGTGGAGTATAGTAGAGGTAGAGTACAGTAGAGCACAGTAGAGATAGAGTACAGCAGAGCACAGTAGAGGTAGAGTACAGTGGAGCACAGTAGAGGAAGAGTACAGTGGAGTACAGTAGAGGTAGAGTAGAGTGGAGCACATTAGAGGTGGAGTAGAGTAGAGTACAGTAGAGGTAGAGTACAGCGGAGTACAGTAGAAGTAGAGTAAAGTGGAGCACAGTAGAGGTAGAGTAGAGCGGAGTACAGTAGAGGTAGAGTACAGTGGAGTACAGTAGAGGTAGAGTACAGTGGAGTAGAGTAGAGAAAGAGTACAGTGGAGCACAGCAGAGGTAGAGTACAGTGGATCACAGTAGAGATAGAGTACAGTGGAGTACAGTGGAGCACAGTAGAAGTAGAGTACAGTGGAGCTAAGTAGAAATAGATTACAGTGGAGTACAGTAGAGATAGAGTACAGTGGAGTACAGTAGAGGTAGAGTACAGTGGAGCACAGTAGAGTAGAGTAGAGATAGAGCACAGTGGAGCAAAGCAGAGGTAGAGTAGAGTGGAGTACAGTAGAGGTAGAGTACAGTGGAGTACAGTAGAGAGAGAGTACAGTGGAGCACAGTAGAGATAGAGTACAGTAGAGCCAAGTAGAGGTAGAGTACAGTGGAGTACAGTAGAGATAGAGTACAGTGGAGCACAGTAGAGATAGAGTACAATGGAGTACAGTAGAGGAAGAGTACAGTGGAGTACAGTGGAGCACAGTAGAGGTGGAGAACAGTAGAGTATAGCAGAGGTAGAGTACAGTGGAGTACAATATAGATAGAGTACAGTGGAGTAGAGTAGTGATAGAGTACAGTGGAGCATAGCAGAGGTAGAGTACAGTGGATCACAGTAGAGATAGAGTACAGTGGAGTACAGTGGAGAACAGTAGAGGTAGAGTACAGTGGAGAACAGTAGAGATAGAGTACAGTGGAGTACAGTAGAGGTAGAGTACAGTGGAGCCCAGTAGAGATAGAGTACAGTGGAGTACAGTAGAGGTAGAGTACAGTGGAGCACAGTAGAGGTAGAGTACAGTGGAGCACAGTAGAGGTAGAGTACAGTGGAGCACAGTAGAGGTAGAGTACAGTGGAGTACAGTAGAGGTAGTGTACAGTGGAGCACAGTAGAGGTAGAGTACAGTGGAGCACAGTAGAGGTAGAGTACAGTAGAGCAAAGTAGAGGTAGAGTACAGTGGAGCACAGTAGAGATAGAGTACAGTGGAGTACAGTGGAGCACAGTAGAGGTAGAGTACATTGGAGTACAATAAAGATAGAGTACAGTGGAGTAGAGTAGAGATAGAGTACTGTGGAGCACAGCAGAGGTAGAGTACAGTGGATCACAGTAGAGATAGAGTACAGTGGAGTACAGTGGAGCACAGTAGAGGTAGAGTACAGTGGAGAACAGTAGAGATAGAGTACAGTGGAGTACAGTAGAGGTAGAGTACAGTGGAGCACAGTAGAGATAGAGTACAGTGGAGTACAGTAGAGGTAGAGTACAGTGGAGCACAGTAGAGGTAGACTACAGTGGAGTACAGTAGAGGTAGAGTACAGTGGAGCACAGTAGAGGTAGGGTACAGTGGGGCACAGTAGAGGCAGAGTAGAGTGGGGTACAGTAGAAATAGAGTACGGTGGAGCACAGTAGAGTACAGTAGAGCACAGTAGAGGTAGAGTACAGTGGAGCACAGTAGAGATAGAGTACATTGGAGTACAGTAGAGGAAGAGTACAGTGGAGTACAGTGGAGCACAGTAGAGGTGGAGTACAGTAGAGTACAGTAGAGGTAGAGTACAGTGGAGTACAATAGAGATAGAGTACAATGGAGTAGAGTAGAGATAGAGTACAGTGGAGCACAGCAGAGGTAGAGTACAGTGGATCACAGTAGAGATAGAGTACAGTAGAGCCAAGTAGAGGTAGAGTACAGTGGAGTACAATAGAGATAGAGTACAGTGGAGCACAGTAGAGGTAGAGTACAGTGGAGCACAGTAGAGGTAGAGTAGAGTGGAGCACAGTAGAGGTAGAGTACAGTGGAGTACAGTAGAGGTAGTGTACAGTGGAGCACAGTAGAGGTAGAGTACAGTGGAGTATAGTAGAGGTAGAGTACAGTAGAGCACAGTAGAGATAGAGTACAGCAGAGCACAGTAGAGGTAGAGTACAGTGGAGCACAGTAGAGGTAGAGTACAGTGGAGCACAGTAGAGTAGAGTAGAGATAGAGCACAGTGGAGCACAGCAGAGGTAGAGTAGAGTACAGTAGAGGTAGAGTACAGTGGAGTACAGTAGAGAGAGAGTACAGTGGAGCACAGTAGAGATAGAGTACAGTAGAGCCAAGTAGAGGTAGAGTACAGTGGAGTACAGTAAAGGTAGAGCACAGTGGAGCACTGTAGAGGTAGAGTACAGTGGAGTACAGTAGAGATAGAGTACATTGGAGCACAGTAGAGGTAGAGTACAGTGGAGCACAGTAGAGGTAGAGTAGAGTGGAGCACAGTAGAGGTAGAGTACAGTGGAGTACAGTAGAGGTAGTGTACAGTGGAGCACAGTAGAGGTAGAGTACAGTGGAGTATAGTAGAGGTAGAGTACAGTAGAGCACAGTAGAGATAGAGTACAGCAGAGCACAGTAGAGGTAGAGTACAGTGGAGCACAGTAGAGGAAGAGTACAGTGGAGTACAGTAGAGGTAGAGTAGAGTGGAGCACATTAGAGGTGGAGTAGAGTAGAGTACAGTAGAGGTAGAGTACAGCGGAGTACAGTAGAAGTAGAGTAAAGTGGAGCACAGTAGAGGTAGAGTAGAGCGGAGTACAGTAGAGGTAGAGTACAGTGGAGTACAGTAGAGGTAGAGTACAGTGGAGTAGAGTAGAGAAAGAGTACAGTGGAGCACAGCAGAGGCTGAGTACAGTGGATCACAGTAGAGATAGAGTACAGTGGAGTACAGTGGAGCACAGTAGAAGTAGAGTACAGTGGAGCTAAGTAGAAATAGATTACAGTGGAGTACAGTAGAGATAGAGTACAGTGGAGTACAGTAGAGGTAGAGTACAGTGGAGCACAGTAGAGTAGAGTAGAGATAGAGCACAGTGGAGCAAAGCAGAGGTAGAGTAGAGTGGAGTACAGTAGAGGTAGAGTACAGTGGAGTACAGTAGAGAGAGAGTACAGTGGAGCACAGTAGAGATAGAGTACAGTAGAGCCAAGTAGAGGTAGAGTACAGTGGAGTACAGTAGAGATAGAGTACAGTGGAGCACAGTAGAGATAGAGTACAGTGGAGTACAATAGAGGTAGAGTACAGTGGAGCACAGTAGAGGTAGAGTACAGTGGAGCAAAGTAGAGGTAGAGTAGAGTGGAGCACAGTAGAGGTAGAGTACAGTGGAGTACAGTAGAGGTAGTGTACAGTGGAGCACAGTAGAGGTTGAGTACAGTGGAGCACAGTAGAGGTAGAGTACAGTGGAGTATAGTAGAGGTAGAGTACAGTAGAGCACAGTAGAGATAGAGTACAGCAGAGCACAGTAGAGGTAGAGTACAGTGGAGCACAGTAGAGGAAGAGTACAGTGTAGTACAGTAGATATAGAGTACAGTGGAGTACAGTAGAGATAGAGTACAGTCGAACACAGTAGAGATAAGTGCAGTGGAGTATAGTAGAGGTAGAGTACAGTGGAGTACAGTAGAGGTAGAGTACAGTGGAGTACAGTAGAGGTAGAGTAGAGTGGAGCACATTAGAGGTGGAGTAGAGTAGAGTACAGTAGCTGTAGAGTACAGCGGAGTACAGTAGAAGTTGAGTAAAGTGGAGCACAGTAGAGGTAGAGTAGAGTGGAGTACAGTAGAGGCAGAGTACAGTGGAGTACAGTAGAGGTAGAGTACAGTGGAGTAGAGTAGAGATAGAGTACAGTGGAGCACAGCAGAGGTAGAGTACAGTGGATCACAGTAGAGATAGAGTACAGTGGAGTACAGTGGAGCACAGTAGAAGTAGAGTACAGTGGAGCACAGTAGAAATAGATTACAGTGGAGTACAGTAGAGATAGAGTACAGTGGAGTACAGTAGAGGTAGAGTACAGTGGAGCACAGTAGAGTAGAGTAGAGATAGAGCACAGTGGAGCACAGCAGAGGTAGAGTAGAGTGGAGTACAGTAGAGGTAGAGTACAGTGGAGTACAGTAGAGAGAGAGTACAGTGGAGCACAGTAGAGATAGAGTACAGTAGAGCCAAGTAGAGGTAGAGTACAGTGTAGTACAGTAGATATAGAGTACAGTGGAGTACAGTAGAGATAGAGTACAGTCGAACACAGTAGAGATAAGTGCAGTGGAGTATAGTAGAGGTAGAGTACAGTGGAGTACAGTAGAGGTAGAGTACAGTGGAGTACAGTAGAGGTAGAGTAGAGTGGAGCACATTAGAGGTGGAGTAGAGTAGAGTACAGTAGCTGTAGAGTACAGCGGAGTACAGTAGAAGTTGAGTAAAGTGGAGCACAGTAGAGGTAGAGTAGAGTGGAGTACAGTAGAGGCAGAGTACAGTGGAGTACAGTAGAGGTAGAGTACAGTGGAGTAGAGTAGAGATAGAGTACAGTGGAGCACAGCAGAGGTAGAGTACAGTGGATCACAGTAGAGATAGAGTACAGTGGAGTACAGTGGAGCACAGTAGAAGTAGAGTACAGTGGAGCACAGTAGAAATAGATTACAGTGGAGTACAGTAGAGATAGAGTACAGTGGAGTACAGTAGAGGTAGAGTACAGTGGAGCACAGTAGAGTAGAGTAGAGATAGAGCACAGTGGAGCACAGCAGAGGTAGAGTAGAGTGGAGTACAGTAGAGGTAGAGTACAGTGGAGTACAGTAGAGAGAGAGTACAGTGGAGCACAGTAGAGATAGAGTACAGTGGAGCCAAGTAGAGGTAGAGTACAGTGGAGTACAGTAGAGATAGAGTACAGTGGAGCACAGTAGAGATAGAGTACAGTGGAGTACAATAGAGGTAGAGTACAGTGGAGCACAGTAGAGGTAGAGTACAGTGGAGTATAGTAGAGGTAGAGTACAGTGGAATACAGTAGATGTAGAGTACAGTAGAGCACAGTAGAGGTGAAATACAATGGAGTACAGTAGAGGTAGAGTACAGTGGAGTACAGTAGAGATAGAGTACAGTGGAGCACAGTAGAGGTAGAGTACAGTGGAGTACAGTAGAGTTAGAGTACAGTGGAGCACAGTGGAGGTAGAGTACAGTGGAGTAAAGTGGAGCACAGTAGAGGTGGAGTACAGTAGAGTACAGTAGAGGTAGAGTACAGTGGACTACAGTAGAGATAGAGTACAGTGGAGTAGAGTAGAGATAGAGTACAGTGGAGTAGAGTAGAGTTAGAGCACAGTGGAGCACAGCAGAGGTAGAGTACAGTGGAGCACAGTAGAGGTAGAGTACAGTGGAGTACAATGGAGCACAGTAGAGGTGGAGTACAGTAGAGTACAGTAGAGGTAGAGTACAGTGGAGTACAGTAGAGATAGAGTACAGTGGAGTAGAGTAGAGATAGAGTACAGTGGAGTAGAGTAGAGATAGAGCACAGTGGAGCACAGCAGAGGTAGAGTAGAGTGGAGTACAGTAGAGGTAGAGTACAGTGGAGTACAGTAGAGAGAGAGTACAGTGGAGCACAGTAGAGATAGAGTACAGTAGAGCCAAGTAGAGGTAGAGTACAGTGGAGTACAGTAGAGGTAGAGCACAGTGGAGCACTGTAGAGGTAGAGTACAGTGGAGTACAGTAGAGATAGAGTACATTGGAGCACAGTAGAGGTAGAGTACAGTGGAGCACAGTAGAGGTAGAGTAGAGTGGAGCAGAGTAGAGGTAGAGTACAGTGGAGTACAGTAGAGGTAGTGTACAGTGGAGCACAGTAGAGGTAGAGTACAGTGGAGCACAGTAGAGGTAGAGTACAGTGGAGTATAGTAGAGGTAGAGTACAGTAGAGCACAGTAGAGATAGAGTACAGCAGAGCACAGTAGAGGTAGAGTACAGTGGAGCACAGTAGAGGAAGAGTACAGTGTAGTACAGTAGAGATAGAGTACAGTGGAGTACAGTAGAGATAGAGTACAGTCGAACACAGTAGAGATAAGTGCAGTGGAGTATAGTAGAGGTAGAGTACATTGGAGTACAGTAGAGGTAGAGTGCAGTGGAGTACAGTAGAGGTAGAGTAGAGTGGAGCAAATTAGAGGTGGAGTAGAGTAGAGTACAGTAGAGGTAGAGTACAGCAGAGTACAGTAGAAGTAGAGTAAAGTGGAGCACAGTAGAGGTAGAATAGAGTGGAGTACAGTAGAGGTAGAGTACAGTGGAGTACAGTACAGGTAGAGTACAGTGGAGTAGAGTAGAGAAAGAGTACAGTGGAGCACAGCAGAGGTAGAGTACAGTGGATCACAGTAGAGATAGAGTACAGTGGAGTACAGTGGAGCACAGTAGAAGTAGAGTACAGTGGAGCAAAGTAGAAATAGATTACAGTGGAGTACAGTAGAGATAGAGTACAGTGGAGTACAGTAGATGTAGAGTACAGTGGAGCACAGTAGAGTAGAGTAGAGATAGAGCACAGTGGAACACAGCAGAGGTAGAGTAGAGTGGAGTACAGTAGAGGTAGAGTACAGTGGAGTACAGTAGAGAGAGAGTACAGTGGAGCACAGTAGAGATAGAGTACAGTAGAGCCAAGTAGAGGTAGAGTACAGTGGAGTACAATAGAGATAGAGTACAGTGGAGCACAGTAGAGATAGAGTACAGTGGAGTACAGTAGAGGTAGAGTACAGTGGAGCACAGTAGAGGTAGAGTACAGTGGAGCACAGTAGAGGTAGAGTAGAGTGGAGCACAGTAGAGGTAGAGTACAGTGGAGCACAGTAGAGATAGAGTACAGCAGAGCACAGTAGAGGTAGAGTACAGTGGAGCACAGTAGAGGTAGAGTACAGTGGAGCACAGTAGAGTAGAGTAGAGATAGAGCACAGTGGAGCACAGCAGAGGTAGAGTAGAGTGGAGTACAGTAGAGGTAGAGTACAGTGGAGTACAGTAGAGAGAGAGTACAGTGGAGCACAGTAGAGATAGAGTACAGTAGAGCCAAGTAGAGGTAGAGTACAGTGGAGTACAGTAGAGGTAGAGCACAGTGGAGCACTGTAGAGGTAGAGTACAGTGGAGTACAGTAGAGATAGAGTACATTGGAGCACAGTAGAGGTAGAGTACAGTGGAGTACAGTAGAGGTAGTGTACAGTGGAGCACAGTAGAGGTAGAGTACAGTGGAGCACAGTAGAGGTAGAGTACAGTGGAGTATAGTAGAGGTAGAGTACAGTAGAGCACAGTAGAGATAGAGTACAGCAGAGCAGAGTAGAGGTAGAGTACAGTGGAGCACAGTAGAGGAAGAGTACAGTGGAGTACAGTAGAGGTAGAGTAGAGTGGAGCACATTAGAGGTGGAGTAGAGTAGAGTACAGTAGAGGTAGAGTACAGCGGAGTACAGTAGAAGTAGAGTAAAGTGGAGCACAGTAGAGGTAGAGTAGAGCGGAGTACAGTAGAGGTAGAGTACAGTGGAGTACAGTAGAGGTAGAGTACAGTGGAGTAGAGTAGAGAAAGAGTACAGTGGAGCACAGCAGAGGTAGAGTACAGTGGATCACAGTAGAGATAGAGTACAGTGGAGTACAGTGGAGCACAGTAGAAGTAGAGTACAGTGGAGCAAAGTAGAAATAGATTACAGTGGAGTACAGTAGAGATAGAGTACAGTGGAGTACAGTAGAGGTAGAGTACAGTGGAGCACAGTAGAGTAGAGTAGAGATAGAGCACAGTGGAGCACAGCAGAGGTAGAGTAGAGTGGAGTACAGTAGAGGTAGAGTACAGTGGAGTACAGTAGAGAGAGAGTACAGTGGAGCACAGTAGAGATAGAGTACAGTAGAGCCAAGTAGAGGTAGAGTACAGTGGAGTACAGTAGATATAGAGTACAGTGGAGCACAGTAGAGATAGAGTACAGTGGAGTACAATAGAGGTAGAGTACAGTGGAGCACAGTAGAGGTAGAGTACAGTGGAGCACAGTAGAGGTAGAGTAGAGTGGAGCACAGTAGAGGTAGAGTACAGTGGAGTACAGTAGAGGTAGTGTACAGTGGAGCACAGTAGAGGTTGAGTACAGTGGAGCACAGTAGAGGTAGAGTAAAGTGGAGTATAGTAGAGGTAGAGTACAGTAGAGCACAGCAGAGGTAGAGTAGAGTGGAGTACAGTAGAGGTAGAGCACAGTAGAGTAGAGTAGAGGAAGAGTACAGTGGAGTACAGTGGAGCAGAGTAGAGGTGGAGTACAGTAGAGTACAGTAGAGGTAGAATACAGTGGAGTACAATAGAGATAGAGTACATTGGAGTAGAGTAGAGATAGAGTACAGTGGAGCACAGCAGAGGTAGAGTACAGTGGATCACAGTAGAGATAGAGTACAGTGGAATACAGTGGAGCATAGTAGCGGTAGAGTACAGTGGAGAACAGTAAAGATAGAGTACAGTGGAGTACAGTAGAGGTAGAGTACAGTGGAGCCCAGTAGAGATAGAGTACAGTGGAGTACAGTAGAGGTAGAGTACAGTGGAGCACAGTAGAGGTAGAGTACAGTGGAGTACAGTAGAGGTAGAGAACAGTACAGTACAGTAGAGGTAGAGTACAGTAGAGCACAGTAGAGGTAGAATACAGTGGAGTACAGTAGAGGTAGAGTACAGTAGAGCACAGTAGAGGTGGAGTACAGTAGAGTACAGTAGAGGTAGAGAACAGTACAGTACAGTAGAGGTAGAGTACAGTAGAGCACAGTAGAGGTAGAATACAGTGGAGTACAGTAGAGGTAGAGTACAGTGGAGTACAGTAGAGGTAGAGTACAGTGGAGCACAGTAGAGGTAGAGTACAATGGAGTACAGTGGAGCACAGTAGAGGTGGAGTACAGTAGAGTAGAGTAGAGGTAGAGTACAGTGGAGTACAGTAGAGATAGAGTACAGTGGAGTAGAGTAGAGATAGAGTACAGTGGAGTAGAGTAGATATAGAGTACAGTGGAGTATAGTTGAGGTAGAGTACAGTGGAGCACACTAGAGATAGAGTACAGTGGAGTACAGTAGAGGTAGAGTACAGTGGAGCACAGTAGAGGTAGAGTACAGTGGAGTATAGTTGAGGTAGACTACAGTGGAGTACAGTAGAGGTAGAGTACAGTGGAGCACAGTAGAGATAGAGTACATTAGAGCATTGTAGAGGTAGAGTACAGTGGAGCACAGTAGAGATAGAGTACAATGGAGTACAGTAGAGGAAGAGTACAGTGGAGTACAGTGGAGCACAGTAGAGGTGGAGAACAGTAGAGTATAGCAGAGGTAGAGTACAGTGGAGTACAAATAGATAGAGTACAGTGGATTAGAGTAGTGATAGAGTACATTGGAGCATAGCAGAGGTAGAGTACAGTGGATCACAGTAGAGATAGAGTACAGTGGAGTACAGTGGAGCACAGTAGAGGTAGAGTACAGTGGAGAACAGTAGAGATAGAGTACAGTGGAGTACAGTAGAGGTAGAGTACAGTGGAGCCCAGTAGAGATAGAGTACAGTGGAGTACAGTAGAGGTAGAGTACAGTGGAGCACAGTAGAGGTAGAGTACAGTGGAGCACAGTAGAGGTAGAGTACAGTGGAGCACAGTAGAGGTAGAGTACAGTGGAGTACAGTAGAGGTAGTGTACAGTGGAGCACAGTAGAGGTAGAGTACAGTGGAGCACAGTAGAGGTAGAGTACAGTAGAGCAAAGTAGAGGTAGAGAACAGTGGAGCACAGTAGAGATAGAGTACAGTGGAGTACAGTGGAGCACAGTAGAGTTAGAGTACAGTGGAGAACAGTAGAGATAGAGTACAGTGGAGTACAGTAGAGGTAGAGTGCAGTGGAGCACAGTAGAGATAGAGTACAGTGGAGTACAGTAGAGGTAGAGTACAGTGGAGCACAGTAGAGGTAGACTACAGTGGAGTACAGTATAGGTAGAGTACAGTGGAGCACAGTAGAGGTAGAGTACAGTGGAGCACAGTAGAGATAGAGTACATTGGAGTACAGTAGAGGAAGAGTACAGTGGAGTACAGTGGAGCACAGTAGAGGTAGAGTACAGTGGAGTACAATAAAGATAGAGTACAGTGGAGTAGAGTAGAGATAGAGTACTGTGGAGCACAGCAGAGGTAGAGTACAGTGGATCACAGTAGAGATAGAGTACAGTGGAGTACAGTGGAGCACAGTAGAGGTAGAGTACAGTGGAGAACAGTAGAGATAGAGTACAGTGGAGTACAGTAGAGGTAGAGTACAGTGGAGCACAGTAGAGATAGAGTACAGTGGAGTACAGTAGAGGTAGAGTACAGTGGAGCACAGTAGAGGTAGACTACAGTGGAGTACAGTAGAGGTAGAGTACAGTGGAGCACAGTAGAGGTATGGTACAGTGGGGCACAGTAGAGGCAGAGTAGAGTGGGGTACAGTAGAAATAGAGTACGGTGGAGCACAGTAGAGTACAGTAGAGCACAGTAGAGGTAGAGTACAGTGGAGCACAGTAGAGATAGAGTACATTGGAGTACAGTAGAGGAAGAGTACAGTGGAGTACAGTGGAGCACAGTAGAGGTGGAGTACAGTAGAGTACAGTAGAGGTAGAGTACAGTGGAGTACAATAGAGATAGAGTACAATGGAGTAGAGTAGAGATAGAGTACAGTGGAGCACAGCAGAGGTAGAGTACAGTGGATCACAGTAGAGATAGAGTACAGCAGAGCCAAGTAGAGGTAGAGTACAGTGGAGTACAATAGAGATAGAGTACAGTGGAGCACAGTAGAGATAGAGTACAGTGGAGTACAGTAGAGGTAGAGTACAGTGGAGCACAGTAAAGGTAGAGTACAGTGGAGCACAGTAGAGGTAGAGTAGAGTGGAGCACAGTAGAGGTAGAGTACAGTGGAGTACAGTAGAGGTAGTGTACAGTGGAGCACAGTAGAGGTAGAGTACAGTGGAGTATAGTAGAGGTAGATTACAGTAGAGCACAGTAGAGATAGAGTACAGCAGAGCACAGTAGAGGTAGAGTACAGTGGAGCACAGTAGAGGTAGAGTACAGTGGAGCACAGTAGAGTAGAGTAGAGATAGAGCACAGTGGAGCACAGCAGAGGTAGAGTAGAGTGGAGTACAGTAGAGGTAGAGTACAGTGGAGTACAGTAGAGAGAGAGTACAGTGGAGCACAGTAGAGATAGAGTACAGTAGAGCCAAGTAGAGGTAGAGTACAGTGGAGTACAGTAGAGGTAGAGCACAGTGGAGCACTGTATAGGTAGAGTACAGTGGAGTACAGTAGAGATAGAGTACATTGGAGCACAGTAGAGGTAGAGTACAGTGGAGCACAGTAGAGGTAGAGTAGAGTGGAGCACAGTAGAGGTAGAGTACAGTGGAGTACAGTAGAGGTAGTGTACAGTGGAACACAGTAGAGGTAGAGTACAGTGGAGCACAGTAGAGGTAGAGTACAGTGGAGTATAGTAGAGGTAGAGTACAGTAGAGCACAGTAGAGATAGAGTACAGCAGAGCACAGTAGAGGTAGAGTACAGTGGAGCACAGTAGAGGAAGAGTACAGTGGAGTACAGTAGAGGTAGAGTAGAGTGGAGCACATTAGAGGTGGAGTAGAGTAGAGTACAGTAGAGGTAGAGTACAGCGGAGTACAGTAGAAGTAGAGTAAAGTGGAGCACAGTAGAGGTAGAGTAGAGCGGAGTACAGTAGAGGTAGAGTACAGTGGAGTACAGTAGAGGTAGAGTACAGTGGAGTAGAGTAGAGAAAGAGTACAGTGGAGCACAGCAGAGGTAGAGTACAGTGGATCACAGTAGAGATAGAGTACAGTGGAGTACAGTGGAGCACAGTAGAAGTAGAGTACAGTGGAGCTAAGTAGAAATAGATTACAGTGGAGTACAGTAGAGATAGAGTACAGTGGAGTACAGTAGAGGTAGAGTACAGTGGAGCACAGTAGAGTAGAGTAGAGATAGAGCACAGTGGAGCAAAGCAGAGGTAGAGTAGAGTGGAGTACAGTAGAGGTAGAGTACAGTGGAGTACAGTAGAGAGAGAGTACAGTGGAGCACAGTAGAGATAGAGTACAGTAGAGCCAAGTAGAGGTAGAGTACAGTGGAGTACAGTAGAGATAGAGTACAGTGGAGCACAGTAGAGATAGAGTACAATGGAGTACAGTAGAGGAAGAGTACAGTGGAGTACAGTGGAGCACAGTAGAGGTGGAGAACAGTAGAGTATAGCAGAGGTAGAGTACAGTGGAGTACAATATAGATAGAGTACAGTGGAGTAGAGTAGTGATAGAGTACAGTGGAGCATAGCAGAGGTAGAGTACAGTGGATCACAGTAGAGATAGAGTACAGTGGAGTACAGTGGAGAACAGTAGAGGTAGAGTACAGTGGAGAACAGTAGAGATAGAGTACAGTGGAGTACAGTAGAGGTAGAGTACAGTGGAGCCCAGTAGAGATAGAGTACAGTGGAGTACAGTAGAGGTAGAGTACAGTGGAGCACAGTAGAGGTAGAGTACAGTGGAGCACAGTAGAGGTAGAGTACAGTGGAGCACAGTAGAGGTAGAGTACAGTGGAGTACAGTAGAGGTAGTGTACAGTGGAGCACAGTAGAGGTAGAGTACAGTGGAGCACAGTAGAGGTAGAGTACAGTAGAGGAAAGTAGAGGTAGAGTACAGTGGAGCACAGTAGAGATAGAGTACAGTGGAGTACAGTGGAGCACAGTAGAGGTAGAGTACATTGGAGTACAATAAAGATAGAGTACAGTGGAGTAGAGTAGAGATAGAGTACTGTGGAGCACAGCAGAGGTAGAGTACAGTGGATCACAGTAGAGATAGAGTACAGTGGAGTACAGTGGAGCACAGTAGAGGTAGAGTACAGTGGAGAACAGTAGAGATAGAGTACAGTGGAGTACAGTAGAGGTAGAGTACAGTGGAGCACAGTAGAGATAGAGTACAGTGGAGTACAGTAGAGGTAGAGTACAGTGGAGCACAGTAGAGGTAGACTACAGTGGAGTACAGTAGAGGTAGAGTACAGTGGAGCACAGTAGAGGTAGGGTACAGTGGGGCACAGTAGAGGCAGAGTAGAGTGGGGTACAGTAGAAATAGAGTACGGTGGAGCACAGTAGAGTACAGTAGAGCACAGTAGAGGTAGAGTACAGTGGAGCACAGTAGAGATAGAGTACATTGGAGTACAGTAGAGGAAGAGTACAGTGGAGTACAGTGGAGCACAGTAGAGGTGGAGTACAGTAGAGTACAGTAGAGGTAGAGTACAGTGGAGTACAATAGAGATAGAGTACAATGGAGTAGAGTAGAGATAGAGTACAGTGGAGCACAGCAGAGGTAGAGTACAGTGGATCACAGTAGAGATAGAGTACAGTAGAGCCAAGTAGAGGTAGAGTACAGTGGAGTACAATAGAGATAGAGTACAGTGGAGCACAGTAGAGGTAGAGTACAGTGGAGCACAGTAGAGGTAGAGTAGAGTGGAGCACAGTAGAGGTAGAGTACAGTGGAGTACAGTAGAGGTAGTGTACAGTGGAGCACAGTAGAGGTAGAGTACAGTGGAGTATAGTAGAGGTAGAGTACAGTAGAGCACAGTAGAGATAGAGTACAGCAGAGCACAGTAGAGGTAGAGTACAGTGGAGCACAGTAGAGGTAGAGTACAGTGGAGCACAGTAGAGTAGAGTAGAGATAGAGCACAGTGGAGCACAGCAGAGGTAGAGTAGAGTGGAGTACAGTAGAGGTAGAGTACAGTGGAGTACAGTAGAGAGAGAGTACAGTGGAGCACAGTAGAGATAGAGTACAGTAGAGCCAAGTAGAGGTAGAGTACAGTGGAGTACAGTAAAGGTAGAGCACAGTGGAGCACTGTAGAGGTAGAGTACAGTGGAGTACAGTAGAGATAGAGTACATTGGAGCACAGTAGAGGTAGAGTACAGTGGAGCACAGTAGAGGTAGAGTAGAGTGGAGCACAGTAGAGGTAGAGTACAGTGGAGTACAGTAGAGGTAGTGTACAGTGGAGCACAGTAGAGGTAGAGTACAGTGGAGTATAGTAGAGGTAGAGTACAGTAGAGCACAGTAGAGATAGAGTACAGCAGAGCACAGTAGAGGTAGAGTACAGTGGAGCACAGTAGAGGAAGAGTACAGTGGAGTACAGTAGAGGTAGAGTAGAGTGGAGCACATTAGAGGTGGAGTAGAGTAGAGTACAGTAGAGGTAGAGTACAGCGGAGTACAGTAGAAGTAGAGTAAAGTGGAGCACAGTAGAGGTAGAGTAGAGCGGAGTACAGTAGAGGTAGAGTACAGTGGAGTACAGTAGAGGTAGAGTACAGTGGAGTAGAGTAGAGAAAGAGTACAGTGGAGCACAGCAGAGGCTGAGTACAGTGGATCACAGTAGAGATAGAGTACAGTGGAGTACAGTGGAGCACAGTAGAAGTAGAGTACAGTGGAGCTAAGTAGAAATAGATTACAGTGGAGTACAGTAGAGATAGAGTACAGTGGAGTACAGTAGAGGTAGAGTACAGTGGAGCACAGTAGAGTAGAGTAGAGATAGAGCACAGTGGAGCAAAGCAGAGGTAGAGTAGAGTGGAGTACAGTAGAGGTAGAGTACAGTGGAGTACAGTAGAGAGAGAGTACAGTGGAGCACAGTAGAGATAGAGTACAGTAGAGCCAAGTAGAGGTAGAGTACAGTGGAGTACAGTAGAGATAGAGTACAGTGGAGCACAGTAGAGATAGAGTACAGTGGAGTACAATAGAGGTAGAGTACAGTGGAGCACAGTAGAGGTAGAGTACAGTGGAGCAAAGTAGAGGTAGAGTAGAGTGGAGCACAGTAGAGGTAGAGTACAGTGGAGTACAGTAGAGGTAGTGTACAGTGGAGCACAGTAGAGGTTGAGTACAGTGGAGCACAGTAGAGGTAGAGTACAGTGGAGTATAGTAGAGGTAGAGTACAGTAGAGCACAGTAGAGATAGAGTACAGCAGAGCACAGTAGAGGTAGAGTACAGTGGAGCACAGTAGAGGAAGAGTACAGTGTAGTACAGTAGATATAGAGTACAGTGGAGTACAGTAGAGATAGAGTACAGTCGAACACAGTAGAGATAAGTGCAGTGGAGTATAGTAGAGGTAGAGTACAGTGGAGTACAGTAGAGGTAGAGTACAGTGGAGTACAGTAGAGGTAGAGTAGAGTGGAGCACATTAGAGGTGGAGTAGAGTAGAGTACAGTAGCTGTAGAGTACAGCGGAGTACAGTAGAAGTTGAGTAAAGTGGAGCACAGTAGAGGTAGAGTAGAGTGGAGTACAGTAGAGGCAGAGTACAGTGGAGTACAGTAGAGGTAGAGTACAGTGGAGTAGAGTAGAGATAGAGTACAGTGGAGCACAGCAGAGGTAGAGTACAGTGGATCACAGTAGAGATAGAGTACAGTGGAGTACAGTGGAGCACAGTAGAAGTAGAGTACAGTGGAGCACAGTAGAAATAGATTACAGTGGAGTACAGTAGAGATAGAGTACAGTGGAGTACAGTAGAGGTAGAGTACAGTGGAGCACAGTAGAGTAGAGTAGAGATAGAGCACAGTGGAGCACAGCAGAGGTAGAGTAGAGTGGAGTACAGTAGAGGTAGAGTACAGTGGAGTACAGTAGAGAGAGAGTACAGTGGAGCACAGTAGAGATAGAGTACAGTAGAGCCAAGTAGAGGTAGAGTACAGTGTAGTACAGTAGATATAGAGTACAGTGGAGTACAGTAGAGATAGAGTACAGTCGAACACAGTAGAGATAAGTGCAGTGGAGTATAGTAGAGGTAGAGTACAGTGGAGTACAGTAGAGGTAGAGTACAGTGGAGTACAGTAGAGGTAGAGTAGAGTGGAGCACATTAGAGGTGGAGTAGAGTAGAGTACAGTAGCTGTAGAGTACAGCGGAGTACAGTAGAAGTTGAGTAAAGTGGAGCACAGTAGAGGTAGAGTAGAGTGGAGTACAGTAGAGGCAGAGTACAGTGGAGTACAGTAGAGGTAGAGTACAGTGGAGTAGAGTAGAGATAGAGTACAGTGGAGCACAGCAGAGGTAGAGTACAGTGGATCACAGTAGAGATAGAGTACAGTGGAGTACAGTGGAGCACAGTAGAAGTAGAGTACAGTTGAGCACAGTAGAAATAGATTACAGTGGAGTACAGTAGAGATAGAGTACAGTGGAGTACAGTAGAGGTAGAGTACAGTGGAGCACAGTAGAGTAGAGTAGAGATAGAGCACAGTGGAGCACAGCAGAGGTAGAGTAGAGTGGAGTACAGTAGAGGTAGAGTACAGTGGAGTACAGTAGAGAGAGAGTACAGTGGAGCACAGTAGAGATAGAGTACAGTGGAGCCAAGTAGAGGTAGAGTACATTGGAGTACAGTAGAGATAGAGTACAGTGGAGCACAGTAGAGATAGAGTACAGTGGAGTACAATAGAGGTAGAGTACAGTGGAGCACAGTAGAGGTAGAGTACAGTGGAGTATAGTAGAGGTAGAGTACAGTGGAATACAGTAGATGTAGAGTACAGTAGAGCACAGTAGAGGTGAAATACAATGGAGTACAGTAGAGGTAGAGTACAGTGGAGTACAGTAGAGATAGAGTACAGTGGAGCACAGTAGAGGTAGAGTACAGTGGAGTACAGTAGAGTTAGAGTACAGTGGAGCACAGTGGAGGTAGAGTACAGTGGAGTAAAGTGGAGCACAGTAGAGGTGGAGTACAGTAGAGTACAGTAGAGGTAGAGTACAGTGGACTACAGTAGAGATAGAGTACAGTGGAGTAGAGTAGAGATAGAGTACAGTGGAGTAGAGTAGAGTTAGAGCACAGTGGAGCACAGCAGAGGTAGAGTACAGTGGAGCACAGTAGAGGTAGAGTACAGTGGAGTACAATGGAGCACAGTAGAGGTGGAGTACAGTAGAGTACAGTAGAGGTAGAGTACAGTGGAGTACAGTAGAGATAGAGTACAGTGGAGTAGAGTAGAGATAGAGTACAGTGGAGTAGAGTAGAGATAGAGCACAGTGGAGCACAGCAGAGGTAGAGTAGAGTGGAGTACAGTAGAGGTAGAGTACAGTGGAGTACAGTAGAGAGAGAGTACAGTGGAGCACAGTAGAGATAGAGTACAGTAGAGCCAAGTAGAGGTAGAGTACAGTGGAGTACAGTAGAGGTAGAGCACAGTGGAGCACTGTAGAGGTAGAGTACAGTGGAGTACAGTAGAGATAGAGTACATTGGAGCACAGTAGAGGTAGAGTACAGTGGAGCACAGTAGAGGTAGAGTAGAGTGGAGCAGAGTAGAGGTAGAGTACAGTGGAGTACAGTAGAGGTAGTGTACAGTGGAGCACAGTAGAGGTAGAGTACAGTGGAGCACAGTAGAGGTAGAGTACAGTGGAGTATAGTAGAGGTAGAGTACAGTAGAGCACAGTAGAGATAGAGTACAGCAGAGCACAGTAGAGGTAGAGTACAGTGGAGCACAGTAGAGGAAGAGTACAGTGTAGTACAGTAGAGATAGAGTACAGTGGAGTACAGTAGAGATAGAGTACAGTCGAACACAGTAGAGATAAGTGCAGTGGAGTATAGTAGAGGTAGAGTACATTGGAGTACAGTAGAGGTAGAGTGCAGTGGAGTACAGTAGAGGTAGAGTAGAGTGGAGCAAATTAGAGGTGGAGTAGAGTAGAGTACAGTAGAGGTAGAGTACAGCAGAGTACAGTAGAAGTAGAGTAAAGTGGAGCACAGTAGAGGTAGAATAGAGTGGAGTACAGTAGAGGTAGAGTACAGTGGAGTACAGTACAGGTAGAGTACAGTGGAGTAGAGTAGAGAAAGAGTACAGTGGAGCACAGCAGAGGTAGAGTACAGTGGATCACAGTAGAGATAGAGTACAGTGGAGTACAGTGGAGCACAGTAGAAGTAGAGTACAGTGGAGCAAAGTAGAAATAGATTACAGTGGAGTACAGTAGAGATAGAGTACAGTGGAGTACAGTAGATGTAGAGTACAGTGGAGCACAGTAGAGTAGAGTAGAGATAGAGCACAGTGGAACACAGCAGAGGTAGAGTAGAGTGGAGTACAGTAGAGGTAGAGTACAGTGGAGTACAGTAGAGAGAGAGTACAGTGGAGCACAGTAGAGATAGAGTACAGTAGAGCCAAGTAGAGGTAGAGTACAGTGGAGTACAATAGAGATAGAGTACAGTGGAGCACAGTAGAGATAGAGTACAGTGGAGTACAGTAGAGGTAGAGTACAGTGGAGCACAGTAGAGGTAGAGTACAGTGGAGCACAGTAGAGGTAGAGTAGAGTGGAGCACAGTAGAGGTAGAGTACAGTGGAGCACAGTAGAGATAGAGTACAGCAGAGCACAGTAGAGGTAGAGTACAGTGGAGCACAGTAGAGGTAGAGTACAGTGGAGCACAGTAGAGTAGAGTAGAGATAGAGCACAGTGGAGCACAGCAGAGGTAGAGTAGAGTGGAGTACAGTAGAGGTAGAGTACAGTGGAGTACAGTAGAGAGAGAGTACAGTGGAGCACAGTAGAGATAGAGTACAGTAGAGCCAAGTAGAGGTAGAGTACAGTGGAGTACAGTAGAGGTAGAGCACAGTGGAGCACTGTAGAGGTAGAGTACAGTGGAGTACAGTAGAGATAGAGTACATTGGAGCACAGTAGAGGTAGAGTACAGTGGAGTACAGTAGAGGTAGTGTACAGTGGAGCACAGTAGAGGTAGAGTACAGTGGAGCACAGTAGAGGTAGAGTACAGTGGAGTATAGTAGAGGTAGAGTACAGTAGAGCACAGTAGAGATAGAGTACAGCAGAGCAGAGTAGAGGTAGAGTACAGTGGAGCACAGTAGAGGAAGAGTACAGTGGAGTACAGTAGAGGTAGAGTAGAGTGGAGCACATTAGAGGTGGAGTAGAGTAGAGTACAGTAGAGGTAGAGTACAGCGGAGTACAGTAGAAGTAGAGTAAAGTGGAGCACAGTAGAGGTAGAGTAGAGCGGAGTACAGTAGAGGTAGAGTACAGTGGAGTACAGTAGAGGTAGAGTACAGTGGAGTAGAGTAGAGAAAGAGTACAGTGGAGCACAGCAGAGGTAGAGTACAGTGGATCACAGTAGAGATAGAGTACAGTGGAGTACAGTGGAGCACAGTAGAAGTAGAGTACAGTGGAGCAAAGTAGAAATAGATTACAGTGGAGTACAGTAGAGATAGAGTACAGTGGAGTACAGTAGAGGTAGAGTACAGTGGAGCACAGTAGAGTAGAGTAGAGATAGAGCACAGTGGAGCACAGCAGAGGTAGAGTAGAGTGGAGTACAGTAGAGGTAGAGTACAGTGGAGTACAGTAGAGAGAGAGTACAGTGGAGCACAGTAGAGATAGAGTACAGTAGAGCCAAGTAGAGGTAGAGTACAGTGGAGTACAGTAGATATAGAGTACAGTGGAGCACAGTAGAGATAGAGTACAGTGGAGTACAATAGAGGTAGAGTACAGTGGAGCACAGTAGAGGTAGAGTACAGTGGAGCACAGTAGAGGTAGAGTAGAGTGGAGCACAGTAGAGGTAGAGTACAGTGGAGTACAGTAGAGGTAGTGTACAGTGGAGCACAGTAGAGGTTGAGTACAGTGGAGCACAGTAGAGGTAGAGTAAAGTGGAGTATAGTAGAGGTAGAGTACAGTAGAGCACAGCAGAGGTAGAGTAGAGTGGAGTACAGTAGAGGTAGAGCACAGTAGAGTAGAGTAGAGGAAGAGTACAGTGGAGTACAGTGGAGCAGAGTAGAGGTGGAGTACAGTAGAGTACAGTAGAGGTAGAATACAGTGGAGTACAATAGAGATAGAGTACATTGGAGTAGAGTAGAGATAGAGTACAGTGGAGCACAGCAGAGGTAGAGTACAGTGGATCACAGTAGAGATAGAGTACAGTGGAATACAGTGGAGCATAGTAGCGGTAGAGTACAGTGGAGAACAGTAAAGATAGAGTACAGTGGAGTACAGTAGAGGTAGAGTACAGTGGAGCCCAGTAGAGATAGAGTACAGTGGAGTACAGTAGAGGTAGAGTACAGTGGAGCACAGTAGAGGTAGAGTACAGTGGAGTACAGTAGAGGTAGAGAACAGTACAGTACAGTAGAGGTAGAGTACAGTAGAGCACAGTAGAGGTAGAATACAGTGGAGTACAGTAGAGGTAGAGTACAGTAGAGCACAGTAGAGGTGGAGTACAGTAGAGTACAGTAGAGGTAGAGAACAGTACAGTACAGTAGAGGTAGAGTACAGTAGAGCACAGTAGAGGTAGAATACAGTGGAGTACAGTAGAGGTAGAGTACAGTGGAGTACAGTAGAGGTAGAGTACAGTGGAGCACAGTAGAGGTAGAGTACAATGGAGTACAGTGGAGCACAGTAGAGGTGGAGTACAGTAGAGTAGAGTAGAGGTAGAGTACAGTGGAGTACAGTAGAGATAGAGTACAGTGGAGTAGAGTAGAGATAGAGTACAGTGGAGTAGAGTAGATATAGAGTACAGTGGAGTATAGTTGAGGTAGAGTACAGTGGAGCACACTAGAGATAGAGTACAGTGGAGTACAGTAGAGGTAGAGTACAGTGGAGCACAGTAGAGGTAGAGTACAGTGGAGTATAGTTGAGGTAGACTACAGTGGAGTACAGTAGAGGTAGAGTACAGTGGAGCACAGTAGAGATAGAGTACATTAGAGCATTGTAGAGGTAGAGTACAGTGGAGCACAGTAGAGATAGAGTACAATGGAGTACAGTAGAGGAAGAGTACAGTGGAGTACAGTGGAGCACAGTAGAGGTGGAGAACAGTAGAGTATAGCAGAGGTAGAGTACAGTGGAGTACAAATAGATAGAGTACAGTGGATTAGAGTAGTGATAGAGTACATTGGAGCATAGCAGAGGTAGAGTACAGTGGATCACAGTAGAGATAGAGTACAGTGGAGTACAGTGGAGCACAGTAGAGGTAGAGTACAGTGGAGAACAGTAGAGATAGAGTACAGTGGAGTACAGTAGAGGTAGAGTACAGTGGAGCCCAGTAGAGATAGAGTACAGTGGAGTACAGTAGAGGTAGAGTACAGTGGAGCACAGTAGAGGTAGAGTACAGTGGAGCACAGTAGAGGTAGAGTACAGTGGAGCACAGTAGAGGTAGATTACAGTGGAGTACAGTAGAGGTAGTGTACAGTGGAGCACAGTAGAGGTAGAGTACAGTGGAGCACAGTAGAGGTAGAGTACAGTAGAGCAAAGTAGAGGTAGAGAACAGTGGAGCACAGTAGAGATAGAGTACAGTGGAGTACAGTGGAGCACAGTAGAGGTAGAGTACAGTGGAGTACAATAAAGATAGAGTACAGTGGAGTAGAGTAGAGATAGAGTACTGTGGAGCACAGCAGAGGTAGAGTACAGTGGATCACAGTAGAGATAGAGTACAGTGGAGTACAGTGGAGCACAGTAGAGTTAGAGTACAGTGGAGAACAGTAGAGATAGAGTACAGTGGAGTACAGTAGAGGTAGAGTGCAGTGGAGCACAGTAGAGATAGAGTACAGTGGAGTACAGTAGAGGTAGAGTACAGTGGAGCACAGTAGAGGTAGACTACAGTGGAGTACAGTATAGGTAGAGTACAGTGGAGCACAGTAGAGGTAGGGTACAGTGGGGCACAGTAGAGGCAGAGTAGAGTGGGGTACAGTAGAAATAGAGTACGATGGAGCACAGTAGAGTACAGTAGAGCACAGTAGAGGTAGAGTACAGTGGAGCACAGTAGAGATAGAGTACATTGGAGTACAGTAGAGGAAGAGTACAGTGGAGTACAGTGGAGCACAGTAGAGGTGGAGTACAGTAGAGTACAGTAGAGGTAGAGTACAGTGGAGTACAATAGAGATAGAGTACAATGGAGTAGAGTAGAGATAGAGTACAGTGGAGCACAGCAGAGGTAGAGTACAGTGGATCACAGTAGAGATAGAGTACAGTAGAGCCAAGTAGAGGTAGAGTACAGTGGAGTACAATAGAGATAGAGTACAGTGGAGCACAGTAGAGATAGAGTACAGTGGAGTACAGTAGAGGTAGAGTACAGTGGAGCACAGTAAAGGTAGAGTACAGTGGAGCACAGTAGAGGTAGAGTAGAGTGGAGCACAGTAGAGGTAGAGTACAGTGGAGTACAGTAGAGGTAGTGTACAGTGGAGCACAGTAGAGGTAGAGTACAGTGGAGTATAGTAGAGGTAGAGTACAGTAGAGCACAGTAGAGATAGAGTACAGCAGAGCACAGTAGAGGTAGAGTACAGTGGAGCACAGTAGAGGTAGAGTACAGTGGAGCACAGTAGAGTAGAGTAGAGATAGAGCACAGTGGAGCACAGCAGAGGTAGAGTAGAGTGGAGTACAGTAGAGGTAGAGTACAGTGGAGTACAGTAGAGAGAGAGTACAGTGGAGCACAGTAGAGATAGAGTACAGTAGAGCCAAGTAGAGGTAGAGTACAGTGGAGTACAGTAGAGGTAGAGCACAGTGGAGCACTGTAGAGGTAGAGTACAGTGGAGTACAGTAGAGATAGAGTACATTGGAGCACAGTAGAGGTAGAGTACAGTGGAGCACAGTAGAGGTAGAATAGAGTGGAGTACAGTAGAGGTAGAGTACAGTGGAGTACAGTACAGGTAGAGTACAGTGGAGTAGAGTAGAGAAAGAGTACAGTGGAGCACAGCAGAGGTAGAGTACAGTGGATCACAGTAGAGATAGAGTACAGTGGAGTACAGTGGAGCACAGTAGAAGTAGAGTACAGTGGAGCACAGTAGAAATAGATTACAGTGGAGTACAGTAGAGATAGAGTACAGTGGAGTACAGTAGATGTAGAGTACAGTGGAGCACAGTAGAGTAGAGTAGAGATAGAGCACAGTGGAACACAGCAGAGGTAGAGTAGAGTGGAGTACAGTAGAGGTAGAGTACAGTGGAGTACAGTAGAGAGAGAGTACAGTGGAGCACAGTAGAGATAGAGTACAGTAGAGCCAAGTAGAGGTAGAGTACAGTGGAGTACAATAGAGATAGAGTACAGTGGAGCACAGTAGAGATAGAGTACAGTGGAGTACAGTACAGGTAGAGTACAGTGGAGCACAGTAGAGGTAGAGTACAGTGGAGCACAGTAGAGGTAGAGTAGAGTGGAGCACAGTAGAGGTAGAGTACAGTGGAGCACAGTAGAGATAGAGTACAGCAGAGCACAGTAGAGGTAGAGTACAGTGGAGCACAGTAGAGGTAGAGTACAGTGGAGCACAGTAGAGTAGAGTAGAGATAGAGCACAGTGGAGCACAGCAGAGGTAGAGTAGAGTGGAGTACAGTAGAGGTAGAGTACAGTGGAGTACAGTAGAGAGAGAGTACAGTGGAGCACAGTAGAGATAGAGTACAGTGGAGTACAGTAGAGGTAGAGTACAGTGGAGCACAGTAGAGGTAGAGTACAGTGGAGCACAGTAGAGGTAGAGTAGAGTGGAGCACAGTAGAGGTAGAGTACAGTGGAGCACAGTAGAGATAGAGTACAGCAGAGCACAGTAGAGGTAGAGTACAGTGGAGCACAGTAGAGGTAGAGTACAGTGGAGCACAGTAGAGTAGAGTAGAGATAGAGCACAGTGGAGCACAGCAGAGGTAGAGTAGAGTGGAGTACAGTAGAGGTAGAGTACAGTGGAGTACAGTAGAGAGAGAGTACAGTGGAGCACAGTAGAGATAGAGTACAGTAGAGCCAAGTAGAGGTAGAGTACAGTGGAGTACAGTAGAGGTAGAGCACAGTGGAGCACTGTAGAGGTAGAGTACAGTGGAGTACAGTAGAGATAGAGTACATTGGAGCACAGTAGAGGTAGAGTACAGTGGAGTACAGTAGAGGTAGTGTACAGTGGAGCACAGTAGAGGTAGAGTACAGTGGAGCACAGTAGAGGTAGAGTACAGTGGAGTATAGTAGAGGTAGAGTACAGTAGAGCACAGTAGAGATAGAGTACAGCAGAGCACAGTAGAGGTAGAGTACAGTGGAGCACAGTAGAGGAAGAGTACAGTGGAGTACAGTAGAGGTAGAGTAGAGTGGAGCACATTAGAGGTGGAGTAGAGTAGAGTACAGTAGAGGTAGAGTACAGCGGAGTACAGTAGAAGTAGAGTAAAGTGGAGCACAGTAGAGGTAGAGTAGAGCGGAGTACAGTAGAGGTAGAGTACAGTGGAGTACAGTAGAGGTAGAGTACAGTGGAGTAGAGTAGAGAAAGAGTACAGTGGAGCACAGCAGAGGTAGAGTACAGTGGATCACAGTAGAGATAGAGTACAGTGGAGTACAGTGGAGCACAGTAGAAGTAGAGTACAGTGGAGCAAAGTAGAAATAGATTACAGTGGAGTACAGTAGAGATAGAGTACAGTGGAGTACAGTAGAGGTAGAGTACAGTGGAGCACAGTAGAGTAGAGTAGAGATAGAGCACAGTGGAGCACAGCAGAGGTAGAGTAGAGTGGAGTACAGTAGAGGTAGAGTACAGTGGAGTACAGTAGAGAGAGAGTACAGTTGAGCACAGTAGAGATAGAGTACAGTAGAGCCAAGTAGAGGTAGAGTACAGTGGAGTACAGTAGATATAGAGTACAGTGGAGCACAGTAGAGATAGAGTACAGTGGAGTACAATAGAGGTAGAGTACAGTGGAGCACAGTAGAGGTAGAGTACAGTGGAGCACAGTAGAGGTAGAGTAGAGTGGAGCACAGTAGAGGTAGAGTACAGTGGAGTACAGTAGAGGTAGTGTACAGTGGAGCACAGTAGAGGTTGAGTACAGTGGAGCACAGTAGAGGTAGAGTAAAGTGGAGTATAGTAGAGGTAGAGTACAGTAGAGCACAGCAGAGGTAGAGTAGAGTGGAGTACAGTAGAGGTAGAGCACAGTAGAGTAGAGTAGAGGAAGAGTACAGTGGAGTACAGTGGAGCAGAGTAGAGGTGGAGTACAGTAGAGTACAGTAGAGGTAGAATACAGTGGAGTACAATAGAGATAGAGTACATTGGAGTAGAGTAGAGATAGAGTACAGTGGAGCACACCAGAGGTAGAGTACAGTGGATCACAGTAGAGATAGAGTACAGTGGAATACAGTGGAGCATAGTAGCGGTAGAGTACAGTGGAGAACAGTAAAGATAGAGTACAGTGGAGTACAGTAGAGGTAGAGTACAGTGGAGCCCAGTAGAGATAGAGTACAGTGGAGAACAGTAGAGGTAGAGTACAGTGGAGCACAGTAGAGGTAGAGTACAGTGGAGTACAGTAGAGGTAGAGAACAGTACAGTACAGTAGAGGTAGAGTACAGTAGAGCACAGTAGAGGTAGAATACAGTGGAGTACAGTAGAGGTAGAGTACAGTAGAGCACAGTAGAGGTGGAGTACAGTAGAGTACAGTAGAGGTAGAGAACAGTACAGTACAGTAGAGGTAGAGTACAGTAGAGCACAGTAGAGGTAGAATACAGTGGAGTACAGTAGAGGTAGAGTACAGTGGAATACAGTAGAGGTAGAGTACAGTGGAGCACAGTAGAGGTAGAGTACAGTGGAGTACAGTGGAGCACAGTAGAGGTGGAGTACAGTAGAGTAGAGTAGAGGTAGAGTACAGTGGAGTACAGTAGAGATAGAGTACAGTGGAGTAGAGTAGAGATAGAGTACAGTGGAGTAGAGTAGATATAGAGTACAGTGGAGTATAGTTGAGGTAGAGTACAGTGGAGCACACTAGAGATAGAGTACAGTGGAGTACAGTAGAGGTAGAGTACAGTGGAGCACAGTAGAGGTAGAGTACAGTGGAGTATAGTTGAGGTAGACTACAGTGGAGTACAGTAGAGGTAGAGTACAGTGGAGCACAGTAGAGATAGAGTACATTAGAGCATTGTAGAGGTAGAGTACAGTGGAGCACAGTAGAGATAGAGTACAATAGAGTACAGTAGAGGAAGAGTACAGTGGAGTACAGTGGAGCACAGTAGAGGTGGAGAACAGTAGAGTATAGCAGAGGTAGAGTACAGTGGAGTACAATATAGATAGAGTACAGTGGAGTAGAGTAGTGATAGAGTACATTGGAGCATAGCAGAGGTAGAGTACAGTGGATCACAGTAGAGATAGAGTACAGTGGAGTACAGTGGAGCACAGTAGAGGTAGAGTACAGTGGAGAACAGTAGAGATAGAGTACAGTGGAGTACAGTAGAGGTAGAGTACAGTGGAGCCCAGTAGAGATAGAGTACACTGGAGTACAGTAGAGGTAGAGTACAGTGGAGCACAGTAGAGGTAGAGTACAGTGGAGCACAGTAGAGGTAGAGTACAGTGGAGCACAGTAGAGGTAGAGTACAGTGGAGTACAGTAGAGGTAGTGTACAGTGGAGCACAGTAGAGGTAGAGTACAGTGGAGCACAGTAGAGGTAGAGTACAGTAGAGCAAAGTAGAGGTAGAGTACAGTGGAGCACAGTAGAGATAGAGTACAGTGGAGTACAGTGGAGCACAGTAGAGGTAGAGTACAGTGGAGTACAATAAAGATAGAGTACAGTGGAGTAGAGTAGAGATAGAGTACTGTGGAGCACAGCAGAGGTAGAGTACAGTGGATCACAGTAGAGTTAGAGTACAGTGGAGAACAGTAGAGATAGAGTACAGTGGAGTACAGTAGAGGTAGAGTGCAGTGGAGCACAGTAGAGATAGAGTACAGTGGAGTACAGTAGAGGTAGAGTACAGTGGAGCACAGTAGAGGTAGACTACAGTGGAGTACAGTAGAGGTAGAGTACAGTGGAGCACAGTAGAGTTAGAGTACAGTGGAGAACAGTAGAGATAGAGTACAGTGGAGTACAGTAGAGGTAGAGTGCAGTGGAGCACAGTAGAGATAGAGTACAGTGGAGTACAGTAGAGGTAGAGTACAGTGGAGCACAGTAGAGGTAGACTACAGTGGAGTACAGTAGAGGTAGAGTACAGTGGAGCACAGTAGAGGTAGGGTACCGTGGGGCACAGTAGAGGCAGAGTAGAGTGGGGTACAGTAGAAATAGAGTACGGTGGAGCACAGTAGAGTACAGTAGAGCACAGTAGAGGTAGAGTACAGTGGAGCACAGTAGAGATAGAGTACATTGGAGTACAGTAGAGGAAGAGTACAGTGGAGTACAGTGGAGCACAGTAGAGGTGGAGTACAGTAGAGTACAGTAGAGGTAGAGTACAGTGGAGTACAATAGAGATAGAGTACAATGGAGTAGAGTAGAGATAGAGTACAGTGGAGCACAGCAGAGGTAGAGTACAGTGGATCACAGTAGAGATAGAGTACAGTAGAGCCAAGTAGAGGTAGAGTACAGTGGAGTACAATAGAGATAGAGTACAGTGGAGCACAGTAGAGATAGAGTACAGTGGAGTACAGTAGAGGTAGAGTACAGTGGAGCACAGTAAAGGTAGAGTACAGTGGAGCACAGTAGAGGTAGAGTAGAGTGGAGCACAGTAGAGGTAGAGTACAGTGGAGTACAGTAGAGGTAGTGTACAGTGGAGCACAGTAGAGGTAGAGTACAGTGGAGTATAGTAGAGGTAGAGTACAGTAGAGCACAGTAGAGATAGAGTACAGCAGAGCACAGTAGAGGTAGAGTACAGTGGAGCACAGTAGAGGTAGAGTACAGTGGAGCACAGTAGAGTAGAGTAGAGATAGAGCACAGTGGAGCACAGCAGAGGTAGAGTAGAGTGGAGTACAGTAGAGGTAGAGTACAGTGGAGTACAGTAGAGAGAGAGTACAGTGGAGCACAGTAGAGATAGAGTACAGTAGAGCCAAGTAGAGGTAGAGTACAGTGGAGTACAGTAGAGGTAGAGCACAGTGGAGCACTGTAGAGGTAGAGTACAGTGGAGTACAGTAGAGATAGAGTACATTGGAGCACAGTAGAGGTAGAGTACAGTGGAGCACAGTAGAGGTAGAATAGAGTGGAGTACAGTAGAGGTAGAGTACAGTGGAGTACAGTACAGGTAGAGTACAGTGGAGTAGAGTAGAGAAAGAGTACAGTGGAGCACAGCAGAGGTAGAGTACAGTGGATCACAGTAGAGATAGAGTACAGTGGAGTACAGTGGAGCACAGTAGAAGTAGAGTACAGTGGAGCACAGTAGAAATAGATTACAGTGGAGTACAGTAGAGATAGAGTACAGTGGAGTACAGTAGATGTAGAGTACAGTGGAGCACAGTAGAGTAGAGTAGAGATAGAGCACAGTGGAACACAGCAGAGGTAGAGTAGAGTGGAGTACAGTAGAGGTAGAGTACAGTGGAGTACAGTAGAGAGAGAGTACAGTGGAGCACAGTAGAGATAGAGTACAGTAGAGCCAAGTAGAGGTAGAGTACAGTGGAGTACAATAGAGATAGAGTACAGTGGAGCACAGTAGAGATAGAGTACAGTGGAGTACAGTAGAGGTAGAGTACAGTGGAGCACAGTAGAGGTAGAGTACAGTGGAGCACAGTAGAGGTAGAGTAGAGTGGAGCACAGTAGAGGTAGAGTACAGTGGAGCACAGTAGAGATAGAGTACAGCAGAGCACAGTAGAGGTAGAGTACAGTGGAGCACAGTAGAGGTAGAGTACAGTGGAGCACAGTAGAGTAGAGTAGAGATAGAGCACAGTGGAGCACAGCAGAGGTAGAGTAGAGTGGAGTACAGTAGAGGTAGAGTACAGTGGAGTACAGTAGAGAGAGAGTACAGTGGAGCACAGTAGAGATAGAGTACAGTAGAGCCAAGTAGAGGTAGAGTACAGTGGAGTACAGTAGAGGTAGAGCACAGTGGAGCACTGTAGAGGTAGAGTACAGTGGAGTACAGTAGAGATAGAGTACATTGGAGCACAGTAGAGGTAGAGTACAGTGGAGTACAGTAGAGGTAGTGTACAGTGGAGCACAGTAGAGGTAGAGTACAGTGGAGCACAGTAGAGGTAGAGTACAGTGGAGTATAGTAGAGGTAGAGTACAGTAGAGCACAGTAGAGATAGAGTACAGCAGAGCACAGTAGAGGTAGAGTACAGTGGAGCACAGTAGAGGAAGAGTACAGTGGAGTACAGTAGAGGTAGAGTAGAGTGGAGCACATTAGAGGTGGAGTAGAGTAGAGTACAGTAGAGGTAGAGTACAGCGGAGTACAGTAGAAGTAGAGTAAAGTGGAGCACAGTAGAGGTAGAGTAGAGCGGAGTACAGTAGAGGTAGAGTACAGTGGAGTACAGTAGAGGTAGAGTACAGTGGAGTAGAGTAGAGAAAGAGTACAGTGGAGCACAGCAGAGGTAGAGTACAGTGGATCACAGTAGAGATAGAGTACAGTGGAGTACAGTGGAGCACAGTAGAAGTAGAGTACAGTGGAGCAAAGTAGAAATAGATTACAGTGGAGTACAGTAGAGATAGAGTACAGTGGAGTACAGTAGAGGTAGAGTACAGTGGAGCACAGTAGAGTAGAGTAGAGATAGAGCACAGTGGAGCACAGCAGAGGTAGAGTAGAGTGGAGTACAGTAGAGGTAGAGTACAGTGGAGTACAGTAGAGAGAGAGTACAGTGGAGCACAGTAGAGATAGAGTACAGTAGAGCCAAGTAGAGGTAGAGTACAGTGGAGTACAGTAGAGATAGAGTACAGTGGAGCACAGTAGAGATAGAGTACAGTGGAGTACAATAGAGATAGAGTACAGTGGAGCACAGTAGAGGTAGAGTACAGTGGAGCACAGTAGAGGTAGAGTAGAGTGGAGCACAGTAGAGGTAGAGTACAGTGGAGTACAGTAGAGGTAGTGTACAGTGGAGCACAGTAGAGGTTGAGTACAGTGGAGCACAGTAGAGGTAGAGTACAGTGGAGTATAGTAGAGGTAGAGTACAGTAGAGCACAGCAGAGGTAGAGTAGAGTGGAGTACAGTAGAGGTAGAGCACAGTAGAGTAGAGTAGAGGAAGAGTACAGTGGAGTACAGTGGAGCAGAGTAGAGGTGGAGTACAGTAGAGTACAGTAGAGGTAGAATACAGTGGAGTACAATAGAGATAGAGTACATTGGAGTAGAGTAGAGATAGAGTACAGTGGAGCACAGCAGAGGTAGAGTACAGTGGATCACAGTAGAGATAGAGTACAGTGGAATACAGTGGAGCATAGTAGCGGTAGAGTACAGTGGAGAACAGTAAAGATAGAGTACAGTGGAGTACAGTAGAGGTAGAGTACAGTGGAGCCCAGTAGAGATAGAGTACAGTGGAGTACAGTAGAGGTAGAGTACAGTGGAGCACAGTAGAGGTAGAGTACAGTGGAGTACAGTAGAGGTAGAGAACAGTACAGTACAGTAGAGGTAGAGTACAGTAGAGCACAGTAGAGGTAGAATACAGTGGAGTACAGTAGAGGTAGAGTACAGTAGAGCACAGTAGAGGTGGAGTACAGTAGAGTACAGTAGAGGTAGAGAACAGTACAGTACAGTAGAGGTAGAGTACAGTAGAGCACAGTAGAGGTAGAATACAGTGGAGTACAGTAGAGGTAGAGTACAGTGGAGTACAGTAGAGGTAGAGTACAGTGGAGCACAGTAGAGGTAGAGTACAGTGGAGTACAGTGGAGCACAGTAGAGGTGGAGTACAGTAGAGTAGAGTAGAGGTAGAGTACAGTGGAGTACAGTAGAGATAGAGTACAGTGGAGTAGAGTAGAGATAGAGTACAGTGGAGTAGAGTAGATATAGAGTACAGTGGAGTATAGTTGAGGTAGAGTACAGTGGAGCACACTAGAGATAAAGTACAGTGGAGTACAGTAGAGATAGAGTACAGTGGAGTAGAGTAGAGATAGAGTACAGTGGAGTAGAGTAGATATAGAGTACAGTAGAGTACAGTAGAGGTAGAGTACAGTGGAGCACAGTAGAGGTAGAGTACAGTGGAGCACAGTAGAGGTAGAGTACAGTGGAGCACAGTAGAGGTAGAGTACAGTGGAGTACAGTGGAGCACAGTAGAGGTGGAGTACAGTAGAGTACAGTAGAGGTAGAGTACAGTGGAGTACAACAGAGATAGAGTAAAATGGAGTAGAGTAGAGATAGAGTACAGTGGAGCACAGCAGAGGTAGAGTACAGTGGATCACAGTAGAGATAGAGTACAGCAGAGCCAAGTAGAGGTAGAGTACAGTGGAGTACAATAGAGATAGAGTACAGTGGAGCACAGTAGAGATAGAGTACAGTGGAGTACAGTAGAGGTAGAGTACAGTGGAGCACAGTAAAGGTAGAGTACAGTGGAGCACAGTAGAGGTAGAGTAGAGTGGAGCACAGTAGAGGTAGAGTACAGTGGAGTACAGTAGAGGTAGTGTACAGTGGAGCACAGTAGAGGTAGAGTACAGTGGAGTATAGTAGAGGTAGATTACAGTAGAGCACAGTAGAGATAGAGTACAGCAGAGCACAGTAGAGGTAGAGTACAGTGGAGCACAGTAGAGGTAGAGTACAGTGGAGCACAGTAGAGTAGAGTAGAGATAGAGCACAGTGGAGCACAGCAGAGGTAGAGTAGAGTGGAGTACAGTAGAGGTAGAGTACAGTGGAGTACAGTAGAGAGAGAGTACAGTGGAGCACAGTAGAGATAGAGTACAGTGGAGTACAGTAGAGGTAGAGTACAGTGGAGCCCAGTAGAGATAGAGTACAGTGGAGTACAGTAGAGGTAGAGCACAGTAGAGTAGAGTAGAGGAAGAGTACAGTGGAGTACAGTGGAGCAGAGTAGAGGTGGAGTACAGTAGAGTACAGTAGAGGTAGAATACAGTAGAGTACAATAGAGATAGAGTACATTGGAGTAGAGTAGAGATAGAGTACAGTGGAGCACAGCAGAGGTAGAGTACAGTGGATCACAGTAGAGATAGAGTACAGTGGAATACAGTGGAGCATAGTAGCGGTAGAGTACAGTGGAGAACAGTAAAGATAGAGTACAGTGGAGTACAGTAGAGGTAGAGTACAGTGGAGCCCAGTAGAGATAGAGTACAGTGGAGTACAGTAGAGGTAGAGTACAGTGGAGCACAGTAGAGGTAGAGTACAGTGGAGTACAGTAGAGGTAGAGAACAGTACAGTACAGTAGAGGTAGAGTACAGTAGAGCACAGTAGAGGTAGAATACAGTGGAGTACAGTAGAGGTAGAGTACAGTAGAGCACAGTAGAGGTGGAGTACAGTAGAGTACAGTAGAGGTAGAGAACAGTACAGTACAGTAGAGGTAGAGTACAGTAGAGCACAGTAGAGGTAGAATACAGTGGAGTACAGTAGAGGTAGAGTACAGTGGAGTACAGTAGAGGTAGAGTACAGTGGAGCACAGTAGAGGTAGAGTACAGTGGAGTACAGTGGAGCACAGTAGAGGTGGAGTACAGTAGAGTAGAGTAGAGGTAGAGTACAGTGGAGTACAGTAGAGATAGAGTACAGTGGAGTAGAGTAGAGATAGAGTACAGTGGAGTAGAGTAGATATAGAGTACAGTGGAGTATAGTTGAGGTAGAGTACAGTGGAGCACACTAGAGATAAAGTACAGTGGAGTACAGTAGAGGTAGAGTACAGTGGAGCACAGTAGAGGTAGAGTACAGTGGAGTATAGTTGAGGTAGACTACAGTGGAGTACAGTAGAGGTAGAGTACAGTGGAGCACAGTAGAGATAGAGTACATTAGAGCATTGTAGAGGTAGAGTACAGTGGAGCACAGTAGAGATAGAGTACAATGGAGTACAGTAGAGGAATAGTACAGTGGAGTACAGTGGAGCACAGTAGAGGTGGAGAACAGTAGATTATAGCAGAGGTAGAGTACAGTGGAGTACAATATAGATAGAGTACAGTGGAGTAGAGTAGTGATAGAGTACATCGGAGCATAGCAGAGGTAGAGTACAGTGGATCACAGTAGAGATAGAGTACAGTGGAGTACAGTGGAGCACAGTAGAGGTAGAGTACAGTGGAGAACAGTAGAGATAGAGTACAGTGGAGTACAGTAGAGGTAGAGTACAGTGGAGCCCAGTAGAGATAGAGTACAGTGGAGTACAGTAGAGGTAGAGTACAGTGGAGCACAGTAGAGGTAGAGTACAGTGGAGCACAGTAGAGGTAGAGTACAGTGGAGCACAGTAGAGGTAGAGTACAGTGGAGTACAGTGGAGCACAGTAGAGGTGGAGTACAGTAGAGTACAGTAGAGGTAGAGTACAGTGGAGTACAATAGAGATAGAGTACAATGGAGTAGAGTAAAGATAGAGTACAGTGGAGCACAGCAGAGGTAGAGTACAGTGGATCACAGTAGAGATAGAGTACAGCAGAGCCAAGTAGAGGTAGAGTACAGTGGAGTACAATAGAGATAGAGTACAGTGGAGCACAGTAGAGATAGAGTACAGTGGAGTACAGTAGAGGTAGAGTACAGTGGAGCACAGTAAAGGTAGAGTACAGTGGAGCACAGTAGAGGTAGAGTAGAGTGGAGCACAGTAGAGGTAGAGTACAGTGGAGTACAGTAGAGGTAGTGTAGAGTGGAGCACAGTAGAGGTAGAGTACAGTGGAGTATAGTAGAGGTAGATTACAGTAGAGCACAGTAGAGATAGAGTACAGCAGAGCACAGTAGAGGTAGAGTACAGTGGAGCACAGTAGAGGTAGAGTACAGTGGAGCACAGTAGAGTAGAGTAGAGATAGAGCACAGTGGAGCACAGCAGAGGTAGAGTAGAGTGGAGTACAGTAGAGGTAGAGTACAGTGGAGTACAGTAGAGAGAGAGTACAGTGGAGCACAGTAGAGATAGAGTACAGTAGAGCCAAGTAGAGGTAGAGTACAGTGGAGTACAGTAGAGGTAGAGCACAGTGGAGCACTGTAGAGGTAGAGTACAGTGGAGTACAGTAGAGATAGAGTACATTGGAGCACAGTAGAGGTAGAGTACAGTGGAGCACAGTAGAGGTAGAGTAGAGTGGAGCACAGTAGAGGTAGAGTACAGTGGAGTACAGTAGAGGTAGTGTACAGTGGAACACAGTAGAGGTAGAGTACAGTGGAGCACAGTAGAGGTAGAGTACAGTGGAGTATAGTAGAGGTAGAGTACAGTAGAGCACAGTAGAGATAGAGTACAGCAGAGCACAGTAGAGGTAGAGTACAGTGGAGCACAGTAGAGGAAGAGTACAGTGGAGTACAGTAGAGGTAGAGTAGAGTGGAGCACATTAGAGGTGGAGTAGAGTAGAGTACAGTAGAGGTAGAGTACAGCGGAGTACAGTAGAAGTAGAGTAAAGTGGAGCACAGTAGAGGTAGAGTAGAGCGGAGTACAGTAGAGGTAGAGTACAGTGGAGTACAGTAGAGGTAGAGTACAGTGGAGTAGAGTAGAGAAAGAGTACAGTGGAGCACAGCAGAGGTAGAGTACAGTGGATCACAGTAGAGATAGAGTACAGTGGAGTACAGTGGAGCACAGTAGGAGTAGAGTACAGTGGAGCTAAGTAGAAATAGATTACAGTGGAGTACAGTAGAGATAGAGTACAGTGGAGTACAGTAGAGGTAGAGTACAGTGGAGCACAGTAGAGTAGAGTAGAGATAGAGCACAGTGGAGCAAAGCAGAGGTAGAGTAGAGTGGAGTACAGTAGAGGTAGAGTACAGTGGAGTACAGTAGAGAGAGAGTACAGTGGAGCACAGTAGAGATAGAGTACAGTAGAGCCAAGTAGAGGTAGAGTACAGTGGAGTACAGTAGAGATAGAGTACAGTGGAGCACAGTAGAGATAGAGTACAATGGAGTACAGTAGAGGAAGAGTACAGTGGAGTACAGTGGAGCACAGTAGAGGTGGAGAACAGTAGAGTATAGCAGAGGTAGAGTACAGTGGAGTACAATATAGATAGAGTACAGTGGAGTAGAGTAGTGATAGAGTACAGTGGAGCATAGCAGAGGTAGTGTACAGTGGATCACAGTAGAGATAGAGTACAGTGGAGTACAGTGGAGAACAGTAGAGGTAGAGTACAGTGGAGAACAGTAGAGATAGAGTACAGTGGAGTACAGTAGAGGTAGAGTACAGTGGAGCCCAGTAGAGATAGAGTACAGTGGAGTACAGTAGAGGTAGAGTACAGTGGAGCACAGTAGAGGTAGAGTACAGTGGAGCACAGTAGAGGTAGAGTACAGTGGAGCACAGTAGAGGTAGAGTACAGTGGAGTACAGTAGAGGTAGTGTACAGTGGAGCACAGTAGAGGTAGAGTACAGTGGAGCACAGTAGAGGTAGAGTACAGTAGAGCAAAGTAGAGGTAGAGTACAGTGGAGCACAGTAGAGATAGAGTACAGTGGAGTACAGTGGAGCACAGTAGATGTAGAGTACATTGGAGTACAATAAAGATAGAGTACAGTGGAGTAGAGTAGAGATAGAGTACTGTGGAGCACAGCAGAGGTAGAGTACAGTGGATCACAGTAGAGATAGAGTACAGTGGAGTACAGTGGAGCACAGTAGAGGTAGAGTACAGTGGAGAACAGTAGAGATAGAGTACAGTGGAGTACAGTAGAGGTAGAGTACAGTGGAGCACAGTAGAGATAGAGTACAGTGGAGTACAGTAGAGGTAGAGTACAGTGGAGCACAGTAGAGGTAGACTACAGTGGAGTACAGTAGAGGTAGAGTACAGTGGAGCACAGTAGAGGTAGGGTACAGTGGGGCACAGTAGAGGCAGAGTAGAGTGGGGTACAGTAGAAATAGAGTACGATGGAGCACAGTAGAGTACAGTAGAGCACAGTAGAGGTAGAGTACAGTGGAGCACAGTAGAGATAGAGTACATTGGAGTACAGTAGAGGAAGAGTACAGTGGAGTACAGTGGAGCACAGTAGAGGTGGAGTACAGTAGAGTACAGTAGAGGTAGAGTACAGTGGAGTACAATAGAGATAGAGTACAATGGAGTAGAGTAGAGATAGAGTACAGTGGAGCACAGCAGAGGTAGAGTACAGTGGATCACAGTAGAGATAGAGTACAGTAGAGCCAAGTAGAGGTAGAGTACAGTGGAGTACAATAGAGATAGAGTACAGTGGAGCACAGTAGAGGTAGAGTACAGTGGAGCACAGTAGAGGTAGAGTAGAGTGGAGCACAGTAGAGGTAGAGTACAGTGGAGTACAGTAGAGGTAGTGTACAGTGGAGCACAGTAGAGGTAGAGTACAGTGGAGTATAGTAGAGGTAGAGTACAGTAGAGCACAGTAGAGATAGAGTACAGCAGAGCACAGTAGAGGTAGAGTACAGTGGAGCACAGTAGAGGTAGAGTACAGTGGAACACAGTAGAGTAGAGTAGAGATAGAGCACAGTGGAGCACAGCAGAGGTAGAGTAGAGTGGAGTACAGTAGAGGTAGAGTACAGTGGAGTACAGTAGAGAGAGAGTACAGTGGAGCACAGTAGAGATAGAGTTCAGTAGAGCCAAGTAGAGGTAGAGTACAGTGGAGTACAGTAAAGGTAGAGCACAGTGGAGCACTGTAGAGGTAGAGTACAGTGGAGTACAGTAGAGATAGAGTACATTGGAGCACAGTAGAGGTAGAGTACAGTGGAGCACAGTAGAGGTAGAGTAGAGTGGAGCACAGTAGAGGTAGAGTACAGTGGAGTACAGTAGAGGTAGTGTACAGTGGAGCACAGTAGAGGTAGAGTACAGTGGAGTATAGTAGAGGTAGAGTACAGTAGAGCACAGTAGAGATAGAGTACAGCAGAGCACAGTAGAGGTAGAGTACAGTGGAGCACAGTAGAGGAAGAGTACAGTGGAGTACAGTAGAGGTAGAGTAGAGTGGAGCACATTAGAGGTGGAGTAGAGTAGAGTACAGTAGAGGTAGAGTACAGCGGAGTACAGTAGAAGTAGAGTAAAGTGGAGCACAGTAGAGGTAGAGTAGAGCGGAGTACAGTAGAGGTAGAGTACAGTGGAGTACAGTAGAGGTAGAGTACAGTGGAGTAGAGTAGAGAAAGAGTACAGTGGAGCACAGCAGAGGTAGAGTACAGTGGATCACAGTAGAGATAGAGTACAGTGGAGTACAGTGGAGCACAGTAGAAGTAGAGTACAGTGGAGCTAAGTAGAAATAGATTACAGTGGAGTACAGTAGAGATAGAGTACAGTGGAGTACAGTAGAGGTAGAGTACAGTGGAGCACAGTAGAGTAGAGTAGAGATAGAGCACAGTGGAGCAAAGCAGAGGTAGAGTAGAGTGGAGTACAGTAGAGGTAGAGTACAGTGGAGTACAGTAGAGAGAGAGTACAGTGGAGCACAGTAGAGATAGAGTACAGTAGAGCCAAGTAGAGGTAGAGTACAGTGGAGTACAGTAGAGATAGAGTACAGTGGAGCACAGTAGAGATAGAGTACAGTGGAGTACAATAGAGGTAGAGTACAGTGGAGCACAGTAGAGGTAGAGTACAGTGGAGCAAAGTAGAGGTAGAGTAGAGTGGAGCACAGTAGAGATAGAGTACAGTGGAGTAGAGTAGAGATAGAGTACAGTAGAGTAGAGTAGAGGTAGAGTACAGTGGAGTACAGTAGAGATAGAGTACAGTGGAGTAGAGTAGAGATAGAGTACAGTGGAGTAGAGTAGAGATAGAGTACAGTGGAGTATAGTTGAGGTAGAGTACAGTGGAGCAAAGTAGAGGTAGAGTAGAGTGGAGTATATTTGAGGTAGACTACAGTGGAATACAGTAGATGTAGAGTACAGTAGAGCACAGTAGAGGTGAAATACAATGGAGTACAGTAGAGGTAGAGTACAGTGGAGTACAGTAGAGATAGAGTACAGTGGAGCACAGTAGAGGTAGAGTACAGTGGAGTACAGTAGAGTTAGAGTACAGTGGAGCACAGTAGAGGTAGAGTACAGTGGAGTAAAGTGGAGCACAGTAGAGGTGGAGTACAGTAGAGTACAGTAGAGGAGGGGTACAGTGGACTACAGTAGAGATAGAGTACAGTGGAGTAGAGTAGAGATAGAGTACAGTGGAGTAGAGTAGAGATAGAGCACAGTGGAGCACAGCAGAGGTAGAGTACAGTGGAGCACAGTAGAGGTAGAGTACAGTGGAGTACAATGGAGCACAGTAGAGGTGGAGTACAGTAGAGTACAGTAGAGGTAGAGTACAGTGGAGTACAGTAGAGATAGAGTACAGTGGAGTAGAGTAGAGATAGAGTACAGTGGAGTAGATTAGAGATAGAGCACAGTGGAGCACAGCAGAGGTAGAGTAGAGTGGAATACAGTAGAGGTAGAGTACAGTGGAGTACAGTAGAGAGAGAGTACAGTGGAGCACAGTAGAGATAGAGTACAGTAGAGCCAAGTAGAGGTAGAGTACAGTGGAGTACAGTAGAGGTAGAGCACAGTGGAGCACTGTAGAGTTAGAGTACAGTGGAGTACAGTAGAGATAGAGTACATTGGAGCACAGTAGAGGTAGAGTACAGTGGAGCACAGTAGAGGTAGAGTAGAGTGGAGCAGAGTAGAGGTAGAGTACAGTGGAGTACAGTAGAGGTAGTGTACAGTGGAGCACAGTAGAGGTAGAGTACAGTGGAGCACAGTAGAGGTAGAGTACAGTGGAGTATAGTAGAGGTAGAGTACAGTAGAGCACAGTAGAGATAGAGTACAGCAGAGCACAGTAGAGGTAGAGTACAGTGGAGCACAGTAGAGGAAGAGTACAGTGTAGTACAGTAGAGATAGAGTACAGTGGAGTACAGTAGAGATAGAGTACAGTCGAACACAGTAGAGATAAGTGCAGTGGAGTATAGTAGAGGTAGAGTACATTGGAGTACAGTAGAGGTAGAGTGCAGTGGAGTACAGTAGAGGTAGAGTAGAGTGGAGCAAATTAGAGGTGGAGTAGAGTAGAGTACAGTAGAGGTAGAGTACAGCAGAGTACAGTAGAAGTAGAGTAAAGTGGAGCACAGTAGAGGTAGAATAGAGTGGAGTACAGTAGAGGTAGAGTACAGTGGAGTACAGTACAGGTAGAGTACAGTGGAGTAGAGTAGAGAAAGAGAACAGTGGAGCACAGCAGAGGTAGAGTACAGTGGATCACAGTAGAGATAGAGTACAGTGGAGTACAGTGGAGCACAGTAGAAGTAGAGTACAGTGGAGCACAGTAGAAATAGATTACAGTGGAGTACAGTAGAGATAGAGTACAGTGGAGTACAGTAGATGTAGAGTACAGTGGAGCACAGTAGAGTAGAGTAGAGATAGAGCACAGTGGAACACAGCAGAGGTAGAGTAGAGTGGAGTACAGTAGAGGTAGAGTACAGTGGAGTACAGTAGAGAGAGAGTACAGTGGAGCACAGTAGAGATAGAGTACAGTAGAGCCAAGTAGAGGTAGAGTACAGTGGAGTACAATAGAGATAGAGTACAGTGGAGCACAGTAGAGATAGAGTACAGTGGAGTACAGTAGAGGTAGAGTACAGTGGAGCACAGTAGACGTAGAGTACAGTGGAGCACAGTAGAGGTAGAGTAGAGTGGAGCACAGTAGAGGTAGAGTACAGTGGAGCACAGTAGAGATAGAGTACAGCAGAGCACAGTAGAGGTAGAGTACAGTGGAGCACAGTAGAGGTAGAGTACAGTGGAGCACAGTAGAGTAGAGTAGAGATAGAGCACAGTGGAGCACAGCAGAGGTAGAGTAGAGTGGAGTACAGTAGAGGTAGAGTACAGTGGAGTACAGTAGAGAGAGAGTACAGTGGAGCACAGTAGAGATAGAGTACAGTAGAGCCAAGTAGAGGTAGAGTACAGTGGAGTACAGTAGAGGTAGAGCACAGTGGAGCACTGTAGAGGTAGAGTACAGTGGAGTACAGTAGAGATAGAGTACATTGGAGCACAGTAGAGGTAGAGTACAGTGGAGTACAGTAGAGGTAGTGTACAGTGGAGCACAGTAGAGGTAGAGTACAGTGGAGCACAGTAGAGGTAGAGTACAGTGGAGTATAGTAGAGGTAGAGTACAGTAGAGCACAGTAGAGATAGAGTACAGCAGAGCACAGTAGAGGTAGAGTACAGTGGAGCACAGTAGAGGAAGAGTACAGTGGAGTACAGTAGAGGTAGAGTGGAGCACATTAGAGGTGGAGTAGAGTAGAGTACAGTAGAGGTAGAGTACAGCGGAGTACAGTAGAAGTAGAGTAAAGTGGAGCACAGTAGAGGTAGAGTAGAGCGGAGTACAGTAGAGGTAGAGTACAGTGGAGTACAGTAGAGGTAGAGTACAGTGGAGTAGAGTAGAGAAAGAGTACAGTGGGGCACAGCAGAGGTAGAGTACAGTGGATCACAGTAGAGATAGAGTACAGTGGAGTACAGTGGAGCACAGTAGAAGTAGAGTACAGTGGAGCAAAGTAGAAATAGATTACAGTGGAGTACAGTAGAGATAGATTACAGTGGAGTACAGTAGAGGTAGAGTACAGTGGAGCACAGTAGAGTAGAGTAGAGATAGAGCACAGTGGAGCACAGCAGAGGTAGAGTAGAGTGGAGTACAGTAGAGGTAGAGTACAGTGGAGTACAGTAGAGAGAGAGTACAGTGGAGCACAGTAGAGATAGAGTACAGTAGAGCCAAGTAGAGGTAGAGTACAGTGGAGTACAGTAGAGATAGAGTACAGTGGAGCACAGTAGAGATAGAGTACAGTGGAGTACAATAGAGGTAGAGTACAGTGGAGCACAGTAGAGGTAGAGTACAGTGGAGCACAGTAGAGGTAGAGTAGAGTGGAGCACAGTAGAGGTAGAGTACAGTGGAGTACAGTAGAGGTAGTGTACAGTGGAGCACAGTAGAGGTTGAGTACAGTGGAGCACAGTAGAGGTAGAGTACAGTGGAGTATAGTAGAGGTAGAGTACAGTAGAGCACAGCAGAGGTAGAGTAGAGTGGAGTACAGTAGAGGTAGAGCACAGTAGAGTAGAGTAGAGGAAGAGTACAGTGGAGTACAGTGGAGCAGAGTAGAGGTGGAGTACAGTAGAGTACAGTAGAGGTAGAATACAGTGGAGTACAATAGAGATAGAGTACATTGGAGTAGAGTAGAGATAGAGTACAGTGGAGCACAGCAGAGGTAGAGTACAGTGGATCACAGTAGAGATAGAGTACAGTGGAATACAGTGGAGCATAGTAGCGGTAGAGTACAGTGGAGAACAGTAAAGATAGAGTACAGTGGAGTACAGTAGAGGTAGAGTACAGTGGAGCCCAGTAGAGATAGAGTACAGTGGAGTACAGTAGAGGTAGAGTACAGTGGAGCACAGTAGAGGTAGAGTACAGTGGAGTACAGTAGAGGTAGAGAACAGTACAGTACAGTAGAGGTAGAGTACAGTAGAGCACAGTAGAGGTAGAATACAGTGGAGTACAGTAGAGGTAGAGTACAGTAGAGCACAGTAGAGGTGGAGTACAGTAGAGTACAGTAGAGGTAGAGAACAGTACAGTACAGTAGAGGTAGAGTACAGTAGAGCACAGTAGAGGTAGAATACAGTGGAGTACAGTAGAGGTAGAGTACAGTGGAGTACAGTAGAGGTAGAGTACAGTGGAGCACAGTAGAGGTAGAGTACAGTGGAGTACAGTGGAGCACAGTAGAGGTGGAGTACAGTAGAGTAGAGTAGAGGTAGAGTACAGTGGAGTACAGTAGAGATAGAGTACAGTGGAGTAGAGTAGAGATAGAGTACAGTGGAGTAGAGTAGATATAGAGTACAGTGGAGTATAGTTGAGGTAGAGTACAGTGGAGCACACTAGAGATAAAGTACAGTGGAGTACAGTAGAGGTAGAGTACAGTGGAGCACAGTAGAGGTAGAGTACAGTGGAGTATAGTTGAGGTAGACTACAGTGGAGTACAGTAGAGGTAGAGTACAGTGGAGCACAGTAGAGATAGAGTACATTAGAGCATTGTAGAGGTAGAGTACAGTGGAGCACAGTAGAGATAGAGTACAATGGAGTAAAGTAGAGGAAGAGTACAGTGGAGTACAGTGGAGCACAGTAGAGGTGGAGAACAGTAGAGTATAGCAGAGGTAGAGTACAGTGGAGTACAATATAGATAGAGTACAGTGGAGTAGAGTAGTGATAGAGTACATTGGAGCATAGCAGAGGTAGAGTACAGTGGATCACAGTAGAGATAGAGTACAGTGGAGTACAGTGGAGCACAGTAGAGGTAGAGTACAGTGGAGAACAGTAGAGATAGAGTACAGTGGAGTACAGTAGAGGTAGAGTACAGTGGAGCCCAGTAGAGATAGAGTACAGTGGAGTACAGTAGAGGTAGAGTACAGTGGAGCACAGTAGAGGTAGAGTACAGTGGAGCACAGTAGAGGTAGAGTACAGTGGAGCACAGTAGAGGTAGAGTACAGTGGAGTACAGTAGAGGTAGTGTACAGTGGAGCACAGTAGAGGTAGAGTACAGTGGAGCACAGTAGAGGTAGAGTACAGTAGAGCAAAGTAGAGGTAGAGTACAGTGGAGCACAGTAGAGATAGAGTACAGTGGAGTACAGTGGAGCACAGTAGAGGTAGAGTACAGTGGAGTACAATAAAGATAGAGTACAGTGGAGTAGAGTAGAGATAGAGTACTGTGGAGCACAGCAGAGGTAGAGTACAGTGGATCACAGTAGAGATAGAGTACAGTGGAGTACAGTGGAGCACAGTAGAGGTAGAGTACAGTGGAGAACAGTAGAGATAGAGTACAGTGGAGTACAGTAGAGGTAGAGTACAGTGGAGCACAGTAGAGATAGAGTACAGTGGAGTACAGTAGAGGTAGAGTACAGTGGAGCACAGTAGAGGTAGACTACAGTGGAGTACAGTAGAGGTAGAGTACAGTGGAGCACAGTAGAGGTAGGGTACAGTGGGGCACAGTAGAGGCAGAGTAGAGTGGGGTACAGTAGAAATAGAGTACGGTGGAGCACAGTAGAGTACAGTAGAGCACAGTAGAGGTAGAGTACAGTGGAGCACAGTAGAGATAGAGTACATTGGAGTACAGTAGAGGAAGAGTACAGTGGAGTACAGTGGAGCACAGTAGAGGTGGAGTACAGTAGAGTACAGTAGAGGTAGAGTACAGTGGAGCACAGTAGAGGTAGAGTACAGTGGAGTACAGTGGAGCACAGTAGAGGTGGAGTACAGTAGAGTAGAGTAGAGGTAGAGTACAGTGGAGTACAGTAGAGATAGAGTACAGTGGAGTAGAGTAGAGATAGAGTACAGTGGAGTAGAGTAGATATAGAGTACAGTGGAGCACAGTAGAGGTAGAGTACAGTGGAGTACAGTGGAGCACAGTAGAGGTGGAGTACAGTAGAGTAGAGTAGAGGTAGAGTACAGTGGAGTACAGTAGAGATAGAGTACAGTGGAGTAGAGTAGAGATAGAGTACAGTGGAGTAGAGTAGATATAGAGTACAGTGGAGTATAGTTGAGGTAGAGTACAGTGGAGCACACTAGAGATAAAGTACAGTGGAGTACAGTAGAGGTAGAGTACAGTGGAGCACAGTAGAGGTAGAGTACAGTGGAGTATAGTTGAGGTAGACTACAGTGGAGTACAGTAGAGGTAGAGTACAGTGGAGCACAGTAGAGATAGAGTACATTAGAGCATTGTAGAGGTAGAGTACAGTGGAGCACAGTAGAGATAGAGTACAATGGAGTAAAGTAGAGGAAGAGTACAGTGGAGTACAGTGGAGCACAGTAGAGGTGGAGAACAGTAGAGTATAGCAGAGGTAGAGTACAGTGGAGTACAATATAGATAGAGTACAGTGGAGTAGAGTTGAGGTAGAGTACAGTGGAGCACACTAGAGATAAAGTACAGTGGAGTACAGTAGAGGTAGAGTACAGTGGAGCACAGTAGAGGTAGAGTACAGTGGAGTATAGTTGAGGTAGACTACAGTGGAGTACAGTAGAGGTAGAGTACAGTGGAGCACAGTAGAGATAGAGTACATTAGAGCATTGTAGAGGTAGAGTACAGTGGAGCACAGTAGAGATAGAGTACAATGGAGTAAAGTAGAGGAAGAGTACAGTGGAGTACAGTGGAGCACAGTAGAGGTGGAGAACAGTAGAGTATAGCAGAGGTAGAGTACAGTGGAGTACAATATAGATAGAGTACAGTGGAGTAGAGTAGTGATAGAGTACATTGGAGCATAGCAGAGGTAGAGTACAGTGGATCACAGTAGAGATAGAGTACAGTGGAGTACAGTGGAGCACAGTAGAGGTAGAGTACAGTGGAGAACAGTAGAGGTAGTGTACAGTGGAGCACAGTAGAGGTAGAGTACAGTGGAGCACAGTAGAGGTAGAGTACAGTAGAGCAAAGTAGAGGTAGAGTACAGTGGAGCACAGTAGAGATAGAGTACAGTGGAGTACAGTGGAGCACAGTAGAGGTAGAGTACAGTGGAGTACAATAAAGATAGAGTACAGTGGAGTAGAGTAGAGATAGAGTACTGTGGAGCACAGCAGAGGTAGAGTACAGTGGATCACAGTAGAGATAGAGTACAGTGGAGTACAGTGGAGCACAGTAGAGGTAGAGTACAGTGGAGAACAGTAGAGATAGAGTACAGTGGAGTACAGTAGAGGTAGAGTACAGTGGAGCACAGTAGAGATAGAGTACAGTGGAGTACAGTAGAGGTAGAGTACAGTGGAGCACAGTAGAGGTAGACTACAGTGGAGTACAGTAGAGGTAGAGTACAGTGGAGCACAGTAGAGGTAGGGTACAGTGGGGCACAGTAGAGGCAGAGTAGAGTGGGGTACAGTAGAAATAGAGTACGGTGGAGCACAGTAGAGTACAGTAGAGCACAGTAGAGGTAGAGTACAGTGGAGCACAGTAGAGATAGAGTACATTGGAGTACAGTAGAGGAAGAGTACAGTGGAGTACAGTGGAGCACAGTAGAGGTGGAGTACAGTAGAGTACAGTAGAGGTAGAGTACAGTGGAGCACAGTAGAGGTAGAGTACAGTGGAGTACAGTGGAGCACAGTAGAGGTGGAGTACAGTAGAGTAGAGTAGAGGTAGAGTACAGTGGAGTACAGTAGAGATAGAGTACAGTGGAGTAGAGTAGAGATAGAGTACAGTGGAGTAGAGTAGATATAGAGTACAGTGGAGCACAGTAGAGGTAGAGTACAGTGGAGTACAGTGGAGCACAGTAGAGGTGGAGTACAGTAGAGTAGAGTAGAGGTAGAGTACAGTGGAGTACAGTAGAGATAGAGTACAGTGGAGTAGAGTAGAGATAGAGTACAGTGGAGTAGAGTAGATATAGAGTACAGTGGAGTATAGTTGAGGTAGAGTACAGTGGAGCACACTAGAGATAAAGTACAGTGGAGTACAGTAGAGGTAGAGTACAGTGGAGCACAGTAGAGGTAGAGTACAGTGGAGTATAGTTGAGGTAGACTACAGTGGAGTACAGTAGAGGTAGAGTACAGTGGAGCACAGTAGAGATAGAGTACATTAGAGCATTGTAGAGGTAGAGTACAGTGGAGCACAGTAGAGATAGAGTACAATGGAGTAAAGTAGAGGAAGAGTACAGTGGAGTACAGTGGAGCACAGTAGAGGTGGAGAACAGTAGAGTATAGCAGAGGTAGAGTACAGTGGAGTACAATATAGATAGAGTACAGTGGAGTAGAGTAGTGATAGAGTACATTGGAGCATAGCAGAGGTAGAGTACAGTGGATCACAGTAGAGATAGAGTACAGTGGAGTACAGTGGAGCACAGTAGAGGTAGAGTACAGTGGAGAACAGTAGAGATAGAGTACAGTGGAGTACAGTAGAGGTACAGTACAGTGGAGCCCAGTAGAGATAGAGTACAGTGGAGTACAGTAGAGGTAGAGTACAGTGGAGCACAGTAGAGGTAGAGTACAGTGGAGCACAGTAGAGGTAGAATACAGTGGAGCACAGTAGAGGTAGAGTACAGTGGAGTACAGTAGAGGTAGTGTACAGTGGAGCACAGTAGAGGTAGAGTACAGTGGAGCACAGTAGAGGTAGAGTACAGTAGAGCAAAGTAGAGGTAGAGTACAGTGGAGCACAGTAGAGATAGAGTACAGTGGAGTACAGTGGAGCACAGTAGAGGTAGAGTACAGTGGAGTACAATAAAGATAGAGTACAGTGGAGTAGAGTAGAGATAGAGTACTGTGGAGCACAGCAGAGGTAGAGTACAGTGGATCACAGTAGAGATAGAGTACAGTGGAGTACAGTGGAGCACAGTAGAGGTAGAGTACAGTGGAGAACAGTAGAGATAGAGTACAGTGGAGTACAGTAGAGGTAGAGTACAGTGGAGCACAGTAGAGATAGAGTACAGTGGAGTACAGTAGAGGTAGAGTACAGTGGAGCACAGTAGAGGTAGACTACAGTGGAGTACAGTAGAGGTAGAGTACAGTGGAGCACAGTAGAGGTAGGGTACAGTGGGGCACAGTAGAGGCAGAGTAGAGTGGGGTACAGTAGAAATAGAGTACGGTGGAGCACAGTAGAGTACAGTAGAGCACAGTAGAGGTAGAGTACAGTGGAGCACAGTAGAGATAGAGTACATTGGAGTACAGTAGAGGAAGAGTACAGTGGAGTACAGTGGAGCACAGTAGAGGTGGAGTACAGTAGAGTACAGTAGAGGTAGAGTACAGTGGAGTACAATAGAGATAGAGTACAATGGAGTAGAGTAGAGATAGAGTACAGTGGAGCACAGCAGAGGTAGAGTACAGTGGATCACAGTAGAGATAGAGTAAAGCAGAGCCAAGTAGAGGTAGAGTACAGTGGAGTACAATAGAGATAGAGTACAGTGGAGCACAGTAGAGATAGAGTACAGTGGAGTACAGTAGAGGTAGAGTACAGTGGAGCACAGTAAAGGTAGAGTACAGTGGAGCACAGTAGAGGTAGAGTAGAGTGGAGCACAGTAGAGGTAGAGTACAGTGGAGTACAGTAGAGGTAGTGTACAGTGGAGCACAGTAGAGGTAGAGTACAGTGGAGTATAGTAGAGGTAGATTACAGTAGAGCACAGTAGAGATAGAGTACAGCAGAGCACAGTAGAGGTAGAGTACAGTGGAGCACAGTAGAGGTAGAGTACAGTGGAGCACAGTAGAGTAGAGTAGAGATAGAGCACAGCGGAGCACAGCAGAGGTAGAGTAGAGTGGAGTACAGTAGAGGTAGAGTACAGTGGAGTACAGTAGAGAGAGAGTACAGTGGAGCACAGTAGAGATAGAGTACAGTAGAGCCAAGTAGAGGTAGAGTACAGTGGAGTACAGTAGAGGTAGAGCACAGTGGAGCACTGTAGAGGTAGAGTACAGTGGAGTACAGTAGAGATAGAGTACATTGGAGCACAGTAGAGGTAGAGTACAGTGGAGCACAGTAGAGGTAGAGTAGAGTGGAGCACAGTAGAGGTAGAGTACAGTGGAGTACAGTAGAGGTAGTGTACAGTGGAACACAGTAGAGGTAGAGTACAGTGGAGCACAGTAGAGGTAGAGTACAGTGGAGTATAGTAGAGGTAGAGTACAGTAGAGCACAGTAGAGATAGAGTACAGCAGAGCACAGTAGAGGTAGAGTACAGTGGAGCACAGTAGAGGAAGAGTACAGTGGAGTACAGTAGAGGTAGAGTAGAGTGGAGCACATTAGAGGTGGAGTAGAGTAGAGTACAGTAGAGGTAGAGTACAGCGGAGTACAGTAGAAGTAGAGTAAAGTGGAGCACAGTAGAGGTAGAGTAGAGCGGAGTACAGTAGAGGTAGAGTACAGTGGAGTACAGTAGAGGTAGAGTACAGTGGAGTAGAGTAGAGAAAGAGTACAGTGGAGCACAGCAGAGGTAGAGTACAGTGGATCACAGTAGAGATAGAGTACAGTGGAGTACAGTGGAGCACAGTAGAAGTAGAGTACAGTGGAGCTAAGTAGAAATAGATTACAGTGGAGTACAGTAGAGATAGAGTACAGTGGAGTACAGTAGAGGTAGAGTACAGTGGAGCACAGTAGAGTAGAGTAGAGATAGAGCACAGTGGAGCAAAGCAGAGGTAGAGTAGAGTGGAGTACAGTAGAGGTAGAGTACAGTGGAGTACAGTAGAGAGAGAGTACAGTGGAGCACAGTAGAGATAGAGTACAGTAGAGCCAAGTAGAGGTAGAGTACAGTGGAGTACAGTAGAGATAGAGTACAGTGGAGCACAGTAGAGATAGAGTACAATGGAGTACAGTAGAGGAAGAGTACAGTTGAGTACAGTGGAGCACAGTAGAGGTGGAGAACAGTAGAGTATAGCAGAGGTAGAGTACAGTGGAGTACAATATAGATAGAGTACAGTGGAGTAGAGTAGTGATAGAGTACAGTGGAGCATAGCAGAGGTAGAGTACAGTGGATCACAGTAGAGATAGAGTACAGTGGAGTACAGTGGAGAACAGTAGAGGTAGAGTACAGTGGAGAACAGTAGAGATAGAGTACAGTGGAGTACAGTAGAGGTAGAGTACAGTGGAGCCCAGTAGAGATAGAGTACAGTGGAGTACAGTAGAGGTAGAGTACAGTGGAGCACAGTAGAGGTAGAGTACAGTGGAGCACAGTAGAGGTAGAGTACAGTGGAGCACAGTAGAGGTAGAGTACAGTGGAATACAGTGGAGCATAGTAGCGGTAGAGTACAGTGGAGAACAGTAAAGATAGAGTACAGTGGAGTACAGTAGAGGTAGAGTACAGTGGAGCCCAGTAGAGATAGAGTACAGTGGAGTACAGTAGAGGTAGAGTACAGTGGAGCACAGTAGAGGTAGAGTACAGTGGAGTACAGTAGAGGTAGAGAACAGTACAGTACAGTAGAAGTAGAGTACAGTAGAGCACAGTAGAGGTAGAATACAGTGGAGTACAGTAGAGGTAGAGTACAGTAGAGCACAGTAGAGGTGGAGTACAGTAGAGTACAGTAGAGGTAGAGAACAGTACAGTACAGTAGAGGTAGAGTACAGTAGAGCACAGTAGAGGTAGAATACAGTGGAGTACAGTAGAGGTAGAGTACAGTGGAGTACAGTAGAGGTAGAGTACAGTGGAGCACAGTAGAGGTAGAGTACAGTGGAGTACAGTGGAGCACAGTAGAGGTGGAGTACAGTAGAGTAGAGTAGAGGTAGAGTACAGTGGAGTACAGTAGAGATAGAGTACAGTGGAGTAGAGTAGAGATAGAGTACAGTGGAGTAGAGTAGATGTAGAGTACAGTGGAGTATAGTTGAGGTAGAGTACAGTGGAGCACACTAGAGATAAAGTACAGTGGAGTACAGTAGAGGTAGAGTACAGTGGAGCACAGTAGAGGTAGAGTACAGTGGAGTATAGTTGAGGTAGACTACAGTGGAGTACAGTAGAGGTAGAGTACAGTGGAGCACAGTAGAGATAGAGTACATTAGAGCATTGTAGAGGTAGAGTACAGTGGAGCACAGTAGAGATAGAGTACAATGGAGTACAGTAGAGGAAGAGTACAGTGGAGTACAGTGGAGCACAGTAGAGGTGGAGAACAGTAGAGTATAGCAGAGGTAGAGTACAGTGGAGTACAATATAGATAGAGTACAGTGGAGTAGAGTAGTGATAGAGTACATTGGAGCATAGCAGAGGTAGAGTACAGTGGATCACAGTAGAGATAGAGTACAGTGGAGTACAGTGGAGCACAGTAGAGGTAGAGTACAGTGGAGAACAGTAGAGATAGAGTACAGTGGAGTACAGTAGAGGTAGAGTACAGTGGAGCCCAGTAGAGATAGAGTACAGTGGAGTACAGTAGAGGTAGAGTACAGTGGAGCACAGTAGAGGTAGAGTACAGTGGAGCACAGTAGAGGTAGAGTACAGTGGAGCACAGTAGAGGTAGAGTACAGTGGAGTACAGTAGAGGTAGTGTACAGTGGAGCACAGTAGAGGTAGAGTACAGTGGAGCACAGTAGAGGTAGAGTACAGTAGAGCAAAGTAGAGGTAGAGTACAGTGGGGCACAGTAGAGATAGAGTAAAGTGGAGTACAGTGGAGCACAGTAGAGGTAGAGTACAGTGGAGTACAATAAAGATAGAGTACAGTGGAGTAGAGTAGAGATAGAGTACTGTGGAGCACAGCAGAGGTAGAGTACAGTGGATCACAGTAGAGATAGAGTACAGTGGAGTACAGTGGAGCACAGTAGAGGTAGAGTACAGTGGAGAACAGTAGAGATAGAGTACAGTGGAGTACAGTAGAGGTAGAGTACAGTGGAGCACAGTAGAGATAGAGTACAGTGGAGTACAGTAGAGGTAGAGTACAGTGGAGCACAGTAGAGGTAGACTACAGTGGAGTACAGTAGAGGTAGAGTACAGTGGAGCACAGTAGAGGTAGGGTACAGTGGGGCACAGTAGAGGCAGAGTAGAGTGGGGTACAGTAGAAATAGAGTACGGTGGAGCACAGTAGAGTACAGTAGAGCACAGTAGAGGTAGAGTACAGTGGAGCACAGTAGAGATAGAGTACATTGGAGTACAGTAGAGGAAGAGTACAGTGGAGTACAGTGGAGCACAGTAGAGGTGGAGTACAGTAGAGTACAGTAGAGGTAGAGTACAGTGGAGTACAATAGAGATAGAGTACAATGGAGTAGAGTAGAGATAGAGTACAGTGGAGCACAGCAGAGGTAGAGTACAGTGGATCACAGTAGAGATAGAGTACAGCAGAGCCAAGTAGAGGTAGAGTACAGTGGAGTACAATAGAGATAGAGTACAGTGGAGCACAGTAGAGATAGAGTACAGTGGAGTACAGTAGAGGTAGAGTACAGTGGAGCACAGTAAAGGTAGAGTACAGTGGAGCACAGTAGAGGTAGAGTAGAGTGGAGCACAGTAGAGGTAGAGTACAGTGGAGTACAGTAGAGGTAGTGTACAGTGGAGCACAGTAGAGGTAGAGTACAGTGGAGTATAGTAGAGGTAGATTACAGTAGAGCACAGTAGAGATAGAGTACAGCAGAGCACAGTAGAGGTAGAGTACAGTGGAGCACAGTAGAGGTAGAGTACAGTGGAGCACAGTAGAGTAGAGTAGAGATAGAGCACAGTGGAGCACAGCAGAGGTAGAGTAGAGTGGAGTACAGTAGAGGTAGAGTACAGTGGAGTACAGTAGAGAGAGAGTACAGTGGAGCACAGTAGAGATAGAGTACAGTAGAGCCAAGTAGAGGTAGAGTACAGTGGAGTACAGTAGAGGTAGAGCACAGTGGAGCACTGTAGAGGTAGAGTACAGTGGAGTACAGTAGAGATAGAGTACATTGGAGCACAGTAGAGGTAGAGTACAGTGGAGCACAGTAGAGGTAGAGTAGAGTGGAGCACAGTAGAGGTAGAGTACAGTGGAGTACAGTAGAGGTAGTGTACAGTGGAACACAGTAGAGGTAGAGTACAGTGGAGCACAGTAGAGGTAGAGTACAGTGGAGTATAGTAGAGGTAGAGTACAGTAGAGCACAGTAGAGATAGAGTACAGCAGAGCACAGTAGAGGTAGAGTACAGTGGAGCACAGTAGAGGAAGAGTACAGTGGAGTACAGTAGAGGTAGAGTAGAGTGGAGCACATTAGAGGTGGAGTAGAGTAGAGTACAGTAGAGGTAGAGTACAGCGGAGTACAGTAGAAGTAGAGTAAAGTGGAGCACAGTAGAGGTAGAGTAGAGCGGAGTACAGTAGAGGTAGAGTACAGTGGAGTACAGTAGAGGTAGAGTACAGTGGAGTAGAGTAGAGAAAGAGTACAGTGGAGCACAGCAGAGGTAGAGTACAGTGGATCACAGTAGAGATAGAGTACAGTGGAGTACAGTGGAGCACAGTAGAAGTAGAGTACAGTGGAGCTAAGTAGAAATAGATTACAGTGGAGTACAGTAGAGATAGAGTACAGTGGAGTACAGTAGAGGTAGAGTACAGTGGAGCACAGTAGAGTAGAGTAGAGATAGAGCACAGTGGAGCAAAGCAGAGGTAGAGTAGAGTGGAGTACAGTAGAGGTAGAGTACAGTGGAGTACAGTAGAGAGAGAGTACAGTGGAGCACAGTAGAGATAGAGTACAGTAGAGCCAAGTAGAGGTAGAGTACAGTGGAGTACAGTAGAGATAGAGTACAGTGGAGCACAGTAGAGATAGAGTACAATGGAGTACAGTAGAGGAAGAGTACAGTGGAGTACAGTGGAGCACAGTAGAGGTGGAGAACAGTAGAGTATAGCAGAGGTAGAGTACAGTGGAGTACAATATAGATAGAGTACAGTGGAGTAGAGTAGTGATAGAGTACAGTGGAGCATAGCAGAGGTAGAGTACAGTGGATCACAGTAGAGATAGAGTACAGTGGAGTAGAGTAGAGATAGAGTACAGTAGAGTAGAGTAGAGGTAGAGTACAGTGGAGTACAGTAGAGATAGAGTACAGTGGAGTAGAGTAGAGATAGAGTACAGTGGAGTAGAGTAGAGATAGAGTACAGTGGAGTATAGTTGAGGTAGAGTACAGTGGAGCAAAGTAGAGGTAGAGTAGAGTGGAGTATATTTGAGGTAGACTACAGTGGAATACAGTAGATGTAGAGTACAGTAGAGCACAGTAGAGGTGAAATACAGTGGAGTACAGTAGAGGTAGAGTACAGTGGAGTACAGTAGAGATAGAGTACAGTGGAGCACAGTAGAGGTAGAGTACAGTGGAGTACAGTAGAGTTAGAGTACAGTGGAGCACAGTAGAGGTAGAGTACAGTGGAGTAAAGTGGAGCACAGTAGAGGTGGAGTACAGTAGAGTACAGTAGAGGAGGGGTACAGTGGACTACAGTAGAGATAGAGTACAGTGGAGTAGAGTAGAGATAGAGTACAGTGGAGTAGAGTAGAGATAGAGCACAGTGGAGCACAGCAGAGGTAGAGTACAGTGGAGCACAGTAGAGGTAGAGTACAGTGGAGTACAATGGAGCACAGTAGAGGTGGAGTACAGTAGAGTACAGTAGAGGTAGAGTACAGTGGAGTACAGTAGAGATAGAGTACAGTGGAGTAGAGTAGAGATAGAGTACAGTGGAGTAGAGTAGAGATAGAGCACAGTGGAGCACAGCAGAGGTAGAGTAGAGTGGAGTACAGTAGAGGTAGAGTACAGTGGAGTACAGTAGAGAGAGAGTACAGTGGAGCACAGTAGAGATAGAGTACAGTAGAGCCAAGTAGAGGTAGAGTACAGTGGAGTACAGTAGAGGTAGAGCACAGTGGAGCACTGTAGAGGTAGAGTACAGTGGAGTACAGTAGAGATAGAGTACATTGGAGCACAGTAGAGGTAGAGTACAGTGGAGCACAGTAGAGGTAGAGTAGAGTGGAGCAGAGTAGAGGTAGAGTACAGTGGAGTACAGTAGAGGTAGTGTACAGTGGAGCACAGTAGAGGTAGAGTACAGTGGAGCACAGTAGAGGTAGAGTACAGTGGAGTATAGTAGAGGTAGAGTACAGTAGAGCACAGTAGAGATAGAGTACAGCAGAGCACAGTAGAGGTAGAGTACAGTGGAGCACAGTAGAGGAAGAGTACAGTGTAGTACAGTAGAGATAGAGTACAGTGGAGTACAGTAGAGATAGAGTACAGTCGAACACAGTAGAGATAAGTGCAGTGGAGTATAGTAGAGGTAGAGTACATTGGAGTACAGTAGAGGTAGAGTGCAGTGGAGTACAGTCGAGGTAGAGTAGAGTGGAGCAAATTAGAGGTGGAGTAGAGTAGAGTACAGTAGAGGTAGAGTACAGCAGAGTACAGTAGAAGTAGAGTAAAGTGGAGCACAGTAGAGGTAGAATAGAGTGGAGTACAGTAGAGGTAGAGTACAGTGGAGTACAGTACAGGTAGAGTACAGTGGAGTTGAGTAGAGAAAGAGTACAGTGGAGCACAGCAGAGGTAGAGTACAGTGGATCACAGTAGAGATAGAGTACAGTGGAGTACAGTGGAGCACAGTAGAAGTAGAGTACAGTGGAGCACAGTAGAAATAGATTACAGTGGAGTACAGTAGAGATAGAGTACAGTGGAGTACAGTAGAGGAAGAGTACAGTGGAGTACAGTGGAGCACAGTAGAGGTGGAGTACAGTAGAGTACAGTAGAGGTAGAGTACAGTGGAGTACAATAGAGATAGAGTACAATGGAGTAGAGTAGAGATAGAGTACAGTGGAGCACAGCAGAGGTAGAGTACAGTGGATCACAGTAGAGATAGAGTACAGCAGAGCCAAGTAGAGGTAGAGTACAGTGGAGTACAATAGAGATAGAGTACAGTGGAGCACAGTAGAGATAGAGTACAGTGGAGTACAGTAGAGGTAGAGTACAGTGGAGCACAGTAAAGGTAGAGTACAGTGGAGCACAGTAGAGGTAGAGTAGAGTGGAGCACAGTAGAGGTAGAGTACAGTGGAGTACAGTAGAGGTAGTGTACAGTGGAGCACAGTAGAGGTAGAGTACAGTGGAGTATAGTAGAGGTAGATTACAGTAGAGCACAGTAGAGATAGAGTACAGCAGAGCACAGTAGAGGTAGAGTACAGTGGAGCACAGTAGAGGTAGAGTACAGTGGAGCACAGTAGAGTAGAGTAGAGATAGAGCACAGCGGAGCACAGCAGATGTAGAGTAGAGTGGAGTACAGTAGAGGTAGAGTACAGTGGAGTACAGTAGAGAGAGAGTACAGTGGAGCACAGTAGAGATAGAGTACAGTAGAGCCAAGTAGAGGTAGAGTACAGTGGAGTACAGTAGAGGTAGAGCACAGTGGAGCACTGTAGAGGTAGAGTACAGTGGAGTACAGTAGAGATAGAGTACATTGGAGCACAGTAGAGGTAGAGTACAGTGGAGCACAGTAGAGGTAGAGTAGAGTGGAGCACAGTAGAGGTAGAGTACAGTGGAGTACAGTAGAGGTAGTGTACAGTGGAACACAGTAGAGGTAGAGTACAGTGGAGCACAGTAGAGGTAGAGTACAGTGGAGTATAGTAGAGGTAGAGTACAGTAGAGCACAGTAGAGATAGAGTACAGCAGAGCACAGTAGAGGTAGAGTACAGTGGAGCACAGTAGAGGAAGAGTACAGTGGAGTACAGTAGAGGTAGAGTAGAGTGGAGCACATTAGAGGTGGAGTAGAGTAGAGTACAGTAGAGGTAGAGTACAGCGGAGTACAGTAGAAGTAGAGTAAAGTGGAGCACAGTAGAGGTAGAGTAGAGCGGAGTACAGTAGAGGTAGAGTACAGTGGAGTACAGTAGAGGTAGAGTACAGTGGAGTAGAGTAGAGAAAGAGTACAGTGGAGCACAGCAAAGGTAGAGTACAGTGGATCACAGTAGAGATAGAGTACAGTGGAGTACAGTGGAGCACAGTAGAAGTAGAGTACAGTGGAGCTAAGTAGAAATAGATTACAGTGGAGTACAGTAGAGATAGAGTACAGTGGAGTACAGTAGAGGTAGAGTACAGTGGAGCACAGTAGAGTAGAGTAGAGATAGAGCACAGTGGAGCAAAGCAGAGGTAGAGTAGAGTGGAGTACAGTAGAGGTAGAGTACAGTGGAGTACAGTAGAGAGAGAGTACAGTGGAGCACAGTAGAGATAGAGTACAGTAGAGCCAAGTAGAGGTAGAGTACAGTGGAGTACAGTAGAGATAGAGTACAGTGGAGCACAGTAGAGATAGAGTACAATGGAGTACAGTAGAGGAAGAGTACAGTTGAGTACAGTGGAGCACAGTAGAGGTGGAGAACAGTAGAGTATAGCAGAGGTAGAGTACAGTGGAGTACAATATAGATAGAGTACAGTGGAGTAGAGTAGTGATAGAGTACAGTGGAGCATAGCAGAGGTAGAGTACAGTGGATCACAGTAGAGATAGAGTACAGTGGAGTACAGTGGAGAACAGTAGAGGTAGAGTACAGTGGAGAACAGTAGAGATAGAGTACAGTGGAGTACAGTAGAGGTAGAGTACAGTGGAGCCCAGTAGAGATAGAGTACAGTGGAGTACAGTAGAGGTAGAGTACAGTGGAGCACAGTAGAGGTAGAGTACAGTGGAGCACAGTAGAGGTAGAGTAGAGTGGAGCACAGTAGAGGTAGAGTACAGTGGAGTACAGTAGAGGTAGTGTACAGTGGAGCACAGTAGAGGTAGAGTACAGTGGAGTATAGTAGAGGTAGATTACAGTAGAGCACAGTAGAGATAGAGTACAGCAGAGCACAGTAGAGGTAGAGTACAGTGGAGCACAGTAGAGGTAGAGTACAGTGGAGCACAGTAGAGTAGAGTAGAGATAGAGCACAGTGGAGCACAGCAGAGGTAGAGTAGAGTGGAGTACAGTAGAGGTAGAGTACAGTGGAGTACAGTAGAGAGAGAGTACAGTGGAGCACAGTAGAGATAGAGTACAGTAGAGCCAAGTAGAGGTAGAGTACAGTGGAGTACAGTAGAGGTAGAGCACAGTGGAGCACTGTAGAGGTAGAGTACAGTGGAGTACAGTAGAGATAGAGTACATTGGAGCACAGTAGAGGTAGAGTACAGTGGAGCACAGTAGAGGTAGAGTAGAGTGGAGCACAGTAGAGGTAGAGTACAGTGGAGTACAGTAGAGGTAGTGTACAGTGGAACACAGTAGAGGTAGAGTACAGTGGAGCACAGTAGAGGTAGAGTACAGTGGAGTATAGTAGAGGTAGAGTACAGTAGAGCACAGTAGAGATAGAGTACAGCAGAGCACAGTAGAGGTAGAGTACAGTGGAGCACAGTAGAGGAAGAGTACAGTGGAGTACAGTAGAGGTAGAGTAGAGTGGAGCACATTAGAGGTGGAGTAGAGTAGAGTACAGTAGAGGTAGAGTACAGCGGAGTACAGTAGAAGTAGAGTAAAGTGGAGCACAGTAGAGGTAGAGTAGAGCGGAGTACAGTAGAGGTAGAGTACAGTGGAGTACAGTAGAGGTAGAGTACAGTGGAGTAGAGTAGAGAAAGAGTACAGTGGAGCACAGCAGAGGTAGAGTACAGTGGATCACAGTAGAGATAGAGTACAGTGGAGTACAGTGGAGCACAGTAGAAGTAGAGTACAGTGGAGCTAAGTAGAAATAGATTACAGTGGAGTACAGTAGAGATAGAGTACAGTGGAGTACAGTAGAGGTAGAGTACAGTGGAGCACAGTAGAGTAGAGTAGAGATAGAGCACAGTGGAGCAAAGCAGAGGTAGAGTAGAGTGGAGTACAGTAGAGGTAGAGTACAGTGGAGTACAGTAGAGAGAGAGTACAGTGGAGCACAGTAGAGATAGAGTACAGTAGAGCCAAGTAGAGGTAGAGTACAGTGGAGTACAGTAGAGATAGAGTACAGTGGAGCACAGTAGAGATAGAGTACAATGGAGTACAGTAGAGGAAGAGTACAGTGGAGTACAGTGGAGCACAGTAGAGGTGGAGAACAGTAGAGTATAGCAGAGGTAGAGTACAGTGGAGTACAATATAGATAGAGTACAGTGGAGTAGAGTAGTGATAGAGTACAGTGGAGCATAGCAGAGGTAGAGTACAGTGGATCACAGTAGAGATAGAGTACAGTGGAGTAGAGTAGAGATAGAGTACAGTAGAGTAGAGTAGAGGTAGAGTACAGTGGAGTACAGTAGAGATAGAGTACAGTGGAGTAGAGTAGAGATAGAGTACAGTGGAGTAGAGTAGAGATAGAGTACAGTGGAGTATAGTTGAGGTAGAGTACAGTGGAGCAAAGTAGAGGTAGAGTAGAGTGGAGTATATTTGAGGTAGACTACAGTGGAATACAGTAGATGTAGAGTACAGTAGAGCACAGTAGAGGTGAAATACAGTGGAGTACAGTAGAGGTAGAGTACAGTGGAGTACAGTAGAGATAGAGTACAGTGGAGCACAGTAGAGGTAGAGTACAGTGGAGTACAGTAGAGTTAGAGTACAGTGGAGCACAGTAGAGGTAGAGTACAGTGGAGTAAAGTGGAGCACAGTAGAGGTGGAGTACAGTAGAGTACAGTAGAGGAGGGGTACAGTGGACTACAGTAGAGATAGAGTACAGTGGAGTAGAGTAGAGATAGAGTACAGTGGAGTAGAGTAGAGATAGAGCACAGTGGAGCACAGCAGAGGTAGAGTACAGTGGAGCACAGTAGAGGTAGAGTACAGTGGAGTACAATGGAGCACAGTAGAGGTGGAGTACAGTAGAGTACAGTAGAGGTAGAGTACAGTGGAGTACAGTAGAGATAGAGTACAGTGGAGTAGAGTAGAGATAGAGTACAGTGGAGTAGAGTAGAGATAGAGCACAGTGGAGCACAGCAGAGGTAGAGTAGAGTGGAGTACAGTAGAGGTAGAGTACAGTGGAGTACAGTAGAGAGAGAGTACAGTGGAGCACAGTAGAGATAGAGTACAGTAGAGCCAAGTAGAGGTAGAGTACAGTGGAGTACAGTAGAGGTAGAGCACAGTGGAGCACTGTAGAGGTAGAGTACAGTGGAGTACAGTAGAGATAGAGTACATTGGAGCACAGTAGAGGTAGAGTACAGTGGAGCACAGTAGAGGTAGAGTAGAGTGGAGCAGAGTAGAGGTAGAGTACAGTGGAGTACAGTAGAGGTAGTGTACAGTGGAGCACAGTAGAGGTAGAGTACAGTGGAGCACAGTAGAGGTAGAGTACAGTGGAGTATAGTAGAGGTAGAGTACAGTAGAGCACAGTAGAGATAGAGTACAGCAGAGCACAGTAGAGGTAGAGTACAGTGGAGCACAGTAGAGGAAGAGTACAGTGTAGTACAGTAGAGATAGAGTACAGTGGAGTACAGTAGAGATAGAGTACAGTCGAACACAGTAGAGATAAGTGCAGTGGAGTATAGTAGAGGTAGAGTACATTGGAGTACAGTAGAGGTAGAGTGCAGTGGAGTACAGTCGAGGTAGAGTAGAGTGGAGCAAATTAGAGGTGGAGTAGAGTAGAGTACAGTAGAGGTAGAGTACAGCAGAGTACAGTAGAAGTAGAGTAAAGTGGAGCACAGTAGAGGTAGAATAGAGTGGAGTACAGTAGAGGTAGAGTACAGTGGAGTACAGTACAGGTAGAGTACAGTGGAGTTGAGTAGAGAAAGAGTACAGTGGAGCACAGCAGAGGTAGAGTACAGTGGATCACAGTAGAGATAGAGTACAGTGGAGTACAGTGGAGCACAGTAGAAGTAGAGTACAGTGGAGCACAGTAGAAATAGATTACAGTGGAGTACAGTAGAGATAGAGTACAGTGGAGTACAGTAGAGGAAGAGTACAGTGGAGTACAGTGGAGCACAGTAGAGGTGGAGTACAGTAGAGTACAGTAGAGGTAGAGTACAGTGGAGTACAATAGAGATAGAGTACAATGGAGTAGAGTAGAGATAGAGTACAGTGGAGCACAGCAGAGGTAGAGTACAGTGGATCACAGTAGAGATAGAGTACAGCAGAGCCAAGTAGAGGTAGAGTACAGTGGAGTACAATAGAGATAGAGTACAGTGGAGCACAGTAGAGATAGAGTACAGTGGAGTACAGTAGAGGTAGAGTACAGTGGAGCACAGTAAAGGTAGAGTACAGTGGAGCACAGTAGAGGTAGAGTAGAGTGGAGCACAGTAGAGGTAGAGTACAGTGGAGTACAGTAGAGGTAGTGTACAGTGGAGCACAGTAGAGGTAGAGTACAGTGGAGTATAGTAGAGGTAGATTACAGTAGAGCACAGTAGAGATAGAGTACAGCAGAGCACAGTAGAGGTAGAGTACAGTGGAGCACAGTAGAGGTAGAGTACAGTGGAGCACAGTAGAGTAGAGTAGAGATAGAGCACAGCGGAGCACAGCAGATGTAGAGTAGAGTGGAGTACAGTAGAGGTAGAGTACAGTGGAGTACAGTAGAGAGAGAGTACAGTGGAGCACAGTAGAGATAGAGTACAGTAGAGCCAAGTAGAGGTAGAGTACAGTGGAGTACAGTAGAGGTAGAGCACAGTGGAGCACTGTAGAGGTAGAGTACAGTGGAGTACAGTAGAGATAGAGTACATTGGAGCACAGTAGAGGTAGAGTACAGTGGAGCACAGTAGAGGTAGAGTAGAGTGGAGCACAGTAGAGGTAGAGTACAGTGGAGTACAGTAGAGGTAGTGTACAGTGGAACACAGTAGAGGTAGAGTACAGTGGAGCACAGTAGAGGTAGAGTACAGTGGAGTATAGTAGAGGTAGAGTACAGTAGAGCACAGTAGAGATAGAGTACAGCAGAGCACAGTAGAGGTAGAGTACAGTGGAGCACAGTAGAGGAAGAGTACAGTGGAGTACAGTAGAGGTAGAGTAGAGTGGAGCACATTAGAGGTGGAGTAGAGTAGAGTACAGTAGAGGTAGAGTACAGCGGAGTACAGTAGAAGTAGAGTAAAGTGGAGCACAGTAGAGGTAGAGTAGAGCGGAGTACAGTAGAGGTAGAGTACAGTGGAGTACAGTAGAGGTAGAGTACAGTGGAGTAGAGTAGAGAAAGAGTACAGTGGAGCACAGCAAAGGTAGAGTACAGTGGATCACAGTAGAGATAGAGTACAGTGGAGTACAGTGGAGCACAGTAGAAGTAGAGTACAGTGGAGCTAAGTAGAAATAGATTACAGTGGAGTACAGTAGAGATAGAGTACAGTGGAGTACAGTAGAGGTAGAGTACAGTGGAGCACAGTAGAGTAGAGTAGAGATAGAGCACAGTGGAGCAAAGCAGAGGTAGAGTAGAGTGGAGTACAGTAGAGGTAGAGTACAGTGGAGTACAGTAGAGAGAGAGTACAGTGGAGCACAGTAGAGATAGAGTACAGTAGAGCCAAGTAGAGGTAGAGTACAGTGGAGTACAGTAGAGATAGAGTACAGTGGAGCACAGTAGAGATAGAGTACAATGGAGTACAGTAGAGGAAGAGTACAGTTGAGTACAGTGGAGCACAGTAGAGGTGGAGAACAGTAGAGTATAGCAGAGGTAGAGTACAGTGGAGTACAATATAGATAGAGTACAGTGGAGTAGAGTAGTGATAGAGTACAGTGGAGCATAGCAGAGGTAGAGTACAGTGGATCACAGTAGAGATAGAGTACAGTGGAGTACAGTGGAGAACAGTAGAGGTAGAGTACAGTGGAGAACAGTAGAGATAGAGTACAGTGGAGTACAGTAGAGGTAGAGTACAGTGGAGCCCAGTAGAGATAGAGTACAGTGGAGTACAGTAGAGGTAGAGTACAGTGGAGCACAGTAGAGGTAGAGTACAGTGGAGCACAGTAGAGGTAGAGTAGAGTGGAGCACAGTAGAGGTAGAGTACAGTGGAGTACAGTAGAGGTAGTGTACAGTGGAGCACAGTAGAGGTAGAGTACAGTGGAGTATAGTAGAGGTAGATTACAGTAGAGCACAGTAGAGATAGAGTACAGCAGAGCACAGTAGAGGTAGAGTACAGTGGAGCACAGTAGAGGTAGAGTACAGTGGAGCACAGTAGAGTAGAGTAGAGATAGAGCACAGTGGAGCACAGCAGAGGTAGAGTAGAGTGGAGTACAGTAGAGGTAGAGTACAGTGGAGTACAGTAGAGAGAGAGTACAGTGGAGCACAGTAGAGATAGAGTACAGTAGAGCCAAGTAGAGGTAGAGTACAGTGGAGTACAGTAGAGGTAGAGCACAGTGGAGCACTGTAGAGGTAGAGTACAGTGGAGTACAGTAGAGATAGAGTACATTGGAGCACAGTAGAGGTAGAGTACAGTGGAGCACAGTAGAGGTAGAGTAGAGTGGAGCACAGTAGAGGTAGAGTACAGTGGAGTACAGTAGAGGTAGTGTACAGTGGAACACAGTAGAGGTAGAGTACAGTGGAGCACAGTAGAGGTAGAGTACAGTGGAGTATAGTAGAGGTAGAGTACAGTAGAGCACAGTAGAGATAGAGTACAGCAGAGCACAGTAGAGGTAGAGTACAGTGGAGCACAGTAGAGGAAGAGTACAGTGGAGTACAGTAGAGGTAGAGTAGAGTGGAGCACATTAGAGGTGGAGTAGAGTAGAGTACAGTAGAGGTAGAGTACAGCGGAGTACAGTAGAAGTAGAGTAAAGTGGAGCACAGTAGAGGTAGAGTAGAGCGGAGTACAGTAGAGGTAGAGTACAGTGGAGTACAGTAGAGGTAGAGTACAGTGGAGTAGAGTAGAGAAAGAGTACAGTGGAGCACAGCAGAGGTAGAGTACAGTGGATCACAGTAGAGATAGAGTACAGTGGAGTACAGTGGAGCACAGTAGAAGTAGAGTACAGTGGAGCTAAGTAGAAATAGATTACAGTGGAGTACAGTAGAGATAGAGTACAGTGGAGTACAGTAGAGGTAGAGTACAGTGGAGCACAGTAGAGTAGAGTAGAGATAGAGCACAGTGGAGCAAAGCAGAGGTAGAGTAGAGTGGAGTACAGTAGAGGTAGAGTACAGTGGAGTACAGTAGAGAGAGAGTACAGTGGAGCACAGTAGAGATAGAGTACAGTAGAGCCAAGTAGAGGTAGAGTACAGTGGAGTACAGTAGAGATAGAGTACAGTGGAGCACAGTAGAGATAGAGTACAATGGAGTACAGTAGAGGAAGAGTACAGTGGAGTACAGTGGAGCACAGTAGAGGTGGAGAACAGTAGAGTATAGCAGAGGTAGAGTACAGTGGAGTACAATATAGATAGAGTACAGTGGAGTAGAGTAGTGATAGAGTACAGTGGAGCATAGCAGAGGTAGAGTACAGTGGATCACAGTAGAGATAGAGTACAGTGGAGTAGAGTAGAGATAGAGTACAGTAGAGTAGAGTAGAGGTAGAGTACAGTGGAGTACAGTAGAGATAGAGTACAGTGGAGTAGAGTAGAGATAGAGTACAGTGGAGTAGAGTAGAGATAGAGTACAGTGGAGTATAGTTGAGGTAGAGTACAGTGGAGCAAAGTAGAGGTAGAGTAGAGTGGAGTATATTTGAGGTAGACTACAGTGGAATACAGTAGATGTAGAGTACAGTAGAGCACAGTAGAGGTGAAATACAGTGGAGTACAGTAGAGGTAGAGTACAGTGGAGTACAGTAGAGATAGAGTACAGTGGAGCACAGTAGAGGTAGAGTACAGTGGAGTACAGTAGAGTTAGAGTACAGTGGAGCACAGTAGAGGTAGAGTACAGTGGAGTAAAGTGGAGCACAGTAGAGGTGGAGTACAGTAGAGTACAGTAGAGGAGGGGTACAGTGGACTACAGTAGAGATAGAGTACAGTGGAGTAGAGTAGAGATAGAGTACAGTGGAGTAGAGTAGAGATAGAGCACAGTGGAGCACAGCAGAGGTAGAGTACAGTGGAGCACAGTAGAGGTAGAGTACAGTGGAGTACAATGGAGCACAGTAGAGGTGGAGTACAGTAGAGTACAGTAGAGGTAGAGTACAGTGGAGTACAGTAGAGATAGAGTACAGTGGAGTAGAGTAGAGATAGAGTACAGTGGAGTAGAGTAGAGATAGAGCACAGTGGAGCACAGCAGAGGTAGAGTAGAGTGGAGTACAGTAGAGGTAGAGTACAGTGGAGTACAGTAGAGAGAGAGTACAGTGGAGCACAGTAGAGATAGAGTACAGTAGAGCCAAGTAGAGGTAGAGTACAGTGGAGTACAGTAGAGGTAGAGCACAGTGGAGCACTGTAGAGGTAGAGTACAGTGGAGTACAGTAGAGATAGAGTACATTGGAGCACAGTAGAGGTAGAGTACAGTGGAGCACAGTAGAGGTAGAGTAGAGTGGAGCAGAGTAGAGGTAGAGTACAGTGGAGTACAGTAGAGGTAGTGTACAGTGGAGCACAGTAGAGGTAGAGTACAGTGGAGCACAGTAGAGGTAGAGTACAGTGGAGTATAGTAGAGGTAGAGTACAGTAGAGCACAGTAGAGATAGAGTACAGCAGAGCACAGTAGAGGTAGAGTACAGTGGAGCACAGTAGAGGAAGAGTACAGTGTAGTACAGTAGAGATAGAGTACAGTGGAGTACAGTAGAGATAGAGTACAGTCGAACACAGTAGAGATAAGTGCAGTGGAGTATAGTAGAGGTAGAGTACATTGGAGTACAGTAGAGGTAGAGTGCAGTGGAGTACAGTCGAGGTAGAGTAGAGTGGAGCAAATTAGAGGTGGAGTAGAGTAGAGTACAGTAGAGGTAGAGTACAGCAGAGTACAGTAGAAGTAGAGTAAAGTGGAGCACAGTAGAGGTAGAATAGAGTGGAGTACAGTAGAGGTAGAGTACAGTGGAGTACAGTACAGGTAGAGTACAGTGGAGTTGAGTAGAGAAAGAGTACAGTGGAGCACAGCAGAGGTAGAGTACAGTGGATCACAGTAGAGATAGAGTACAGTGGAGTACAGTGGAGCACAGTAGAAGTAGAGTACAGTGGAGCACAGTAGAAATAGATTACAGTGGAGTACAGTAGAGATAGAGTACAGTGGAGTACAGTAGAGGAAGAGTACAGTGGAGTACAGTGGAGCACAGTAGAGGTGGAGTACAGTAGAGTACAGTAGAGGTAGAGTACAGTGGAGTACAATAGAGATAGAGTACAATGGAGTAGAGTAGAGATAGAGTACAGTGGAGCACAGCAGAGGTAGAGTACAGTGGATCACAGTAGAGATAGAGTACAGCAGAGCCAAGTAGAGGTAGAGTACAGTGGAGTACAATAGAGATAGAGTACAGTGGAGCACAGTAGAGATAGAGTACAGTGGAGTACAGTAGAGGTAGAGTACAGTGGAGCACAGTAAAGGTAGAGTACAGTGGAGCACAGTAGAGGTAGAGTAGAGTGGAGCACAGTAGAGGTAGAGTACAGTGGAGTACAGTAGAGGTAGTGTACAGTGGAGCACAGTAGAGGTAGAGTACAGTGGAGTATAGTAGAGGTAGATTACAGTAGAGCACAGTAGAGATAGAGTACAGCAGAGCACAGTAGAGGTAGAGTACAGTGGAGCACAGTAGAGGTAGAGTACAGTGGAGCACAGTAGAGTAGAGTAGAGATAGAGCACAGCGGAGCACAGCAGATGTAGAGTAGAGTGGAGTACAGTAGAGGTAGAGTACAGTGGAGTACAGTAGAGAGAGAGTACAGTGGAGCACAGTAGAGATAGAGTACAGTAGAGCCAAGTAGAGGTAGAGTACAGTGGAGTACAGTAGAGGTAGAGCACAGTGGAGCACTGTAGAGGTAGAGTACAGTGGAGTACAGTAGAGATAGAGTACATTGGAGCACAGTAGAGGTAGAGTACAGTGGAGCACAGTAGAGGTAGAGTAGAGTGGAGCACAGTAGAGGTAGAGTACAGTGGAGTACAGTAGAGGTAGTGTACAGTGGAACACAGTAGAGGTAGAGTACAGTGGAGCACAGTAGAGGTAGAGTACAGTGGAGTATAGTAGAGGTAGAGTACAGTAGAGCACAGTAGAGATAGAGTACAGCAGAGCACAGTAGAGGTAGAGTACAGTGGAGCACAGTAGAGGAAGAGTACAGTGGAGTACAGTAGAGGTAGAGTAGAGTGGAGCACATTAGAGGTGGAGTAGAGTAGAGTACAGTAGAGGTAGAGTACAGCGGAGTACAGTAGAAGTAGAGTAAAGTGGAGCACAGTAGAGGTAGAGTAGAGCGGAGTACAGTAGAGGTAGAGTACAGTGGAGTACAGTAGAGGTAGAGTACAGTGGAGTAGAGTAGAGAAAGAGTACAGTGGAGCACAGCAAAGGTAGAGTACAGTGGATCACAGTAGAGATAGAGTACAGTGGAGTACAGTGGAGCACAGTAGAAGTAGAGTACAGTGGAGCTAAGTAGAAATAGATTACAGTGGAGTACAGTAGAGATAGAGTACAGTGGAGTACAGTAGAGGTAGAGTACAGTGGAGCACAGTAGAGTAGAGTAGAGATAGAGCACAGTGGAGCAAAGCAGAGGTAGAGTAGAGTGGAGTACAGTAGAGGTAGAGTACAGTGGAGTACAGTAGAGAGAGAGTACAGTGGAGCACAGTAGAGATAGAGTACAGTAGAGCCAAGTAGAGGTAGAGTACAGTGGAGTACAGTAGAGATAGAGTACAGTGGAGCACAGTAGAGATAGAGTACAATGGAGTACAGTAGAGGAAGAGTACAGTTGAGTACAGTGGAGCACAGTAGAGGTGGAGAACAGTAGAGTATAGCAGAGGTAGAGTACAGTGGAGTACAATATAGATAGAGTACAGTGGAGTAGAGTAGTGATAGAGTACAGTGGAGCATAGCAGAGGTAGAGTACAGTGGATCACAGTAGAGATAGAGTACAGTGGAGTACAGTGGAGAACAGTAGAGGTAGAGTACAGTGGAGAACAGTAGAGATAGAGTACAGTGGAGTACAGTAGAGGTAGAGTACAGTGGAGCCCAGTAGAGATAGAGTACAGTGGAGTACAGTAGAGGTAGAGTACAGTGGAGCACAGTAGAGGTAGAGTACAGTGGAGCACAGTAGAGGTAGAGTACAGTGGAGCACAGTAGAGGTAGAGTACAGTGGAATACAGTGGAGCATAGTAGCGGTAGAGTACAGTGGAGAACAGTAAAGATAGAGTACAGTGGAGTACAGTAGAGGTAGAGTACAGTGGAGCCCAGTAGAGATAGAGTACAGTGGAGTACAGTAGAGGTAGAGTACAGTGGAGCACAGTAGAGGTAGAGTACAGTGGAGTACAGTAGAGGTAGAGAACAGTACAGTACAGTAGAGGTAGAGTACAGTAGAGCACAGTAGAGGTAGAATACAGTGGAGTACAGTAGAGGTAGAGTACAGTAGAGCACAGTAGAGGTGGAGTACAGTAGAGTACAGTAGAGGTAGAGAACAGTACAGTACAGTAGAGGTAGAGTACAGTAGAGCACAGTAGAGGTAGAATACAGTGGAGTACAGTAGAGGTAGAGTACAGTGGAGTACAGTAGAGGTAGAGTACAGTGGAGCACAGTAGAGGTAGAGTACAGTGGAGTACAGTGGAGCACAGTAGAGGTGGAGTACAGTAGAGTAGAGTAGAGGTAGAGTACAGTGGAGTACAGTAGAGATAGAGTACAGTGGAGTAGAGTAGAGATAGAGTACAGTGGAGTAGAGTAGATGTAGAGTACAGTGGAGTATAGTTGAGGTAGAGTACAGTGGAGCACACTAGAGATAAAGTACAGTGGAGTACAGTAGAGGTAGAGTACAGTGGAGCACAGTAGAGGTAGAGTACAGTGGAGTATAGTTGAGGTAGACTACAGTGGAGTACAGTAGAGGTAGAGTACAGTGGAGCACAGTAGAGATAGAGTACATTAGAGCATTGTAGAGGTAGAGTACAGTGGAGCACAGTAGAGATAGAGTACAATGGAGTACAGTAGAGGAAGAGTACAGTGGAGTACAGTGGAGCACAGTAGAGGTGGAGAACAGTAGAGTATAGCAGAGGTAGAGTACAGTGGAGTACAATATAGATAGAGTACAGTGGAGTAGAGTAGTGATAGAGTACATTGGAGCATAGCAGAGGTAGAGTACAGTGGATCACAGTAGAGATAGAGTACAGTGGAGTACAGTGGAGCACAGTAGAGGTAGAGTACAGTGGAGAACAGTAGAGATAGAGTACAGTGGAGTACAGTAGAGGTAGAGTACAGTGGAGCCCAGTAGAGATAGAGTACAGTGGAGTACAGTAGAGGTAGAGTACAGTGGAGCACAGTAGAGGTAGAGTACAGTGGAGCACAGTAGAGGTAGAGTACAGTGGAGCACAGTAGAGGTAGAGTACAGTGGAGTACAGTAGAGGTAGTGTACAGTGGAGCACAGTAGAGGTAGAGTACAGTGGAGCACAGTAGAGGTAGAGTACAGTAGAGCAAAGTAGAGGTAGAGTACAGTGGAGCACAGTAGAGATAGAGTACAGTGGAGTACAGTGGAGCACAGTAGAGGTAGAGTACAGTGGAGTACAATAAAGATAGAGTACAGTGGAGTAGAGTAGAGATAGAGTACTGTGGAGCACAGCAGAGGTAGAGTACAGTGGATCACAGTAGAGATAGAGTACAGTGGAGTACAGTGGAGCACAGTAGAGGTAGAGTACAGTGGAGAACAGTAGAGATAGAGTACAGTGGAGTACAGTAGAGGTAGAGTACAGTGGAGCACAGTAGAGATAGAGTACAGTGGAGTACAGTAGAGGTAGAGTACAGTGGAGCACAGTAGAGGTAGACTACAGTGGAGTACAGTAGAGGTAGAGTACAGTGGAGCACAGTAGAGGTAGGGTACAGTGGGGCACAGTAGAGGCAGAGTAGAGTGGGGTACAGTAGAAATAGAGTACGGTGGAGCACAGTAGAGTACAGTAGAGCACAGTAGAGGTAGAGTACAGTGGAGCACAGTAGAGATAGAGTACATTGGAGTACAGTAGAGGAAGAGTACAGTGGAGTACAGTGGAGCACAGTAGAGGTGGAGTACAGTAGAGTACAGTAGAGGTAGAGTACAGTGGAGTACAATAGAGATAGAGTACAATGGAGTAGAGTAGAGATAGAGTACAGTGGAGCACAGCAGAGGTAGAGTACAGTGGATCACAGTAGAGATAGATTACAGCAGAGCCAAGTAGAGGTAGAGTACAGTGGAGTACAATAGAGATAGAGTACAGTGGAGCACAGTAGAGATAGAGTACAGTGGAGTACAGTAGAGGTAGAGTACAGTGGAGCACAGTAAAGGTAGAGTACAGTGGAGCACAGTAGAGGTAGAGTAGAGTGGAGCACAGTAGAGGTAGAGTACAGTGGAGTACAGTAGAGGTAGTGTACAGTGGAGCACAGTAGAGGTAGAGTACAGTGGAGTATAGTAGAGGTAGATTACAGTAGAGCACAGTAGAGATAGAGTACAGCAGAGCACAGTAGAGGTAGAGTACAGTGGAGCACAGTAGAGGTAGAGTACAGTGGAGCACAGTAGAGTAGAGTAGAGATAGAGCACAGTGGAGCACAGCAGAGGTAGAGTAGAGTGGAGTACAGTAGAGGTAGAGTACAGTGGAGTACAGTAGAGAGAGAGTACAGTGGAGCACAGTAGAGATAGAGTACAGTAGAGCCAAGTAGAGGTAGAGTACAGTGGAGTACAGTAGAGGTAGAGCACAGTGGAGCACTGTAGAGGTAGAGTACAGTGGAGTACAGTAGAGATAGAGTACATTGGAGCACAGTAGAGGTAGAGTACAGTGGAGCACAGTAGAGGTAGAGTAGAGTGGAGCACAGTAGAGGTAGAGTACAGTGGAGTACAGTAGAGGTAGTGTACAGTGGAACACAGTAGAGGTAGAGTACAGTGGAGCACAGTAGAGGTAGAGTACAGTGGAGTATAGTAGAGGTAGAGTACAGTAGAGCACAGTAGAGATAGAGTACAGCAGAGCACAGTAGAGGTAGAGTACAGTGGAGCACAGTAGAGGAAGAGTACAGTGGAGTACAGTAGAGGTAGAGTAGAGTGGAGCACATTAGAGGTGGAGTAGAGTAGAGTACAGTAGAGGTAGAGTACAGCGGAGTACAGTAGAAGTAGAGTAAAGTGGAGCACAGTAGAGGTAGAGTAGAGCGGAGTACAGTAGAGGTAGAGTACAGTGGAGTACAGTAGAGGTAGAGTACAGTGGAGTAGAGTAGAGAAAGAGTACAGTGGAGCACAGCAGAGGTAGAGTACAGTGGATCACAGTAGAGATAGAGTACAGTGGAGTACAGTGGAGCACAGTAGAAGTAGAGTACAGTGGAGCTAAGTAGAAATAGATTACAGTGGAGTACAGTAGAGATAGAGTACAGTGGAGTACAGTAGAGGTAGAGTACAGTGGAGCACAGTAGAGTAGAGTAGAGATAGAGCACAGTGGAGCAAAGCAGAGGTAGAGTACAGTGGAGTATAGTTGAGGTAGAGTACAGTGGAGCAAAGTAGAGGTAGAGTAGAGTGGAGTATATTTGAGGCAGACTACAGTGGAATACAGTAGATGTAGAGTACAGTAGAGCACAGTAGAGGTGAAATACAGTGGAGTACAGTAGAGGTAGAGTACAGTGGAGTACAGTAGAGATAGAGTACAGTGGAGCACAGTAGAGGTAGAGTACAGTGGAGTACAGTAGAGTTAGAGTACAGTGGAGCACAGTAGAGGTAGAGTACAGTGGAGTAAAGTGGAGCACAGTAGAGGTGGAGTACAGTAGAGTACAGTAGAGGAGGGGTACAGTGGACTACAGTAGAGATAGAGTACAGTGGAGTAGAGTAGAGATAGAGTACAGTGGAGTAGAGTAGAGATAGAGCACAGTGGAGCACAGCAGAGGTAGAGTACAGTGGAGCACAGTAGAGGTAGAGTACAGTGGAGTACAATGGAGCACAGTAGAGGTGGAGTACAGTAGAGTACAGTAGAGGTAGAGTACAGTGGAGTACAGTAGAGATAGAGTACAGTGGAGTAGAGTAGAGATAGAGTACAGTGGAGTAGAGTAGAGATAGAGCACAGTGGAGCACAGCAGAGGTAGAGTAGAGTGGAGTACAGTAGAGGTAGAGTACAGTGGAGTACAGTAGAGAGAGAGTACAGTGGAGCACAGTAGAGATAGAGTACAGTAGAGCCAAGTAGAGGTAGAGTACAGTGGAGTACAGTAGAGGTAGAGCACAGTGGAGCACTGTAGAGGTAGAGTACAGTGGAGTACAGTAGAGATAGAGTACATTGGAGCACAGTAGAGGTAGAGTACAGTGGAGCACAGTAGAGGTAGAGTAGAGTGGAGCAGAGTAGAGGTAGAGTACAGTGGAGTACAGTAGAGGTAGTGTACAGTGGAGCACAGTAGAGGTAGAGTACAGTGGAGCACAGTAGAGGTAGAGTACAGTGGAGTATAGTAGAGGTAGAGTACAGTAGAGCACAGTAGAGATAGAGTAAAGCAGAGCACAGTAGAGGTAGAGTACAGTGGAGCACAGTAGAGGAAGAGTACAGTGTAGTACAGTAGAGATAGAGTACAGTGGAGTACAGTAGAGATAGAGTACAGTCGAACACAGTAGAGATAAGTGCAGTGGAGTATAGTAGAGGTAGAGTACATTGGAGTACAGTAGAGGTAGAGTGCAGTGGAGTACAGTAGAGTCAAGTCAAGTCAAGTCATCTTCATTTATATAGCGCTTTTAACAATGGATTGTTTCAAAGCAGCTTTACAGAGATAAACATATAATTTAAGGTAACAGATTGTTTTGGCATTATAGAGGTAGAGTAGAGTGGAGCAAATTAGAGGTGGAGTAGAGTAGAGTACAGTAGAGGTAGAGTACAGCAGAGTACAGTAGAAGTAGAGTAAAGTGGAGCACAGTAGAGGTAGAATAGAGTGGAGTACAGTAGAGGTAGAGTACAGTGGAGTACAGTACAGGTAGAGTACAGTGGAGTAGAGTAGAGAAAGAGTACAGTGGAGCACAGCAGAGGTAGAGTACAGTGGATCACAGTAGAGATAGAGTACAGTGGAGTACAGTGGAGCACAGTAGAAGTAGAGTACAGTGGAGCACAGTAGAAATAGATTACAGTGGAGTACAGTAGAGATAGAGTACAGTGGAGTACAGTAGATGTAGAGTACAGTGGAGCACAGTAGAGTAGAGTAGAGATAGAGCACAGTGGAGCAAAGCAGAGGTAGAGTACAGTGGAGTATAGTTGAGGTAGAGTACAGTGGAGCAAAGTAGAGGTAGAGTAGAGTGGAGTATATTTGAGGCAGACTACAGTGGAATACAGTAGATGTAGAGTACAGTAGAGCACAGTAGAGGTGAAATACAGTGGAGTACAGTAGAGGTAGAGTACAGTGGAGTACAGTAGAGATAGAGTACAGTGGAGCACAGTAGAGGTAGAGTACAGTGGAGTACAGTAGAGTTAGAGTACAGTGGAGCACAGTAGAGGTAGAGTACAGTGGAGTAAAGTGGAGCACAGTAGAGGTGGAGTACAGTAGAGTACAGTAGAGGAGGGGTACAGTGGACTACAGTAGAGATAGAGTACAGTGGAGTAGAGTAGAGATAGAGTACAGTGGAGTAGAGTAGCGATAGAGCACAGTGGAGCACAGCAGAGGTAGAGTACAGTGGAGCACAGTAGTGGTAGAGTACAGTGGAGTACAATGGAGCACAGTAGAGGTGGAGTACAGTAGAGTACAGTAGAGGTAGAGTACAGTGGAGTACAGTAGAGATAGAGTACAGTGGAGTAGAGTAGAGATAGAGTACAGTGGAGTAGAGTAGAGATAGAGCACAGTGGAGCACAGCAGAGGTAGAGTAGAGTGGAGTACAGTAGAGGTAGAGTACAGTGGAGTACAGTAGAGAGAGAGTACAGTGGAGCACAGTAGAGATAGAGTACAGTAGAGCCAAGTAGAGGTAGAGTACAGTGGAGTACAGTAGAGGTAGAGCACAGTGGAGCACTGTAGAGGTAGAGTACAGTGGAGTACAGTAGAGATAGAGTACATTGGAGCACAGTAGAGGTAGAGTACAGTGGAGCACAGTAGAGGTAGAGTAGAGTGGAGCAGAGTAGAGGTAGAGTACAGTGGAGTACAGTAGAGGTAGTGTACAGTGGAGCACAGTAGAGGTAGAGTACAGTGGAGCACAGTAGAGGTAGAGTACAGTGGAGTATAGTAGAGGTAGAGTACAGTAGAGCACAGTAGAGATAGAGTACAGCAGAGCACAGTAGAGGTAGAGTACAGTGGAGCACAGTAGAGGAAGAGTACAGTGTAGTACAGTAGAGATAGAGTACAGTGGAGTACAGTAGAGATAGAGTACAGTCGAACACAGTAGAGATAAGTGCAGTGGAGTATAGTAGAGGTAGAGTACATTGGAGTACAGTAGAGGTAGAGTGCAGTGGAGTACAGTAGAGGTAGAGTAGAGTGGAGCAAATTAGAGGTGGAGTAGAGTAGAGTACAGTACAGGTAGAGTACAGCAGAGTACAGTAGAAGTAGAGTAAAGTGGAGCACAGTAGAGGTAGAATAGAGTGGAGTACAGTAGAGGTAGAGTACAGTGGAGTACAGTACAGGTAGAGTACAGTGGAGTAGAGTAGAGAAAGAGTACAGTGGAGCACAGCAGAGGTAGAGTACAGTGGATCACAGTAGAGATAGAGTACAGTGGAGTACAGTGGAGCACAGTAGAAGTAGAGTACAGTGGAGCACAGTAGAAATAGATTACAGTGGAGTACAGTAGAGATAGAGTACAGTGGAGTACAGTAGATGTAGAGTACAGTGGAGCACAGTAGAGTAGAGTAGAGATAGAGCACAGTGGAACATAGCAGAGGTAGAGTAGAGTGGAGTACAGTAGAGGTAGAGTACAGTGGAGTACAGTAGAGAGAGAGTACAGTGGAGCACAGTAGAGATAGAGTACAGTAGAGCCAAGTAGAGGTAGAGTACAGTGGAGTACAATAGAGATAGAGTACAGTGGAGCACAGTAGAGATAGAGTACAGTGGAGTACAGTAGAGGTAGAGTACAGTGGAGCACAGTAGAGGTAGAGTACAGTGGAGCACAGTAGAGGTAGAGTAGAGTGGAGCACAGTAGAGGTAGAGTACAGTGGAGCACAGTAGAGATAGAGTACAGCAGAGCACAGTAGAGGTAGAGTACAGTGGAGCACAGTAGAGGTAGAGTACAGTGGAGCACAGTAGAGTAGAGTAGAGATAGAGCACAGTGGAGCACAGCAGAGGTAGAGTAGAGTGGAGTACAGTAGAGGTAGAGTACAGTGGAGTACAGTAGAGAGAGAGTACAGTGGAGCACAGTAGAGATAGAGTACAGTAGAGCCAAGTAGAGGTAGAGTACAGTGGAGTACAGTAGAGGTAGAGCACAGTGGAGCACTGTAGAGGTAGAGTACAGTGGAGTACAGTAGAGATAGAGTACATTGGAGCACAGTAGAGGTAGAGTACAGTGGAGTACAGTAGAGGTAGTGTACAGTGGAGCACAGTAGAGGTAGAGTACAGTGGAGCACAGTAGAGTTAGAGTACAGTGGAGTATAGTAGAGGTAGAGTACAGTAGAGCACAGTAGAGATAGAGTACAGCAGAGCACAGTAGAGGTAGAGTACAGTGGAGCACAGTAGAGGAAGAGTACAGTGGAGTACAGTAGAGGTAGAGTAGAGTGGAGCACATTAGAGGTGGAGTAGAGTAGAGTACAGTAGAGGTAGAGTACAGCGGAGTACAGTAGAAGTAGAGTAAAGTGGAGCACAGTAGAGGTAGAGTAGAGCGGAGTACAGTAGAGGTAGAGTACAGTGGAGTACAGTAGAGGTAGAGTACAGTGGAGTAGAGTAGAGAAAGAGTACAGTGGAGCACAGCAGAGGTAGAGTACAGTGGATCACAGTAGAGATAGAGTACAGTGGAGTACAGTGGAGCACAGTAGAAGTAGAGTACAGTGGAGCAAAGTAGAAATAGATTACAGTGGAGTACAGTAGAGATAGAGTACAGTGGAGTACAGTAGAGGTAGAGTACAGTGGAGCACAGTAGAGTAGAGTAGAGATAGAGCACAGTGGAGCACAGCAGAGGTAGAGTAGAGTGGAGTACAGTAGAGGTAGAGTACAGTTGAGTACAGTAGAGAGAGAGTACAGTGGAGCACAGTAGAGATAGAGTACAGTAGAGCCAAGTAGAGGTAGAGTACAGTGGAGTACAGTAGAGATAGAGTACAGTGGAGCACAGTAGAGATAGAGTACAGTGGAGTACAATAGAGGTAGAGTACAGTGGAGCACAGTAGAGGTAGAGTACAGTGGAGCACAGTAGAGGTAGAGTAGAGTGGAGCACAGTAGAGGTAGAGTACAGTGGAGTACAGTAGAGGTAGTGTACAGTGGAGCACAGTAGAGGTTGAGTACAGTGGAGTATAGTAGAGGTAGAGTACAGTAGAGCACAGCAGAGGTAGAGTAGAGTGGAGTACAGTAGAGGTAGAGCACAGTAGAGTAGAGTAGAGGAAGAGTACAGTGGAGTACAGTGGAGCAGAGTAGAGGTGGAGTACAGTAGAGTACAGTAGAGGTAGAATACAGTGGAGTACAATAGAGATAGAGTACATTGGAGTAGAGTAGAGATAGAGTACAGTGGAGCACAGCAGAGGTAGAGTACAGTGGATCACAGTAGAGATAGAGTACAGTGGAATACAGTGGAGCATAGTAGCGGTAGAGTACAGTGGAGAACAGTAAAGATAGAGTACAGTGGAGTACAGTAGAGGTAGAGTACAGTGGAGCCCAGTAGAGATAGAGTACAGTGGAGTACAGTAGAGGTAGAGTACAGTGGAGCACAGTAGAGGTAGAGTACAGTGGAGTACAGTAGAGGTAGAGAACAGTACAGTACAGTAGAGGTAGAGTACAGTAGAGCACAGTAGAGGTAGAATACAGTGGAGTACAGTAGAGGTAGAGTACAGTAGAGCACAGTAGAGGTGGAGTACAGTAGAGTACAGTAGAGGTAGAGAACAGTACAGTACAGTAGAGGTAGAGTACAGTAGAGCACAGTAGAGGTAGAATGCAGTGGAGTACAGTAGAGGTAGAGTACAGTGGAGTACAGTAGAGGTAGAGTACAGTGGAGCACAGTAGAGGTAGAGTACAGTGGAGTACAGTGGAGCACAGTAGAGGTGGAGTACAGTAGAGTAGAGTAGAGGTAGAGTACAGTGGAGTACAGTAGAGATAGAGTACAGTGGAGTAGAGTAGAGATAGAGTACAGTGGAGTAGAGTAGATATAGAGTACAGTGGAGTATAGTTGAGGTAGAGTACAGTGGAGCACACTAGAGATAAAGTACAGTGGAGTACAGTAGAGGTAGAGTACAGTGGAGCACAGTAGAGGTAGAGTACAGTGGAGTATAGTTGAGGTAGACTACAGTGGAGTACAGTAGAGGTAGAGTACAGTGGAGCACAGTAGAGATAGAGTACATTAGAGCATTGTAGAGGTAGAGTACAGTGGAGCACAGTAGAGATAGAGTACAATGGAGTAAAGTAGAGGAAGAGTACAGTGGAGTACAGTGGAGCACAGTAGAGGTGGAGAACAGTAGAGTATAGCAGAGGTAGAGTACAGTGGAGTACAATATAGATAGAGTACAGTGGAGTAGAGTAGTGATAGAGTACATTGGAGCATAGCAGAGGTAGAGTACAGTGGATCACAGTAGAGATAGAGTACAGTGGAGTACAGTGGAGCACAGTAGAGGTAGAGTACAGTGGAGAACAGTAGAGATAGAGTACAGTGGAGTACAGTAGAGGTAGAGTACAGTGGAGCCCAGTAGAGATAGAGTACAGTGGAGTACAGTAGAGGTAGAGTACAGTGGAGCACAGTAGAGGTAGAGTACAGTGGAGCACAGTAGAGGTAGAGTACAGTGGAGCACAGTAGAGGTAGAGTACAGTGGAGTACAGTAGAGGTAGTGTACAGTGGAGCACAGTAGAGGTAGAGTACAGTGGAGCACAGTAGAGGTAGAGTACAGTAGAGCAAAGTAGAGGTAGAGTACAGTGGAGCACAGTAGAGATAGAGTACAGTGGAGTACAGTGGAGCACAGTAGAGGTAGAGTACAGTGGAGTACAATAAAGATAGAGTACAGTGGAGTAGAGTAGAGATAGAGTACTGTGGAGCACAGCAGAGGTAGAGTACAGTGGATCACAGTAGAGATAGAGTACAGTGGAGTACAGTGGAGCACAGTAGAGGTAGAGTACAGTGGAGAACAGTAGAGATAGAGTACAGTGGAGTACAGTAGAGGTAGAGTACAGTGGAGCACAGTAGAGATAGAGTACAGTGGAGTACAGTAGAGGTAGAGTACAGTGGAGCACAGTAGAGGTAGACTACAGTGGAGTACAGTAGAGGTAGAGTACAGTGGAGCACAGTAGAGGTAGGGTACAGTGGGGCACAGTAGAGGCAGAGTAGAGTGGGGTACAGTAGAAATAGAGTACGGTGGAGCACAGTAGAGTACAGTAGAGCACAGTAGAGGTAGAGTACAGTGGAGCACAGTAGAGATAGAGTACATTGGAGTACAGTAGAGGAAGAGTACAGTGGAGTACAGTGGAGCACAGTAGAGGTGGAGTACAGTAGAGTACAGTAGAGGTAGAGTACAGTGGAGTACAATAGAGATAGAGTACAATGGAGTAGAGTAGAGATAGAGTACAGTGGAGCACAGCAGAGGTAGAGTACAGTGGATCACAGTAGAGATAGAGTACAGCAGAGCCAAGTAGAGGTAGAGTACAGTGGAGTACAATAGAGATAGAGTACAGTGGAGCACAGTAGAGATAGAGTACAGTGGAGTACAGTAGAGGTAGAGTACAGTGGAGCACAGTAAAGGTAGAGTACAGTGGAGCACAGTAGAGGTAGAGTAGAGTGGAGCACACTAGAGGTAGAGTACAGTGGAGTACAGTAGAGGTAGTGTACAGTGGAGCACAGTAGAGGTAGAGTACAGTGGAGTATAGTAGAGGTAGATTACAGTAGAGCACAGTAGAGATAGAGTACAGCAGAGCACAGTAGAGGTAGAGTACAGTGGAGCACAGTAGAGGTAGAGTACAGTGGAGCACAGTAGAGTAGAGTAGAGATAGAGCACAGTGGAGCACAGCAGAGGTAGAGTAGAGTGGAGTACAGTAGAGGTAGAGTACAGTGGAGTACAGTAGAGAGAGAGTACAGTGGAGCACAGTAGAGATAGAGTACAGTAGAGCCAAGTAGAGGTAGAGTACAGTGGAGTACAGTAGAGGTAGAGCACAGTGGAGCACTGTAGAGGTAGAGTACAGTGGAGTACAGTAGAGATAGAGTACATTGGAGCACAGTAGAGGTAGAGTACAGTGGAGCACAGTAGAGGTAGAGTAGAGTGGAGCACAGTAGAGGTAGAATACAGTGGAGTACAGTAGAGGTAGTGTACAGTGGAACACAGTAGAGGTAGAGTACAGTGGAGCACAGTAGAGGTAGAGTACAGTGGAGTATAGTAGAGGTAGAGTACAGTAGAGCACAGTAGAGATAGAGTACAGCAGAGCACAGTAGAGGTAGAGTACAGTGGAGCACAGTAGAGGAAGAGTACAGTGGAGTACAGTAGAGGTAGAGTAGAGTGGAGCACATTAGAGGTGGAGTAGAGTAGAGTACAGTAGAGGTAGAGTACAGCGGAGTACAGTAGAAGTAGAGTAAAGTGGAGCACAGTAGAGGTAGAGTAGAGCGGAGTACAGTAGAGGTAGAGTACAGTGGAGTACAGTAGAGGTAGAGTACAGTGGAGTAGAGTAGAGAAAGAGTACAGTGGAGCACAGCAGAGGTAGAGTACAGTGGATCACAGTAGAGATAGAGTACAGTGGAGTACAGTGGAGCACAGTAGAAGTAGAGTACAGTGGAGCTAAGTAGAAATAGATTACAGTGGAGTACAGTAGAGATAGAGTACAGTGGAGTACAGTAGAGGTAGAGTACAGTGGAGCACAGTAGAGTAGAGTAGAGATAGAGCACAGTGGAGCAAAGCAGAGGTAGAGTAGAGTGGAGTACAGTAGAGGTAGAGTACAGTGGAGTACAGTAGAGAGAGAGTACAGTGGAGCACAGTAGAGATAGAGTACAGTAGAGCCAAGTAGAGGTAGAGTACAGTGGAGTACAGTAGAGATAGAGTACAGTGGAGCACAGTAGAGATAGAGTACAATGGAGTACAGTAGAGGAAGAGTACAGTTGAGTACAGTGGAGCACAGTAGAGGTGGAGAACAGTAGAGTATAGCAGAGGTAGAGTACAGTGGAGTACAATATAGATAGAGTACAGTGGAGTAGAGTAGTGATAGAGTACAGTGGAGCATAGCAGAGGTAGAGTACAGTGGATCACAGTAGAGATAGAGTACAGTGGAGTACAGTGGAGAACAGTAGAGGTAGAGTACAGTGGAGAACAGTAGAGATAGAGTACAGTGGAGTACAGTAGAGGTAGAGTACAGTGGAGCCCAGTAGAGATAGAGTACAGTGGAGTACAGTAGAGGTAGAGTACAGTGGAGCACAGTAGAGGTAGAGTACAGTGGAGCACAGTAGAGGTAGAGTACAGTGGAGCACAGTAGAGGTAGAGTACAGTGGAATACAGTGGAGCATAGTAGCGGTAGAGTACAGTGGAGAACAGTAAAGATAGAGTACAGTGGAGTACAGTAGAGGTAGAGTACAGTGGAGCCCAGTAGAGATAAAGTACAGTGGAGTACAGTAGAGGTAGAGTACAGTGGAGCACAGTAGAGGTAGAGTACAGTGGAGTACAGTAGAGGTAGAGAACAGTACAGTACAGTAGAGGTAGAGTACAGTAGAGCACAGTAGAGGTAGAATACAGTGGAGTACAGTAGAGGTAGAGTACAGTAGAGCACAGTAGAGGTGGAGTACAGTAGAGTACAGTAGAGGTAGAGAACAGTACAGTACAGTAGAGGTAGAGTACAGTAGAGCACAGTAGAGGTAGAATACAGTGGAGTACAGTAGAGGTAGAGTACAGTGGAGTACAGTAGAGGTAGAGTACAGTGGAGCACAGTAGAGGTAGAGTACAGTGGAGTACAGTGGAGCACAGTAGAGGTGGAGTACAGTAGAGTAGAGTAGAGGTAGAGTACAGTGGAGTACAGTAGAGATAGAGTACAGTGGAGTAGAGTAGAGATAGAGTACAGTGGAGTAGAGTAGATATAGAGTACAGTGGAGTATAGTTGAGGTAGAGTACAGTGGAGCACACTAGAGATAAAGTACAGTGGAGTACAGTAGAGGTAGAGTACAGTGGAGCACAGTAGAGGTAGAGTACAGTGGAGTATAGTTGAGGTAGACTACAGTGGAGTACAGTAGAGGTAGAGTACAGTGGAGCACAGTAGAGATAGAGTACATTAGAGCATTGTAGAGGTAGAGTACAGTGGAGCACAGTAGAGATAGAGTACAATGGAGTACAGTAGAGGAAGAGTACAGTGGAGTACAGTGGAGCACAGTAGAGGTGGAGAACAGTAGAGTATAGCAGAGGTAGAGTACAGTGGAGTACAATATAGATAGAGTACAGTGGAGTAGAGTAGTGATAGAGTACATTGGAGCATAGCAGAGGTAGAGTACAGTGGATCACAGTAGAGATAGAGTACAGTGGAGTACAGTGGAGCACAGTAGAGGTAGAGTACAGTGGAGAACAGTAGAGATAGAGTACAGTGGAGTACAGTAGAGGTAGAGTACAGTGGAGCCCAGTAGAGATAGAGTACAGTGGAGTACAGTAGAGGTAGAGTACAGTGGAGCACAGTAGAGGTAGAGTACAGTGGAGCACAGTAGAGGTAGAGTACAGTGGAGCACAGTAGAGGTAGAGTACAGTGGAGTACAGTAGAGGTAGTGTACAGTGGAGCACAGTAGAGGTAGAGTACAGTGGAGCACAGTAGAGGTAGAGTACAGTAGAGCAAAGTAGAGGTAGAGTACAGTGGAGCACAGTAGAGATAGAGTACAGTGGAGTACAGTGGAGCACAGTAGAGGTAGAGTACAGTGGAGTACAATAAAGATAGAGTACAGTGGAGTAGAGTAGAGATAGAGTACTGTGGAGCACAGCAGAGGTAGAGTACAGTGGATTACAGTAGAGATAGAGTACAGTGGAGTACAGTGGAGCACAGTAGAGGTAGAGTACAGTGGAGAACAGTAGAGATAGAGTACAGTGGAGTACAGTAGAGGTAGAGTACAGTGGAGCACAGTAGAGATAGAGTACAGTGGAGTACAGTAGAGGTAGAGTACAGTGGAGCACAGTAGAGGTAGACTACAGTGGAGTACAGTAGAGGTAGAGTACAGTGGAGCACAGTAGAGGTAGGGTACAGTGGGGCACAGTAGAGGCAGAGTAGAGTGGGGTACAGTAGAAATAGAGTACGGTGGAGCACAGTAGAGTACAGTAGAGCACAGTAGAGGTAGAGTACAGTGGAGCACAGTAGAGATAGAGTACATTGGAGTACAGTAGAGGAAGAGTACAGTGGAGTACAGTGGAGCACAGTAGAGGTGGAGTACAGTAGAGTACAGTAGAGGTAGAGTACAGTGGAGTACAATAGAGATAGAGTACAATGGAGTAGAGTAGAGATAGAGTACAGTGGAGCACAGCAGAGGTAGAGTACAGTGGATCACAGTAGAGATAGAGTACAGCAGAGCCAAGTAGAGGTAGAGTACAGTGGAGTACAATAGAGATAGAGTACAGTGGAGCACAGTAGAGATAGAGTACAGTGGAGTACAGTAGAGGTAGAGTACAGTGGAGCACAGTAAAGGTAGAGTACAGTGGAGCACAGTAGAGGTAGAGTAGAGTGGAGCACAGTAGAGGTAGAGTACAGTGGAGTACAGTAGAGGTAGTGTACAGTGGAGCACAGTAGAGGTAGAGTACAGTGGAGTATAGTAGAGGTAGATTACAGTAGAGCACAGTAGAGATAGAGTACAGCAGAGCACAGTAGAGGTAGAGTACAGTGGAGCACAGTAGAGGTAGAGTACAGTGGAGCACAGTAGAGTAGAGTAGAGATAGAGCACAGTGGAGCACAGCAGAGGTAGAGTAGAGTGGAGTACAGTAGAGGTAGAGTACAGTGGAGTACAGTAGAGAGAGAGTACAGTGGAGCACAGTAGAGATAGAGTACAGTAGAGCCAAGTAGAGGTAGAGTACAGTGGAGTACAGTAGAGGTAGAGCACAGTGGAGCACTGTAGAGGTAGAGTACAGTGGAGTACAGTAGAGATAGAGTACATTGGAGCACAGTAGAGGTAGAGTACAGTGGAGCACAGTAGAGGTAGAGTAGAGTGGAGCACAGTAGAGGTAGAGTACAGTGGAGTACAGTAGAGGTAGTGTACAGTGGAACACAGTAGAGGTAGAGTACAGTGGAGCACAGTAGAGGTAGAGTACAGTGGAGTATAGTAGAGGTAGAGTACAGTAGAGCACAGTAGAGATAGAGTACAGCAGAGCACAGTAGAGGTAGAGTACAGTGGAGCACAGTAGAGGAAGAGTACAGTGGAGTACAGTAGAGGTAGAGTAGAGTGGAGCACATTAGAGGTGGAGTAGAGTAGAGTACAGTAGAGGTAGAGTACAGCGGAGTACAGTAGAAGTAGAGTAAAGTGGAGCACAGTAGAGGTAGAGTAGAGCGGAGTACAGTAGAGGTAGAGTACAGTGGAGTACAGTAGAGGTAGAGTACAGTGGATCACAGTAGAGATAGAGTACAGTGGAGTACAGTGGAGCACAGTAGAAGTAGAGTACAGTGGAGCTAAGTAGAAATAGATTACAGTGGAGTACAGTAGAGATAGAGTACAGTGGAGTACAGTAGAGGTAGAGTACAGTGGAGCACAGTAGAGTAGAGTAGAGATAGAGCACAGTGGAGCAAAGCAGAGGTAGAGTAGAGTGGAGTACAGTAGAGGTAGAGTACAGTGGAGTACAGTAGAGAGAGAGTACAGTGGAGCACAGTAGAGATAGAGTACAGTAGAGCCAAGTAGAGGTAGAGTACAGTGGAGTACAGTAAAGGTAGAGCACAGTGGAGCACTGTAGAGGTAGAGTACAGTGGAGTACAGTAGAGTAGAGTAGAGATAGAGCACAGTGGAGCAAAGCAGAGGTAGAGTAGAGTGGAGTACAGTAGAGGTAGAGTACAGTGGAGTACAGTAGAGAGAGAGTACAGTGGAGCACAGTAGAGATAGAGTACAGTAGAGCCAAGTAGAGGTAGAGTACAGTGGAGTACAGTAAAGGTAGAGCACAGTGGAGCACTGTAGAGGTAGAGTACAGTGGAGCACAGTAGAGTAGAGTAGAGATAGAGCACAGTGGAGCAAAGCAGAGGTAGAGTAGAGTGGAGTACAGTAGAGGTAGAGTACAGTGGAGTACAGTAGAGAGAGAGTACAGTGGAGCACAGTAGAGATAGAGTACAGTAGAGCCAAGTAGAGGTAGAGTACAGTGGAGTACAGTAAAGGTAGAGCACAGTGGAGCACTGTAGAGGTAGAGTACAGTGGAGTACAGTAGAGATAGAGCACAGTGGAGCAAAGCAGAGGTAGAGTAGAGTGGAGTACAGTAGAGGTAGAGTACAGTGGAGTACAGTAGAGAGAGAGTACAGTGGAGCACAGTAGAGATAGAGTACAGTAGAGCCAAGTAGAGGTAGAGTACAGTGGAGTACAGTAGAGATAGAGTACAGTGGAGCACAGTAGAGATAGAGTACAGTGGAGTACAATAGAGGTAGAGTACAGTGGAGCACAGTAGAGGTAGAGTACAGTGGAGCAAAGTAGAGGTAGAGTAGAGTGGAGCACAGTAGAGGTAGAGTACAGTGGAGTACAGTAGAGGTAGTGTACAGTGGAGCACAGTAGAGGTTGAGTACAGTGGAGCACAGTAGAGGTAGACTACAGTGGAGTACAGTAGAGGTAGAGTACAGTGGAGCACAGTAGAGGTAGGGTACAGTGGGGCACAGTAGAGGCAGAGTAGAGTGGGGTACAGTAGAAATAGAGTACGGTGGAGCACAGTAGAGTACAGTAGAGCACAGTAGAGGTAGAGTACAGTGGAGCACAGTAGAGATAGAGTACATTGGAGTACAGTAGAGGAAGAGTACAGTGGAGTACAGTGGAGCACAGTAGAGGTGGAGTACAGTAGAGTACAGTAGAGGTAGAGTACAGTGGAGTACAATAGAGATAGAGTACAATGGAGTAGAGTAGAGATAGAGTACAGTGGAGCACAGCAGAGGTAGAGTACAGTGGATCACAGTAGAGATAGAGTACAGTAGAGCCAAGTAGAGGTAGAGTACAGTGGAGTACAATAGAGATAGAGTACAGTGGAGCACAGTAGAGGTAGAGTACAGTGGAGCACAGTAGAGGTAGAGTAGAGTGGAGCACAGTAGAGGTAGAGTACAGTGGAGTACAGTAGAGGTAGTGTACAGTGGAGTATAGTAGAGGTAGAGTACAGTAGAGCACAGTAGAGATAGAGTACAGCAGAGCACAGTAGAGGTAGAGTACAGTGGAGCACAGTAGAGGAAGAGTACAGTGGAGTACAGTAGAGGTAGAGTAGAGTGGAGCACATTAGAGGTGGAGTAGAGTAGAGTACAGTAGAGGTAGAGTACAGTAGAGCACAGTAGAGATAGAGTACAGCAGAGCACAGTAGAGGTAGAGTACAGTGGAGCACAGTAGAGGAAGAGTACAGTGGAGTACAGTAGAGGTAGAGTAGAGTGGAGCACATTAGAGGTGGAGTAGAGTAGAGTACAGTAGAGGTAGAGTACAGCGGAGTACAGTAGAAGTAGAGTAAAGTGGAGCACAGTAGAGGTAGAGTAAAGCGGAGTACAGTAGAGGTAGAGTACAGTGGAGTACAGTAGAGGTAGAGTACAGTGGAGTAGAGTAGAGAAAGAGTACAGTGGAGCACAGCAGAGGTAGAGTACAGTGGATCACAGTAGAGATAGAGTACAGTGGAGTACAGTGGAGCACAGTAGAAGTAGAGTACAGTGGAGCTAAGTAGAAATAGATTACAGTGGAGTACAGTAGAGATAGAGTACAGTGGAGTACAGTAGAGGTAGAGTACAGTGGAGCACAGTAGAGTAGAGTAGAGATAGAGCACAGTGGAGCAAAGCAGAGGTAGAGTAGAGTGGAGTACAGTAGAGGTAGAGTACAGTGGAGTACAGTAGAGAGAGAGTACAGTGGAGCACAGTAGAGATAGAGTACAGTAGAGCCAAGTAGAGGTAGAGTACAGTGGAGTACAGTAGAGATAGAGTACAGTGGAGCACAGTAGAGATAGAGTACAGTGGAGTACAATAGAGGTAGAGTACAGTGGAGCACAGTAGAGGTAGAGTACAGTGGAGCAAAGTAGAGGTAGAGTAGAGTGGAGCACAGTAGAGATAGAGTACAGTGGAGTAGAGTAGAGATAGAGTACAGTAGAGTAGAGTAGAGGTAGAGTACAGTGGAGTACAGTAGAGATAGAGTACAGTGGAGTAGAGTAGAGATAGAGTACAGTGGAGTAGAGTAGAGATAGAGTACAGTGGAGTATAGTTGAGGTAGAGTACAGTGGAGCAAAGTAGAGGTAGAGTACAGTGGAGTATAGTTGAGGTAGAGTACAGTGGAGTATATTTGAGGTAGACTACAGTGGAATACAGTAGATGTAGAGTACAGTAGAGCACAGTAGAGGTGAAATACAATGGAGTACAGTAGAGGTAGAGTACAGTGGAGTACAGTAGAGATAGAGTACAGTGGAGCACAGTAGAGGTAGAGTACAGTGGAGTACAGTAGAGTTAGAGTACAGTGGAGCACAGTAGAGGTAGAGTACAGTGGAGTAAAGTGGAGCACAGTAGAGGTGGAGTACAGTAGAGTACAGTAGAGGTAGAGTACAGTGGACTACAGTAGAGATAGAGTACAGTGGAGTAGAGTAGAGATAGAGTACAGTGGAGTAGAGTAGAGATAGAGCACAGTGGAGCACAGCAGAGGTAGAGTACAGTGGAGCACAGTAGAGGTAGAGTACAGTGGAGTACAATGGAGCACAGTAGAGGTGGAGTACAGTAGAGTACAGTAGAGGTAGAGTACAGTGGAGTACAGTAGAGATAGAGTACAGTGGAGTAGAGTAGAGATAGAGTACAGTGGAGTAGAGTAGAGATAGAGCACAGTGGAGCACAGCAGAGGTAGAGTAGAGTGGAGTACAGTAGAGGTAGAGTACAGTGGAGTACAGTAGAGAGAGAGTACAGTGGAGCACAGTAGAGATAGAGTACAGTAGAGCCAAGTAGAGGTAGAGTACAGTGGAGTACAGTAGAGGTAGAGCACAGTGGAGCACTGTAGAGGTAGAGTACAGTGGAGTACAGTAGAGATAGAGTACATTGGAGCACAGTAGAGGTAGAGTACAGTGGAGCACAGTAGAGGTAGAGTAGAGTGGAGCAGAGTAGAGGTAGAGTACAGTGGAGTACAGTAGAGGTAGTGTACAGTGGAGCACAGTAGAGGTAGAGTACAGTGGAGCACAGTAGAGGTAGAGTACAGTGGAGTATAGTAGAGGTAGAGTACAGTAGAGCACAGTAGAGATAGAGTACAGCAGAGCACAGTAGAGGTAGAGTACAGTGGAGCACAGTAGAGGAAGAGTACAGTGTAGTACAGTAGAGATAGAGTACAGTGGAGTACAGTAGAGATAGAGTACAGTCGAACACAGTAGAGATAAGTGCAGTGGAGTATAGTAGAGGTAGAGTACATTGGAGTACAGTAGAGGTAGAGTGCAGTGGAGTACAGTAGAGGTAGAGTAGAGTGGAGCAAATTAGAGGTGGAGTAGAGTAGAGTACAGTAGAGGTAGAGTACAGCAGAGTACAGTAGAAGTAGAGTAAAGTGGAGCACAGTAGAGGTAGAATAGAGTGGAGTACAGTAGAGGTAGAGTACAGTGGAGTACAGTACAGGTAGAGTACAGTGGAGTAGAGTAGAGAAAGAGTACAGTGGAGCACAGCAGAGGTAGAGTACAGTGGATCACAGTAGAGATAGAGTACAGTGGAGTACAGTGGAGCACAGTAGAAGTAGAGTACAGTGGAGCACAGTAGAAATAGATTACAGTGGAGTACAGTAGAGATAGAGTACAGTGGAGTACAGTAGATGTAGAGTACAGTGGAGCACAGTAGAGTAGAGTAGAGATAGAGCACAGTGGAACACAGCAGAGGTAGAGTAGAGTGGAGTACAGTAGAGGTAGAGTACAGTGGAGTACAGTAGAGAGAGAGTACAGTGGAGCACAGTAGAGATAGAGTACAGTAGAGCCAAGTAGAGGTAGAGTACAGTGGAGTACAATAGAGATAGAGTACAGTGGAGCACAGTAGAGATAGAGTACAGTGGAGTACAGTAGAGGTAGAGTACATTGGAGCACAGTAGAGGTAGAGTACAGTGGAGCACAGTAGAGATAGAGTACAGTGGAGTACAGTAGAGGTAGAGTACATTGGAGCACAGTAGAGGTAGAGTACAGTGGAGCACAGTAGAGGTAGAGTAGAGTGGAGCACAGTAGAGGTAGAGTACAGTGGAGCACAGTAGAGATAGAGTACAGCAGAGCACAGTAGAGGTAGAGTACAGTGGAGCACAGTAGAGGTAGAGTACAGTGGAGCACAGTAGAGTAGAGTAGAGATAGAGCACAGTGGAGCACAGCAGAGGTAGAGTAGAGTGGAGTACAGTAGAGGTAGAGTACAGTGGAGTACAGTAGAGAGAGAGTACAGTGGAGCACAGTAGAGATAGAGTACAGTAGAGCCAAGTAGAGGTAGAGTACAGTGGAGTACAGTAGAGGTAGAGCACAGTGGAGCACTGTAGAGGTAGAGTACAGTGGAGTACAGTAGAGATAGAGTACATTGGAGCACAGTAGAGGTAGAGTACAGTGGAGTACAGTAGAGGTAGTGTACAGTGGAGCACAGTAGAGGTAGAGTACAGTGGAGCACAGTAGAGGTAGAGTACAGTGGAGTATAGTAGAGGTAGAGTACAGTAGAGCACAGTAGAGATAGAGTACAGCAGAGCACAGTAGAGGTAGAGTACAGTGGAGCACAGTAGAGGAAGAGTACAGTGGAGTACAGTAGAGGTAGAGTAGAGTGGAGCACATTAGAGGTGGAGTAGAGTAGAGTACAGTAGAGGTAGAGTACAGCGGAGTACAGTAGAAGTAGAGTAAAGTGGAGCACAGTAGAGGTAGAGTAGAGCGGAGTACAGTAGAGGTAGAGTACAGTGGAGTACAGTAGAGGTAGAGTACAGTGGAGTAGAGTAGAGAAAGAGTACAGTGGAGCACAGCAGAGGTAGAGTACAGTGGATCACAGTAGAGATAGAGTACAGTGGAGTACAGTGGAGCACAGTAGAAGTAGAGTACAGTGGAGCAAAGTAGAAATAGATTACAGTGGAGTACAGTAGAGATAGAGTACAGTGGAGTACAGTAGAGGTAGAGTACAGTGGAGCACAGTAGAGTAGAGTAGAGATAGAGCACAGTGGAGCACAGCAGAGGTAGAGTAGAGTGGAGTACAGTAGAGGTAGAGTACAGTGGAGTACAGTAGAGAGAGAGTACAGTGGAGCACAGTAGAGATAGAGTACAGTAGAGCCAAGTAGAGGTAGAGTACAGTGGAGTACAGTAGAGATAGAGTACAGTGGAGCACAGTAGAGATAGAGTACAGTGGAGTACAATAGAGGTAGAGTACAGTGGAGCACAGTAGAGGTAGAGTACAGTGGAGCACAGTAGAGGTAGAGTAGAGTGGAGCACAGTAGAGGTAGAGTACAGTGGAGTACAGTAGAGGTAGTGTACAGTGGAGCACAGTAGAGGTTGAGTACAGTGGAGCACAGTAGAGGTAGAGTACAGTGGAGTATAGTATTGGTAGAGTACAGTAGAGCACAGCAGAGGTAGAGTAGAGTGGAGTACAGTAGAGGTAGAGCACAGTAGAGTAGAGTAGAGGAAGAGTACAGTGGAGTACAGTGGAGCAGAGTAGAGGTGGAGTACAGTAGAGTACAGTAGAGGTAGAATACAGTGGAGTACAATAGAGATAGAGTACATTGGAGTAGAGTAGAGATAGAGTACAGTGGAGCACAGCAGAGGTAGAGTACAGTGGATCACAGTAGAGATAGAGTACAGTGGAATACAGTGGAGCATAGTAGCGGTAGAGTACAGTGGAGAACAGTAAAGATAGAGTACAGTGGAGTACAGTAGAGGTAGAGTACAGTGGAGCCCAGTAGAGATAGAGTACAGTGGAGTACAGTAGAGGTAGAGTACAGTGGAGCACAGTAGAGGTAGAGAACAGTACAGTACAGTAGAGGTAGAGTACAGTAGAGCACAGTAGAGGTAGAATACAGTGGAGTACAGTAGAGGTAGAGTACAGTAGAGCACAGTAGAGGTGGAGTACAGTAGAGTACAGTAGAGGTAGAGAACAGTACAGTACAGTAGAGGTAGAGTACAGTAGAGCACAGTAGAGGTAGAATACAGTGGAGTACAGTAGAGGTAGAGTACAGTGGAGTACAGTAGAGGTAGAGTACAGTGGAGCACAGTAGAGGTAGAGTACAGTGGAGTACAGTGGAGCACAGTAGAGGTGGAGTACAGTAGAGTAGAGTAGAGGTAGAGTACAGTGGAGTACAGTAGAGATAGAGTACAGTGGAGTAGAGTAGAGATAGAGTACAGTGGAGTAGAGTAGATATAGAGTACAGTGGAGTATAGTTGAGGTAGAGTACAGTGGAGCACACTAGAGATAAAGTACAGTGGAGTACAGTAGAGGTAGAGTACAGTGGAGCACAGTAGAGGTAGAGTACAGTGGAGTATAGTTGAGGTAGACTACAGTGGAGTACAGTAGAGGTAGAGTACAGTGGAGCACAGTAGAGATAGAGTACATTAGAGCATTGTAGAGGTAGAGTACAGTGGAGCACAGTAGAGATAGAGTACAATGGAGTAAAGTAGAGGAAGAGTACAGTGGAGTACAGTGGAGCACAGTAGAGGTGGAGAACAGTAGAGTATAGCAGAGGTAGAGTACAGTGGAGTACAATATAGATAGAGTACAGTGGAGTAGAGTAGTGATAGAGTACATTGGAGCATAGCAGAGGTAGTGTACAGTGGATCACAGTAGAGATAGAGTACAGTGGAGTACAGTGGAGCACAGTAGAGGTAGAGTACAGTGGAGAACAGTAGAGATAGAGTACAGTGGAGTACAGTAGAGGTAGAGTACAGTGGAGCCCAGTAGAGATAGAGTACAGTGGAGTACAGTAGAGGTAGAGTACAGTGGAGCACAGTAGAGGTAGAGTACAGTGGAGCACAGTAGAGGTAGAGTACAGTGGAGCACAGTAGAGGTAGAGTACAGTGGAGTACAGTAGAGGTAGTGTACAGTGGAGCACAGTAGAGGTAGAGTACAGTGGAGCACAGTAGAGGTAGAGTACAGTAGAGCAAAGTAGAGGTAGAGTACAGTGGAGCACAGTAGAGATAGAGTACAGTGGAGTACAGTGGAGCACAGTAGAGGTAGAGTACAGTGGAGTACAATAAAGATAGAGTACAGTGGAGTAGAGTAGAGATAGAGTACTGTGGAGCACAGCAGAGGTAGAGTACAGTGGATCACAGTAGAGATAGAGTACAGTGGAGTACAGTGGAGCACAGTAGAGGTAGAGTACAGTGGAGAACAGTAGAGATAGAGTACAGTGGAGTACAGTAGAGGTAGAGTACAGTGGAGCACAGTAGAGATAGAGTACAGTGGAGTACAGTAGAGGTAGAGTACAGTGGAGCACAGTAGAGGTAGACTACAGTGGAGTACAGTAGAGGTAGAGTACAGTGGAGCACAGTAGAGGTAGGGTACAGTGGGGCACAGTAGAGGCAGAGTAGAGTGGGGTACAGTAGAAATAGAGTACGGTGGAGCACAGTAGAGTACAGTAGAGCACAGTAGAGGTAGAGTACAGTGGAGCACAGTAGAGATAGAGTACATTGGAGTACAGTAGAGGAAGAGTACAGTGGAGTACAGTGGAGCACAGTAGAGGTGGAGTACAGTAGAGTACAGTAGAGGTAGAGTACAGTGGAGTACAATAGAGATAGAGTACAATGGAGTAGAGTAGAGATAGAGTACAGTGGAGCACAGCAGAGGTAGAGTACAGTGGATCACAGTAGAGATAGAGTACAGCAGAGCCAAGTAGAGGTAGAGTACAGTGGAGTACAGTAGAGGTAGAGTACAGTGGAGCACAGTAAAGGTAGAGTACAGTGGAGCACAGTAGAGGTAGAGTAGAGTGGAGCACAGTAGAGGTAGAGTACAGTGGAGTACAGTAGAGGTAGTGTACAGTGGAGCACAGTAGAGGTAGAGTACAGTGGAGTATAGTAGAGGTAGATTACAGTAGAGCACAGTAGAGATAGAGTACAGCAGAGCACAGTAGAGGTAGAGTACAGTGGAGCACAGTAGAGGTAGAGTACAGTGGAGCACAGTAGAGTAGAGTAGAGATAGAGCACAGTGGAGCACAGCAGAGGTAGAGTAGAGTGGAGTACAGTAGAGGTAGATTACAGTAGAGCACAGTAGAGATAGAGTACAGCAGAGCACAGTAGAGGTAGAGTACAGTGGAGTACAGTAGAGAGAGAGTACAGTGGAGCACAGTAGAGATAGAGTACAGTAGAGCCAAGTAGAGGTAGAGTACAGTGGAGTACAGTAGAGGTAGAGCACAGTGGAGCACTGTAGAGGTAGAGTACAGTGGAGTACAGTAGAGATAGAGTACATTGGAGCACAGTAGAGGTAGAGTACAGTGGAGCACAGTAGAGGTAGAGTAGAGTGGAGCACAGTAGAGGTAGAGTACAGTGGAGTACAGTAGAGGTAGTGTACAGTGGAACACAGTAGAGGTAGAGTACAGTGGAGCACAGTAGAGGTAGAGTACAGTGGAGTATAGTAGAGGTAGAGTACAGTAGAGCACAGTAGAGATAGAGTACAGCAGAGCACAGTAGAGGTAGAGTACAGTGGAGCACAGTAGAGGAAGAGTACAGTGGAGTACAGTAGAGGTAGAGTAGAGTGGAGCACATTAGAGGTGGAGTAGAGTAGAGTACAGTAGAGGTAGAGTACAGCGGAGTACAGTAGAAGTAGAGTAAAGTGGAGCACAGTAGAGGTAGAGTAGAGCGGAGTACAGTAGAGGTAGAGTACAGTGGAGTACAGTAGAGGTAGAGTACAGTGGAGTAGAGTAGAGAAAGAGTACAGTGGAGCACAGCAGAGGTAGAGTACAGTGGATCACAGTAGAGATAGAGTACAGTGGAGTACAGTGGAGCACAGTAGAAGTAGAGTACAGTGGAGCTAAGTAGAAATAGATTACAGTGGAGTACAGTAGAGATAGAGTACAGTGGAGTACAGTAGAGGTAGAGTACAGTGGAGCACAGTAGAGTAGAGTAGAGATAGAGCACAGTGGAGCAAAGCAGAGGTAGAGTAGAGTGGAGTACAGTAGAGGTAGAGTACAGTGGAGTACAGTAGAGAGAGAGTACAGTGGAGCACAGTAGAGATAGAGTACAGTAGAGCCAAGTAGAGGTAGAGTACAGTGGAGTACAGTAGAGATAGAGTACAGTGGAGCACAGTAGAGATAGAGTACAATGGAGTACAGTAGAGGAAGAGTACAGTTGAGTACAGTGGAGCACAGTAGAGGTGGAGAACAGTAGAGTATAGCAGAGGTAGAGTACAGTGGAGTACAATATAGATAGAGTACAGTGGAGTAGAGTAGTGATAGAGTACAGTGGAGCATAGCAGAGGTAGAGTACAGTGGATCACAGTAGAGATAGAGTACAGTGGAGTACAGTGGAGAACAGTAGAGGTAGAGTACAGTGGAGAACAGTAGAGATAGAGTACAGTGGAGTACAGTAGAGGTAGAGTACAGTGGAGCCCAGTAGAGATAGAGTACAGTGGAGTACAGTAGAGGTAGAGTACAGTGGAGCACAGTAGAGGTAGAGTACAGTGGAGCACAGTAGAGGTAGAGTACAGTGGAGCACAGTAGAGGTAGAGTACAGTGGAATACAGTGGAGCATAGTAGCGGTAGAGTACAGTGGAGAACAGTAAAGATAGAGTACAGTGGAGTACAGTAGAGGTAGAGTACAGTGGAGCCCAGTAGAGATAGAGTACAGTGGAGTACAGTAGAGGTAGAGTACAGTGGAGCACAGTAGAGGTAGAGTACAGTGGAGTACAGTAGAGGTAGAGAACAGTACAGTACAGTAGAGGTAGAGTACAGTAGAGCACAGTAGAGGTAGAATACAGTGGAGTACAGTAGAGGTAGAGTACAGTAGAGCACAGTAGAGGTGGAGTACAGTAGAGTACAGTAGAGGTAGAGAACAGTACAGTACAGTAGAGGTAGAGTACAGTAGAGCACAGTAGAGGTAGAATACAGTGGAGTACAGTAGAGGTAGAGTACAGTGGAGTACAGTAGAGGTAGAGTACAGTGGAGCACAGTAGAGGTAGAGTACAGTGGAGTACAGTGGAGCACAGTAGAGGTGGAGTACAGTAGAGTAGAGTAGAGGTAGAGTACAGTGGAGTACAGTAGAGATAGAGTACAGTGGAGTAGAGTAGAGATAGAGCACAGTGGAGTAGAGTAGATATAGAGTACAGTAGAGTATAGTTGAGGTAGAGTACAGTGGAGCACACTAGAGATAAAGTACAGTGGAGTACAGTAGAGGTAGAGTACAGTGGAGCACAGTAGAGGTAGAGTACAGTGGAGTATAGTTGAGGTAGACTACAGTGGAGTACAGTAGAGGTAGAGTACAGTGGAGCACAGTAGAGATAGAGTACATTAGAGCATTGTAGAGGTAGAGTACAGTGGAGCACAGTAGAGATAGAGTACAATGGAGTACAGTAGAGGAAGAGTACAGTGGAGTACAGTGGAGCACAGTAGAGGTGGAGAACAGTAGAGTATAGCAGAGGTAGAGTACAGTGGAGTACAATATAGATAGAGTACAGTGGAGTAGAGTAGTGATAGAGTACATTGGAGCATAGCAGAGGTAGAGTACAGTGGATCACAGTAGAGATAGAGTACAGTGGAGTACAGTGGAGCACAGTAGAGGTAGAGTACAGTGGAGAACAGTAGAGATAGAGTACAGTGGAGTACAGTAGAGGTAGAGTACAGTGGAGCCCAGTAGAGATAGAGTACAGTGGAGTACAGTAGAGGTAGAGTACAGTGGAGCACAGTAGAGGTAGAGTACAGTGGAGCACAGTAGAGGTAGAGTACAGTGGAGCACAGTAGAGGTAGAGTACAGTGGAGTACAGTAGAGGTAGTGTACAGTGGAGCACAGTAGAGGTAGAGTACAGTGGAGCACAGTAGAGGTAGAGTACAGTAGAGCAAAGTAGAGGTAGAGTACAGTGGAGCACAGTAGAGATAGAGTACAGTGGAGTACAGTGGAGCACAGTAGAGGTAGAGTACAGTGGAGTACAATAAAGATAGAGTACAGTGGAGTAGAGTAGAGATAGAGTACTGTGGAGCACAGCAGAGGTAGAGTACAGTGGATCACAGTAGAGATAGAGTACAGTGGAGTACAGTGGAGCACAGTAGAGGTAGAGTACAGTGGAGAACAGTAGAGATAGAGTACAGTGGAGTACAGTAGAGGTAGAGTACAGTGGAGCACAGTAGAGATAGAGTACAGTGGAGTACAGTAGAGGTAGAGTACAGTGGAGCACAGTAGAGGTAGACTACAGTGGAGTACAGTAGAGGTAGAGTACAGTGGAGCACAGTAGAGGTAGGGTTCAGTGGGGCACAGTAGAGGCAGAGTAGAGTGGGGTACAGTAGAAATAGAGTACGGTGGAGCACAGTAGAGTACAGTAGAGCACAGTAGAGGTAGAGTACAGTGGAGCACAGTAGAGATAGAGTACATTGGAGTACAGTAGAGGAAGAGTACAGTGGAGTACAGTGGAGCACAGTAGAGGTGGAGTACAGTAGAGTACAGTAGAGGTAGAGTACAGTGGAGTACAATAGAGATAGAGTACAATGGAGTAGAGTAGAGATAGAGTACAGTGGAACACAGCAGAGGTAGAGTACAGTGGATCACAGTAGAGATAGAGTACAGCAGAGCCAAGTAGAGGTAGAGTACAGTGGAGTACAATAGAGATAGAGTACAGTGGAGCACAGTAGAGATAGAGTACAGTGGAGTACAGTAGAGGTAGAGTACAGTGGAGCACAGTAAAGGTAGAGTACAGTGGAGCACAGTAGAGGTAGAGTAGAGTGGAGCACAGTAGAGGTAGAGTACAGTGGAGTACAGTAGAGGTAGTGTACAGTGGAGCACAGTAGAGGTAGAGTACAGTGGAGTATAGTAGAGGTAGATTACAGTAGAGCACAGTAGAGATAGAGTACAGCAGAGCACAGTAGAGGTAGAGTACAGTGGAGCACAGTAGAGGTAGAGTACAGTGGAGCACAGTAGAGTAGAGTAGAGATAGAGCACAGTAGAGCACAGCAGAGGTAGAGTAGAGTGGAGTACAGTAGAGGTAGAGTACAGTGGAGTACAGTAGAGAGAGAGTACAGTGGAGCACAGTAGAGATAGAGTACAGTAGAGCCAAGTAGAGGTAGAGTACAGTGGAGTACAGTAGAGGTAGAGCACAGTGGAGCACTGTAGAGGTAGAGTACAGTGGAGTACAGTAGAGATAGAGTACATTGGAGCACAGTAGAGGTAGAGTACAGTGGAGAACAGTAGAGATAGAGTACAGTGGAGTACAGTAGAGGTAGAGTACAGTGGAGCCCAGTAGAGATAGAGTACAGTGGAGTACAGTAGAGGTAGAGTACAGTGGAGCACAGTAGAGGTAGAGTACAGTGGAGCACAGTAGAGGTAGAGTACAGTGGAGCACAGTAGAGGTAGAGTACAGTGGAGTACAGTGGAGGTAGTGTACAGTGGAGCACAGTAGAGGTAGAGTACAGTGGAGCACAGTAGAGGTAGAGTACAGTAGAGCAAAGTAGAGGTAGAGTACAGTGGAGCACAGTAGAGATAGAGTACAGTGGAGTACAGTGGAGCACAGTAGAGGTAGAGTACATTGGAGTACAATAAAGATAGAGTACAGTGGAGTAGAGTAGAGATAGAGTACTGTGGAGCACAGCAGAGGTAGAGTACAGTGGATCACAGTAGAGATAGAGTACAGTGGAGTACAGTGGAGCACAGTAGAGGTAGAGTACAGTGGAGAACAGTAGAGATAGAGTACAGTGGAGTACAGTAGAGGTAGAGTACAGTGGAGCACAGTAGAGATAGAGTACAGTGGAGTACAGTAGAGGTAGAGTACAGTGGAGCACAGTAGAGGTAGACTACAGTGGAGTACAGTAGAGGTAGAGTACAGTGGAGCACAGTAGAGGTAGGGTACAGTGGGGCACAGTAGAGGCAGAGTAGAGTGGGGTACAGTAGAAATAGAGTACGGTGGAGCACAGTAGAGTACAGTAGAGCACAGTAGAGGTAGAGTACAGTGGAGCACAGTAGAGATAGAGTACATTGGAGTACAGTAGAGGAAGAGTACAGTGGAGTACAGTGGAGCACAGTAGAGGTGGAGTACAGTAGAGTACAGTAGAGGTAGAGTACAGTGGAGTACAATAGAGATAGAGTACAATGGAGTAGAGTAGAGATAGAGTACAGTGGAGCACAGCAGAGGTAGAGTACAGTGGATCACAGTAGAGATAGAGTACAGTAGAGCCAAGTAGAGGTAGAGTACAGTTGAGTACAATAGAGATAGAGTACAGTGGAGCACAGTAGAGGTAGAGTACAGTGGAGCACAGTAGAGGTAGAGTAGAGTGGAGCACAGTAGAGGTAGAGTACAGTGGAGTACAGTAGAGGTAGTGTACAGTGGAGCACAGTATAGGTAGAGTACAGTGGAGTATAGTAGAGGTAGAGTACAGTAGAGCACAGTAGAGATAGAGTACAGCAGAGCACAGTAGAGGTAGAGTACAGTAGAGCACAGTAGAGATAGAGTACAGCAGAGCACAGTAGAGGTAGAGTACAGTGGAGCACAGTAGAGGAAGAGTACAGTGGAGTACAGTAGAGGTAGAGTAGAGTGGAGCACATTAGAGGTGGAGTAGAGTAGAGTACAGTAGAGGTAGAGTACAGCGGAGTACAGTAGAAGTAGAGTAAAGTGGAGCACAGTAGAGGTAGAGTAGAGCGGAGTACAGTAGAGGTAGAGTACAGTGGAGTACAGTAGAGGTAGAGTACAGTGGAGTAGAGTAGAGAAAGAGTACAGTGGAGCACAGCAGAGGTAGAGTACAGTGGATCACAGTAGAGATAGAGTACAGTGGAGTACAGTGGAGCACAGTAGAAGTAGAGTACAGTGGAGCTAAGTAGAAATAGATTACAGTGGAGTACAGTAGAGATAGAGTACAGTGGAGTACAGTAGAGGTAGAGTACAGTGGAGCACAGTAGAGTAGAGTAGAGATAGAGCACAGTGGAGCAAAGCAGAGGTAGAGTAGAGTGGAGTACAGTAGAGGTAGAGTACAGTGGAGTACAGTAGAGAGAGAGTACAGTGGAGCACAGTAGAGATAGAGTACAGTAGAGCCAAGTAGAGGTAGAGTACAGTGGAGTACAGTAGAGATAGAGTACAGTGGAGCACAGTAGAGATAGAGTACAATGGAGTACAGTAGAGGAAGAGTACAGTGGAGTACAGTGGAGCACAGTAGAGGTGGAGAACAGTAGAGTATAGCAGAGGTAGAGTACAGTGGAGTACAATATAGATAGAGTACAGTGGAGTAGAGTAGTGATAGAGTACAGTGGAGCATAGCAGAGGTAGAGTACAGTGGATCACAGTAGAGATAGAGTACAGTGGAGTACAGTGGAGCACAGTAGAGGTAGAGTACAGTGGAGAACAGTAGAGATAGAGTACAGTGGAGTACAGTAGAGGTAGAGTACAGTGGAGCCCAGTAGAGATAGAGTACAGTGGAGTACAGTAGAGGTAGAGTACAGTGGAGCACAGTAGAGGTAGAGTACACTGGAGCACAGTAGAGGTAGAGTACAGTGGAGCACAGTAGAGGTAGAGTACAGTGGAGTACAGTAGAGGTAGTGTACAGTGGAGCACAGTAGAGGTAGAGTACAGTGGAGCACAGTAGAGGTAGAGTACAGTAGAGCAAAGTAGAGGTAGAGTACAGTGGAGCACAGTAGAGATAGAGTACAGTGGAGTACAGTGGAGCACAGTAGAGGTAGAGTACAGTGGAGTACAATAAAGATAGAGTACAGTGGAGTAGAGTAGAGATAGAGTACTGTGGAGCACAGCAGAGGTAGAGTACAGTGGATCACAGTAGAGATAGAGTACAGTGGAGTACAGTGGAGCACAGTAGAGGTAGAGTACAGTGGAGAACAGTAGAGATAGAGTACAGTGGAGTACAGTAGAGGTAGAGTACAGTGGAGCACAGTAGAGATAGAGTACAGTGGAGTACAGTAGAGGTAGAGTACAGTGGAGCACAGTAGAGGTAGACTACAGTGGAGTACAGTAGAGGTAGAGTACAGTGGAGCACAGTAGAGGTAGGGTACAGTGGGGCACAGTAGAGGCAGAGTAGAGTGGGGTACAGTAGAAATAGAGTACGGTGGAGCACAGTAGAGTACAGTAGAGCACAGTAGAGGTAGAGTACAGTGGAGCACAGTAGAGATAGAGTACATTGGAGTACAGTAGAGGAAGAGTACAGTGGAGTACAGTGGAGCACAGTAGAGGTGGAGTACAGTAGAGTACAGTAGAGGTAGAGTACAGTGGAGTACAATAGAGATAGAGTACAATGGAGTAGAGTAGAGATAGAGTACAGTGGAGCACAGCAGAGGTAGAGTACAGTGGATCACAGTAGAGATAGAGTACAGCAGAGCCAAGTAGAGGTAGAGTACAGTGGAGTACAATAGAGATAGAGTACAGTGGAGCACAGTAGAGATAGAGTACAGTGGAGTACAGTAGAGGTAGAGTACAGTGGAGCACAGTAAAGGTAGAGTACAGTGGAGCACAGTAGAGGTAGAGTAGAGTGGAGCACAGTAGAGGTAGAGTACAGTGGAGTACAGTAGAGGTAGTGTACAGTGGAGCACAGTAGAGGTAGAGTACAGTGGAGTATAGTAGAGGTAGATTACAGTAGAGCACAGTAGAGATAGAGTACAGCAGAGCACAGTAGAGGTAGAGTACAGTGGAGCACAGTAGAGGTAGAGTACAGTGGAGCACAGTAGAGTAGAGTAGAGATAGAGCACAGTGGAGCACAGCAGAGGTAGAGTAGAGTGGAGTACAGTAGAGGTAGAGTACAGTGGAGTACAGTAGAGAGAGAGTACAGTGGAGCACAGTAGAGATAGAGTACAGTAGAGCCAAGTAGAGGTAGAGTACAGTGGAGTACAGTAGAGGTAGAGCACAGTGGAGCACTGTAGAGGTAGAGTACAGTGGAGTACAGTAGAGATAGAGTACATTGGAGCACAGTAGAGGTAGAGTACAGTGGAGCACAGTAGAGGTAGAGTAGAGTGGAGCACAGTAGAGGTAGAGTACAGTGGAGTACAGTAGAGGTAGTGTACAGTGGAACACAGTAGAGGTAGAGTACAGTGGAGCACAGTAGAGGTAGAGTACAGTGGAGTATAGTAGAGGTAGAGTACAGTAGAGCACAGTAGAGATAGAGTACAGCAGAGCACAGTAGAGGTAGAGTACAGTGGAGCACAGTAGAGGAAGAGTACAGTGGAGTACAGTAGAGGTAGAGTAGAGTGGAGCACATTAGAGGTGGAGTAGAGTAGAGTACAGTAGAGGTAGAGTACAGCGGAGTACAGTAGAAGTAGAGTAAAGTGGAGCACAGTAGAGGTAGAGTAGAGCGGAGTACAGTAGAGGTAGAGTACAGTGGAGTACAGTAGAGGTAGAGTACAGTGGAGTAGAGTAGAGAAAGAGTACAGTGGAGCACAGCAGAGGTGGAGTACAGTGGATCACAGTAGAGATAGAGTACAGTGGAGTACAGTGGAGCACAGTAGAAGTAGAGTACAGTGGAGCTAAGTAGAAATAGATTACAGTGGAGTACAGTAGAGATAGAGTACAGTGGAGTACAGTAGAGGTAGAGTACAGTGGAGCACAGTAGAGTAGAGTAGAGATAGAGCACAGTGGAGCAAAGCAGAGGTAGAGTAGAGTGGAGTACAGTAGAGGTAGAGTACAGTGGAGTACAGTAGAGAGAGAGTACAGTGGAGCACAGTAGAGATAGAGTACAGTAGAGCCAAGTAGAGGTAGAGTACAGTGGAGTACAGTAGAGATAGAGTACAGTGGAGCACAGTAGAGATAGAGTACAATGGAGTACAGTAGAGGAAGAGTACAGTGGAGTACAGTGGAGCACAGTAGAGGTGGAGAACAGTAGAGTATAGCAGAGGTAGAGTACAGTGGAGTACAATATAGATAGAGTACAGTGGAGTAGAGTAGTGATAGAGTACAGTGGAGCATAGCAGAGGTAGAGTACAGTGGATCACAGTAGAGATAGAGTACAGTGGAGTACAGTGGAGAACAGTAGAGGTAGAGTACAGTGGAGAACAGTAGAGATAGAGTACAGTGGAGTACAGTAGAGGTAGAGTACAGTGGAGCCCAGTAGAGATAGAGTACAGTGGAGTACAGTAGAGGTAGAGTACAGTGGAGCACAGTAGAGGTAGAGTACAGTGGAGCACAGTAGAGGTAGAGTACAGTGGAGCACAGTAGAGGTAGAGTACAGTGGAGTACAGTGGAGGTAGTGTACAGTGGAGCACAGTAGAGGTAGAGTACAGTGGAGCACAGTAGAGGTAGAGTACAGTAGAGCAAAGTAGAGGTAGAGTACAGTGGAGCACAGTAGAGATAGAGTACAGTGGAGTACAGTGGAGCACAGTAGAGGTAGAGTACATTGGAGTACAATAAAGATAGAGTACAGTGGAGTAGAGTAGAGATAGAGTACTGTGGAGCACAGCAGAGGTAGAGTACAGTGGATCACAGTAGAGATAGAGTACAGTGGAGTACAGTGGAGCACAGTAGAGGTAGAGTACAGTGGAGAACAGTAGAGATAGAGTACAGTGGAGTACAGTAGAGGTAGAGTACAGTGGAGCACAGTAGAGATAGAGTACAGTGGAGTACAGTAGAGGTAGAGTACAGTGGAGCACAGTAGAGGTAGACTACAGTGGAGTACAGTAGAGGTAGAGTACAGTGGAGCACAGTAGAGGTAGGGTACAGTGGGGCACAGTAGAGGCAGAGTAGAGTGGGGTACAGTAGAAATAGAGTACGGTGGAGCACAGTAGAGTACAGTAGAGCACAGTAGAGGTAGAGTACAGTGGAGCACAGTAGAGATAGAGTACATTGGAGTACAGTAGAGGAAGAGTACAGTGGAGTACAGTGGAGCACAGTAGAGGTGGAGTACAGTAGAGTACAGTAGAGGTAGAGTACAGTGGAGTACAATAGAGATAGAGTACAATGGAGTAGAGTAGAGATAGAGTACAGTGGAGCACAGCAGAGGTAGAGTACAGTGGATCACAGTAGAGATAGAGTACAGTAGAGCCAAGTAGAGGTAGAGTACAGTTGAGTACAATAGAGATAGAGTACAGTGGAGCACAGTAGAGGTAGAGTACAGTGGAGCACAGTAGAGGTAGAGTAGAGTGGAGCACAGTAGAGGTAGAGTACAGTGGAGTACAGTAGAGGTAGTGTACAGTGGAGCACAGTATAGGTAGAGTACAGTGGAGTATAGTAGAGGTAGAGTACAGTAGAGCACAGTAGAGATAGAGTACAGCAGAGCACAGTAGAGGTAGAGTACAGTGGAGCACAGTAGAGGTAGAGTACAGTGGAGCACAGTAGAGTAGAGTAGAGATAGAGCACAGTGGAGCACAGCAGAGGTAGAGTAGAGTGGAGTACAGTAGAGGTAGAGTACAGTGGAGTACAGTAGAGAGAGAGTACAGTGGAGCACAGTAGAGATAGAGTACAGTAGAGCCAAGTAGAGGTAGAGTACAGTGGAGTACAGTAAAGGTAGAGCACAGTGGAGCACTGTAGAGGTAGAGTACAGTGGAGTACAGTAGAGATAGAGTACATTGGAGCACAGTAGAGGTAGAGTACAGTGGAGCACAGTAGAGGTAGAGTAGAGTGGAGCACAGTAGAGGTAGAGTACAGTGGAGTACAGTAGAGGTAGTGTACAGTGGAGCACAGTAGAGGTAGAGTACAGTGGAGTATAGTAGAGGTAGAGTACAGTAGAGCACAGTAGAGATAGAGTACAGCAGAGCACAGTAGAGGTAGAGTACAGTGGAGCACAGTAGAGGAAGAGTACAGTGGAGTACAGTAGAGGTAGAGTAGAGTGGAGCACATTAGAGGTGGAGTAGAGTAGAGTACAGTAGAGGTAGAGTACAGCGGAGTACAGTAGAAGTAGAGTAAAGTGGACCACAGTAGAGGTAGAGTAGAGCGGAGTACAGTAGAGGTAGAGTACAGTGGAGTACAGTAGAGGTAGAGTACAGTGGAGTAGAGTAGAGAAAGAGTACAGTGGAGCACAGCAGAGGTAGAGTACAGTGGATCACAGTAGAGATAGAGTACAGTGGAGTACAGTGGAGCACAGTAGAAGTAGAGTACAGTGGAGCTAAGTAGAAATAGATTACAGTGGAGTACAGTAGAGATAGAGTACAGTGGAGTACAGTAGAGGTAGAGTACAGTGGAGCACAGTAGAGTAGAGTAGAGATAGAGCACAGTGGAGCAAAGCAGAGGTAGAGTAGAGTGGAGTACAGTAGAGGTAGAGTACAGTGGAGTACAGTAGAGAGAGAGTACAGTGGAGCACAGTAGAGATAGAGTACAGTAGAGCCAAGTAGAGGTAGAGTACAGTGGAGTACAGTAGAGATAGAGTACAGTGGAGCACAGTAGAGATAGAGTACAGTGGAGTACAATAGAGGTAGAGTACAGTGGAGCACAGTAGAGGTAGAGTACAGTGGAGCAAAGTAGAGGTAGAGTAGAGTGGAGCACAGTAGAGGTAGAGTACAGTGGAGTACAGTAGAGGTAGTGTACAGTGGAGCACAGTAGAGGTTGAGTACAGTGGAGCACAGTAGAGGTAGACTACAGTGGAGTACAGTAGAGGTAGAGTACAGTGGAGCACAGTAGAGGTAGGGTACAGTGGGGCACAGTAGAGGCAGAGTAGAGTGGGGTACAGTAGAAATAGAGTACGGTGGAGCACAGTAGAGTACAGTAGAGCACAGTAGAGGTAGAGTACAGTGGAGCACAGTAGAGATAGAGTACATTGGAGTACAGTAGAGGAAGAGTACAGTGGAGTACAGTGGAGCACAGTAGAGGTGGAGTACAGTAGAGTACAGTAGAGGTAGAGTACAGTGGAGTACAATAGAGATAGAGTACAATGGAGTAGAGTAGAGATAGAGTACAATGGAGCACAGCAGAGGTAGAGTACAGTGGATCACAGTAGAGATAGAGTACAGTAGAGCCAAGTAGAGGTAGAGTACAGTGGAGTACAATAGAGATAGAGTACAGTGGAGTACAGTAGAGGTAGAGAACAGTACAGTACAGTAGAGGTAGAGTACAGTAGAGCACAGTAGAGGTAGAATACAGTGGAGTACAGTAGAGGTAGAGTACAGTGGAGCACAGTAGAGGTAGAGTAGAGTGGAGCACAGTAGAGGTAGAGTACAGTGGAGTACAGTAGAGGTAGAGTAGAGTGGAGCACATTAGAGATAGAGTACAGCAGAGCACAGTAGAGGTAGAGTACAGTGGAGCACAGTAGAGGTAGAGTACAGTGGAGTATAGTAGAGGTAGAGTACAGTAGAGCACAGTAGAGATAGAGTACAGCAGAGCACAGTAGAGGTAGAGTACAGTGGAGCACAGTAGAGGAAGAGTACAGTGGAGTACAGTAGAGGTAGAGTAGAGTGGAGCACATTAGAGGTGGAGTAGAGTAGAGTACAGTAGAGGTAGAGTACAGTAGAGCACAGTAGAGATAGAGTACAGCAGAGCACAGTAGAGGTAGAGTACAGTGGAGCACAGTAGAGGAAGAGTACAGTGGAGTACAGTAGAGGTAGAGTAGAGTGGAGCACATTAGAGGTGGAGTAGAGTAGAGTACAGTAGAGGTAGAGTACAGCGGAGTACAGTAGAAGTAGAGTAAAGTGGAGCACAGTAGAGGTAGAGTAGAGCGGAGTACAGTAGAGGTAGAGTACAGTGGAGTACAGTAGAGGTAGAGTACAGTGGAGTAGAGTAGAGAAAGAGTACAGTGGAGCACAGCAGAGGTAGAGTACAGTGGATCACAGTAGAGATAGAGTACAGTGGAGTACAGTGGAGCACAGTAGAAGTAGAGTACAGTGGAGCTAAGTAGAAATAGATTACAGTGGAGTACAGTAGAGATAGAGTACAGTGGAGTACAGTAGAGGTAGAGTACAGTGGAGCACAGTAGAGTAGAGTAGAGATAGAGCACAGTGGAGCAAAGCAGAGGTAGAGTAGAGTGGAGTACAGTAGAGGTAGAGTACAGTGGAGTACAGTAGAGAGAGAGTACAGTGGAGCACAGTAGAGATAGAGTACAGTAGAGCCAAGTAGAGGTAGAGTACAGTGGAGTACAGTAGAGATAGAGTACAGTGGAGCACAGTAGAGATAGAGTACAGTGGAGTACAATAGAGGTAGAGTACAGTGGAGCACAGTAGAGGTAGAGTACAGTGGAGCAAAGTAGAGGTAGAGTAGAGTGGAGCACAGTAGAGATAGAGTACAGTGGAGTAGAGTAGAGATAGAGTACAGTAGAGTAGAGTAGAGGTAGAGTACAGTGGAGTACAGTAGAGATAGAGTACAGTGGAGTAGAGTAGAGATAGAGTACAGTGGAGTAGAGTAGAGATAGAGTACAGTGGAGTATAGTTGAGGTAGAGTACAGTGGAGCAAAGTAGAGGTAGAGTAGAGTGGAGTATATTTGAGGTAGACTACAGTGGAATACAGTAGATGTAGAGTACAGTAGAGCACAGTAGAGGTGAAATACAATGGAGTACAGTAGAGGTAGAGTACAGTGGAGTACAGTAGAGATAGAGTACAGTGGAGCACAGTAGAGGTAGAGTACAGTGGAGTACAGTAGAGTTAGAGTACAGTGGAGCACAGTAGAGGTAGAGTACAATGGAGTAAAGTGGAGCACAGTAGAGGTGGAGTACAGTAGAGTACAGTAGAGGTAGAGTACAGTGGACTACAGTAGAGATAGAGTACAGTGGAGTAGAGTAGAGATAGAGTACAGTGGAGTAGAGTAGAGATAGAGCACAGTGGAGCACAGCAGAGGTAGAGTACAGTGGAGCACAGTAGAGGTAGAGTACAGTGGAGTACAATGGAGCACAGTAGAGGTGGAGTACAGTAGAGTACAGTAGAGGTAGAGTACAGTGGAGTACAGTAGAGATAGAGTACAGTGGAGTAGAGTAGAGATAGAGTACAGTGGAGTAGAGTAGAGATAGAGCACAGTGGAGCACAGCAGAGGTAGAGTAGAGTGGAGTACAGTAGAGGTAGAGTACAGTGGAGTACAGTAGAGAGAGAGTACAGTGGAGCACAGTAGAGATAGAGTACAGTAGAGCCAAGTAGAGGTAGAGTACAGTGGAGTACAGTAGAGGTAGAGCACAGTGGAGCACTGTAGAGGTAGAGTACAGTGGAGTACAGTAGAGATAGAGTACATTGGAGCACAGTAGAGGTAGAGTACAGTGGAGCACAGTAGAGGTAGAGTAGAGTGGAGCACAGTAGAGGTAGAGTACAGTGGAGCACAGTAGAGGTAGAGTAGAGTGGAGCAGAGTAGAGGTAGAGTACAGTGGAGTACAGTAGAGGTAGTGTACAGTGGAGCACAGTAGAGGTAGAGTACAGTGGAGCACAGTAGAGGTAGAGTACAGTGGAGTATAGTAGAGGTAGAGTACAGTAGAGCACAGTAGAGATAGAGTACAGCAGAGCACAGTAGAGGTAGAGTACAGTGGAGCACAGTAGAGGAAGAGTACAGTGTAGTACAGTAGAGATAGAGTACAGTGGAGTACAGTAGAGATAGAGTACAGTCGAACACAGTAGAGATAAGTGCAGTGGAGTATAGTAGAGGTAGAGTACATTGGAGTACAGTAGAGGTAGAGTGCAGTGGAGTACAGTAGAGGTAGAGTAGAGTGGAGCAAATTAGAGGTGGAGTAGAGTAGAGTACAGTAGAGGTAGAGTACAGCAGAGTACAGTAGAAGTAGAGTAAAGTGGAGCACAGTAGAGGTAGAATAGAGTGGAGTACAGTAGAGGTAGAGTACAGTGGAGTACAGTACAGGTAGAGTACAGTGGAGTAGAGTAGAGAAAGAGTACAGTGGAGCACAGCAGAGGTAGAGTACAGTGGATCACAGTAGAGATAGAGTACAGTGGAGTACAGTGGAGCACAGTAGAAGTAGAGTACAGTGGAGCACAGTAGAAATAGATTACAGTGGAGTACAGTAGAGATAGAGTACAGTGGAGTACAGTAGATGTAGAGTACAGTGGAGCACAGTAGAGTAGAGTAGAGATAGAGCACAGTGGAACACAGCAGAGGTAGAGTAGAGTGGAGTACAGTAGAGGTAGAGTACAGTGGAGTACAGTAGAGAGAGAGTACAGTGGAGCACAGTAGAGATAGAGTACAGTAGAGCCAAGTAGAGGTAGAGTACAGTGGAGTACAATAGAGATAGAGTACAGTGGAGCACAGTAGAGATAGAGTACAGTGGAGTAGAGTAGAGGTAGAGTACATTGGAGCACAGTAGAGGTAGAGTACAGTGGAGCACAGTAGAGGTAGAGTAGAGTGGAGCACAGTAGAGGTAGAGTACAGTGGAGCACAGTAGAGATAGAGTACAGCAGAGCACAGTAGAGGTAGAGTACAGTGGAGCACAGTAGAGGTAGAGTACAGTGGAGCACAGTAGAGTAGAGTAGAGATAGAGCACAGTGGAGCACAGCAGAGGTAGAGTAGAGTGGAGTACAGTAGAGGTAGAGTACAGTGGAGTACAGTAGAGAGAGAGTACAGTGGAGCACAGTAGAGATAGAGTACAGTAGAGCCAAGTAGAGGTAGAGTACAGTGGAGTACAGTAGAGGTAGAGCACAGTGGAGCACTGTAGAGGTAGAGTACAGTGGAGTACAGTAGAGATAGAGTACATTGGAGCACAGTAGAGGTAGAGTACAGTGGAGTACAGTAGAGGTAGTGTACAGTGGAGCACAGTAGAGGTAGAGTACAGTGGAGCACAGTAGAGGTAGAGTACAGTGGAGTATAGTAGAGGTAGAGTACAGTAGAGCACAGTAGAGATAGAGTACAGCAGAGCACAGTAGAGGTAGAGTACAGTGGAGCACAGTAGAGGAAGAGTACAGTGGAGTACAGTAGAGGTAGAGTAGAGTGGAGCACATTAGAGGTGGAGTAGAGTAGAGTACAGTAGAGGTAGAGTACAGCGGAGTACAGTAGAAGTAGAGTAAAGTGGAGCACAGTAGAGGTAGAGTAGAGCGGAGTACAGTAGAGGTAGAGTACAGTGGAGTACAGTAGAGGTAGAGTACAGTGGAGTAGAGTAGAGAAAGAGTACAGTGGAGCACAGCAGAGGTAGAGTACAGTGGATCACAGTAGAGATAGAGTACAGTGGAGTACAGTGGAGCACAGTAGAAGTAGAGTACAGTGGAGCAAAGTAGAAATAGATTACAGTGGAGTACAGTAGAGATAGAGTACAGTGGAGTACAGTAGAGGTAGAGTACAGTGGAGCACAGTAGAGTAGAGTAGAGATAGAGCACAGTGGAGCACAGCAGAGGTAGAGTAGAGTGGAGTACAGTAGAGGTAGAGTACAGTGGAGTACAGTAGAGAGAGAGTACAGTGGAGCACAGTAGAGATAGAGTACAGTAGAGCCAAGTAGAGGTAGAGTACAGTGGAGTACAGTAGAGATAGAGTACAGTGGAGCACAGTAGAGATAGAGTACAGTGGAGTACAATAGAGGTAGAGTACAGTGGAGCACAGTAGAGGTAGAGTACAGTGGAGCACAGTAGAGGTAGAGTAGAGTGGAGCACAGTAGAGGTAGAGTACAGTGGAGTACAGTAGAGGTAGTGTACAGTGGAGCACAGTAGAGGTTGAGTACAGTGGAGCACAGTAGAGGTAGAGTACAGTGGAGTATAGTATTGGTAGAGTACAGTAGAGCACAGCAGAGGTAGAGTAGAGTGGAGTACAGTAGAGGTAGAGCACAGTAGAGTAGAGTAGAGGAAGAGTACAGTGGAGTACAGTGGAGCAGAGTAGAGGTGGAGTACAGTAGAGTACAGTAGAGGTAGAATACAGTGGAGTACAATAGAGATAGAGTACATTGGAGTAGAGTAGAGATAGAGTACAGTGGAGCACAGCAGAGGTAGAGTACAGTGGATCACAGTAGAGATAGAGTACAGTGGAATACAGTGGAGCATAGTAGCGGTAGAGTACAGTGGAGAACAGTAAAGATAGAGTACAGTGGAGTACAGTAGAGGTAGAGTACAGTGGAGCCCAGTAGAGATAGAGTACAGTGGAGTACAGTAGAGGTAGAGTACAGTGGAGCACAGTAGAGGTAGAGAACAGTACAGTACAGTAGAGGTAGAGTACAGTAGAGCACAGTAGAGGTAGAATACAGTGGAGTACAGTAGAGGTAGAGTACAGTAGAGCACAGTAGAGGTGGAGTACAGTAGAGTACAGTAGAGGTAGAGAACAGTACAGTACAGTAGAGGTAGAGTACAGTAGAGCACAGTAGAGGTAGAATACAGTGGAGTACAGTAGAGGTAGAGTACAGTGGAGTACAGTAGAGGTAGAGTACAGTGGAGCACAGTAGAGGTAGAGTACAGTGGAGTACAGTGGAGCACAGTAGAGGTGGAGTACAGTAGAGTAGAGTAGAGGTAGAGTACAGTGGAGTACAGTAGAGATAGAGTACAGTGGAGTAGAGTAGAGATAGAGTACAGTGGAGTAGAGTAGATATAGAGTACAGTGGAGTATAGTTGAGGTAGAGTACAGTGGAGCACACTAGAGATAAAGTACAGTGGAGTACAGTAGAGGTAGAGTACAGTGGAGCACAGTAGAGGTAGAGTACAGTGGAGTATAGTTGAGGTAGACTACAGTGGAGTACAGTAGAGGTAGAGTACAGTGGAGCACAGTAGAGATAGAGTACATTAGAGCATTGTAGAGGTAGAGTACAGTGGAGCACAGTAGAGATAGAGTACAATGGAGTAAAGTAGAGGAAGAGTACAGTGGAGTACAGTGGAGCACAGTAGAGGTGGAGAACAGTAGAGTATAGCAGAGGTAGAGTACAGTGGAGTACAATATAGATAGAGTACAGTGGAGTAGAGTAGTGATAGAGTACATTGGAGCATAGCAGAGGTAGAGTACAGTGGATCACAGTAGAGATAGAGTACAGTGGAGTACAGTGGAGCACAGTAGAGGTAGAGTACAGTGGAGAACAGTAGAGATAGAGTACAGTGGAGTACAGTAGAGGTAGAGTACAGTGGAGCCCAGTAGAGATAGAGTACAGTGGAGTACAGTAGAGGTAGAGTACAGTGGAGCACAGTAGAGGTAGAGTACAGTGGAGCACAGTAGAGGTAGACTACAGTGGAGCACAGTAGAGGTAGAGTACAGTGGAGTACAGTAGAGGTAGTGTACAGTGGAGCACAGTAGAGGTAGAGTACAGTGGAGCACAGTAGAGGTAGAGTACAGTAGAGCAAAGTAGAGGTAGAGTACAGTGGAGCACAGTAGAGATAGAGTACAGTGGAGTACAGTGGAGCACAGTAGAGGTAGAGTACAGTGGAGTACAATAAAGATAGAGTACAGTGGAGTAGAGTAGAGATAGAGTACTGTGGAGCACAGCAGAGGTAGAGTACAGTGGATCACAGTAGAGATAGAGTACAGTGGAGTACAGTGGAGCACAGTAGAGGTAGAGTACAGTGGAGAACAGTAGAGATAGAGTACAGTGGAGTACAGTAGAGGTAGAGTACAGTGGAGCACAGTAGAGATAGAGTACAGTGGAGTACAGTAGAGGTAGAGTACAGTGGAGCACAGTAGAGGTAGACTACAGTGGAGTACAGTAGAGGTAGAGTACAGTGGAGCACAGTAGAGGTAGGGTACAGTGGGGCACAGTAGAGGCAGAGTAGAGTGGGGTACAGTAGAAATAGAGTACGGTGGAGCACAGTAGAGTACAGTAGAGCACAGTAGAGGTAGAGTACAGTGGAGCACAGTAGAGATAGAGTACATTGGAGTACAGTAGAGGAAGAGTACAGTGGAGTACAGTGGAGCACAGTAGAGGTGGAGTACAGTAGAGTACAGTAGAGGTAGAGTACAGTGGAGTACAATAGAGATAGAGTACAATGGAGTAGAGTAGAGATAGAGTACAGTGGAGCACAGCAGAGGTAGAGTACAGTGGATCACAGTAGAGATAGAGTACAGCAGAGCCAAGTAGAGGTAGAGTACAGTGGAGTACAGTAGAGGTAGAGTACAGTGGAGCACAGTAAAGGTAGAGTACAGTGGAGCACAGTAGAGGTAGAGTAGAGTGGAGCACAGTAGAGGTAGAGTACAGTGGAGTACAGTAGAGGTAGTGTACAGTGGAGCACAGTAGAGGTAGAGTACAGTGGAGTATAGTAGAGGTAGATTACAGTAGAGCACAGTAGAGATAGAGTACAGCAGAGCACAGTAGAGGTAGAGTACAGTGGAGCACAGTAGAGGTAGAGTACAGTGGAGCACAGTAGAGTAGAGTAGAGATAGAGCACAGTGGAGCACAGCAGAGGTAGAGTAGAGTGGAGTACAGTAGAGGTAGATTACAGTAGAGCACAGTAGAGATAGAGTACAGCAGAGCACAGTAGAGGTAGAGTACAGTGGAGTACAGTAGAGAGAGAGTACAGTGGAGCACAGTAGAGATAGAGTACAGTAGAGCCAAGTAGAGGTAGAGTACAGTGGAGTACAGTAGAGGTAGAGCACATTGGAGCACTGTAGAGGTAGAGTACAGTGGAGTACAGTAGAGATAGAGTACATTGGAGCACAGTAGAGGTAGAGTACAGTGGAGCACAGTAGAGGTAGAGTAGAGTGGAGCACAGTAGAGGTAGAGTACAGTGGAGTACAGTAGAGGTAGTGTACAGTGGAACACAGTAGAGGTAGAGTACAGTGGAGCACAGTAGAGGTAGAGTACAGTGGAGTATAGTAGAGGTAGAGTACAGTAGAGCACAGTAGAGATAGAGTACAGCAGAGCACAGTAGAGGTAGAGTACAGTGGAGCACAGTAGAGGAAGAGTACAGTGGAGTACAGTAGAGGTAGAGTAGAGTGGAGCACATTAGAGGTGGAGTAGAGTAGAGTACAGTAGAGGTAGAGTACAGCGGAGTACAGTAGAAGTAGAGTAAAGTGGAGCACAGTAGAGGTAGAGTAGAGCGGAGTACAGTAGAGGTAGAGTACAGTGGAGTACAGTAGAGGTAGAGTACAGTGGAGTAGAGTAGAGAAAGAGTACAGTGGAGCACAGCAGAGGTAGAGTACAGTGGATCACAGTAGAGATAGAGTACAGTGGAGTACAGTGGAGCACAGTAGAAGTAGAGTACAGTGGAGCTAAGTAGAAATAGATTACAGTGGAGTACAGTAGAGATAGAGTACAGTGGAGTACAGTAGAGGTAGAGTACAGTGGAGCACAGTAGAGTAGAGTAGAGATAGAGCACAGTGGAGCAAAGCAGAGGTAGAGTAGAGTGGAGTACAGTAGAGGTAGAGTACAGTGGAGTACAGTAGAGAGAGAGTACAGTGGAGCACAGTAGAGATAGAGTACAGTAGAGCCAAGTAGAGGTAGAGTACAGTGGAGTACAGTAGAGATAGAGTACAGTGGAGCACAGTAGAGATAGAGTACAATGGAGTACAGTAGAGGAAGAGTACAGTTGAGTACAGTGGAGCACAGTAGAGGTGGAGAACAGTAGAGTATAGCAGAGGTAGAGTACAGTGGAGTACAATATAGATAGAGTACAGTGGAGTAGAGTAGTGATAGAGTACAGTGGAGCATAGCAGAGGTAGAGTACAGTGGATCACAGTAGAGATAGAGTACAGTGGAGTACAGTGGAGAACAGTAGAGGTAGAGTACAGTGGAGAACAGTAGAGATAGAGTACAGTGGAGTACAGTAGAGGTAGAGTACAGTGGAGCCCAGTAGAGATAGAGTACAGTGGAGTACAGTAGAGGTAGAGTACAGTGGAGCACAGTAGAGGTAGAGTACAGTGGAGCACAGTAGAGGTAGAGTACAGTGGAGCACAGTAGAGGTAGAGTACAGTGGAATACAGTGGAGCATAGTAGCGGTAGAGTACAGTGGAGAACAGTAAAGATAGAGTACAGTGGAGTACAGTAGAGGTAGAGTACAGTGGAGCCCAGTAGAGATAGAGTACAGTGGAGTACAGTAGAGGTAGAGTACAGTGGAGCACAGTAGAGGTAGAGTACAGTGGAGTACAGTAGAGGTAGAGAACAGTACAGTACAGTAGAGGTAGAGTACAGTAGAGCACAGTAGAGGTAGAATACAGTGGAGTACAGTAGAGGTAGAGTACAGTAGAGCACAGTAGAGGTGGAGTACAGTAGAGTACAGTAGAGGTAGAGAACAGTACAGTACAGTAGAGGTAGAGTACAGTAGAGCACAGTAGAGGTAGAATACAGTGGAGTACAGTAGAGGTAGAGTACAGTGGAGTACAGTAGAGGTAGAGTACAGTGGAGCACAGTAGAGGTAGAGTACAGTGGAGTACAGTGGAGCACAGTAGAGGTGGAGTACAGTAGAGTAGAGTAGAGGTAGAGTACAGTGGAGTACAGTAGAGATAGAGTACAGTGGAGTAGAGTAGAGATAGAGCACAGTGGAGTAGAGTAGATATAGAGTACAGTGGAGTATAGTTGAGGTAGAGTACAGTGGAGCACACTAGAGATAAAGTACAGTGGAGTACAGTAGAGGTAGAGTACAGTGGAGCACAGTAGAGGTAGAGTACAGTGGAGTATAGTTGAGGTAGACTACAGTGGAGTACAGTAGAGGTAGAGTACAGTGGAGCACAGTAGAGATAGAGTACATTAGAGCATTGTAGAGGTAGAGTACAGTGGAGCACAGTAGAGATAGAGTACAATGGAGTACAGTAGAGGAAGAGTACAGTGGAGTACAGTGGAGCACAGTAGAGGTGGAGAACAGTAGAGTATAGCAGAGGTAGAGTACAGTGGAGTACAATATAGATAGAGTACAGTGGAGTAGAGTAGTGATAGAGTACATTGGAGCATAGCAGAGGTAGAGTACAGTGGATCACAGTAGAGATAGAGTACAGTGGAGTACAGTGGAGCACAGTAGAGGTAGAGTACAGTGGAGAACAGTAGAGATAGAGTACAGTGGAGTACAGTAGAGGTAGAGTACAGTGGAGCCCAGTAGAGATAGAGTACAGTGGAGTACAGTAGAGGTAGAGTACAGTGGAGCACAGTAGAGGTAGAGTACAGTGGAGCACAGTAGAGGTAGAGTACAGTGGAGCACAGTAGAGGTAGAGTACAGTGGAGTACAGTAGAGGTAGTGTACAGTGGAGCACAGTAGAGGTAGAGTACAGTGGAGCACAGTAGAGGTAGAGTACAGTAGAGCAAAGTAGAGGTAGAGTACAGTGGAGCACAGTAGAGATAGAGTACAGTGGAGTACAGTGGAGCACAGTAGAGGTAGAGTACAGTGGAGTACAATAAAGATAGAGTACAGTGGAGTAGAGTAGAGATAGAGTACTGTGGAGCACAGCAGAGGTAGAGTACAGTGGATCACAGTAGAGATAGAGTACAGTGGAGTACAGTGGAGCACAGTAGAGGTAGAGTACAGTGGAGAACAGTAGAGATAGAGTACAGTGGAGTACAGTAGAGGTAGAGTACAGTGGAGCACAGTAGAGATAGAGTACAGTGGAGTACAGTAGAGGTAGAGTACAGTGGAGCACAGTAGAGGTAGACTACAGTGGAGTACAGTAGAGGTAGAGTACAGTGGAGCACAGTAGAGGTAGGGTTCAGTGGGGCACAGTAGAGGCAGAGTAGAGTGGGGTACAGTAGAAATAGAGTACGGTGGAGCACAGTAGAGTACAGTAGAGCACAGTAGAGGTAGAGTACAGTGGAGCACAGTAGAGATAGAGTACATTGGAGTACAGTAGAGGAAGAGTACAGTGGAGTACAGTGGAGCACAGTAGAGGTGGAGTACAGTAGAGTACAGTAGAGGTAGAGTACAGTGGAGTACAATAGAGATAGAGTACAATGGAGTAGAGTAGAGATAGAGTACAGTGGAACACAGCAGAGGTAGAGTACAGTGGATCACAGTAGAGATAGAGTACAGCAGAGCCAAGTAGAGGTAGAGTACAGTGGAGTACAATAGAGATAGAGTACAGTGGAGCACAGTAGAGATAGAGTACAGTGGAGTACAGTAGAGGTAGAGTACAGTGGAGCACAGTAAAGGTAGAGTACAGTGGAGCACAGTAGAGGTAGAGTAGAGTGGAGCACAGTAGAGGTAGAGTACAGTGGAGTACAGTAGAGGTAGTGTACAGTGGAGCACAGTAGAGGTAGAGTACAGTGGAGTATAGTAGAGGTAGATTACAGTAGAGCACAGTAGAGATAGAGTACAGCAGAGCACAGTAGAGGTAGAGTACAGTGGAGCACAGTAGAGGTAGAGTACAGTGGAGCACAGTAGAGTAGAGTAGAGATAGAGCACAGTGGAGCACAGCAGAGGTAGAGTAGAGTGGAGTACAGTAGAGGTAGAGTACAGTGGAGTACAGTAGAGAGAGAGTACAGTGGAGCACAGTAGAGATAGAGTACAGTAGAGCCAAGTAGAGGTAGAGTACAGTGGAGTACAGTAGAGGTAGAGCACAGTGGAGCACTGTAGAGGTAGAGTACAGTGGAGTACAGTAGAGATAGAGTACATTGGAGCACAGTAGAGGTAGAGTACAGTGGAGAACAGTAGAGATAGAGTACAGTGGAGTACAGTAGAGGTAGAGTACAGTGGAGCCCAGTAGAGATAGAGTACAGTGGAGTACAGTAGAGGTAGAGTACAGTGGAGCACAGTAGAGGTAGAGTACAGTGGAGCACAGTAGAGGTAGAGTACAGTGGAGCACAGTAGAGGTAGAGTACAGTGGAGTACAGTGGAGGTAGTGTACAGTGGAGCACAGTAGAGGTAGAGTACAGTGGAGCACAGTAGAGGTAGAGTACAGTAGAGCAAAGTAGAGGTAGAGTACAGTGGAGCACAGTAGAGATAGAGTACAGTGGAGTACAGTGGAGCACAGTAGAGGTAGAGTACATTGGAGTACAATAAAGATAGAGTACAGTGGAGTAGAGTAGAGATAGAGTACTGTGGAGCACAGCAGAGGTAGAGTACAGTGGATCACAGTAGAGATAGAGTACAGTGGAGTACAGTGGAGCACAGTAGAGGTAGAGTACAGTGGAGAACAGTAGAGATAGAGTACAGTGGAGTACAGTAGAGGTAGAGTACAGTGGAGCACAGTAGAGATAGAGTACAGTGGAGTACAGTAGAGGTAGAGTACAGTGGAGCACAGTAGAGGTAGACTACAGTGGAGTACAGTAGAGGTAGAGTACAGTGGAGCACAGTAGAGGTAGGGTACAGTGGGGCACAGTAGAGGCAGAGTAGAGTGGGGTACAGTAGAAATAGAGTACGGTGGAGCACAGTAGAGTACAGTAGAGCACAGTAGAGGTAGAGTACAGTGGAGCACAGTAGAGATAGAGTACATTGGAGTACAGTAGAGGAAGAGTACAGTGGAGTACAGTGGAGCACAGTAGAGGTGGAGTACAGTAGAGTACAGTAGAGGTAGAGTACAGTGGAGTACAATAGAGATAGAGTACAATGGAGTAGAGTAGAGATAGAGTACAGTGGAGCACAGCAGAGGTAGAGTACAGTGGATCACAGTAGAGATAGAGTACAGTAGAGCCAAGTAGAGGTAGAGTACAGTTGAGTACAATAGAGATAGAGTACAGTGGAGCACAGTAGAGGTAGAGTACAGTGGAGCACAGTAGAGGTAGAGTAGAGTGGAGCACAGTAGAGGTAGAGTACAGTGGAGTACAGTAGAGGTAGTGTACAGTGGAGCACAGTATAGGTAGAGTACAGTGGAGTATAGTAGAGGTAGAGTACAGTAGAGCACAGTAGAGATAGAGTACAGCAGAGCACAGTAGAGGTAGAGTACAGTGGAGCACAGTAGAGGTAGAGTACAGTGGAGCACAGTAGAGTAGAGTAGAGATAGAGCACAGTGGAGCACAGCAGAGGTAGAGTAGAGTGGAGTACAGTAGAGGTAGAGTACAGTGGAGTACAGTAGAGAGAGAGTACAGTGGAGCACAGTAGAGATAGAGTACAGTAGAGCCAAGTAGAGGTAGAGTACAGTGGAGTACAGTAAAGGTAGAGCACAGTGGAGCACTGTAGAGGTAGAGTACAGTGGAGTACAGTAGAGATAGAGTACATTGGAGCACAGTAGAGGTAGAGTACAGTGGAGCACAGTAGAGGTAGAGTAGAGTGGAGCACAGTAGAGGTAGAGTACAGTGGAGTACAGTAGAGGTAGTGTACAGTGGAGCACAGTAGAGGTAGAGTACAGTGGAGTATAGTAGAGGTAGAGTACAGTAGAGCACAGTAGAGATAGAGTACAGCAGAGCACAGTAGAGGTAGAGTACAGTGGAGCACAGTAGAGGAAGAGTACAGTGGAGTACAGTAGAGGTAGAGTAGAGTGGAGCACATTAGAGGTGGAGTAGAGTAGAGTACAGTAGAGGTAGAGTACAGCGGAGTACAGTAGAAGTAGAGTAAAGTGGACCACAGTAGAGGTAGAGTAGAGCGGAGTACAGTAGAGGTAGAGTACAGTGGAGTACAGTAGAGGTAGAGTACAGTGGAGTAGAGTAGAGAAAGAGTACAGTGGAGCACAGCAGAGGTAGAGTACAGTGGATCACAGTAGAGATAGAGTACAGTGGAGTACAGTGGAGCACAGTAGAAGTAGAGTACAGTGGAGCTAAGTAGAAATAGATTACAGTGGAGTACAGTAGAGATAGAGTACAGTGGAGTACAGTAGAGGTAGAGTACAGTGGAGCACAGTAGAGTAGAGTAGAGATAGAGCACAGTGGAGCAAAGCAGAGGTAGAGTAGAGTGGAGTACAGTAGAGGTAGAGTACAGTGGAGTACAGTAGAGAGAGAGTACAGTGGAGCACAGTAGAGATAGAGTACAGTAGAGCCAAGTAGAGGTAGAGTACAGTGGAGTACAGTAGAGATAGAGTACAGTGGAGCACAGTAAAGATAGAGTACAGTGGAGTACAATAGAGGTAGAGTACAGTGGAGCACAGTAGAGGTAGAGTACAGTGGAGCAAAGTAGAGGTAGAGTAGAGTGGAGCACAGTAGAGGTAGAGTACAGTGGAGTACAGTAGAGGTAGTGTACAGTGGAGCACAGTAGAGGTTGAGTACAGTGGAGCACAGTAGAGGTAGACTACAGTGGAGTACAGTAGAGGTAGAGTACAGTGGAGCACAGTAGAGGTAGGGTACAGTGGGGCACAGTAGAGGCAGAGTAGAGTGGGGTACAGTAGAAATAGAGTACGGTGGAGCACAGTAGAGTACAGTAGAGCACAGTAGAGGTAGAGTACAGTGGAGCACAGTAGAGATAGAGTACATTGGAGTACAGTAGAGGAAGAGTACAGTGGAGTACAGTGGAGCACAGTAGAGGTGGAGTACAGTAGAGTACAGTAGAGGTAGAGTACAGTGGAGTACAATAGAGATAGAGTACAATGGAGTAGAGTAGAGATAGAGTACAATGGAGCACAGCAGAGGTAGAGTACAGTGGATCACAGTAGAGATAGAGTACAGTAGAGCCAAGTAGAGGTAGAGTACAGTGGAGTACAATAGAGATAGAGTACAGTGGAGTACAGTAGAGGTAGAGAACAGTACAGTACAGTAGAGGTAGAGTACAGTAGAGCACAGTAGAGGTAGAATACAGTGGAGTACAGTAGAGGTAGAGTACAGTGGAGCACAGTAGAGGTAGAGTAGAGTGGAGCACAGTAGAGGTAGAGTACAGTGGAGTACAGTAGAGGTAGAGTAGAGTGGAGCACATTAGAGATAGAGTACAGCAGAGCACAGTAGAGGTAGAGTACAGTGGAGCACAGTAGAGGTAGAGTACAGTGGAGTATAGTAGAGGTAGAGTACAGTAGAGCACAGTAGAGATAGAGTACAGCAGAGCACAGTAGAGGTAGAGTACAGTGGAGCACAGTAGAGGAAGAGTACAGTGGAGTACAGTAGAGGTAGAGTAGAGTGGAGCACATTAGAGGTGGAGTAGAGTAGAGTACAGTAGAGGTAGAGTACAGTAGAGCACAGTAGAGATAGAGTACAGCAGAGCACAGTAGAGGTAGAGTACAGTGGAGCACAGTAGAGGAAGAGTACAGTGGAGTACAGTAGAGGTAGAGTAGAGTGGAGCACATTAGAGGTGGAGTAGAGTAGAGTACAGTAGAGGTAGAGTACAGCGGAGTACAGTAGAAGTAGAGTAAAGTGGAGCACAGTAGAGGTAGAGTAGAGCGGAGTACAGTAGAGGTAGAGTACAGTGGAGTACAGTAGAGGTAGAGTACAGTGGAGTAGAGTAGAGAAAGAGTACAGTGGAGCACAGCAGAGGTAGAGTACAGTGGATCACAGTAGAGATAGAGTACAGTGGAGTACAGTGGAGCACAGTAGAAGTAGAGTACAGTGGAGCTAAGTAGAAATAGATTACAGTGGAGTACAGTAGAGATAGAGTACAGTGGAGTACAGTAGAGGTAGAGTACAGTGGAGCACAGTAGAGTAGAGTAGAGATAGAGCACAGTGGAGCAAAGCAGAGGTAGAGTAGAGTGGAGTACAGTAGAGGTAGAGTACAGTGGAGTACAGTAGAGAGAGAGTACAGTGGAGCACAGTAGAGATAGAGTACAGTAGAGCCAAGTAGAGGTAGAGTACAGTGGAGTACAGTAGAGATAGAGTACAGTGGAGCACAGTAGAGATAGAGTACAGTGGAGTACAATAGAGGTAGAGTACAGTGGAGCACAGTAGAGGTAGAGTACAGTGGAGCAAAGTAGAGGTAGAGTAGAGTGGAGCACAGTAGAGATAGAGTACAGTGGAGTAGAGTAGAGATAGAGTACAGTAGAGTAGAGTAGAGGTAGAGTACAGTGGAGTACAGTAGAGATAGAGTACAGTGGAGTAGAGTAGAGATAGAGTACAGTGGAGTAGAGTAGAGATAGAGTACAGTGGAGTATAGTTGAGGTAGAGTACAGTGGAGCAAAGTAGAGGTAGAGTAGAGTGGAGTATATTTGAGGTAGACTACAGTGGAATACAGTAGATGTAGAGTACAGTAGAGCACAGTAGAGGTGAAATACAATGGAGTACAGTAGAGGTAGAGTACAGTGGAGTACAGTAGAGATAGAGTACAGTGGAGCACAGTAGAGGTAGAGTACAGTGGAGTACAGTAGAGTTAGAGTACAGTGGAGCACAGTAGAGGTAGAGTACAATGGAGTAAAGTGGAGCACAGTAGAGGTGGAGTACAGTAGAGTACAGTAGAGGTAGAGTACAGTGGACTACAGTAGAGATAGAGTACAGTGGAGTAGAGTAGAGATAGAGTACAGTGGAGTAGAGTAGAGATAGAGCACAGTGGAGCACAGCAGAGGTAGAGTACAGTGGAGCACAGTAGAGGTAGAGTACAGTGGAGTACAATGGAGCACAGTAGAGGTGGAGTACAGTAGAGTACAGTAGAGGTAGAGTACAGTGGAGTACAGTAGAGATAGAGTACAGTGGAGTAGAGTAGAGATAGAGTACAGTGGAGTAGAGTAGAGATAGAGCACAGTGGAGCACAGCAGAGGTAGAGTAGAGTGGAGTACAGTAGAGGTAGAGTACAGTGGAGTACAGTAGAGAGAGAGTACAGTGGAGCACAGTAGAGATAGAGTACAGTAGAGCCAAGTAGAGGTAGAGTACAGTGGAGTACAGTAGAGGTAGAGCACAGTGGAGCACTGTAGAGGTAGAGTACAGTGGAGTACAGTAGAGATAGAGTACATTGGAGCACAGTAGAGGTAGAGTACAGTGGAGCACAGTAGAGGTAGAGTAGAGTGGAGCAGAGTAGAGGTAGAGTACAGTGGAGTACAGTAGAGGTAGTGTACAGTGGAGCACAGTAGAGGTAGAGTACAGTGGAGCACAGTAGAGGTAGAGTACAGTGGAGTATAGTAGAGGTAGAGTACAGTAGAGCACAGTAGAGGTAGAGTACAGTGGAGCACAGTAGAGGTAGAGTACAGTGGAGTATAGTAGAGGTAGAGTACAGTAGAGCACAGTAGAGATAGAGTACAGCAGAGCACAGTAGAGGTAGAGTACAGTGGAGCACAGTAGAGGAAGAGTACAGTGTAGTACAGTAGAGATAGAGTACAGTGGAGTACAGTAGAGATAGAGCACAGTCGAACACAGTAGAGATAAGTGCAGTGGAGTATAGTAGAGGTAGAGTACATTGGAGTACAGTAGAGGTAGAGTGCAGTGGAGTACAGTAGAGGTAGAGTAGAGTGGAGCAAATTAGAGGTGGAGTAGAGTAGAGTACAGTAGAGGTAGAGTACAGCAGAGTACAGTAGAAGTAGAGTAAAGTGGAGCACAGTAGAGGTAGAATAGAGTGGAGTACAGTAGAGGTAGAGTACAGTGGAGTACAGTACAGGTAGAGTACAGTGGAGTAGAGTAGAGAAAGAGTACAGTGGAGCACAGCAGAGGTAGAGTACAGTGGATCACAGTAGAGATAGAGTACAGTGGAGTACAGTGGAGCACAGTAGAAGTAGAGTACAGTGGAGCACAGTAGAAATAGATTACAGTGGAGTACAGTAGAGATAGAGTACAGTGGAGTACAGTAGATGTAGAGTACAGTGGAGCACAGTAGAGTAGAGTAGAGATAGAGCACAGTGGAACACAGCAGAGGTAGAGTAGAGTGGAGTACAGTAGAGGTAGAGTACAGTGGAGTACAGTAGAGAGAGAGTACAGTGGAGCACAGTAGAGATAGAGTACAGTAGAGCCAAGTAGAGGTAGAGTACAGTGGAGTACAATAGAGATAGAGTACAGTGGAGCACAGTAGAGATAGAGTGCAGTGGAGTACAGTAGAGGTAGAGTACAGTGGAGCACAGTAGAGGTAGAGTACAGTGGAGCACAGTAGAGGTAGAGTAGAGTGGAGCACAGTAGAGGTAGAGTACAGTGGAGCACAGTAGAGATAGAGTACAGCAGAGCACAGTAGAGGTAGAGTACAGTGGAGCACAGTAGAGGTAGAGTACAGTGGAGCACAGCAGAGGTAGAGTAGAGTGGAGTACAGTAGAGGTAGAGTACAGTGGAGTACAGTAGAGAGAGAGTACAGTGGAGCACAGTAGAGATAGAGTACAGTAGAGCCAAGTAGAGGTAGAGTACAGTGGAGTACAGTAGAGGTAGAGCACAGTGGAGCACTGTAGAGGTAGAGTACAGTGGAGTACAGTAGAGATAGAGTACATTGGAGCACAGTAGAGGTAGAGTACAGTGGAGTACAGTAGAGGTAGTGTACAGTGGAGCACAGTAGAGGTAGAGTACAGTGGAGCACAGTAGAGGTAGAGTACAGTGGAGTATAGTAGAGGTAGAGTACAGTAGAGCACAGTAGAGATAGAGTACAGCAGAGCACAGTAGAGGTAGAGTACAGTGGAGCACAGTAGAGGAAGAGTACAGTGGAGTACAGTAGAGGTAGAGTAGAGTGGAGCACATTAGAGGTGGAGTAGAGTAGAGTACAGTAGAGGTAGAGTACAGCGGAGTACAGTAGAAGTAGAGTAAAGTGGAGCACAGTAGAGGTAGAGTAGAGCGGAGTACAGTAGAGGTAGAGTACAGTGGAGTACAGTAGAGGTAGAGTACAGTGGAGTAGAGTAGAGAAAGAGTACAGTGGAGCACAGCAGAGGTAGAGTACAGTGGATCACAGTAGAGATAGAGTACAGTGGAGTACAGTGGAGCACAGTAGAAGTAGAGTACAGTGGAGCAAAGTAGAAATAGATTACAGTGGAGTACAGTAGAGATAGAGTACAGTGGAGTACAGTAGAGGTAGAGTACAGTGGAGCACAGTAGAGTAGAGTAGAGATAGAGCACAGTGGAGCACAGCAGAGGTAGAGTAGAGTGGAGTACAGTAGAGGTAGAGTACAGTGGAGTACAGTAGAGAGAGAGTACAGTGGAGCACAGTAGAGATAGAGTACAGTAGAGCCAAGTAGAGGTAGAGTACAGTGGAGTACAGTAGAGATAGAGTACAGTGGAGCACAGTAGAGATAGAGTACAGTGGAGTACAATAGAGGTAGAGTACAGTGGAGCACAGTAGAGGTAGAGTACAGTGGAGCACAGTAGAGGTAGAGTAGAGTGGAGCACAGTAGAGGTAGAGTACAGTGGAGTACAGTAGAGGTAGTGTACAGTGGAGCACAGTAGAGGTTGAGTACAGTGGAGCACAGTAGAGGTAGAGTACAGTGGAGTATAGTAGAGGTAGAGTACAGTAGAGCACAGCAGAGGTAGAGTAGAGTGGAGTACAGTAGAGGTAGAGCACAGTAGAGTAGAGTAGAGGAAGAGTACAGTGGAGTACAGTGGAGCAGAGTAGAGGTGGAGTACAGTAGAGTACAGTAGAGGTAGAATACAGTGGAGTACAATAGAGATAGAGTACATTGGAGTAGAGTAGAGATAGAGTACAGTGGAGCACAGCAGAGGTAGAGTACAGTGGATCACAGTAGAGATAGAGTACAGTGGAATACAGTGGAGCATAGTAGCGGTAGAGTACAGTGGAGAACAGTAAAGATAGAGTACAGTGGAGTACAGTAGAGGTAGAGTACAGTGGAGCCCAGTAGAGATAGAGTACAGTGGAGTACAGTAGAGGTAGAGTACAGTGGAGCACAGTAGAGGTAGAGTACAGTGGAGTACAGTAGAGGTAGAGAACAGTACAGTACAGTAGAGGTAGAGTACAGTAGAGCACAGTAGAGGTAGAATACAGTGGAGTACAGTAGAGGTAGAGTACAGTAGAGCACAGTAGAGGTGGAGTACAGTAGAGTACAGTAGAGGTAGAGAACAGTACAGTACAGTAGAGGTAGAGTACAGTAGAGCACAGTAGAGGTAGAATACAGTGGAGTACAGTAGAGGTAGAGTACAGTGGAGTACAGTAGAGGTAGAGTACAGTGGAGCACAGTAGAGGTAGAGTACAGTGGAGTACAGTGGAGCACAGTAGAGGTGGAGTACAGTAGAGTAGAGTAGAGGTAGAGTACAGTGGAGTACAGTAGAGATAGAGTACAGTGGAGTAGAGTAGAGATAGAGTACAGTGGAGTAGAGTAGATATAGAGTACAGTGGAGTATAGTTGAGGTAGAGTACAGTGGAGCACACTAGAGATAAAGTACAGTGGAGTACAGTAGAGGTAGAGTACAGTGGAGCACAGTAGAGGTAGAGTACAGTGGAGTATAGTTGAGGTAGACTACAGTGGAGTACAGTAGAGGTAGAGTACAGTGGAGCACAGTAGAGATAGAGTACATTAGAGCATTGTAGAGGTAGAGTACAGTGGAGCACAGTAGAGATAGAGTACAATGGAGTACAGTAGAGGAAGAGTACAGTGGAGTACAGTGGAGCACAGTAGAGGTGGAGAACAGTAGAGTATAGCAGAGGTAGAGTACAGTGGAGTACAATATAGATAGAGTACAGTGGAGTAGAGTAGTGATAGAGTACATTGGAGCATAGCAGAGGTAGAGTACAGTGGATCACAGTAGAGATAGAGTACAGTGGAGTACAGTGGAGCACAGTAGAGGTAGAGTACAGTGGAGAACAGTAGAGATAGAGTACAGTGGAGTACAGTAGAGGTAGAGTACAGTGGAGCCCAGTAGAGATAGAGTACAGTGGAGTACAGTAGAGGTAGAGTACAGTGGAGCACAGTAGAGGTAGAGTACAGTGGAGCACAGTAGAGGTAGAGTACAGTGGAGCACAGTAGAGGTAGAGTACAGTGGAGTACAGTAGAGGTAGTGTACAGTGGAGCACAGTAGAGGTAGAGTACAGTGGAGCACAGTAGAGGTAGAGTACAGTAGAGCAAAGTAGAGGTAGAGTACAGTGGAGCACAGTAGAGATAGAGTACAGTGGAGTACAGTGGAGCACAGTAGAGGTAGAGTACAGTGGAGTACAATAAAGATAGAGTACAGTGGAGTAGAGTAGAGATAGAGTACTGTGGAGCACAGCAGAGGTAGAGTACAGTGGATCACAGTAGAGATAGAGTACAGTGGAGTACAGTGGAGCACAGTAGAGGTAGAGTACAGTGGAGAACAGTAGAGATAGAGTACAGTGGAGTACAGTAGAGGTAGAGTACAGTGGAGCACAGTAGAGATAGAGTACAGTGGAGTACAGTAGAGGTAGAGTACAGTGGAGCACAGTAGAGGTAGACTACAGTGGAGTACAGTAGAGGTAGAGTACAGTGGAGCACAGTAGAGGTAGGGTACAGTGGGGCACAGTAGAGGCAGAGTAGAGTGGGGTACAGTAGAAATAGAGTACGGTGGAGCACAGTAGAGTACAGTAGAGCACAGTAGAGGTAGAGTACAGTGGAGCACAGTAGAGATAGAGTACATTGGAGTACAGTAGAGGAAGAGTACAGTGGAGTACAGTGGAGCACAGTAGAGGTGGAGTACAGTAGAGTACAGTAGAGGTAGAGTACAGTGGAGTACAATAGAGATAGAGTACAATGGAGTAGAGTAGAGATAGAGTACAGTGGAACACAGCAGAGGTAGAGTACAGTGGATCACAGTAGAGATAGAGTACAGCAGAGCCAAGTAGAGGTAGAGTACAGTGGAGTACAATAGAGATAGAGTACAGTGGAGCACAGTAGAGATAGAGTACAGTGGAGTACAGTAGAGGTAGAGTACAGTGGAGCACAGTAAAGGTAGAGTACAGTGGAGCACAGTAGAGGTAGAGTAGAGTGGAGCACAGTAGAGGTAGAGTACAGTGGAGTACAGTAGAGGTAGTGTACAGTGGAGCACAGTAGAGGTAGAGTACAGTGGAGTATAGTAGAGGTAGATTACAGTAGAGCACAGTAGAGATAGAGTACAGCAGAGCACAGTAGAGGTAGAGTACAGTGGAGCACAGTAGAGGTAGAGTACAGTGGAGCACAGTAGAGTAGAGTAGAGATAGAGCACAGTGGAGCACAGCAGAGGTAGAGTAGAGTGGAGTACAGTAGAGGTAGAGTACAGTGGAGTACAGTAGAGAGAGAGAGTACAGTGGAGCACAGTAGAGATAGAGTACAGTAGAGCCAAGTAGAGGTAGAGTACAGTGGAGTACAGTAGAGGTAGAGCACAGTGGAGCACTGTATAGGTAGAGTACAGTGGAGTACAGTAGAGATAGAGTACATTGGAGCACAGTAGAGGTAGAGTACAGTGGAGCACAGTAGAGGTAGAGTACAGTGGAGCACAGTAGAGGTAGAGTACAGTGGAGTATAGTAGAGGTAGAGTACAGTAGAGCACAGTAGAGATAGAGTACAGCAGAGCACAGTAGAGATAGAGTACAGTGGAGCACAGTAGAGGAAGAGTACAGTGGAGTACAGTAGAGGTAGAGTAGAGTGGAGCACATTAGAGGTGGAGTAGAGTAGAGTACAGTAGAGGTAGAGTACAGCGGAGTACAGTAGAAGTAGAGTAAAGTGGAGCACAGTAGAGGTAGAGTAGAGCGGAGTACAGTAGAGGTAGAGTACAGTGGAGTACAGTAGAGGTAGAGTACAGTGGAGTAGAGTAGAGAAAGAGTACAGTGGAGCACAGCAGAGGTAGAGTACAGTGGATCACAGTAGAGATAGAGTACAGTGGAGTACAGTGGAGCACAGTAGAAGTAGAGTACAGTGGAGCTAAGTAGAAATAGATTACAGTGGAGTACAGTAGAGATAGAGTACAGTGGAGTACAGTAGAGGTAGAGTACAGTGGAGCACAGTAGAGTAGAGTAGAGATAGAGCACAGTGGAGCAAAGCAGAGGTAGAGTAGAGTGGAGTACAGTAGAGGTAGAGTACAGTGGAGTACAGTAGAGAGAGAGTACAGTGGAGCACAGTAGAGATAGAGTACAGTAGAGCCAAGTAGAGGTAGAGTACAGTGGAGTACAGTAGAGATAGAGTACAGTGGAGCACAGTAGAGATAGAGTACAATGGAGTACAGTAGAGGAAGAGTACAGTGGAGTACAGTGGAGCACAGTAGAGGTGGAGAACAGTAGAGTATAGCAGAGGTAGAGTACAGTGGAGTACAATATAGATAGAGTACAGTGGAGTAGAGTAGTGATAGAGTACAGTGGAGCATAGCAGAGGTAGAGTACAGTGGATCACAGTAGAGATAGAGTACAGTGGAGTACAGTGGAGAACAGTAGAGGTAGAGTACAGTGGAGAACAGTAGAGATAGAGTACAGTGGAGTACAGTAGAGGTAGAGTACAGTGGAGCCCAGTAGAGATAGAGTACAGTGGAGTACAGTAGAGGTAGAGTACAGTGGAGCACAGTAGAGGTAGAGTACAGTGGAGCACAGTAGAGGTAGAGTACAGTGGAGCACAGTAGAGGTAGAGTACAGTGGAGTACAGTAGAGGTAGTGTACAGTGGAGCACAGTAGAGGTAGAGTACAGTGGAGCACAGTAGAGGTAGAGTACAGTAGAGCAAAGTAGAGGTAGAGTACAGTGGAGCACAGTAGAGATAGAGTACAGTGGAGTACAGTGGAGCACAGTAGAGGTAGAGTACATTGGAGTACAATAAAGATAGAGTACAGTGGAGTAGAGTAGAGATAGAGTACTGTGGAGCACAGCAGAGGTAGAGTACAGTGGATCACAGTAGAGATAGAGTACAGTGGAGTACAGTGGAGCACAGTAGAGGTAGAGTACAGTGGAGAACAGTAGAGATAGAGTACAGTGGAGTACAGTAGAGGTAGAGTACAGTGGAGCACAGTAGAGATAGAGTACAGTGGAGTACAGTAGAGGTAAAGTACAGTGGAGCACAGTAGAGGTAGACTACAGTGGAGTACAGTAGAGGTAGAGTACAGTGGAGCACAGTAGAGGTAGGGTACAGTGGGGCACAGTAGAGGCAGAGTAGAGTGGGGTACAGTAGAAATAGAGTACGGTGGAGCACAGTAGAGTACAGTAGAGCACAGTAGAGGTAGAGTACAGTGGAGCACAGTAGAGATAGAGTACATTGGAGTACAGTAGAGGAAGAGTACAGTGGAGTACAGTGGAGCACAGTAGAGGTGGAGTACAGTAGAGTACAGTAGAGGTAGAGTACAGTGGAGTACAATAGAGATAGAGTACAATGGAGTAGAGTAGAGATAGAGTACAGTGGAGCACAGCAGAGGTAGAGTACAGTGGATCACAGTAGAGATAGAGTACAGTAGAGCCAAGTAGAGGTAGAGTACAGTGGAGTACAATAGAGATAGAGTACAGTGGAGCACAGTAGAGGTAGAGTACAGTGGAGCACAGTAGAGGTAGAGTAGAGTGGAGCACAGTAGAGGTAGAGTACAGTGGAGTACAGTAGAGGTAGTGTACAGTGGAGCACAGTAGAGGTAGAGTACAGTGGAGTATAGTAGAGGTAGAGTACAGTAGAGCACAGTAGAGATAGAGTACAGTGGAGTATATTAGAGGTAGATTACAGTAGAGCACAGTAGAGATAGAGTACAGCAGAGCACAGTAGAGGTAGAGTACAGTAGAGTAGAGTAGAGGTAGAGTACAGTGGAGTACAGTAGAGATAGAGTACAGTGGAGTAGAGTAGAGATAGAGTACAGTGGAGTAGAGTAGATATAGAGTACAGTGGAGTATAGTTGAGGTAGAGTACAGTGGAGCACACTAGAGATAAAGTACAGTGGAGTACAGTAGAGGTAGAGTACAGTGGAGCACAGTAGAGGTAGAGTACAGTGGAGTATAGTTGAGGTAGACTACAGTGGAGTACAGTAGAGGTAGAGTACAGTGGAGCACAGTAGAGATAGAGTACATTAGAGCATTGTAGAGGTAGAGTACAGTGGAGCACAGTAGAGATAGAGTACAATGGAGTACAGTAGAGGAAGAGTACAGTGGAGTACAGTGGAGCACAGTAGAGGTGGAGAACAGTAGAGTATAGCAGAGGTAGAGTACAGTGGAGTACAATATAGATAGAGTACAGTGGAGTAGAGTAGTGATAGAGTACATTGGAGCATAGCAGAGGTAGAGTACAGTGGATCACAGTAGAGATAGAGTACAGTGGAGTACAGTGGAGCACAGTAGAGGTAGAGTACAGTGGAGAACAGTAGAGATAGAGTACAGTGGAGTACAGTAGAGGTAGAGTACAGTGGAGCCCAGTAGAGATAGAGTACAGTGGAGTACAGTAGAGGTAGAGTACAGTGGAGCACAGTAGAGGTAGAGTACAGTGGAGCACAGTAGAGGTAGAGTACAGTGGAGCACAGTAGAGGTAGAGTACAGTGGAGTACAGTAGAGGTAGTGTACAGTGGAGCACAGTAGAGGTAGAGTACAGTGGAGCACAGTAGAGGTAGAGTACAGTAGAGCAAAGTAGAGGTAGAGTACAGTGGAGCACAGTAGAGATAGAGTACAGTGGAGTACAGTGGAGCACAGTAGAGGTAGAGTACAGTGGAGTACAATAAAGATAGAGTACAGTGGAGTAGAGTAGAGATAGAGTACTGTGGAGCACAGCAGAGGTAGAGTACAGTGGATCACAGTAGAGATAGAGTACAGTGGAGTACAGTGGAGCACAGTAGAGGTAGAGTACAGTGGAGAACAGTAGAGATAGAGTACAGTGGAGTACAGTAGAGGTAGAGTACAGTGGAGCACAGTAGAGATAGAGTACAGTGGAGTACAGTAGAGGTAGAGTACAGTGGAGCACAGTAGAGGTAGACTACAGTGGAGTACAGTAGAGGTAGAGTACAGTGGAGCACAGTAGAGGTAGGGTACAGTGGGGCACAGTAGAGGCAGAGTAGAGTGGGGTACAGTAGAAATAGAGTACGGTGGAGCACAGTAGAGTACAGTAGAGCACAGTAGAGGTAGAGTACAGTGGAGCACAGTAGAGATAGAGTACATTGGAGTACAGTAGAGGAAGAGTACAGTGGAGTACAGTGGAGCACAGTAGAGGTGGAGTACAGTAGAGTACAGTAGAGGTAGAGTACAGTGGAGTACAATAGAGATAGAGTACAATGGAGTAGAGTAGAGATAGAGTACAGTGGAGCACAGCAGAGGTAGAGTACAGTGGATCACAGTAGAGATAGAGTACAGCAGAGCCAAGTAGAGGTAGAGTACAGTGGAGTACAATAGAGATAGAGTACAGTGGAGCACAGTAGAGATAGAGTACAGTGGAGTACAGTAGAGGTAGAGTACAGTGGAGCACAGTAAAGGTAGAGTACAGTGGAGCACAGTAGAGGTAGAGTAGAGTGGAGCACAGTAGAGGTAGAGTACAGTGGAGTACAGTAGAGGTAGTGTACAGTGGAGCACAGTAGAGGTAGAGTACAGTGGAGTATAGTAGAGGTAGATTACAGTAGAGCACAGTAGAGATAGAGTACAGCAGAGCACAGTAGAGGTAGAGTACAGTGGAGCACAGTAGAGGTAGAGTACAGTGGAGCACAGTAGAGTAGAGTAGAGATAGAGCACAGTGGAGCACAGCAGAGGTAGAGTAGAGTGGAGTACAGTAGAGGTAGAGTACAGTGGAGTACAGTAGAGAGAGAGAGTACAGTGGAGCACAGTAGAGATAGAGTACAGTAGAGCCAAGTAGAGGTAGAGTACAGTGGAGTACAGTAGAGGTAGAGCACAGTGGAGCACTGTATAGGTAGAGTACAGTGGAGTACAGTAGAGATAGAGTACATTGGAGCACAGTAGAGGTAGAGTACAGTGGAGCACAGTAGAGGTAGAGTACAGTGGAGCACAGTAGAGGTAGAGTACAGTGGAGTATAGTAGAGGTAGAGTACAGTAGAGCACAGTAGAGATAGAGTACAGCAGAGCACAGTAGAGATAGAGTACAGTGGAGCACAGTAGAGGAAGAGTACAGTGGAGTACAGTAGAGGTAGAGTAGAGTGGAGCACATTAGAGGTGGAGTAGAGTAGAGTACAGTAGAGGTAGAGTACAGCGGAGTACAGTAGAAGTAGAGTAAAGTGGAGCACAGTAGAGGTAGAGTAGAGCGGAGTACAGTAGAGGTAGAGTACAGTGGAGTACAGTAGAGGTAGAGTACAGTGGAGTAGAGTAGAGAAAGAGTACAGTGGAGCACAGCAGAGGTAGAGTACAGTGGATCACAGTAGAGATAGAGTACAGTGGAGTACAGTGGAGCACAGTAGAAGTAGAGTACAGTGGAGCTAAGTAGAAATAGATTACAGTGGAGTACAGTAGAGATAGAGTACAGTGGAGTACAGTAGAGGTAGAGTACAGTGGAGCACAGTAGAGTAGAGTAGAGATAGAGCACAGTGGAGCAAAGCAGAGGTAGAGTAGAGTGGAGTACAGTAGAGGTAGAGTACAGTGGAGTACAGTAGAGAGAGAGTACAGTGGAGCACAGTAGAGATAGAGTACAGTAGAGCCAAGTAGAGGTAGAGTACAGTGGAGTACAGTAGAGATAGAGTACAGTGGAGCACAGTAGAGATAGAGTACAATGGAGTACAGTAGAGGAAGAGTACAGTGGAGTACAGTGGAGCACAGTAGAGGTGGAGAACAGTAGAGTATAGCAGAGGTAGAGTACAGTGGAGTACAATATAGATAGAGTACAGTGGAGTAGAGTAGTGATAGAGTACAGTGGAGCATAGCAGAGGTAGAGTACAGTGGATCACAGTAGAGATAGAGTACAGTGGAGTACAGTGGAGAACAGTAGAGGTAGAGTACAGTGGAGAACAGTAGAGATAGAGTACAGTGGAGTACAGTAGAGGTAGAGTACAGTGGAGCCCAGTAGAGATAGAGTACAGTGGAGTACAGTAGAGGTAGAGTACAGTGGAGCACAGTAGAGGTAGAGTACAGTGGAGCACAGTAGAGGTAGAGTACAGTGGAGCACAGTAGAGGTAGAGTACAGTGGAGTACAGTAGAGGTAGTGTACAGTGGAGCACAGTAGAGGTAGAGTACAGTGGAGCACAGTAGAGGTAGAGTACAGTAGAGCAAAGTAGAGGTAGAGTACAGTGGAGCACAGTAGAGATAGAGTACAGTGGAGTACAGTGGAGCACAGTAGAGGTAGAGTACATTGGAGTACAATAAAGATAGAGTACAGTGGAGTAGAGTAGAGATAGAGTACTGTGGAGCACAGCAGAGGTAGAGTACAGTGGATCACAGTAGAGATAGAGTACAGTGGAGTACAGTGGAGCACAGTAGAGGTAGAGTACAGTGGAGAACAGTAGAGATAGAGTACAGTGGAGTACAGTAGAGGTAGAGTACAGTGGAGCACAGTAGAGATAGAGTACAGTGGAGTACAGTAGAGGTAAAGTACAGTGGAGCACAGTAGAGGTAGACTACAGTGGAGTACAGTAGAGGTAGAGTACAGTGGAGCACAGTAGAGGTAGGGTACAGTGGGGCACAGTAGAGGCAGAGTAGAGTGGGGTACAGTAGAAATAGAGTACGGTGGAGCACAGTAGAGTACAGTAGAGCACAGTAGAGGTAGAGTACAGTGGAGCACAGTAGAGATAGAGTACATTGGAGTACAGTAGAGGAAGAGTACAGTGGAGTACAGTGGAGCACAGTAGAGGTGGAGTACAGTAGAGTACAGTAGAGGTAGAGTACAGTGGAGTACAATAGAGATAGAGTACAATGGAGTAGAGTAGAGATAGAGTACAGTGGAGCACAGCAGAGGTAGAGTACAGTGGATCACAGTAGAGATAGAGTACAGTAGAGCCAAGTAGAGGTAGAGTACAGTGGAGTACAATAGAGATAGAGTACAGTGGAGCACAGTAGAGGTAGAGTACAGTGGAGCACAGTAGAGGTAGAGTAGAGTGGAGCACAGTAGAGGTAGAGTACAGTGGAGTACAGTAGAGGTAGTGTACAGTGGAGCACAGTAGAGGTAGAGTACAGTGGAGTATAGTAGAGGTAGAGTACAGTAGAGCACAGTAGAGATAGAGTACAGTGGAGTATATTAGAGGTAGATTACAGTAGAGCACAGTAGAGATAGAGTACAGCAGAGCACAGTAGAGGTAGAGTACAGTAGAGTAGAGTAGAGGTAGAGTACAGTGGAGTACAGTAGAGATAGAGTACAGTGGAGTAGAGTAGAGATAGAGTACAGTGGAGTAGAGTAGATATAGAGTACAGTGGAGTATAGTTGAGGTAGAGTACAGTGGAGCACACTAGAGATAAAGTACAGTGGAGTACAGTAGAGGTAGAGTACAGTGGAGCACAGTAGAGGTAGAGTACAGTGGAGTATAGTTGAGGTAGACTACAGTGGAGTACAGTAGAGGTAGAGTACAGTGGAGCACAGTAGAGATAGAGTACATTAGAGCATTGTAGAGGTAGAGTACAGTGGAGCACAGTAGAGATAGAGTACAATGGAGTACAGTAGAGGAAGAGTACAGTGGAGTACAGTGGAGCACAGTAGAGGTGGAGAACAGTAGAGTATAGCAGAGGTAGAGTACAGTGGAGTACAATATAGATAGAGTACAGTGGAGTAGAGTAGTGATAGAGTACATTGGAGCATAGCAGAGGTAGAGTACAGTGGATCACAGTAGAGATAGAGTACAGTGGAGTACAGTGGAGCACAGTAGAGGTAGAGTACAGTGGAGAACAGTAGAGATAGAGTACAGTGGAGTACAGTAGAGGTAGAGTACAGTGGAGCCCAGTAGAGATAGAGTACAGTGGAGTACAGTAGAGGTAGAGTACAGTGGAGCACAGTAGAGGTAGAGTACAGTGGAGCACAGTAGAGGTAGAGTACAGTGGAGCACAGTAGAGGTAGAGTACAGTGGAGTACAGTAGAGGTAGTGTACAGTGGAGCACAGTAGAGGTAGAGTACAGTGGAGCACAGTAGAGGTAGAGTACAGTAGAGCAAAGTAGAGGTAGAGTACAGTGGAGCACAGTAGAGATAGAGTACAGTGGAGTACAGTGGAGCACAGTAGAGGTAGAGTACAGTGGAGTACAATAAAGATAGAGTACAGTGGAGTAGAGTAGAGATAGAGTACTGTGGAGCACAGCAGAGGTAGAGTACAGTGGATCACAGTAGAGATAGAGTACAGTGGAGTACAGTGGAGCACAGTAGAGGTAGAGTACAGTGGAGAACAGTAGAGATAGAGTACAGTGGAGTACAGTAGAGGTAGAGTACAGTGGAGCACAGTAGAGATAGAGTACAGTGGAGTACAGTAGAGGTAGAGTACAGTGGAGCACAGTAGAGGTAGACTACAGTGGAGTACAGTAGAGGTAGAGTACAGTGGAGCACAGTAGAGGTAGGGTACAGTGGGGCACAGTAGAGGCAGAGTAGAGTGGGGTACAGCAGAAATAGAGTACGGTGGAGCACAGTAGAGTACAGTAGAGCACAGTAGAGGTAGAGTACAGTGGAGCACAGTAGAGATAGAGTACATTGGAGTACAGTAGAGGAAGAGTACAGTGGAGTACAGTGGAGCACAGTAGAGGTGGAGTACAGTAGAGTACAGTAGAGGTAGAGTACAGTGGAGTACAATAGAGATAGAGTACAATGGAGTAGAGTAGAGATAGAGTACAGTGGAGCACAGCAGAGGTAGAGTACAGTGGATCACAGTAGAGATAGAGTACAGCAGAGCCAAGTAGAGGTAGAGTACAGTGGAGTACAATAGAGATAGAGTACAGTGGAGCACAGTAGAGATAGAGTACAGTGGAGTACAGTAGAGGTAGAGTACAGTGGAGCACAGTAAAGGTAGAGTACAGTGGAGCACAGTAGAGGTAGAGTAGAGTGGAGCACAGTAGAGGTAGAGTACAGTGGAGTACAGTAGAGGTAGTGTACAGTGGAGCACAGTAGAGGTAGAGTACAGTGGAGTATAGTAGAGGTAGATTACAGTAGAGCACAGTAGAGATAGAGTACAGCAGAGCACAGTAGAGGTAGAGTACAGTGGAGCACAGTAGAGGTAGAGTACAGTGGAGCACAGTAGAGTAGAGTAGAGATAGAGCACAGTGGAGCACAGCAGAGGTAGAGTAGAGTGGAGTACAGTAGAGGTAGAGTACAGTGGAGTACAGTAGAGAGAGAGAGTACAGTGGAGCACAGTAGAGATAGAGTACAGTAGAGCCAAGTAGAGGTAGAGTACAGTGGAGTACAGTAGAGGTAGAGCACAGTGGAGCACTGTATAGGTAGAGTACAGTGGAGTACAGTAGAGATAGAGTACATTGGAGCACAGTAGAGGTAGAGTACAGTGGAGCACAGTAGAGGTAGAGTACAGTGGAGCACAGTAGAGGTAGAGTACAGTGGAGTATAGTAGAGGTAGAGTACAGTAGAGCACAGTAGAGATAGAGTACAGCAGAGCACAGTAGAGATAGAGTACAGTGGAGCACAGTAGAGGAAGAGTACAGTGGAGTACAGTAGAGGTAGAGTAGAGTGGAGCACATTAGAGGTGGAGTAGAGTAGAGTACAGTAGAGGTAGAGTACAGCGGAGTACAGTAGAAGTAGAGTAAAGTGGAGCACAGTAGAGGTAGAGTAGAGCGGAGTACAGTAGAGGTAGAGTACAGTGGAGTACAGTAGAGGTAGAGTACAGTGGAGTAGAGTAGAGAAAGAGTACAGTGGAGCACAGCAGAGGTAGAGTACAGTGGATCACAGTAGAGATAGAGTACAGTGGAGTACAGTGGAGCACAGTAGAAGTAGAGTACAGTGGAGCTAAGTAGAAATAGATTACAGTGGAGTACAGTAGAGATAGAGTACAGTGGAGTACAGTAGAGGTAGAGTACAGTGGAGCACAGTAGAGTAGAGTAGAGATAGAGCACAGTGGAGCAAAGCAGAGGTAGAGTAGAGTGGAGTACAGTAGAGGTAGAGTACAGTGGAGTACAGTAGAGAGAGAGTACAGTGGAGCACAGTAGAGATAGAGTACAGTAGAGCCAAGTAGAGGTAGAGTACAGTGGAGTACAGTAGAGATAGAGTACAGTGGAGCACAGTAGAGATAGAGTACAATGGAGTACAGTAGAGGAAGAGTACAGTGGAGTACAGTGGAGCACAGTAGAGGTGGAGAACAGTAGAGTATAGCAGAGGTAGAGTACAGTGGAGTACAATATAGATAGAGTACAGTGGAGTAGAGTAGTGATAGAGTACAGTGGAGCATAGCAGAGGTAGAGTACAGTGGATCACAGTAGAGATAGAGTACAGTGGAGTACAGTGGAGAACAGTAGAGGTAGAGTACAGTGGAGAACAGTAGAGATAGAGTACAGTGGAGTACAGTAGAGGTAGAGTACAGTGGAGCCCAGTAGAGATAGAGTACAGTGGAGTACAGTAGAGGTAGAGTACAGTGGAGCACAGTAGAGGTAGAGTACAGTGGAGCACAGTAGAGGTAGAGTACAGTGGAGCACAGTAGAGGTAGAGTACAGTGGAGTACAGTAGAGGTAGTGTACAGTGGAGCACAGTAGAGGTAGAGTACAGTGGAGCACAGTAGAGGTAGAGTACAGTAGAGCAAAGTAGAGGTAGAGTACAGTGGAGCACAGTAGAGATAGAGTACAGTGGAGTACAGTGGAGCACAGTAGAGGTAGAGTACATTGGAGTACAATAAAGATAGAGTACAGTGGAGTAGAGTAGAGATAGAGTACTGTGGAGCACAGCAGAGGTAGAGTACAGTGGATCACAGTAGAGATAGAGTACAGTGGAGTACAGTGGAGCACAGTAGAGGTAGAGTACAGTGGAGAACAGTAGAGATAGAGTACAGTGGAGTACAGTAGAGGTAGAGTACAGTGGAGCACAGTAGAGATAGAGTACAGTGGAGTACAGTAGAGGTAGAGTACAGTGGAGCACAGTAGAGGTAGACTACAGTGGAGTACAGTAAAGGTAGAGTACAGTGGAGCACAGTAGAGGTAGGGTACAGTGGGGCACAGTAGAGGCAGAGTAGAGTGGGGTACAGTAGAAATAGAGTACGGTGGAGCACAGTAGAGTACAGTAGAGCACAGTAGAGGTAGAGTACAGTGGAGCACAGTAGAGATAGAGTACATTGGAGTACAGTAGAGGAAGAGTACAGTGGAGTACAGTGGAGCACAGTAGAGGTGGAGTACAGTAGAGTACAGTAGAGGTAGAGTACAGTGGAGTACAATAGAGATAGAGTACAATGGAGTAGAGTAGAGATAGAGTAAAGTGGAGCACAGCAGAGGTAGAGTACAGTGGATCACAGTAGAGATAGAGTACAGTAGAGCCAAGTAGAGGTAGAGTACAGTGGAGTACAATAGAGATAGAGTACAGTGGAGCACAGTAGAGGTAGAGTACAGTGGAGCACAGTAGAGGTAGAGTAGAGTGGAGCACAGTAGAGGTAGAGTACAGTGGAGTACAGTAGAGGTAGTGTACAGTGGAGCACAGTAGAGGTAGAGTACAGTGGAGTATAGTAGAGGTAGAGTACAGTAGAGCACAGTAGAGATAGAGTACAGTGGAGTATATTAGAGGTAGATTACAGTAGAGCACAGTAGAGATAGAGTACAGCAGAGCACAGTAGAGGTAGAGTACAGTAGAGTAGAGTAGAGGTAGAGTACAGTGGAGTACAGTAGAGATAGAGTACAGTGGAGTAGAGTAGAGATAGAGTACAGTGGAGTAGAGTAGATATAGAGTACAGTGGAGTATAGTTGAGGTAGAGTACAGTGGAGCACACTAGAGATAAAGTACAGTGGAGTACAGTAGAGGTAGAGTACAGTGGAGCACAGTAGAGGTAGAGTACAGTGGAGTATAGTTGAGGTAGACTACAGTGGAGTACAGTAGAGGTAGAGTACAGTGGAGCACAGTAGAGATAGAGTACATTAGAGCATTGTAGAGGTAGAGTACAGTGGAGCACAGTAGAGATAGAGTACAATGGAGTACAGTAGAGGAAGAGTACAGTGGAGTACAGTGGAGCACAGTAGAGGTGGAGAACAGTAGAGTATAGCAGAGGTAGAGTACAGTGGAGTACAATATAGATAGAGTACAGTGGAGTAGAGTAGTGATAGAGTACATTGGAGCATAGCAGAGGTAGAGTACAGTGGATCACAGTAGAGATAGAGTACAGTGGAGTACAGTGGAGCACAGTAGAGGTAGAGTACAGTGGAGAACAGTAGAGATAGAGTACAGTGGAGTACAGTAGAGGTAGAGTACAGTGGAGCCCAGTAGAGATAGAGTACAGTGGAGTACAGTAGAGGTAGAGTACAGTGGAGCACAGTAGAGGTAGAGTACAGTGGAGCACAGTAGAGGTAGAGTACAGTGGAGCACAGTAGAGGTAGAGTACAGTGGAGTACAGTAGAGGTAGTGTACAGTGGAGCACAGTAGAGGTAGAGTACAGTGGAGCACAGTAGAGGTAGAGTACAGTAGAGCAAAGTAGAGGTAGAGTACAGTGGAGCACAGTAGAGATAGAGTACAGTGGAGTACAGTGGAGCACAGTAGAGGTAGAGTACAGTGGAGTACAATAAAGATAGAGTACAGTGGAGTAGAGTAGAGATAGAGTACTGTGGAGCACAGCAGAGGTAGAGTACAGTGGATCACAGTAGAGATAGAGTACAGTGGAGTACAGTGGAGCACAGTAGAGGTAGAGTACAGTGGAGAACAGTAGAGATAGAGTACAGTGGAGTACAGTAGAGGTAGAGTACAGTGGAGCACAGTAGAGATAGAGTACAGTGGAGTACAGTAGAGGTAGAGTACAGTGGAGCACAGTAGAGGTAGACTACAGTGGAGTACAGTAGAGGTAGAGTACAGTGGAGCACAGTAGAGGTAGGGTACAGTGGGGCACAGTAGAGGCAGAGTAGAGTGGGGTACAGTAGAAATAGAGTACGGTGGAGCACAGTAGAGTACAGTAGAGCACAGTAGAGGTAGAGTACAGTGGAGCACAGTAGAGATAGAGTACATTGGAGTACAGTAGAGGAAGAGTACAGTGGAGTACAGTGGAGCACAGTAGAGGTGGAGTACAGTAGAGTACAGTAGAGGTAGAGTACAGTGGAGTACAATAGAGATAGAGTACAATGGAGTAGAGTAGAGATAGAGTACAGTGGAGCACAGCAGAGGTAGAGTACAGTGGATCACAGTAGAGATAGAGTACAGCAGAGCCAAGTAGAGGTAGAGTACAGTGGAGTACAATAGAGATAGAGTACAGTGGAGCACAGTAGAGATAGAGTACAGTGGAGTACAGTAGAGGTAGAGTACAGTGGAGCACAGTAAAGGTAGAGTACAGTGGAGCACAGTAGAGGTAGAGTAGAGTGGAGCACAGTAGAGGTAGAGTACAGTGGAGTACAGTAGAGGTAGTGTACAGTGGAGCACAGTAGAGGTAGAGTACAGTGGAGTATAGTAGAGGTAGATTACAGTAGAGCACAGTAGAGATAGAGTACAGCAGAGCACAGTAGAGGTAGAGTACAGTGGAGCACAGTAGAGGTAGAGTACAGTGGAGCACAGTAGAGTAGAGTAGAGATAGAGCACAGTGGAGCACAGCAGAGGTAGAGTAGAGTGGAGTACAGTAGAGGTAGAGTACAGTGGAGTACAGTAGAGAGAGAGTACAGTGGAGCACAGTAGAGATAGAGTACAGTAGAGCCAAGTAGAGGTAGAGTACAGTGGAGTACAGTAGAGGTAGAGCACAGTGGAGCACTGTATAGGTAGAGTACAGTGGAGTACAGTAGAGATAGAGTACATTGGAGCACAGTAGAGGTAGAGTACAGTGGAGCACAGTAGAGGTAGAGTAGAGTGGAGCACAGTAGAGGTAGAGTACAGTGGAGTACAGTAGAGGTAGTGTACAGTGGAACACAGTAGAGGTAGAGTACAGTGGAGCACAGTAGAGGTAGAGTACAGTGGAGTATAGTAGAGGTAGAGTACAGTAGAGCACAGTAGAGATAGAGTACAGCAGAGCACAGTAGAGGTAGAGTACAGTGGAGCACAGTAGAGGAAGAGTACAGTGGAGTACAGTAGAGGTAGAGTAGAGTGGAGCACATTAGAGGTGGAGTAGAGTAGAGTACAGTAGAGGTAGAGTACAGCGGAGTACAGTAGAAGTAGAGTAAAGTGGAGCACAGTAGAGGTAGAGTAGAGCGGAGTACAGTAGAGGTAGAGTACAGTGGAGTACAGTAGAGGTAGAGTACAGTGGAGTAGAGTAGAGAAAGAGTACAGTGGAGCACAGCAGAGGTAGAGTACAGTGGATCACAGTAGAGATAGAGTACAGTGGAGTACAGTGGAGCACAGTAGAAGTAGAGTACAGTGGAGCTAAGTAGAAATAGATTACAGTGGAGTACAGTAGAGATAGAGTACAGTGGAGTACAGTAGAGGTAGAGTACAGTGGAGCACAGTAGAGTAGAGTAGAGATAGAGCACAGTGGAGCAAAGCAGAGGTAGAGTAGAGTGGAGTACAGTAGAGGTAGAGTACAGTGGAGTACAGTAGAGAGAGAGTACAGTGGAGCACAGTAGAGATAGAGTACAGTAGAGCCAAGTAGAGGTAGAGTACAGTGGAGTACAGTAGAGATAGAGTACAGTGGAGCACAGTAGAGATAGAGTACAATGGAGTACAGTAGAGGAAGAGTACAGTGGAGTACAGTGGAGCACAGTAGAGGTGGAGAACAGTAGAGTATAGCAGAGGTAGAGTACAGTGGAGTACAATATAGATAGAGTACAGTGGAGTAGAGTAGTGATAGAGTACAGTGGAGCATAGCAGAGGTAGAGTACAGTGGATCACAGTAGAGATAGAGTACAGTGGAGTACAGTGGAGAACAGTAGAGGTAGAGTACAGTGGAGAACAGTAGAGATAGAGTACAGTGGAGTACAGTAGAGGTAGAGTACAGTGGAGCCCAGTAGAGATAGAGTACAGTGGAGTACAGTAGAGGTAGAGTACAGTGGAGCACAGTAGAGGTAGAGTACAGTGGAGCACAGTAGAGGTAGAGTACAGTGGAGCACAGTAGAGGTAGAGTACAGTGGAGTACAGTAGAGGTAGTGTACAGTGGAGCACAGTAGAGGTAGAGTACAGTGGAGCACAGTAGAGGTAGAGTACAGTAGAGCAAAGTAGAGGTAGAGTACAGTGGAGCACAGTAGAGATAGAGTACAGTGGAGTACAGTGGAGCACAGTAGAGGTAGAGTACATTGGAGTACAATAAAGATAGAGTACAGTGGAGTAGAGTAGAGATAGAGTACTGTGGAGCACAGCAGAGGTAGAGTACAGTGGATCACAGTAGAGATAGAGTACAGTGGAGTACAGTGGAGCACAGTAGAGGTAGAGTACAGTGGAGAACAGTAGAGATAGAGTACAGTGGAGTACAGTAGAGGTAGAGTACAGTGGAGCACAGTAGAGATAGAGTACAGTGGAGTACAGTAGAGGTAGAGTACAGTGGAGCACAGTAGAGGTAGACTACAGTGGAGTACAGTAGAGGTAGAGTACAGTGGAGCACAGTAGAGGTAGGGTACAGTGGGGCACAGTAGAGGCAGAGTAGAGTGGGGTACAGTAGAAATAGAGTACGGTGGAGCACAGTAGAGTACAGTAGAGCACAGTAGAGGTAGAGTACAGTGGAGCACAGTAGAGATAGAGTACATTGGAGTACAGTAGAGGAAGAGTACAGTGGAGTACAGTGGAGCACAGTAGAGGTGGAGTACAGTAGAGTACAGTAGAGGTAGAGTACAGTGGAGTACAATAGAGATAGAGTACAATGGAGTAGAGTAGAGATAGAGTACAGTGGAGCACAGCAGAGGTAGAGTACAGTGGATCACAGTAGAGATAGAGTACAGTAGAGCCAAGTAGAGGTAGAGTACAGTGGAGTACAATAGAGATAGAGTACAGTGGAGCACAGTAGAGGTAGAGTACAGTGGAGCACAGTAGAGGTAGAGTAGAGTGGAGCACAGTAGAGGTAGAGTACAGTGGAGTACAGTAGAGGTAGTGTACAGTGGAGTACAGTACAGGTAGAGTACAGTGGAGTAGAGTAGAGAAAGAGTACAGTGGAGCACAGCAGAGGTAGAGTACAGTGGATCACAGTAGAGATAGAGTACAGTGGAGTACAGTGGAGCACAGTAGAAGTAGAGTACAGTGGAGCAAAGTAGAAATAGATTACAGTGGAGTACAGTAGAGATAGAGTACAGTGGAGTACAGTAGATGTAGAGTACAGTGGAGCACAGTAGAGGTAGAGTACAGTAGAGCAAAGTAGAGGTAGAGTACAGTGGAGCACAGTAGAGATAGAGTACAGTGGAGTACAGTGGAGCACAGTAGAGGTAGAGTACAGTGGAGTACAATAAAGATAGAGTACAGTGGAGTAGAGTAGAGATAGAGTACTGTGGAGCACAGCAGAGGTAGAGTACAGTGGATCACAGTAGAGATAGAGTACAGTGGAGTACAGTGGAGCACAGTAGAGGTAGAGTACAGTGGAGAACAGTAGAGATAGAGTACAGTGGAGTACAGTAGAGGTAGAGTACAGTGGAGCACAGTAGAGATAGAGTACAGTGGAGTACAGTAGAGGTAGAGTACAGTGGAGCACAGTAGAGGTAGACTACAGTGGAGTACAGTAGAGGTAGAGTACAGTGGAGCACAGTAGAGGTAGGGTACAGTGGGGCACAGTAGAGGCAGAGTAGAGTGGGGTACAGTAGAAATAGAGTACGGTGGAGCACAGTAGAGTACAGTAGAGCACAGTAGAGGTAGAGTACAGTGGAGCACAGTAGAGATAGAGTACATTGGAGTACAGTAGAGGAAGAGTACAGTGGAGTACAGTGGAGCACAGTAGAGGTGGAGTACAGTAGAGTACAGTAGAGGTAGAGTACAGTGGAGTACAATAGAGATAGAGTACAATGGAGTAGAGTAGAGATAGAGTACAGTGGAGCACAGCAGAGGTAGAGTACAGTGGATCACAGTAGAGATAGAGTACAGCAGAGCCAAGTAGAGGTAGAGTACAGTGGAGTACAATAGAGATAGAGTACAGTGGAGCACAGTAGAGATAGAGTACAGTGGAGTACAGTAGAGGTAGAGTACAGTGGAGCACAGTAAAGGTAGAGTACAGTGGAGCACAGTAGAGGTAGAGTAGAGTGGAGCACAGTAGAGGTAGAGTACAGTGGAGTACAGTAGAGGTAGTGTACAGTGGAGCACAGTAGAGGTAGAGTACAGTGGAGTATAGTAGAGGTAGATTACAGTAGAGCACAGTAGAGATAGAGTACAGCAGAGCACAGTAGAGGTAGAGTACAGTGGAGCACAGTAGAGGTAGAGTACAGTGGAGCACAGTAGAGTAGAGTAGAGATAGAGCACAGTGGAGCACAGCAGAGGTAGAGTAGAGTGGAGTACAGTAGAGGTAGAGTACAGTGGAGTACAGTAGAGAGAGAGTACAGTGGAGCACAGTAGAGATAGAGTACAGTAGAGCCAAGTAGAGGTAGAGTACAGTGGAGTACAGTAGAGGTAGAGCACAGTGGAGCACTGTATAGGTAGAGTACAGTGGAGTACAGTAGAGATAGAGTACATTGGAGCACAGTAGAGGTAGAGTACAGTGGAGCACAGTAGAGGTAGAGTAGAGTGGAGCACAGTAGAGGTAGAGTACAGTGGAGTACAGTAGAGGTAGTGTACAGTGGAACACAGTAGAGGTAGAGTACAGTGGAGCACAGTAGAGGTAGAGTACAGTGGAGTATAGTAGAGGTAGAGTACAGTAGAGCACAGTAGAGATAGAGTACAGCAGAGCACAGTAGAGATAGAGTACAGTGGAGCACAGTAGAGGAAGAGTACAGTGGAGTACAGTAGAGGTAGAGTAGAGTGGAGCACATTAGAGGTGGAGTAGAGTAGAGTACAGTAGAGGTAGAGTACAGCGGAGTACAGTAGAAGTAGAGTAAAGTGGAGCACAGTAGAGGTAGAGTAGAGCGGAGTACAGTAGAGGTAGAGTACAGTGGAGTACAGTAGAGGTAGAGTACAGTGGAGTAGAGTAGAGAAAGAGTACAGTGGAGCACAGCAGAGGTAGAGTACAGTGGATCACAGTAGAGATAGAGTACAGTGGAGTACAGTGGAGCACAGTAGAAGTAGAGTACAGTGGAGCTAAGTAGAAATAGATTACAGTGGAGTACAGTAGAGATAGAGTACAGTGGAGTACAGTAGAGGTAGAGTACAGTGGAGCACAGTAGAGTAGAGTAGAGATAGAGCACAGTGGAGCAAAGCAGAGGTAGAGTAGAGTGGAGTACAGTAGAGGTAGAGTACAGTGGAGTACAGTAGAGAGAGAGTACAGTGGAGCACAGTAGAGATAGAGTACAGTAGAGCCAAGTAGAGGTAGAGTACAGTGGAGTACAGTAGAGATAGAGTACAGTGGAGCACAGTAGAGATAGAGTACAATGGAGTACAGTAGAGGAAGAGTACAGTGGAGTACAGTGGAGCACAGTAGAGGTGGAGAACAGTAGAGTATAGCAGAGGTAGAGTACAGTGGAGTACAATATAGATAGAGTACAGTGGAGTAGAGTAGTGATAGAGTACAGTGGAGCATAGCAGAGGTAGAGTACAGTGGATCACAGTAGAGATAGAGTACAGTGGAGTACAGTGGAGAACAGTAGAGGTAGAGTACAGTGGAGAACAGTAGAGATAGAGTACAGTGGAGTACAGTAGAGGTAGAGTACAGTGGAGCCCAGTAGAGATAGAGTACAGTGGAGTACAGTAGAGGTAGAGTACAGTGGAGCACAGTAGAGGTAGAGTACAGTGGAGCACAGTAGAGGTAGAGTACAGTGGAGCACAGTAGAGGTAGAGTACAGTGGAGTACAGTAGAGGTAGTGTACAGTGGAGCACAGTAGAGGTAGAGTACAGTGGAGCACAGTAGAGGTAGAGTACAGTAGAGCAAAGTAGAGGTAGAGTACAGTGGAGCACAGTAGAGATAGAGTACAGTGGAGTACAGTGGAGCACAGTAGAGGTAGAGTACATTGGAGTACAATAAAGATAGAGTACAGTGGAGTAGAGTAGAGATAGAGTACTGTGGAGCACAGCAGAGGTAGAGTACAGTGGATCACAGTAGAGATAGAGTACAGTGGAGTACAGTGGAGCACAGTAGAGGTAGAGTACAGTGGAGAACAGTAGAGATAGAGTACAGTGGAGAACAGTAGAGGTAGAGTACAGTGGAGCACAGTAGAGATAGAGTACAGTGGAGTACAGTAGAGGTAGAGTACAGTGGAGCACAGTAGAGGTAGACTACAGTGGAGTACAGTAGAGGTAGAGTACAGTGGAGCACAGTAGAGGTAGGGTACAGTGGGGCACAGTAGAGGCAGAGTAGAGTGGGGTACAGTAGAAATAGAGTACGGTGGAGCACAGTAGAGTACAGTAGAGCACAGTAGAGGTAGAGTACAGTGGAGCACAGTAGAGATAGAGTACATTGGAGTACAGTAGAGGAAGAGTACAGTGGAGTACAGTGGAGCACAGTAGAGGTGGAGTACAGTAGAGTACAGTAGAGGTAGAGTACAGTGGAGTACAATAGAGATAGAGTACAATGGAGTAGAGTAGAGATAGAGTACAGTGGAGCACAGCAGAGGTAGAGTACAGTGGATCACAGTAGAGATAGAGTACAGTAGAGCCAAGTAGAGGTAGAGTACAGTGGAGTACAATAGAGATAGAGTACAGTGGAGCACAGTAGAGGTAGAGTACAGTGGAGCACAGTAGAGGTAGAGTAGAGTGGAGCACAGTAGAGGTAGAGTACAGTGGAGTACAGTAGAGGTAGTGTACAGTGGAGCACAGTAGAGGTAGAGTACAGTGGAGTATAGTAGAGGTAGAGTACAGTAGAGCACAGTAGAGATAGAGTACAGTGGAGTATATTAGAGGTAGATTACAGTAGAGCACAGTAGAGATAGAGTACAGCAGAGCACAGTAGAGGTAGAGTACAGTAGAGTAGAGTAGAGGTAGAGTACAGTGGAGTACAGTAGAGATAGAGTACAGTGGAGTAGAGTAGAGATAGAGTACAGTGGAGTAGAGTAGATATAGAGTACAGTGGAGTATAGTTGAGGTAGAGTACAGTGGGGTACAGTAGAAATAGAGTACGGTGGAGCACAGTAGAGTACAGTAGAGCACAGTAGAGATAGAGTACAGTGGAGCACAGTAGAGATAGAGTACAATGGAGTACAGTAGAGGAAGAGTACAGTGGAGTACAGTGGAGCACAGTAGAGGTGGAGAACAGTAGAGTATAGCAGAGGTAGAGTACAGTGGAGTACAATATAGATAGAGTACAGTGGAGTAGAGTAGTGATAGAGTACAGTGGAGCATAGCAGAGGTAGAGTACAGTGGATCACAGTAGAGATAGAGTACAGTGGAGTACAGTGGAGAACAGTAGAGGTAGAGTACAGTGGAGAACAGTAGAGATAGAGTACAGTGGAGTACAGTAGAGGTAGAGTACAGTGGAGCCCAGTAGAGATAGAGTACAGTGGAGTACAGTAGAGGTAGAGTACAGTGGAGCACAGTAGAGGTAGAGTACAGTGGAGCACAGTAGAGGTAGAGTACAGTGGAGCACAGTAGAGGTAGAGTACAGTGGAGTACAGTAGAGGTAGTGTACAGTGGAGCACAGTAGAGGTAGAGTACAGTGGAGCACAGTAGAGGTAGAGTACAGTAGAGCAAAGTAGAGGTAGAGTACAGTGGAGCACAGTAGAGATAGAGTACAGTGGAGTACAGTGGAGCACAGTAGAGGTAGAGTACATTGGAGTACAATAAAGATAGAGTACAGTGGAGTAGAGTAGAGATAGAGTACTGTGGAGCACAGCAGAGGTAGAGTACAGTGGATCACAGTAGAGATAGAGTACAGTGGAGTACAGTGGAGCACAGTAGAGGTAGAGTACAGTGGAGAACAGTAGAGATAGAGTACAGTGGAGTACAGTAGAGGTAGAGTACAGTGGAGCACAGTAGAGATAGAGTACAGTGGAGTACAGTAGAGGTAGAGTACAGTGGAGCACAGTAGAGGTAGACTACAGTGGAGTACAGTAGAGGTAGAGTACAGTGGAGCACAGTAGAGGTAGGGTACAGTGGGGCACAGTAGAGGCAGAGTAGAGTGGGGTACAGTAGAAATAGAGTACGGTGGAGCACAGTAGAGTACAGTAGAGCACAGTAGAGGTAGAGTACAGTGGAGCACAGTAGAGATAGAGTACATTGGAGTACAGTAGAGGAAGAGTACAGTGGAGTACAGTGGAGCACAGTAGAGGTGGAGTACAGTAGAGTACAGTAGAGGTAGAGTACAGTGGAGTACAATAGAGATAGAGTACAATGGAGTAGAGTAGAGATAGAGTACAGTGGAGCACAGCAGAGGTAGAGTACAGTGGATCACAGTAGAGATAGAGTACAGTAGAGCCAAGTAGAGGTAGAGTACAGTGGAGTACAATAGAGATAGAGTACAGTGGAGCACAGTAGAGGTAGAGTACAGTGGAGCACAGTAGAGGTAGAGTAGAGTGGAGCACAGTAGAGGTAGAGTACAGTGGAGTACAGTAGAGGTAGTGTACAGTGGAGTACAGTACAGGTAGAGTACAGTGGAGTAGAGTAGAGAAAGAGTACAGTGGAGCACAGCAGAGGTAGAGTACAGTGGATCACAGTAGAGATAGAGTACAGTGGAGTACAGTGGAGCACAGTAGAAGTAGAGTACAGTGGAGCAAAGTAGAAATAGATTACAGTGGAGTACAGTAGAGATAGAGTACAGTGGAGTACAGTAGATGTAGAGTACAGTGGAGCACAGTAGAGGTAGAGTACAGTAGAGCAAAGTAGAGGTAGAGTACAGTGGAGCACAGTAGAGATAGAGTACAGTGGAGTACAGTGGAGCACAGTAGAGGTAGAGTACAGTGGAGTATAGTAGAGGTAGAGTACAGTAGAGCACAGTAGAGATAGAGTACAGTGGAGTATATTAGAGGTAGATTACAGTAGAGCACAGTAGAGATAGAGTACAGCAGAGCACAGTAGAGGTAGAGTACAGTAGAGTAGAGTAGAGGTAGAGTACAGTGGAGTACAGTAGAGATAGAGTACAGTGGAGTAGAGTAGAGATAGAGTACAGTGGAGTAGAGTAGATATAGAGTACAGTGGAGTATAGTTGAGGTAGAGTACAGTGGAGCACACTAGAGATAAAGTACAGTGGAGTACAGTAGAGGTAGAGTACAGTGGAGCACAGTAGAGGTAGAGTACAGTGGAGTATAGTTGAGGTAGACTACAGTGGAGTACAGTAGAGGTAGAGTACAGTGGAGCACAGTAGAGATAGAGTACATTAGAGCATTGTAGAGGTAGAGTACAGTGGAGCACAGTAGAGATAGAGTACAATGGAGTACAGTAGAGGAAGAGTACAGTGGAGTACAGTGGAGCACAGTAGAGGTGGAGAACAGTAGAGTATAGCAGAGGTAGAGTACAGTGGAGTACAATATAGATAGAGTACAGTGGAGTAGAGTAGTGATAGAGTACATTGGAGCATAGCAGAGGTAGAGTACAGTGGATCACAGTAGAGATAGAGTACAGTGGAGTACAGTGGAGCACAGTAGAGGTAGAGTACAGTGGAGAACAGTAGAGATAGAGTACAGTGGAGTACAGTAGAGGTAGAGTACAGTGGAGCCCAGTAGAGATAGAGTACAGTGGAGCACAGTAGAGGTAGAGTACAGTGGAGCACAGTAGAGGTAGAGTACAGTGGAGTACAGTAGAGGTAGTGTACAGTGGAGCACAGTAGAGGTAGAGTACAGTGGAGCACAGTAGAGGTAGAGTACAGTAGAGCAAAGTAGAGGTAGAGTACAGTGGAGCACAGTAGAGATAGAGTACAGTGGAGTACAGTGGAGCACAGTAGAGGTAGAGTACAGTGGAGTACAATAAAGATAGAGTACAGTGGAGTAGAGTAGAGATAGAGTACTGTGGAGCACAGCAGAGGTAGAGTACAGTGGATCACAGTAGAGATAGAGTACAGTGGAGTACAGTGGAGCACAGTAGAGGTAGAGTACAGTGGAGAACAGTAGAGATAGAGTACAGTGGAGTACAGTAGAGGTAGAGTACAGTGGAGCACAGTAGAGATAGAGTACAGTGGAGTACAGTAGAGGTAGAGTACAGTGGAGCACAGTAGAGGTAGACTACAGTGGAGTACAGTAGAGGTAGAGTACAGTGGAGCACAGTAGAGGTAGGGTACAGTGGGGCACAGTAGAGGCAGAGTAGAGTGGGGTACAGTAGAAATAGAGTACGGTGGAGCACAGTAGAGTACAGTAGAGCACAGTAGAGGTAGAGTACAGTGGAGCACAGTAGAGATAGAGTACATTGGAGTACAGTAGAGGAAGAGTACAGTGGAGTACAGTGGAGCACAGTAGAGGTGGAGTACAGTAGAGTACAGTAGAGGTAGAGTACAGTGGAGTACAATAGAGATAGAGTACAATGGAGTAGAGTAGAGATAGAGTACAGTGGAGCACAGCAGAGGTAGAGTACAGTGGATCACAGTAGAGATAGAGTACAGCAGAGCCAAGTAGAGGTAGAGTACAGTGGAGTACAATAGAGATAGAGTACAGTGGAGCACAGTAGAGATAGAGTACAGTGGAGTACAGTAGAGGTAGAGTACAGTGGAGCACAGTAAAGGTAGAGTACAGTGGAGCACAGTAGAGGTAGAGTAGAGTGGAGCACAGTAGAGGTAGAGTACAGTGGAGTACAGTAGAGGTAGTGTACAGTGGAGCACAGTAGAGGTAGAGTACAGTGGAGTATAGTAGAGGTAGATTACAGTAGAGCACAGTAGAGATAGAGTACAGCAGAGCACAGTAGAGGTAGAGTACAGTGGAGCACAGTAGAGGTAGAGTACAGTGGAGCACAGTAGAGTAGAGTAGAGATAGAGCACAGTGGAGCACAGCAGAGGTAGAGTAGAGTGGAGTACAGTAGAGGTAGAGTACAGTGGAGTACAGTAGAGAGAGAGTACAGTGGAGCACAGTAGAGATAGAGTACAGTAGAGCCAAGTAGAGGTAGAGTACAGTGGAGTACAGTAGAGGTAGAGCACAGTGGAGCACTGTATAGGTAGAGTACAGTGGAGTACAGTAGAGATAGAGTACATTGGAGCACAGTAGAGGTAGAGTACAGTGGAGCACAGTAGAGGTAGAGTAGAGTGGAGCACAGTAGAGGTAGAGTACAGTGGAGTACAGTAGAGGTAGTGTACAGTGGAACACAGTAGAGGTAGAGTACAGTGGAGCACAGTAGAGGTAGAGTACAGTGGAGTATAGTAGAGGTAGAGTACAGTAGAGCACAGTAGAGATAGAGTAGAGCAGAGCACAGTAGAGGTAGAGTACAGTGGAGCACAGTAGAGGAAGAGTACAGTGGAGTACAGTAGAGGTAGAGTAGAGTGGAGCACATTAGAGGTGGAGTAGAGTAGAGTACAGTAGAGGTAGAGTACAGCGGAGTACAGTAGAAGTAGAGTAAAGTGGAGCACAGTAGAGGTAGAGTAGAGCGGAGTACAGTAGAGGTAGAGTACAGTGGAGTACAGTAGAGGTAGAGTACAGTGGAGTAGAGTAGAGAAAGAGTACAGTGGAGCACAGCAGAGGTAGAGTACAGTGGATCACAGTAGAGATAGAGTACAGTGGAGTACAGTGGAGCACAGTAGAAGTAGAGTACAGTGGAGCTAAGTAGAAATAGATTACAGTGGAGTACAGTAGAGATAGAGTACAGTGGAGTACAGTAGAGGTAGAGTACAGTGGAGCACAGTAGAGTAGAGTAGAGATAGAGCACAGTGGAGCAAAGCAGAGGTAGAGTAGAGTGGAGTACAGTAGAGGTAGAGTACAGTGGAGTACAGTAGAGAGAGAGTACAGTGGAGCACAGTAGAGATAGAGTACAGTAGAGCCAAGTAGAGGTAGAGTACAGTGGAGTACAGTAGAGATAGAGTACAGTGGAGCACAGTAGAGATAGAGTACAATGGAGTACAGTAGAGGAAGAGTACAGTGGAGTACAGTGGAGCACAGTAGAGGTGGAGAACAGTAGAGTATAGCAGAGGTAGAGTACAGTGGAGTACAATATAGATAGAGTACAGTGGAGTAGAGTAGTGATAGAGTACAGTGGAGCATAGCAGAGGTAGAGTACAGTGGATCACAGTAGAGATAGAGTACAGTGGAGTACAGTGGAGAACAGTAGAGGTAGAGTACAGTGGAGAACAGTAGAGATAGAGTACAGTGGAGTACAGTAGAGGTAGAGTACAGTGGAGCCCAGTAGAGATAGAGTACAGTGGAGTACAGTAGAGGTAGAGTACAGTGGAGCACAGTAGAGGTAGAGTACAGTGGAGCACAGTAGAGGTAGAGTACAGTGGAGCACAGTAGAGGTAGAGTACAGTGGAGTACAGTAGAGGTAGTGTACAGTGGAGCACAGTAGAGGTAGAGTACAGTGGAGCACAGTAGAGGTAGAGTACAGTAGAGCAAAGTAGAGGTAGAGTACAGTGGAGCACAGTAGAGATAGAGTACAGTGGAGTACAGTGGAGCACAGTAGAGGTAGAGTACATTGGAGTACAATAAAGATAGAGTACAGTGGAGTAGAGTAGAGATAGAGTACTGTGGAGCACAGCAGAGGTAGAGTACAGTGGATCACAGTAGAGATAGAGTACAGTGGAGTACAGTGGAGCACAGTAGAGGTAGAGTACAGTGGAGAACAGTAGAGATAGAGTACAGTGGAGTACAGTAGAGGTAGAGTACAGTGGAGCACAGTAGAGATAGAGTACAGTGGAGTACAGTAGAGGTAGAGTACAGTGGAGCACAGTAGAGGTAGACTACAGTGGAGTACAGTAGAGGTAGAGTACAGTGGAGCACAGTAGAGGTAGGGTACAGTGGGGCACAGTAGAGGCAGAGTAGAGTGGGGTACAGTAGAAATAGAGTACGGTGGAGCACAGTAGAGTACAGTAGAGCACAGTAGAGGTAGAGTACAGTGGAGCACAGTAGAGATAGAGTACATTGGAGTACAGTAGAGGAAGAGTACAGTGGAGTACAGTGGAGCACAGTAGAGGTGGAGTACAGTAGAGTACAGTAGAGGTAGAGTACAGTGGAGTACAATAGAGATAGAGTACAATGGAGTAGAGTAGAGATAGAGTACAGTGGAGCACAGCAGAGGTAGAGTACAGTGGATCACAGTAGAGATAGAGTACAGTAGAGCCAAGTAGAGGTAGAGTACAGTGGAGTACAATAGAGATAGAGTACAGTGGAGCACAGTAGAGGTAGAGTACAGTGGAGCACAGTAGAGGTAGAGTAGAGTGGAGCACAGTAGAGGTAGAGTACAGTGGAGTACAGTAGAGGTAGTGTACAGTGGAGTACAGTACAGGTAGAGTACAGTGGAGTAGAGTAGAGAAAGAGTACAGTGGAGCACAGCAGAGGTAGAGTACAGTGGATCACAGTAGAGATAGAGTACAGTGGAGTACAGTGGAGCACAGTAGAAGTAGAGTACAGTGGAGCAAAGTAGAAATAGATTACAGTGGAGTACAGTAGAGATAGAGTACAGTGGAGTACAGTAGATGTAGAGTACAGTGGAGCACAGTAGAGTAGAGTACAGTGGAGTACAGTAGAGGTAGAGTACAGTGGAGCACAGTAGAGATAGAGTACAGTGGAGTACAGTAGAGGTAGAGTACAGTGGAGCACAGTAGAGGTAGACTACAGTGGAGTACAGTAGAGGTAGAGTACAGTGGAGCACAGTAGAGGTAGGGTACAGTGGGGCACAGTAGAGGCAGAGTAGAGTGGGGTACAGTAGAAATAGAGTACGGTGGAGCACAGTAGAGTACAGTAGAGCACAGTAGAGGTAGAGTACAGTGGAGCACAGTAGAGATAGAGTACATTGGAGTACAGTAGAGGAAGAGTACAGTGGAGTACAGTGGAGCACAGTAGAGGTGGAGTACAGTAGAGTACAGTAGAGGTAGAGTACAGTGGAGTACAATAGAGATAGAGTACAATGGAGTAGAGTAGAGATAGAGTACAGTGGAGCACAGCAGAGGTAGAGTACAGTGGATCACAGTAGAGATAGAGTACAGCAGAGCCAAGTAGAGGTAGAGTACAGTGGAGTACAATAGAGATAGAGTACAGTGGAGCACAGTAGAGATAGAGTACAGTGGAGTACAGTAGAGGTAGAGTACAGTGGAGCACAGTAAAGGTAGAGTACAGTGGAGCACAGTAGAGGTAGAGTAGAGTGGAGCACAGTAGAGGTAGAGTACAGTGGAGTACAGTAGAGGTAGTGTACAGTGGAGCACAGTAGAGGTAGAGTACAGTGGAGTATAGTAGAGGTAGATTACAGTAGAGCACAGTAGAGATAGAGTACAGCAGAGCACAGTAGAGGTAGAGTACAGTGGAGCACAGTAGAGGTAGAGTACAGTGGAGCACAGTAGAGTAGAGTAGAGATAGAGCACAGTGGAGCACAGCAGAGGTAGAGTAGAGTGGAGTACAGTAGAGGTAGAGTACAGTGGAGTACAGTAGAGAGAGAGTACAGTGGAGCACAGTAGAGATAGAGTACAGTAGAGCCAAGTAGAGGTAGAGTACAGTGGAGTACAGTAGAGGTAGAGCACAGTGGAGCACTGTATAGGTAGAGTACAGTGGAGTACAGTAGAGATAGAGTACATTGGAGCACAGTAGAGGTAGAGTACAGTGGAGCACAGTAGAGGTAGAGTAGAGTGGAGCACAGTAGAGGTAGAGTACAGTGGAGTACAGTAGAGGTAGTGTACAGTGGAACACAGTAGAGGTAGAGTACAGTGGAGCACAGTAGAGGTAGAGTACAGTGGAGTATAGTAGAGGTAGAGTACAGTAGAGCACAGTAGAGATAGAGTAGAGCAGAGCACAGTAGAGGTAGAGTACAGTGGAGCACAGTAGAGGAAGAGTACAGTGGAGTACAGTAGAGGTAGAGTAGAGTGGAGCACATTAGAGGTGGAGTAGAGTAGAGTACAGTAGAGGTAGAGTACAGCGGAGTACAGTAGAAGTAGAGTAAAGTGGAGCACAGTAGAGGTAGAGTAGAGCGGAGTACAGTAGAGGTAGAGTACAGTGGAGTACAGTAGAGGTAGAGTACAGTGGAGTAGAGTAGAGAAAGAGTACAGTGGAGCACAGCAGAGGTAGAGTACAGTGGATCACAGTAGAGATAGAGTACAGTGGAGTACAGTGGAGCACAGTAGAAGTAGAGTACAGTGGAGCTAAGTAGAAATAGATTACAGTGGAGTACAGTAGAGATAGAGTACAGTGGAGTACAGTAGAGGTAGAGTACAGTGGAGCACAGTAGAGTAGAGTAGAGATAGAGCACAGTGGAGCAAAGCAGAGGTAGAGTAGAGTGGAGTACAGTAGAGGTAGAGTACAGTGGAGTACAGTAGAGAGAGAGTACAGTGGAGCACAGTAGAGATAGAGTACAGTAGAGCCAAGTAGAGGTAGAGTACAGTGGAGTACAGTAGAGATAGAGTACAGTGGAGCACAGTAGAGATAGAGTACAATGGAGTACAGTAGAGGAAGAGTACAGTGGAGTACAGTGGAGCACAGTAGAGGTGGAGAACAGTAGAGTATAGCAGAGGTAGAGTACAGTGGAGTACAATATAGATAGAGTACAGTGGAGTAGAGTAGTGATAGAGTACAGTGGAGCATAGCAGAGGTAGAGTACAGTGGATCACAGTAGAGATAGAGTACAGTGGAGTACAGTGGAGAACAGTAGAGGTAGAGTACAGTGGAGAACAGTAGAGATAGAGTACAGTGGAGTACAGTAGAGGTAGAGTACAGTGGAGCCCAGTAGAGATAGAGTACAGTGGAGTACAGTAGAGGTAGAGTACAGTGGAGCACAGTAGAGGTAGAGTACAGTGGAGCACAGTAGAGGTAGAGTACAGTGGAGCACAGTAGAGGTAGAGTACAGTGGAGTACAGTAGAGGTAGTGTACAGTGGAGCACAGTAGAGGTAGAGTACAGTGGAGCACAGTAGAGGTAGAGTACAGTAGAGCAAAGTAGAGGTAGAGTACAGTGGAGCACAGTAGAGATAGAGTACAGTGGAGTACAGTGGAGCACAGTAGAGGTAGAGTACATTGGAGTACAATAAAGATAGAGTACAGTGGAGTAGAGTAGAGATAGAGTACTGTGGAGCACAGCAGAGGTAGAGTACAGTGGATCACAGTAGAGATAGAGTACAGTGGAGTACAGTGGAGCACAGTAGAGGTAGAGTACAGTGGAGAACAGTAGAGATAGAGTACAGTGGAGTACAGTAGAGGTAGAGTACAGTGGAGCACAGTAGAGATAGAGTACAGTGGAGTACAGTAGAGGTAGAGTACAGTGGAGCACAGTAGAGGTAGACTACAGTGGAGTACAGTAGAGGTAGAGTACAGTGGAGCACAGTAGAGGTAGGGTACAGTGGGGCACAGTAGAGGCAGAGTAGAGTGGGGTACAGTAGAAATAGAGTACGGTGGAGCACAGTAGAGTACAGTAGAGCACAGTAGAGGTAGAGTACAGTGGAGCACAGTAGAGATAGAGTACATTGGAGTACAGTAGAGGAAGAGTACAGTGGAGTACAGTGGAGCACAGTAGAGGTGGAGTACAGTAGAGTACAGTAGAGGTAGAGTACAGTGGAGTACAATAGAGATAGAGTACAATGGAGTAGAGTAGAGATAGAGTACAGTGGAGCACAGCAGAGGTAGAGTACAGTGGATCACAGTAGAGATAGAGTACAGTAGAGCCAAGTAGAGGTAGAGTACAGTGGAGTACAATAGAGATAGAGTACAGTGGAGCACAGTAGAGGTAGAGTACAGTGGAGCACAGTAGAGGTAGAGTAGAGTGGAGCACAGTAGAGGTAGAGTACAGTGGAGTACAGTAGAGGTAGTGTACAGTGGAGTACAGTACAGGTAGAGTACAGTGGAGTAGAGTAGAGAAAGAGTACAGTGGAGCACAGCAGAGGTAGAGTACAGTGGATCACAGTAGAGATAGAGTACAGTGGAGTACAGTGGAGCACAGTAGAAGTAGAGTACAGTGGAGCAAAGTAGAAATAGATTACAGTGGAGTACAGTAGAGATAGAGTACAGTGGAGTACAGTAGATGTAGAGTACAGTGGAGCACAGTAGAGTAGAGTACAGTGGAGTACAGTAGAGGTAGAGTACAGTGGAGCACAGTAGAGATAGAGTACAGTGGAGTACAGTAGAGGTAGAGTACAGTGGAGCACAGTAGAGGTAGACTACAGTGGAGTACAGTAGAGGTAGAGTACAGTGGAGCACAGTAGAGGTAGGGTACAGTGGGGCACAGTAGAGGCAGAGTAGAGTGGGGTACAGTAGAAATAGAGTACGGTGGAGCACAGTAGAGTACAGTAGAGCACAGTAGAGGTAGAGTACAGTGGAGCACAGTAGAGATAGAGTACATTGGAGTACAGTAGAGGAAGAGTACAGTGGAGTACAGTGGAGCACAGTAGAGGTGGAGTACAGTAGAGTACAGTAGAGGTAGAGTACAGTGGAGTACAATAGAGATAGAGTACAATGGAGTAGAGTAGAGATAGAGTACAGTGGAGCACAGCAGAGGTAGAGTACAGTGGATCACAGTAGAGATAGAGTACAGCAGAGCCAAGTAGAGGTAGAGTACAGTGGAGTACAATAGAGATAGAGTACAGTGGAGCACAGTAGAGATAGAGTACAGTGGAGTACAGTAGAGGTAGAGTACAGTGGAGCACAGTAAAGGTAGAGTACAGTGGAGCACAGTAGAGGTAGAGTAGAGTGGAGCACAGTAGAGGTAGAGTACAGTGGAGTACAGTAGAGGTAGTGTACAGTGGAGCACAGTAGAGGTAGAGTACAGTGGAGTATAGTAGAGGTAGATTACAGTAGAGCACAGTAGAGATAGAGTACAGCAGAGCACAGTAGAGGTAGAGTACAGTGGAGCACAGTAGAGGTAGAGTACAGTGGAGCACAGTAGAGTAGAGTAGAGATAGAGCACAGTGGAGCACAGCAGAGGTAGAGTAGAGTGGAGTACAGTAGAGGTAGAGTACAGTGGAGTACAGTAGAGAGAGAGAGTACAGTGGAGCACAGTAGAGATAGAGTACAGTAGAGCCAAGTAGAGGTAGAGTACAGTGGAGTACAGTAGAGGTAGAGCACAGTGGAGCACTGTATAGGTAGAGTACAGTGGAGTACAGTAGAGATAGAGTACATTGGAGCACAGTAGAGGTAGAGTACAGTGGAGCACAGTAGAGGTAGAGTAGAGTGGAGCACAGTAGAGGTAGAGTACAGTGGAGTACAGTAGAGGTAGTGTACAGTGGAACACAGTAGAGGTAGAGTACAGTGGAGCACAGTAGAGGTAGAGTACAGTGGAGTATAGTAGAGGTAGAGTACAGTAGAGCACAGTAGAGATAGAGTACAGCAGAGCACAGTAGAGATAGAGTACAGTGGAGCACAGTAGAGGAAGAGTACAGTGGAGTACAGTAGAGGTAGAGTAGAGTGGAGCACATTAGAGGTGGAGTAGAGTAGAGTACAGTAGAGGTAGAGTACAGCGGAGTACAGTAGAAGTAGAGTAAAGTGGAGCACAGTAGAGGTAGAGTAGAGCGGAGTACAGTAGAGGTAGAGTACAGTGGAGTACAGTAGAGGTAGAGTACAGTGGAGTAGAGTAGAGAAAGAGTACAGTGGAGCACAGCAGAGGTAGAGTACAGTGGATCACAGTAGAGATAGAGTACAGTGGAGTACAGTGGAGCACAGTAGAAGTAGAGTACAGTGGAGCTAAGTAGAAATAGATTACAGTGGAGTACAGTAGAGATAGAGTACAGTGGAGTACAGTAGAGGTAGAGTACAGTGGAGCACAGTAGAGTAGAGTAGAGATAGAGCACAGTGGAGCAAAGCAGAGGTAGAGTAGAGTGGAGTACAGTAGAGGTAGAGTACAGTGGAGTACAGTAGAGAGAGAGTACAGTGGAGCACAGTAGAGATAGAGTACAGTAGAGCCAAGTAGAGGTAGAGTACAGTGGAGTACAGTAGAGATAGAGTACAGTGGAGCACAGTAGAGATAGAGTACAATGGAGTACAGTAGAGGAAGAGTACAGTGGAGTACAGTGGAGCACAGTAGAGGTGGAGAACAGTAGAGTATAGCAGAGGTAGAGTACAGTGGAGTACAATATAGATAGAGTACAGTGGAGTAGAGTAGTGATAGAGTACAGTGGAGCATAGCAGAGGTAGAGTACAGTGGATCACAGTAGAGATAGAGTACAGTGGAGTACAGTGGAGAACAGTAGAGGTAGAGTACAGTGGAGAACAGTAGAGATAGAGTACAGTGGAGTACAGTAGAGGTAGAGTACAGTGGAGCCCAGTAGAGATAGAGTACAGTGGAGTACAGTAGAGGTAGAGTACAGTGGAGCACAGTAGAGGTAGAGTACAGTGGAGCACAGTAGAGGTAGAGTACAGTGGAGCACAGTAGAGGTAGAGTACAGTGGAGTACAGTAGAGGTAGTGTACAGTGGAGCACAGTAGAGGTAGAGTACAGTGGAGCACAGTAGAGGTAGAGTACAGTAGAGCAAAGTAGAGGTAGAGTACAGTGGAGCACAGTAGAGATAGAGTACAGTGGAGTACAGTGGAGCACAGTAGAGGTAGAGTACATTGGAGTACAATAAAGATAGAGTACAGTGGAGTAGAGTAGAGATAGAGTACTGTGGAGCACAGCAGAGGTAGAGTACAGTGGATCACAGTAGAGATAGAGTACAGTGGAGTACAGTGGAGCACAGTAGAGGTAGAGTACAGTGGAGAACAGTAGAGATAGAGTACAGTGGAGTACAGTAGAGGTAGAGTACAGTGGAGCACAGTAGAGATAGAGTACAGTGGAGTACAGTAGAGGTAGAGTACAGTGGAGCACAGTAGAGGTAGACTACAGTGGAGTACAGTAGAGGTAGAGTACAGTGGAGCACAGTAGAGGTAGGGTACAGTGGGGCACAGTAGAGGCAGAGTAGAGTGGGGTACAGTAGAAATAGAGTACGGTGGAGCACAGTAGAGTACAGTAGAGCACAGTAGAGGTAGAGTACAGTGGAGCACAGTAGAGATAGAGTACATTGGAGTACAGTAGAGGAAGAGTACAGTGGAGTACAGTGGAGCACAGTAGAGGTGGAGTACAGTAGAGTACAGTAGAGGTAGAGTACAGTGGAGTACAATAGAGATAGAGTACAATGGAGTAGAGTAGAGATAGAGTACAGTGGAGCACAGCAGAGGTAGAGTACAGTGGATCACAGTAGAGATAGAGTACAGTAGAGCCAAGTAGAGGTAGAGTACAGTGGAGTACAATAGAGATAGAGTACAGTGGAGCACAGTAGAGGTAGAGTACAGTGGAGCACAGAAGAGGTAGAGTAGAGTGGAGCACAGTAGAGGTAGAGTACAGTGGAGTACAGTAGAGGTAGTGTACAGTGGAGCACAGTAGAGGTAGAGTACAGTGGAGTATAGTAGAGGTAGAGTACAGTAGAGCACAGTAGAGATAGAGTACAGTGGAGTATATTAGAGGTAGATTACAGTAGAGCACAGTAGAGATAGAGTACAGCAGAGCACAGTAGAGGTAGAGTACAGTAGAGTAGAGTAGAGGTAGAGTACAGTGGAGTACAGTAGAGATAGAGTACAGTGGAGTAGAGTAGAGATAGAGTACAGTGGAGTAGAGTAGATATAGAGTACAGTGGAGTATAGTTGAGGTAGAGTACAGTGGAGCACACTAGAGATAAAGTACAGTGGAGTACAGTAGAGGTAGAGTACAGTGGAGCACAGTAGAGGTAGAGTACAGTGGAGTATAGTTGAGGTAGACTACAGTGGAGTACAGTAGAGGTAGAGTACAGTGGAGCACAGTAGAGATAGAGTACATTAGAGCATTGTAGAGGTAGAGTACAGTGGAGCACAGTAGAGATAGAGTACAATGGAGTACAGTAGAGGAAGAGTACAGTGGAGTACAGTGGAGCACAGTAGAGGTGGAGAACAGTAGAGTATAGCAGAGGTAGAGTACAGTGGAGTACAATATAGATAGAGTACAGTGGAGTAGAGTAGTGATAGAGTACATTGGAGCATAGCAGAGGTAGAGTACAGTGGATCACAGTAGAGATAGAGTACAGTGGAGTACAGTGGAGCACAGTAGAGGTAGAGTACAGTGGAGAACAGTAGAGATAGAGTACAGTGGAGTACAGTAGAGGTAGAGTACAGTGGAGCCCAGTAGAGATAGAGTACAGTGGAGTACAGTAGAGGTAGAGTACAGTGGAGCACAGTAGAGGTAGAGTACAGTGGAGCACAGTAGAGGTAGAGTACAGTGGAGCACAGTAGAGGTAGAGTACAGTGGAGTACAGTAGAGGTAGTGTACAGTGGAGCACAGTAGAGGTAGAGTACAGTGGAGCACAGTAGAGGTAGAGTACAGTAGAGCAAAGTAGAGGTAGAGTACAGTGGAGCACAGTAGAGATAGAGTACAGTGGAGTACAGTGGAGCACAGTAGAGGTAGAGTACAGTGGAGTACAATAAAGATAGAGTACAGTGGAGTAGAGTAGAGATAGAGTACTGTGGAGCACAGCAGAGGTAGAGTACAGTGGATCACAGTAGAGATAGAGTACAGTGGAGTACAGTGGAGCACAGTAGAGGTAGAGTACAGTGGAGAACAGTAGAGATAGAGTACAGTGGAGTACAGTAGAGGTAGAGTACAGTGGAGCACAGTAGAGATAGAGTACAGTGGAGTACAGTAGAGGTAGAGTACAGTGGAGCACAGTAGAGGTAGACTACAGTGGAGTACAGTAGAGGTAGAGTACAGTGGAGCACAGTAGAGGTAGGGTACAGTGGGGCACAGTAGAGGCAGAGTAGAGTGGGGTACAGTAGAAATAGAGTACGGTGGAGCACAGTAGAGTACAGTAGAGCACAGTAGAGGTAGAGTACAGTGGAGCACAGTAGAGATAGAGTACATTGGAGTACAGTAGAGGAAGAGTACAGTGGAGTACAGTGGAGCACAGTAGAGGTGGAGTACAGTAGAGTACAGTAGAGGTAGAGTACAGTGGGGTACAATAGAGATAGAGTACAATGGAGTAGAGTAGAGATAGAGTACAGTGGAGCACAGCAGAGGTAGAGTACAGTGGATCACAGTAGAGATAGAGTACAGCAGAGCCAAGTAGAGGTAGAGTACAGTGGAGTACAATAGAGATAGAGTACAGTGGAGCACAGTAGAGATAGAGTACAGTGGAGTACAGTAGAGGTAGAGTACAGTGGAGCACAGTAAAGGTAGAGTACAGTGGAGCACAGTAGAGGTAGAGTAGAGTGGAGCACAGTAGAGGTAGAGTACAGTGGAGTACAGTAGAGGTAGTGTACAGTGGAGCACAGTAGAGGTAGAGTACAGTGGAGTATAGTAGAGGTAGATTACAGTAGAGCACAGTAGAGATAGAGTACAGCAGAGCACAGTAGAGGTAGAGTACAGTGGAGCACAGTAGAGGTAGAGTACAGTGGAGCACAGTAGAGTAGAGTAGAGATAGAGCACAGTGGAGCACAGCAGAGGTAGAGTAGAGTGGAGTACAGTAGAGGTAGAGTACAGTGGAGTACAGTAGAGAGAGAGTACAGTGGAGCACAGTAGAGATAGAGTACAGTAGAGCCAAGTAGAGGTAGAGTACAGTGGAGTACAGTAGAGGTAGAGCACAGTGGAGCACTGTATAGGTAGAGTACAGTGGAGTACAGTAGAGATAGAGTACATTGGAGCACAGTAGAGGTAGAGTACAGTGGAGCACAGTAGAGGTAGAGTAGAGTGGAGCACAGTAGAGGTAGAGTACAGTGGAGTACAGTAGAGGTAGTGTACAGTGGAACACAGTAGAGGTAGAGTACAGTGGAGCACAGTAGAGGTAGAGTACAGTGGAGTATAGTAGAGGTAGAGTACAGTAGAGCACAGTAGAGATAGAGTACAGCAGAGCACAGTAGAGGTAGAGTACAGTGGAGCACAGTAGAGGAAGAGTACAGTGGAGTACAGTAGAGGTAGAGTAGAGTGGAGCACATTAGAGGTGGAGTAGAGTACAGTAGAGGTAGAGTACAGCGGAGTACAGTAGAAGTAGAGTAAAGTGGAGCACAGTAGAGGTAGAGTAGAGCGGAGTACAGTAGAGGTAGAGTACAGTGGAGTAGAGTAGAGGTAGAGTACAGTGGAGTAGAGTAGAGAAAGAGTACAGTGGAGCACAGCAGAGGTAGAGTACAGTGGATCACAGTAGAGATAGAGTACAGTGGAGTACAGTGGAGCACAGTAGAAGTAGAGTACAGTGGAGCTAAGTAGAAATAGATTACAGTGGAGTACAGTAGAGATAGAGTACAGTGGAGTACAGTAGAGGTAGAGTACAGTGGAGCACAGTAGAGTAGAGTAGAGATAGAGCACAGTGGAGCAAAGCAGAGGTAGAGTAGAGTGGAGTACAGTAGAGGTAGAGTACAGTGGAGTACAGTAGAGAGAGAGTACAGTGGAGCACAGTAGAGATAGAGTACAGTAGAGCCAAGTAGAGGTAGAGTACAGTGGAGTACAGTAGAGATAGAGTACAGTGGAGCACAGTAGAGATAGAGTACAATGGAGTACAGTAGAGGAAGAGTACAGTGGAGTACAGTGGAGCACAGTAGAGGTGGAGAACAGTAGAGTATAGCAGAGGTAGAGTACAGTGGAGTACAATATAGATAGAGTACAGTGGAGTAGAGTAGTGATAGAGTACAGTGGAGCATAGCAGAGGTAGAGTACAGTGGATCACAGTAGAGATAGAGTACAGTGGAGTACAGTGGAGAACAGTAGAGGTAGAGTACAGTGGAGAACAGTAGAGATAGAGTACAGTGGAGTACAGTAGAGGTAGAGTACAGTGGAGCCCAGTAGAGATAGAGTACAGTGGAGTACAGTAGAGGTAGAGTACAGTGGAGCACAGTAGAGGTAGAGTACAGTGGAGCACAGTAGAGGTAGAGTACAGTGGAGCACAGTAGAGGTAGAGTACAGTGGAGTACAGTAGAGGTAGTGTACAGTGGAGCACAGTAGAGGTAGAGTACAGTGGAGCACAGTAGAGGTAGAGTACAGTAGAGCAAAGTAGAGGTAGAGTACAGTGGAGCACAGTAGAGATAGAGTACAGTGGAGTACAGTGGAGCACAGTAGAGGTAGAGTACATTGGAGTACAATAAAGATAGAGTACAGTGGAGTAGAGTAGAGATAGAGTACTGTGGAGCACAGCAGAGGTAGAGTACAGTGGATCACAGTAGAGATAGAGTACAGTGGAGTACAGTGGAGCACAGTAGAGGTAGAGTACAGTGGAGAACAGTAGAGATAGAGTACAGTGGAGTACAGTAGAGGTAGAGTACAGTGGAGCACAGTAGAGATAGAGTACAGTGGAGTACAGTAGAGGTAGAGTACAGTGGAGCACAGTAGAGGTAGACTACAGTGGAGTACAGTAGAGGTAGAGTACAGTGGAGCACAGTAGAGGTAGGGTACAGTGGGGCACAGTAGAGGCAGAGTAGAGTGGGGTACAGTAGAAATAGAGTACGGTGGAGCACAGTAGAGTACAGTAGAGCACAGTAGAGGTAGAGTACAGTGGAGCACAGTAGAGATAGAGTACATTGGAGTACAGTAGAGGAAGAGTACAGTGGAGTACAGTGGAGCACAGTAGAGGTGGAGTACAGTAGAGTACAGTAGAGGTAGAGTACAGTGGAGTACAATAGAGATAGAGTACAATGGAGTAGAGTAGAGATAGAGTACAGTGGAGCACAGCAGAGGTAGAGTACAGTGGATCACAGTAGAGATAGAGTACAGTAGAGCCAAGTAGAGGTAGAGTACAGTGGAGTACAATAGAGATAGAGTACAGTGGAGCACAGTAGAGGTAGAGTACAGTGGAGCACAGTAGAGGTAGAGTAGAGTGGAGCACAGTAGAGGTAGAGTACAGTGGAGTACAGTAGAGGTAGAGTACAGTGGAGTACAGTACAGGTAGAGTACAGTGGAGTAGAGTAGAGAAAGAGTACAGTGGAGCACAGCAGAGGTAGAGTACAGTGGATCACAGTAGAGATAGAGTACAGTGGAGTACAGTGGAGCACAGTAGAAGTAGAGTACAGTGGAGCAAAGTAGAAATAGATTACAGTGGAGTACAGTAGAGATAGAGTACAGTGGAGTACAGTAGATGTAGAGTACAGTGGAGCACAGTAGAGGTAGAGTACAGTAGAGCAAAGTAGAGGTAGAGTACAGTGGAGCACAGTAGAGATAGAGTACAGTGGAGTACAGTGGAGCACAGTAGAGGTAGAGTACAGTGGAGTACAATAAAGATAGAGTACAGTGGAGTAGAGTAGAGATAGAGTACTGTGGAGCACAGCAGAGGTAGAGTACAGTGGATCACAGTAGAGATAGAGTACAGTGGAGTACAGTGGAGCACAGTAGAGGTAGAGTACAGTGGAGAACAGTAGAGATAGAGTACAGTGGAGTACAGTAGAGGTAGAGTACAGTGGAGCACAGTAGAGATAGAGTACAGTGGAGTACAGTAGAGGTAGAGTACAGTGGAGCACAGTAGAGGTAGACTACAGTGGAGTACAGTAGAGGTAGAGTACAGTGGAGCACAGTAGAGGTAGGGTACAGTGGGGCACAGTAGAGGCAGAGTAGAGTGGGGTACAGTAGAAATAGAGTACGGTGGAGCACAGTAGAGTACAGTAGAGCACAGTAGAGGTAGAGTACAGTGGAGCACAGTAGAGATAGAGTACATTGGAGTACAGTAGAGGAAGAGTACAGTGGAGTACAGTGGAGCACAGTAGAGGTGGAGTACAGTAGAGTACAGTAGAGGTAGAGTACAGTGGAGTACAATAGAGATAGAGTACAATGGAGTAGAGTAGAGATAGAGTACAGTGGAGCACAGCAGAGGTAGAGTACAGTGGATCACAGTAGAGATAGAGTACAGCAGAGCCAAGTAGAGGTAGAGTACAGTGGAGTACAATAGAGATAGAGTACAGTGGAGCACAGTAGAGATAGAGTACAGTGGAGTACAGTAGAGGTAGAGTACAGTGGAGCACAGTAAAGGTAGAGTACAGTGGAGCACAGTAGAGGTAGAGTAGAGTGGAGCACAGTAGAGGTAGAGTACAGTGGAGTACAGTAGAGGTAGTGTACAGTGGAGCACAGTAGAGGTAGAGTACAGTGGAGTATAGTAGAGGTAGATTACAGTAGAGCACAGTAGAGATAGAGTACAGCAGAGCACAGTAGAGGTAGAGTACAGTGGAGCACAGTAGAGGTAGAGTACAGTGGAGCACAGTAGAGTAGAGTAGAGATAGAGCACAGTGGAGCACAGCAGAGGTAGAGTAGAGTGGAGTACAGTAGAGGTAGAGTACAGTGGAGTACAGTAGAGAGAGAGTACAGTGGAGCACAGTAGAGATAGAGTACAGTAGAGCCAAGTAGAGGTAGAGTACAGTGGAGTACAGTAGAGGTAGAGCACAGTGGAGCACTGTATAGGTAGAGTACAGTGGAGTACAGTAGAGATAGAGTACATTGGAGCACAGTAGAGGTAGAGTACAGTGGAGCACAGTAGAGGTAGAGTAGAGTGGAGCACAGTAGAGGTAGAGTACAGTGGAGTACAGTAGAGGTAGTGTACAGTGGAACACAGTAGAGGTAGAGTACAGTGGAGCACAGTAGAGGTAGAGTACAGTGGAGTATAGTAGAGGTAGAGTACAGTAGAGCACAGTAGAGATAGAGTACAGCAGAGCACAGTAGAGATAGAGTACAGTGGAGCACAGTAGAGGAAGAGTACAGTGGAGTACAGTAGAGGTAGAGTAGAGTGGAGCACATTAGAGGTGGAGTAGAGTAGAGTACAGTAGAGGTAGAGTACAGCGGAGTACAGTAGAAGTAGAGTAAAGTGGAGCACAGTAGAGGTAGAGTAGAGCGGAGTACAGTAGAGGTAGAGTACAGTGGAGTACAGTAGAGGTAGAGTACAGTGGAGTAGAGTAGAGAAAGAGTACAGTGGAGCACAGCAGAGGTAGAGTACAGTGGATCACAGTAGAGATAGAGTACAGTGGAGTACAGTGGAGCACAGTAGAAGTAGAGTACAGTGGAGCTAAGTAGAAATAGATTACAGTGGAGTACAGTAGAGATAGAGTACAGTGGAGTACAGTAGAGGTAGAGTACAGTGGAGCACAGTAGAGTAGAGTAGAGATAGAGCACAGTGGAGCAAAGCAGAGGTAGAGTAGAGTGGAGTACAGTAGAGGTAGAGTACAGTGGAGTACAGTAGAGAGAGAGTACAGTGGAGCACAGTAGAGATAGAGTACAGTAGAGCCAAGTAGAGGTAGAGTACAGTGGAGTACAGTAGAGATAGAGTACAGTGGAGCACAGTAGAGATAGAGTACAATGGAGTACAGTAGAGGAAGAGTACAGTGGAGTACAGTGGAGCACAGTAGAGGTGGAGAACAGTAGAGTATAGCAGAGGTAGAGTACAGTGGAGTACAATATAGATAGAGTACAGTGGAGTAGAATAGTGATAGAGTACAGTGGAGCATAGCAGAGGTAGAGTACAGTGGATCACAGTAGAGATAGAGTACAGTGGAGTACAGTGGAGAACAGTAGAGGTAGAGTACAGTGGAGAACAGTAGAGATAGAGTACAGTGGAGTACAGTAGAGGTAGAGTACAGTGGAGCACAGTAGAGATAGAGTACAGTGGAGTACAGTAGAGGTAGAGTACAGTGGAGCACAGTAGAGGTAGAGTACAGTGGAGCACAGTAGAGGTAGAGTACAGTGGAGCACAGTAGAGGTAGAGTACAGTGGAGTACAGTAGAGGTAGTGTACAGTGGAGCACAGTAGAGGTAGAGTACAGTGGAGCACAGTAGAGGTAGAGTACAGTAGAGCAAAGTAGAGGTAGAGTACAGTGGAGCACAGTAGAGATAGAGTACAATGGAGTACAGTGGAGCACAGTAGAGGTAGAGTACATTGGAGTACAATAAAGATAGAGTACAGTGGAGTAGAGTAGAGATAGAGTACTGTGGAGCACAGCAGAGGTAGAGTACAGTGGATCACAGTAGAGATAGAGTACAGTGGAGTACAGTGGAGCACAGTAGAGGTAGAGTACAGTGGAGAACAGTAGAGATAGAGTACAGTGGAGTACAGTAGAGGTAGAGTACAGTGGAGCACAGTAGAGATAGAGTACAGTGGAGTACAGTAGAGGTAGAGTACAGTGGAGCACAGTAGAGGTAGACTACAGTGGAGTACAGTAGAGGTAGAGTACAGTGGAGCACAGTAGAGGTAGGGTACAGTGGGGCACAGTAGAGGCAGAGTAGAGTGGGGTACAGTAGAAATAGAGTACGGTGGAGCACAGTAGAGTACAGTAGAGCACAGTAGAGGTAGAGTACAGTGGAGCACAGTAGAGATAGAGTACATTGGAGTACAGTAGAGGAAGAGTACAGTGGAGTACAGTGGAGCACAGTAGAGGTGGAGTACAGTAGAGTACAGTAGAGGTAGAGTACAGTGGAGTACAATAGAGATAGAGTACAATGGAGTAGAGTAGAGATAGAGTACAGTGGAGCACAGCAGAGGTAGAGTACAGTGGATCACAGTAGAGATAGAGTACAGTAGAGCCAAGTAGAGGTAGAGTACAGTGGAGTACAATAGAGATAGAGTACAGTGGAGCACAGTAGAGGTAGAGTACAGTGGAGCACAGTAGAGGTAGAGTAGAGTGGAGCACAGTAGAGGTAGAGTACAGTGGAGTACAGTAGAGGTAGTGTACAGTGGAGCACAGTAGAGGTAGAGTACAGTGGAGTATAGTAGAGGTAGAGTACAGTAGAGCACAGTAGAGATAGAGTACAGTGGAGTATATTAGAGGTAGATTACAGTAGAGCACAGTAGAGATAGAGTACAGCAGAGCACAGTAGAGGTAGAGTACAGTAGAGTAGAGTAGAGGTAGAGTACAGTGGAGTACAGTAGAGATAGAGTACAGTGGAGTAGAGTAGAGATAGAGTACAGTGGAGTAGAGTAGATATAGAGTACAGTGGAGTATAGTTGAGGTAGAGTACAGTGGAGCACACTAGAGATAAAGTACAGTGGAGTACAGTAGAGGTAGAGTACAGTGGAGCACAGTAGAGGTAGAGTACAGTGGAGTATAGTTGAGGTAGACTACAGTGGAGTACAGTAGAGGTAGAGTACAGTGGAGCACAGTAGAGATAGAGTACATTAGAGCATTGTAGAGGTAGAGTACAGTGGAGCACAGTAGAGATAGAGTACAATGGAGTACAGTAGAGGAAGAGTACAGTGGAGTACAGTGGAGCACAGTAGAGGTGGAGAACAGTAGAGTATAGCAGAGGTAGAGTACAGTGGAGTACAATATAGATAGAGTACAGTGGAGTAGAGTAGTGATAGAGTACATTGGAGCATAGCAGAGGTAGAGTACAGTGGATCACAGTAGAGATAGAGTACAGTGGAGTACAGTGGAGCACAGTAGAGGTAGAGTACAGTGGAGAACAGTAGAGATAGAGTACAGTGGAGTACAGTAGAGGTAGAGTACAGTGGAGCCCAGTAGAGATAGAGTACAGTGGAGTACAGTAGAGGTAGAGTACAGTGGAGCACAGTAGAGGTAGAGTACAGTGGAGCACAGTAGAGGTAGAGTACAGTGGAGCACAGTAGAGGTAGAGTACAGTGGAGTACAGTAGAGGTAGTGTACAGTGGAGCACAGTAGAGGTAGAGTACAGTGGAGCACAGTAGAGGTAGAGTACAGTAGAGCAAAGTAGAGGTAGAGTACAGTGGAGCACAGTAGAGATAGAGTACAGTGGAGTACAGTGGAGCACAGTAGAGGTAGAGTACAGTGGAGTACAATAAAGATAGAGTACAGTGGAGTAGAGTAGAGATAGAGTACTGTGGAGCACAGCAGAGGTAGAGTACAGTGGATCACAGTAGAGATAGAGTACAGTGGAGTACAGTGGAGCACAGTAGAGGTAGAGTACAGTGGAGAACAGTAGAGATAGAGTACAGTGGAGTACAGTAGAGGTAGAGTACAGTGGAGCACAGTAGAGATAGAGTACAGTGGAGTACAGTAGAGGTAGAGTACAGTGGAGCATAGTAGAGGTAGACTACAGTGGAGTACAGTAGAGGTAGAGTACAGTGGAGCACAGTAGAGGTAGGGTACAGTGGGGCACAGTAGAGGCAGAGTAGAGTGGGGTACAGTAGAAATAGAGTACGGTGGAGCACAGTAGAGTACAGTAGAGCACAGTAGAGGTAGAGTACAGTGGAGCACAGTAGAGATAGAGTACATTGGAGTACAGTAGAGGAAGAGTACAGTGGAGTACAGTGGAGCACAGTAGAGGTGGAGTACAGTAGAGTACAGTAGAGGTAGAGTACAGTGGAGTACAATAGAGATAGAGTACAATGGAGTAGAGTAGAGATAGAGTACAGTGGAGCACAGCAGAGGTAGAGTACAGTGGATCACAGTAGAGATAGAGTACAGCAGAGCCAAGTAGAGGTAGAGTACAGTGGAGTACAATAGAGATAGAGTACAGTGGAGCACAGTAGAGATAGAGTACAGTGGAGTACAGTAGAGGTAGAGTACAGTGGAGCACAGTAAAGGTAGAGTACAGTGGAGCACAGTAGAGGTAGAGTAGAGTGGAGCACAGTAGAGGTAGAGTACAGTGGAGTACAGTAGAGGTAGTGTACAGTGGAGCACAGTAGAGGTAGAGTACAGTGGAGTATAGTAGAGGTAGATTACAGTAGAGCACAGTAGAGATAGAGTACAGCAGAGCACAGTAGAGGTAGAGTACAGTGGAGCACAGTAGAGGTAGAGTACAGTGGAGCACAGTAGAGTAGAGTAGAGATAGAGCACAGTGGAGCACAGCAGAGGTAGAGTAGAGTGGAGTACAGTAGAGGTAGAGTACAGTGGAGTACAGTAGAGAGAGAGTACAGTGGAGCACAGTAGAGATAGAGTACAGTAGAGCCAAGTAGAGGTAGAGTACAGTGGAGTACAGTAGAGGTAGAGCACAGTGGAGCACTGTATAGGTAGAGTACAGTGGAGTACAGTAGAGATAGAGTACATTGGAGCACAGTAGAGGTAGAGTACAGTGGAGCACAGTAGAGGTAGAGTAGAGTGGAGCACAGTAGAGGTAGAGTACAGTGGAGTACAGTAGAGGTAGTGTACAGTGGAACACAGTAGAGGTAGAGTACAGTGGAGCACAGTAGAGGTAGAGTACAGTGGAGTATAGTAGAGGTAGAGTACAGTAGAGCACAGTAGAGATAGAGTACAGCAGAGCACAGTAGAGGTAGAGTACAGTGGAGCACAGTAGAGGAAGAGTACAGTGGAGTACAGTAGAGGTAGAGTAGAGTGGAGCACATTAGAGGTGGAGTAGAGTAGAGTACAGTAGAGGTAGAGTACAGCGGAGTACAGTAGAAGTAGAGTAAAGTGGAGCACAGTAGAGGTAGAGTAGAGCGGAGTACAGTAGAGGTAGAGTACAGTGGAGTACAGTAGAGGTAGAGTACAGTGGAGTAGAGTAGAGAAAGAGTACAGTGGAGCACAGCAGAGGTAGAGTACAGTGGATCACAGTAGAGATAGAGTACAGTGGAGTACAGTGGAGCACAGTAGAAGTAGAGTACAGTGGAGCTAAGTAGAAATAGATTACAGTGGAGTACAGTAGAGATAGAGTACAGTGGAGTACAGTAGAGGTAGAGTACAGTGGAGCACAGTAGAGTAGAGTAGAGATAGAGCACAGTGGAGCAAAGCAGAGGTAGAGTAGAGTGGAGTACAGTAGAGGTAGAGTACAGTGGAGTACAGTAGAGAGAGAGTACAGTGGAGCACAGTAGAGATAGAGTACAGTAGAGCCAAGTAGAGGTAGAGTACAGTGGAGTACAGTAGAGATAGAGTACAGTGGAGCACAGTAGAGATAGAGTACAATGGAGTACAGTAGAGGAAGAGTACAGTGGAGTACAGTGGAGCACAGTAGAGGTGGAGAACAGTAGAGTATAGCAGAGGTAGAGTACAGTGGAGTACAATATAGATAGAGTACAGTGGAGTAGAGTAGTGATAGAGTACAGTGGAGCATAGCAGAGGTAGAGTACAGTGGATCACAGTAGAGATAGAGTACAGTGGAGTACAGTGGAGAACAGTAGAGGTAGAGTACAGTGGAGAACAGTAGAGATAGAGTACAGTGGAGTACAGTAGAGGTAGAGTACAGTGGAGCCCAGTAGAGATAGAGTACAGTGGAGTACAGTAGAGGTAGAGTACAGTGGAGCACAGTAGAGGTAGAGTACAGTGGAGCACAGTAGAGGTAGAGTACAGTGGAGCACAGTAGAGGTAGAGTACAGTGGAGTACAGTAGAGGTAGTGTACAGTGGAGCACAGTAGAGGTAGAGTACAGTGGAGCACAGTAGAGGTAGAGTACAGTAGAGCAAAGTAGAGGTAGAGTACAGTGGAGCACAGTAGAGATAGAGTACAGTGGAGTACAGTGGAGCACAGTAGAGGTAGAGTACATTGGAGTACAATAAAGATAGAGTACAGTGGAGTAGAGTAGAGATAGAGTACTGTGGAGCACAGCAGAGGTAGAGTACAGTGGATCACAGTAGAGATAGAGTACAGTGGAGTACAGTGGAGCACAGTAGAGGTAGAGTACAGTGGAGAACAGTAGAGATAGAGTACAGTGGAGTACAGTAGAGGTAGAGTACAGTGGAGCACAGTAGAGATAGAGTACAGTGGAGTACAGTAGAGGTAGAGTACAGTGGAGCACAGTAGAGGTAGACTACAGTGGAGTACAGTAGAGGTAGAGTACAGTGGAGCACAGTAGAGGTAGGGTACAGTGGGGCACAGTAGAGGCAGAGTAGAGTGGGGTACAGTAGAAATAGAGTACGGTGGAGCACAGTAGAGTACAGTAGAGCACAGTAGAGGTAGAGTACAGTGGAGCACAGTAGAGATAGAGTACATTGGAGTACAGTAGAGGAAGAGTACAGTGGAGTACAGTGGAGCACAGTAGAGGTGGAGTACAGTAGAGTACAGTAGAGGTAGAGTACAGTGGAGTACAATAGAGATAGAGTACAATGGAGTAGAGTAGAGATAGAGTACAGTGGAGCACAGCAGAGGTAGAGTACAGTGGATCACAGTAGAGATAGAGTACAGTAGAGCCAAGTAGAGGTAGAGTACAGTGGAGTACAATAGAGATAGAGTACAGTGGAGCACAGTAGAGGTAGAGTACAGTGGAGCACAGTAGAGGTAGAGTAGAGTGGAGCACAGTAGAGGTAGAGTACAGTGGAGTACAGTAGAGGTAGTGTACAGTGGAGTACAGTACAGGTAGAGTACAGTGGAGTAGAGTAGAGAAAGAGTACAGTGGAGCACAGCAGAGGTAGAGTACAGTGGATCACAGTAGAGATAGAGTACAGTGGAGTACAGTGGAGCACAGTAGAAGTAGAGTACAGTGGAGCAAAGTAGAAATAGATTACAGTGGAGTACAGTAGAGATAGAGTACAGTGGAGTACAGTAGATGTAGAGTACAGTGGAGCACAGTAGAGTAGAGTACAGTGGAGTACAGTAGAGGTAGAGTACAGTGGAGCACAGTAGAGATAGAGTACAGTGGAGTACAGTAGAGGTAGAGTACAGTGGAGCACAGTAGAGGTAGACTACAGTGGAGTACAGTAGAGGTAGAGTACAGTGGAGCACAGTAGAGGTAGGGTACAGTGGGGCACAGTAGAGGCAGAGTAGAGTGGGGTACAGTAGAAATAGAGTACGGTGGAGCACAGTAGAGTACAGTAGAGCACAGTAGAGGTAGAGTACAGTGGAGCACAGTAGAGATAGAGTACATTGGAGTACAGTAGAGGAAGAGTACAGTGGAGTACAGTGGAGCACAGTAGATGTGGAGTACAGTAGAGTACAGTAGAGGTAGAGTACAGTGGAGTACAATAGAGATAGAGTACAATGGAGTAGAGTAGAGATAGAGTACAGTGGAGCACAGCAGAGGTAGAGTACAGTGGATCACAGTAGAGATAGAGTACAGCAGAGCCAAGTAGAGGTAGAGTACAGTGGAGTACAATAGAGATAGAGTACAGTGGAGCACAGTAGAGATAGAGTACAGTGGAGTACAGTAGAGGTAGAGTACAGTGGAGCACAGTAAAGGTAGAGTACAGTGGAGCACAGTAGAAGTAGAGTAGAGTGGAGCACAGTAGAGGTAGAGTACAGTGGAGTACAGTAGAGGTAGTGTACAGTGGAGCACAGTAGAGGTAGAGTACAGTGGAGTATAGTAGAGGTAGATTACAGTAGAGCACAGTAGAGATAGAGTACAGCAGAGCACAGTAGAGGTAGAGTACAGTGGAGCACAGTAGAGGTAGAGTACAGTGGAGCACAGTAGAGTAGAGTAGAGATAGAGCACAGTGGAGCACAGCAGAGGTAGAGTAGAGTGGAGTACAGTAGAGGTAGAGTACAGTGGAGTACAGTAGAGAGAGAGTACAGTGGAGCACAGTAGAGATAGAGTACAGTAGAGCCAAGTAGAGGTAGAGTACAGTGGAGTACAGTAGAGGTAGAGCACAGTGGAGCACTGTATAGGTAGAGTACAGTGGAGTACAGTAGAGATAGAGTACATTGGAGCACAGTAGAGGTAGAGTACAGTGGAGCACAGTAGAGGTAGAGTAGAGTGGAGCACAGTAGAGGTAGAGTACAGTGGAGCACAGTAGAGGTAGAGTACAGTGGAGTATAGTAGAGGTAGAGTACAGTAGAGCACAGTAGAGATAGAGTACAGCAGAGCACAGTAGAGGTAGAGTACAGTGGAGCACAGTAGAGGAAGAGTACAGTGGAGTACAGTAGAGGTAGAGTAGAGTGGAGCACATTAGAGGTGGAGTAGAGTAGAGTACAGTAGAGGTAGAGTACAGCGGAGTACAGTAGAAGTAGAGTAAAGTGGAGCACAGTAGAGGTAGAGTAGAGCGGAGTACAGTAGAGGTAGAGTACAGTGGAGTACAGTAGAGGTAGAGTACAGTGGAGTAGAGTAGAGAAAGAGTACAGTGGAGCACAGCAGAGGTAGAGTACAGTGGATCACAGTAGAGATAGAGTACAGTGGAGTACAGTGGAGCACAGTAGAAGTAGAGTACAGTGGAGCTAAGTAGAAATAGATTACAGTGGAGTACAGTAGAGATAGAGTACAGTGGAGTACAGTAGAGGTAGAGTACAGTGGAGCACAGTAGAGTAGAGTAGAGATAGAGCACAGTGGAGCAAAGCAGAGGTAGAGTAGAGTGGAGTACAGTAGAGGTAGAGTACAGTGGAGTACAGTAGAGAGAGAGTACAGTGGAGCACAGTAGAGATAGAGTACAGTAGAGCCAAGTAGAGGTAGAGTACAGTGGAGTACAGTAGAGATAGAGTACAGTGGAGCACAGTAGAGATAGAGTACAATGGAGTACAGTAGAGGAAGAGTACAGTGGAGTACATTGGAGCACAGTAGAGGTGGAGAACAGTAGAGTATAGCAGAGGTAGAGTACAGTGGAGTACAATATAGATAGAGTACAGTGGAGTAGAGTAGTGATAGAGTACAGTGGAGCATAGCAGAGGTAGAGTACAGTGGATCACAGTAGAGATAGAGTACAGTGGAGTACAGTGGAGAACAGTAGAGGTAGAGTACAGTGGAGAACAGTAGAGATAGAGTACAGTGGAGTACAGTAGAGGTAGAGTACAGTGGAGCCCAGTAGAGATAGAGTACAGTGGAGTACAGTAGAGGTAGAGTACAGTGGAGCACAGTAGAGGTAGAGTACAGTGGAGCACAGTAGAGGTAGAGTACAGTGGAGCACAGTAGAGGTAGAGTACAGTGGAGTACAGTAGAGGTAGTGTACAGTGGAGCACAGTAGAGGTAGAGTACAGTGGAGCACAGTAGAGGTAGAGTACAGTAGAGCAAAGTAGAGGTAGAGTACAGTGGAGCACAGTAGAGATAGAGTACAGTGGAGTACAGTGGAGCACAGTAGAGGTAGAGTACATTGGAGTACAATAAAGATAGAGTACAGTGGAGTAGAGTAGAGATAGAGTACTGTGGAGCACAGCAGAGGTAGAGTACAGTGGATCACAGTAGAGATAGAGTACAGTGGAGTACAGTGGAGCACAGTAGAGGTAGAGTACAGTGGAGAACAGTAGAGATAGAGTACAGTGGAGTACAGTAGAGGTAGAGTACAGTGGAGCACAGTAGAGATAGAGTACAGTGGAGTACAGTAGAGGTAGAGTACAGTGGAGCACAGTAGAGGTAGACTACAGTGGAGTACAGTAGAGGTAGAGTACAGTGGAGCACAGTAGAGGTAGGGTAAGTGGGGCACAGTAGAGGCAGAGTAGAGTGGGGTACAGTAGAAATAGAGTACGGTGGAGCACAGTAGAGTACAGTAGAGCACAGTAGAGGTAGAGTACAGTGGAGCACAGTAGAGATAGAGTACATTGGAGTACAGTAGAGGAAGAGTACAGTGGAGTACAGTGGAGCACAGTAGAGGTGGAGTACAGTAGAGTACAGTAGAGGTAGAGTACAGTGGAGTACAATAGAGATAGAGTACAATGGAGTAGAGTAGAGATAGAGTACAGTGGAGCACAGCAGAGGTAGAGTACAGTGGATCACAGTAGAGATAGAGTACAGTAGAGCCAAGTAGAGGTAGAGTACAGTGGAGTACAATAGATATAGAGTACAGTGGAGCACAGTAGAGGTAGAGTACAGTGGAGCACAGTAGAGGTAGAGTAGAGTGGAGCACAGTAGAGGTAGAGTACAGTGGAGTACAGTAGAGGTAGTGTACAGTGGAGCACAGTAGAGGTAGAGTACAGTGGAGTATAGTAGAGGTAGAGTACAGTAGAGCACAGTAGAGATAGAGTACAGCAGAGCACAGTAGAGGTAGAGTACAGTGGAGCACAGTAGAGGTAGAGTACAGTGGAGCACAGTAGAGTAGAGTAGAGATAGAGCACAGTGGAGCACAGCAGAGGTAGAGTAGAGTGGAGTACAGTAGAGGTAGAGTACAGTGGAGTACAGTAGAGAGAGAGTACAGTGGAGCACAGTAGAGATAGAGTACAGTAGAGCCAAGTAGAGGTAGAGTACAGTGGAGTACAGTAAAGGTAGAGCACAGTGGAGCACTGTAGAGGTAGAGTACAGTGGAGTACAGTAGAGATAGAGTACATTGGAGCACAGTAGAGGTAGAGTACAGTGGAGCACAGTAGAGGTAGAGTAGAGTGGAGCACAGTAGAGGTAGAGTACAGTGGAGTACAGTAGAGGTAGTGTACAGTGGAGCACAGTAGAGGTAGAGTACAGTGGAGTATAGTAGAGGTAGAGTACAGTAGAGCACAGTAGAGATAGAGTACAGCAGAGCACAGTAGAGGTAGAGTACAGTGGAGCACAGTAGAGGAAGAGTACAGTGGAGTACAGTAGAGGTAGAGTAGAGTGGAGCACATTAGAGGTGGAGTAGAGTAGAGTACAGTAGAGGTAGAGTACAGCGGAGTACAGTAGAAGTAGAGTAAAGTGGAGCACAGTAGAGGTAGAGTAGAGCGGAGTACAGTAGAGGTAGAGTACAGTGGAGTACAGTAGAGGTAGAGTACAGTGGAGTAGAGTAGAGAAAGAGTACAGTGGAGCACAGCAGAGGTAGAGTACAGTGGATCACAGTAGAGATAGAGTACAGTGGAGTACAGTGGAGCACAGTAGAAGTAGAGTACAGTGGAGCTAAGTAGAAATAGATTACAGTGGAGTACAGTAGAGATAGAGTACAGTGGAGTACAGTAGAGGTAGAGTACAGTGGAGCACAGTAGAGTAGAGTAGAGTAGAGATAGAGCACAGTGGAGCAAAGCAGAGGTAGAGTAGAGTGGAGTACAGTAGAGGTAGAGTACAGTGGAGTACAGTAGAGAGAGAGTACAGTGGAGCACAGTAGAGATAGAGTACAGTAGAGCCAAGTAGAGGTAGAGTACAGTGGAGTACAGTAGAGATAGAGTACAGTGGAGCACAGTAGAGATAGAGTACAGTGGAGTACAATAGAGGTAGAGTACAGTGGAGCACAGTAGAGGTAGAGTACAGTGGAGCAAAGTAGAGGTAGAGTAGAGTGGAGCACAGTAGAGGTAGAGTACAGTGGAGTACAGTAGAGGTAGTGTACAGTGGAGCACAGTAGAGGTTGAGTACAGTGGAGCACAGTAGAGGTAGAGTACAGTGGAGTATAGTAGAGGTAGAGTACAGTAGAGCACAGTAGAGATAGAGTACAGCAGAGCACAGTAGAGGTAGAGTACAGTGGAGCACAGTAGAGGAAGAGTACAGTGTAGTACAGTAGATATAGAGTACAGTGGAGCACAGTAGAGGAAGAGTACAGTGTAGTACAGTAGATATAGAGTACAGTGGAGTACAGTAGAGGTAGAGTACAGTGGAGTACAGTAGAGGTAGAGTACAGTGGAGTACAGTAGAGGTAGAGTAGAGTGGAGCACATTAGAGGTGGAGTAGAGTAGAGTACAGTAGCTGTAGAGTACAGCGGAGTACAGTAGAAGTTGAGTAAAGTGGAGCACAGTAGAGGTAGAGTAGAGTGGAGTACAGTAGAGGCAGAGTACAGTGGAGTACAGTAGAGGTAGAGTACAGTGGAGTAGAGTAGAGATAGAGTACAGTGGAGCACAGCAGAGGTAGAGTACAGTGGATCACAGTAGAGATAGAGTACAGTGGAGTACAGTGGAGCACAGTAGAAGTAGAGTACAGTGGAGCACAGTAGAAATAGATTACAGTGGAGTACAGTAGAGATAGAGTACAGTGGAGTACAGTAGAGGTAGAGTACAGTGGAGCACAGTAGAGTAGAGTAGAGATAGAGCACAGTGGAGCACAGCAGAGGTAGAGTAGAGTGGAGTACAGTAGAGGTAGAGTACAGTGGAGTACAGTAGAGAGAGAGTACAGTGGAGCACAGTAGAGATAGAGTACAGTAGAGCCAAGTAGAGGTAGAGTACAGTGGAGTACAGTAGAGATAGAGTACAGTGGAGCACAGTAGAGATAGAGTACAGTGGAGTACAATAGAGGTAGAGTACAGTGGAGCACAGTAGAGGTAGAGTACAGTGGAGTATAGTAGAGGTAGAGTACAGTGGAATACAGTAGATGTAGAGTACAGTAGAGCACAGTAGAGGTGAAATACAATGGAGTACAGTAGAGGTAGAGTACAGTGGAGTACAGTAGAGATAGAGTACAGTGGAGCACAGTAGAGGTAGAGTACAGTGGAGTACAGTAGAGTTAGAGTACAGTGGAGCACAGTGGAGGTAGAGTACAGTGGAGTAAAGTGGAGCACAGTAGAGGTGGAGTACAGTAGAGTACAGTAGAGGTAGAGTACAGTGGACTACAGTAGAGATAGAGTACAGTGGATTAGAGTAGAGATAGAGTACAGTGGAGTAGAGTAGAGATAGAGCACAGTGGAGCACAGCAGAGGTAGAGTACAGTGGAGCACAGTAGAGGTAGAGTACAGTGGAGTACAATGGAGCACAGTAGAGGTGGAGTACAGTAGAGTACAGTAGAGGTAGAGTACAGTGGAGTACAGTAGAGATAGAGTACAGTGGAGTAGAGTAGAGATAGAGTACAGTGGAGTAGAGTAGAGATAGAGCACAGTGGAGCACAGCAGAGGTAGAGTAGAGTGGAGTACAGTAGAGGTAGAGTACAGTGGAGTACAGTAGAGAGAGAGTACAGTGGAGCACAGTAGAGATAGAGTACAGTAGAGCCAAGTAGAGGTAGAGTACAGTGGAGTACAGTAGAGGTAGAGCACAGTGGAGCACTGTAGAGGTAGAGTACAGTGGAGTACAGTAGAGATAGAGTACATTGGAGCACAGTAGAGGTAGAGTACAGTGGAGCACAGTAGAGGTAGAGTAGAGTGGAGCAGAGTAGAGGTAGAGTACAGTGGAGTACAGTAGAGGTAGTGTACAGTGGAGCACAGTAGAGGTAGAGTACAGTGGAGCACAGTAGAGGTAGAGTACAGTGGAGTATAGTAGAGGTAGAGTACAGTAGAGCACAGTAGAGATAGAGTACAGCAGAGCACAGTAGAGGTAGAGTACAGTGGAGCACAGTAGAGGAAGAGTACAGTGTAGTACAGTAGAGATAGAGTACAGTGGAGTACAGTAGAGATAGAGTACAGTCGAACACAGTAGAGATAAGTGCAGTGGAGTATAGTAGAGGTAGAGTACATTGGAGTACAGTAGAGGTAGAGTGCAGTGGAGTACAGTAGAGGTAGAGTAGAGTGGAGCAAATTAGAGGTGGAGTAGAGTAGAGTACAGTAGAGGTAGAGTACAGCAGAGTACAGTAGAAGTAGAGTAAAGTGGAGCACAGTAGAGGTAGAGTAGAGTGGAGCACAGTAGAGGTAGAGTACAGTGGAGCACAGTAGAGATAGAGTACAGCAGAGCACAGTAGAGGTAGAGTACAGTGGAGCACAGTAGAGGTAGAGTACAGTGGAGCACAGTAGAGTAGAGTAGAGATAGAGCACAGTGGAGCACAGCAGAGGTAGAGTAGAGTGGAGTACAGTAGAGGTAGAGTACAGTGGAGTACAGTAGAGAGAGAGTACAGTGGAGCACAGTAGAGATAGAGTACAGTAGAGCCAAGTAGAGGTAGAGTACAGTGGAGTACAGTAGAGGTAGAGCACAGTGGAGCACTGTAGAGGTAGAGTACAGTGGAGTACAGTAGAGATAGAGTACATTGGAGCACAGTAGAGGTAGAGTACAGTGGAGTACAGTAGAGGTAGTGTACAGTGGAGCACAGTAGAGGTAGAGTACAGTGGAGCACAGTAGAGGTAGAGTACAGTGGAGTATAGTAGAGGTAGAGTACAGTAGAGCACAGTAGAGATAGAGTACAGCAGAGCACAGTAGAGGTAGAGTACAGTGGAGCACAGTAGAGGAAGAGTACAGTGGAGTACAGTAGAGGTAGAGTAGAGTGGAGCACATTAGAGGTGGAGTAGAGTAGAGTACAGTAGAGGTAGAGTACAGCGGAGTACAGTAGAGTAGAGTAGAGATAGAGCACAGTGGAGCACAGCAGAGGTAGAGTAGAGTGGAGTACAGTAGAGGTAGAGTACAGTGGAGTACAGTAGAGAGAGAGTACAGTGGAGCACAGTAGAGATAGAGTACAGTAGAGCCAAGTAGAGGTAGAGTACAGTGGAGTACAGTAGATATAGAGTACAGTGGAGCACAGTAGAGATAGAGTACAGTGGAGTACAATAGAGGTAGAGTACAGTGGAGCACAGTAGAGGTAGAGTACAGTGGAGCACAGTAGAGGTAGAGTAGAGTGGAGCACAGTAGAGGTAGAGTACAGTGGAGTACAGTAGAGGTAGTGTACAGTGGAGCACAGTAGAGGTTGAGTACAGTGGAGCACAGTAGAGGTAGAGTAAAGTGGAGTATAGTAGAGGTAGAGTACAGTAGAGCACAGCAGAGGTAGAGTAGAGTGGAGTACAGTAGAGGTAGAGCACAGTAGAGTAGAGTAGAGGAAGAGTACAGTGGAGTACAGTGGAGCAGAGTAGAGGTGGAGTACAGTAGAGTACAGTAGAGGTAGAATACAGTGGAGTACAATAGAGATAGAGTACATTGGAGTAGAGTAGAGATAGAGTACAGTGGAATACAGTGGAGCATAGTAGCGGTAGAGTACAGTGGAGTACAGTAGAGGTAGAGTACAGTGGAGCCCAGTAGAGATAGAGTACAGTGGAGTACAGTAGAGGTAGAGTACAGTGGAGCACAGTAGAGGTAGAGTACAGTGGAGTACAGTAGAGGTAGAGAACAGTACAGTACAGTAGAGGTAGAGTACAGTAGAGCACAGTAGAGGTAGAATACAGTGGAGTACAGTAGAGGTAGAGGACAGTAGAGCACAGTAGAGGTGGAGTACAGTAGAGTACAGTAGAGGTAGAGAACAGTACAGTACAGTAGAGGTAGAGTACAGTAGAGCACAGTAGAGGTAGAATACAGTGGAGTACAGTAGAGGTAGAGTACAGTGGAGTACAGTAGAGGTAGAGTACAGTGGAGCACAGTAGAGGTAGAGTACAGTGGAGTACAGTGGAGCACAGTAGAGGTGGAGTACAGTAGAGTAGAGTAGAGGTAGAGTACAGTGGAGTACAGTAGAGATAGAGTACAGTGGAGTAGAGTAGAGATAGAGTACAGTGGAGTAGAGTAGATATAGAGTACAGTGGAGTATAGTTGAGGTAGAGTACAGTGGAGCACACTAGAGATAGAGTACAGTGGAGTACAGTAGAGGTAGAGTACAGTGGAGCACAGTAGAGGTAGAGTACAGTGGAGTATAGTTGAGGTAGACTACAGTGGAGTACAGTAGAGGTAGAGTACAGTGGAGCACAGTAGAGGTAGAGTACAGTGGAGAACAGTAGAGATAGAGTACAGTGGAGTACAGTAGAGGTAGAGTACAGTGGAGCACAGTAGAGATAGAGTACAGTGGAGTACAGTAGAGGTAGAGTACAGTGGAGCACAGTAGAGGTAGACTACAGTGGAGTACAGTAGAGGTAGAGTACAGTGGAGCACAGTAGAGGTAGGGTACAGTGGGGCACAGTAGAGGCAGAGTAGAGTGGGGTACAGTAGAAATAGAGTACGGTGGAGCACAGTAGAGTACAGTAGAGCACAGTAGAGGTAGAGTACAGTGGAGCACAGTAGAGATAGAGTACATTGGAGTACAGTAGAGGAAGAGTACAGTGGAGTACAGTGGAGCACAGTAGAGGTGGAGTACAGTAGAGTACAGTAGAGGTAGAGTACAGTGGAGTACAATAGAGATAGAGTACAATGGAGTAGAGTAGAGATAGAGTACAGTGGAGCACAGCAGAGGTAGAGTACAGTGGATCACAGTAGAGATAGAGTACAGCAGAGCCAAGTAGAGGTAGAGTACAGTGGAGTACAATAGAGATAGAGTACAGTGGAGCACAGTAGAGATAGAGTACAGTGGAGTACAGTAGAGGTAGAGTACAGTGGAGCACAGTAAAGGTAGAGTACAGTGGAGCACAGTAGAGGTAGAGTAGAGTGGAGCACAGTAGAGGTAGAGTACAGTGGAGTACAGTAGAGGTAGTGTACAGTGGAGCACAGTAGAGGTAGAGTACAGTGGAGTATAGTAGAGGTAGATTACAGTAGAGCACAGTAGAGATAGAGTACAGCAGAGCACAGTAGAGGTAGAGTACAGCAGAGCACAGTAGAGGTAGAGTACAGTGGAGCACAGTAGAGGTAGAGTACAGTGGAGCACAGTAGAGTAGAGTAGAGATAGAGCACAGTGGAGCACAGCAGAGGTAGAGTAGAGTGGAGTACAGTAGAGGTAGAGTACAGTGGAGTACAGTAGAGAGAGAGTACAGTGGAGCACAGTAGAGATAGAGTACAGTAGAGCCAAGTAGAGGTAGAGTACAGTGGAGTACAGTAGAGGTAGAGCACAGTGGAGCACTGTATAGGTAGAGTACAGTGGAGTACAGTAGAGATAGAGTACATTGGAGCACAGTAGAGGTAGAGTACAGTGGAGCACAGTAGAGGTAGAGTAGAGTGGAGCACAGTAGAGGTAGAGTACAGTGGAGTACAGTAGAGGTAGTGTACAGTGGAACACAGTAGAGGTAGAGTACAGTGGAGCACAGTAGAGGTAGAGTACAGTGGAGTATAGTAGAGGTAGAGTACAGTAGAGCACAGTAGAGATAGAGTAGAGCAGAGCACAGTAGAGGTAGAGTACAGTGGAGCACAGTAGAGGAAGAGTACAGTGGAGTACAGTAGAGGTAGAGTAGAGTGGAGCACATTAGAGGTGGAGTAGAGTAGAGTACAGTAGAGGTAGAGTACAGCGGAGTACAGTAGAAGTAGAGTAAAGTGGAGCACAGTAGAGGTAGAGTAGAGCGGAGTACAGTAGAGGTAGAGTACAGTGGAGTACAGTAGAGGTAGAGTACAGTGGAGTAGAGTAGAGAAAGAGTACAGTGGAGCACAGCAGAGGTAGAGTACAGTGGATCACAGTAGAGATAGAGTACAGTGGAGTACAGTGGAGCACAGTAGAAGTAGAGTACAGTGGAGCTAAGTAGAAATAGATTACAGTGGAGTACAGTAGAGATAGAGTACAGTGGAGTACAGTAGAGGTAGAGTACAGTGGAGCACAGTAGAGTAGAGTAGAGATAGAGCACAGTGGAGCAAAGCAGAGGTAGAGTAGAGTGGAGTACAGTAGAGGTAGAGTACAGTGGAGTACAGTAGAGAGAGAGTACAGTGGAGCACAGTAGAGATAGAGTACAGTAGAGCCAAGTAGAGGTAGAGTACAGTGGAGTACAGTAGAGATAGAGTACAGTGGAGCACAGTAGAGATAGAGTACAATGGAGTACAGTAGAGGAAGAGTACAGTGGAGTACAGTGGAGCACAGTAGAGGTGGAGAACAGTAGAGTATAGCAGAGGTAGAGTACAGTGGAGTACAATATAGATAGAGTACAGTGGAGTAGAGTAGTGATAGAGTACAGTGGAGCATAGCAGAGGTAGAGTACAGTGGATCTCAGTAGAGATAGAGTACAGTGGAGTACAGTGGAGAACAGTAGAGGTAGAGTACAGTGGAGAACAGTAGAGATAGAGTACAGTGGAGTACAGTAGAGGTAGAGTACAGTGGAGCCCAGTAGAGATAGAGTACAGTGGAGTACAGTAGAGGTAGAGTACAGTGGAGCACAGTAGAGGTAGAGTACAGTGGAGCACAGTAGAGGTAGAGTACAGTGGAGCACAGTAGAGGTAGAGTACAGTGGAGTACAGTAGAGGTAGTGTACAGTGGAGCACAGTAGAGGTAGAGTACAGTGGAGCACAGTAGAGGTAGAGTACAGTAGAGCAAAGTAGAGGTAGAGTACAGTGGAGCACAGTAGAGATAGAGTACAGTGGAGTACAGTGGAGCACAGTAGAGGTAGAGTACATTGGAGTACAATAAAGATAGAGTACAGTGGAGTAGAGTAGAGATAGAGTACTGTGGAGCACAGCAGAGGTAGAGTACAGTGGATCACAGTAGAGATAGAGTACAGTGGAGTACAGTGGAGCACAGTAGAGGTAGAGTACAGTGGAGAACAGTAGAGATAGAGTACAGTGGAGTACAGTAGAGGTAGAGTACAGTGGAGCACAGTAGAGATAGAGTACAGTGGAGTACAGTAGAGGTAGAGTACAGTGGAGCACAGTAGAGGTAGACTACAGTGGAGTACAGTAGAGGTAGAGTACAGTGGAGCACAGTAGAGGTAGGGTACAGTGGGGCACAGTAGAGGCAGAGTAGAGTGGGGTACAGTAGAAATAGAGTACGGTGGAGCACAGTAGAGTACAGTAGAGCACAGTAGAGGTAGAGTACAGTGGAGCACAGTAGAGATAGAGTACATTGGAGTACAGTAGAGGAAGAGTACAGTGGAGTACAGTGGAGCACAGTAGAGGTGGAGTACAGTAGAGTACAGTAGAGGTAGAGTACAGTGGAGTACAATAGAGATAGAGTACAATGGAGTAGAGTAGAGATAGAGTACAGTGGAGCACAGCAGAGGTAGAGTACAGTGGATCACAGTAGAGATAGAGTACAGTAGAGCCAAGTAGAGGTAGAGTACAGTGGAGTACAATAGAGATAGAGTACAGTGGAGCACAGTAGAGGTAGAGTACAGTGGAGCACAGTAGAGGTAGAGTAGAGTGGAGCACAGTAGAGGTAGAGTACAGTGGAGTACAGTAGAGGTAGTGTACAGTGGAGTACAGTACAGGTAGAGTACAGTGGAGTAGAGTAGAGAAAGAGTACAGTGGAGCACAGCAGAGGTAGAGTACAGTGGATCACAGTAGAGATAGAGTACAGTGGAGTACAGTGGAGCACAGTAGAAGTAGAGTACAGTGGAGCAAAGTAGAAATAGATTACAGTGGAGTACAGTAGAGATAGAGTACAGTGGAGTACAGTAGATGTAGAGTACAGTGGAGCACAGTAGAGTAGAGTACAGTGGAGTACAGTAGAGGTAGAGTACAGTGGAGCACAGTAGAGATAGAGTACAGTGGAGTACAGTAGAGGTAGAGTACAGTGGAGCACAGTAGAGGTAGACTACAGTGGAGTACAGTAGAGGTAGAGTACAGTGGAGCACAGTAGAGGTAGGGTACAGTGGGGCACAGTAGAGGCAGAGTAGAGTGGGGTACAGTAGAAATAGAGTACGGTGGAGCACAGTAGAGTACAGTAGAGCACAGTAGAGGTAGAGTACAGTGGAGCACAGTAGAGATAGAGTACATTGGAGTACAGTAGAGGAAGAGTACATTGGAGTACAGTGGAGCACAGTAGAGGTGGAGTACAGTAGAGTACAGTAGAGGTAGAGTACAGTGGAGTACAATAGAGATAGAGTACAATGGAGTAGAGTAGAGATAGAGTACAGTGGAGCACAGCAGAGGTAGAGTACAGTGGATCACAGTAGAGATAGAGTACAGCAGAGCCAAGTAGAGGTAGAGTACAGTGGAGTACAATAGAGATAGAGTACAGTGGAGCACAGTAGAGATAGAGTACAGTGGAGTACAGTAGAGGTAGAGTACAGTGGAGCACAGTAAAGGTAGAGTACAGTGGAGCACAGTAGAGGTAGAGTAGAGTGGAGCACAGTAGAGGTAGAGTACAGTGGAGTACAGTAGAGGTAGTGTACAGTGGAGCACAGTAGAGGTAGAGTACAGTGGAGTATAGTAGAGGTAGATTACAGTAGAGCACAGTAGAGATAGAGTACAGCAGAGCACAGTAGAGGTAGAGTACAGTGGAGCACAGTAGAGGTAGAGTACAGTGGAGCACAGTAGAGTAGAGTAGAGATAGAGCACAGTGGAGCACAGCAGAGGTAGAGTAGAGTGGAGTACAGTAGAGGTAGAGTACAGTGGAGTACAGTAGAGAGAGAGAGTACAGTGGAGCACAGTAGAGATAGAGTACAGTAGAGCCAAGTAGAGGTAGAGTACAGTGGAGTACAGTAGAGGTAGAGCACAGTGGAGCACTGTATAGGTAGAGTACAGTGGAGTACAGTAGAGATAGAGTACATTGGAGCACAGTAGAGGTAGAGTACAGTGGAGCACAGTAGAGGTAGAGTAGAGTGGAGCACAGTAGAGGTAGAGTACAGTGGAGTACAGTAGAGGTAGTGTACAGTGGAACACAGTAGAGGTAGAGTACAGTGGAGCACAGTAGAGGTAGAGTACAGTGGAGTATAGTAGAGGTAGAGTACAGTAGAGCACAGTAGAGATAGAGTACAGCAGAGCACAGTAGAGATAGAGTACAGTGGAGCACAGTAGAGGAAGAGTACAGTGGAGTACAGTAGAGGTAGAGTAGAGTGGAGCACATTAGAGGTGGAGTAGAGTAGAGTACAGTAGAGGTAGAGTACAGCGGAGTACAGTAGAAGTAGAGTAAAGTGGAGCACAGTAGAGGTAGAGTAGAGCGGAGTACAGTAGAGGTAGAGTACAGTGGAGTACAGTAGAGGTAGAGTACAGTGGAGTAGAGTAGAGAAAGAGTACAGTGGAGCACAGCAGAGGTAGAGTACAGTGGATCACAGTAGAGATAGAGTACAGTGGAGTACAGTGGAGCACAGTAGAAGTAGAGTACAGTGGAGCTAAGTAGAAATAGATTACAGTGGAGTACAGTAGAGATAGAGTACAGTGGAGTACAGTAGAGGTAGAGTACAGTGGAGCACAGTAGAGTAGAGTAGAGATAGAGCACAGTGGAGCAAAGCAGAGGTAGAGTAGAGTGGAGTACAGTAGAGGTAGAGTACAGTGGAGTACAGTAGAGAGAGAGTACAGTGGAGCACAGTAGAGATAGAGTACAGTAGAGCCAAGTAGAGGTAGAGTACAGTGGAGTACAGTAGAGATAGAGTACAGTGGAGCACAGTAGAGATAGAGTACAATGGAGTACAGTAGAGGAAGAGTACAGTGGAGTACAGTGGAGCACAGTAGAGGTGGAGAACAGTAGAGTATAGCAGAGGTAGAGTACAGTGGAGTACAATATAGATAGAGTACAGTGGAGTAGAGTAGTGATAGAGTACAGTGGAGCATAGCAGAGGTAGAGTACAGTGGATCACAGTAGAGATAGAGTACAGTGGAGTACAGTGGAGAACAGTAGAGGTAGAGTACAGTGGAGAACAGTAGAGATAGAGTACAGTGGAGTACAGTAGAGGTAGAGTACAGTGGAGCCCAGTAGAGATAGAGTACAGTGGAGTACAGTAGAGGTAGAGTACAGTGGAGCACAGTAGAGGTAGAGTACAGTGGAGCACAGTAGAGGTAGAGTACAGTGGAGCACAGTAGAGGTAGAGTACAGTGGAGTACAGTAGAGGTAGTGTACAGTGGAGCACAGTAGAGGTAGAGTACAGTGGAGCACAGTAGAGGTAGAGTACAGTAGAGCAAAGTAGAGGTAGAGTACAGTGGAGCACAGTAGAGATAGAGTACAGTGGAGTACAGTGGAGCACAGTAGAGGTAGAGTACATTGGAGTACAATAAAGATAGAGTACAGTGGAGTAGAGTAGAGATAGAGTACTGTGGAGCACAGCAGAGGTAGAGTACAGTGGATCACAGTAGAGATAGAGTACAGTGGAGTACAGTGGAGCACAGTAGAGGTAGAGTACAGTGGAGAACAGTAGAGATAGAGTACAGTGGAGTACAGTAGAGGTAGAGTACAGTGGAGCACAGTAGAGATAGAGTACAGTGGAGTACAGTAGAGGTAGAGTACAGTGGAGCACAGTAGAGGTAGACTACAGTGGAGTACAGTAGAGGTAGAGTACAGTGGAGCACAGTAGAGGTAGGGTACAGTGGGGCACAGTAGAGGCAGAGTAGAGTGGGGTACAGTAGAAATAGAGTACGGTGGAGCACAGTAGAGTACAGTAGAGCACAGTAGAGGTAGAGTACAGTGGAGCACAGTAGAGATAGAGTACATTGGAGTACAGTAGAGGAAGAGTACAGTGGAGTACAGTGGAGCACAGTAGAGGTGGAGTACAGTAGAGTACAGTAGAGGTAGAGTACAGTGGAGTACAATAGAGATAGAGTACAATGGAGTAGAGTAGAGATAGAGTACAGTGGAGCACAGCAGAGGTAGAGTACAGTGGATCACAGTAGAGATAGAGTACAGTAGAGCCAAGTAGAGGTAGAGTACAGTGGAGTACAATAGAGATAGAGTACAGTGGAGCACAGTAGAGGTAGAGTACAGTGGAGCACAGTAGAGGTAGAGTAGAGTGGAGCACAGTAGAGGTAGAGTACAGTGGAGTACAGTAGAGGTAGTGTACAGTGGAGCACAGTAGAGGTAGAGTACAGTGGAGTATAGTAGAGGTAGAGTACAGTAGAGCACAGTAGAGATAGAGTACAGTGGAGTATATTAGAGGTAGATTACAGTAGAGCACAGTAGAGATAGAGTACAGTAGAGTAGAGTAGAGGTAGAGTACAGTGGAGTACTGTAGAGATAGAGTACAGTGGAGTAGAGTAGAGATAGAGTACAGTGGAGTAGAGTAGATATAGAGTACAGTGGAGTATAGTTGAGGTAGAGTACAGTGGAGCACACTAGAGATAAAGTACAGTGGAGTACAGTAGAGGTAGAGTACAGTGGAGCACAGTAGAGGTAGAGTACAGTGGAGTATAGTTGAGGTAGACTACAGTGGAGTACAGTAGAGGTAGAGTACAGTGGAGCACAGTAGAGATAGAGTACATTAGAGCATTGTAGAGGTAGAGTACAGTGGAGCACAGTAGAGATAGAGTACAATGGAGTACAGTAGAGGAAGAGTACAGTGGAGTACAGTGGAGCACAGTAGAGGTGGAGAACAGTAGAGTATAGCAGAGGTAGAGTACAGTGGAGTACAATATAGATAGAGTACAGTGGAGTAGAGTAGTGATAGAGTACATTGGAGCATAGCAGAGGTAGAGTACAGTGGATCACATTAGAGATAGAGTACAGTGGAGTACAGTGGAGCACAGTAGAGGTAGAGTACAGTGGAGAACAGTAGAGATAGAGTACAGTGGAGTACAGTAGAGGTAGAGTACAGTGGAGCCCAGTAGAGATAGAGTACAGTGGAGTACAGTAGAGGTAGAGTACAGTGGAGCACAGTAGAGGTAGAGTACAGTGGAGCACAGTAGAGGTAGAGTACAGTGGAGCACAGTAGAGGTAGAGTACAGTGGAGTACAGTAGAGGTAGTGTACAGTGGAGCACAGTAGAGGTAGAGTACAGTGGAGCACAGTAGAGGTAGAGTACAGTAGAGCAAAGTAGAGGTAGAGTACAGTGGAGCACAGTAGAGATAGAGTACAGTGGAGTACAGTGGAGCACAGTAGAGGTAGAGTACAGTGGAGTACAATAAAGATAGAGTACAGTGGAGTAGAGTAGAGATAGAGTACTGTGGAGCACAGCAGAGGTAGAGTACAGTGGATCACAGTAGAGATAGAGTACAGTGGAGTACAGTGGAGCACAGTAGAGGTAGAGTACAGTGGAGAACAGTAGAGATAGAGTACAGTGGAGTACAGTAGAGGTAGAGTACAGTGGAGCACAGTAGAGATAGAGTACAGTGGAGTACAGTAGAGGTAGAGTACAGTGGAGCACAGTAGAGGTAGACTACAGTGGAGTACAGTAGAGGTAGAGTACAGTGGAGCACAGTAGAGGTAGGGTACAGTGGGGCACAGTAGAGGCAGAGTAGAGTGGGGTACAGTAGAAATAGAGTACGGTGGAGCACAGTAGAGTACAGTAGAGCACAGTAGAGGTAGAGTACAGTGGAGCACAGTAGAGATAGAGTACATTGGAGTACAGTAGAGGAAGAGTACAGTGGAGTACAGTGGAGCACAGTAGAGGTGGAGTACAGTAGAGTACAGTAGAGGTAGAGTACAGTGGAGTACAATAGAGATAGAGTACAATGGAGTAGAGTAGAGATAGAGTACAGTGGAGCACAGCAGAGGTAGAGTACAGTGGATCACAGTAGAGATAGAGTACAGCAGAGCCAAGTAGAGGTAGAGTACAGTGGAGTACAATAGAGATAGAGTACAGTGGAGCACAGTAGAGATAGAGTACAGTGGAGTACAGTAGAGGTAGAGTACAGTGGAGCACAGTAAAGGTAGAGTACAGTGGAGCACAGTAGAGGTAGAGTAGAGTGGAGCACAGTAGAGGTAGAGTACAGTGGAGTACAGTAGAGGTAGTGTACAGTGGAGCACAGTAGAGGTAGAGTACAGTGGAGTATAGTAGAGGTAGATTACAGTAGAGCACAGTAGAGATAGAGTACAGCAGAGCACAGTAGAGGTAGAGTACAGTGGAGCACAGTAGAGGTAGAGTACAGTGGAGCACAGTAGAGTAGAGTAGAGATAGAGCACAGTGGAGCACAGCAGAGGTAGAGTAGAGTGGAGTACAGTAGAGGTAGAGTACAGTGGAGTACAGTAGAGAGAGAGTACAGTGGAGCACAGTAGAGATAGAGTACAGTAGAGCCAAGTAGAGGTAGAGTACAGTGGAGTACAGTAGAGGTAGAGCACAGTGGAGCACTGTATAGGTAGAGTACAGTGGAGTACAGTAGAGATAGAGTACATTGGAGCACAGTAGAGGTAGAGTACAGTGGAGCACAGTAGAGGTAGAGTAGAGTGGAGCACAGTAGAGGTAGAGTACAGTGGAGTACAGTAGAGGTAGTGTACAGTGGAACACAGTAGAGGTAGAGTACAGTGGAGCACAGTAGAGGTAGAGTACAGTGGAGTATAGTAGAGGTAGAGTACAGTAGAGCACAGTAGAGATAGAGTACAGCAGAGCACAGTAGAGGTAGAGTACAGTGGAGCACAGTAGAGGAAGAGTACAGTGGAGTACAGTAGAGGTAGAGTAGAGTGGAGCACATTAGAGGTGGAGTAGAGTAGAGTACAGTAGAGGTAGAGTACAGCGGAGTACAGTAGAAGTAGAGTAAAGTGGAGCAGAGTAGAGGTAGAGTAGAGCGGAGTACAGTAGAGGTAGAGTACAGTGGAGTACAGTAGAGGTAGAGTACAGTGGAGTAGAGTAGAGAAAGAGTACAGTGGAGCACAGCAGAGGTAGAGTACAGTGGATCACAGTAGAGATAGAGTACAGTGGAGTACAGTGGAGCACAGTAGAAGTAGAGTACAGTGGAGCTAAGTAGAAATAGATTACAGTGGAGTACAGTAGAGATAGAGTACAGTGGAGTACAGTAGAGGTAGAGTACAGTGGAGCACAGTAGAGTAGAGTAGAGATAGAGCACAGTGGAGCAAAGCAGAGGTAGAGTAGAGTGGAGTACAGTAGAGGTAGAGTACAGTGGAGTACAGTAGAGAGAGAGTACAGTGGAGCACAGTAGAGATAGAGTACAGTAGAGCCAAGTAGAGGTAGAGTACAGTGGAGTACAGTAGAGATAGAGTACAGTGGAGCACAGTAGAGATAGAGTACAATGGAGTACAGTAGAGGAAGAGTACAGTGGAGTACAGTGGAGCACAGTAGAGGTGGAGAACAGTAGAGTATAGCAGAGGTAGAGTACAGTGGAGTACAATATAGATAGAGTACAGTGGAGTAGAGTAGTGATAGAGTACAGTGGAGCATAGCAGAGGTAGAGTACAGTGGATCACAGTAGAGATAGAGTACAGTGGAGTACAGTGGAGAACAGTAGAGGTAGAGTACAGTGGAGAACAGTAGAGATAGAGTACAGTGGAGTACAGTAGAGGTAGAGTACAGTGGAGCCCAGTAGAGATAGAGTACAGTGGAGTACAGTAGAGGTAGAGTACAGTGGAGCACAGTAGAGGTAGAGTACAGTGGAGCACAGTAGAGGTAGAGTACAGTGGAGCACAGTAGAGGTAGAGTACAGTGGAGTACAGTAGAGGTAGTGTACAGTGGAGCACAGTAGAGGTAGAGTACAGTGGAGCACAGTAGAGGTAGAGTACAGTAGAGCAAAGTAGAGGTAGAGTACAGTGGAGCACAGTAGAGATAGAGTACAGTGGAGTACAGTGGAGCACAGTAGAGGTAGAGTACATTGGAGTACAATAAAGATAGAGTACAGTGGAGTAGAGTAGAGATAGAGTACTGTGGAGCACAGCAGAGGTAGAGTACAGTGGATCACAGTAGAGATAGAGTACAGTGGAGTACAGTGGAGCACAGTAGAGGTAGAGTACAGTGGAGAACAGTAGAGATAGAGTACAGTGGAGTACAGTAGAGGTAGAGTACAGTGGAGCACAGTAGAGATAGAGTACAGTGGAGTACAGTAGAGGTAGAGTACAGTGGAGCACAGTAGAGGTAGACTACAGTGGAGTACAGTAGAGGTAGAGTACAGTGGAGCACAGTAGAGGTAGGGTACAGTGGGGCACAGTAGAGGCAGAGTAGAGTGGGGTACAGTAGAAATAGAGTACGGTGGAGCACAGTAGAGTACAGTAGAGCACAGTAGAGGTAGAGTACAGTGGAGCAAAGTAGAGATAGAGTACATTGGAGTACAGTAGAGGAAGAGTACAGTGGAGTACAGTGGAGCACAGTAGAGGTGGAGTACAGTAGAGTACAGTAGAGGTAGAGTACAGTGGAGTACAATAGAGATAGAGTACAATGGAGTAGAGTAGAGATAGAGTACAGTGGAGCACAGCAGAGGTAGAGTACAGTGGATCACAGTAGAGATAGAGTACAGTAGAGCCAAGTAGAGGTAGAGTACAGTGGAGTACAATAGAGATAGAGTACAGTGGAGCACAGTAGAGGTAGAGTACAGTGGAGCACAGTAGAGGTAGAGTAGAGTGGAGCACAGTAGAGGTAGAGTACAGTGGAGTACAGTAGAGGTAGTGTACAGTGGAGTACAGTACAGGTAGAGTACAGTGGAGTAGAGTAGAGAAAGAGTACAGTGGAGCACAGCAGAGGTAGAGTACAGTGGATCACAGTAGAGATAGAGTACAGTGGAGTACAGTGGAGCACAGTAGAAGTAGAGTACAGTGGAGCAAAGTAGAAATAGATTACAGTGGAGTACAGTAGAGATAGAGTACAGTGGAGTACAGTAGATGTAGAGTACAGTGGAGCACAGTAGAGGTAGAGTACAGTAGAGCAAAGTAGAGGTAGAGTACAGTGGAGCACAGTAGAGATAGAGTACAGTGGAGTACAGTGGAGCACAGTAGAGGTAGAGTACAGTGGAGTACAATAAAGATAGAGTACAGTGGAGTAGAGTAGAGATAGAGTACTGTGGAGCACAGCAGAGGTAGAGTACAGTGGATCACAGTAGAGATAGAGTACAGTGGAGTACAGTGGAGCACAGTAGAGGTAGAGTACAGTGGAGAACAGTAGAGATAGAGTACAGTGGAGTACAGTAGAGGTAGAGTACAGTGGAGCACAGTAGAGATAGAGTACAGTGGAGTACAGTAGAGGTAGAGTACAGTGGAGCACAGTAGAGGTAGACTACAGTGGAGTACAGTAGAGGTAGAGTACAGTGGAGCACAGTAGAGGTAGGGTACAGTGGGGCACAGTAGAGGCAGAGTAGAGTGGGGTACAGTAGAAATAGAGTACGGTGGAGCACAGTAGAGTACAGTAGAGCACAGTAGAGGTAGAGTACAGTGGAGCACAGTAGAGATAGAGTACATTGGAGTACAGTAGAGGAAGAGTACAGTGGAGTACAGTGGAGCACAGTAGAGGTGGAGTACAGTAGAGTACAGTAGAGGTAGAGTACAGTGGAGTACAATAGAGATAGAGTACAATGGAGTAGAGTAGAGATAGAGTACAGTGGAGCACAGCAGAGGTAGAGTACAGTGGATCACAGTAGAGATAGAGTACAGCAGAGCCAAGTAGAGGTAGAGTACAGTGGAGTACAATAGAGATAGAGTACAGTGGAGCACAGTAGAGATAGAGTACAGTGGAGTACAGTAGAGGTAGAGTACAGTGGAGCACAGTAAAGGTAGAGTACAGTGGAGCACAGTAGAGGTAGAGTAGAGTGGAGCACAGTAGAGGTAGAGTACAGTGGAGTACAGTAGAGGTAGTGTACAGTGGAGCACAGTAGAGGTAGAGTACAGTGGAGTATAGTAGAGGTAGATTACAGTAGAGCACAGTAGAGATAGAGTACAGCAGAGCACAGTAGAGGTAGAGTACAGTGGAGCACAGTAGAGGTAGAGTACAGTGGAGCACAGTAGAGTAGAGTAGAGATAGAGCACAGTGGAGCACAGCAGAGGTAGAGTAGAGTGGAGTACAGTAGAGGTAGAGTACAGTGGAGTACAGTAGAGAGAGAGTACAGTGGAGCACAGTAGAGATAGAGTACAGTAGAGCCAAGTAGAGGTAGAGTACAGTGGAGTACAGTAGAGGTAGAGCACAGTGGAGCACTGTATAGGTAGAGTACAGTGGAGTACAGTAGAGATAGAGTACATTGGAGCACAGTAGAGGTAGAGTACAGTGGAGCACAGTAGAGGTAGAGTAGAGTGGAGCACAGTAGAGGTAGAGTACAGTGGAGTACAGTAGAGGTAGTGTACAGTGGAACACAGTAGAGGTAGAGTACAGTGGAGCACAGTAGAGGTAGAGTACAGTGGAGTATAGTAGAGGTAGAGTACAGTAGAGCACAGTAGAGATAGAGTACAGCAGAGCACAGTAGAGATAGAGTACAGTGGAGCACAGTAGAGGAAGAGTACAGTGGAGTACAGTAGAGGTAGAGTAGAGTGGAGCACATTAGAGGTGGAGTAGAGTAGAGTACAGTAGAGGTAGAGTACAGCGGAGTACAGTAGAAGTAGAGTAAAGTGGAGCACAGTAGAGGTAGAGTAGAGCGGAGTACAGTAGAGGTAGAGTACAGTGGAGTACAGTAGAGGTAGAGTACAGTGGAGTAGAGTAGAGAAAGAGTACAGTGGAGCACAGCAGAGGTAGAGTACAGTGGATCACAGTAGAGATAGAGTACAGTGGAGTACAGTGGAGCACAGTAGAAGTAGAGTACAGTGGAGCTAAGTAGAAATAGATTACAGTGGAGTACAGTAGAGATAGAGTACAGTGGAGTACAGTAGAGGTAGAGTACAGTGGAGCACAGTAGAGTAGAGTAGAGATAGAGCACAGTGGAGCAAAGCAGAGGTAGAGTAGAGTGGAGTACAGTAGAGGTAGAGTACAGTGGAGTACAGTAGAGAGAGAGTACAGTGGAGCACAGTAGAGATAGAGTACAGTAGAGCCAAGTAGAGGTAGAGTACAGTGGAGTACAGTAGAGATAGAGTACAGTGGAGCACAGTAGAGATAGAGTACAATGGAGTACAGTAGAGGAAGAGTACAGTGGAGTACAGTGGAGCACAGTAGAGGTGGAGAACAGTAGAGTATAGCAGAGGTAGAGTACAGTGGAGTACAATATAGATAGAGTACAGTGGAGTAGAGTAGTGATAGAGTACAGTGGAGCATAGCAGAGGTAGAGTACAGTGGATCACAGTAGAGATAGAGTACAGTGGAGTACAGTGGAGAACAGTAGAGGTAGAGTACAGTGGAGAACAGTAGAGATAGAGTACAGTGGAGTACAGTAGAGGTAGAGTACAGTGGAGCCCAGTAGAGATAGAGTACAGTGGAGTACAGTAGAGGTAGAGTACAGTGGAGCACAGTAGAGGTAGAGTACAGTGGAGCACAGTAGAGGTAGAGTACAGTGGAGCACAGTAGAGGTAGAGTACAGTGGAGTACAGTAGAGGTAGTGTACAGTGGAGCACAGTAGAGGTAGAGTACAGTGGAGCACAGTAGAGGTAGAGTACAGTAGAGCAAAGTAGAGGTAGAGTACAGTGGAGCACAGTAGAGATAGAGTACAGTGGAGTACAGTGGAGCACAGTAGAGGTAGAGTACATTGGAGTACAATAAAGATAGAGTACAGTGGAGTAGAGTAGAGATAGAGTACTGTGGAGCACAGCAGAGGTAGAGTACAGTGGATCACAGTAGAGATAGAGTACAGTGGAGTACAGTGGAGCACAGTAGAGGTAGAGTACAGTGGAGAACAGTAGAGATAGAGTACAGTGGAGTACAGTAGAGGTAGAGTACAGTGGAGCACAGTAGAGATAGAGTACAGTGGAGTACAGTAGAGGTAGAGTACAGTGGAGCACAGTAGAGGTAGACTACAGTGGAGTACAGTAGAGGTAGAGTACAGTGGAGCACAGTAGAGGTAGGGTACAGTGGGGCACAGTAGAGGCAGAGTAGAGTGGGGTACAGTAGAAATAGAGTACGGTGGAGCACAGTAGAGTACAGTAGAGCACAGTAGAGGTAGAGTACAGTGGAGCACAGTAGAGATAGAGTACATTGGAGTACAGTAGAGGAAGAGTACAGTGGAGTACAGTGGAGCACAGTAGAGGTGGAGTACAGTAGAGTACAGTAGAGGTAGAGTACAGTGGAGTACAATAGAGATAGAGTACAATGGAGTAGAGTAGAGATAGAGTACAGTGGAGCACAGCAGAGGTAGAGTACAGTGGATCACAGTAGAGATAGAGTACAGTAGAGCCAAGTAGAGGTAGAGTACAGTGGAGTACAATAGAGATAGAGTACAGTGGAGCACAGTAGAGGTAGAGTACAGTGGAGCACAGTAGAGGTAGAGTAGAGTGGAGCACAGTAGAGGTAGAGTACAGTGGAGTACAGTAGAGGTAGTGTACAGTGGAGCACAGTAGAGGTAGAGTACAGTGGAGTATAGTAGAGGTAGAGTACAGTAGAGCACAGTAGAGATAGAGTACAGTGGAGTATATTAGAGGTAGATTACAGTAGAGCACAGTAGAGATAGAGTACAGCAGAGCACAGTAGAGGTAGAGTACAGTAGAGTAGAGTAGAGGTAGAGTACAGTGGAGTACAGTAGAGATAGAGTACAGTGGAGTAGAGTAGAGATAGAGTACAGTGGAGTAGAGTAGATATAGAGTACAGTGGAGTATAGTTGAGGTAGAGTACAGTGGAGCACACTAGAGATAAAGTACAGTGGAGTACAGTAGAGGTAGAGTACAGTGGAGCACAGTAGAGGTAGAGTACAGTGGAGTATAGTTGAGGTAGACTACAGTGGAGTACAGTAGAGGTAGAGTACAGTGGAGCACAGTAGAGATAGAGTACATTAGAGCATTGTAGAGGTAGAGTACAGTGGAGCACAGTAGAGATAGAGTACAATGGAGTACAGTAGAGGAAGAGTACAGTGGAGTACAGTGGAGCACAGTAGAGGTGGAGAACAGTAGAGTATAGCAGAGGTAGAGTACAGTGGAGTACAATATAGATAGAGTACAGTGGAGTAGAGTAGTGATAGAGTACATTGGAGCATAGCAGAGGTAGAGTACAGTGGATAACAGTAGAGATAGAGTACAGTGGAGTACAGTGGAGCACAGTAGAGGTAGAGTACAGTGGAGAACAGTAGAGATAGAGTACAGTGGAGTACAGTAGAGGTAGAGTACAGTGGAGCCCAGTAGAGATAGAGTACAGTGGAGTACAGTAGAGGTAGAGTACAGTGGAGCACAGTAGAGGTAGAGTACAGTGGAGCACAGTAGAGGTAGAGTACAGTGGAGCACAGTAGAGGTAGAGTACAGTGGAGTACAGTAGAGGTAGTGTACAGTGGAGCACAGTAGAGGTAGAGTACAGTGGAGCACAGTAGAGGTAGAGTACAGTAGAGCAAAGTAGAGGTAGAGTACAGTGGAGCACAGTAGAGATAGAGTACAGTGGAGTACAGTGGAGCACAGTAGAGGTAGAGTACAGTGGAGTACAATAAAGATAGAGTACAGTGGAGTAGAGTAGAGATAGAGTACTGTGGAGCACAGCAGAGGTAGAGTACAGTGGATCACAGTAGAGATAGAGTACAGTGGAGTACAGTGGAGCACAGTAGAGGTAGAGTACAGTGGAGAACAGTAGAGATAGAGTACAGTGGAGTACAGTAGAGGTAGAGTACAGTGGAGCACAGTAGAGATAGAGTACAGTGGAGTACAGTAGAGGTAGAGTACAGTGGAGCACAGTAGAGGTAGACTACAGTGGAGTACAGTAGAGGTAGAGTACAGTGGAGCACAGTAGAGGTAGGGTACAGTGGGGCACAGTAGAGGCAGAGTAGAGTGGGGTACAGTAGAAATAGAGTACGGTGGAGCACAGTAGAGTACAGTAGAGCACAGTAGAGGTAGAGTACAGTGGAGCACAGTAGAGATAGAGTACATTGGAGTACAGTAGAGGAAGAGTACAGTGGAGTACAGTGGAGCACAGTAGAGGTGGAGTACAGTAGAGTACAGTAGAGGTAGAGTACAGTGGAGTACAATAGAGATAGAGTACAATGGAGTAGAGTAGAGATAGAGTACAGTGGAGCACAGCAGAGGTAGAGTACAGTGGATCACAGTAGAGATAGAGTACAGCAGAGCCAAGTAGAGGTAGAGTACAGTGGAGTACAATAGAGATAGAGTACAGTGGAGCACAGTAGAGATAGAGTACAGTGGAGTACAGTAGAGGTAGAGTACAGTGGAGCACAGTAAAGGTAGAGTACAGTGGAGCACAGTAGAGGTAGAGTAGAGTGGAGCACAGTAGAGGTAGAGTACAGTGGAGTACAGTAGAGGTAGTGTACAGTGGAGCACAGTAGAGGTAGAGTACAGTGGAGTATAGTAGAGGTAGATTACAGAAGAGCACAGTAGAGATAGAGTACAGCAGAGCACAGTAGAGGTAGAGTACAGTGGAGCACAGTAGAGGTAGAGTACAGTGGAGCACAGTAGAGTAGAGTAGAGATAGAGCACAGTGGAGCACAGCAGAGGTAGAGTAGAGTGGAGTACAGTAGAGGTAGAGTACAGTGGAGTACAGTAGAGAGAGAGTACAGTGGAGCACAGTAGAGATAGAGTACAGTAGAGCCAAGTAGAGGTAGAGTACAGTGGAGTACAGTAGAGGTAGAGCACAGTGGAGCACTGTATAGGTAGAGTACAGTGGAGTACAGTAGAGATAGAGTACATTGGAGCACAGTAGAGGTAGAGTACAGTGGAGCACAGTAGAGGTAGAGTAGAGTGGAGCACAGTAGAGGTAGAGTACAGTGGAGTACAGTAGAGGTAGTGTACAGTGGAACACAGTAGAGGTAGAGTACAGTGGAGCACAGTAGAGGTAGAGTACAGTGGAGTATAGTAGAGGTAGAGTACAGTAGAGCACAGTAGAGATAGAGTACAGCAGAGCACAGTAGAGGTAGAGTACAGTGGAGCACAGTAGAGGAAGAGTACAGTGGAGTACAGTAGAGGTAGAGTAGAGTGGAGCACATTAGAGGTGGAGTAGAGTAGAGTACAGTAGAGGTAGAGTACAGCGGAGTACAGTAGAAGTAGAGTAAAGTGGAGCACAGTAGAGGTAGAGTAGAGCGGAGTACAGTAGAGGTAGAGTACAGTGGAGTACAGTAGAGGTAGAGTACAGTGGAGTAGAGTAGAGAAAGAGTACAGTGGAGCACAGCAGAGGTAGAGTACAGTGGATCACAGTAGAGATAGAGTACAGTGGAGTACAGTGGAGCACAGTAGAAGTAGAGTACAGTGGAGCTAAGTAGAAATAGATTACAGTGGAGTACAGTAGAGATAGAGTACAGTGGAGTACAGTAGAGGTAGAGTACAGTGGAGCACAGTAGAGTAGAGTAGAGATAGAGCACAGTGGAGCAAAGCAGAGGTAGAGTAGAGTGGAGTACAGTAGAGGTAGAGTACAGTGGAGTACAGTAGAGAGAGAGTACAGTGGAGCACAGTAGAGATAGAGTACAGTAGAGCCAAGTAGAGGTAGAGTACAGTGGAGTACAGTAGAGATAGAGTACAGTGGAGCACAGTAGAGATAGAGTACAATGGAGTACAGTAGAGGAAGAGTACAGTGGAGTACAGTGGAGCACAGTAGAGGTGGAGAACAGTAGAGTATAGCAGAGGTAGAGTACAGTGGAGTACAATATAGATAGAGTACAGTGGAGTAGAGTAGTGATAGAGTACAGTGGAGCATAGCAGAGGTAGAGTACAGTGGATCACAGTAGAGATAGAGTACAGTGGAGTACAGTGGAGAACAGTAGAGGTAGAGTACAGTGGAGAACAGTAGAGATAGAGTACAGTGGAGTACAGTAGAGGTAGAGTACAGTGGAGCCCAGTAGAGATAGAGTACAGTGGAGTACAGTAGAGGTAGAGTACAGTGGAGCACAGTAGAGGTAGAGTACAGTGGAGCACAGTAGAGGTAGAGTACAGTGGAGCACAGTAGAGGTAGAGTACAGTGGAGTACAGTAGAGGTAGTGTACAGTGGAGCACAGTAGAGGTAGAGTACAGTGGAGCACAGTAGAGGTAGAGTACAGTAGAGCAAAGTAGAGGTAGAGTACAGTGGAGCACAGTAGAGATAGAGTACAGTGGAGTACAGTGGAGCACAGTAGAGGTAGAGTACATTGGAGTACAATAAAGATAGAGTACAGTGGAGTAGAGTAGAGATAGAGTACTGTGGAGCACAGCAGAGGTAGAGTACAGTGGATCACAGTAGAGATAGAGTACAGTGGAGTACAGTGGAGCACAGTAGAGGTAGAGTACAGTGGGGTACAGTAGAGATAGAGTACAGTGGAGTACAGTAGAGGTAGAGTACAGTGGATCACAGTAGAGATAGAGTACAGTAGAGCCAAGTAGAGGTAGAGTACAGTGGAGTACAATAGAGATAGAGTACAGTGGAGCACAGTAGAGGTAGAGTACAGTGGAGCACAGTAGAGGTAGAGTAGAGTGGAGCACAGTAGAGGTAGAGTACAGTGGAGTACAGTAGAGGTAGTGTACAGTGGAGTACAGTACAGGTAGAGTACAGTGGAGTAGAGTAGAGAAAGAGTACAGTGGAGCACAGCAGAGGTAGAGTACAGTGGATCACAGTAGAGATAGAGTACAGTGGAGTACAGTGGAGCACAGTAGAAGTAGAGTACAGTGGAGCAAAGTAGAAATAGATTACAGTGGAGTACAGTAGAGATAGAGTACAGTGGAGTACAGTAGATGTAGAGTACAGTGGAGCACAGTAGAGTAGAGTACAGTGGAGTACAGTAGAGGTAGAGTACAGTGGAGCACAGTAGAGATAGAGTACAGTGGAGTACAGTAGAGGTAGAGTACAGTGGAGCACAGTAGAGGTAGACTACAGTGGAGTACAGTAGAGGTAGAGTACAGTGGAGCACAGTAGAGGTAGGGTACAGTGGGGCACAGTAGAGGCAGAGTAGAGTGGGGTACAGTAGAAATAGAGTACGGTGGAGCACAGTAGAGTACAGTAGAGCACAGTAGAGGTAGAGTACAGTGGAGCACAGTAGAGATAGAGTACATTGGAGTACAGTAGAGGAAGAGTACAGTGGAGTACAGTGGAGCACAGTAGATGTGGAGTACAGTAGAGTACAGTAGAGATAGAGTACAGTGGAGTACAATAGAGATAGAGTACAATGGAGTAGAGTAGAGATAGAGTACAGTGGAGCACAGCAGAGGTAGAGTACAGTGGATCACAGTAGAGATAGAGTACAGCAGAGCCAAGTAGAGGTAGAGTACAGTGGAGTACAATAGAGATAGAGTACAGTGGAGCACAGTAGAGATAGAGTACAGTGGAGTACAGTAGAGGTAGAGTACAGTGGAGCACAGTAAAGGTAGAGTACAGTGGAGCACAGTAGAGGTAGAGTAGAGTGGAGCACAGTAGAGGTAGAGTACAGTGGAGTACAGTAGAGGTAGTGTACAGTGGAGCACAGTAGAGGTAGAGTACAGTGGAGTATAGTAGAGGTAGATTACAGTAGAGCACAGTAGAGATAGAGTACAGCAGAGCACAGTAGAGGTAGAGTACAGTGGAGCACAGTAGAGGTAGAGTACAGTGGAGCACAGTAGAGTAGAGTAGAGATAGAGCACAGTGGAGCACAGCAGAGGTAGAGTAGAGTGGAGTACAGTAGAGGTAGAGTACAGTGGAGTACAGTAGAGAGAGAGTACAGTGGAGCACAGTAGAGATAGAGTACAGTAGAGCCAAGTAGAGGTAGAGTACAGTGGAGTACAGTAGAGGTAGAGCACAGTGGAGCACTGTATAGGTAGAGTACAGTGGAGTACAGTAGAGATAGAGTACATTGGAGCACAGTAGAGGTAGAGTACAGTGGAGCACAGTAGAGGTAGAGTAGAGTGGAGCACAGTAGAGGTAGAGTACAGTGGAGCACAGTAGAGGTAGAGTACAGTGGAGTATAGTAGAGGTAGAGTACAGTAGAGCACAGTAGAGATAGAGTACAGCAGAGCACAGTAGAGGTAGAGTACAATGGAGCACAGTAGAGGAAGAGTACAGTGGAGTACAGTAGAGGTAGAGTAGAGTGGAGCACATTAGAGGTGGAGTAGAGTAGAGTACAGTAGAGGTAGAGTACAGCGGAGTACAGTAGAAGTAGAGTAAAGTGGAGCACAGTAGAGGTAGAGTAGAGCGGAGTACAGTAGAGGTAGAGTACAGTGGAGTACAGTAGAGGTAGAGTACAGTGGAGTAGAGTAGAGAAAGAGTACAGTGGAGCACAGCAGAGGTAGAGTACAGTGGATCACAGTAGAGATAGAGTACAGTGGAGTACAGTGGAGCACAGTAGAAGTAGAGTACAGTGGAGCTAAGTAGAAATAGATTACAGTGGAGTACAGTAGAGATAGAGTACAGTGGAGTACAGTAGAGGTAGAGTACAGTGGAGCACAGTAGAGTAGAGTAGAGATAGAGCACAGTGGAGCAAAGCAGAGGTAGAGTAGAGTGGAGTACAGTAGAGGTAGAGTACAGTGGAGTACAGTAGAGAGAGAGTACAGTGGAGCACAGTAGAGATAGAGTACAGTAGAGCCAAGTAGAGGTAGAGTACAGTGGAGTACAGTAGAGATAGAGTACAGTGGAGCACAGTAGAGATAGAGTACAATGGAGTACAGTAGAGGAAGAGTACAGTGGAGTACATTGGAGCACAGTAGAGGTGGAGAACAGTAGAGTATAGCAGAGGTAGAGTACAGTGGAGTACAATATAGATAGAGTACAGTGGAGTAGAGTAGTGATAGAGTACAGTGGAGCATAGCAGAGGTAGAGTACAGTGGATCACAGTAGAGATAGAGTACAGTGGAGTACAGTGGAGAACAGTAGAGGTAGAGTACAGTGGAGAACAGTAGAGATAGAGTACAGTGGAGTACAGTAGAGGTAGAGTACAGTGGAGCCCAGTAGAGATAGAGTACAGTGGAGTACAGTAGAGGTAGAGTACAGTGGAGCACAGTAGAGGTAGAGTACAGTGGAGCACAGTAGAGGTAGAGTACAGTGGAGCACAGTAGAGGTAGAGTACAGTGGAGTACAGTAGAGGTAGTGTACAGTGGAGCACAGTAGAGGTAGAGTACAGTGGAGCACAGTAGAGGTAGAGTACAGTAGAGCAAAGTAGAGGTAGAGTACAGTGGAGCACAGTAGAGATAGAGTACAGTGGAGTACAGTGGAGCACAGTAGAGGTAGAGTACATTGGAGTACAATAAAGATAGAGTACAGTGGAGTAGAGTAGAGATAGAGTACTGTGGAGCACAGCAGAGGTAGAGTACAGTGGATCACAGTAGAGATAGAGTACAGTGGAGTACAGTGGAGCACAGTAGAGGTAGAGTACAGTGGAGAACAGTAGAGATAGAGTACAGTGGAGTACAGTAGAGGTAGAGTACAGTGGAGCACAGTAGAGATAGAGTACAGTGGAGTACAGTAGAGGTAGAGTACAGTGGAGCACAGTAGAGGTAGACTACAGTGGAGTACAGTAGAGGTAGAGTACAGTGGAGCACAGTAGAGGTAGGGTAAGTGGGGCACAGTAGAGGCAGAGTAGAGTGGGGTACAGTAGAAATAGAGTACGGTGGAGCACAGTAGAGTACAGTAGAGCACAGTAGAGGTAGAGTACAGTGGAGCACAGTAGAGATAGAGTACATTGGAGTACAGTAGAGGAAGAGTACAGTGGAGTACAGTGGAGCACAGTAGAGGTGGAGTACAGTAGAGTACAGTAGAGGTAGAGTACAGTGGAGTACAATAGAGATAGAGTACAATGGAGTAGAGTAGAGATAGAGTACAGTGGAGCACAGCAGAGGTAGAGTACAGTGGATCACAGTAGAGATAGAGTACAGTAGAGCCAAGTAGAGGTAGAGTACAGTGGAGTACAATAGAGATAGAGTACAGTGGAGCACAGTAGAGGTAGAGTACAGTGGAGCACAGTAGAGGTAGAGTAGAGTGGAGCACAGTAGAGGTAGAGTACAGTGGAGTACAGTAGAGGTAGTGTACAGTGGAGCACAGTAGAGGTAGAGTACAGTGGAGTATAGTAGAGGTAGAGTACAGTAGAGCACAGTAGAGATAGAGTACAGCAGAGCACAGTAGAGGTAGAGTACAGTGGAGCACAGTAGAGGTAGAGTACAGTGGAGCACAGTAGAGTAGAGTAGAGATAGAGCACAGTGGAGCACAGCAGAGGTAGAGTAGAGTGGAGTACAGTAGAGGTAGAGTACAGTGGAGTACAGTAGAGAGAGAGTACAGTGGAGCACAGTAGAGATAGAGTACAGTAGAGCCAAGTAGAGGTAGAGTACAGTGGAGTACAGTAAAGGTAGAGCACAGTGGAGCACTGTAGAGGTAGAGTACAGTGGAGTACAGTAGAGATAGAGTACATTGGAGCACAGTAGAGGTAGAGTACAGTGGAGCACAGTAGAGGTAGAGTAGAGTGGAGCACAGTAGAGGTAGAGTACAGTGGAGTACAGTAGAGGTAGTGTACAGTGGAGCACAGTAGAGGTAGAGTACAGTGGAGTATAGTAGAGGTAGAGTACAGTAGAGCACAGTAGAGATAGAGTACAGCAGAGCACAGTAGAGGTAGAGTACAGTGGAGCACAGTAGAGGAAGAGTACAGTGGAGTACAGTAGAGGTAGAGTAGAGTGGAGCACATTAGAGGTGGAGTAGAGTAGAGTACAGTAGAGGTAGAGTACAGCGGAGTACAGTAGAAGTAGAGTAAAGTGGAGCACAGTAGAGGTAGAGTAGAGCGGAGTACAGTAGAGGTAGAGTACAGTGGAGTACAGTAGAGGTAGAGTACAGTGGAGTAGAGTAGAGAAAGAGTACAGTGGAGCACAGCAGAGGTAGAGTACAGTGGATCACAGTAGAGATAGATTACAGTGGAGTACAGTGGAGCACAGTAGAAGTAGAGTACAGTGGAGCTAAGTAGAAATAGATTACAGTGGAGTACAGTAGAGATAGAGTACAGTGGAGTACAGTAGAGGTAGAGTACAGTGGAGCACAGTAGAGTAGAGTAGAGATAGAGCACAGTGGAGCAAAGCAGAGGTAGAGTAGAGTGGAGTACAGTAGAGGTAGAGTACAGTGGAGTACAGTAGAGAGAGAGTACAGTGGAGCACAGTAGAGATAGAGTACAGTAGAGCCAAGTAGAGGTAGAGTACAGTGGAGTACAGTAGAGATAGAGTACAGTGGAGCACAGTAGAGATAGAGTACAGTGGAGTACAATAGAGGTAGAGTACAGTGGAGCACAGTAGAGGTAGAGTACAGTGGAGCAAAGTAGAGGTAGAGTAGAGTGGAGCACAGTAGAGGTAGAGTACAGTGGAGTACAGTAGAGGTAGTGTACAGTGGAGCACAGTAGAGGTTGAGTACAGTGGAGCACAGTAGAGGTAGAGTACAGTGGAGTATAGTAGAGGTAGAGTACAGTAGAGCACAGTAGAGATAGAGTACAGCAGAGCACAGTAGAGGTAGAGTACAGTGGAGCACAGTAGAGGAAGAGTACAGTGTAGTACAGTAGATATAGAGTACAGTGGAGTACAGTAGAGATAGAGTACAGTCGAACACAGTAGAGATAAGTGCAGTGGAGTATAGTAGAGGTAGAGTACAGTGGAGTACAGTAGAGGTAGAGTACAGTGGAGTACAGTAGAGGTAGAGTAGAGTGGAGCACATTAGAGGTGGAGTAGAGTAGAGTACAGTAGCTGTAGAGTACAGCGGAGTACAGTAGAAGTTGAGTAAAGTGGAGCACAGTAGAGGTAGAGTAGAGTGGAGTACAGTAGAGGCAGAGTACAGTGGAGTACAGTAGAGGTAGAGTACAGTGGAGTAGAGTAGAGATAGAGTACAGTGGAGCACAGCAGAGGTAGAGTACAGTGGATCACAGTAGAGATAGAGTACAGTGGAGTACAGTGGAGCACAGTAGAAGTAGAGTACAGTGGAGCACAGTAGAAATAGATTACAGTGGAGTACAGTAGAGATAGAGTACAGTGGAGTACAGTAGAGGTAGAGTACAGTGGAGCACAGTAGAGTAGAGTAGAGATAGAGCACAGTGGAGCACAGCAGAGGTAGAGTAGAGTGGAGTACAGTAGAGGTAGAGTACAGTGGAGTACAGTAGAGAGAGAGTACAGTGGAGCACAGTAGAGATAGAGTACAGTAGAGCCAAGTAGAGGTAGAGTACAGTGGAGTACAGTAGAGATAGAGTACAGTGGAGCACAGTAGAGATAGAGTACAGTGGAGTACAATAGAGGTAGAGTACAGTGGAGCACAGTAGAGGTAGAGTACAGTGGAGTATAGTAGAGGTAGAGTACAGTGGAATACAGTAGATGTAGAGTACAGTAGAGCACAGTAGAGGTGAAATACAATGGAGTACAGTAGAGGTAGAGTACAGTGGAGTACAGTAGAGATAGAGTACAGTGGAGCACAGTAGAGGTAGAGTACAGTGGAGTACAGTAGAGTTAGAGTACAGTGGAGCACAGTGGAGGTAGAGTACAGTGGAGTAAAGTGGAGCACAGTAGAGGTGGAGTACAGTAGAGTACAGTAGAGGTAGAGTACAGTGGACTACAGTAGAGATAGAGTACAGTGGATTAGAGTAGAGATAGAGTACAGTGGAGTAGAGTAGAGATAGAGCACAGTGGAGCACAGCAGAGGTAGAGTACAGTGGAGCACAGTAGAGGTAGAGTACAGTGGAGTACAATGGAGCACAGTAGAGGTGGAGTACAGTAGAGTACAGTAGAGGTAGAGTACAGTGGAGTACAGTAGAGATAGAGTACAGTGGAGTAGAGTAGAGATAGAGTACAGTGGAGTAGAGTAGAGATAGAGCACAGTGGAGCACAGCAGAGGTAGAGTAGAGTGGAGTACAGTAGAGGTAGAGTACAGTGGAGTACAGTAGAGAGAGAGTACAGTGGAGCACAGTAGAGATAGAGTACAGTAGAGCCAAGTAGAGGTAGAGTACAGTGGAGTACAGTAGAGGTAGAGCACAGTGGAGCACTGTAGAGGTAGAGTACAGTGGAGTACAGTAGAGATAGAGTACATTGGAGCACAGTAGAGGTAGAGTACAGTGGAGCACAGTAGAGGTAGAGTAGAGTGGAGCAGAGTAGAGGTAGAGTACAGTGGAGTACAGTAGAGGTAGTGTACAGTGGAGCACAGTAGAGGTAGAGTACAGTGGAGCACAGTAGAGGTAGAGTACAGTGGAGTATAGTAGAGGTAGAGTACAGTAGAGCACAGTAGAGATAGAGTACAGCAGAGCACAGTAGAGGTAGAGTACAGTGGAGCACAGTAGAGGAAGAGTACAGTGTAGTACAGTAGAGATAGAGTACAGTGGAGTACAGTAGAGATAGAGTACAGTCGAACACAGTAGAGATAAGTGCAGTGGAGTATAGTAGAGGTAGAGTACATTGGAGTACAGTAGAGGTAGAGTGCAGTGGAGTACAGTAGAGGTAGAGTAGAGTGGAGCAAATTAGAGGTGGAGTAGAGTAGAGTACAGTAGAGGTAGAGTACAGCAGAGTACAGTAGAAGTAGAGTAAAGTGGAGCACAGTAGAGGTAGAGTAGAGTGGAGCACAGTAGAGGTAGAGTACAGTGGAGCACAGTAGAGATAGAGTACAGCAGAGCACAGTAGAGGTAGAGTACAGTGGAGCACAGTAGAGGTAGAGTACAGTGGAGCACAGTAGAGTAGAGTAGAGATAGAGCACAGTGGAGCACAGCAGAGGTAGAGTAGAGTGGAGTACAGTAGAGGTAGAGTACAGTGGAGTACAGTAGAGAGAGAGTACAGTGGAGCACAGTAGAGATAGAGTACAGTAGAGCCAAGTAGAGGTAGAGTACAGTGGAGTACAGTAGAGGTAGAGCACAGTGGAGCACTGTAGAGGTAGAGTACAGTGGAGTACAGTAGAGATAGAGTACATTGGAGCACAGTAGAGGTAGAGTACAGTGGAGTACAGTAGAGGTAGTGTACAGTGGAGCACAGTAGAGGTAGAGTACAGTGGAGCACAGTAGAGGTAGAGTACAGTGGAGTATAGTAGAGGTAGAGTACAGTAGAGCACAGTAGAGATAGAGTACAGCAGAGCACAGTAGAGGTAGAGTACAGTGGAGCACAGTAGAGGAAGAGTACAGTGGAGTACAGTAGAGGTAGAGTAGAGTGGAGCACATTAGAGGTGGAGTAGAGTAGAGTACAGTAGAGGTAGAGTACAGCGGAGTACAGTAGAGTAGAGTAGAGATAGAGCACAGTGGAGCACAGCAGAGGTAGAGTAGAGTGGAGTACAGTAGAGGTAGAGTACAGTGGAGTACAGTAGAGAGAGAGTACAGTGGAGCACAGTAGAGATAGAGTACAGTAGAGCCAAGTAGAGGTAGAGTACAGTGGAGTACAGTAGATATAGAGTACAGTGGAGCACAGTAGAGATAGAGTACAGTGGAGTACAATAGAGGTAGAGTACAGTGGAGCACAGTAGAGGTAGAGTACAGTGGAGCACAGTAGAGGTAGAGTAGAGTGGAGCACAGTAGAGGTAGAGTACAGTGGAGTACAGTAGAGGTAGTGTACAGTGGAGCACAGTAGAGGTTGAGTACAGTGGAGCACAGTAGAGGTAGAGTAAAGTGGAGTATAGTAGAGGTAGAGTACAGTAGAGCACAGCAGAGGTAGAGTAGAGTGGAGTACAGTAGAGGTAGAGCACAGTAGAGTAGAGTAGAGGAAGAGTACAGTGGAGTACAGTGGAGCAGAGTAGAGGTGGAGTACAGTAGAGTACAGTAGAGGTAGAATACAGTGGAGTACAATAGAGATAGAGTACATTGGAGTAGAGTAGAGATAGAGTACAGTGGAATACAGTGGAGCATAGTAGCGGTAGAGTACAGTGGAGTACAGTAGAGGTAGAGTACAGTGGAGCCCAGTAGAGATAGAGTACAGTGGAGTACAGTAGAGGTAGAGTACAGTGGAGCACAGTAGAGGTAGAGTACAGTGGAGTACAGTAGAGGTAGAGAACAGTACAGTACAGTAGAGGTAGAGTACAGTAGAGCACAGTAGAGGTAGAATACAGTGGAGTACAGTAGAGGTAGAGTACAGTAGAGCACAGTAGAGGTGGAGTACAGTAGAGTACAGTAGAGGTAGAGAACAGTACAGTACAGTAGAGGTAGAGTACAGTAGAGCACAGTAGAGGTAGAATACAGTGGAGTACAGTAGAGGTAGAGTACAGTGGAGTACAGTAGAGGTAGAGTACAGTGGAGCACAGTAGAGGTAGAGTACAGTGGAGTACAGTGGAGCACAGTAGAGGTGGAGTACAGTAGAGTAGAGTAGAGGTAGAGTACAGTGGAGTACAGTAGAGATAGAGTACAGTGGAGTAGAGTAGAGATAGAGTACAGTGGAGTAGAGTAGATATAGAGTACAGTGGAGTATAGTTGAGGTAGAGTACAGTGGAGCACACTAGAGATAGAGTACAGTGGAGTACAGTAGAGGTAGAGTACAGTGGAGCACAGTAGAGGTAGAGTACAGTGGAGTATAGTTGAGGTAGACTACAGTGGAGTACAGTAGAGGTAGAGTACAGTGGAGCACAGTAGAGATAGAGTACATTAGAGCATTGTAGAGGTAGAGTACAGTGGAGCACAGTAGAGATAGAGTACAATGGAGTACAGTAGAGGAAGAGTACAGTGGAGTACAGTGGAGCACAGTAGAGGTGGAGAACAGTAGAGTATAGCAGAGGTAGAGTACAGTGGAGTACAATATAGATAGAGTACAGTGGAGTAGAGTAGTGATAGAGTACATTGGAGCATAGCAGAGGTAGAGTACAGTGGATCACAGTAGAGATAGAGTACAGTGGAGTACAGTGGAGCACAGTAGAGGTAGAGTACAGTGGAGAACAGTAGAGATAGAGTACAGTGGAGTACAGTAGAGGTAGAGTACAGTGGAGCCCAGTAGAGATAGAGTACAGTGGAGTACAGTAGAGGTAGAGTACAGTGGAGCACAGTAGAGGTAGAGTACAGTGGAGCACAGTAGAGGTAGAGTACAGTGGAGCACAGTAGAGGTAGAGTACAATGGAGTACAGTAGAGGTAGTGTACAGTGGAGCACAGTAGAGGTAGAGTACAGTGGAGCACAGTAGAGGTAGAGTACAGTAGAGCAAAGTAGAGGTAGAGTACAGTGGAGCACAGTAGAGATAGAGTACAGTGGAGTACAGTGGAGCACAGTAGAGGTAGAGTACAGTGGAGTACAATAAAGATAGAGTACAGTGGAGTAGAGTAGAGATAGAGTACTGTGGAGCATAGCAGAGGTAGAGTACAGTGGATCACAGTAGAGATAGAGTACAGTGGAGTACAGTGGAGCACAGTAGAGTTAGAGTACAGTGGAGAACAGTAGAGATAGAGTACAGTGGAGTACAGTAGAGGTAGAGTGCAGTGGAGCACAGTAGAGATAGAGTACAGTGGAGTACAGTAGAGGTAGAGTACAGTGGAGCACAGTAGAGGTAGACTACAGTGGAGTACAGTAGAGGTAGAGTACAGTGGAGCACAGTAGAGGTAGGGTACAGTGGGGCACAGTAGAGGCAGAGTAGAGTGGGGTACAGTAGAAATAGAGTACGGTGGAGCACAGTAGAGTACAGTAGAGCACAGTAGAGGTAGAGTACAGTGGAGCACAGTAGAGATAGAGTACATTGGAGTACAGTAGAGGAAGAGTACAGTGGAGTACAGTGGAGCACAGTAGAGGTGGAGTACAGTAGAGTACAGTAGAGGTAGAGTACAGTGGAGTACAATAGAGATAGAGTACAATGGAGTAGAGTAGAGATAGAGTACAGTGGAGCACAGCAGAGGTAGAGTACAGTGGATCACAGTAGAGATAGAGTACAGTAGAGCCAAGTAGAGGTAGAGTACAGTGGAGTACAATAGAGATAGAGTACAGTGGAGCACAGTAGAGATAGAGTACAGTGGAGTACAGTAGAGGTAGAGTACAGTGGAGCACAGTAAAGGTAGAGTACAGTGGAGCACAGTAGAGGTAGAGTAGAGTGGAGCACAGTAGAGGTAGAGTACAGTGGAGTACAGTAGAGGTAGTGTACAGTGGAGCACAGTAGAGGTAGAGTACAGTGGAGTATAGTAGAGGTAGAGTACAGTAGAGCACAGTAGAGATAGAGTACAGCAGAGCACAGTAGAGGTAGAGTACAGTGGAGCACAGTAGAGGTAGAGTACAGTGGAGCACAGTAGAGTAGAGTAGAGATAGAGCACAGTGGAGCACAGCAGAGGTAGAGTAGAGTGGAGTACAGTAGAGGTAGAGTACAGTGGAGTACAGTAGAGAGAGAGTACAGTGGAGCACAGTAGAGATAGAGTACAGTAGAGCCAAGTAGAGGTAGAGTACAGTGGAGTACAGTAGAGGTAGAGCAGAGTGGAGCACTGTAGAGGTAGAGTACAGTGGAGTACAGTAGAGATAGAGTACATTGGAGCACAGTAGAGGTAGAGTACAGTGGAGCACAGTAGAGGTAGAGTAGAGTGGAGCACAGTAGAGGTAGAGTACAGTGGAGTACAGTAGAGGTAGTGTACAGTGGAGCACAGTAGAGGTAGAGTACAGTGGAGCACAGTAGAGGTAGAGTACAGTGGAGTATAGTAGAGGTAGAGTACAGTAGAGCACAGTAGAGATAGAGTACAGCAGAGCACAGTAGAGGTAGAGTACAGTGGAGCACAGTAGAGGAAGAGTACAGTGGAGTACAGTAGAGGTAGAGTAGAGTGGAGCACATTAGAGGTGGAGTAGAGTAGAGTACAGTAGAGGTAGAGTACAGCGGAGTACAGTAGAAGTAGAGTAAAGTGGAGCACAGTAGAGGTAGAGTAGAGCGGAGTACAGTAGAGGTAGAGTACAGTGGAGTACAGTAGAGGTAGAGTACAGTGGAGTAGAGTAGAGAAAGAGTACAGTGGAGCACAGCAGAGGTAGAGTACAGTGGATCACAGTAGAGATAGAGTACAGTGGAGTACAGTGGAGCACAGTAGAAGTAGAGTACAGTGGAGCTAAGTAGAAATAGATTACAGTGGAGTACAGTAGAGATAGAGTACAGTGGAGTACAGTAGAGGTAGAGTACAGTGGAGCACAGTAGAGTAGAGTAGAGATAGAGCACAGTGGAGCAAAGCAGAGGTAGAGTAGAGTGGAGTACAGTAGAGGTAGAGTACAGTGGAGTACAGTAGAGAGAGAGTACAGTGGAGCACAGTAGAGATAGAGTACAGTAGAGCCAAGTAGAGGTAGAGTACAGTGGAGTACAGTAGAGATAGAGTACAGTGGAGCACAGTAGAGATAGAGTACAATGGAGTACAGTAGAGGAAGAGTACAGTGGAGTACAGTGGAGCACAGTAGAGGTGGAGAACAGTAGAGTATAGCAGATGTAGAGTACAGTGGAGTACAATATAGATAGAGTACAGTGGAGTAGAGTAGTGATAGAGTACAGTGGAGCATAGCAGAGGTAGAGTACAGTGGATCACAGTAGAGATAGAGTACAGTGGAGTACAGTGGAGCACAGTAGAGGTAGAGTACAGTGGAGAACAGTAGAGATAGAGTACAGTGGAGTACAGCAGAGGTAGAGTACAGTGGAGCCCAGTAGAGATAGAGTACAGTGGAGTACAGCAGAGGTAGAGTACAGTGGAGCACAGTAGAGGTAGAGTACAGTGGAGCACAGTAGAGGTAGAGTACAGTGGAGCACAGTAGAGGTAGAGTACAGTGGAGTACAGTAGAGGTAGTGTACAGTGGAGCACAGTAGAGGTAGAGTACAGTGGAGCACAGTAGAGGTAGAGTACAGTAGAGCAAAGTAGAGGTAGAGTACAGTGGAGCACAGTAGAGATAGAGTACAGTGGAGTACAGTGGAGCACAGTAGAGGTAGAGTACAGTGGAGTACAATAAAGATAGAGTACAGTGGAGTAGAGTAGAGATAGAGTACTGTGGAGCACAGCAGAGGTAGAGTACAGTGGATCACAGTAGAGATAGAGTACAGTGGAGTACAGTGGAGCACAGTAGAGGTAGAGTACAGTGGAGAACAGTAGAGATAGAGTACAGTGGAGTACAGTAGAGGTAGAGTACAGTGGAGCACAGTAGAGATAGAGTACAGTGGAGTACAGTAGAGGTAGAGTACAGTGGAGCACAGTAGAGGTAGACTACAGTGGAGTACAGTAGAGGTAGAGTACAGTGGAGCACAGTAGAGGTAGGGTACAGTGGGGCACAGTAGAGGCAGAGTAGAGTGGGGTACAGTAGAAATAGAGTACGGTGGAGCACAGTAGAGTACAGTAGAGCACAGTAGAGGTAGAGTACAGTGGAGCACAGTAGAGATAGAGTACATTGGAGTACAGTAGAGGAAGAGTACAGTGGAGTACAGTGGAGCACAGTAGAGGTGGAGTACAGTAGAGTACAGTAGAGGTAGAGTACAGTGGAGTACAATAGAGATAGAGTACAATGGAGTAGAGTAGAGATAGAGTACAGTGGAGCACAGCAGAGGTAGAGTACAGTGGATCACAGTAGAGATAGAGTACAGTAGAGCCAAGTAGAGGTAGAGTACAGTGGAGTACAATAGAGATAGAGTACAGTGGAGCACAGTAGAGATAGAGTACAGTGGAGTACAGTAGAGGTAGAGTACAGTGGAGCACAGTAGAGGTAGAGTACAGTGGAGCACAGTAGAGGTAGAGTAGAGTGGAGCACAGTAGAGGTAGAGTACAGTGGAGTACAGTCGAGGTAGTGTACAGTGGAGCACAGTAGAGGTAGAGTACAGTGGAGTATAGTAGAGGTAGAGTACAGTAGAGCACAGTAGAGATAGAGTACAGCAGAGCACAGTAGAGGTAGAGTACAGTGGAGCACAGTAGAGGTAGAGTACAGTGGAGCACAGTAGAGTAGAGTAGAGATAGAGCACAGTGGAGCACAGCAGAGGTAGAGTAGAGTGGAGTACAGTAGAGGTAGAGTACAGTGGAGTACAGTAGAGAGAGAGTACAGTGGAGCACAGTAGAGATAGAGTACAGTAGAGCCAAGTAGAGGTAGAGTACAGTGGAGTACAGTAGAGGTAGAGTAGAGTGGAGCACAGTAGAGGTAGAGTACAGTGGAGTACAGTAGAGGTAGTGTACAGTGGAGCACAGTAGAGGTAGAGTACAGTGGAGTATAGTAGAGGTAGAGTACAGTAGAGCACAGTAGAGATAGAGTACAGCAGAGCACAGTAGAGGTAGAGTACAGTGGAGCACAGTAGAGGAAGAGTACAGTGGAGTACAGTAGAGGTAGAGTAGAGTGGAGCACATTAGAGGTGGAGTAGAGTAGAGTACAGTAGAGGTAGAGTACAGCGGAGTACAGTAGAAGTAGAGTAAAGTGGAGCACAGTAGAGGTAGAGTAGAGCGGAGTACAGTAGAGGTAGAGTACATTGGAGTACAGTAGAGGTAGAGTACAGTGGAGTAGAGTAGAGAAAGAGTACAGTGGAGCACAGCAGAGGTAGAGTACAGTGGATCACAGTAGAGATAGAGTACAGTGGAGTACAGTGGAGCACAGTAGAAGTAGAGTACAGTGGAGCACAGTAGAGATAGAGTACAGTAGAGCAGAGTAGAAGTAGAGTACAGTGGAGTACAGTAGAGGTAGAGTACAGTGGAGCACTGTAGAGGTGGAGTACAGTGGAGTACAGTAGAGGTAGAGTACAGTGGAGCACAGTAGAGGTAGAGTACAGTGGAGTAGAGTAGAGGTAGAGTACAGTGGAGCACAGTAGATGTAGAGTACAGTATAGCATTGTAGAGGTAGAGTACAGTGGAGCACAGTAGAGATAGAGTACAATGGAGTACAGTAGAGGAAGAGTACAGTGGAGTACAGTGGAGCACAGTAGAGGTGGAGAACAGTAGAGTACAGCAGAGGTAGAGTACAGTGGATCACAGTAGAGATAGAGTACAGTGGAGTACAGTGGAGCACAGTAGAAGTAGAGTACAGTGGAGCTAAGTAGAAATAGATTACAGTGGAGTACAGTAGAGATAGAGTACAGTGGAGTACAGTAGAGGTAGAGTACAGTGGAGCACAGTAGAGTAGAGTAGAGATAGAGCACAGTGGAGCAAAGCAGAGGTAGAGTAGAGTGGAGTACAGTAGAGGTAGAGTACAGTGGAGTACAGTAGAGAGAGAGTACAGTGGAGCACAGTAGAGATAGAGTACAGTAGAGCCAAGTAGAGGTAGAGTACAGTGGAGTACAGTAGAGATAGAGTACAGTGGAGCACAGTAGAGATAGAGTACAGTGGAGTACAATAGAGGTAGAGTACAGTGGAGCACAGTAGAGGTAGAGTACAGTGGAGCAAAGTAGAGGTAGAGTAGAGTGGAGCACAGTAGAGGTAGAGTACAGTGGAGTACAGTAGAGGTAGTGTACAGTGGAGCACAGTAGAGGTTGAGTACAGTGGAGCACTAGAGGTAGAGTACAGTGGAGTATAGTAGAGGTAGAGTACAGTAGAGCACAGTAGAGATAGAGTACAGCAGAGCACAGTAGAGGTAGAGTACAGTGGAGCACAGTAGAGGAAGAGTACAGTGTAGTACAGTAGATATAGAGTACAGTGGAGTACAGTAGAGATAGAGTACAGTCGAACACAGTAGAGATAAGTGCAGTGGAGTATAGTAGAGGTAGAGTACAGTGGAGTACAGTAGAGGTAGAGTACAGTGGAGTACAGTAGAGGTAGAGTAGAGTGGAGCACATTAGAGGTGGAGTAGAGTAGAGTACAGTAGCTGTAGAGTACAGCGGAGTACAGTAGAAGTTGAGTAAAGTGGAGCACAGTAGAGGTAGAGTAGAGTGGAGTACAGTAGAGGCAGAGTACAGTGGAGTACAGTAGAGGTAGAGTACAGTGGAGTAGAGTAGAGATAGAGTACAGTGGAGCACAGCAGAGGTAGAGTACAGTGGATCACAGTAGAGATAGAGTACAGTGGAGTACAGTGGAGCACAGTAGAAGTAGAGTACAGTGGAGCACAGTAGAAATAGATTACAGTGGAGTACAGTAGAGATAGAGTACAGTGGAGTACAGTAGAGGTAGAGTACAGTGGAGCACAGTAGAGTAGAGTAGAGATAGAGCACAGTGGAGCACAGCAGAGGTAGAGTAGAGTGGAGTACAGTAGAGGTAGAGTACAGTGGAGTACAGTAGAGAGAGAGTACAGTGGAGCACAGTAGAGATAGAGTACAGTAGAGCCAAGTAGAGGTAGAGTACAGTGGAGTACAGTAGAGATAGAGTACAGTGGAGCACAGTAGAGATAGAGTACAGTGGAGTACAATAGAGGTAGAGTACAGTGGAGCACAGTAGAGGTAGAGTACAGTGGAGCACAGTAGAGGTAGAGTAGAGTGGAGCACAGTAGAGGTAGAGTACAGTGGAGTACAGTAGAGGTAGTGTACAGTGGAACACAGTAGAGGTAGAGTACAGTGGAGCACAGTAGAGGTAGAGTACAGTGGAGTATAGTAGAGGTAGAGAAGAGTACAGTACAGTAGAGGTAGAGTACAGTAGAGCACAGTAGAGGTAGAATACAGTGGAGTACAGTAGAGGTAGAGTACAGTGGAGTACAGTAGAGGTAGAGTACAGTGGAGCACAGTGGAGGTAGAGTACAGTGGAGTACAGTGGAGCACAGTAGAGGTGGAGTACAGTAGAGTACAGTAGAGGTAGTGTACAGTGGAGCACAGTAGAGGTAGAGTACAGTGGAGCACAGTAGAGGTAGAGTACAGTAGAGCAAAGTAGAGGTAGAGTACAGTGGAGCACAGTAGAGATAGAGTACAGTGGAGTACAGTGGAGCACAGTAGAGGTAGAGTACAGTGGAGTACAATAAAGATAGAGTACAGTGGAGTAGAGTAGAGATAGAGTACTGTGGAGCACAGCAGAGGTAGAGTACAGTGGATCACAGTAGAGATAGAGTACAGTGGAGTACAGTGGAGCACAGTAGAGGTAGAGTACAGTGGAGAACAGTAGAGATAGAGTACAGTGGAGTACAGTAGAGGTAGAGTACAGTGGAGCACAGTAGAGATAGAGTACAGTGGAGTACAGTAGAGGTAGAGTACAGTGGAGCACAGTAGAGGTAGACTACAGTGGAGTACAGTAGAGGTAGAGTACAGTGGAGCACAGTAGAGGTAGGGTACAGTGGGGCACAGTAGAGGCAGAGTAGAGTGGGGTACAGTAGAAATAGAGTACGGTGGAGCACAGTAGAGTACAGTAGAGCACAGTAGAGGTAGAGTACAGTGGAGCACAGTAGAGATAGAGTACATTGGAGTACAGTAGAGGAAGAGTACAGTGGAGTACAGTGGAGCACAGTAGAGGTGGAGTACAGTAGAGTACAGTAGAGGTAGAGTACAGTGGAGTACAATAGAGATAGAGTACAATGGAGTAGAGTAGAGATAGAGTACAGTGGAGCACAGCAGAGGTAGAGTACAGTGGATCACAGTAGAGATAGAGTACAGTAGAGCCAAGTAGAGGTAGAGTACAGTGGAGTACAATAGAGATAGAGTACAGTGGAGCACAGTAGAGATAGAGTACAGTGGAGTACAGTAGAGGTAGAGTACAGTGGAGCACAGTAGAGGTAGAGTACAGTGGAGCACAGTAGAGGTAGAGTACAGTGGAGCACAGTAGAGGTAGAGTACAGTGGAGTACAGTCGAGGTAGTGTACAGTGGAGCACAGTAGAGGTAGAGTACAGTGGAGTATAGTAGAGGTAGAGTACAGTAGAGCACAGTAGAGATAGAGTACAGCAGAGCACAGTAGAGGTAGAGTACAGTGGAGCACAGTAGAGGTAGAGTACAGTGGAGCACAGTAGAGTAGAGTAGAGATAGAGCACAGTGGAGCACAGCAGAGGTAGAGTAGAGTGGAGTACAGTAGAGGTAGAGTACAGTGGAGTACAGTAGAGAGAGAGTACAGTGGAGCACAGTAGAGATAGAGTACAGTAGAGCCAAGTAGAGGTAGAGTACAGTGGAGTACAGTAGAGGTAGAGTAGAGTGGAGCACAGTAGAGGTAGAGTACAGTGGAGTACAGTAGAGGTAGTGTACAGTGGAGCACAGTAGAGGTAGAGTACAGTGGAGTATAGTAGAGGTAGAGTACAGTAGAGCACAGTAGAGATAGAGTACAGCAGAGCACAGTAGAGGTAGAGTACAGTGGAGCACAGTAGAGGAAGAGTACAGTGGAGTACAGTAGAGGTAGAGTAGAGTGGAGCACATTAGAGGTGGAGTAGAGTAGAGTACAGTAGAGGTAGAGTACAGCGGAGTACAGTAGAAGTAGAGTAAAGTGGAGCACAGTAGAGGTAGAGTAGAGCGGAGTACAGTAGAGGTAGAGTACATTGGAGTACAGTAGAGGTAGAGTACAGTGGAGTAGAGTAGAGAAAGAGTACAGTGGAGCACAGCAGAGGTAGAGTACAGTGGATCACAGTAGAGATAGAGTACAGTGGAGTACAGTGGAGCACAGTAGAAGTAGAGTACAGTGGAGCACAGTAGAGATAGAGTACAGTAGAGCAGAGTAGAAGTAGAGTACAGTGGAGTACAGTAGAGGTAGAGTACAGTGGAGCACTGTAGAGGTGGAGTACAGTGGAGTACAGTAGAGGTAGAGTACAGTGGAGCACAGTAGAGGTAGAGTACAGTGGAGTAGAGTAGAGGTAGAGTACAGTGGAGCACAGTAGATGTAGAGTACAGTATAGCATTGTAGAGGTAGAGTACAGTGGAGCACAGTAGAGATAGAGTACAATGGAGTACAGTAGAGGAAGAGTACAGTGGAGTACAGTGGAGCACAGTAGAGGTGGAGAACAGTAGAGTACAGCAGAGGTAGAGTACAGTGGATCACAGTAGAGATAGAGTACAGTGGAGTACAGTGGAGCACAGTAGAAGTAGAGTACAGTGGAGCTAAGTAGAAATAGATTACAGTGGAGTACAGTAGAGATAGAGTACAGTGGAGTACAGTAGAGGTAGAGTACAGTGGAGCACAGTAGAGTAGAGTAGAGATAGAGCACAGTGGAGCAAAGCAGAGGTAGAGTAGAGTGGAGTATAGTAGAGGTAGAGTACAGTGGAGTACAGTAGAGAGAGAGTACAGTGGAGCACAGTAGAGATAGAGTACAGTAGAGCCAAGTAGAGGTAGAGTACAGTGGAGAACAGTAGAGATAGAGTACAGTGGAGCACAGTAGAGATAGAGTACAGTGGAGTACAATAGAGGTAGAGTACAGTGGAGCACAGTAGAGGTAGAGTACAGTGGAGCAAAGTAGAGGTAGAGTAGAGTGGAGCACAGTAGAGGTAGAGTACAGTGGAGTACAGTAGAGGTAGTGTACAGTGGAGCACAGTAGAGGTTGAGTACAGTGGAGCACTAGAGGTAGAGTACAGTGGAGTATAGTAGAGGTAGAGTACAGTAGAGCACAGTAGAGATAGAGTACAGCAGAGCACAGTAGAGGTAGAGTACAGTGGAGCACAGTAGAGGAAGAGTACAGTGTAGTACAGTAGATATAGAGTACAGTGGAGTACAGTAGAGATAGAGTACAGTCGAACACAGTAGAGATAAGTGCAGTGGAGTATAGTAGAGGTAGAGTACAGTGGAGTACAGTAGAGGTAGAGTACAGTGGAGTACAGTAGAGGTAGAGTAGAGTGGAGCACATTAGAGGTGGAGTAGAGTAGAGTACAGTAGCTGTAGAGTACAGCGGAGTACAGTAGAAGTTGAGTAAAGTGGAGCACAGTAGAGGTAGAGTAGAGTGGAGTACAGTAGAGGCAGAGTACAGTGGAGTACAGTAGAGGTAGAGTACAGTGGAGTAGAGTAGAGATAGAGTACAGTGGAGCACAGCAGAGGTAGAGTACAGTGGATCACAGTAGAGATAGAGTACAGTGGAGTACAGTGGAGCACAGTAGAAGTAGAGTACAGTGGAGCACAGTAGAAATAGATTACAGTGGAGTACAGTAGAGATAGAGTACAGTGGAGTACAGTAGAGGTAGAGTACAGTGGAGCACAGTAGAGTAGAGTAGAGATAGAGCACAGTGGAGCACAGCAGAGGTAGAGTAGAGTGGAGTACAGTAGAGGTAGAGTACAGTGGAGTACAGTAGAGAGAGAGTACAGTGGAGCACAGTAGAGATAGAGTACAGTAGAGCCAAGTAGAGGTAGAGTACAGTGGAGTACAGTAGAGATAGAGTACAGTGGAGCACAGTAGAGATAGAGTACAGTGGAGTACAATAGAGGTAGAGTACAGTGGAGCACAGTAGAGGTAGAGTACAGTGGAGCACAGTAGAGGTAGAGTAGAGTGGAGCACAGTAGAGATAGAGTACAGCAGAGCACAGTAGAGGTAGAGTACAGTGGAGCACAGTAGAGGAAGAGTACAGTGTAGTACAGTAGATATAGAGTACAGTGGAGTACAGTAGAGATAGAGTACAGTCGAACACAGTAGAGATAAGTGCAGTGGAGTATAGTAGAGGTAGAGTACAGTGGAGTACAGTAGAGGTAGAGTACAGTGGAGTACAGTAGAGGTAGAGTAGAGTGGAGCACATTAGAGGTGGAGTAGAGTAGAGTACAGTAGCTGTAGAGTACAGCGGAGTACAGTAGAAGTTGAGTAAAGTGGAGCACAGTAGAGGTAGAGTAGAGTGGAGTACAGTAGAGGCAGAGTACAGTGGAGTACAGTAGAGGTAGAGTACAGTGGAGTAGAGTAGAGATAGAGTACAGTGGAGCACAGCAGAGGTAGAGTACAGTGGATCACAGTAGAGATAGAGTACAGTGGAGTACAGTGGAGCACAGTAGAAGTAGAGTACAGTGGAGCACAGTAGAAATAGATTACAGTGGAGTACAGTAGAGATAGAGTACAGTGGAGTACAGTAGAGGTAGAGTACAGTGGAGCACAGTAGAGTAGAGTAGAGATAGAGCACAGTGGAGCACAGCAGAGGTAGAGTAGAGTGGAGTACAGTAGAGGTAGAGTACAGTGGAGTACAGTAGAGAGAGAGTACAGTGGAGCACAGTAGAGATAGAGTACAGTAGAGCCAAGTAGAGGTAGAGTACAGTGGAGTACAGTAGAGATAGAGTACAGTGGAGCACAGTAGAGATAGAGTACAGTGGAGTACAATAGAGGTAGAGTACAGTGGAGCACAGTAGAGGTAGAGTACAGTGGAGCACAGTAGAGGTAGAGTAGAGTGGAGCACAGTAGAGGTAGAGTACAGTGGAGTACAGTAGAGGTAGTGTACAGTGGAACACAGTAGAGGTAGAGTACAGTGGAGCACAGTAGAGGTAGAGTACAGTGGAGTATAGTAGAGGTAGAGAAGAGTACAGTACAGTAGAGGTAGAGTACAGTAGAGCACAGTAGAGGTAGAATACAGTGGAGTACAGTAGAGGTAGAGTACAGTGGAGTACAGTAGAGGTAGAGTACAGTGGAGCACAGTGGAGGTAGAGTACAGTGGAGTACAGTGGAGCACAGTAGAGGTGGAGTACAGTTGAGTACAGTAGAGGTAGTGTACAGTGGAGCACAGTAGAGGTAGAGTACAGTGGAGCACAGTAGAGGTAGAGTACAGTAGAGCAAAGTAGAGGTAGAGTACAGTGGAGCACAGTAGAGATAGAGTACAGTGGAGTACAGTGGAGCACAGTAGAGGTAGAGTACAGTGGAGTACAATAAAGATAGAGTACAGTGGAGTAGAGTAGAGATAGAGTACTGTGGAGCACAGCAGAGGTAGAGTACAGTGGATCACAGTAGAGATAGAGTACAGTGGAGTACAGTGGAGCACAGTAGAGGTAGAGTACAGTGGAGAACAGTAGAGATAGAGTACAGTGGAGTACAGTAGAGGTAGAGTACAGTGGAGCACAGTAGAGATAGAGTACAGTGGAGTACAGTAGAGGTAGAGTACAGTGGAGCACAGTAGAGGTAGACTACAGTGGAGTACAGTAGAGGTAGAGTACAGTGGAGCACAGTAGAGGTAGGGTACAGTGGGGCACAGTAGAGGCAGAGTAGAGTGGGGTACAGTAGAAATAGAGTACGGTGGAGCACAGTAGAGTACAGTAGAGCACAGTAGAGGTAGAGTACAGTGGAGCACAGTAGAGATAGAGTACATTGGAGTACAGTAGAGGAAGAGTACAGTGGAGTACAGTGGAGCACAGTAGAGGTGGAGTACAGTAGAGTACAGTAGAGGTAGAGTACAGTGGAGTACAATAGAGATAGAGTACAATGGAGTAGAGTAGAGATAGAGTACAGTGGAGCACAGCAGAGGTAGAGTACAGTGGATCACAGTAGAGATAGAGTACAGTAGAGCCAAGTAGAGGTAGAGTACAGTGGAGTACAATAGAGATAGAGTACAGTGGAGCACAGTAGAGATAGAGTACAGTGGAGTACAGTAGAGGTAGAGTACAGTGGAGCACAGTAGAGGTAGAGTACAGTGGAGCACAGTAGAGGTAGAGTAGAGTGGAGCACAGTAGAGGTAGAGTACAGTGGAGTACAGTCGAGGTAGTGTACAGTGGAGCACAGTAGAGGTAGAGTACAGTGGAGTATAGTAGAGGTAGAGTACAGTAGAGCACAGTAGAGATAGAGTACAGCAGAGCACAGTAGAGGTAGAGTACAGTGGAGCACAGTAGAGGTAGAGTACAGTGGAGCACAGTAGAGTAGAGTAGAGATAGAGCACAGTGGAGCACAGCAGAGGTAGAGTAGAGTGGAGTACAGTAGAGGTAGAGTACAGTGGAGTACAGTAGAGAGAGAGTACAGTGGAGCACAGTAGAGATAGAGTACAGTAGAGCCAAGTAGAGGTAGAGTACAGTGGAGTACAGTAGAGGTAGAGTAGAGTGGAGCACAGTAGAGGTAGAGTACAGTGGAGTACAGTAGAGGTAGTGTACAGTGGAGCACAGTAGAGGTAGAGTACAGTGGAGTATAGTAGAGGTAGAGTACAGTAGAGCACAGTAGAGATAGAGTACAGCAGAGCACAGTAGAGGTAGAGTACAGTGGAGCACAGTAGAGGAAGAGTACAGTGGAGTACAGTAGAGGTAGAGTAGAGTGGAGCACATTAGAGGTGGAGTAGAGTAGAGTACAGTAGAGGTAGAGTACAGCGGAGTACAGTAGAAGTAGAGTAAAGTGGAGCACAGTAGAGGTAGAGTAGAGCGGAGTACAGTAGAGGTAGAGTACATTGGAGTACAGTAGAGGTAGAGTACAGTGGAGTAGAGTAGAGAAAGAGTACAGTGGAGCACAGCAGAGGTAGAGTACAGTGGATCACAGTAGAGATAGAGTACAGTGGAGTACAGTGGAGCACAGTAGAAGTAGAGTACAGTGGAGCACAGTAGAGATAGAGTACAGTAGAGCAGAGTAGAAGTAGAGTACAGTGGAGTACAGTAGAGGTAGAGTACAGTGGAGCACTGTAGAGGTGGAGTACAGTGGAGTACAGTAGAGGTAGAGTACAGTGGAGCACAGTAGAGGTAGAGTACAGTGGAGTAGAGTAGAGGTAGAGTACAGTGGAGCACAGTAGATGTAGAGTACAGTATAGCATTGTAGAGGTAGAGTACAGTGGAGCACAGTAGAGATAGAGTACAATGGAGTACAGTAGAGGAAGAGTACAGTGGAGTACAGTGGAGCACAGTAGAGGTGGAGAACAGTAGAGTACAGCAGAGGTAGAGTACAGTGGATCACAGTAGAGATAGAGTACAGTGGAGTACAGTGGAGCACAGTAGAAGTAGAGTACAGTGGAGCTAAGTAGAAATAGATTACAGTGGAGTACAGTAGAGATAGAGTACAGTGGAGTACAGTAGAGGTAGAGTACAGTGGAGCACAGTAGAGTAGAGTAGAGATAGAGCACAGTGGAGCAAAGCAGAGGTAGAGTAGAGTGGAGTACAGTAGAGGTAGAGTACAGTGGAGTACAGTAGAGAGAGAGTACAGTGGAGCACAGTAGAGATAGAGTACAGTAGAGCCAAGTAGAGGTAGAGTACAGTGGAGAACAGTAGAGATAGAGTACAGTGGAGCACAGTAGAGATAGAGTACAGTGGAGTACAATAGAGGTAGAGTACAGTGGAGCACAGTAGAGGTAGAGTACAGTGGAGCAAAGTAGAGGTAGAGTAGAGTGGAGCACAGTAGAGGTAGAGTACAGTGGAGTACAGTAGAGGTAGTGTACAGTGGAGCACAGTAGAGGTTGAGTACAGTGGAGCACTAGAGGTAGAGTACAGTGGAGTATAGTAGAGGTAGAGTACAGTAGAGCACAGTAGAGATAGAGTACAGCAGAGCACAGTAGAGGTAGAGTACAGTGGAGCACAGTAGAGGAAGAGTACAGTGTAGTACAGTAGATATAGAGTACAGTGGAGTACAGTAGAGATAGAGTACAGTCGAACACAGTAGAGATAAGTGCAGTGGAGTATAGTAGAGGTAGAGTACAGTGGAGTACAGTAGAGGTAGAGTACAGTGGAGTACAGTAGAGGTAGAGTAGAGTGGAGCACATTAGAGGTGGAGTAGAGTAGAGTACAGTAGCTGTAGAGTACAGCGGAGTACAGTAGAAGTTGAGTAAAGTGGAGCACAGTAGAGGTAGAGTAGAGTGGAGTACAGTAGAGGCAGAGTACAGTGGAGTACAGTAGAGGTAGAGTACAGTGGAGTAGAGTAGAGATAGAGTACAGTGGAGCACAGCAGAGGTAGAGTACAGTGGATCACAGTAGAGATAGAGTACAGTGGAGTACAGTGGAGCACAGTAGAAGTAGAGTACAGTGGAGCACAGTAGAAATAGATTACAGTGGAGTACAGTAGAGATAGAGTACAGTGGAGTACAGTAGAGGTAGAGTACAGTGGAGCACAGTAGAGTAGAGTAGAGATAGAGCACAGTGGAGCACAGCAGAGGTAGAGTAGAGTGGAGTACAGTAGAGGTAGAGTACAGTGGAGTACAGTAGAGAGAGAGTACAGTGGAGCACAGTAGAGATAGAGTACAGTAGAGCCAAGTAGAGGTAGAGTACAGTGGAGTACAGTAGAGATAGAGTACAGTGGAGCACAGTAGAGATAGAGTACAGTGGAGTACAATAGAGGTAGAGTACAGTGGAGCACAGTAGAGGTAGAGTACAGTGGAGCACAGTAGAGGTAGAGTAGAGTGGAGCACAGTAGAGGTAGAGTACAGTGGAGTACAGTAGAGGTAGTGTACAGTGGAACACAGTAGAGGTAGAGTACAGTGGAGCACAGTAGAGGTAGAGTACAGTGGAGTATAGTAGAGGTAGAGAAGAGTACAGTACAGTAGAGGTAGAGTACAGTAGAGCACAGTAGAGGTAGAATACAGTGGAGTACAGTAGAGGTAGAGTACAGTGGAGTACAGTAGAGGTAGAGTACAGTGGAGCACAGTGGAGGTAGAGTACAGTGGAGTACAGTGGAGCACAGTAGAGGTGGAGTACAGTAGAGTAGAGTAGAGTTAGAGTACAGTGGAGTACAGTAGAGATAGAGTACAGTGGAGTAGAGTAGAGATAGAGTACAGTGGAGTAGAGTAGATATAGAGTACAGTGGAGTATAGTTGAGGTAGAGTACAGTGGAGCACACTAGAGATAGAGTACAGTGGAGTACAGTAGAGGTAGAGTACAGTGGAGCACAGTAGAGGTAGAGTACAGTGGAGTATAGTTGAGGTAGACTACAGTGGAGTACAGTAGAGGTAGAGTACAGTGGAGCACAGTAGAGATAGAGTACAGTAGAGCAGAGTAGAAGTAGAGTACAGTGGAGTACAGTAGAGGTAGAGTACAGTGGAGCACTGTAGAGGTGGAGTACAGTGGAGTACAGTAGAGGTAGAGTACAGTGGAGCACAGTAGAGGTAGAGTACAGTGGAGTAGAGTAGAGGTAGAGTACAGTGGAGCACAGTAGATGTAGAGTACAGTATAGCATTGTAGAGGTAGAGTACAGTGGAGCACAGTAGAGATAGAGTACAATGGAGTACAGTAGAGGAAGAGTACAGTGGAGTACAGTGGAGCACAGTAGAGGTGGAGAACAGTAGAGTACAGCAGAGGTAGAGTACAGTGGAGTACAATATAGATAGAGTACAGTGGAGTAGAGTAGTGATAGAGTACAGTGGAGCACAGTAGAGGTAGAGTACAGTGGATCACAGTAGAGATAGAGTACAGTGGAGTACAGTGGAGCACAGTAGAGGTAGAGTACAGTGGGGAACAGTAGAGATAGAGTACAGTGGAGTACAGTAGAGGTAGAGTACAGTGGAGCCCAGTAGAGATAGAGTACAGTGGAGTACAGTAGAGGTAGAGTACAGTGGAGCACAGTAGAGGTAGAGTACAGTGGAGCACAGTAGAGGTAGAGTACAGTGGAGCACAGTAGAGGTAGAGTACAGTGGAGTACAGTAGAGGTAGTTTACAGTGGAGCACAGTAGAGGTAGAGTACAGTGGAGCACAGTAGAGGTAGAGTACAGCAGAGCAAAGTAGAGGTAGAGTACAGTGGAGCACAGTAGAGATAGAGTACAGTGGAGTACAGTGGAGCACAGTAGAGGTAGAGTACAGTGGAGTACAATAAAGATAGAGTACAGTGGAGTAGAGTAGAGATAGAGTACTGTGGAGCACAGCAGAGGTAGAGTACAGTGGATCACAGTAGAGATAGAGTACAGTGGAGTACAGTGGAGCACAGTAGAGGTAGAGTACAGTGGAGAACAGTAGAGATAGAGTACAGTGGAGTACAGTAGAGGTAGAGTACAGTGGAGCACAGTAGAGATAGAGTACAGTGGAGTACAGTAGAGGTAGAGTACAGTGGAGCACAGTAGAGGTAGAGTACAGTGGAGTACAATGGAGCACAGTAGAGGTGGAGTACAGTAGAGTACTGTAGTGGTAGAGAACAGTACAGTACAGTAGAGGTAGAGTACAGTGGAGTACAGTAGAGGTAGAGTACAGTAGAGCACAGTAGAGGTAGAATACAGTGGAGTACAGTAGAGGTAGAGTACAGTGGAGTACAGTAGAGATAGAGTACAGTGGAGCACAGTAGAGGTAGAGTACAGTGGAGCACAGTAGAGGTAGAGTACAGTGGAGCACAGTAGAGGTAGGGTACAGTGGGGCACAGTAGAGGCAGAGTACAGTACAGTACAGTAGAGGTAGAGTACAGTAGAGCACAGTAGAGGTAGAATACAGTGGAGTACAGTAGAGGTAGAGTACAGTGGAGCACAGTAGAGGTGGAGTACAGTAGAGTACAGTAGAGGTAGAGAACAGTAGAGTACAGTAGAGGTAGAGTACAGTGGAGTACAATAGAGATAGAGTACAATGGAGTAGAGTAGAGATAGAGTACAGTGGAGCACAGCAGAGGTAGAGTACAGTGGATCACAGTAGAGATAGAGTACAGTAGAGCCAAGTAGAGGTAGAGTACAGTGGAGTACAATAGAGATAGAGTACAGTGGAGCACAGTAGAGATAGAGTACAGTGGAGTACAGTAGAGGTAGAGTACAGTGGAGCACAGTAAAGGTAGAGTACAGTGGAGCACAGTAGAGGTAGAGTAGAGTGGAGCACAGTAGAGGTAGAGTACAGTGGAGTACAGTAGAGGTAGTGTACAGTGGAGCACAGTAGAGGTAGAGTACAGTGGAGTATAGTAGAGGTAGAGTACAGTAGAGCACAGTAGAGATAGAGTACAGCAGAGCACAGTAGAGGTAGAGTACAGTGGAGCACAGTAGAGGTAGAGTACAGTGGAGCACAGTAGAGTAGAGTAGAGATAGAGCACAGTGGAGCACAGCAGAGGTAGAGTAGAGTGGAGTACAGTAGAGGTAGAGTACAGTGGAGTACAGTAGAGAGAGAGTACAGTGGAGCACAGTAGAGATAGAGTACAGTAGAGCCAAGTAGAGGTAGAGTACAGTGGAGTACAGTAGAGGTAGAGCACAGTGGAGCACTGTAGAGGTAGAGTACAGTGGAGTACAGTAGAGATAGAGTACATTGGAGCACAGTAGAGGTAGAGTACAGTGGAGCACAGTAGAGGTAGAGTAGAGTGGAGCACAGTAGAGGTAGAGTACAGTGGAGTACAGTAGAGGTAGTGTACAGTGGAGCACAGTAGAGGTAGAGTACAGTGGAGCACAGTAGAGGTAGAGTACAGTGGAGTATAGTAGAGGTAGAGTACAGTAGAGCACAGTAGAGATAGAGTACAGCAGAGCACAGTAGAGGTAGAGTACAGTGGAGCACAGTAGAGGAAGAGTACAGTGGAGTACAGTAGAGGTAGAGTAGAGTGGAGCACATTAGAGGTGGAGTAGAGTAGAGTACAGTAGAGGTAGAGTACAGCGGAGTACAGTAGAAGTAGAGTAAAGTGGAGCACAGTAGAGGTAGAGTAGAGCGGAGTACAGTAGAGGTAGAGTACAGTGGAGTACAGTAGAGGTAGAGTACAGTGGAGTAGAGTAGAGAAAGAGTACAGTGGAGCACAGCAGAGGTAGAGTACAGTGGATCACAGTAGAGATAGAGTACAGTGGAGTACAGTGGAGCACAGTAGAAGTAGAGTACAGTGGAGCTAAGTAGAAATAGATTACAGTGGAGTACAGTAGAGATAGAGTACAGTGGAGTACAGTAGAGGTAGAGTACAGTGGAGCACAGTAGAGTAGAGTAGAGATAGAGCACAGTGGAGCAAAGCAGAGGTAGAGTAGAGTGGAGTACAGTAGAGGTAGAGTACAGTGGAGTACAGTAGAGAGAGAGTACAGTGGAGCACAATAGAGATAGAGTACAGTAGAGCCAAGTAGAGGTAGAGTACAGTGGAGTACAGTAGAGATAGAGTACAGTGGAGCACAGTAGAGATAGAGTACAATGGAGTACAGTAGAGGAAGAGTACAGTGGAGTACAATGGAGCACAGTAGAGGTGGAGAACAGTAGAGTATAGCAGATGTAGAGTACAGTGGAGTACAATATAGATAGAGTACAGTGGAGTAGAGTAGTGATAGAGTACAGTGGAGCATAGCAGAGGTAGAGTACAGTGGATCACAGTAGAGATAGAGTACAGTGGAGTACAGTGGAGCACAGTAGAGGTAGAGTACAGTGGAGAACAGTAGAGATAGAGTACAGTGGAGTACAGCAGAGGTAGAGTACAGTGGAGCCCAGTAGAGATAGAGTACAGTGGAGTACAGTAGAGGTAGAGTACAGTGGAGCACAGTAGAGGTAGAGTACAGTGGAGCACAGTAGAGGTAGAGTACAGTGGAGCACAGTAGAGGTAGAGTACAGTGGAGTACAGTAGAGGTAGTGTACAGTGGAGCACAGTAGAGGTAGAGTACAGTGGAGCACAGTAGAGGTAGAGTACAGTAGAGCAAAGTAGAGGTAGAGTACAGTGGAGCACAGTAGAGATAGAGTACAGTGGAGTACAGTGGAGCACAGTAGAGGTAGAGTACAGTGGAGTACAATAAAGATAGAGTACAGTGGAGTAGAGTAGAGATAGAGTACTGTGGAGCACAGCAGAGGTAGAGTACAGTGGATCACAGTAGAGATAGAGTACAGTGGAGTACAGTGGAGCACAGTAGAGGTAGAGTACAGTGGAGAACAGTAGAGATAGAGTACAGTGGAGTACAGTAGAGGTAGAGTACAGTGGAGCACAGTAGAGATAGAGTACAGTGGAGTACAGTAGAGGTAGAGTACAGTGGAGCACAGTAGAGGTAGACTACAGTGGAGTACAGTAGAGGTAGAGTACAGTGGAGCACAGTAGAGGTAGGGTACAGTGGGGCACAGTAGAGGCAGAGTAGAGTGGGGTACAGTAGAAATAGAGTACGGTGGAGCACAGTAGAGTACAGTAGAGCACAGTAGAGGTAGAGTACAGTGGAGCACAGTAGAGATAGAGTACATTGGAGTACAGTAGAGGAAGAGTACAGTGGAGTACAGTGGAGCACAGTAGAGGTGGAGTACAGTAGAGTACAGTAGAGGTAGAGTACAGTGGAGCACAGCAGAGGTAGAGTACAGTGGATCACAGTAGAGATAGAGTACAGTAGAGCCAAGTAGAGGTAGAGTACAGTGGAGTACAATAGAGATAGAGTACAGTGGAGCACAGTAGAGATAGAGTACAGTGGAGTACAGTAGAGGTAGAGTACAGTGGAGCACAGTAGAGGTAGAGTACAGTGGAGCACAGTAGAGGTAGAGTAGAGTGGAGCACAGTAGAGGTAGAGTACAGTGGAGTACAGTAGAGGTAGTGTACAGTGGAGCACAGTAGAGGTAGAGTACAGTGGAGTATAGTAGAGGTAGAGTACAGTAGAGCACAGTAGATATAGAGTACAGCAGAGCACAGTAGAGGTAGAGTACAGTGGAGCACAGTAGAGGTAGAGTACAGTGGAGCACAGTAGAGTAGAGTAGAGATAGAGCACAGTGGAGCACAGCAGAGGTAGAGTAGAGTGGAGTACAGTAGAGGTAGAGTACAGTGGAGTACAGTAGAGAGAGAGTACAGTGGAGCACAGTAGAGATAGAGTACAGTAGAGCCAAGTAGAGGTAGAGTACAGTGGAGTACAGTAGAGGTAGAGTAGAGTGGAGCAGAGTAGAGGTAGAGTACAGTGGAGTACAGTAGAGGTAGTGTACAGTGGAGCACAGTAGAGGTAGAGTACAGTGGAGTATAGTAGAGGTAGAGTACAGTAGAGCACAGTAGAGATAGAGTACAGCAGAGCACAGTAGAGGTAGAGTACAGTGGAGCACAGTAGAGGAAGAGTACAGTGGAGTACAGTAGAGGTAGAGTAGAGTGGAGCACATTAGAGGTGGAGTAGAGTAGAGTACAGTAGAGGTAGAGTACAGCGGAGTACAGTAGAAGTAGAGTAAAGTGGAGCACAGTAGAGGTAGAGTAGAGCGGAGTACAGTAGAGGTAGAGTACAGTGGAGCACAGTAGAGTAGAGTAGAGATAGAGCACAGTGGAGCAAAGCAGAGGTAGAGTAGAGTGGAGTACAGTAGAGGTAGAGTACAGTGGAGTACAGTAGAGAGAGAGTACAGTGGAGCACAGTAGAGATAGAGTACAGTAGAGCCAAGTAGAGGTAGAGTACAGTGGAGTATAGTAGAGGTAGAGTACAGTAGAGCACAGTAGAGATAGAGTACAGCAGAGCACAGTAGAGGTAGAGTACAGTGGAGCACAGTAGAGGTAGAGTACAGTGGAGCACAGTAGAGTAGAGTAGAGATAGAGCACAGTGGAGCACAGCAGAGGTAGAGTAGAGTGGAGTACAGTAGAGGTAGAGTACAGTGGAGTACAGTAGAGAGAGAGTACAGTGGAGCACAGTAGAGATAGAGTACAGTAGAGCCAAGTAGAGGTAGAGTACAGTGGAGTACAGTAGAGGTAGAGTAGAGTGGAGCAGAGTAGAGGTAGAGTACAGTGGAGTACAGTAGAGGTAGTGTACAGTGGAGCACAGTAGAGGTAGAGTACAGTGGAGTATAGTAGAGGTAGAGTACAGTAGAGCACAGTAGAGATAGAGTACAGCAGAGCACAGTAGAGGTAGAGTACAGTGGAGCACAGCAGAGGAAGAGTACAGTGGAGTACAGTAGAGGTAGAGTAGAGTGGAGCACATTAGAGGTGGAGTAGAGTAGAGTACAGTAGAGGTAGAGTACAGCGGAGTACAGTAGAAGTAGAGTAAAGTGGAGCACAGTAGAGGTAGAGTAGAGCGGAGTACAGTAGAGGTAGAGTACAGTGGAGCACAGTAGAGTAGAGTAGAGATAGAGCACAGTGGAGCAAAGCAGAGGTAGAGTAGAGTGGAGTACAGTAGAGGTAGAGTACAGTGGAGTAGAGTAGAGAGAGAGTACAGTGGAGCACAGTAGAGATAGAGTACAGTAGAGCCAAGTAGAGGTAGAGTACAGTGGAGTACAGTAGAGATAGAGTACAGTGGAGCACAGTAGAGATAGAGTACAGTGGAGTACAATAGAGGTAGAGTACAGTGGAGCACAGTAGAGGTAGAGTACAGTGGAGCAAAGTAGAGGTAGAGTAGAGTGGAGCACAGTAGAGGTAGAGTACAGTGGAGTACAGTAGAGGTAGTGTACAGTGGAGCACAGTAGAGGTTGAGTACAGTGGAGCACTAGAGTTAGAGTACAGTGGAGTATAGTAGAGGTAGAGTACAGTAGAGCACAGTAGAGATAGAGTACAGCAGAGCACAGTAGAGGTAGAGTACAGTGGAGCACAGTAGAGGAAGAGTAAAGTGTAGTACAGTAGATATAGAGTACAGTGGAGTACAGTAGAGATAGAGTACAGTCGAACACAGTAGAGATAAGTGCAGTGGAGTATAGTAGAGGTAGAGTACAGTGGAGTACAGTAGAGGTAGAGTACAGTGGAGTACAGTAGAGGTAGAGTAGAGTGGAGCACATTAGAGGTGGAGTAGAGTAGAGTACAGTAGCTGTAGAGTACAGCGGAGTACAGTAGAAGTTGAGTAAAGTGGAGCACAGTAGAGGTAGAGTAGAGTGGAGTACAGTAGAGGCAGAGTACAGTGGAGTACAGTAGAGGTAGAGTACAGTGGAGTAGAGTAGAGATAGAGTACAGTGGAGCACAGCAGAGGTAGAGTACAGTGGATCACAGTAGAGATAGAGTACAGTGGAGTACAGTGGAGCACAGTAGAAGTAGAGTACAGTGGAGCACAGTAGAAATAGATTACAGTGGAGTACAGTAGAGATAGAGTACAGTGGAGTACAGTAGAGGTAGAGTACAGTGGAGCACAGTAGAGTAGAGTAGAGATAGAGCACAGTGGAGCACAGCAGAGGTAGAGTAGAGTGGAGTACAGTAGAGGTAGAGTACAGTGGAGTACAGTAGAGAGAGAGTACAGTGGAGCACAGTAGAGATAGAGTACAGTAGAGCCAAGTAGAGGTAGAGTACAGTGGAGTACAGTAGAGATAGAGTACAGTGGAGCACAGTAGAGATAGAGTACAGTGGAGTACAATAGAGGTAGAGTACAGTGGAGCACAGTAGAGGTAGAGTACAGTGGAGCACAGTAGAGGTAGAGTAGAGTGGAGCACAGTAGAGGTAGAGTACAGTGGAGTACAGTAGAGGTAGTGTACAGTGGAGCACAGTAGAGGTAGAGTACAGTGGAGCACAGTAGAGGTAGAGTACAGTGGAGTATAGTAGAGGTAGAGAACAGTACAGTACAGTAGAGGTAGAGTACAGTAGAGCACAGTAGAGGTAGAATACAGTGGAGTACAGTAGAGGTAGAGTACAGTGGAGTACAGTAGAGGTAGAGTACAGTGGAGCACAGTAGAGGTAGAGTACAGTGGAGTACAGTGGAGCACAGTAGAGGTGGAGTACAGTAGAGTAGAGTAGAGGTAGAGTACAGTGGAGTACAGTAGAGATAGAGTACAGTGGAGTAGAGTAGAGATAGAGTACAGTGGAGTAGAGTAGATATAGAGTACAGTGGAGTATAGTTGAGGTAGAGTACAGTGGAGCACACTAGAGATAGAGTACAGTGGAGTACAGTAGAGGTAGAGTACAGTGGAGCACAGTAGAGGTAGAGTACAGTGGAGTATAGTTGAGGTAGACTACAGTGGAGTACAGTAGAGGTAGAGTACAGTGGAGCACAGTAGAGATAGAGTACAGTAGAGCAGAGTAGAAGTAGAGTACAGTGGAGTACAGTAGAGGTAGAGTACAGTGGAGCACTGTAGAGGTGGAGTACAGTGGAGTACAGTAGAGGTAGAGTACAGTGGAGCACAGTAGAGGTAGAGTACAGTGGAGTAGAGTAGAGGTAGAGTACAGTGGAGCACAGTAGATGTAGAGTACAGTATAGCATTGTAGAGGTAGAGTACAGTGGAGCACAGTAGAGATAGAGTACAATGGAGTACAGTAGAGGAAGAGTACAGTGGAGTACAGTGGAGCACAGTAGAGGTGGAGAACAGTAGAGTACAGCAGAGGTAGAGTACAGTGGAGTACAATATAGATAGAGTACAGTGGAGTAGAGTAGTGATAGAGTACAGTGGAGCACAGTAGAGGTAGAGTACAGTGGATCACAGTAGAGATAGAGTACAGTGGAGTACAGTGGAGCACAGTAGAGGTAGAGTACAGTGGGGAACAGTAGAGATAGAGTACAGTGGAGTACAGTAGAGGTAGAGTACAGTGGAGCCCAGTAGAGATAGAGTACAGTGGAGTACAGTAGAGGTAGAGTACAGTGGAGCACAGTAGAGGTAGAGTACAGTGGAGCACAGTAGAGGTAGAGTACAGTGGAGCACAGTAGAGGTAGAGTACAGTGGAGTACAGTAGAGGTAGTGTACAGTGGAGCACAGTAGAGGTAGAGTACAGTGGAGCACAGTAGAGGTAGAGTACAGCAGAGCAAAGTAGAGGTAGAGTACAGTGGAGCACAGTAGAGATAGAGTACAGTGGAGTACAGTGGAGCACAGTAGAGGTAGAGTACAGTGGAGTACAATAAAGATAGAGTACAGTGGAGTAGAGTAGAAATAGAGTACTGTGGAGCACAGCAGAGGTAGAGTACAGTGGATCACAGTAGAGATAGAGTACAGTGGAGTACAGTGGAGCACAGTAGAGGTAGAGTACAGTGGAGAACAGTAGAGATAGAGTACAGTGGAGTACAGTAGAGGTAGAGTACAGTGGAGCACAGTAGAGATAGAGTACAGTGGAGTACAGTAGAGGTAGAGTACAGTGGAGCACAGTAGAGGTAGAGTACAGTGGAGTACAATGGAGCACAGTAGAGATAGAGTACAGTGGAGTACAGTAGAGGTAGAGTACAGTGGAGCACAGTAGAGATAGAGTACAGTGGAGTACAGTAGAGGTAGAGTACAGTGGAGCACAGTAGAGGTAGAGTACAGTGGAGTACAATGGAGCACAGTAGAGGTGGAGTACAGTAGAGTACTGTAGTGGTAGAGAACAGTACAGTACAGTAGAGGTAGAGTACAGTGGAGTACAGTAGAGGTAGAGTACAGTAGAGCACAGTAGAGGTAGAATACAGTGGAGTACAGTAGAGGTAGAGTACAGTGGAGTACAGTAGAGATAGAGTACAGTGGAGCACAGTAGAGGTAGAGTACAGTGGAGCACAGTAGAGGTAGAGTACAGTGGAGCACAGTAGAGGTAGGGTACAGTGGGGCACAGTAGAGGCAGAGTACAGTACAGTACAGTAGAGGTAGAGTACAGTAGAGCACAGTAGAGGTAGAATACAGTGGAGTACAGTAGAGGTAGAGTACAGTGGAGCACAGTAGAGGTGGAGTACAGTAGAGTACAGTAGAGGTAGAGAACAGTACAGTACAGTAGAGGTAGAGTACAGTAGAGCACAGTAGAGGTAGAATACAGTGGAGTACAGTAGAGGTAGAGTACAGTGGAGTACAGTAGATATAGAGTACAGTGGAGCACAGTAGAGGTAGAGTACAGTGGAGCACAGTAGAGGTAGAGTACAGTGGAGCACAGTAGAGGTAGGGTACAGTGGGGCACAGTAGAGGCAGAGTACAGTACAGTACAGTAGAGGTAGAGTACAGTAGAGAACAGTAGAGGTAGAATACAGTGGAGTACAGTAGAGGTAGAGTACAGTGGAGCACAGTAGAGGTGGAGTACAGTAGAGTACAGTAGAGGTAGAGAACAGTACAGTACAGTAGAGGTAGAGTACAGTAGAGCACAGTAGAGGTAGAATACAGTGGAGTACAGTAGAGGTAGAGTACAGTGGAGTACAGTAGAGGTAGAGTACAGTGGAGCACAGTAGAGGTAGAGTACAGTGGAGTACAGTGGAGCACAGTAGAGGTGGAGTACAGTAGAGAAGAGTAGAGGTAGAGTACAGTGGAGTACAGTAGAGATAGAGTACAGTGGAGTAGAGTAGAGATATAGTACAGTGGAGTAGAGTAGATATAGAGTACAGTGGAGTATAGTTGAGGTAGAGTACAGTGGAGCACACTAGAGATAGAGTACAGTGAAGTACAGTAGAGGTAGAGTACAGTGGAGCACAGTAGAGGTAGAGTACAGTGGAGTATAGTTGAGGTAGACTACAGTGGAGTACAGTAGAGGTAGAGTACAGTGGAGCACAGTAGAGATAGAGTACAGTAGAGCAGAGTAGAGGTAGAGTACAGTGGAGTACAGTAGAGGTAGAGTACAGTGGAGCACTGTAGAGGTGGAGTACAGTGGAGTACAGTAGAGGTAGAGTACAGTGGAGCACAGTAGAGGTAGAGTACAGTGGAGTAGAGTAGAGGTAGAGTACAGTGGAGCACAGTAGATGTAGAGTACAGTAGAGCATTGTAGAGGTAGAGTACAGTGGAGCACAGTAGAGATAGAGTACAATGGAGTACAGTAGAGGAAGAGTACAGTGGAGTACAGTGGAGCACAGTAGAGGTGGAGAACAGTAGAGTACAGCAGAGGTAGAGTACAGTGGAGTACAATATAGATAGAGTACAGTGGAGTAGAGTAGTGATAGAGTACAGTGGAGCACAGCAGAGGTAGAGTACATTGGATCACAGTAGAGATAGAGTACAGTGGAGTACAGTGGAGCACAGTAGAGGTAGAGTACAGTGGAGAACAGTAGAGATAGAGTACAGTGGAGTACAGTAAAGGTAGAGTACAGTGGAGCCCAGTAGAGATAGAGTACAGTGGAGTACAGTAGAGGTAGAGTACAGTGGAGCACAGTAGAGGTAGAGTACAGTGGAGCACAGTAGAGGTAGAGTACAGTGGAGCACAGTAGAGGTAGAGTACAGTGGAGTACAGTAGAGGTAGTGTACAGTGGAGCACAGTAGAGGTAGAGTACAGTGGAGTACAGTAGAGGTAGAGTACAGTAGAGCACAGTAGAGGTAGAGTACAGTGGAGCACAGTAGAGATAGAGTACAGTGGAGTACAGTGGAGCACAGTAGAGGTAGAGTACAGTGGAGTACAATAAAGATAGAGTACAGTGGAGTAGAGTAGAGATAGCGTACTGTGGAGCACAGCAGAGGTAGAGTACAGTGGATCACAGTAGAGATAGAGTACAGTGGAGTACAGTGGAGCACAGTAGAGGTAGAGTACAGTGGAGAACAGTAGAGATAGAGTACAGTGGAGTACAGTAGAGGTAGAGTACAGTGGAGCACAGTAGAGATAGAGTACAGTGGAGTACAGTAGAGGTAGAGTACAGTGGAGCACAGTAGAGGTAGAGTACAGTGGAGTACAATGGAGCACAGTAGATATAGAGTACAGTGGAGCACAGTAGAGGTAGAGTACAGTGGAGCACAGTAGAGGTAGAGTACAGTGGAGCACAGTAGAGGTAGGGTACAGTGGGGCACAGTAGAGGCAGAGTACAGTACAGTACAGTAGAGGTAGAGTACAGTAGAGAACAGTAGAGGTAGAATACAGTGGAGTACAGTAGAGGTAGAGTACAGTGGAGCACAGTAGAGGTGGAGTACAGTAGAGTACAGTAGAGGTAGAGAACAGTACAGTACAGTAGAGGTAGAGTACAGTAGAGCACAGTAGAGGTAGAATACAGTGGAGTACAGTAGAGGTAGAGTACAGTGGAGTACAGTAGAGGTAGAGTACAGTGGAGCACAGTAGAGGTAGAGTACAGTGGAGTACAGTGGAGCACAGTAGAGGTGGAGTACAGTAGAGAAGAGTAGAGGTAGAGTACAGTGGAGTACAGTAGAGATAGAGTACAGTGGAGTAGAGTAGAGATATAGTACAGTGGAGTAGAGTAGATATAGAGTACAGTGGAGTATAGTTGAGGTAGAGTACAGTGGAGCACACTAGAGATAGAGTACAGTGAAGTACAGTAGAGGTAGAGTACAGTGGAGCACAGTAGAGGTAGAGTACAGTGGAGAACAGTAGAGATAGAGTACAGTGGAGTACAGTAGAGGTAGAGTACAGTGGAGCACAGTAGAGATAGAGTACAGTGGAGTACAGTAGAGGTAGAGTACAGTGGAGCACAGTAGAGGTAGACTACAGTGGAGTACAGTAGAGGTAGAGTACAGTGGAGCACAGTAGAGGTAGGGTACAGTGGGGCACAGTAGAGGCAGAGTAGAGTGGGGTACAGTAGAAATAGAGTACGGTGGAGCACAGTAGAGTACAGTAGAGCACAGTAGAGGTAGAGTACAGTGGAGCACAGTAGAGATAGAGTACATTGGAGTACAGTAGAGGAAGAGTACAGTGGAGTACAGTGGAGCACAGTAGAGGTGGAGTACAGTAGAGTACAGTAGAGGTAGAGTACAGTGGAGTACAATAGAGATAGAGTACAATGGAGTAGAGTAGAGATAGAGTACAGTGGAGCACAGCAGAGGTAGAGTACAGTGGATCACAGTAGAGATAGAGTACAGTAGAGCCAAGTAGAGGTAGAGTACAGTGGAGTACAATAGAGATAGAGTACAGTGGAGCACAGTAGAGGTAGAGTACAGTGGAGCACAGTAGAGGTAGAGTAGAGTGGAGCACAGTAGAGGTAGAGTACAGTGGAGTACAGTAGAGGTAGTGTACAGTGGAGTACAGTACAGGTAGAGTACAGTGGAGTAGAGTAGAGAAAGAGTACAGTGGAGCACAGCAGAGGTAGAGTACAGTGGATCACAGTAGAGATAGAGTACAGTGGAGTACAGTGGAGCACAGTAGAAGTAGAGTACAGTGGAGCAAAGTAGAAATAGATTACAGTGGAGTACAGTAGAGATAGAGTACAGTGGAGTACAGTAGATGTAGAGTACAGTGGAGCACAGTAGAGGTAGAGTACAGTAGAGCAAAGTAGAGGTAGAGTACAGTGGAGCACAGTAGAGATAGAGTACAGTGGAGTACAGTGGAGCACAGTAGAGGTAGAGTACAGTGGAGTACAATAAAGATAGAGTACAGTGGAGTAGAGTAGAGATAGAGTACTGTGGAGCACAGCAGAGGTAGAGTACAGTGGATCACAGTAGAGATAGAGTACAGTGGAGTACAGTGGAGCACAGTAGAGGTAGAGTACAGTGGAGAACAGTAGAGATAGAGTACAGTGGAGTACAGTAGAGGTAGAGTACAGTGGAGCACAGTAGAGATAGAGTACAGTGGAGTACAGTAGAGGTAGAGTACAGTGGAGCACAGTAGAGGTAGACTACAGTGGAGTACAGTAGAGGTAGAGTACAGTGGAGCACAGTAGAGGTAGGGTACAGTGGGGCACAGTAGAGGCAGAGTAGAGTGGGGTACAGTAGAAATAGAGTACGGTGGAGCACAGTAGAGTACAGTAGAGCACAGTAGAGGTAGAGTACAGTGGAGCACAGTAGAGATAGAGTACATTGGAGTACAGTAGAGGAAGAGTACAGTGGAGTACAGTGGAGCACAGTAGAGGTGGAGTACAGTAGAGTACAGTAGAGGTAGAGTACAGTGGAGTACAATAGAGATAGAGTACAATGGAGTAGAGTAGAGATAGAGTACAGTGGAGCACAGCAGAGGTAGAGTACAGTGGATCACAGTAGAGATAGAGTACAGCAGAGCCAAGTAGAGGTAGAGTACAGTGGAGTACAATAGAGATAGAGTACAGTGGAGCACAGTAGAGATAGAGTACAGTGGAGTACAGTAGAGGTAGAGTACAGTGGAGCACAGTAAAGGTAGAGTACAGTGGAGCACAGTAGAGGTAGAGTAGAGTGGAGCACAGTAGAGGTAGAGTACAGTGGAGTACAGTAGAGGTAGTGTACAGTGGAGCACAGTAGAGGTAGAGTACAGTGGAGTATAGTAGAGGTAGATTACAGTAGAGCACAGTAGAGATAGAGTACAGCAGAGCACAGTAGAGGTAGAGTACAGTGGAGCACAGTAGAGGTAGAGTACAGTGGAGCACAGTAGAGTAGAGTAGAGATAGAGCACAGTGGAGCACAGCAGAGGTAGAGTAGAGTGGAGTACAGTAGAGGTAGAGTACAGTGGAGTACAGTAGAGAGAGAGTACAGTGGAGCACAGTAGAGATAGAGTACAGTAGAGCCAAGTAGAGGTAGAGTACAGTGGAGTACAGTAGAGGTAGAGCACAGTGGAGCACTGTATAGGTAGAGTACAGTGGAGTACAGTAGAGATAGAGTACATTGGAGCACAGTAGAGGTAGAGTACAGTGGAGCACAGTAGAGGTAGAGTAGAGTGGAGCACAGTAGAGGTAGAGTACAGTGGAGTACAGTAGAGGTAGTGTACAGTGGAACACAGTAGAGGTAGAGTACAGTGGAGCACAGTAGAGGTAGAGTACAGTGGAGTATAGTAGAGGTAGAGTACAGTAGAGCACAGTAGAGATAGAGTACAGCAGAGCACAGTAGAGATAGAGTACAGTGGAGCACAGTAGAGGAAGAGTACAGTGGAGTACAGTAGAGGTAGAGTAGAGTGGAGCACATTAGAGGTGGAGTAGAGTAGAGTACAGTAGAGGTAGAGTACAGCGGAGTACAGTAGAAGTAGAGTAAAGTGGAGCACAGTAGAGGTAGAGTAGAGCGGAGTACAGTAGAGGTAGAGTACAGTGGAGTACAGTAGAGGTAGAGTACAGTGGAGTAGAGTAGAGAAAGAGTACAGTGGAGCACAGCAGAGGTAGAGTACAGTGGATCACAGTAGAGATAGAGTACAGTGGAGTACAGTGGAGCACAGTAGAAGTAGAGTACAGTGGAGCTAAGTAGAAATAGATTACAGTGGAGTACAGTAGAGATAGAGTACAGTGGAGTACAGTAGAGGTAGAGTACAGTGGAGCACAGTAGAGTAGAGTAGAGATAGAGCACAGTGGAGCAAAGCAGAGGTAGAGTAGAGTGGAGTACAGTAGAGGTAGAGTACAGTGGAGTACAGTAGAGAGAGAGTACAGTGGAGCACAGTAGAGATAGAGTACAGTAGAGCCAAGTAGAGGTAGAGTACAGTGGAGTACAGTAGAGATAGAGTACAGTGGAGCACAGTAGAGATAGAGTACAATGGAGTACAGTAGAGGAAGAGTACAGTGGAGTACAGTGGAGCACAGTAGAGGTGGAGAACAGTAGAGTATAGCAGAGGTAGAGTACAGTGGAGTACAATATAGATAGAGTACAGTGGAGTAGAGTAGTGATAGAGTACAGTGGAGCATAGCAGAGGTAGAGTACAGTGGATCACAGTAGAGATAGAGTACAGTGGAGTACAGTGGAGAACAGTAGAGGTAGAGTACAGTGGAGAACAGTAGAGATAGAGTACAGTGGAGTACAGTAGAGGTAGAGTACAGTGGAGCCCAGTAGAGATAGAGTACAGTGGAGTACAGTAGAGGTAGAGTACAGTGGAGCACAGTAGAGGTAGAGTACAGTGGAGCACAGTAGAGGTAGAGTACAGTGGAGCACAGTAGAGGTAGAGTACAGTGGAGTACAGTAGAGGTAGTGTACAGTGGAGCACAGTAGAGGTAGAGTACAGTGGAGCACAGTAGAGGTAGAGTACAGTAGAGCAAAGTAGAGGTAGAGTACAGTGGAGCACAGTAGAGATAGAGTACAGTGGAGTACAGTGGAGCACAGTAGAGGTAGAGTACATTGGAGTACAATAAAGATAGAGTACAGTGGAGTAGAGTAGAGATAGAGTACTGTGGAGCACAGCAGAGGTAGAGTACAGTGGATCACAGTAGAGATAGAGTACAGTGGAGTACAGTGGAGCACAGTAGAGGTAGAGTACAGTGGAGAACAGTAGAGATAGAGTACAGTGGAGTACAGTAGAGGTAGAGTACAGTGGAGCACAGTAGAGATAGAGTACAGTGGAGTACAGTAGAGGTAGAGTACAGTGGAGCACAGTAGAGGTAGACTACAGTGGAGTACAGTAGAGGTAGAGTACAGTGGAGCACAGTAGAGGTAGGGTACAGTGGGGCACAGTAGAGGCAGAGTAGAGTGGGGTACAGTAGAAATAGAGTACGGTGGAGCACAGTAGAGTACAGTAGAGCACAGTAGAGGTAGAGTACAGTGGAGCACAGTAGAGATAGAGTACATTGGAGTACAGTAGAGGAAGAGTACAGTGGAGTACAGTGGAGCACAGTAGAGGTGGAGTACAGTAGAGTACAGTAGAGGTAGAGTACAGTGGAGTACAATAGAGATAGAGTACAATGGAGTAGAGTAGAGATAGAGTACAGTGGAGCACAGCAGAGGTAGAGTACAGTGGATCACAGTAGAGATAGAGTACAGTAGAGCCAAGTAGAGGTAGAGTACAGTGGAGTACAATAGAGATAGAGTACAGTGGAGCACAGTAGAGGTAGAGTACAGTGGAGCACAGTAGAGGTAGAGTAGAGTGGAGCACAGTAGAGGTAGAGTACAGTGGAGTACAGTAGAGGTAGTGTACAGTGGAGCACAGTAGAGGTAGAGTACAGTGGAGTATAGTAGAGGTAGAGTACAGTAGAGCACAGTAGAGATAGAGTACAGTGGAGTATATTAGAGGTAGATTACAGTAGAGCACAGTAGAGATAGAGTACAGCAGAGCACAGTAGAGGTAGAGTACAGTAGAGTAGAGTAGAGGTAGAGTACAGTGGAGTACAGTAGAGATAGAGTACAGTGGAGTAGAGTAGAGATAGAGTACAGTGGAGTAGAGTAGATATAGAGTACAGTGGAGTATAGTTGAGGTAGAGTACAGTGGAGCACACTAGAGATAAAGTACAGTGGAGTACAGTAGAGGTAGAGTACAGTGGAGCACAGTAGAGGTAGAGTACAGTGGAGTATAGTTGAGGTAGACTACAGTGGAGTACAGTAGAGGTAGAGTACAGTGGAGCACAGTAGAGATAGAGTACATTAGAGCATTGTAGAGGTAGAGTACAGTGGAGCACAGTAGAGATAGAGTACAATGGAGTACAGTAGAGGAAGAGTACAGTGGAGTACAGTGGAGCACAGTAGAGGTGGAGAACAGTAGAGTATAGCAGAGGTAGAGTACAGTGGAGTACAATATAGATAGAGTACAGTGGAGTAGAGTAGTGATAGAGTACATTGGAGCATAGCAGAGGTAGAGTACAGTGGATCACAGTAGAGATAGAGTACAGTGGAGTACAGTGGAGCACAGTAGAGGTAGAGTACAGTGGAGAACAGTAGAGATAGAGTACAGTGGAGTACAGTAGAGGTAGAGTACAGTGGAGCCCAGTAGAGATAGAGTACAGTGGAGTACAGTAGAGGTAGAGTACAGTGGAGCACAGTAGAGGTAGAGTACAGTGGAGCACAGTAGAGGTAGAGTACAGTGGAGCACAGTAGAGGTAGAGTACAGTGGAGTACAGTAGAGGTAGTGTACAGTGGAGCACAGTAGAGGTAGAGTACAGTGGAGCACAGTAGAGGTAGAGTACAGTAGAGCAAAGTAGAGGTAGAGTACAGTGGAGCACAGTAGAGATAGAGTACAGTGGAGTACAGTGGAGCACAGTAGAGGTAGAGTACAGTGGAGTACAATAAAGATAGAGTACAGTGGAGTAGAGTAGAGATAGAGTACTGTGGAGCACAGCAGAGGTAGAGTACAGTGGATCACAGTAGAGATAGAGTACAGTGGAGTACAATGGAGCACAGTAGAGGTAGAGTACAGTGGAGAACAGTAGAGATAGAGTACAGTGGAGTACAGTAGAGGTAGAGTACAGTGGAGCACAGTAGAGATAGAGTACAGTGGAGTACAGTAGAGGTAGAGTACAGTGGAGCACAGTAGAGGTAGACTACAGTGGAGTACAGTAGAGGTAGAGTACAGTGGAGCACAGTAGAGGTAGGGTACAGTGGGGCACAGTAGAGGCAGAGTAGAGTGGGGTACAGTAGAAATAGAGTACGGTGGAGCACAGTAGAGTACAGTAGAGCACAGTAGAGGTAGAGTACAGTGGAGCACAGTAGAGATAGAGTACATTGGAGTACAGTAGAGGAAGAGTACAGTGGAGTACAGTGGAGCACAGTAGAGGTGGAGTACAGTAGAGTACAGTAGAGGTAGAGTACAGTGGAGTACAATAGAGATAGAGTACAATGGAGTAGAGTAGAGATAGAGTACAGTGGAGCACAGCAGAGGTAGAGTACAGTGGATCACAGTAGAGATAGAGTACAGCAGAGCCAAGTAGAGGTAGAGTACAGTGGAGTACAATAGAGATAGAGTACAGTGGAGCACAGTAGAGATAGAGTACAGTGGAGTACAGTAGAGGTAGAGTACAGTGGAGCACAGTAAAGGTAGAGTACAGTGGAGCACAGTAGAGGTAGAGTAGAGTGGAGCACAGTAGAGGTAGAGTACAGTGGAGTACAGTAGAGGTAGTGTACAGTGGAGCACAGTAGAGGTAGAGTACAGTGGAGTATAGTAGAGGTAGATTACAGTAGAGCACAGTAGAGATAGAGTACAGCAGAGCACAGTAGAGGTAGAGTACAGTGGAGCACAGTAGAGGTAGAGTACAGTGGAGCACAGTAGAGTAGAGTAGAGATAGAGCACAGTGGAGCACAGTAGAGGTAGAGTAGAGTGGAGCACAGTAGAGGTAGAGTACAGTGGAGTACAGTAGAGGTAGTGTACAGTGGAACACAGTAGAGGTAGAGTACAGTGGAGCACAGTAGAGGTAGAGTACAGTGGAGTATAGTAGAGGTAGAGTACAGTAGAGCACAGTAGAGATAGAGTACAGCAGAGCACAGTAGAGGTAGAGTACAGTGGAGCACAGTAGAGGAAGAGTACAGTGGAGTACAGTAGAGGTAGAGTAGAGTGGAGCACATTAGAGGTGGAGTAGAGTAGAGTACAGTAGAGGTAGAGTACAGCGGAGTACAGTAGAAGTAGAGTAAAGTGGAGCACAGTAGAGGTAGAGTAGAGCGGAGTACAGTAGAGGTAGAGTACAGTGGAGTACAGTAGAGGTAGAGTACAGTGGAGTAGAGTAGAGAAAGAGTACAGTGGAGCACAGCAGAGGTAGAGTACAGTGGATCACAGTAGAGATAGAGTACAGTGGAGTACAGTGGAGCACAGTAGAAGTAGAGTACAGTGGAGCTAAGTAGAAATAGATTACAGTGGAGTACAGTAGAGATAGAGTACAGTGGAGTACAGTAGAGGTAGAGTACAGTGGAGCACAGTAGAGTAGAGTAGAGATAGAGCACAGTGGAGCAAAGCAGAGGTAGAGTAGAGTGGAGTACAGTAGAGGTAGAGTACAGTGGAGTACAGTAGAGAGAGAGTACAGTGGAGCACAGTAGAGATAGAGTACAGTAGAGCCAAGTAGAGGTAGAGTACAGTGGAGTACAGTAGAGATAGAGTACAGTGGAGCACAGTAGAGATAGAGTACAATGGAGTACAGTAGAGGAAGAGTACAGTGGAGTACAGTGGAGCACAGTAGAGGTGGAGAACAGTAGAGTATAGCAGAGGTAGAGTACAGTGGAGTACAATATAGATAGAGTACAGTGGAGTAGAGTAGTGATAGAGTACAGTGGAGCATAGCAGAGGTAGAGTACAGTGGATCACAGTAGAGATAGAGTACAGTGGAGTACAGTGGAGAACAGTAGAGGTAGAGTACAGTGGAGAACAGTAGAGATAGAGTACAGTGGAGTACAGTAGAGGTAGAGTACAGTGGAGCCCAGTAGAGATAGAGTACAGTGGAGTACAGTAGAGGTAGAGTACAGTGGAGCACAGTAGAGGTAGAGTACAGTGGAGCACAGTAGAGGTAGAGTACAGTGGAGCACAGTAGAGGTAGAGTACAGTGGAGTACAGTAGAGGTAGTGTACAGTGGAGCACAGTAGAGGTAGAGTACAGTGGAGCACAGTAGAGGTAGAGTACAGTAGAGCAAAGTAGAGGTAGAGTACAGTGGAGCACAGTAGAGATAGAGTACAGTGGAGTACAGTGGAGCACAGTAGAGGTAGAGTACATTGGAGTACAATAAAGATAGAGTACAGTGGAGTAGAGTAGAGATAGAGTACTGTGGAGCACAGCAGAGGTAGAGTACAGTGGATCACAGTAGAGATAGAGTACAGTGGAGTACAGTGGAGCACAGTAGAGGTAGAGTACAGTGGAGAACAGTAGAGATAGAGTACAGTGGAGTACAGTAGAGGTAGAGTACAGTGGAGCACAGTAGAGATAGAGTACAGTGGAGTACAGTAGAGGTAGAGTACAGTGGAGCACAGTAGAGGTAGACTACAGTGGAGTACAGTAGAGGTAGAGTACAGTGGAGCACAGTAGAGGTAGGGTACAGTGGGGCACAGTAGAGGCAGAGTAGAGTGGGGTACAGTAGAAATAGAGTACGGTGGAGCACAGTAGAGTACAGTAGAGCACAGTAGAGGTAGAGTACAGTGGAGCACAGTAGAGATAGAGTACATTGGAGTACAGTAGAGGAAGAGTACAGTGGAGTACAGTGGAGCACAGTAGAGGTGGAGTACAGTAGAGTACAGTAGAGGTAGAGTACAGTGGAGTACAATAGAGATAGAGTACAATGGAGTAGAGTAGAGATAGAGTACAGTGGAGCACAGCAGAGGTAGAGTACAGTGGATCACAGTAGAGATAGAGTACAGTAGAGCCAAGTAGAGGTAGAGTACAGTGGAGTACAATAGAGATAGAGTACAGTGGAGCACAGTAGAGGTAGAGTACAGTGGAGCACAGTAGAGGTAGAGTAGAGTGGAGCACAGTAGAGGTAGAGTACAGTGGAGTACAGTAGAGGTAGTGTACAGTGGAGTACAGTACAGGTAGAGTACAGTGGAGTAGAGTAGAGAAAGAGTACAGTGGAGCACAGCAGAGGTAGAGTACAGTGGATCACAGTAGAGATAGAGTACAGTGGAGTACAGTGGAGCACAGTAGAAGTAGAGTACAGTGGAGCAAAGTAGAAATAGATTACAGTGGAGTACAGTAGAGATAGAGTACAGTGGAGTACAGTAGATGTAGAGTACAGTGGAGCACAGTAGAGTAGAGTACAGTGGAGTACAGTAGAGGTAGAGTACAGTGGAGCACAGTAGAGATAGAGTACAGTGGAGTACAGTAGAGGTAGAGTACAGTGGAGCACAGTAGAGGTAGAGTACAGTGGAGTACAGTAGAGGTAGTGTACAGTGGAACACAGTAGAGGTAGAGTACAGTGGAGCACAGTAGAGGTAGAGTACAGTGGAGTATAGTAGAGGTAGAGTACAGTAGAGCACAGTAGAGATAGAGTACAGCAGAGCACAGTAGAGGTAGAGTACAGTGGAGCACAGTAGAGGAAGAGTACAGTGGAGTACAGTAGAGGTAGAGTAGAGTGGAGCACATTAGAGGTGGAGTAGAGTAGAGTACAGTAGAGGTAGAGTACAGCGGAGTACAGTAGAAGTAGAGTAAAGTGGAGCACAGTAGAGGTAGAGTAGAGCGGAGTACAGTAGAGGTAGAGTACAGTGGAGTACAGTAGAGGTAGAGTACAGTGGAGTAGAGTAGAGAAAGAGTACAGTGGAGCACAGCAGAGGTAGAGTACAGTGGATCACAGTAGAGATAGAGTACAGTGGAGTACAGTGGAGCACAGTAGAAGTAGAGTACAGTGGAGCTAAGTAGAAATAGATTACAGTGGAGTACAGTAGAGATAGAGTACAGTGGAGTACAGTAGAGGTAGAGTACAGTGGAGCACAGTAGAGTAGAGTAGAGATAGAGCACAGTGGAGCAAAGCAGAGGTAGAGTAGAGTGGAGTACAGTAGAGGTAGAGTACAGTGGAGTACAGTAGAGAGAGAGTACAGTGGAGCACAGTAGAGATAGAGTACAGTAGAGCCAAGTAGAGGTAGAGTACAGTGGAGTACAGTAGAGATAGAGTACAGTGGAGCACAGTAGAGATAGAGTACAATGGAGTACAGTAGAGGAAGAGTACAGTGGAGTACAGTGGAGCACAGTAGAGGTGGAGAACAGTAGAGTATAGCAGAGGTAGAGTACAGTGGAGTACAATATAGATAGAGTACAGTGGAGTAGAGTAGTGATAGAGTACAGTGGAGCATAGCAGAGGTAGAGTACAGTGGATCACAGTAGAGATAGAGTACAGTGGAGTACAGTGGAGAACAGTAGAGGTAGAGTACAGTGGAGAACAGTAGAGATAGAGTACAGTGGAGTACAGTAGAGGTAGAGTACAGTGGAGCCCAGTAGAGATAGAGTACAGTGGAGTACAGTAGAGGTAGAGTACAGTGGAGCACAGTAGAGGTAGAGTACAGTGGAGCACAGTAGAGGTAGAGTACAGTGGAGCACAGTAGAGGTAGAGTACAGTGGAGTACAGTAGAGGTAGTGTACAGTGGAGCACAGTAGAGGTAGAGTACAGTGGAGCACAGTAGAGGTAGAGTACAGTAGAGCAAAGTAGAGGTAGAGTACAGTGGAGCACAGTAGAGATAGAGTACAGTGGAGTACAGTGGAGCACAGTAGAGGTAGAGTACATTGGAGTACAATAAAGATAGAGTACAGTGGAGTAGAGTAGAGATAGAGTACTGTGGAGCACAGCAGAGGTAGAGTACAGTGGATCACAGTAGAGATAGAGTACAGTGGAGTACAGTGGAGCACAGTAGAGGTAGAGTACAGTGGAGAACAGTAGAGATAGAGTACAGTGGAGTACAGTAGAGGTAGAGTACAGTGGAGCACAGTAGAGATAGAGTACAGTGGAGTACAGTAGAGGTAGAGTACAGTGGAGCACAGTAGAGGTAGACTACAGTGGAGTACAGTAGAGGTAGAGTACAGTGGAGCACAGTAGAGGTAGGGTACAGTGGGGCACAGTAGAGGCAGAGTAGAGTGGGGTACAGTAGAAATAGAGTACGGTGGAGCACAGTAGAGTACAGTAGAGCACAGTAGAGGTAGAGTACAGTGGAGCACAGTAGAGATAGAGTACATTGGAGTACAGTAGAGGAAGAGTACAGTGGAGTACAGTGGAGCACAGTAGAGGTGGAGTACAGTAGAGTACAGTAGAGGTAGAGTACAGTGGAGTACAATAGAGATAGAGTACAATGGAGTAGAGTAGAGATAGAGTACAGTGGAGCACAGCAGAGGTAGAGTACAGTGGATCACAGTAGAGATAGAGTACAGTAGAGCCAAGTAGAGGTAGAGTACAGTGGAGTACAATAGAGATAGAGTACAGTGGAGCACAGTAGAGGTAGAGTACAGTGGAGCACAGTAGAGGTAGAGTAGAGTGGAGCACAGTAGAGGTAGAGTACAGTGGAGTACAGTAGAGGTAGTGTACAGTGGAGTACAGTACAGGTAGAGTACAGTGGAGTAGAGTAGAGAAAGAGTACAGTGGAGCACAGCAGAGGTAGAGTACAGTGGATCACAGTAGAGATAGAGTACAGTGGAGTACAGTGGAGCACAGTAGAAGTAGAGTACAGTGGAGCAAAGTAGAAATAGATTACAGTGGAGTACAGTAGAGATAGAGTACAGTGGAGTACAGTAGATGTAGAGTACAGTGGAGCACAGTAGAGTAGAGTACAGTGGAGTACAGTAGAGGTAGAGTACAGTGGAGCACAGTAGAGATAGAGTACAGTGGAGTACAGTAGAGGTAGAGTACAGTGGAGCACAGTAGAGGTAGACTACAGTGGAGTACAGTAGAGGTAGAGTACAGTGGAGCACAGTAGAGGTAGGGTACAGTGGGGCACAGTAGAGGCAGAGTAGAGTGGGGTACAGTAGAAATAGAGTACGGTGGAGCACAGTAGAGTACAGTAGAGCACAGTAGAGGTAGAGTACAGTGGAGCACAGTAGAGATAGAGTACATTGGAGTACAGTAGAGGAAGAGTACAGTGGAGTACAGTGGAGCACAGTAGATGTGGAGTACAGTAGAGTACAGTAGAGGTAGAGTACAGTGGAGTACAATAGAGATAGAGTACAATGGAGTAGAGTAGAGATAGAGTACAGTGGAGCACAGCAGAGGTAGAGTACAGTGGATCACAGTAGAGATAGAGTACAGCAGAGCCAAGTAGAGGTAGAGTACAGTGGAGTACAATAGAGATAGAGTACAGTGGAGCACAGTAGAGATAGAGTACAGTGGAGTACAGTAGAGGTAGAGTACAGTGGAGCACAGTAAAGGTAGAGTACAGTGGAGCACAGTAGAGGTAGAGTAGAGTGGAGCACAGTAGAGGTAGAGTACAGTGGAGTACAGTAGAGGTAGTGTACAGTGGAGCACAGTAGAGGTAGAGTACAGTGGAGTATAGTAGAGGTAGATTACAGTAGAGCACAGTAGAGATAGAGTACAGCAGAGCACAGTAGAGGTAGAGTACAGTGGAGCACAGTAGAGGTAGAGTACAGTGGAGCACAGTAGAGTAGAGTAGAGATAGAGCACAGTGGAGCACAGCAGAGGTAGAGTAGAGTGGAGTACAGTAGAGGTAGAGTACAGTGGAGTACAGTAGAGAGAGAGTACAGTGGAGCACAGTAGAGATAGAGTACAGTAGAGCCAAGTAGAGGTAGAGTACAGTGGAGTACAGTAGAGGTAGAGCACAGTGGAGCACTGTATAGGTAGAGTACAGTGGAGTACAGTAGAGATAGAGTACATTGGAGCACAGTAGAGGTAGAGTACAGTGGAGCACAGTAGAGGTAGAGTAGAGTGGAGCACAGTAGAGGTAGAGTACAGTGGAGCACAGTAGAGGTAGAGTACAGTGGAGTATAGTAGAGGTAGAGTACAGTAGAGCACAGTAGAGATAGAGTACAGCAGAGCACAGTAGAGGTAGAGTACAGTGGAGCACAGTAGAGGAAGAGTACAGTGGAGTACAGTAGAGGTAGAGTAGAGTGGAGCACATTAGAGGTGGAGTAGAGTAGAGTACAGTAGAGGTAGAGTACAGCGGAGTACAGTAGAAGTAGAGTAAAGTGGAGCACAGTAGAGGTAGAGTAGAGCGGAGTACAGTAGAGGTAGAGTACAGTGGAGTACAGTAGAGGTAGAGTACAGTGGAGTAGAGTAGAGAAAGAGTACAGTGGAGCACAGCAGAGGTAGAGTACAGTGGATCACAGTAGAGATAGAGTACAGTGGAGTACAGTGGAGCACAGTAGAAGTAGAGTACAGTGGAGCTAAGTAGAAATAGATTACAGTGGAGTACAGTAGAGATAGAGTACAGTGGAGTACAGTAGAGGTAGAGTACAGTGGAGCACAGTAGAGTAGAGTAGAGATAGAGCACAGTGGAGCAAAGCAGAGGTAGAGTAGAGTGGAGTACAGTAGAGGTAGAGTACAGTGGAGTACAGTAGAGAGAGAGTACAGTGGAGCACAGTAGAGATAGAGTACAGTAGAGCCAAGTAGAGGTAGAGTACAGTGGAGTACAGTAGAGATAGAGTACAGTGGAGCACAGTAGAGATAGAGTACAATGGAGTACAGTAGAGGAAGAGTACAGTGGAGTACATTGGAGCACAGTAGAGGTGGAGAACAGTAGAGTATAGCAGAGGTAGAGTACAGTGGAGTACAATATAGATAGAGTACAGTGGAGTAGAGTAGTGATAGAGTACAGTGGAGCATAGCAGAGGTAGAGTACAGTGGATCACAGTAGAGATAGAGTACAGTGGAGTACAGTGGAGAACAGTAGAGGTAGAGTACAGTGGAGAACAGTAGAGATAGAGTACAGTGGAGTACAGTAGAGGTAGAGTACAGTGGAGCCCAGTAGAGATAGAGTACAGTGGAGTACAGTAGAGGTAGAGTACAGTGGAGCACAGTAGAGGTAGAGTACAGTGGAGCACAGTAGAGGTAGAGTACAGTGGAGCACAGTAGAGGTAGAGTACAGTGGAGTACAGTAGAGGTAGTGTACAGTGGAGCACAGTAGAGGTAGAGTACAGTGGAGCACAGTAGAGGTAGAGTACAGTAGAGCAAAGTAGAGGTAGAGTACAGTGGAGCACAGTAGAGATAGAGTACAGTGGAGTACAGTGGAGCACAGTAGAGGTAGAGTACATTGGAGTACAATAAAGATAGAGTACAGTGGAGTAGAGTAGAGATAGAGTACTGTGGAGCACAGCAGAGGTAGAGTACAGTGGATCACAGTAGAGATAGAGTACAGTGGAGTACAGTGGAGCACAGTAGAGGTAGAGTACAGTGGAGAACAGTAGAGATAGAGTACAGTGGAGTACAGTAGAGGTAGAGTACAGTGGAGCACAGTAGAGATAGAGTACAGTGGAGTACAGTAGAGGTAGAGTACAGTGGAGCACAGTAGAGGTAGACTACAGTGGAGTACAGTAGAGGTAGAGTACAGTGGAGCACAGTAGAGGTAGGGTAAGTGGGGCACAGTAGAGGCAGAGTAGAGTGGGGTACAGTAGAAATAGAGTACGGTGGAGCACAGTAGAGTACAGTAGAGCACAGTAGAGGTAGAGTACAGTGGAGCACAGTAGAGATAGAGTACATTGGAGTACAGTAGAGGAAGAGTACAGTGGAGTACAGTGGAGCACAGTAGAGGTGGAGTACAGTAGAGTACAGTAGAGGTAGAGTACAGTGGAGTACAATAGAGATAGAGTACAATGGAGTAGAGTAGAGATAGAGTACAGTGGAGCACAGCAGAGGTAGAGTACAGTGGATCACAGTAGAGATAGAGTACAGTAGAGCCAAGTAGAGGTAGAGTACAGTGGAGTACAATAGAGATAGAGTACAGTGGAGCACAGTAGAGGTAGAGTACAGTGGAGCACAGTAGAGGTAGAGTAGAGTGGAGCACAGTAGAGGTAGAGTACAGTGGAGTACAGTAGAGGTAGTGTACAGTGGAGCACAGTAGAGGTAGAGTACAGTGGAGTATAGTAGAGGTAGAGTACAGTAGAGCACAGTAGAGATAGAGTACAGCAGAGCACAGTAGAGGTAGAGTACAGTGGAGCACAGTAGAGGTAGAGTACAGTGGAGCACAGTAGAGTAGAGTAGAGATAGAGCACAGTGGAGCACAGCAGAGGTAGAGTAGAGTGGAGTACAGTAGAGGTAGAGTACAGTGGAGTACAGTAGAGAGAGAGTACAGTGGAGCACAGTAGAGATAGAGTACAGTAGAGCCAAGTAGAGGTAGAGTACAGTGGAGTACAGTAAAGGTAGAGCACAGTGGAGCACTGTAGAGGTAGAGTACAGTGGAGTACAGTAGAGATAGAGTACATTGGAGCACAGTAGAGGTAGAGTACAGTGGAGCACAGTAGAGGTAGAGTAGAGTGGAGCACAGTAGAGGTAGAGTACAGTGGAGTACAGTAGAGGTAGTGTACAGTGGAGCACAGTAGAGGTAGAGTACAGTGGAGTATAGTAGAGGTAGAGTACAGTAGAGCACAGTAGAGATAGAGTACAGCAGAGCACAGTAGAGGTAGAGTACAGTGGAGCACAGTAGAGGAAGAGTACAGTGGAGTACAGTAGAGGTAGAGTAGAGTGGAGCACATTAGAGGTGGAGTAGAGTAGAGTACAGTAGAGGTAGAGTACAGCGGAGTACAGTAGAAGTAGAGTAAAGTGGAGCACAGTAGAGGTAGAGTAGAGCGGAGTACAGTAGAGGTAGAGTACAGTGGAGTACAGTAGAGGTAGAGTACAGTGGAGTAGAGTAGAGAAAGAGTACAGTGGAGCACAGCAGAGGTAGAGTACAGTGGATCACAGTAGAGATAGAGTACAGTGGAGTACAGTGGAGCACAGTAGAAGTAGAGTACAGTGGAGCTAAGTAGAAATAGATTACAGTGGAGTACAGTAGAGATAGAGTACAGTGGAGTACAGTAGAGGTAGAGTACAGTGGAGCACAGTAGAGTAGAGTAGAGATAGAGCACAGTGGAGCAAAGCAGAGGTAGAGTAGAGTGGAGTACAGTAGAGGTAGAGTACAGTGGAGTACAGTAGAGAGAGAGTACAGTGGAGCACAGTAGAGATAGAGTACAGTAGAGCCAAGTAGAGGTAGAGTACAGTGGAGTACAGTAGAGATAGAGTACAGTGGAGCACAGTAGAGATAGAGTACAGTGGAGTACAATAGAGGTAGAGTACAGTGGAGCACAGTAGAGGTAGAGTACAGTGGAGCAAAGTAGAGGTAGAGTAGAGTGGAGCACAGTAGAGGTAGAGTACAGTGGAGTACAGTAGAGGTAGTGTACAGTGGAGCACAGTAGAGGTTGAGTACAGTGGAGCACAGTAGAGGTAGAGTACAGTGGAGTATAGTAGAGGTAGAGTACAGAAGAGCACAGTAGAGATAGAGTACAGCAGAGCACAGTAGAGGTAGAGTACAGTGGAGCACAGTAGAGGAAGAGTACAGTGTAGTACAGTAGATATAGAGTACAGTGGAGTACAGTAGAGATAGAGTACAGTCGAACACAGTAGAGATAAGTGCAGTGGAGTATAGTAGAGGTAGAGTACAGTGGAGTACAGTAGAGGTAGAGTACAGTGGAGTACAGTAGAGGTAGAGTAGAGTGGAGCACATTAGAGGTGGAGTAGAGTAGAGTACAGTAGCTGTAGAGTACAGCGGAGTACAGTAGAAGTTGAGTAAAGTGGAGCACAGTAGAGGTAGAGTAGAGTGGAGTACAGTAGAGGCAGAGTACAGTGGAGTACAGTAGAGGTAGAGTACAGTGGAGTAGAGTAGAGATAGAGTACAGTGGAGCACAGCAGAGGTAGAGTACAGTGGATCACAGTAGAGATAGAGTACAGTGGAGTACAGTGGAGCACAGTAGAAGTAGAGTACAGTGGAGCACAGTAGAAATAGATTACAGTGGAGTACAGTAGAGATAGAGTACAGTGGAGTACAGTAGAGGTAGAGTACAGTGGAGCACAGTAGAGTAGAGTAGATATAGAGCACAGTGGAGCACAGCAGAGGTAGAGTAGAGTGGAGTACAGTAGAGGTAGAGTACAGTGGAGTACAGTAGAGAGAGAGTACAGTGGAGCACAGTAGAGATAGAGTACAGTAGAGCCAAGTAGAGGTAGAGTACAGTGGAGTACAGTAGAGATAGAGTACAGTGGAGCACAGTAGAGATAGAGTACAGTGGAGTACAATAGAGGTAGAGTACAGTGGAGCACAGTAGAGGTAGAGTACAGTGGAGTATAGTAGAGGTAGAGTACAGTGGAATACAGTAGATGTAGAGTACAGTAGAGCACAGTAGAGGTGAAATACAATGGAGTACAGTAGAGGTAGAGTACAGTGGAGTACAGTAGAGATAGAGTACAGTGGAGCACAGTAGAGGTAGAGTACAGTGGAGTACAGTAGAGTTAGAGTACAGTGGAGCACAGTGGAGGTAGAGTACAGTGGAGTAAAGTGGAGCACAGTAGAGGTGGAGTACAGTAGAGTACAGTAGAGGTAGAGTACAGTGGACTACAGTAGAGATAGAGTACAGTGGATTAGAGTAGAGATAGAGTACAGTGGAGTAGAGTAGAGATAGAGCACAGTGGAGCACAGCAGAGGTAGAGTACAGTGGAGCACAGTAGAGGTAGAGTACAGTGGAGTACAATGGAGCACAGTAGAGGTGGAGTACAGTAGAGTACAGTAGAGGTAGAGTACAGTGGAGTACAGTAGAGATAGAGTACAGTGGAGTAGAGTAGAGATAGAGTACAGTGGAGTAGAGTAGAGATAGAGCACAGTGGAGCACAGCAGAGGTAGAGTAGAGTGGAGTACAGTAGAGGTAGAGTACAGTGGAGTACAGTAGAGAGAGAGTACAGTGGAGCACAGTAGAGATAGAGTACAGTAGAGCCAAGTAGAGGTAGAGTACAGTGGAGTACAGTAGAGGTAGAGCACAGTGGAGCACTGTAGAGGTAGAGTACAGTGGAGTACAGTAGAGATAGAGTACATTGGAGCACAGTAGAGGTAGAGTACAGTGGAGCACAGTAGAGGTAGAGTAGAGTGGAGCAGAGTAGAGGTAGAGTACAGTGGAGTACAGTAGAGGTAGTGTACAGTGGAGCACAGTAGAGGTAGAGTACAGTGGAGCACAGTAGAGGTAGAGTACAGTGGAGTATAGTAGAGGTAGAGTACAGTAGAGCACAGTAGAGATAGAGTACAGCAGAGCACAGTAGAGGTAGAGTACAGTGGAGCACAGTAGAGGAAGAGTACAGTGTAGTACAGTAGAGATAGAGTACAGTGGAGTACAGTAGAGATAGAGTACAGTCGAACACAGTAGAGATAAGTGCAGTGGAGTATAGTAGAGGTAGAGTACATTGGAGTACAGTAGAGGTAGAGTGCAGTGGAGTACAGTAGAGGTAGAGTAGAGTGGAGCAAATTAGAGGTGGAGTAGAGTAGAGTACAGTAGAGGTAGAGTACAGCAGAGTACAGTAGAAGTAGAGTAAAGTGGAGCACAGTAGAGGTAGAGTAGAGTGGAGCACAGTAGAGGTAGAGTACAGTGGAGCACAGTAGAGATAGAGTACAGCAGAGCACAGTAGAGGTAGAGTACAGTGGAGCACAGTAGAGGTAGAGTACAGTGGAGCACAGTAGAGTAGAGTAGAGATAGAGCACAGTGGAGCACAGCAGAGGTAGAGTAGAGTGGAGTACAGTAGAGGTAGAGTACAGTGGAGTACAGTAGAGAGAGAGTACAGTGGAGCACAGTAGAGATAGAGTACAGTAGAGCCAAGTAGAGGTAGAGTACAGTGGAGTACAGTAGAGGTAGAGCACAGTGGAGCACTGTAGAGGTAGAGTACAGTGGAGTACAGTAGAGATAGAGTACATTGGAGCACAGTAGAGGTAGAGTACAGTGGAGTACAGTAGAGGTAGTGTACAGTGGAGCACAGTAGAGGTAGAGTACAGTGGAGCACAGTAGAGGTAGAGTACAGTGGAGTATAGTAGAGGTAGAGTACAGTAGAGCACAGTAGAGATAGAGTACAGCAGAGCACAGTAGAGGTAGAGTACAGTGGAGCACAGTAGAGGAAGAGTACAGTGGAGTACAGTAGAGGTAGAGTAGAGTGGAGCACATTAGAGGTGGAGTAGAGTAGAGTACAGTAGAGGTAGAGTACAGCGGAGTACAGTAGAGTAGAGTAGAGATAGAGCACAGTGGAGCACAGCAGAGGTAGAGTAGAGTGGAGTACAGTAGAGGTAGAGTACAGTGGAGTACAGTAGAGAGAGAGTACAGTGGAGCACAGTAGAGATAGAGTACAGTAGAGCCAAGTAGAGGTAGAGTACAGTGGAGTACAGTAGATATAGAGTACAGTGGAGCACAGTAGAGATAGAGTACAGTGGAGTACAATAGAGGTAGAGTACAGTGGAGCACAGTAGAGGTAGAGTACAGTGGAGCACAGTAGAGGTAGAGTAGAGTGGAGCACAGTAGAGGTAGAGTACAGTGGAGTACAGTAGAGGTAGTGTACAGTGGAGCACAGTAGAGGTTGAGTACAGTGGAGCACAGTAGAGGTAGAGTAAAGTGGAGTATAGTAGAGGTAGAGTACAGTAGAGCACAGCAGAGGTAGAGTAGAGTGGAGTACAGTAGAGGTAGAGCACAGTAGAGTAGAGTAGAGGAAGAGTACAGTGGAGTACAGTGGAGCAGAGTAGAGGTGGAGTACAGTAGAGTACAGTAGAGGTAGAATACAGTGGAGTACAATAGAGATAGAGTACATTGGAGTAGAGTAGAGATAGAGTACAGTGGAATACAGTGGAGCATAGTAGCGGTAGAGTACAGTGGAGTACAGTAGAGGTAGAGTACAGTGGAGCCCAGTAGAGATAGAGTACAGTGGAGTACAGTAGAGGTAGAGTACAGTGGAGCACAGTAGAGGTAGAGTACAGTGGAGTACAGTAGAGGTAGAGAACAGTACAGTACAGTAGAGGTAGAGTACAGTAGAGCACAGTAGAGGTAGAATACAGTGGAGTACAGTAGAGGTAGAGTACAGTAGAGCACAGTAGAGGTGGAGTACAGTAGAGTACAGTAGAGGTAGAGAACAGTACAGTACAGTAGAGGTAGAGTACAGTAGAGCACAGTAGAGGTAGAATACAGTGGAGTACAGTAGAGGTAGAGTACAGTGGAGTACAGTAGAGGTAGAGTACAGTGGAGCACAGTAGAGGTAGAGTACAGTGGAGTACAGTGGAGCACAGTAGAGGTGGAGTACAGTAGAGTAGAGTAGAGGTAGAGTACAGTGGAGTACAGTAGAGATAGAGTACAGTGGAGTAGAGTAGAGATAGAGTACAGTGGAGTAGAGTAGATATAGAGTACAGTGGAGTATAGTTGAGGTAGAGTACAGTGGAGCACACTAGAGATAGAGTACAGTGGAGTACAGTAGAGGTAGAGTACAGTGGAGCACAGTAGAGGTAGAGTACAGTGGAGTATAGTTGAGGTAGACTACAGTGGAGTACAGTAGAGGTAGAGTACAGTGGAGCACAGTAGAGATAGAGTACATTAGAGCATTGTAGAGGTAGAGTACAGTGGAGCACAGTAGAGATAGAGTACAATGGAGTACAGTAGAGGAAGAGTACAGTGGAGTACAGTGGAGCACAGTAGAGGTGGAGAACAGTAGAGTATAGCAGAGGTAGAGTACAGTGGAGTACAATATAGATAGAGTACAGTGGAGTAGAGTAGTGATAGAGTACATTGGAGCATAGCAGAGGTAGAGTACAGTGGATCACAGTAGAGATAGAGTACAGTGGAGTACAGTGGAGCACAGTAGAGGTAGAGTACAGTGGAGAACAGTAGAGATAGAGTACAGTGGAGTACAGTAGAGGTAGAGTACAGTGGAGCCCAGTAGAGATAGAGTACAGTGGAGTACAGTAGAGGTAGAGTACAGTGGAGCACAGTAGAGGTAGAGTACAGTGGAGCACAGTAGAGGTAGAGTACAGTGGAGCACAGTAGAGGTAGAGTACAATGGAGTACAGTAGAGGTAGTGTACAGTGGAGCACAGTAGAGGTAGAGTACAGTGGAGCACAGTAGAGGTAGAGTACAGTAGAGCAAAGTAGAGGTAGAGTACAGTGGAGCACAGTAGAGATAGAGTACAGTGGAGTACAGTGGAGCACAGTAGAGGTAGAGTACAGTGGAGTACAATAAAGATAGAGTACAGTGGAGTAGAGTAGAGATAGAGTACTGTGGAGCACAGCAGAGGTAGAGTACAGTGGATCACAGTAGAGATAGAGTACAGTGGAGTACAGTGGAGCACAGTAGAGTTAGAGTACAGTGGAGAACAGTAGAGATAGAGTACAGTGGAGTACAGTAGAGGTAGAGTGCAGTGGAGCACAGTAGAGATAGAGTACAGTGGAGTACAGTAGAGGTAGAGTACAGTGGAGCACAGTAGAGGTAGACTACAGTGGAGTACAGTAGAGGTAGAGTACAGTGGAGCACAGTAGAGGTAGGGTACAGTGGGGCACAGTAGAGGCAGAGTAGAGTGGGGTACAGTAGAAATAGAGTACGGTGGAGCACAGTAGAGTACAGTAGAGCACAGTAGAGGTAGAGTACAGTGGAGCACAGTAGAGATAGAGTACATTGGAGTACAGTAGAGGAAGAGTACAGTGGAGTACAGTGGAGCACAGTAGAGGTGGAGTACAGTAGAGTACAGTAGAGGTAGAGTACAGTGGAGTACAATAGAGATAGAGTACAATGGAGTAGAGTAGAGATAGAGTACAGTGGAGCACAGCAGAGGTAGAGTACAGTGGATCACAGTAGAGATAGAGTACAGTAGAGCCAAGTAGAGGTAGAGTACAGTGGAGTACAATAGAGATAGAGTACAGTGGAGCACAGTAGAGATAGAGTACAGTGGAGTACAGTAGAGGTAGAGTACAGTGGAGCACAGTAAAGGTAGAGTACAGTGGAGCACAGTAGAGGTAGAGTAGAGTGGAGCACAGTAGAGGTAGAGTACAGTGGAGTACAGTAGAGGTAGTGTACAGTGGAGCACAGTAGAGGTAGAGTACAGTGGAGTATAGTAGAGGTAGAGTACAGTAGAGCACAGTAGAGATAGAGTACAGCAGAGCACAGTAGAGGTAGAGTACAGTGGAGCACAGTAGAGGTAGAGTACAGTGGAGCACAGTAGAGTAGAGTAGAGATAGAGCACAGTGGAGCACAGCAGAGGTAGAGTAGAGTGGAGTACAGTAGAGGTAGAGTACAGTGGAGTACAGTAGAGAGAGAGTACAGTGGAGCACAGTAGAGATAGAGTACAGTAGAGCCAAGTAGAGGTAGAGTACAGTGGAGTACAGTAGAGGTAGAGCACAGTGGAGCACTGTAGAGGTAGAGTACAGTGGAGTACAGTAGAGATAGAGTACATTGGAGCACAGTAGAGGTAGAGTACAGTGGAGCACAGTAGAGGTAGAGTAGAGTGGAGCACAGTAGAGGTAGAGTACAGTGGAGTACAGTAGAGGTAGTGTACAGTGGAGCACAGTAGAGGTAGAGTACAGTGGAGCACAGTAGAGGTAGAGTACAGTGGAGTATAGTAGAGGTAGAGTACAGTAGAGCACAGTAGAGATAGAGTACAGCAGAGCACAGTAGAGGTAGAGTACAGTGGAGCACAGTAGAGGAAGAGTACAGTGGAGTACAGTAGAGGTAGAGTAGAGTGGAGCACATTAGAGGTGGAGTAGAGTAGAGTACAGTAGAGGTAGAGTACAGCGGAGTACAGTAGAAGTAGAGTAAAGTGGAGCACAGTAGAGGTAGAGTAGAGCGGAGTACAGTAGAGGTAGAGTACAGTGGAGTACAGTAGAGGTAGAGTACAGTGGAGTAGAGTAGAGAAAGAGTACAGTGGAGCACAGCAGAGGTAGAGTACAGTGGATCACAGTAGAGATAGAGTACAGTGGAGTACAGTGGAGCACAGTAGAAGTAGAGTACAGTGGAGCTAAGTAGAAATAGATTACAGTGGAGTACAGTAGAGATAGAGTACAGTGGAGTACAGTAGAGGTAGAGTACAGTGGAGCACAGTAGAGTAGAGTAGAGATAGAGCACAGTGGAGCAAAGCAGAGGTAGAGTAGAGTGGAGTACAGTAGAGGTAGAGTACAGTGGAGTACAGTAGAGAGAGAGTACAGTGGAGCACAGTAGAGATAGAGTACAGTAGAGCCAAGTAGAGGTAGAGTACAGTGGAGTACAGTAGAGATAGAGTACAGTGGAGCACAGTAGAGATAGAGTACAATGGAGTACAGTAGAGGAAGAGTACAGTGGAGTACAGTGGAGCACAGTAGAGGTGGAGAACAGTAGAGTATAGCAGATGTAGAGTACAGTGGAGTACAATATAGATAGAGTACAGTGGAGTAGAGTAGTGATAGAGTACAGTGGAGCATAGCAGAGGTAGAGTACAGTGGATCACAGTAGAGATAGAGTACAGTGGAGTACAGTGGAGCACAGTAGAGGTAGAGTACAGTGGAGAACAGTAGAGATAGAGTACAGTGGAGTACAGCAGAGGTAGAGTACAGTGGAGCCCAGTAGAGATAGAGTACAGTGGAGTACAGTAGAGGTAGAGTACAGTGGAGCACAGTAGAGGTAGAGTACAGTGGAGCACAGTAGAGGTAGAGTACAGTGGAGCACAGTAGAGGTAGAGTACAGTGGAGTACAGTAGAGGTAGTGTACAGTGGAGCACAGTAGAGGTAGAGTACAGTGGAGCACAGTAGAGGTAGAGTACAGTAGAGCAAAGTAGAGGTAGAGTACAGTGGAGCACAGTAGAGATAGAGTACAGTGGAGTACAGTGGAGCACAGTAGAGGTAGAGTACAGTGGAGTACAATAAAGATAGAGTACAGTGGAGTAGAGTAGAGATAGAGTACTGTGGAGCACAGCAGAGGTAGAGTACAGTGGATCACAGTAGAGATAGAGTACAGTGGAGTACAGTGGAGCACAGTAGAGGTAGAGTACAGTGGAGAACAGTAGAGATAGAGTACAGTGGAGTACAGTAGAGGTAGAGTACAGTGGAGCACAGTAGAGATAGAGTACAGTGGAGTACAGTAGAGGTAGAGTACAGTGGAGCACAGTAGAGGTAGACTACAGTGGAGTACAGTAGAGGTAGAGTACAGTGGAGCACAGTAGAGGTAGGGTACAGTGGGGCACAGTAGAGGCAGAGTAGAGTGGGGTACAGTAGAAATAGAGTACGGTGGAGCACAGTAGAGTACAGTAGAGCACAGTAGAGGTAGAGTACAGTGGAGCACAGTAGAGATAGAGTACATTGGAGTACAGTAGAGGAAGAGTACAGTGGAGTACAGTGGAGCACAGTAGAGGTGGAGTACAGTAGAGTACAGTAGAGGTAGAGTACAGTGGAGTACAATAGAGATAGAGTACAATGGAGTAGAGTAGAGATAGAGTACAGTGGAGCACAGCAGAGGTAGAGTACAGTGGATCACAGTAGAGATAGAGTACAGTAGAGCCAAGTAGAGGTAGAGTACAGTGGAGTACAATAGAGATAGAGTACAGTGGAGCACAGTAGAGATAGAGTACAGTGGAGTACAGTAGAGGTAGAGTACAGTGGAGCACAGTAGAGGTAGAGTACAGTGGAGCACAGTAGAGGTAGAGTAGAGTGGAGCACAGTAGAGGTAGAGTACAGTGGAGTACAGTCGAGGTAGTGTACAGTGGAGCACAGTAGAGGTAGAGTACAGTGGAGTATAGTAGAGGTAGAGTACAGTAGAGCACAGTAGAGATAGAGTACAGCAGAGCACAGTAGAGGTAGAGTACAGTGGAGCACAGTAGAGGTAGAGTACAGTGGAGCACAGTAGAGTAGAGTAGAGATAGAGCACAGTGGAGCACAGCAGAGGTAGAGTAGAGTGGAGTACAGTAGAGGTAGAGTACAGTGGAGTACAGTAGAGAGAGAGTACAGTGGAGCACAGTAGAGATAGAGTACAGTAGAGCCAAGTAGAGGTAGAGTACAGTGGAGTACAGTAGAGGTAGAGTAGAGTGGAGCACAGTAGAGGTAGAGTACAGTGGAGTACAGTAGAGGTAGTGTACAGTGGAGCACAGTAGAGGTAGAGTACAGTGGAGTATAGTAGAGGTAGAGTACAGTAGAGCACAGTAGAGATAGAGTACAGCAGAGCACAGTAGAGGTAGAGTACAGTGGAGCACAGTAGAGGAAGAGTACAGTGGAGTACAGTAGAGGTAGAGTAGAGTGGAGCACATTAGAGGTGGAGTAGAGTAGAGTACAGTAGAGGTAGAGTACAGCGGAGTACAGTAGAAGTAGAGTAAAGTGGAGCACAGTAGAGGTAGAGTAGAGCGGAGTACAGTAGAGGTAGAGTACATTGGAGTACAGTAGAGGTAGAGTACAGTGGAGTAGAGTAGAGAAAGAGTACAGTGGAGCACAGCAGAGGTAGAGTACAGTGGATCACAGTAGAGATAGAGTACAGTGGAGTACAGTGGAGCACAGTAGAAGTAGAGTACAGTGGAGCACAGTAGAGATAGAGTACAGTAGAGCAGAGTAGAAGTAGAGTACAGTGGAGTACAGTAGAGGTAGAGTACAGTGGAGCACTGTAGAGGTGGAGTACAGTGGAGTACAGTAGAGGTAGAGTACAGTGGAGCACAGTAGAGGTAGAGTACAGTGGAGTAGAGTAGAGGTAGAGTACAGTGGAGCACAGTAGATGTAGAGTACAGTATAGCATTGTAGAGGTAGAGTACAGTGGAGCACAGTAGAGATAGAGTACAATGGAGTACAGTAGAGGAAGAGTACAGTGGAGTACAGTGGAGCACAGTAGAGGTGGAGAACAGTAGAGTACAGCAGAGGTAGAGTACAGTGGATCACAGTAGAGATAGAGTACAGTGGAGTACAGTGGAGCACAGTAGAAGTAGAGTACAGTGGAGCTAAGTAGAAATAGATTACAGTGGAGTACAGTAGAGATAGAGTACAGTGGAGTACAGTAGAGGTAGAGTACAGTGGAGCACAGTAGAGTAGAGTAGAGATAGAGCACAGTGGAGCAAAGCAGAGGTAGAGTAGAGTGGAGTACAGTAGAGGTAGAGTACAGTGGAGTACAGTAGAGAGAGAGTACAGTGGAGCACAGTAGAGATAGAGTACAGTAGAGCCAAGTAGAGGTAGAGTACAGTGGAGTACAGTAGAGATAGAGTACAGTGGAGCACAGTAGAGATAGAGTACAGTGGAGTACAATAGAGGTAGAGTACAGTGGAGCACAGTAGAGGTAGAGTACAGTGGAGCAAAGTAGAGGTAGAGTAGAGTGGAGCACAGTAGAGGTAGAGTACAGTGGAGTACAGTAGAGGTAGTGTACAGTGGAGCACAGTAGAGGTTGAGTACAGTGGAGCACTAGAGGTAGAGTACAGTGGAGTATAGTAGAGGTAGAGTACAGTAGAGCACAGTAGAGATAGAGTACAGCAGAGCACAGTAGAGGTAGAGTACAGTGGAGCACAGTAGAGGAAGAGTACAGTGTAGTACAGTAGATATAGAGTACAGTGGAGTACAGTAGAGATAGAGTACAGTCGAACACATTAGAGATAAGTGCAGTGGAGTATAGTAGAGGTAGAGTACAGTGGAGTACAGTAGAGGTAGAGTACAGTGGAGTACAGTAGAGGTAGAGTAGAGTGGAGCACATTAGAGGTGGAGTAGAGTAGAGTACAGTAGCTGTAGAGTACAGCGGAGTACAGTAGAAGTTGAGTAAAGTGGAGCACAGTAGAGGTAGAGTAGAGTGGAGTACAGTAGAGGCAGAGTACAGTGGAGTACAGTAGAGGTAGAGTACAGTGGAGTAGAGTAGAGATAGAGTACAGTGGAGCACAGCAGAGGTAGAGTACAGTGGATCACAGTAGAGATAGAGTACAGTGGAGTACAGTGGAGCACAGTAGAAGTAGAGTACAGTGGAGCACAGTAGAAATAGATTACAGTGGAGTACAGTAGAGATAGAGTACAGTGGAGTACAGTAGAGGTAGAGTACAGTGGAGCACAGTAGAGTAGAGTAGAGATAGAGCACAGTGGAGCACAGCAGAGGTAGAGTAGAGTGGAGTACAGTAGAGGTAGAGTACAGTGGAGTACAGTAGAGAGAGAGTACAGTGGAGCACAGTAGAGATAGAGTACAGTAGAGCCAAGTAGAGGTAGAGTACAGTGGAGTACAGTAGAGATAGAGTACAGTGGAGCACAGTAGAGATAGAGTACAGTGGAGTACAATAGAGGTAGAGTACAGTGGAGCACAGTAGAGGTAGAGTACAGTGGAGCACAGTAGAGGTAGAGTAGAGTGGAGCACAGTAGAGGTAGAGTACAGTGGAGTACAGTAGAGGTAGTGTACAGTGGAACACAGTAGAGGTAGAGTACAGTGGAGCACAGTAGAGGTAGAGTACAGTGGAGTATAGTAGAGGTAGAGAAGAGTACAGTACAGTAGAGGTAGAGTACAGTAGAGCACAGTAGAGGTAGAATACAGTGGAGTACAGTAGAGGTAGAGTACAGTGGAGTACAGTAGAGGTAGAGTACAGTGGAGCACAGTGGAGGTAGAGTACAGTGGATCACAGTAGAGATAGAGTACAGTGGAGTACAGTGGAGCACAGTAGAAGTAGAGTACAGTGGAGCACAGTAGAGATAGAGTACAGTAGAGCAGAGTAGAAGTAGAGTACAGTGGAGTACAGTAGAGGTAGAGTACAGTGGAGCACTGTAGAGGTGGAGTACAGTGGAGTACAGTAGAGGTAGAGTACAGTGGAGCACAGTAGAGGTAGAGTACAGTGGAGTAGAGTAGAGGTAGAGTACAGTGGAGCACAGTAGATGTAGAGTACAGTATAGCATTGTAGAGGTAGAGTACAGTGGAGCACAGTAGAGATAGAGTACAATGGAGTACAGTAGAGGAAGAGTACAGTGGAGTACAGTGGAGCACAGTAGAGGTGGAGAACAGTAGAGTACAGCAGAGGTAGAGTACAGTGGATCACAGTAGAGATAGAGTACAGTGGAGTACAGTGGAGCACAGTAGAAGTAGAGTACAGTGGAGCTAAGTAGAAATAGATTACAGTGGAGTACAGTAGAGATAGAGTACAGTGGAGTACAGTAGAGGTAGAGTACAGTGGAGCACAGTAGAGTAGAGTAGAGATAGAGCACAGTGGAGCAAAGCAGAGGTAGAGTAGAGTGGAGTACAGTAGAGGTAGAGTACAGTGGAGTACAGTAGAGAGAGAGTACAGTGGAGCACAGTAGAGATAGAGTACAGTAGAGCCAAGTAGAGGTAGAGTACAGTGGAGTACAGTAGAGATAGAGTACAGTGGAGCACAGTAGAGATAGAGTACAGTGGAGTACAATAGAGGTAGAGTACAGTGGAGCACAGTAGAGGTAGAGTACAGTGGAGCAAAGTAGAGGTAGAGTAGAGTGGAGCACAGTAGAGGTAGAGTACAGTGGAGTACAGTAGAGGTAGTGTACAGTGGAGCACAGTAGAGGTTGAGTACAGTGGAGCACTAGAGGTAGAGTACAGTGGAGTATAGTAGAGGTAGAGTACAGTAGAGCACAGTAGAGATAGAGTACAGCAGAGCACAGTAGAGGTAGAGTACAGTGGAGCACAGTAGAGGAAGAGTACAGTGTAGTACAGTAGATATAGAGTACAGTGGAGTACAGTAGAGATAGAGTACAGTCGAACACAGTAGAGATAAGTGCAGTGGAGTATAGTAGAGGTAGAGTACAGTGGAGTACAGTAGAGGTAGAGTACAGTGGAGTACAGTAGAGGTAGAGTAGAGTGGAGCACATTAGAGGTGGAGTAGAGTAGAGTACAGTAGCTGTAGAGTACAGCGGAGTACAGTAGAAGTTGAGTAAAGTGGAGCACAGTAGAGGTAGAGTAGAGTGGAGTACAGTAGAGGCAGAGTACAGTGGAGTACAGTAGAGGTAGAGTACAGTGGAGTAGAGTAGAGATAGAGTACAGTGGAGCACAGCAGAGGTAGAGTACAGTGGATCACAGTAGAGATAGAGTACAGTGGAGTACAGTGGAGCACAGTAGAAGTAGAGTACAGTGGAGCACAGTAGAAATAGATTACAGTGGAGTACAGTAGAGATAGAGTACAGTGGAGTACAGTAGAGGTAGAGTACAGTGGAGCACAGTAGAGTAGAGTAGAGATAGAGCACAGTGGAGCACAGCAGAGGTAGAGTAGAGTGGAGTACAGTAGAGGTAGAGTACAGTGGAGTACAGTAGAGAGAGAGTACAGTGGAGCACAGTAGAGATAGAGTACAGTAGAGCCAAGTAGAGGTAGAGTACAGTGGAGTACAGTAGAGATAGAGTACAGTGGAGCACAGTAGAGATAGAGTACAGTGGAGTACAATAGAGGTAGAGTACAGTGGAGCACAGTAGAGGTAGAGTACAGTGGAGCACAGTAGAGGTAGAGTAGAGTGGAGCACAGTAGAGGTAGAGTACAGTGGAGTACAGTAGAGGTAGTGTACAGTGGAACACAGTAGAGGTAGAGTACAGTGGAGCACAGTAGAGGTAGAGTACAGTGGAGTATAGTAGAGGTAGAGAAGAGTACAGTACAGTAGAGGTAGAGTACAGTAGAGCACAGTAGAGGTAGAATACAGTGGAGTACAGTAGAGGTAGAGTACAGTGGAGTACAGTAGAGGTAGAGTACAGTGGAGCACAGTGGAGGTAGAGTACAGTGGAGTACAGTGGAGCACAGTAGAGGTGGAGTACAGTAGAGTAGAGTAGAGTTAGAGTACAGTGGAGTACAGTGGAGATAGAGTACAGTGGAGTAGAGTAGAGATAGAGTACAGTGGAGTAGAGTAGATATAGAGTACAGTGGAGTATAGTTGAGGTAGAGTACAGTGGAGCACACTAGAGATAGAGTACAGTGGAGTACAGTAGAGGTAGAGTACAGTGGAGCACAGTAGAGGTAGAGTACAGTGGAGTATAGTTGAGGTAGACTACAGTGGAGTACAGTAGAGGTAGAGTACAGTGGAGCACAGTAGAGATAGAGTACAGTAGAGCAGAGTAGAAGTAGAGTACAGTGGAGTACAGTAGAGGTAGAGTACAGTGGAGCACTGTAGAGGTGGAGTACAGTGGAGTACAGTAGAGGTAGAGTACAGTGGAGCACAGTAGAGGTAGAGTACAGTGGAGTAGAGTAGAGGTAGAGTACAGTGGAGCACAGTAGATGTAGAGTACAGTATAGCATTGTAGAGGTAGAGTACAGTGGAGCACAGTAGAGATAGAGTACAATGGAGTACAGTAGAGGAAGAGTACAGTGGAGTACAGTGGAGCACAGTAGAGGTGGAGAACAGTAGAGTACAGCAGAGGTAGAGTACAGTGGAGTACAATATAGATAGAGTACAGTGGAGTAGAGTAGTGATAGAGTACAGTGGAGCACAGTAGAGGTAGAGTACAGTGGATCACAGTAGAGATAGAGTACAGTGGAGTACAGTGGAGCACAGTAGAGGTAGAGTACAGTGGGGAACAGTAGAGATAGAGTACAGTGGAGTACAGTAGAGGTAGAGTACAGTGGAGCCCAGTAGAGATAGAGTACAGTGGAGTACAGTAGAGGTAGAGTACAGTGGAGCACAGTAGAGGTAGAGTACAGTGGAGCACAGTAGAGGTAGAGTACAGTGGAGCACAGTAGAGGTAGAGTACAGTGGAGTACAGTAGAGGTAGTTTACAGTGGAGCACAGTAGAGGTAGAGTACAGTGGAGCACAGTAGAGGTAGAGTACAGCAGAGCAAAGTAGAGGTAGAGTACAGTGGAGCACAGTAGAGATAGAGTACAGTGGAGTACAGTGGAGCACAGTAGAGGTAGAGTACAGTGGAGTACAATAAAGATAGAGTACAGTGGAGTAGAGTAGAGATAGAGTACTGTGGAGCACAGCAGAGGTAGAGTACAGTGGATCACAGTAGAGATAGAGTACAGTGGAGTACAGTGGAGCACAGTAGAGGTAGAGTACAGTGGAGAACAGTAGAGATAGAGTACAGTGGAGTACAGTAGAGGTAGAGTACAGTGGAGCACAGTAGAGATAGAGTACAGTGGAGTACAGTAGAGGTAGAGTACAGTGGAGCACAGTAGAGGTAGAGTACAGTGGAGTACAATGGAGCACAGTAGAGGTGGAGTACAGTAGAGTACTGTAGTGGTAGAGAACAGTACAGTACAGTAGAGGTAGAGTACAGTGGAGTACAGTAGAGGTAGAGTACAGTAGAGCACAGTAGAGGTAGAATACAGTGGAGTACAGTAGAGGTAGAGTACAGTGGACTACAGTAGAGATAGAGTACAGTGGAGCACAGTAGAGGTAGAGTACAGTGGAGCACAGTAGAGGTAGAGTACAGTGGAGCACAGTAGAGGTAGGGTACAGTGGGGCACAGTAGAGGCAGAGTACAGTACAGTACAGTAGAGGTAGAGTACAGTAGAGCACAGTAGAGGTAGAATACAGTGGAGTACAGTAGAGGTAGAGTACAGTGGAGCACAGTAGAGGTGGAGTACAGTAGAGTACAGTAGAGGTAGAGAACAGTAGAGTACAGTAGAGGTAGAGTACAGTGGAGTACAATAGAGATAGAGTACAATGGAGTAGAGTAGAGATAGAGTACAGTGGAGCACAGCAGAGGTAGAGTACAGTGGATCACAGTAGAGATAGAGTACAGTAGAGCCAAGTAGAGGTAGAGTACAGTGGAGTACAATAGAGATAGAGTACAGTGGAGCACAGTAGAGATAGAGTACAGTGGAGTACAGTAGAGGTAGAGTACAGTGGAGCACAGTAAAGGTAGAGTACAGTGGAGCACAGTAGAGGTAGAGTAGAGTGGAGCACAGTAGAGGTAGAGTACAGTGGAGTACAGTAGAGGTAGTGTACAGTGGAGCACAGTAGAGGTAGAGTACAGTGGAGTATAGTAGAGGTAGAGTACAGTAGAGCACAGTAGAGATAGAGTACAGCAGAGCACAGTAGAGGTAGAGTACAGTGGAGCACAGTAGAGGTAGAGTACAGTGGAGCTCAGTAGAGTAGAGTAGAGATAGAGCACAGTGGAGCACAGCAGAGGTAGAGTAGAGTGGAGTACAGTAGAGGTAGAGTACAGTGGAGTACAGTAGAGAGAGAGTACAGTGGAGCACAGTAGAGATAGAGTACAGTAGAGCCAAGTAGAGGTAGAGTACAGTGGAGTACAGTAGAGGTAGAGCACAGTGGAGCACTGTAGAGGTAGAGTACAGTGGAGTACAGTAGAGATAGAGTACATTGGAGCACAGTAGAGGTAGAGTACAGTGGAGCACAGTAGAGGTAGAGTAGAGTGGAGCACAGTAGAGGTAGAGTACAGTGGAGTACAGTAGAGGTAGTGTACAGTGGAGCACAGTAGAGGTAGAGTACAGTGGAGCACAGTAGAGGTAGAGTACAGTGGAGTATAGTAGAGGTAGAGTACAGTAGAGCACAGTAGAGATAGAGTACAGCAGAGCACAGTAGAGGTAGAGTACAGTGGAGCACAGTAGAGGAAGAGTACAGTGGAGTACAGTAGAGGTAGAGTAGAGTGGAGCACATTAGAGGTGGAGTAGAGTAGAGTACAGTAGAGGTAGAGTACAGCGGAGTACAGTAGAAGTAGAGTAAAGTGGAGCACAGTAGAGGTAGAGTAGAGCGGAGTACAGTAGAGGTAGAGTACAGTGGAGTACAGTAGAGGTAGAGTACAGTGGAGTAGAGTAGAGAAAGAGTACAGTGGAGCACAGCAGAGGTAGAGTACAGTGGATCACAGTAGAGATAGAGTACAGTGGAGTACAGTGGAGCACAGTAGAAGTAGAGTACAGTGGAGCTAAGTAGAAATAGATTACAGTGGAGTACAGTAGAGATAGAGTACAGTGGAGTACAGTAGAGGTAGAGTACAGTGGAGCACAGTAGAGTAGAGTAGAGATAGAGCACAGTGGAGCAAAGCAGAGGTAGAGTAGAGTGGAGTACAGTAGAGGTAGAGTACAGTGGAGTACAGTAGAGAGAGAGTACAGTGGAGCACAATAGAGATAGAGTACAGTAGAGCCAAGTAGAGGTAGAGTACAGTGGAGTACAGTAGAGATAGAGTACAGTGGAGCACAGTAGAGATAGAGTACAATGGAGTACAGTAGAGGAAGAGTACAGTGGAGTACAATGGAGCACAGTAGAGGTGGAGAACAGTAGAGTATAGCAGATGTAGAGTACAGTGGAGTACAATATAGATAGAGTACAGTGGAGTAGAGTAGTGATAGAGTACAGTGGAGCATAGCAGAGGTAGAGTACAGTGGATCACAGTAGAGATAGAGTACAGTGGAGTACAGTGGAGCACAGTAGAGGTAGAGTACAGTGGAGAACAGTAGAGATAGAGTACAGTGGAGTACAGCAGAGGTAGAGTACAGTGGAGCCCAGTAGAGATAGAGTACAGTGGAGTACAGTAGAGGTAGAGTACAGTGGAGCACAGTAGAGGTAGAGTACAGTGGAGCACAGTAGAGGTAGAGTACAGTGGAGCACAGTAGAGGTAGAGTACAGTGGAGTACAGTAGAGGTAGTGTACAGTGGAGCACAGTAGAGGTAGAGTACAGTGGAGCACAGTAGAGGTAGAGTACAGTAGAGCAAAGTAGAGGTAGAGTACAGTGGAGCACAGTAGAGATAGAGTACAGTGGAGTACAGTGGAGCACAGTAGAGGTAGAGTACAGTGGAGTACAATAAAGATAGAGTACAGTGGAGTAGAGTAGAGATAGAGTACTGTGGAGCACAGCAGAGGTAGAGTACAGTGGATCACAGTAGAGATAGAGTACAGTGGAGTACAGTGGAGCACAGTAGAGGTAGAGTACAGTGGAGAACAGTAGAGATAGAGTACAGTGGAGTACAGTAGAGGTAGAGTACAGTGGAGCACAGTAGAGATAGAGTACAGTGGAGTACAGTAGAGGTAGAGTACAGTGGAGCACAGTAGAGGTAGACTACAGTGGAGTACAGTAGAGGTAGAGTACAGTGGAGCACAGTAGAGGTAGGGTACAGTGGGGCACAGTAGAGGCAGAGTAGAGTGGGGTACAGTAGAAATAGAGTACGGTGGAGCACAGTAGAGTACAGTAGAGCACAGTAGAGGTAGAGTACAGTGGAGCACAGTAGAGATAGAGTACATTGGAGTACAGTAGAGGAAGAGTACAGTGGAGTACAGTGGAGCACAGTAGAGGTGGAGTACAGTAGAGTACAGTAGAGGTAGAGTACAGTGGAGCACAGCAGAGGTAGAGTACAGTGGATCACAGTAGAGATAGAGTACAGTAGAGCCAAGTAGAGGTAGAGTACAGTGGAGTACAATAGAGATAGAGTACAGTGGAGCACAGTAGAGATAGAGTACAGTGGAGTACAGTAGAGGTAGAGTACAGTGGAGCACAGTAGAGGTAGAGTACAGTGGAGCACAGTAGAGGTAGAGTAGAGTGGAGCACAGTAGAGGTAGAGTACAGTGGAGTACAGTAGAGGTAGTGTACAGTGGAGCACAGTAGAGGTAGAGTACAGTGGAGTATAGTAGAGGTAGAGTACAGTAGAGCACAGTAGATATAGAGTACAGCAGAGCACAGTAGAGGTAGAGTACAGTGGAGCACAGTAGAGGTAGAGTACAGTGGAGCACAGTAGAGTAGAGTAGAGATAGAGCACAGTGGAGCACAGCAGAGGTAGAGTAGAGTGGAGTACAGTAGAGGTAGAGTACAGTGGAGTACAGTAGAGAGAGAGTACAGTGGAGCACAGTAGAGATAGAGTACAGTAGAGCCAAGTAGAGGTAGAGTACAGTGGAGTACAGTAGAGGTAGAGTAGAGTGGAGCAGAGTAGAGGTAGAGTACAGTGGAGTACAGTAGAGGTAGTGTACAGTGGAGCACAGTAGAGGTAGAGTACAGTGGAGTATAGTAGAGGTAGAGTACAGTAGAGCACAGTAGAGATAGAGTACAGCAGAGCACAGTAGAGGTAGAGTACAGTGGAGCACAGTAGAGGAAGAGTACAGTGGAGTACAGTAGAGGTAGAGTAGAGTGGAGCACATTAGAGGTGGAGTAGAGTAGAGTACAGTAGAGGTAGAGTACAGCGGAGTACAGTAGAAGTAGAGTAAAGTGGAGCACAGTAGAGGTAGAGTAGAGCGGAGTACAGTAGAGGTAGAGTACAGTGGAGCACAGTAGAGTAGAGTAGAGATAGAGCACAGTGGAGCAAAGCAGAGGTAGAGTAGAGTGGAGTACAGTAGAGGTAGAGTACAGTGGAGTACAGTAGAGAGAGAGTACAGTGGAGCACAGTAGAGATAGAGTACAGTAGAGCCAAGTAGAGGTAGAGTACAGTGGAGTATAGTAGAGGTAGAGTACAGTAGAGCACAGTAGAGATAGAGTACAGCAGAGCACAGTAGAGGTAGAGTACAGTGGAGCACAGTAGAGGTAGAGTACAGTGGAGCACAGTAGAGTAGAGTAGAGATAGAGCACAGTGGAGCACAGCAGAGGTAGAGTAGAGTGGAGTACAGTAGAGGTAGAGTACAGTGGAGTACAGTAGAGAGAGAGTACAGTGGAGCACAGTAGAGATAGAGTACAGTAGAGCCAAGTAGAGGTAGAGTACAGTGGAGTACAGTAGAGGTAGAGTAGAGTGGAGCAGAGTAGAGGTAGAGTACAGTGGAGTACAGTAGAGGTAGTGTACAGTGGAGCACAGTAGAGGTAGAGTACAGTGGAGTATAGTAGAGGTAGAGTACAGTAGAGCACAGTAGAGATAGAGTACAGCAGAGCACAGTAGAGGTAGAGTACAGTGGAGCACAGCAGAGGAAGAGTACAGTGGAGTACAGTAGAGGTAGAGTAGAGTGGAGCACATTAGAGGTGGAGTAGAGTAGAGTACAGTAGAGGTAGAGTACAGCGGAGTACAGTAGAAGTAGAGTAAAGTGGAGCACAGTAGAGGTAGAGTAGAGCGGAGTACAGTAGAGGTAGAGTACAGTGGAGCACAGTAGAGTAGAGTAGAGATAGAGCACAGTGGAGCAAAGCAGAGGTAGAGTAGAGTGGAGTACAGTAGAGGTAGAGTACAGTGGAGTAGAGTAGAGAGAGAGTACAGTGGAGCACAGTAGAGATAGAGTACAGTAGAGCCAAGTAGAGGTAGAGTACAGTGGAGTACAGTAGAGATAGAGTACAGTGGAGCACAGTAGAGATAGAGTACAGTGGAGTACAATAGAGGTAGAGTACAGTGGAGCACAGTAGAGGTAGAGTACAGTGGAGCAAAGTAGAGGTAGAGTAGAGTGGAGCACAGTAGAGGTAGAGTACAGTGGAGTACAGTAGAGGTAGTGTACAGTGGAGCACAGTAGAGGTTGAGTACAGTGGAGCACTAGAGTTAGAGTACAGTGGAGTATAGTAGAGGTAGAGTACAGTAGAGCACAGTAGAGATAGAGTACAGCAGAGCACAGTAGAGGTAGAGTACAGTGGAGCACAGTAGAGGAAGAGTAAAGTGTAGTACAGTAGATATAGAGTACAGTGGAGTACAGTAGAGATAGAGTACAGTCGAACACAGTAGAGATAAGTGCAGTGGAGTATAGTAGAGGTAGAGTACAGTGGAGTACAGTAGAGGTAGAGTACAGTGGAGTACAGTAGAGGTAGAGTAGAGTGGAGCACATTAGAGGTGGAGTAGAGTAGAGTACAGTAGCTGTAGAGTACAGCGGAGTACAGTAGAAGTTGAGTAAAGTGGAGCACAGTAGAGGTAGAGTAGAGTGGAGTACAGTAGAGGCAGAGTACAGTGGAGTACAGTAGAGGTAGAGTACAGTGGAGTAGAGTAGAGATAGAGTACAGTGGAGCACAGCAGAGGTAGAGTACAGTGGATCACAGTAGAGATAGAGTACAGTGGAGTACAGTGGAGCACAGTAGAAGTAGAGTACAGTGGAGCACAGTAGAAATAGATTAAAGTGGAGTACAGTAGAGATAGAGTACAGTGGAGTACAGTAGAGGTAGAGTACAGTGGAGCACAGTAGAGTAGAGTAGAGATAGAGCACAGTGGAGCACAGCAGAGGTAGAGTAGAGTGGAGTACAGTAGAGGTAGAGTACAGTGGAGTACAGTAGAGAGAGAGTACAGTGGAGCACAGTAGAGATAGAGTACAGTAGAGCCAAGTAGAGGTAGAGTACAGTGGAGTACAGTAGAGATAGAGTACAGTGGAGCACAGTAGAGATAGAGTACAGTGGAGTACAATAGAGGTAGAGTACAGTGGAGCACAGTAGAGGTAGAGTACAGTGGAGCACAGTAGAGGTAGAGTAGAGTGGAGCACAGTAGAGGTAGAGTACAGTGGAGTACAGTAGAGGTAGTGTACAGTGGAGCACAGTAGAGGTAGAGTACAGTGGAGCACAGTAGAGGTAGAGTACAGTGGAGTATAGTAGAGGTAGAGAACAGTACAGTACAGTAGAGGTAGAGTACAGTAGAGCACAGTAGAGGTAGAATACAGTGGAGTACAGTAGAGGTAGAGTACAGTGGAGTACAGTAGAGGTAGAGTACAGTGGAGCACAGTAGAGGTAGAGTACAGTGGAGTACAGTGGAGCACAGTAGAGGTGGAGTACAGTAGAGTAGAGTAGAGGTAGAGTACAGTGGAGTACAGTAGAGATAGAGTACAGTGGAGTAGAGTAGAGATAGAGTACAGTGGAGTAGAGTAGATATAGAGTACAGTGGAGTATAGTTGAGGTAGAGTACAGTGGAGCACACTAGAGATAGAGTACAGTGGAGTACAGTAGAGGTAGAGTACAGTGGAGCACAGTAGAGGTAGAGTACAGTGGAGTATAGTTGAGGTAGACTACAGTGGAGTACAGTAGAGGTAGAGTACAGAGGAGCACAGTAGAGATAGAGTACAGTAGAGCAGAGTAGAAGTAGAGTACAGTGGAGTACAGTAGAGGTAGAGTACAGTGGAGCACTGTAGAGGTGGAGTACAGTGGAGTACAGTAGAGGTAGAGTACAGTGGAGCACAGTAGAGGTAGAGTACAGTGGAGTAGAGTAGAGGTAGAGTACAGTGGAGCACAGTAGATGTAGAGTACAGTATAGCATTGTAGAGGTAGAGTACAGTGGAGCACAGTAGAGATAGAGTACAATGGAGTACAGTAGAGGAAGAGTACAGTGGAGTACAGTGGAGCACAGTAGAGGTGGAGAACAGTAGAGTACAGCAGAGGTAGAGTACAGTGGAGTACAATATAGATAGAGTACAGTGGAGTAGAGTAGTGATAGAGTACAGTGGAGCACAGTAGAGGTAGAGTACAGTGGATCACAGTAGAGATAGAGTACAGTGGAGTACAGTGGAGCACAGTAGAGGTAGAGTACAGTGGGGAACAGTAGAGATAGAGTACAGTGGAGTACAGTAGAGGTAGAGTACAGTGGAGCCCAGTAGAGATAGAGTACAGTGGAGTACAGTAGAGGTAGAGTACAGTGGAGCACAGTAGAGGTAGAGTACAGTGGAGCACAGTAGAGGTAGAGTACAGTGGAGCACAGTAGAGGTAGAGTACAGTGGAGTACAGTAGAGGTAGTGTACAGTGGAGCACAGTAGAGGTAGAGTACAGTGGAGCACAGTAGAGGTAGAGTACAGCAGAGCAAAGTAGAGGTAGAGTACAGTGGAGCACAGTAGAGATAGAGTACAGTGGAGTACAGTGGAGCACAGTAGAGGTAGAGTACAGTGGAGTACAATAAAGATAGAGTACAGTGGAGTAGAGTAGAAATAGAGTACTGTGGAGCACAGCAGAGGTAGAGTACAGTGGATCACAGTAGAGATAGAGTACAGTGGAGTACAGTGGAGCACAGTAGAGGTAGAGTACAGTGGAGAACAGTAGAGATAGAGTACAGTGGAGTACAGTAGAGGTAGAGTACAGTGGAGCACAGTAGAGATAGAGTACAGTGGAGTACAGTAGAGGTAGAGTACAGTGGAGCACAGTAGAGGTAGAGTACAGTGGAGTACAATGGAGCACAGTAGAGATAGAGTACAGTGGAGTACAGTAGAGGTAGAGTACAGTGGAGCACAGTAGAGATAGAGTACAGTGGAGTACAGTAGAGGTAGAGTACAGTGGAGCACAGTAGAGGTAGAGTACAGTGGAGTACAATGGAGCACAGTAGAGGTGGAGTACAGTAGAGTACTGTAGTGGTAGAGAACAGTACAGTACAGTAGAGGTAGAGTACAGTGGAGTACAGTAGAGGTAGAGTACAGTAGAGCACAGTAGAGGTAGAATACAGTGGAGTACAGTAGAGGTAGAGTACAGTGGAGTACAGTAGAGATAGAGTACAGTGGAGCACAGTAGAGGTAGAGTACAGTGGAGCACAGTAGAGGTGGAGTACAGTAGAGTACAGTAGAGGTAGAGAATAGTACAGTACAGTAGAGGTAGAGTACAGTAGAGCACAGTAGAGGTAGAATACAGTGGAGTACAGTAGAGGTAGAGTACAGTGGAGTACAGTAGAGGCAGAGTACAGTACAGTACAGTAGAGGTAGAGTACAGTAGAGCACAGTAGAGGTAGAATACAGTGGAGTACAGTAGAGGTAGAGTACAGTGGAGCACAGTAGAGGTGGAGTACAGTAGAGTACAGTAGAGGTAGAGAATAGTACAGTACAGTAGAGGTAGAGTACAGTAGAGCACAGTAGAGGTAGAATACAGTGGAGTACAGTAGAGGTAGAGTACAGTGGAGTACAGTAGAGGTAGAGTACAGTGGAGCACAGTAGAGGTAGAGTACAGTGGAGTACAGTGGAGCACAGTAGAGGTGGAGTACAGTAGCGAAGAGTAGAGGTAGAGTACAGTGGAGTACAGTAGAGATAGAGTACAGTGGAGTAGAGTAGAGATATAGTACAGTGGAGTAGAGTAGATATAGAGTACAGTGGAGTATAGTTGAGGTAGAGTACAGTGGAGCACACTAGAGATAGAGTACAGTGGAGTACAGTAGAGGTAGAGTACAGTGGAGCACAGTAGAGGTAGAGTACAGTGGAGTACAGTAGAGATAGAGTACAGTGGAGCACAGTAGAGATAGAGTACAGTGGAGTACAATAGAGGTAGAGTACAGTGGAGCACAGTAGAGGTAGAGTACAGTGGAGCACAGTAGAGGTAGAGTAGAGTGGAGCACAGTAGAGGTAGAGTACAGTGGAGTACAGTAGAGGTAGTGTACAGTGGAGCACAGTAGAGGTAGAGTACAGTGGAGCACAGTAGAGGTAGAGTACAGTGGAGTATAGTAGAGGTAGAGAACATTACAGTACAGTAGAGGTAGAGTACAGTAGAGCACAGTAGAGGTAGAATACAGTGGAGTACAGTAGAGGTAGAGTACAGTGGAGTACAGTAGAGGTAGAGTACAGTGGAGCACAGTAGAGGTAGAGTACAGTGGAGTACAGTGGAGCACAGTAGAGGTGGAGTACAGTAGAGTAGAGTAGAGGTAGAGTACAGTGGAGTACAGTAGAGATAGAGTACAGTGGAGTAGAGTAGAGATAGAGTACAGTGGAGTAGAGTAGATATAGAGTACAGTGGAGTATAGTTGAGGTAGAGTACAGTGGAGCACACTAGAGATAGAGTACAGTGGAGTACAGTAGAGGTAGAGTACAGTGGAGCACAGTAGAGGTAGAGTACAGTGGAGTATAGTTGAGGTAGACTACAGTGGAGTACAGTAGAGGTAGAGTACAGTGGAGCACAGTAGAGATAGAGTACAGTAGAGCAGAGTAGAAGTAGAGTACAGTGGAGTACAGTAGAGGTAGAGTACAGTGGAGCACTGTAGAGGTGGAGTACAGTGGACTACAGTAGAGGTAGAGTACAGTGGAGCACAGTAGAGGTAGAGTACAGTGGAGTAGAGTAGAGGTAGAGTACAGTGGAGCACAGTAGATGTAGAGTACAGTATAGCATTGTAGAGGTAGAGTACAGTGGAGCACAGTAGAGATAGAGTACAATGGAGTACAGTAGAGGAAGAGTACAGTGGAGTACAGTGGAGCACAGTAGAGGTGGAGAACAGTAGAGTACAGCAGAGGTAGAGTACAGTGGAGTACAATATAGATAGAGTACAGTGGAGTAGAGTAGTGATAGAGTACAGTGGAGCACAGCAGAGGTAGAGTACAGTGGATCACAGTAGAGATAGAGTACAGTGGAGTACAGTGGAGCACAGTAGAGGTAGAGTACAGTGGGGAACAGTAGAGATAGAGTACAGTGGAGTACAGTAGAGGTAGAGTACAGTGGAGCCCAGTAGAGATAGAGTACAGTGGAGTACAGTAGAGGTAGAGTACAGTGGAGCACAGTAGAGGTAGAGTACAGTGAAGCACAGTAGAGGTAGAGTACAGTGGAGCACAGTAGAGGTAGAGTACAGTGGAGTACAGTAGAGGTAGTGTACAGTGGAGCACAGTAGAGGTAGAGTACAGTGGAGCACAGTAGAGGTAGAGTACAGTAGAGCAAAGTAGAGGTAGAGTACAGTGGAGCACAGTAGAGATAGAGTACAGTGGAGTACAGTGGAGCACAGTAGAGGTAGAGTACAGTGGAGTACAATAAAGATAGAGTACAGTGGAGTAGAGTAGAGATAGAGTACTGTGGAGCACAGCAGAGGTAGAGTACAGTGGATCACAGTAGAGATAGAGTACAGTGGAGTACAGTGGAGCACAGTAGAGGTAGAGTACAGTGGAGAACAGTAGAGATAGAGTACAGTGGAGTACAGTAGAGGTAGAGTACAGTGGAGCACAGTAGAGATAGAGTACAGTTGAGTACAGTAGAGGTAGAGTACAGTGGAGCACAGTAGAGGTAGAGTACAGTGGAGTACAATGGAGCACAGTAGAGGTCGAGTACAGTAGAGTACTGTAGTGGTAGAGAACAGTACAGTACAGTAGAGGTAGAGTACAGTGGAGTACAGTAGAGGTAGAGTACAGTAGAGCACAGTAGAGGTAGAATACAGTGGAGTACAGTAGAGGTAGAGTACAGTGGAGTACAGTAGAGATAGAGTACAGTGGAGCACAGTAGAGGTAGAGTACAGTGGAGCACAGTAGAGGTAGAGTACAGTGGAGCACAGTAGAGGTAGGGTACAGTGGGGCACAGTAGAGGCAGAGTACAGTACAGTACAGTAGAGGTAGAGTACAGTAGAGCACAGTAGAGGTAGAATACAGTGGAGTACAGTAGAGGTAGAGTACAGTGGAGCACAGTAGAGGTGGAGTACAGTAGAGTACAGTAGAGGTAGAGAACAGTACAGTACAGTAGAGGTAGAGTACAGTAGAGCACAGTAGAGGTAGAATACAGTGGAGTACAGTAGAGGTAGAGTACAGTGGAGTACAGTAGAGGTAGAGTACAGTGGAGCACAGTAGAGGTAGAGTACAGTGGAGTACAGTGGAGCACAGTAGAGGTGGAGTACAGTAGAGAAGAGTAGAGGTAGAGTACAGTGGAGTACAGTAGAGATAGAGTACAGTGGAGTAGAGTAGAGATATAGTACAGTGGAGTAGAGTAGATATAGAGTACAGTGGAGTATAGTTGAGGTAGAGTACAGTGGAGCACACTAGAGATAGAGTACAGTGGAGTACAGTAGAGGTAGAGTACAGTGGAGCACAGTAGAGGTAGAGTACAGTGGAGTATAGTTGAGGTAGACTACAGTGGAGTACAGTAGAGGTAGAGTACAGTGGAGCACAGTAGAGATAGAGTACAGTAGAGCAGAGTAGAAGTAGAGTACAGTGGAGTACAGTAGAGGTAGAGTACAGTGGAGCACTGTAGAGGTGGAGTACAGTGGAGTACAGTACAGGTAGAGTACAGTCGAGCACAGTAGAGGTAGAGTACAGTGGAGTAGAGTAGAGGTAGAGTACAGTGGAGCACAGTAGATGTAGAGTACAGTATAGCATTGTAGAGGTAGAGTACAGTGGAGCACAGTAGAGATAGAGTACAATGGAGTACAGTAGAGGAAGAGTACAGTGGAGTACAGTGGAGCACAGTAGAGGTGGAGAACAGTAGAGTACAGCAGAGGTAGAGTACAGTGGAGTACAATATAGATAGAGTACAGTGGAGTAGAGTAGTGATAGAGTACAGTGGAGCACAGCAGAGGTAGAGTACAGTGGATCACAGTAGAGATAGAGTACAGTGGAGTACAGTGGAGCACAGTAGAGGTAGAGTACAGTGGGGAACAGTAGAGATAGAGTACAGTGGAGTACAGTAGAGGTAGAGTACAGTGGAGCCCAGTAGAGATAGAGTACAGTGGAGTACAGTAGAGGTAGAGTACAGTGGAGCACAGTAGAGGTAGAGTACAGTGGAGCACAGTAGAGGTAGAGTACAGTGGAGCACAGTAGAGGTAGAGTACAGTGGAGTACAGTAGAGGTAGTGTACAGTGGAGCACAGTAGAGGTAGAGTACAGTGGAGCACAGTAGAGGTAGAGTACAGTAGAGCAAAGTAGAGGTAGAGTACAGTGGAGCACAGTAGAGATAGAGTACAGTGGAGTACAGTGGAGCACAGTAGAGGTAGAGTACAGTGGAGTACAATAAAGATAGAGTACAGTGGAGTAGAGTAGAGATAGAGTACTGTGGAGCACAGCAGAGGTAGAGTACAGTGGATCACAGTAGAGATAGAGTACAGTGGAGTACAGTGGAGCACAGTAGAGGTAGAGTACAGTGGAGAACAGTAGAGATAGAGTACAGTGGAGTACAGTAGAGGTAGAGTACAGTGGAGCACAGTAGAGATAGAGTACAGTTGAGTACAGTAGAGGTAGAGTACAGTGGAGCACAGTAGAGGTAGAGTACAGTGGAGCACAGTAGAGGTAGAGTACAGTGGAGTACAATGGAGCACAGTAGAGGTCGAGTACAGTAGAGTACTGTAGTGGTAGAGAACAGTACAGTACAGTAGAGGTAGAGTACAGTGGAGTACAGTAGAGGTAGAGTACAGTAGAGCACAGTAGAGGTAGAATACAGTGGAGTACAGTAGAGGTAGAGTACAGTGGAGTACAGTAGATATAGAGTACAGTGGAGCACAGTAGAGGTAGAGTACAGTGGAGCACAGTAGAGGTAGAGTACAGTGGAGCACAGTAGAGGTAGGGTACAGTGGGGCACAGTAGAGGCAGAGTACAGTACAGTACAGTAGAGGTAGAGTACAGTAGAGAACAGTAGAGGTAGAATACAGTGGAGTACAGTAGAGGTAGAGAACAGTACAGTACAGTAGAGGTAGAGTACAGTAGAGCACAGTAGAGGTAGAATACAGTGGAGTACAGTAGAGGTAGAGTACAGTGGAGTACAGTAGAGGTAGAGTACAGTGGAGCACAGTAGAGGTAGAGTACAGTGGAGTACAGTGGAGCACAGTAGAGGTGGAGTACAGTAGAGAAGAGTAGAGGTAGAGTACAGTGGAGTACAGTAGAGATAGAGTACAGTGGAGTAGAGTAGAGATATAGTACAGTGGAGTAGAGTAGATATAGAGTACAGTGGAGTATAGTTGAGGTAGAGTACAGTGGAGCACACTAGAGATAGAGTACAGTGAAGTACAGTAGAGGTAGAGTACAGTGGAGCACAGTAGAGGTAGAGTACAGTGGAGTATAGTTGAGGTAGACTACAGTGGAGTACAGTAGAGGTAGAGTACAGTGGAGCACAGTAGAGATAGAGTACAGTAGAGCAGAGTAGAGGTAGAGTACAGTGGAGTACAGTAGAGGTAGAGTACAGTGGAGCACTGTAGAGGTGGAGTACAGTGGAGTACAGTAGAGGTAGAGTACAGTGGAGCACAGTAGAGGTAGAGTACAGTGGAGTAGAGTAGAGGTAGAGTACAGTGGAGCACAGTAGATGTAGAGTACAGTAGAGCATTGTAGAGGTAGAGTACAGTGGAGCACAGTAGAGATAGAGTACAATGGAGTACAGTAGAGGAAGAGTACAGTGGAGTACAGTGGAGCACAGTAGAGGTGGAGAACAGTAGAGTACAGCAGAGGTAGAGTACAGTGGAGTACAATATAGATAGAGTACAGTGGAGTAGAGTAGTGATAGAGTACAGTGGAGCACAGCAGAGGTAGAGTACATTGGATCACAGTAGAGATAGAGTACAGTGGAGTACAGTGGAGCACAGTAGAGGTAGAGTACAGTGGAGAACAGTAGAGATAGAGTACAGTGGAGTACAGTAAAGGTAGAGTACAGTGGAGCCCAGTAGAGATAGAGTACAGTGGAGTACAGTAGAGGTAGAGTACAGTGGAGCACAGTAGAGGTAGAGTACAGTGGAGCACAGTAGAGGTAGAGTACAGTGGAGCACAGTAGAGGTAGAGTACAGTGGAGTACAGTAGAGGTAGTGTACAGTGGAGCACAGTAGAGGTAGAGTACAGTGGAGTACAGTAGAGGTAGAGTACAGTAGAGCACAGTAGAGGTAGAGTACAGTGGAGCACAGTAGAGATAGAGTACAGTGGAGTACAGTGGAGCACAGTAGAGGTAGAGTACAGTGGAGTACAATAAAGATAGAGTACAGTGGAGTAGAGTAGAGATAGCGTACTGTGGAGCACAGCAGAGGTAGAGTACAGTGGATCACAGTAGAGATAGAGTACAGTGGAGTACAGTGGAGCACAGTAGAGGTAGAGTACAGTGGAGAACAGTAGAGATAGAGTACAGTGGAGTACAGTAGAGGTAGAGTACAGTGGAGCACAGTAGAGATAGAGTACAGTGGAGTACAGTAGAGGTAGAGTACAGTGGAGCACAGTAGAGGTAGAGTACAGTGGAGTACAATGGAGCACAGTAGATATAGAGTACAGTGGAGCACAGTAGAGGTAGAGTACAGTGGAGCACAGTAGAGGTAGAGTACAGTGGAGCACAGTAGAGGTAGGGTACAGTGGGGCACAGTAGAGGCAGAGTACAGTACAGTACAGTAGAGGTAGAGTACAGTAGAGAACAGTAGAGGTAGAATACAGTGGAGTACAGTAGAGGTAGAGTACAGTGGAGCACAGTAGAGGTGGAGTACAGTAGAGTACAGTAGAGGTAGAGAACAGTACAGTACAGTAGAGGTAGAGTACAGTAGAGCACAGTAGAGGTAGAATACAGTGGAGTACAGTAGAGGTAGAGTACAGTGGAGTACAGTAGAGGTAGAGTACAGTGGAGCACAGTAGAGGTAGAGTACAGTGGAGTACAGTGGAGCACAGTAGAGGTGGAGTACAGTAGAGAAGAGTAGAGGTAGAGTACAGTGGAGTACAGTAGAGATAGAGTACAGTGGAGTAGAGTAGAGATATAGTACAGTGGAGTAGAGTAGATATAGAGTACAGTGGAGTATAGTTGAGGTAGAGTACAGTGGAGCACACTAGAGATAGAGTACAGTGAAGTACAGTAGAGGTAGAGTACAGTGGAGCACAGTAGAGGTAGAGTACAGTGGAGTATAGTTGAGGTAGACTACAGTGGAGTACAGTAGAGGTAGAGTACAGTGGAGCACAGTAGAGATAGAGTACAGTAGAGCAGAGTAGAGGTAGAGTACAGTGGAGTACAGTAGAGGTAGAGTACAGTGGAGCACTGTAGAGGTGGAGTACAGTGGAGTACAGTAGAGGTAGAGTACAGTGGAGCACAGTAGAGGTAGAGTACAGTGGAGTAGAGTAGAGGTAGAGTACAGTGGAGCACAGTAGATGTAGAGTACAGTAGAGCATTGTAGAGGTAGAGTACAGTGGAGCACAGTAGAGATAGAGTACAATGGAGTACAGTAGAGGAAGAGTACAGTGGAGTACAGTGGAGCACAGTAGAGGTGGAGAACAGTAGAGTACAGCAGAGGTAGAGTACAGTGGAGTACAATATAGATAGAGTACAGTGGAGTAGAGTAGTGATAGAGTACAGTGGAGCACAGCAGAGGTAGAGTACATTGGATCACAGTAGAGATAGAGTACAGTGGAGTACAGTGGAGCACAGTAGAGGTAGAGTACAGTGGAGAACAGTAGAGATAGAGTACAGTGGAGTACAGTAAAGGTAGAGTACAGTGGAGCCCAGTAGAGATAGAGTACAGTGGAGTACAGTAGAGGTAGAGTACAGTGGAGCACAGTAGAGGTAGAGTACAGTGGAGCACAGTAGAGGTAGAGTACAGTGGAGCACAGTAGAGGTAGAGTACAGTGGAGTACAGTAGAGGTAGTGTACAGTGGAGCACAGTAGAGGTAGAGTACAGTGGAGCACAGTAGAGGTAGAGTACAGTAGAGCACAGTAGAGGTAGAGTACAGTGGAGCACAGTAGAGATAGAGTACAGTGGAGTACAGTGGAGCACAGTAGAGGTAGAGTACAGTGGAGTACAATAAAGATAGAGTACAGTGGAGTAGAGTAGAGATAGCGTACTGTGGAGCACAGCAGAGGTAGAGTACAGTGGATCACAGTAGATATAGAGTACAGTGGAGTACAGTGGAGCACAGTAGAGGTAGAGTACAGTGGAGAACAGTAGAGATAGAGTACAGTGGAGTACAGTAGAGGTAGAGTACAGTGGAGCACAGTAGAGATAGAGTACAGTGGAGTACAGTAGAGGTAGAGTACAGTGGAGCACAGTAGAGGTAGAGTACAGTGGAGTACAATGGAGCACAGTAGAGGTGGAGTACAGTAGAGTACAGTAGAGTTAGAGAACAGTACAGTACAGTAGAGGTAGAGTACAGTGGAGTACAGTAGAGGTAGAGTACAGTAGAGCACAGTAGAGGTAGAATACAGTGGAGTACAGTAGAGGTAGAGTACAGTGGAGTACAGTAGAGATAGAGTACAGTGGAGCACAGTAGAGGTAGAGTACAGTGGAGCACAGTAGAGGTAGAGTACAGTGGAGCACAGTAGAGGTAGGGTACAGTGGGGCACAGTAGAGGCAGAGTACAGTGGGGTACAGTAGAAATAGAGTACAGTGGAGCACAGTAGAGTACAGTAGAGCACAGTAGAGGTAGAGTACAGTAGAGCACAGTAGAGATAGAGTACAGTGGAGTACTGTAGAGGAAGAGTACAGTGGAGTACAGTGGAGCACAGTAGAGGTGGAGTACAGTAGAGTACAGTAGAGGTAGAGTACAGTGGAGTACAATAGAGATAGAGTACAGTGGAGTAGAGTAGAGATAGAGTACAATGGAGCACAGCAGAGGTAGAGTACAGTGGATCACAGTAGAGATAGAGTACAGTGGAATACAGTGGAGCACAGTAGCGGTAGAGTACAGTGGAGAACAGTAAAGATAGAGTACAGTGGAGTACAGTAGAGGTAGAGTACAGTGGAGCCCAGTAGAGATAGAGTACAGTGGAGTACAGTAGAGGTACAGTACAGTGGAGCACAGTAGAGGTAGAGTACAGTGGAGTACAGTAGAGGTAGAGAACAGTACAGTACAGTAGAGGTAGAGTACAGTAGAGCACAGTAGAGGTAGAATACAGTGGAGTACAGTAGAGGTAGAGTACAGTGGAGTACAGTACAGGTAGAGTACAGTGGAGCACAGTAGAGGTAGAGTACAGTGGAGTACAGTAGAGGTAGAGTACAGCGGAGCACAGTAGAGGTGGAGTACAGTAGAGTACAGTAGAGGTAGAGAACAGTACAGTACAGTAGAGGTAGAGTACAGTAGAGCACAGTAGAGGTAGAATACAGTGGAGTACAGTAGAGGTAGAGTACAGTGGAGTACAGTACAGGTAGAGTACAGTGGAGCACAGTAGAGGTAGAGTACAGTGGAGTACAGTACAGGTAGAGTACAGTGGAGCACAGTAGAGGTAGAGTACAGTGGAGTACAGTAGAGGTAGAGTACAGCGGAGCACAGTAGAGGTAGAGTACAGTGGAGCACAGTGGAGGTGGATTACAGTAGAGTAGAGTAGAGGTAGAGTACAGTGGAGTACAGTAGAGATAGAGTACAGTGGAGTAGAGTAGATATAGAGTACAGTGGAGTACAGTAGAGATAGAATACAGTGGAGTATAGTTGAGGTAGAGTACAGTGGAGCACAGTAGAGATAGAGTACAGTGGAGTACAGTAGAGGTAGTGTACAGTGGAGCACAGTAGAGGTAGAGTACAGTGGAGCACAGTAGAGGTAGAGTACAGTAGAGCACAGTAGAGGTAGAGTACAGTGGAGCACAGTAGAGATAGAGTACAGTGGAGTACAGTGGAGCACAGTAGAGGTAGAGTACAGTGGAGTACAATAAAGATAGAGTACAGTGGAGTAGAGTAGAGATAGAGTACTGTGGAGCACAGCAGAGGTAGAGTACAGTGGATCACAGTAGAGATAGAGTACAGTGGAGTACAGTGGAGCACAGTAGAGGTAGAGTACAGTGGAGAACAGTAGAGATAGAGTACAGTGGAGTACAGTAGAGGTAGAGTACAGTGGAGCACAGTAGAGATAGAGTACAGTGGAGTACAGTAGAGGTAGAGTACAGTGGAGCACAGTAGAGGTAGAGTACAGTGGAGTACAATGGAGCACAGTAGAGGTGGAGTACAGTAGAGTACAGTAGAGGTAGAGAACAGTACAGTACAGTAGAGGTAGAGTACAGTGGAGTACAGTAGAGGTAGAGTACAGTAGAGCACAGTAGAGGTAGAATACAGTGGAGTACAGTAGAGGTAGAGTACAGTGGAGTACAGTAGAGATAGAGTACAGTGGAGCACAGTAGAGGTAGAGTACAGTGGAGCACAGTAGAGGTAGAGTACAGTGGAGCACAGTAGAGGTAGGGTACAGTGGGGCACAGTAGAGGCAGAGTACAGTGGGGTACAATAGAAATAGAGTACAGTGGAGCACAGTAGAGTACAGTAGAGCACAGTAGAGGTAGAGTACAGTGGAGCACAGTAGAGATAGAGTACAGTGGAGTACTGTAGAGGAAGAGTACAGTGGAGTACAGTGGAGCACAGTAGAGGTGGAGTACAGTAGAGTGCAGTAGAGGTAGAGTACAGTGGAGTACAATAGAGATAGAGTACAGTGGAGTAGAGTAGAGATAGAGTACAATGGAGCACAGCAGAGGTAGAGTACAGTGGATCACAGTAGAGATAGAGTACAGTGGAATACAGTGGAGCACAGTAGCGGTAGAGTACAGTGGAGAACAGTAAAGATAGAGTACAGTGGAGTACAGTAGAGGTAGAGTAGAGTGGAGCCCAGTAGAGATAGAGTACAGTGGAGTACAGTAGAGGTACAGTACAGTGGAGCACAGTAGAGGTAGAGTACAGTGGAGTACAGTAGAGGTAGAGAACAGTACAGTACAGTAGAGGTAGAGTACAGTAGAGCACAGTAGAGGTAGAATACAGTGGAGTACAGTAGAGGTAGAGTACAGTGGAGTACAGTACAGGTAGAGTACAGTGGAGCACAGTAGAGGTAGAGTACAGTGGAGTACAGTAGAGGTAGAGTACAGCGGAGCACAGTAGAGGTGGAGTACAGTAGAGTACAGTAGAGGTAGAGAACAGTACAGTACAGTAGAGGTAGAGTACAGTAGAGCACAGTAGAGGTAGAATACAGTGGAGTACAGTAGAGGTAGAGTACAGTGGAGTACAGTACAGGTAGAGTACAGTGGAGCACAGTAGAGGTAGAGTACAGTGGAGTACAGTAGAGGTAGAGTACAGCGGAGCACAGTAGAGGTAGAGTACAGTGGAGCACAGTGGAGGTGGATTACAGTAGAGTAGAGTAGAGGTAGAGTACAGTGGAGTACAGTAGAGATAGAGTACAGTGGAGTAGAGTAGATATAGAGTACAGTGGAGTACAGTAGAGATAGAGTACAGTGGAGTATAGTTGAGGTAGAGTACAGTGGAGCACAGTAGAGATAGAGTACAGTGGAGTACAGTAGAGGTAGAAAACAGTGGGGCACATTAGAGGTAGAGTACAGTGGAGTATAGTTGAGGTAGACTACAGTGGAGTACAGTAGAGGTAGATTACAGTGGAGCACTGTAGAGGTGGAGTACAGTGGAGTACAGTGGAGTACAGTAGAGGTAGAGTACAGTGGAGCACAGTAGAGGTAGAGTACAGTGGAGTAGAGTAGAGGTAAAGTACAGTGGAGCACAGTAGATGTAGAGTACAGTAGAGCACAGTATAGGTAGAGTACAGTGGAGCATAGTAGAGATAGAGTACAATGGAGTACAGTAGAGGAAGAGTACAGTGGAGTACAGTGGAGCACAGTAGAGGTGGAGTACTGTAGAGTACAGTAGAGGTAGAGTACAGTGGAGTACAATATAGATAGAGTACAGTGGAGCAGAGTAGAGGTAGAGTACAGTGGAGTACAGTAGAGGTAGAGTACAGTGGAGCACAGTAGAGGTAGAGTACAGTGGAGTACAGTGGAGCACAGTAGAGGTGGAGTACAGTAGAGTAGAGTAGAGGTAGAGTACAGTGGAGTACAGTAGAGATAGAGTACAGTGGAGTAGAGTAGAGATAGAGTACAGTGGAGTAGAGTAGAGATAGAGTACAGTGGAGTATAGTTGAGGTAGAGTACAGTGGAGCAAAGTAGAGGTAGAGTAGAGTGGACTATATTTGAGGTAGACTACAGTGGAATACAGTAGATGTAGAGTACAGTAGAGCACAGTAGAGGTGAAATACAATGGAGTACAGTAGAGGTAGAGTACATTGGAGTACAGTAGAGATAGAGTACAGTGGAGCACAGTAGAGGTAGAGTACAGTGGAGTACAGTAGAGGTAGAGTACCGTGGAGCACAGTAGAGGTAGAGTACAGTGGAGTAAAGTGGAGCAGAGTAGAGGTGGAGTACAGTAGAGTACAGTAGAGGTAGAGTACAGTGGAGTACAGTAGAGATAGAGTACAGTGGAGTAGAGTAGAGATAGAGCACAGTGGAGCACAGTAGAGGTAGAGTACAGTGGAGCACAGTAGAGGTAGAGTACAGTGGAGCACAGTAGAGGTGGAGTACAGTAGAGTACAGTAGAGGTAGAGTACAGTGGAGTACAGTAGAGATAGAGTACAGCGGAGTAGAGTAGAGATAGAGTACAGTGGAGTAGAGTAGAGATAGAGCACAGTGGAGCACAGCAGAGGTAGAGTAGAGTGGAGTACAGTAGAGGTAGAGTACAGTGGAGTACAGTAGAGAGAGAGTACAGTGGAGCACAGTAGAGGTAGAGTACAGTAGAGCACAGTATAGGTAGAATACAGTGGAGCACAGTAGCGGTAGAGTACAGTGGAGAACAGTAAAGATAGAGTACAGTGGAGTACAGTAGAGGTAGAGTACAGTGGAGCCCAGTAGAGATAGAGTACAGTGGAGTGCAGTAGAGGTAGAGTACAGTTGAGCACAGTAGAGGTAGAGTACAGTGGAGTACAGTAGAGGAAGAGTACAGTGGAGTACAGTGGAGCACAGTAGAGGTGGAGTACTGTAGAGTACAGTAGAGGTAGAGTACAGTGGAGTACAATATAGATAGAGTACAGTGGAGTAGAGTAGAGATAGAGTACAGTGGAGTACAGTACAGGTAGAGTACAGTGGAGCAGAGTAGAGGTAGAGTACAGTGGAGTACAGTAGAGGTAGAGTACAGTGGAGCACAGTAGAGGTAGAGTACAGTGGAGTACAGTGGAGCACAGTAGAGGTGGAGTACAGTAGAGTAGAGTAGAGGTAGAGTACAGTGGAGTACAGTAGAGATAGAGTACAGTGGAGCAGAGTAGAGATAGAGTACAGTGGAGTACTGTAGAGGAAGAGTACAGTGGAGTACAGTGGAGCACAGTAGAGGTGGAGTACAGTAGAGTACAGTAGAGGTAGAGTACAGTGGAGTACAATAGAGATAGAGTACAGTGGAGTAGAGTAGAGATAGAGTACAATGGAGCACAGCAGAGGTAGAGTACAGTGGATCACAGTAGAGATAGAGTACAGTGGAATACAGTGGAGCACAGTAGCGGTAGAGTACAGTGGAGAACAGTAAAGATAGAGTACAGTGGAGTACAGTAGAGGTAGAGTACAGTGGAGCCCAGTAGAGATAGAGTACAGTGGAGTACAGTAGAGGTAGAGTACAGTGGAGCACAGTAGAGGTAGAGTACAGTGGAGTACAGTAGAGGTAGAGAACAGTACAGTACAGTAGAGGTAGAGTACAGTAGAGCACAGTAGAGGTAGAAAACAGTGGAGTACAGTAGAGGTAGAGTACAGTGGAGTACAGTACAGGTAGAGTACAGTGGAGCACAGTAGAGGTAGAGTACAGTGGAGTACAGTAGAGGTAGAGTACAGCGGAGCACAGTAGAGGTGGAGTACAGTAGAGTACAGTAGAGGTAGAGAACAGTACAGTACAGTAGAGGTAGAGTACAGTAGAGCACAGTAGAGGTAGAATACAGTGGAGTACAGTAGAGGTAGAGTACAGTGGAGTACAGTACAGGTAGAGTACAGTGGAGCACAGTAGAGGTAGAGTACAGTGGAGTACAGTAGAGGTAGAGTACAGCGGAGCACAGTAGAGGTAGAGTACAGTGGAGCACAGTGGAGGTGGATTACAGTAGAGTAGAGTAGAGGTAGAGTACAGTGGAGTACAGTAGAGATAGAGTACAGTGGAGTAGAGTAGATATAGAGTACAGTGGAGTAGAGTAGAGATAGAGTACAGTGGAGTATAGTTGAGGTAGAGTACAGTGGAGCACAGTAGAGATAGAGTACAGAGGAGTACAGTAGAGGTAGAAAACAGTGGGGCACATTAGAGGTAGAGTACAGTGGAGTATAGTTGAGGTAGACTACAGTGGAGTAGAGTAGAGGTAGAGTACAGTGGAGCACAGTAGAGATAGAGTACAGTAGAGCAGAGTAGAGGTAGAGTACAGTGGAGTACAGTAGAGGTAGAGTACAGTGGAGCACTGTAGAGGTGGAGTACAGTGGAGTACAGTAGAGGTAGAGTACAGTGGAGCACAGTAGAGGTAGAGTACAGTGGAGTAGAGTAGAGGTAAAGTACAGTGGAGCACAGTAGATGTAGAGTACAGTAGAGCACAGTATAGGTAGAGTACAGTGGAGCATAGTAGAGATAGAGTACAATGGAGTACAGTAGAGGAAGAGTACAGTGGAGTACAGTGGAGCACAGTAGAGGTGGAGTACTGTAGAGTACAGTAGAGGTAGAGTACAGTGGAGTACAATATAGATAGAGTACAGTGGAGTAGAGTAGAGATAGAGTACAGTGGAGTACATTACAGGTAGAGTACAGTGGAGCAGAGTAGAGGTAGAGTACAGTGGAGTACAGTAGAGGTAGAGTACAGTGGAGCACAGTAGAGGTAGAGTACAGTGGAGTACAGTGGAGCACAGTAGAGGTGGAGTACAGTAGAGTAGAGTAGAGGTAGAGTACAGTGGAGTACAGTAGAGATAGAGTACAGTGGAGTAGAGTAGAGATAGAGTACAGTGGAGTAGAGTAGAGATAGAGTACAGTGGAGTATAGTTGAGGTAGAGTACAGTGGAGCAAAGTAGAGGTAGAGTAGAGTGGAGTATATTTGAGGTAGACTACAGTGGAATACAGTAGATGTAGAGTACAGTAGAGCACAGTAGAGGTGAAATACAATGGAGTACAGTAGAGGTAGAGTACATTGGAGTACAGTAGAGATAGAGTACAGTGGAGCACAGTAGAGGTAGAGTACAGTGGAGTACAGTAGAGGTAGAGTACAGTGGAGCACAGTAGAGGTAGAGTACAGTGGAGTAAAGTGGAGCACAGTAGAGGTGGAGTACAGTAGAGTACAGTAGAGGTAGAGTACAGTGGAGTACAGTAGAGATAGAGTACAGTGGAGTAGAGTAGAGATAGAGCACAGTGGAGCACAGCAGAGGTAGAGTACAGTGGAGCACAGTAGAGGTAGAGTACAGTGGAGTACAGTGGAGCACAGTAGAGGTGGAGTACAGTAGAGTACAGTAGAGGTAGAGTACAGTGGAGTACAGTAGAGATAGAGTACAGCGGAGTAGAGTAGAGATAGAGTACAGTGGAGCACAGTAGAGGTAGAGTACAGTAGAGCACAGTAGAGGTAGAATACAGTGGAGTACAGTAGAGGTAGAGTACAGTGGAGTACAGTACAGGTAGAGTACAGTGGAGTACAGTAGAGGTAGAGTACAGTGGAGCACAGTAGAGGTAGAGTACAGTGGAGCACAGTAGAGGTAGAGTACAGTGGAGCACAGTAGAGGTAGAGTACAGTGGAGTACAGTAGAGGTAGTGTACAGTGGAGCACAGTAGACGTAGAGTACAGTGGAGCACAGTAGAGGTAGAGTACAGTAGAGCACAGTAGAGGTAGAGTACAGTGGAGCACAGTAGAAATAGAGTACAGTGGAGTACAGTGGAGCACAGTAGAGGTAGAGTACAGTGGAGTACAATAAAGATAGAGTACAGTGGAGTACAGTAGAGGTAGAGTACAGTGGAGCACAGTAGAGATAGAGTACAGTGGAGTACAGAAGAGGTAGAGTACAGTGGAGCACAGTAGAGGTAGAGTACAGTGGAGTACAATGGAGCACAGTAGAGGTGGAGTACAGTAGAGTACAGTAGAGGTAGAGAAAAGTACAGTACAGTAGAGGTAGAGTACAGTAGAGCACAGTAGAGGTAGAATACAGTGGAGTACAGTAGAGGTAGAGTACAGTGGAGTACAGTAGAGGTAGAGTACAGTAGAGCACAGAAGAGGTAGAATGCAGTGGAGTACAGTAGAGGTAGAGTACAGTGGAGTAGAGTAGAGATAGAGTACAGTGGAGCACAGTAGAGGTAGAGTACAGTGGAGCACAGTAGAGGTAGGGTACAGTGGGGCACAGTAGAGGCAGAGTACAGTGGGGTACAGTAGAAATAGAGTACAGTGGAGCACAGTAGAGTACAGTAGAGCACAGTAGAGGTAGAGTACAGTGGAGCACAGTATAGATAGAGTACAGTGGAGTACAGTAGAGGAAGGGTACAGTGGAGTACAGTGGAGCACAGTAGAGGTGGAGTACAGTAGAGTACAGTAGAGGTAGAGTACAGTGGAGTACAATAGAGATAGAGTACAGTGGAGTAGAGTAGAGATAGAGTACAGTGGAGCAGAGCAGAGGTAGAGTACAGTGGATCACAGTAGAGATAGAGTACAGTGGAATACAGTGGAGCACAGAAGCGGTAGAGTACAGTGGAGAACAGTAAAGATAGAGTACAGTGGAGTACAGTAGAGGTAGAGTACAGTGGAGCCCAGTAGAGATAGAGTACAGTGGAGTACAGTAGAGGTAGAGTACAGTGGAGCACAGTAGAGGTAGAGTACAGTGGAGTACAGTAGAGGTAGAGAACAGTACAGTACAGTAGAGGTAGATTACAGTAGAGCACAGTAGAGGTAGAATACAGTGGAGTACAGTAGAAGTAGAGTACAGTGGAGTACAGTACAGGTAGAGTACAGTGGAGCACAGTAGAGGTAGAGTACAGTGGAGTACAGTAGAGGTAGAGTACAGCGGAGCACAGTAGAGGTGGAGTACAGTAGAGTACAGTAGAGGTAGAGAACAGTACAGTACAGTAGAGGTAGAGTAGAGTAGAGCACAGTAGAGGTAGAATACAGTGGAGTACAGTAGAGGTAGAGTACAGTGGAGTACAGTACAGGTAGAGTACAGTGGAGCACAGTAGAGGTAGAGTACAGTGGAGTACAGTAGAGGTAGAGTACAGCGGAGCACAGTAGAGGTAGAGTACAGTGGAGCACAGTGGAGGTGGAGTACAGTAGAGTAGAGTAGAGGTAGAGTACAGTGGAGTACAGTAGAGATAGAGTACAGTGGAGTAGAGTAGATCTAGAGTACAGTGGAGTAGAGTAGAGATAGAGTACAGTGGAGTATAGTTGAGGTAGAGTACAGTGGAGCACAGTAGAGATAGAGTACAGTGGAGTACAGTAGAGGTAGAAAACAGTGGGGCACATTAGAGGTAGAGTACAGTGGAGTATAGTTGAGGTAGACTACAGTGGAGTACAGTAGAGGTAGAGTACAGTGGAGCACAGTAGAGATAGAGTACAGTAGAGCAGAGTAGAGGTAGAGTACAGTGGAGTACAGTAGAGGTAGAGTACAGTGGAGCACTGTAGAGGTGGAGTACAGTGGAGTACAGTAGAGGTAGAGTACAGTGGAGCACAGTAGAGGTAGAGTACAGTGGAGTAGAGTAGAGGTAGAGTACAGTGGAGCACAGTAGATGTAGAGTACAGTAGAGCACAGTATAGGTAGAGTACAGTGGAGCATAGTAGAGATAGAGTACAATGGAGTACAGTAGAGGAAGAGTACAGTGGAGTACAGTGGAGCACAGTAGAGGTGGAGTACTGTAGAGTACAGTAGAGGTAGAGTACAGTGGAGTACAATATAGATAGAGTACAGTGGAGTACAATATAGATAGAGTACAGTGGAGTAGAGTAGAGATAGAGTACAGTGGAGTACAGTACAGGTAGAGTACAGTGGAGCAGAGTAGAGGTAGAGTACAGTGGAGCACAGTAGAGGTAGAGTACAGTGGAGTACAGTGGAGCACAGTAGAGGTGGAGTACAGTAGAGTAGAGTAGAGGTAGAGTACAGTGGAGTACAGTAGAGATAGAGTACAGTGGAGCACAGTAGAGATAGATTACAGTGGAGTACTGTAGAGGAAGAGTACAGTGGAGTACAGTGGAGCACAGTAGAGGTGGAGTACAGTAGAGTACAGTAGAGATAGAGTACAGTGGAGTACAATAGAGATAGAGTACAGTGGAGTAGAGTAGAGACAGAGTACAATGGAGCACAGCAGAGGTAGAGTACAGTGGATCAAAGTAGAGATAGAGTACAGTGGAATACAGTGGAGCACAGTAGCGGTAGAGTACAGTGGAGAACAGTAAAGATAGAGTACAGTGGAGTACAGTAGAGGTAGAGTACAGTGGAGCCCAGTAGAGATAGAGTATAGTGGAGTACAGTAGAGGTAGAGTACAGTGGAGCACAGTAGAGGTAGAGTACAGTGGAGTACAGTAGAGGTAGAGAACAGTACAGTACAGTAGAGGTAGAGTACAGTAGAGCACAGTAGAGGTAGAATACAGTGGAGTACAGTAGAGGTAGAGTACAGTGGAGTACAGTACAGGTAGAGTACAGTGGAGCACAGTAGAGGTAGAGTACAGTGGAGTACAGTAGAGGTAGAGTACAGCGGAGCACAGTAGAGGTGGAGTACAGTAGAGTACAGTAGAGGTAGAGAACAGTACAGTACAGTAGAGGTAGAGTACAGTAGAGCACAGTAGAGGTAGAATACAGTGGAGTACAGTAGAGGTAGAGTACAGTGGAGTACAGTACAGGTAGAGTACAGTGGAGCACAGTAGAGGTAGAGTACAGTGGAGTACAGTAGAGGTAGAGTACAGCGGAGCACAGTAGAGGTAGAGTACAGTGGAGCACAGTGGAGGTGGATTACAGTAGAGTAGAGTAGAGGTAGAGTACAGTGGAGTACAGTAGAGATAGAGTACAGTGGAGTAGAGTAGATATAGAGTACAGTAGAGTAGAGATAGAGTACAGTGGAGTATAGTTGAGGTAGAGTAGAGTGGAGCACAGTAGAGATAGAGTACAGTGGAGTACAGTAGAGGTAGAAAACAGTGGGGCACATTAGAGGTAGAGTACAGTGGAGTATAGTTGAGGTAGACTACAGTGGAGTACAGTAGAGGTAGAGTACAGTGGAGCACAGTAGAGATAGAGTACAGTAGAGCAGAGTAGAGGTAGAGTACAGTGGAGTACAGTAGAGGTAGAGTACAGTGGAGCACTGTAGAGGTGGAGTACAGTGGAGTACAGTAGAGGTAGAGTACAGTGGAGCACAGTAGAGGTAGAGTACAGTGGAGTAGAGTAGAGGTAAAGTACAGTGGAGCACAGTAGATGTAGAGTACAGTAGAGCACAGTATAGGTAGAGTACAGTGGAGCATAGTAGAGATAGAGTACAATGGAGTACAGTAGAGGAAGAGTACAGTGGAGTACAGTGGAGCACAGTAGAGGTGGAGTACTGTAGAGTACAGTAGAGGTAGAGTACAGTGGAGTACAATATAGATAGAGTACAGTGGAGTAGAGTAGAGATAGAGTACAGTGGAGTACATTACAGGTAGAGTACAGTGGAGCAGAGTAGAGGTAGAGTACAGTGGAGTACAGTAGAGGTAGAGTACAGTGGAGCACAGTAGAGGTAGAGTACAGTGGAGTACAGTGGAGCACAGTAGAGGTGGAGTACAGTAGAGTAGAGTAGAGGTAGAGTACAGTGGAGTACAGTAGAGATAGAGTACAGTGGAGTAGAGTAGAGATAGAGTACAGTGGAGTAGAGTAGAGATAGAGTACAGTGGAGTATAGTTGAGGTAGAGTACAGTGGAGCAAAGTAGAGGTAGAGTAGAGTGGAGTATATTTGAGGTAGACTACAGTGGAATACAGTAGATGTAGAGTACAGTAGAGCACAGTAGAGGTGAAATACAATGGAGTACAGTAGAGGTAGAGTACAGTGGAGTACAGTAGAGATAGAGTACAGTGGAGCACAGTAGAGGTAGAGTACAGTGGAGTACAGTAGAGGTAGAGTACAGTGGAGCACAGTAGAGGTAGAGTACAGTGGAGTAAAGTGGAGCACAGTAGGGTTGGAGTACAGTAGAGTACAGTAGAGGTAGAGTACAGTGGAGTACAGTAGAGATAGAGTACAGTGGAGTAGAGTAGAGATAGAGCACAGTGGAGCACAGCAGAGGTAGAGTACAGTGGAGCACAGTAGAGGTAGAGTACAGTGGAGTACAGTGGAGCACAGTAGAGGTGGAGTACAGTAGAGTACAGTAGAGGTAGAGTACAGTGGAGTACAGTAGAGATAGAGTACAGCGGAGTAGAGTAGAGATAGAGTAGAGTGGAGTAGAGTAGAGATAGAGCACAGTGGAGCACAGCAGAGGTAGAGTAGAGTGGAGTACAGTAGAGGTAGAGTACAGTGGAGTACAGTAGAGAGAGAGTACAGTGGAGCACAGTAGAGGTAGAGTACAGTAGAGCACAGTAGAGGTATAATACAGTGGAGTACAGTAGAGGTAGAGTACAGTGGAGTACAGTACAGGTAGAGTACAGTGGAGTACAGTAGAGGTAGAGTACAGTGGAGCACAGTAGAGGTAGAGTACAGTGGAGCACAGTAGAGGTAGAGTACAGTGGAGCACAGTAGAGGTAGAGTACAGTGGAGTACAGTAGAGGTAGTGTACAGTGGAGCACAGTAGAGGTAGAGTACAGTGGAGCACAGTAGAGGTAGAGTACAGTAGAGCACAGTAGAGGTAGAGTACAGTGGAGCACAGTAGAAATAGAGTACAGTGGAGTACAGTGGAGCACAGTAGAGGTAGAGTACAGTGGAGTACAATAAAGATATTTGTACAGTGGAGTAGAGTAGAGATAGAGTACTGTGGAGCACAGCAGAGGTAGAGTACAGTGGATCACAGTAGAGATAGAGTACAGTGGAGTACAGTGGAGCACAGTAGAGGTAGAGTACAGTGGAGAACAGTAGAGATAGAGTACAGTGGAGTACAGTAGAGGTAGAGTACAGTGGAGCACAGTAGAGATAGAGTACAGTGGAGTACAGTAGAGGTAGAGTACAGTGGAGCACAGTAGAGGTAGAGTACAGTGGAGTACAATGGAGCACAGTAGAGGTGGAGTACAGTAGAGTACAGTAGAGGTAGAGAAAAGTACAGTACAGCAGAGGTAGAGTACAGTGGAGTACAGTAGAGGTAGAGTACAGTAGAGCACAGTATAGGTAGAATACAGTGGAGTACAGTAGAGGTAGAGTACAGTGGAGTACAGTAGAGGTAGAGTACAATAGAGCACAGTAGAGGTAGAATACAGTGGAGTACAGTAGAGTTAGAGTACAGTGGAGTACAGTAGAGATAGAGTACAGTGGAGCACAGTAGAGGTAGAGTACAGTGGAGCACAGTAGAGGTAGAGTACAGTGGAGCACAGTAGAGGTAGGGTACAGTGGGGCACTGTAGAGGCAGAGTACAGTGGGGTACAGTAGAAATAGAGTACAGTGGAGCAAAGTAGAGTACAGTAGAGCACAGTAGAGGTAGAGTACAGTGGAGCACAGTAGAGATAGAGTACAGTGGAGTACAGTAGAGGAAGAGTACAGTGGAGTACAGTGGAGCACAGTAGAGGTGGAGTACAGTAGAGTACAGTAGAGGTAGAGTACAGTGGAGTACAATAGAGATAGAGTACAGTGGAGTAGAGTAGAGATAGAGTACAGTGGAGCAGAGCAGAGGTAGAGCACAGTGGATCACAGTAGAGATAGAGTACAGTGGAATACAGTGGAGCACAGTAGCGGTAGAGTACAGTGGAGCACAGTGGAGGTGGAGTACAGTAGAGTAGAGTAGAGGTAGAGTACAGTGGAGTACAGTAGAGATAGAGTACAGTGGAGTAGAGTAGATATAGAGTACAGTGGAGTACAGTAGAGGTAGAGTACAGTGGAGTACAGTACAGGTAGAGTACAGTGGAGCACAGTAGAGGTAGAGTACAGTGGAGTACAGTAGAGGTAGAGTACAGCGGAGCACAGTAGAGGTGGAGTACAGTAGAGTACAGTAGAGGTAGAGAACAGTACAGTACAGTAGAGGTAGAGTACAGTAGAGCACAGTAGAGGTAGAATACAGTGGAGTACAGTAGAGGTAGAGTACAGTGGAGTACAGTACAGGTAGAGTACAGTGGAGCACAGTAGAGGTAGAGTACAGTGGAGTACAGTAGAGGTAGAGTACAGCGGAGCACAGTAGAGGTAGAGTACAGTGGAGCACAGTGGAGGTGGATTACAGTAGAGTAGAGTAGAGGTAGAGTACAGTGGAGTACAGTAGAGATAGAGTACAGTGGAGTAGAGTAGATATAGAGTACAGTGGAGTAGAGTAGAGATAGAGTACAGTGGAGTATAGTTGAGGTAGAGTACAGTGGAGCACAGTAGAGATAGAGTACAGTGGAGTACAGTAGAGGTAGAAAACAGTGGGGCACATTAGAGGTAGAGTACAGTGGAGTATAGTTGAGGTAGACTACAGTGGAGTACAGTAGAGGTAGAGTACAGTGGAGCACAGTAGAGATAGAGTACAGTGGAGTACAGTAGAGAGAGAGTACAGTGGAGCACAGTAGAGATAGAGTACAGTAGAGCCAAGTAGAGGTAGAGTACAGTGGAGTACAGTAGAGATAGAGTACAGTGGAGCACAGTAGAGATAGAGTACAATGGAGTACAGTAGAGGAAGAGTACAGTGGAGCACAGTAGAGGTGGAGAACAGTAGAGTATAGCAGAGGTAGAGTACAGTGGAGTACAATATAGATAGAGTACAGTGGAGTAGAGTAGTGATAGAGTACAGTGGAGCATAGCAGAGGTAGAGTACAGTGGATCACAGTAGAGATAGAGTACAGTGGAGTACAGTGGAGCACAGTAGAGGTAGAGTACAGTGGAGAACAGTAGAGATAGAGTACAGTGGAGTACAGCAGAGGTAGAGTACAGTGGAGCCCAGTAGAGATAGAGTACAGTGGAGTACAGTAGAGGTAGAGTACAGTGGAGCACAGTAGAGGTAGAGTACAGTGGAGCACAGTAGAGGTAGAGTACAGTGGAGCACAGTAGAGGTAGAGTACAGTGGAGTACAGTAGAGGTAGTGTACAGTGGAGCACAGTAGAGATAGAGTACAGTGGAGTACAGTGGAGCACAGTAGAGGTAGAGTACAGTGGAGAACAGTAGAGATAGAGTACAGTGGAGTACAGCAGAGGTAGAGTACAGTGGAGCCCAGTAGAGGTAGAGTACAGTGGAGCACAGTAGAGGTAGAGTACAGTGGAGCACAGTAGAGGTAGAGTACAGTAGAGCAAAGTAGAGGTAGAGTACAGTGGAGCACAGTAGAGATAGAGTACAGTGGAGTACAGTGGAGCACAGTAGAGGTAGAGTACAGTGGAGTACAATAAAGATAGAGTACAGTGGAGTAGAGTAGAGATAGAGTACTGTGGAGCACAGCAGAGGTAGAGTACAGTGGATCACAGTAGAGATAGAGTACAGTGGAGTACAGTGGAGCACAGTAGAGGTAGAGTACAGTGGAGAACAGTAGAGATAGAGTACAGTGGAGTACAGTAGAGGTAGAGTACAGTGGAGCACAGTAGAGATAGAGTACAGTGGAGTACAGTACAGGTAGAGTACAGTGGAGCACAGTAGAGGTAGACTACAGTGGAGTACAGTAGAGGTAGAGTACAGTGGAGCACAGTAGAGGTAGGGTACAGCGGGGCACAGTAGAGGCAGAGTAGAGTGGGGTACAGTAGAAATAGAGTACGGTGGAGCACAGTAGAGTACAGTAGAGCACAGTAGAGGTAGAGTACAGTGGAGCACAGTAGAGATAGAGTACATTGGAGTACAGTAGAGGAAGAGTACAGTGGAGTACAGTGGAGCACAGTAGAGGTGGAGTACAGTAGAGTACAGTAGAGGTAGAGTACAGTGGAGTACAATAGAGATAGAGTACAATGGAGTAGAGTAGAGATAGAGTACAGTGGAGCACAGCAGAGGTAGAGTACAGTGGATCACAGTAGAGATAGAGTACAGTAGAGCCAAGTAGAGGTAGAGTACAGTGGAGTACAATAGAGATAGAGTACAGTGGAGCACAGTAGAGATAGAGTACAGTGGAGTACAGTAGAGGTAGAGTACAGTGGAGCACAGTAGAGGTAGAGTACAGTGGAGCACAGTAGAGGTAGAGTAGAGTGGAGCACAGTAGAGGTAGAGTACAGTGGAGTACAGTAGAGGTAGTGTACAGTGGAGCACAGTAGAGGTAGAGTACAGTGGAGTATAGTAGAGGTAGAGTACAGTAGAGCACAGTAGAGATAGAGTACAGCAGAGCACAGTAGAGGTAGAGTACAGTGGAGCACAGTAGAGGTAGAGTACAGTGGAGCACAGTAGAGTAGAGTAGAGATAGAGCACAGTGGAGCACAGCAGAGGTAGAGTAGAGTGGAGTACAGTAGAGGTAGAGTACAGTGGAGTACAGTAGAGAGAGAGTACAGTGGAGCACAGTAGAGATAGAGTACAGTAGAGCCAAGTAGAGGTAGAGTACAGTGGATTACAGTAAAGGTAGAGCACAGTGGAGCACAGTAGAGGTAGAGTACAGTGGAGCACAGTAGAGGTAGAGTAGAGTGGAGCACAGTAGAGGTAGAGTACAGTGGAGTACAGTAGAGGTAGTGTACAGTGGAGCACAGTAGAGGTAGAGTACAGTGGAGTATAGTAGAGGTAGAGTACAGTAGAGCACAGTAGAGATAGAGTACAGCAGAGCACAGTAGAGGTAGAGTACAGTGGAGCACAGTAGAGGAAGAGTACATTGGAGTACAGTAGAGGTAGAGTAGAGTGGAGCACATTAGAGGTGGAGTAGAGTAGAGTACAGTAGAGGTAGAGTACAGCGGAGTACAGTAGAAGTAGAGTAAAGTGGAGCACAGTAGAGGTAGAGTAGAGCGGAGTACAGTAGAGGTAGAGTACAGTGGAGTACAGTAGAGGTAGAGTACAGTGGAGTAGAGTAGAGAAAGAGTACAGTGGAGCACAGCAGAGGTAGAGTACAGTGGATCACAGTAGAGATAGAGTACAGTGGAGTACAGTGGAGCACAGTAGAAGTAGAGTACAGTGGAGCTAAGTAGAAATAGATTACAGTGGAGTACAGTAGAGATAGAGTACAGTGGAGTACAGTAGAGGTAGAGTACAGTGGAGCACAGTAGAGTAGAGTAGAGATAGAGCACAGTGGAGCAAAGCAGAGGTAGAGTAGAGTGGAGTACAGTAGAGGTAGAGTACAGTGGAGTACAGTAGAGAGATAGTACAGTGGAGCACAGTAGAGATAGAGTACAGTAGAGCCAAGTAGAGGTAGAGTACAGTGGAGTACAGTAGAGATAGAGTACAGTGGAGCACAGTAGAGATAGAGTACTTTGGAGTACAATAGAGGTAGAGTACAGTGGAGCACAGTAGAGGTAGAGTACAGTGGAGCAAAGTAGAGGTAGAGTAGAGTGGAGCACAGTAGAGGTAGAGTACAGTGGAGTACAGTAGAGGTAGTGTACAGTGGAGCACAGTAGAGGTTGAGTACAGTGGAGCACTAGAGGTAGAGTACAGTGGAGTATAGTAGAGGTAGAGTACAGTAGAGCACAGTAGAGATAGAGTACAGCAGAGCACAGTAGAGGTAGAGTACAGTGGAGCACAGTAGAGGAAGAGTACAGTGTAGTACAGTAGATATAGAGTACAGTGGAGTACAGTAGAGATAGAGTACAGTCGAACACAGTAGAGATAAGTGCAGTGGAGTATAGTAGAGGTAGAGTACAGTGGAGTACAGTAGAGGTAGAGTACAGTGGAGTACAGTAGAGGTAGAGTAGAGTGGAGCACATTAGAGGTGGAGTAGAGTAGAGTACAGTAGCTGTAGAGTACAGCGGAGTACAGTAGAAGTTGAGTAAAGTGGAGCACAGTAGAGGTAGAGTAGAGTGGAGTACAGTAGGGGCAGAGTACAGTGGAGTACAGTAGAGGTAGAGTACAGTGGAGTAGAGTAGAGATAGAGTACAGTGGAGCACAGCAGAGGTAGAGTACAGTGGATCACAGTAGAGATAGAGTACAGTGGAGTACAGTGGAGCACAGTAGAAGTAGAGTACAGTGGAGCACAGTAGAAATAGATTACAGTGGAGTACAGTAGAGATAGAGTACAGTGGAGTACAGTAGAGGTAGAGTACAGTGGAGCACAGTAGAGTAGAGTAGAGATAGAGCACAGTGGAGCACAGCAGAGGTAGAGTAGAGTGGAGTACAGTAGAGGTAGAGTACAGTGGAGTACAGTAGAGAGAGAGTACAGTGGAGCACAGTAGAGATAGAGTACAGTAGAGCCAAGTAGAGGTAGAGTACAGTGGAGCACAGTAGAGGTAGAGTACAGTGGAGCACAGTAGAGGTAGAGTAGAGTGGAGCACAGTAGAGGTAGAGTACAGTGGAGTACAGTAGAGGTAGTGTACAGTGGAGCACAGTAGAGGTAGAGTACAGTGGAGCACAGTAGAGGTAGAGTACAGTGGAGTATAGTAGAGGTAGAGAACAGTACAGTACAGTAGAGGTAGAGTACAGTAGAGCACAGTAGAGGTAGAATACAGTGGAGTACAGTAGAGGTAGAGTACAGTGGAGTACAGTAGAGGTAGAGTACAGTGGAGCACAGTAGAGGTAGAGTACAGTGGAGTACAGTGGAGCACAGTAGAGGTGGAGTACAGTAGAGTAGAGTAGAGGTAGAGTACAGTGGAGTACAGTAGAGATAGAGTACAGTGGAGTAGAGTAGAGATAGAGTACAGTGGAGTAGAGTAGATATAGAGTACAGTGGAGTATAGTTGAGGTAGAGTACTGTGGAGCACACTAGAGATAGAGTACAGTGGAGTACAGTAGAGGTAGAGTACAGTGGAGCACAGTAGAGGTAGAGTACAGTGGAGTATAGTTGAGGTAGACTACAGTGGAGTACAGTAGAGGTAGAGTACAGTGGAGCACAGTAGAGATAGAGTACAGTAGAGCAGAGTAGAAGTAGAGTACAGTGGAGTACAGTAGAGGTAGAGTACAGTGGAGCACTGTAGAGGTGGAGTACAGTGGAGTACAGTAGAGGTAGAGTACAGTGGAGCACAGTAGAGGTAGAGTACAGTGGAGTAGAGTAGAGGTAGAGTACAGTGGAGCACAGTAGATGTAGAGTACAGTATAGCATTGTAGAGGTAGAGTACAGTGGAGCACAGTAGAGATAGAGTACAATGGAGTACAGTAGAGGAAGAGTACAGTGGAGTACAGTGGAGCACAGTAGAGGTGGAGAACAGTAGAGTACAGCAGAGGTAGAGTACAGTGGAGTACAATATAGATAGAGTACAGTGGAGTAGAGTAGTGATAGAGTACAGTGGAGCACAGCAGAGGAAGAGTACAGTGGATCACAGTAGAGATAGAGTACAGTGGAGTACAGTGGAGCACAGTAGAGGTAGAGTACAGTGGGGAACAGTAGAGATAGAGTACAGTGGAGTACAGTAGAGGTAGAGTACAGTGGAGCCCAGTAGAGATAGAGTACAGTGGAGTACAGTAGAGGTAGAGTACAGTGGAGCACAGTAGAGGTAGAGTACAGTGGAGCACAGTAGAGGTAGAGTACAGTGGAGTACAGTAGAGGTAGTGTACAGTGGAGCACAGTAGAGGTAGAGTACAGTGGAGCACAGTAGAGGTAGAGTACAGTAGAGCAAAGTAGAGGTAGAGTACAGTGGAGCACAGTAGAGATAGAGTACAGTGGAGTACAGTGGAGCACAGTAGAGGTAGAGTACAGTGGAGTACAATAAAGATAGAGTACAGTGGAGTAGAGTAGAGATAGAGTACTGTGGAGCACAGCAGAGGTAGAGTACAGTGGATCACAGTAGAGATAGAGTACAGTGGAGTACAGTGGAGCACAGTAGAGGTAGAGTACAGTGGAGAACAGTAGAGATAGAGTACAGTGGAGTACAGTAGAGGTAGAGTACAGTGGAGCACAGTAGAGATAGAGTACAGTTGAGTACAGTAGAGGTAGAGTACAGTGGAGCACAGTAGAGGTAGAGTACAGTGGAGTACAATGGAGCACAGTAGAGGTCGAGTACAGTAGAGTACTGTAGTGGTAGAGAACAGTACAGTACAGTAGAGGTAGAGTACAGTGGAGTACAGTAGAGGTAGAGTACAGTAGAGCACAGTAGAGGTAGAATACAGTGGAGTACAGTAGAGGTAGAGTACAGTGGAGTACAGTAGAGATAGAGTACAGTGGAGCACAGTAGAGGTAGAGTACAGTGGAGCACAGTAGAGGTAGAGTACAGTGGAGCACAGTAGAGGTAGGGTACAGTGGGGCACAGTAGAGGCAGAGTACAGTACAGTACAGTAGAGGTAGAGTACAGTAGAGCACAGTAGAGGTAGAATACAGTGGAGTACAGTAGAGGTAGAGTACAGTGGAACACAGTAGAGGTGGAGTACAGTAGAGTACAGTAGAGGTAGAGAACAGTACAGTACAGTAGAGGTAGAGTACAGTAGAGCACAGTAGAGGTAGAATACAGTGGAGTACAGTAGAGGTAGAGTACAGTGGAGTACAGTAGAGGTAGAGTACAGTGGAGCACAGTAGAGGTAGAGTACAGTGGAGTACAGTGGAGCACAGTAGAGGTGGAGTACAGTAGAGAAGAGTAGATGTAGAGTACAGTGGAGTAGAGTAGAGATAGAGTACAGTGGAGTAGAGTAGAGATATAGTACAGTGGAGTAGAGTAGAGGTAGAGTACAGTGGAGCACACTAGAGATAGAGTACAGTGAAGTACAGTAGAGGTAGAGTACAGTGGAGCACAGTAGAGGTAGAGTACAGTGGAGTATAGTTGAGGTAGACTACAGTGGAGTACAGTAGAGGTAGAGTACAGTGGAGCACAGTAGAGATAGAGTACAGTAGAGCAGAGTAGAGGTAGAGTACAGTGGAGTACAGTAGAGGTAGAGTACAGTGGAGCACTGTAGAGGTGGAGTACAGTGGAGTACAGTAGAGGTAGAGTACAGTGGAGCACACTAGAGGTAGAGTACAGTGGAGTAGAGTAGAGGTAGAGTACAGTGGAGCACATTAGATGTAGAGTACAGTAGAGCATTGTAGAGGTAGAGTACAGTGGAGCACAGTAGAGATAGAGTACAATGGAGTACAGTAGAGGAAGAGTACAGTGGAGTACAGTGGAGCACAGTAGAGGTGGAGAACAGTAGAGTACAGCAGAGGTAGAGTACAGTGGAGTACAATATAGATAGAGTACAGTGGAGTAGAGTAGTGATAGAGTACAGTGGAGCACAGCAGAGGTAGAGTACAGTGGATCACAGTAGAGATAGAGTACAGTGGAGTACAGTGGAGCACAGTAGAGGTAGAGTACAGTGGAGAACAGTAGAGATAGAGTACAGTGGAGTACAGTAAAGGTAGAGTACAGTGGAGCCCAGTAGAGATAGAGTACAGTGGAGTACAGTAGAGGTAGAGTACAGTGGAGCACAGTAGAGGTAGAGTACAGTGGAGCACAGTAGAGGTAGAGTACAGTGGAGCACAGTAGAGGTAGAGTACAGTGGAGTACAGTAGAGGTAGTGTACAGTGGAGCACAGTAGAGGTAGAGTACAGTGGAGCACAGTAGAGATAGAGTACAGTGGAGTACAGTGGAGCACAGTAGAGGTAGAGTACAGTGGAGTACAATAAAGATAGAGTACAGTGGAGTAGAGTAGAGATAGAGTACTGTGGAGCACAGCAGAGGTAGAGTACAGTGGATCACAGTAGAGATAGAGTACAGTGGAGTACAGTGGAGCACAGTAGAGGTAGAGTACAGTGGAGAACAGTAGAGATAGAGTACAGTGGAGTACAGTAGAGGTAGAGTACAGTGGAGCACAGTAGAGATAGAGTACAGTAGAGTACAGTAGAGGTAGAGAACAGTACAGTACAGTAGAGGTAGAGTACAGTGGAGTACAGTAGAGGTAGAGTACAGTAGAGCACAGTAGAGGTAGAATACAGTGGAGTACAGTAGAGGTAGAGTACAGTGGAGTACAGTAGAGGTAGTGTACAGTGGAGCACAGTAGAGGTAGAGTACAGTGGAGCACAGTAGAGGTAGAGTACAGTAGAGCACAGTAGAGGTAGAGTACAGTGGAGCACAGTAGAGATAGAGTACAGTGGAGTACAGTGGAGCACAGTAGAGGTAGAGTACAGTGGAGTACAATAAAGATAGAGTACAGTGGAGTAGAGTAGAGATAGAGTACTGTGGAGCACAGCAGAGGTAGAGTACAGTGGATCACAGTAGAGATAGAGTACAGTGGAGTACAGTGGAGCACAGTAGAGGTAGAGTACAGTGGAGAACAGTAGAGATAGAGTACAGTGGAGTACAGTAGAGGTAGAGTACAGTGGAGCACAGTAGAGATAGAGTACAGTAGAGTACAGTAGAGGTAGAGAACAGTACAGTACAGTAGAGGTAGAGTACAGTGGAGTACAGTAGAGGTAGAGTACAGTAGAGCACAGTAGATGTAGAATACAGTGGAGTACAGTAGAGGTAGAGTACAGTGGAGTACAGTAGAGATAGAGTACAGTGGAGCACAGTAGAGGTAGAGTACAGTGGAGCACAGTAGAGGTAGAGTACAGTGGAGCACAGTAGAGGTAGGGTACAGTGGGGCACAGTAGAGGCAGAGTACAGTGGGGTACAGTAGAAATAGAGTACAGTGGAGCACAGTAGAGTACAGTAGAGCACAGTAGAGGTAGAGTACAGTGGAGCACAGTAGAGATAGAGTACAGTGGAGTACTGTAGAGGAAGAGTACAGTGGAGTACAGTGGAGCACAGTAGAGGTGGAGTACAGTAGAGTACAGTAGAGGTAGAGTACAGTGGAGTACAATAGAGATAGAGTACAGTGGAGTAGAGTAGAGATAGAGTACAATGGAGCACAGCAGAGGTAGAGTACAGTGGATCACAGTAGAGATAGAGTACAGTGGAATACAGTGGAGCACAGTAGCGGTAGAGTACAGTGGAGAACAGTAAAGATAGAGTACAGTGGAGTACAGTAGAGGTAGAGTACAGTGGAGCCCAGTAGAGATAGAGTACAGTGGAGTACAGTATAGGTACAGTACAGTGGAGCACAGTAGAGGTAGAGTACAGTGGAGTACAGTAGAGGTAGAGAACAGTACAGTACAGTAGAGGTAGAGTACAGTAGAGCACAGTAGAGGTAGAATACAGTGGAGTACAGTAGAGGTAGAGTACAGTGGAGTACAGTACAGGTAGAGTACAGTGGAGCACAGTAGAGGTAGAGTACAGTGGAGTACAGTAGAGGTAGAGTACAGCGGAGCACAGTAGAGGTGGAGTACAGTAGAGTACAGTAGAGGTAGAGAACAGTACAGTACAGTAGAGGTAGAGTACAGTAGAGCACAGTAGAGGTAGAATACAGTGGAGTACAGTAGAGGTAGAGTACAGTGGAGTACAGTACAGGTAGAGTACAGTGGAGCACAGTAGAGGTAGAGTACAGTGGAGTACAGTACAGGTAGAGTACAGTGGAGCACAGTAGAGGTAGAGTACAGTGGAGTACAGTAGAGGTAGAGTACAGCGGAGCACAGTAGAGGTAGAGTACAGTGGAGCACAGTGGAGGTGGATTACAGTAGAGTAGAGTAGAGGTAGAGTACAGTGGAGTACAGTAGAGATAGAGTACAGTGGAGTAGAGTAGATATAGAGTACAGTGGAGTACAGTAGAGATAGAATACAGTGGAGTATAGTTGAGGTAGAGTACAGTGGAGCACAGTAGAGATAGAGTACAGTGGAGTACAGTAGAGGTAGTGTACAGTGGAGCACAGTAGAGGTAGAGTACAGTGGAGCACAGTAGAGGTAGAGTACAGTAGAGCACAGTAGAGGTAGAGTACAGTGGAGCACAGTAGAGATAAAGTACAGTGGAGTACAGTGGAGCACAGTAGAGGTAGAGTACAGTGGAGTACAATAAAGATAGAGTACAGTGGAGTAGAGTAGAGATAGAGTACTGTGGAGCACAGCAGAGGTAGAGTACAGTGGATCACAGTAGAGATAGAGTACAGTGGAGTACAGTGGAGCACAGTAGAGGTAGAGTACAGTGGAGAACAGTAGAGATAGAGTACAGTGGAGTACAGTAGAGGTAGAGTACAGTGGAGCACAGTAGAGATAGAGTACAGTGGAGTACAGTAGAGGTAGAGTACAGTGGAGCACAGTAGAGGTAGAGTACAGTGGAGTACAATGGAGCACAGTAGAGGTGGAGTACAGTAGAGTACAGTAGAGGTAGAGAACAGTACAGTACAGTAGAGGTAGAGTACAGTGGAGTACAGTAGAGGTAGAGTACAGTAGAGCACAGTAGAGGTAGAATACAGTGGAGTACAGTAGAGGTAGAGTACAGTGGAGTACAGTAGAGATAGAGTACAGTGGAGCACAGTAGAGGTAGAGTACAGTGGAGCACAGTAGAGGTAGAGTACAGTGGAGCACAGTAGAGGTAGGGTACAGTGGGGCACAGTAGAGGCAGAGTACAGTGGGGTACAATAGAAATAGAGTACAGTGGAGCACAGTAGAGTACAGTAGAGCACAGTAGAGGTAGAGTACAGTGGAGCACAGTAGAGATAGAGTACAGTGGAGTACTGTAGAGGAAGAGTACAGTGGAGTACAGTGGAGCACAGTAGAGGTGGAGTACAGTAGAGTGCAGTAGAGGTAGAGTACAGTGGAGTACAATAGAGATAGAGTACAGTGGAGTAGAGTAGAGATAGAGTACAATGGAGCACAGCAGAGGTAGAGTACAGTGGATCACAGTAGAGATAGAGTACAGTGGAATACAGTGGAGCACAGTAGCGGTAGAGTACAGTGGATCACAGTAGAGATAGAGTACAGTGGAATACAGTGGAGTACAGTAGAGGTAGAGTACAGTGGATTCCAGTAGAGATAGAGTACAGTGGAGTACAGTAGAGGTACAGTACAGTGGAGCACAGTAGAGGTAGAGTACAGTGGAGTACAGTAGAGGTAGAGAACAGTACAGTACAGTAGAGGTAGAGTACAGTAGAGCACAGTAGAGGTAGAATACAGTGGAGTACAGTAGAGGTAGAGTACAGTGGAGTACAGTACAGGTAGAGTACAGTGGAGCACAGTAGAGGTAGAGTACAGTGGAGTACAGTAGAGGTAGAGTACAGCGGAGCACAGTAGAGGTGGAGTACAGTAGAGTACAGTAGAGGTAGAGAACAGTACAGTACAGTAGAGGTAGAGTACAGTAGAGCACAGTAGAGGTAGAATACAGTGGAGTACAGTAGAGGTAGAGTACAGTGGAGTACAGTACAGGTAGAGTACAGTGGAGCACAGTAGAGGTAGAGTACAGTGGAGTACAGTAGAGGTAGAGTACAGCGGAGCACAGTAAAGGTAGAGTACAGTGGAGCACAGTGGAGGTGGATTACAGTAGAGTAGAGTAGAGGTAGAGTACAGTGGAGTACAGTAGAGATAGAGTACAGTGGAGTAGAGTAGATATAGAGTACAGTGGAGTACAGTAGAGATAGAGTACAGTGGAGTATAGTTGAGGTAGAGTACAGTGGAGCACAGTAGAGATAGAGTACAGTGGAGTACAGTAGAGGTAGAAAACAGTGGGGCACATTAGAGGTAGAGTACAGTGGAGTATAGTTGAGGTAGACTACAGTGGAGTACAGTAGAGGTAGATTACAGTGGAGCACAGTAGAGATAGAGTACAGTAGAGCAGAGTAGAGGTAGAGTACAGTGGAGTACAGTAGAGGTAGAGTACAGTGGAGCACTGTAGAGGTGGAGTACAGTGGAGTACAGTAGAGGTAGAGTACAGTGGAGCAGAGTAGAGGTAGAGTACAGTGGAGTAGAGTAGAGGTAAAGTACAGTGGAGCACAGTAGATGTAGAGTACAGTAGAGCACAGTATAGGTAGAGTACAGTGGAGCATAGTAGAGATAGAGTACAATGGAGTACAGTAGAGGAAGAGTACAGTGGAGTACAGTGGAGCACAGTAGAGGTGGAGTACTGTAGAGTACAGTAGAGGTAGAGTACAGTGGAGTACAATATAGATAGAGTACAGTGGAGCAGAGTAGAGGTAGAGTACAGTGGAGTACAGTAGAGGTAGAGTACAGTGGAGCACAGTAGAGGTAGAGTACAGTGGAGTACAGTGGAGCACAGTAGAGGTGGAGTACAGTAGAGTAGAGTAGAGGTAGAGTACAGTGGAGTACAGTAGAGATAGAGTACAGTGGAGTAGAGTAGAGATAGAGTACAGTGGAGTAGAGTAGAGATAGAGTACAGTGGAGTATAGTTGAGGTAGAGTACAGTGGAGCAAAGTAGAGGTAGAGTAGAGTGGACTATATTTGAGGTAGACTACAGTGGAATACAGTAGATGTAGAGTACAGTAGAGCACAGTAGAGGTGAAATACAATGGAGTACAGTAGAGGTAGAGTACATTGGAGTACAGTAGAGATAGAGTACAGTGGAGCACAGTAGAGGTAGAGTACAGTGGAGTACAGTAGAGGTAGAGTAGCGTGGAGCACAGTAGAGGTAGAGTACAGTGGAGTAAAGTGGAGCACAGTAGAGGTGGAGTACAGTAGAGTACAGTAGAGGTAGAGTACAGTGGAGTACAGTAGAGATAGAGTACAGTGGAGTAGAGTAGAGATAGAGCACAGTGGAGCACAGTAGAGGTAGAGTACAGTGGAGCACAGTAGAGGTAGAGTACAGTGGAGCACAGTAGAGGTGGAGTACAGTAGAGTACAGTAGAGGTAGAGTACAGTGGAGTACAGTAGAGATAGAGTACAGCGGAGTAGAGTAGAGATAGAGTACAGTGGAGTAGAGTAGAGATAGAGCACAGTGGAGCACAGCAGAGGTAGAGTAGAGTGGAGTACAGTAGAGGTAGAGTACAGTGGAGTACAGTAGAGAGAGAGTACAGTGGAGCACAGTAGAGGTAGAGTACAGTAGAGCACAGTAGAGGTAGAATACAGTGGAGTACAGTAGAGGTAGAGTACAGTGGAGTACAGTACAGGTAGAGTACAGTGGAGTACAGTAGAGGTAGAGTAGAGTGGAGCACAGTAGAGGTAGAGTACAGTGGAGCACAGTAGAGGTAGAGTACAGTGGAGCACAGTAGAGGTAGAGTACAGTGGAGTACAGTAGAGGTAGTGTACAGTGGAGCACAGTAGAGGTAGAGTACAGTGGAGCACAGTAGAGGTAGAGTACAGTAGAGCACAGTAGAGGTAGAGTACAGTGGAGCACAGTAGAAAGAGAGTACAGTGGAGTACAGTGGATCACAGTAGAGGTAGAGTACAGTGGAGTACAATAAAGATAGAGTACAGTGGAGTAGAGTAGAGATAGAGTACTGTGGAGCACAGCAGAGGTAGAGTACAGTGGATCACAGTAGAGATAGAGTACAGTGGAGTACAGTGGAGCACAGTAGAGGTAGAGTACAGTGGAGAACAGTAGAGATAGAGTACAGTGGAGTACAGTAGAGGTAGAGTACAGTGGAGCACAGCAGAGATAGAGTACATTGGAGTACAGAAGAGGTAGAGTACAGTGGAGCACAGTAGAGGTAGAGTACAGTGGAGTACAATGGAGCACAGTAGAGGTGGAGTACAGTAGAGTACAGTAGAGGTAGAGAAAAGTACAGTACAGTAGAGGTAGAGTACAGTGGAGTACAGTAGAGGTAGAGTACAGTAGAGCACAGTAGAGGTAGAATACAGTGGAGTACAGTAGAGGTAGAGTACAGTGGAGTACAGTAGAGGTAGAGTACAGTAGAGCACAGTAGAGGTAGAATACAGTGGAGTACAGTAGAGGTAGAGTACAGTGGAGTAGAGTAGAGATAGAGTACAGTGGAGCACAGTAGAGGTAGAGTACAGTGGAGCACAGTAGAGGTAGAGTACAGTGGAGCACAGTAGAGGTAGGGTACAGTAGAGCACAGTATAGGTAGAGTACAGTGGAGCATAGTAGAGATAGAGTACAATGGAGTACAGTAGAGGAAGAGTACAGTGGAGTACAGTGGAGCACAGTAGAGGTGGAGTACTGTAGAGTACAGTAGAGGTAGAGTACAGTGGAGTACAATATAGATAGAGTACAGTGGAGTAGAGTAGAGATAGAGTACAGTGGAGTACAGTACAGGTAGAGTACAGTGGAGCAGAGTAGAGGTAGAGTACAGTGGAGTACAGTAGAGGTAGAGTACAGTGGAGCACAGTAGAGGTAGAGTACAGTGGAGTACAGTGGAGCACAGTAGAGGTGGAGTACAGTAGAGTAGAGTAGAGGTAGAGTACAGTGGAGTACAGTAAAGATAGAGTACAGTGGAGCACAGTAGAGATAGAGTACAGTGGAGTACTGTAGAGGAAGAGTACAGTGGAGTACAGTGGAGCACAGTAGAGGTGGAGTACAGTAGAGTACAGTAGAGGTAGAGTACAGTGGAGTACAATAGAGATAGAGTACAGTGGAGTAGAGTAGAGATAGAGTACAATGGAGCACAGCAGAGGTAGAGTACAGTGGATCACAGTAGAGATAGAGTACAGTGGAATACAGTGGAGCACAGTAGCGGTAGAGTAGAGTGGAGAACAGTAAAGATAGAGTACAGTGGAGTACAGTAGAGGTAGAGTACAGTGGAGCCCAGTAGAGATAGAGTACAGTGGAGTACAGTAGAGGTAGAGTACAGTGGAGCACAGTAGAGGTAGAGTACAGTGGAGTACAGTAGAGGTAGAGAACAGTACAGTACAGTAGAGGTAGAGTACAGTAGAGCACAGTAGAGGTAGAAAACAGTGGAGTACAGTAGAGGTAGAGTACAGTGGAGTACAGTACAGGTAGAGTACAGTGGAGCACAGTAGAGGTAGAGTACAGTGGAGTACAGTAGAGGTAGAGTACAGCGGAGCACAGTAGAGGTGGAGTACAGTAGAGTACAGTAGAGGTAGAGAACAGTACAGTACAGTAGAGGTAGAGTACAGTAGAGCACAGTAGAGGTAGAATACAGTGGAGTACAGTAGAGGTAGAGTACAGTGGAGTACAGTACAGGTAGAGTACAGTGGAGCAGAGTAGAGGTAGAGTACAGTGGAGTACAGTAGAGGTAGAGTACAGCGGAGCACAGTAGAGGTAGAGTACAGTGGAGCACAGTGGAGGTGGATTACAGTAGAGTAGAGTAGAGGTAGAGTACAGTGGAGTACAGTAGAGATAGAGTACAGTGGAGTAGAGTAGATATAGAGTACAGTGGAGTAGAGTAGAGATAGAGTACAGTGGAGTATAGTTGAGGTAGAGTACAGTGGAGCACAGTAGAGATAGAGTACAGAGGAGTACAGTAGAGGTAGAAAACAGTGGGGCACATTAGAGGTAGAGTACAGTGGAGTATAGTTGAGGTAGACTACAGTGGAGTACAGTAGAGGTAGAGTACAGTGGAGCACAGTAGAGATAGAGTACAGTAGAGCAGAGTAGAGGTAGAGTACAGTGGAGTACAGTAGAGGTAGAGTACAGTGGAGCACTGTAGAGGTGGAGTACAGTGGAGTACAGTAGAGGTAGAGTACAGTGGAGCACAGTAGAGGTAGAGTACAGTGGAGTAGAGTAGAGGTAAAGTACAGTGGAGCACAGTAGATGTAGAGTACAGTAGAGCACAGTATAGGTAGAGTACAGTGGAGCATAGTAGAGATAGAGTACAATGGAGTACAGTAGAGGAAGAGTACAGTGGAGTACAGTGGAGCACAGTAGAGGTGGAGTACTGTAGAGTACAGTAGAGGTAGAGTACAGTGGAGTACAATATAGATAGAGTACAGTGGAGTAGAGTAGAGATAGAGTACAGTGGAGTACATTACAGGTAGAGTACAGTGGAGCAGAGTAGAGGTAGAGTACAGTGGAGTACAGTAGAGGTAGAGTACAGTGGAGCACAGTAGAGGTAGAGTACAGTGGAGTACAGTGGAGCACAGTAGAGGTGGAGTACAGTAGAGTAGAGTAGAGGTAGAGTACAGTGGAGTACAGTAGAGATAGAGTACAGTGGAGTAGAGTAGAGATAGAGTACAGTGGAGTAGAGTAGAGATAGAGTACAGTGGAGTATAGTTGAGGTAGAGTACAGTGGAGCAAAGTAGAGGTAGAGTAGAGTGGAGTATATTTGAGGTAGACTACAGTGGAATACAGTAGATGTAGAGTACAGTAGAGCACAGTAGAGGTGAAATACAATGGAGTACAGTAGAGGTAGAGTACATTGGAGTACAGTAGAGATAGAGTACAGTGGAGCACAGTAGAGGTAGAGTACAGTGGAGTACAGTAGAGGTAGAGTACAGTGGAGCACAGTAGAGGTAGAGTACAGTGGAGTAAAGTGGAGCACAGTAGAGGTGGAGTACAGTAGAGTACAGTAGAGGTAGAGTACAGTGGAGTACAGTAGAGATAGAGTACAGTGGAGTAGAGTAGAGATAGAGCACAGTGGAGCACAGCAGAGGTAGAGTACAGTGGAGCACAGTAGAGGTAGAGTACAGTGGAGTACAGTGGAGCACAGTAGAGGTGGAGTACAGTAGAGTACAGTAGAGGTAGAGTACAGTGGAGTACAGTAGAGATAGAGTACAGCGGAGTAGAGTAGAGATAGAGTACAGTGGAGCACAGTAGAGGTAGAGTACAGTAGAGCACAGTAGAGGTAGAATACAGTGGAGTACAGTAGAGGTAGAGTACAGTGGAGTACAGTACAGGTAGAGTACAGTGGAGTACAGTAGAGGTAGAGTACAGTGGAGCACAGTAGAGGTAGAGTACAGTGGAGCACAGTAGAGGTAGAGTACAGTGGAGCACAGTAGAGGTAGAGTACAGTGGAGTACAGTAGAGGTAGTGTACAGTGGAGCACAGTAGAGGTAGAGTACAGTGGAGCACAGTAGAGGTAGAGTACAGTAGAGCACAGTAGAGGTAGAGTACAGTGGAACACAGTAGAAATAGAGTACAGTGGAGTACAGTGGAGCACAGTAGAGGTAGAGTACAGTGGAGTACAATAAAGATAGAGTACAGTGGAGTACAGTAGAGGTAGAGTACAGTGGAGCACAGTAGAGATAGAGTACAGTGGAGTACAGAAGAGGTAGAGTACAGTGGAGCACAGTAGAGGTAGAGTACAGTGGAGTACAATGGAGCACAGTAGGGGTGGAGTACAGTAGAGTACAGTAGAGGTAGAGAAAAGTACAGTACAGTAGAGGTAGAGTACAGTAGAGCACAGTAGAGGTAGAATACAGTGGAGTACAGTAGAGGTAGAGTACAGTGGAGTACAGTAGAGGTAGAGTACAGTAGAGCACAGTAGAGGTAGAATACAGTGGAGTACAGTAGAGGTAGAGTACAGTGGAGTACAGTAGAGGTAGAGTACAGTAGAGCACAGTAGAGGTAGAATACAGTGGAGTACAGTAGAGGTAGAGTACAGTGGAGTACAGTAGAGGTAGTGTACAGTGGAGCACAGTAGAGGTAGAGTACAGTGGAGCACAGTAGAGGTAGGGTACAGTGGGGCACAGTAGAGGCAGAGTACAGTGGGGTACAGTAGAAATAGAGTACAGTGGAGCACAGTAGAGTACAGTAGAGCACAGTAGAGGTAGAGTACAGTGGAGCACAGTATAGATAGAGTACAGTGGAGTACAGTAGAGGAAGGGTACAGTGGAGTACAGTGGAGCACAGTAGAGGTGGAGTACAGTAGAGTACAGTAGAGGTAGAGTACAGTGGAGTACAATAGAGATAGAGTACAGTGGAGTAGAGTAGAGATAGAGTACAGTGGAGCAGAGCAGAGGTAGAGTACAGTGGATCACAGTAGAGATAGAGTACAGTGGAATACAGTGGAGCACAGAAGCGGTAGAGTACAGTGGAGAACAGTAAAGATAGAGTACAGTGGAGTACAGTAGAGGTAGAGTACAGTGGAGCCCAGTAGAGATAGAGTACAGTGGAGTACAGTAGAGGTAGAGTACAGTGGAGCACAGTAGAGGTAGAGTACAGTGGAGTACAGTAGAGGTAGAGAACAGTACAGTACAGTAGAGGTAGATTACAGTAGAGCACAGTAGAGGTAGAATACAGTGGAGTACAGTAGAAGTAGAGTACAGTGGAGTACAGTACAGGTAGAGTACAGTGGAGCACAGTAGAGGTAGAGTACAGTGGAGTACAGTAGAGGTAGAGTACAGCGGAGCACAGTAGAGGTGGAGTACAGTAGAGTACAGTAGAGGTAGAGAACAGTACAGTACAGTAGAGGTAGAGTAGAGTAGAGCACAGTAGAGGTAGAATACAGTGGAGTACAGTAGAGGTAGAGTACAGTGGAGTACAGTACAGGTAGAGTACAGTGGAGCACAGTAGAGGTAGAGTACAGTGGAGTACAGTAGAGGTAGAGTACAGCGGAGCACAGTAGAGGTAGAGTACAGTGGAGCACAGTGGAGGTGGAGTACAGTAGAGTAGAGGTAGAGTACAGTGGAGTACAGTAGAGATAGAGTACAGTGGAGTAGAGTAGATATAGAGTACAGTGGAGTAGAGTAGAGATAGAGTACAGTGGAGTATAGTTGAGGTAGAGTACAGTGGAGCACAGTAGAGATAGAGTACAGTGGAGTACAGTAGAGGTAGAAAACAGTGGGGCACATTAGAGGTAGAGTACAGTGGAGTATAGTTGAGGTAGACTACAGTGGAGTACAGTAGAGGTAGAGTACAGTGGAGCACAGTAGAGGTAGAGTACAGTGGAGTACAGTAGAGGTAGAGTACAGTGGAGCACTGTAGAGGTGGAGTACAGTGGAGTACAGTAGAGGTAGAGTACAGTGGAGCACAGTAGAGGTAGAGTACAGTGGAGTAGAGTAGAGGTAGAGTACAGTGGAGCACAGTAGATGTAGAGTACAGTAGAGCACAGTATAGGTAGAGTACAGTGGAGCATAGTAGAGATAGAGTACAATGGAGTACAGTAGAGGAAGAGTACAGTGGAGTACAGTGGAGCACAGTAGAGGTGGAGTACTGTAGAGTACAGTAGAGGTAGAGTACAGTGGAGTACAATATAGATAGAGTACAGTGGAGTAGAGTAGAGATAGAGTACAGTGGAGTACAGTACAGGTAGAGTACAGTGGAGCAGAGTAGAGGTAGAGTACAGTGGAGTACAGTAGAGGTAGAGTACAGTGGAGCACAGTAGAGGTAGAGTACAGTGGAGTACAGTGGAGCACAGTAGAGGTGGAGTACAGTAGAGTAGAGTAGAGGTAGAGTACAGTGGATTACAGTAGAGATAGAGTACAGTGGAGCACAGTAGAGATAGATTACAATGGAGTACTGTAGAGGAAGAGTACAGTGGAGTACAGTGGAGCACAGTAGAGGTGGAGTACAGTAGAGTACAGTAGAGATAGAGTACAGTGGAGTACAATAGAGATAGAGTACAGTGGAGTAGAGTAGAGATAGAGTATAATGGAGCATAGCAGAGGTAGAGTACAGTGGATCAAAGTAGAGATAGAGTACAGTGGAATACAGTGGAGCACAGTAGCGGTAGAGTACAGTGGAGAACAGTAAAGATAGAGTACAGTGGAGTACAGTAGAGGTAGAGTACAGTGGAGCCCAGTAGAGATAGAGTATAGTGGAGTACAGTAGAGGTAGAGTACAGTGGAGCACAGTAGAGGTAGAGTACAGTGGAGTACAGTAGAGGTAGAGAACAGTACAGTACAGTAGAGGTAGAGTACAGTAGAGCACAGTAGAGGTAGAATACAGTAGAGTACAGTAGAGGTAGAGTACAGTGGAGTACAGTACAGGTAGAGTACAGTGGAGCACAGTAGAGGTAGAGTACAGTGGAGTACAGTAGAGGTAGAGTACAGCGGACCACAGTAGAGGTGGAGTACAGTAGAGTACAGTAGAGGTAGAGAACAGTACAGTACAGTAGAGGTAGAGTACAGTAGAGCACAGTAGAGGTAGAATACAGTGGAGTACAGTAGAGGTAGAGTACAGTGGAGTACAGTACAGGTAGAGTACAGTGGAGCACAGTAGAGGTAGAGTACAGTGGAGTACAGTAGAGGTAGAGTACAGCGGAGCACAGTAGAGGTAGAGTACAGTGGAGCACAGTGGAGGTGGATTACAGTAGAGTAGAGTAGAGGTAGAGTACAGTGGAGTACAGTAGAGATAGAGTACAGTGGAGTAGAGTAGATATAGAGTACAGTGGAGTAGAGTAGAGATAGAGTACAGTGGAGTATAGTTGAGGTAGAGTAGAGTGGAGCACAGTAGAGATAGAGTACAGTGGAGTACAGTAGAGGTAGAAAACAGTGGGGCACATTAGAGGTAGAGTACAGTGGAGTATAGTTGAGGTAGACTACAGTGGAGTACAGTAGAGGTAGAGTACAGTGGAGCACAGTAGAGATAGAGTACAGTAGAGCAGAGTAGAGGTAGAGTACAGTGGAGTACAGTAGAGGTAGAGTACAGTGGAGCACTGTAGAGGTGGAGTACAGTGGAGTACAGTAGAGGTAGAGTACAGTGGAGCACAGTAGAGGTAGAGTACAGTGGAGTAGAGTAGAGGTAAAGTACAGTGGAGCACAGTAGATGTAGAGTACAGTAGAGCACAGTATAGGTAGAGTACAGTGGAGCATAGTAGAGATAGAGTACAATGGAGTACAGTAGAGGAAGAGTACAGTGGAGTACAGTGGAGCACAGTAGAGGTGGAGTACTGTAGAGTACAGTAGAGGTAGAGTACAGTGGAGTACAATATAGATAGAGTACAGTGGAGTAGAGTAGAGATAGAGTACAGTGGAGTACATTACAGGTAGAGTACAGTGGAGCAGAGTAGAGGTAGAGTACAGTGGAGTACATTAGAGGTAGAGTACAGTGGAGCACAGTAGAGGTAGAGTACAGTGGAGTACAGTGGAGCACAGTAGAGGTGGAGTACAGTAGAGTAGAGTAGAGGTAGAGTACAGTGGAGTACAGTAGAGATAGAGTACAGTGGAGTAGAGTAGAGATAGAGTACAGTGGAGTAGAGTAGAGATAGAGTACAGTGGAGTATAGTTGAGGTAGAGTACAGTGGAGCAAAGTAGAGGTAGAGTAGAGTGGAGTATATTTGAGGTAGACTACAGTGGAATACAGTAGATGTAGAGTACAGTAGAGCACAGTAGAGGTGAAATACAATGGAGTACAGTAGAGGTAGAGTACAGTGGAGTACAGTAGAGATAGAGTACAGTGGAGCACAGTAGAGGTAGAGTACAGTGGAGTACAGTAGAGGTAGAGTACAGTGGAGCACAGTAGAGGTAGAGTACAGTGGAGTAAAGTGGAGCACAGTAGAGGTGGAGTACAGTAGAGTACAGTAGAGGTAGAGTACAGTGGAGTACAGTAGAGATAGAGTACAGTGGAGTAGAGTAGAGATAGAGCACAGTGGAGCACAGCAGAGGTAGAGTACAGTGGAGCACAGTAGAGGTAGAGTACAGTGGAGTACAGTGGAGCACAGTAGAGGTGGAGTACAGTAGAGTACAGTAGAGGTAGAGTACAGTGGAGTACAGTAGAGATAGAGTACAGCGGAGTAGAGTAGAGATAGAGTAGAGTGGAGTAGAGTAGAGATAGAGCACAGTGGAGCACAGCAGAGGTAGAGTAGAGTGGAGTACAGTAGAGGTAGAGTACAGTGGAGTACAGTAGAGAGAGAGTACAGTGGAGCACAGTAGAGGTAGAGTACAGTAGAGCACAGTAGAGGTATAATACAGTGGAGTACAGTAGAGGTAGAGTACAGTGGAGTACAGTACAGGTAGAGTACAGTGGAGTACAGTAGAGGTAGAGTACAGTGGAGCACAGTAGAGGTAGAGTACAGTGGAGCACAGTAGAGGTAGAGTACAGTGGAGCACAGTAGAGGTAGAGTACAGTGGAGTACAGTAGAGGTAGTGTACAGTGGAGCACAGTAGAGGTAGAGTACAGTGGAGCACAGGTGAGGTAGAGTACAGTAGAGCACAGTAGAGGTAGAGTACAGTGGAGCACAGTAGAAATAGAGTACAGTGGAGTACAGTGGAGCACAGTAGAGGTAGAGTACAGTGGAGTACAATAAAGATATTTGTACAGTGGAGTAGAGTAGAGATAGAGTACTGTGGAGCACAGCAGAGGTAGAGTACAGTGGAGTACAGTAGAGATAGAGTACAGTGGAGTAGAGTAGAGATAGAGCACAGTGGAGCACAGCAGAGGTAGAGTACAGTGGAGCACAGTAGAGGTAGAGTACAGTGGAGTACAGTGGAGCACAGTAGAGGTGGAGTACAGTAGAGTACAGTAGAGGTAGAGTACAGTGGAGTACAGTAGAGATAGAGTACAGCGGAGTAGAGTAGAGATAGAGTACAGTGGAGCACAGTAGAGGTAGAGTACAGTAGAGCACAGTAGAGGTAGAATACAGTGGAGTACAGTAGAGGTAGAGTACAGTGGAGTACAGTACAGGTAGAGTACAGTGGAGTACAGTAGAGGTAGAGTACAGTGGAGCACAGTAGAGGTAGAGTACAGTGGAGCACAGTAGAGGTAGAGTACAGTGGAGCACAGTAGAGGTAGAGTACAGTGGAGTACAGTAGAGGTAGTGTACAGTGGAGCACAGTAGAGGTAGAGTACAGTGGAGCACAGTAGAGGTAGAGTACAGTAGAGCACAGTAGAGGTAGAGTACAGTGGAACACAGTAGAAATAGAGTACAGTGGAGTACAGTGGAGCACAGTAGAGGTAGAGTACAGTGGAGTACAATAAAGATAGAGTACAGTGGAGTACAGTAGAGGTAGAGTACAGTGGAGCACAGTAGAGATAGAGTACAGTGGAGTACAGAAGAGGTAGAGTACAGTGGAGCACAGTAGAGGTAGAGTACAGTGGAGTACAATGGAGCACAGTAGAGGTGGAGTACAGTAGAGTACAGTAGAGGTAGAGAAAAGTACAGTACAGTAGAGGTAGAGTACAGTAGAGCACAGTAGAGGTAGAATACAGTGGAGTACAGTAGAGGTAGAGTACAGTGGAGTACAGTAGAGGTAGAGTACAGTAGAGCACAGTAGAGGTAGAATACAGTGGAGTACAGTAGAGGTAGAGTACAGTGGAGTACAGTAGAGGTAGAGTACAGTAGAGCACAGTAGAGGTAGAATACAGTGGAGTACAGTAGAGGTAGAGTACAGTGGAGTACAGTAGAGGTAGTGTACAGTGGAGCACAGTAGAGGTAGAGTACAGTGGAGCACAGTAGAGGTAGGGTACAGTGGGGCACAGTAGAGGCAGAGTACAGTGGGGTACAGTAGAAATAGAGTACAGTGGAGCACAGTAGAGTACAGTAGAGCACAGTAGAGGTAGAGTACAGTGGAGCACAGTATAGATAGAGTACAGTGGAGTACAGTAGAGGAATGGTACAGTGGAGTACAGTGGAGCACAGTAGAGGTGGAGTACAGTAGAGTACAGTAGAGGTAGAGTACAGTGGAGTACAATAGAGATAGAGTACAGTGGAGTAGAGTAGAGATAGAGTACAGTGGAGCAGAGCAGAGGTAGAGTACAGTGGATCACAGTAGAGATAGAGTACAGTGGAATACAGTGGAGCACAGAAGCGGTAGAGTACAGTGGAGAACAGTAAAGATAGAGTACAGTGGAGTACAGTAGAGGTAGAGTACAGTGGAGCCCAGTAGAGATAGAGTACAGTGGAGTACAGTAGAGGTAGAGTACAGTGGAGCACAGTAGAGGTAGAGTACAGTGGAGTACAGTAGAGGTAGAGAACAGTACAGTACAGTAGAGGTAGATTACAGTAGAGCACAGTAGAGGTAGAATACAGTGGAGTACAGTAGAAGTAGAGTACAGTGGAGTACAGTACAGGTAGAGTACAGTGGAGCACAGTAGAGGTAGAGTACAGTGGAGTACAGTAGAGGTAGAGTACAGCGGAGCACAGTAGAGGTGGAGTACAGTAGAGTACAGTAGAGGTAGAGAACAGTACAGTACAGTAGAGGTAGAGTAGAGTAGAGCACAGTAGAGGTAGAATACAGTGGAGTACAGTAGAGGTAGAGTACAGTGGAGTACAGTACAGGTAGAGTACAGTGGAGCACAGTAGAGGTAGAGTACAGTGGAGTACAGTAGAGGTAGAGTACAGCGGAGCACAGTAGAGGTAGAGTACAGTGGAGCACAGTGGAGGTGGAGTACAGTAGAGTAGAGGTAGAGTACAGTGGAGTACAGTAGAGATAGAGTACAGTGGAGTAGATATAGAGTACAGTGGAGTAGAGTAGAGATAGAGTACAGTGGAGTATAGTTGAGGTAGAGTACAGTGGAGCACAGTAGAGATAGAGTACAGTGGAGTACAGTAGAGGTAGAAAACAGTGGGGCACATTAGAGGTAGAGTACAGTGGAGTATAGTTGAGGTAGACTACAGTGGAGTACAGTAGAGGTAGAGTACAGTGGAGCACAGTAGAGATAGAGTACAGTAGAGCAGAGTAGAGGTAGAGTACAGTGGAGTACAGTAGAGGTAGAGTACAGTGGAGCACTGTAGAGGTGGAGTACAGTGGAGTACAGTAGAGGTAGAGTACAGTGGAGCACAGTAGAGGTAGAGTACAGTGGAGTAGAGTAGAGGTAGAGTACAGTGGAGCACAGTAGATGTAGAGTACAGTAGAGCACAGTATAGGTAGAGTACAGTGGAGCATAGTAGAGATAGAGTACAATGGAGTACAGTAGAGGAAGAGTACAGTGGAGTACAGTGGAGCACAGTAGAGGTGGAGTACTGTAGAGTACAGTAGAGGTAGAGTACAGTGGAGTACAATATAGATAGAGTACAGTGGAGTAGAGTAGAGATAGAGTACAGTGGAGTACAGTACAGGTAGAGTACAGTGGAGCAGAGTAGAGGTAGAGTACAGTGGAGTACAGTAGAGGTAGAGTACAGTGGAGCACAGTAGAGGTAGAGTACAGTGGAGTACAGTGGAGCACAGTAGAGGTGGAGTACAGTAGAGTAGAGTAGAGGTAGAGTACAGTGGATTACAGTAGAGATAGAGTACAGTGGAGCACAGTAGAGATAGATTACAGTGGAGTACTGTAGAGGAAGAGTACAGTGGAGTACAGTGGAGCACAGTAGAGGTGGAGTACAGTAGAGTACAGTAGAGATAGAGTACAGTGGAGCACAGTAGAGGTAGGGTACAGTGGGGCACAGTAGAGGCAGAGTACAGTGGGGTACAATAGAAATAGAGTACAGTGGAGCACAGTAGAGTACAGTAGAGCACAGTAGAGGTAGAGTACAGTGGAGCACAGTAGAGATAGAGTACAGTGGAGTACTGTAGAGGAAGAGTACAGTGGAGTACAGTGGAGCACAGTAGAGGTGGAGTACAGTAGAGTGCAGTAGAGGTAGAGTACAGTGGAGTACAATAGAGATAGAGTACAGTGGAGTAGAGTAGAGATAGAGTACAATGGAGCACAGCAGAGGTAGAGTACAGTGGATCACAGTAGAGATAGAGTACAGTGGAATACAGTGGAGCACAGTAGCGGTAGAGTACAGTGGATCACAGTAGAGATAGAGTACAGTGGAATAGAGTGGAGTACAGTAGAGGTAGAGTACAGTGGATTCCAGTAGAGATAGAGTACAGTGGAGTACAGTAGAGGTACAGTACAGTGGAGCACAGTAGAGGTAGAGTACAGTGGAGTACAGTAGAGGTAGAGAACAGTACAGTACAGTAGAGGTAGAGTACAGTAGAGCACAGTAGAGGTAGAATACAGTGGAGTACAGTAGAGGTAGAGTACAGTGGAGTACAGTACAGGTAGAGTACAGTGGAGCACAGTAGAGGTAGAGTACAGTGGAGTACAGTAGAGGTAGAGTACAGCGGAGCACAGTAGAGGTGGAGTACAGTAGAGTACAGTAGAGGTAGAGAACAGTACAGTACAGTAGAGGTAGAGTACAGTAGAGCACAGTAGAGGTAGAATACAGTGGAGTACAGTAGAGGTAGAGTACAGTGGAGTACAGTACAGGTAGAGTACAGTGGAGCACAGTAGAGGTAGAGTACAGTGGAGTACAGTAGAGGTAGAGTACAGCGGAGCACAGTAAAGGTAGAGTACAGTGGAGCACAGTGGAGGTGGATTACAGTAGAGTAGAGTAGAGGTAGAGTACAGTGGAGTACAGTAGAGATAGAGTACAGTGGAGTAGAGTAGATATAGAGTACAGTGGAGTACAGTAGAGATAGAGTACAGTGGAGTATAGTTGAGGTAGAGTACAGTGGAGCACAGTAGAGATAGAGTACAGTGGAGTACAGTAGAGGTAGAAAACAGTGGGGCACATTAGAGGTAGAGTACAGTGGAGTATAGTTGAGGTAGACTACAGTGGAGTACAGTAGAGGTAGATTACAGTGGAGCACAGTAGAGATAGAGTACAGTAGAGCAGAGTAGAGGTAGAGTACAGTGGAGTACAGTAGAGGTAGAGTACAGTGGAGCACTGTAGAGGTGGAGTACAGTGGAGTACAGTAGAGGTAGAGTACAGTGGAGCAGAGTAGAGGTAGAGTACAGTGGAGTAGAGTAGAGGTAAAGTACAGTGGAGCACAGTAGATGTAGAGTACAGTAGAGCACAGTATAGGTAGAGTACAGTGGAGCATAGTAGAGATAGAGTACAATGGAGTACAGTAGAGGAAGAGTACAGTGGAGTACAGTGGAGCACAGTAGAGGTGGAGTACTGTAGAGTACAGTAGAGGTAGAGTACAGTGGAGTACAATATAGATAGAGTACAGTGGAGCAGAGTAGAGGTAGAGTACAGTGGAGTACAGTAGAGGTAGAGTACAGTGGAGCACAGTAGAGGTAGAGTACAGTGGAGTACAGTGGAGCACAGTAGAGGTGGAGTACAGTAGAGTAGAGTAGAGGTAGAGTACAGTGGAGTACAGTAGAGATAGAGTACAGTGGAGTAGAGTAGAGATAGAGTACAGTGGAGTAGAGTAGAGATAGAGTACAGTGGAGTATAGTTGAGGTAGAGTACAGTGGAGCAAAGTAGAGGTAGAGTAGAGTGGACTATATTTGAGGTAGACTACAGTGGAATACAGTAGATGTAGAGTACAGTAGAGCACAGTAGAGGTGAAATACAATGGAGTACAGTAGAGGTAGAGTACATTGGAGTACAGTAGAGATAGAGTACAGTGGAGCACAGTAGAGGTAGAGTACAGTGGAGTACAGTAGAGGTAGAGTAGCGTGGAGCACAGTAGAGGTAGAGTACAGTGGAGTAAAGTGGAGCACAGTAGAGGTGGAGTACAGTAGAGTACAGTAGAGGTAGAGTACAGTGGAGTACAGTAGAGATAGAGTACAGTGGAGTAGAGTAGAGATAGAGCACAGTGGAGCACAGTAGAGGTAGAGTACAGTGGAGCACAGTAGAGGTAGAGTACAGTGGAGCACAGTAGAGGTGGAGTACAGTAGAGTACAGTAGAGGTAGAGTACAGTGGAGTACAGTAGAGATAGAGTACAGCGGAGTAGAGTAGAGATAGAGTACAGTGGAGTAGAGTAGAGATAGAGCACAGTGGAGCACAGCAGAGGTAGAGTAGAGTGGAGTACAGTAGAGGTAGAGTACAGTGGAGTACAGTAGAGAGAGAGTACAGTGGAGCACAGTAGAGGTAGAGTACAGTAGAGCACAGTAGAGGTAGAATACAGTGGAGTACAGTAGAGGTAGAGTACAGTGGAGTACAGTACAGGTAGAGTACAGTGGAGTACAGTAGAGGTAGAGTAGAGTGGAGCACAGTAGAGGTAGAGTACAGTGGAGCACAGTAGAGGTAGAGTACAGTGGAGCACAGTAGAGGTAGAGTACAGTGGAGTACAGTAGAGGTAGTGTACAGTGGAGCACAGTAGAGGTAGAGTACAGTGGAGCACAGTAGAGGTAGAGTACAGTAGAGCACAGTAGAGGTAGAGTACAGTGGAGCACAGTAGAAAGAGAGTACAGTGGAGTACAGTGGATCACAGTAGAGGTAGAGTACAGTGGAGTACAATAAAGATAGAGTACAGTGGAGTAGAGTAGAGATAGAGTACTGTGGAGCACAGCAGAGGTAGAGTACAGTGGATCACAGTAGAGATAGAGTACAGTGGAGTACAGTGGAGCACAGTAGAGGTAGAGTACAGTGGAGAACAGTAGAGATAGAGTACAGTGGAGTACAGTAGAGGTAGAGTACAGTGGAGCACAGCAGAGATAGAGTACATTGGAGTATAGAAGAGGTAGAGTACAGTGGAGCACAGCAGAGGTAGAGTACAGTGGAGTACAGTAGAGATAGAGTACAGTGGAGTAGAGTAGAGATAGAGCACAGTGGAGCACAGCAGAGGTAGAGTACAGTGGAGCACAGTAGAGGTAGAGTACAGTGGAGTACAGTGGAGCACAGTAGAGGTGGAGTACAGTAGAGTACAGTAGAGGTAGAGTACAGTGGAGTACAGTAGAGATAGAGTACAGCGGAGTAGAGTAGAGATAGAGTACAGTGGAGCACAGTAGAGGTAGAGTACAGTAGAGCACAGTAGAGGTAGAATACAGTGGAGTACAGTAGAGGTAGAGTACAGTGGAGTACAGTACAGGTAGAGTACAGTGGAGTACAGTAGAGGTAGAGTACAGTGGAGCACAGTAGAGGTAGAGTACAGTGGAGCACAGTAGAGGTAGAGTACAGTGGAGCACAGTAGAGGTAGAGTACAGTGGAGTACAGTAGAGGTAGTGTACAGTGGAGCACAGTAGAGGTAGAGTACAGTGGAGCACAGTAGAGGTAGAGTACAGTAGAGCACAGTAGAGGTAGAGTACAGTGGAACACAGTAGAAATAGAGTACAGTGGAGTACAGTGGAGCACAGTAGAGGTAGAGTACAGTGGAGTACAATAAAGATAGAGTACAGTGGAGTACAGTAGAGGTAGAGTACAGTGGAGCACAGTAGAGATAGAGTACAGTGGAGTACAGAAGAGGTAGAGTACAGTGGAGCACAGTAGAGGTAGAGTACAGTGGAGTACAATGGAGCACAGTAGAGGTGGAGTACAGTAGAGTACAGTAGAGGTAGAGAAAAGTACAGTACAGTAGAGGTAGAGTACAGTAGAGCACAGTAGAGGTAGAATACAGTGGAGTACAGTAGAGGTAGAGTACAGTGGAGTACAGTAGAGGTAGAGTACAGTAGAGCACAGTAGAGGTAGAATACAGTGGAGTACAGTAGAGGTAGAGTACAGTGGAGTACAGTAGAGGTAGAGTACAGTAGAGCACAGTAGAGGTAGAATACAGTGGAGTACAGTAGAGGTAGAGTACAGTGGAGTACAGTAGAGGTAGTGTACAGTGGAGCACAGTAGAGGTAGAGTACAGTGGAGCACAGTAGAGGTAGGGTACAGTGGGGCACAGTAGAGGCAGAGTACAGTGGGGTACAGTAGAAATAGAGTACAGTGGAGCACAGTAGAGTACAGTAGAGCACAGTAGAGGTAGAGTACAGTGGAGCACAGTATAGATAGAGTACAGTGGAGTACAGTAGAGGAATGGTACAGTGGAGTACAGTGGAGCACAGTAGAGGTGGAGTACAGTAGAGTACAGTAGAGGTAGAGTACAGTGGAGTACAATAGAGATAGAGTACAGTGGAGTAGAGTAGAGATAGAGTACAGTGGAGCAGAGCAGAGGTAGAGTACAGTGGATCACAGTAGAGATAGAGTACAGTGGAATACAGTGGAGCACAGAAGCGGTAGAGTACAGTGGAGAACAGTAAAGATAGAGTACAGTGGAGTACAGTAGAGGTAGAGTACAGTGGAGCCCAGTAGAGATAGAGTACAGTGGAGTACAGTAGAGGTAGAGTACAGTGGAGCACAGTAGAGGTAGAGTACAGTGGAGTACAGTAGAGGTAGAGAACAGTACAGTACAGTAGAGGTAGATTACAGTAGAGCACAGTAGAGGTAGAATACAGTGGAGTACAGTAGAAGTAGAGTACAGTGGAGTACAGTACAGGTAGAGTACAGTGGAGCACAGTAGAGGTAGAGTACAGTGGAGTACAGTAGAGGTAGAGTACAGCGGAGCACAGTAGAGGTGGAGTACAGTAGAGTACAGTAGAGGTAGAGAACAGTACAGTACAGTAGAGGTAGAGTAGAGTTGAGCACAGTAGAGGTAGAATACAGTGGAGTACAGTAGAGGTAGAGTACAGTGGAGTACAGTACAGGTAGAGTACAGTGGAGCACAGTAGAGGTAGAGTACAGTGGAGTACAGTAGAGGTAGAGTACAGCGGAGCACAGTAGAGGTAGAGTACAGTGGAGCACAGTGGAGGTGGAGTACAGTAGAGTAGAGGTAGAGTACAGTGGAGTACAGTAGAGATAGAGTACAGTGGAGTAGAGTAGATATAGAGTACAGTGGAGTAGAGTAGAGATAGAGTACAGTGGAGTATAGTTGAGGTAGAGTACAGTGGAGCACAGTAGAGATAGAGTACAGTGGAGTACAGTAGAGGTAGAAAACAGTGGGGCACATTAGAGGTAGAGTACAGTGGAGTATAGTTGAGGTAGACTACAGTGGAGTACAGTAGAGGTAGAGTACAGTGGAGCACAGTAGAGATAGAGTACAGTAGAGCAGAGTAGAGGTAGAGTACAGTGGAGTACAGTAGAGGTAGAGTACAGTGGAGCACTGTAGAGGTGGAGTACAGTGGAGTACAGTAGAGGTAGAGTACAGTGGAGCACAGTAGAGGTAGAGTACAGTGGAGTAGAGTAGAGGTAGAGTACAGTGGAGCACAGTAGATGTAGAGTACAGTAGAGCACAGTATAGGTAGAGTACAGTGGAGCATAGTAGAGATAGAGTACAATGGAGTACAGTAGAGGAAGAGTACAGTGGAGTACAGTGGAGCACAGTAGAGGTGGAGTACTGTAGAGTACAGTAGAGGTAGAGTACAGTGGAGTACAATATAGATAGAGTACAGTGGAGTAGAGTAGAGATAGAGTACAGTGGAGTACAGTACAGGTAGAGTACAGTGGAGCAGAGTAGAGGTAGAGTACAGTGGAGTACAGTAGAGGTAGAGTACAGTGGAGCACAGTAGAGGTAGAGTACAGTGGAGTACAGTGGAGCACAGTAGAGGTGGAGTACAGTAGAGTAGAGTAGAGGTAGAGTACAGTGGATTACAGTAGAGATAGAGTACAGTGGAGCACAGTAGAGATAGATTACAGTGGAGTACTGTAGAGGAAGAGTACAGTGGAGTACAGTGGAGCACAGTAGAGGTGGAGTACAGTAGAGTACAGTAGAGATAGAGTACAGTGGAGCACAGTAGAGGTAGGGTACAGTGGGGCACAGTAGAGGCAGAGTACAGTGGGGTACAATAGAAATAGAGTACAGTGGAGCACAGTAGAGTACAGTAGAGCACAGTAGAGGTAGAGTACAGTGGAGCACAGTAGAGATAGAGTACAGTGGAGTACTGTAGAGGAAGAGTACAGTGGAGTACAGTGGAGCACAGTAGAGGTGGAGTACAGTAGAGTGCAGTAGAGGTAGAGTACAGTGGAGTACAATAGAGATAGAGTACAGTTGAGTAGAGTAGAGATAGAGTACAATGGAGCACAGCAGAGGTAGAGTACAGTGGATCACAGTAGAGATAGAGTACAGTGGAATACAGTGGAGCACAGTAGCGGTAGAGTACAGTGGATCACAGTAGAGATAGAGTACAGTGGAATACAGTGGAGTACAGTAGAGGTAGAGTACAGTGGATTCCAGTAGAGATAGAGTACAGTGGAGTACAGTAGAGGTACAGTACAGTGGAGCACAGTAGAGGTAGAGTACAGTGGAGTACAGTAGAGGTAGAGAACAGTACAGTAGAGTAGAGGTAGAGTACAGTAGAGCACAGTAGAGGTAGAATACAGTGGAGTACAGTAGAGGTAGAGTACAGTGGAGTACAGTACAGGTAGAGTACAGTGGAGCACAGTAGAGGTAGAGTACAGTGGAGTACAGTAGAGGTAGAGTACAGCGGAGCACAGTAGAGGTGGAGTACAGTAGAGTACAGTAGAGGTAGAGAACAGTACAGTACAGTAGAGGTAGAGTACAGTAGAGCACAGTAGAGGTAGAATACAGTGGAGTACAGTAGAGGTAGAGTACAGTGGAGTACAGTACAGGTAGAGTACAGTGGAGCACAGTAGAGGTAGAGTACAGTGGAGTACAGTAGAGGTAGAGTACAGCGGAGCACAGTAAAGGTAGAGTACAGTGGAGCACAGTGGAGGTGGATTACAGTAGAGTAGAGTAGAGGTAGAGTACAGTGGAGTACAGTAGAGATAGAGTACAGTGGAGTAGAGTAGATATAGAGTACAGTGGAGTACAGTAGAGATAGAGTACAGTGGAGTATAGTTGAGGTAGAGTACAGTGGAGCACAGTAGAGATAGAGTACAGTGGAGTACAGTAGAGGTAGAAAACAGTGGGGCACATTAGAGGTAGAGTACAGTGGAGTATAGTTGAGGTAGACTACAGTGGAGTACAGTAGAGGTAGATTACAGTGGAGCACAGTAGAGATAGAGTACAGTAGAGCAGAGTAGAGGTAGAGTACAGTGGAGTACAGTAGAGGTAGAGTACAGTGGAGCACTGTAGAGGTGGAGTACAGTGGAGTACAGTAGAGGTAGAGTACAGTGGAGCAGAGTAGAGGTAGAGTACAGTGGAGTAGAGTAGAGGTAAAGTACAGTGGAGCACAGTAGATGTAGAGTACAGTAGAGCACAGTATAGGTAGAGTACAGTGGAGCATAGTAGAGATAGAGTACAATGGAGTACAGTAGAGGAAGAGTACAGTGGAGTACAGTGGAGCACAGTAGAGGTGGAGTACTGTAGAGTACAGTAGAGGTAGAGTACAGTGGAGTACAATATAGATAGAGTACAGTGGAGCAGAGTAGAGGTAGAGTACAGTGGAGTACAGTAGAGGTAGAGTACAGTGGAGCACAGTAGAGGTAGAGTACAGTGGAGTACAGTGGAGCACAGTAGAGGTGGAGTACAGTAGAGTAGAGTAGAGGTAGAGTACAGTGGAGTACAGTAGAGATAGAGTACAGTGGAGTAGAGTAGAGATAGAGTACAGTGGAGTAGAGTAGAGATAGAGTACAGTGGAGTATAGTTGAGGTAGAGTACAGTGGAGCAAAGTAGAGGTAGAGTAGAGTGGACTATATTTGAGGTAGACTACAGTGGAATACAGTAGATGTAGAGTACAGTAGAGCACAGTAGAGGTGAAATACAATGGAGTACAGTAGAGGTAGAGTACATTGGAGTACAGTAGAGATAGAGTACAGTGGAGCACAGTAGAGGTAGAGTACAGTGGAGTACAGTAGAGGTAGAGTAGCGTGGAGCACAGTAGAGGTAGAGTACAGTGGAGTAAAGTGGAGCACAGTAGAGGTGGAGTACAGTAGAGTACAGTAGAGGTAGAGTACAGTGGAGTACAGTAGAGATAGAGTACAGTGGAGTAGAGTAGAGATAGAGCACAGTGGAGCACAGTAGAGGTAGAGTACAGTGGAGCACAGTAGAGGTAGAGTACAGTGGAGCACAGTAGAGGTGGAGTACAGTAGAGTACAGTAGAGGTAGAGTACAGTGGAGTACAGTAGAGATAGAGTACAGCGGAGTAGAGTAGAGATAGAGTACAGTGGAGTAGAGTAGAGATAGAGCACAGTGGAGCACAGCAGAGGTAGAGTAGAGTGGAGTACAGTAGAGGTAGAGTACAGTGGAGTACAGTAGAGAGAGAGTACAGTGGAGCACAGTAGAGGTAGAGTACAGTAGAGCACAGTAGAGGTAGAATACAGTGGAGTACAGTAGAGGTAGAGTACAGTGGAGTACAGTACAGGTAGAGTACAGTGGAGTACAGTAGAGGTAGAGTAGAGTGGAGCACAGTAGAGGTAGAGTACAGTGGAGCACAGTAGAGGTAGAGTACAGTGGAGCACAGTAGAGGTAGAGTACAGTGGAGTACAGTAGAGGTAGTGTACAGTGGAGCACAGTAGAGGTAGAGTACAGTGGAGCACAGTAGAGGTAGAGTACAGTAGAGCACAGTAGAGGTAGAGTACAGTGGAGCACAGTAGAAAGAGAGTACAGTGGAGTACAGTGGATCACAGTAGAGGTAGAGTACAGTGGAGTACAATAAAGATAGAGTACAGTGGAGTAGAGTAGAGATAGAGTACTGTGGAGCACAGCAGAGGTAGAGTACAGTGGATCACAGTAGAGATAGAGTACAGTGGAGTACAGTGGAGCACAGTAGAGGTAGAGTACAGTGGAGAACAGTAGAGATAGAGTACAGTGGAGTACAGTAGAGGTAGAGTACAGTGGAGCACAGCAGAGATAGAGTACATTGGAGTACAGAAGAGGTAGAGTACAGTGGAGCACAGTAGAGGTAGAGTACAGTGGAGTACAATGGAGCACAGTAGAGGTGGAGTACAGTAGAGTACAGTAGAGGTAGAGAAAAGTACAGTACAGTAGAGGTAGAGTACAGTGGAGTACAGTAGAGGTAGAGTACAGTAGAGCACAGTAGAGGTAGAATACAGTGGAGTACAGTAGAGGTAGAGTACAGTGGAGTACAGTAGAGGTAGAGTACAGTAGAGCACAGTAGAGGTAGAATACAGTGGAGTACAGTAGAGGTAGAGTACAGTGGAGTAGAGTAGAGATAGAGTACAGTGGAGCACAGTAGAGGTAGAGTACAGTGGAGCACAGTAGAGGTAGAGTACAGTGGAGCACAGTAGAGGTAGGGTACAGTAGAGCACAGTATAGGTAGAGTACAGTGGAGCATAGTAGAGATAGAGTACAATGGAGTACAGTAGAGGAAGAGTACAGTGGAGTACAGTGGAGCACAGTAGAGGTGGAGTACTGTAGAGTACAGTAGAGGTAGAGTACAGTGGAGTACAATATAGATAGAGTACAGTGGAGTAGAGTAGAGATAGAGTACAGTGGAGTACAGTACAGGTAGAGTACAGTGGAGCAGAGTAGAGGTAGAGTACAGTGGAGTACAGTAGAGGTAGAGTACAGTGGAGCACAGTAGAGGTAGAGTACAGTGGAGTACAGTGGAGCACAGTAGAGGTGGAGTACAGTAGAGTAGAGTAGAGGTAGAGTACAGTGGAGTACAGTAAAGATAGAGTACAGTGGAGCACAGTAGAGATAGAGTACAGTGGAGTACTGTAGAGGAAGAGTACAGTGGAGTACAGTGGAGCACAGTAGAGGTGGAGTACAGTAGAGTACAGTAGAGGTAGAGTACAGTGGAGTACAATAGAGATAGAGTACAGTGGAGTAGAGTAGAGATAGAGTACAATGGAGCACAGCAGAGGTAGAGTACAGTGGATCACAGTAGAGATAGAGTACAGTGGAATACAGTGGAGCACAGTAGCGGTAGAGTAGAGTGGAGAACAGTAAAGATAGAGTACAGTGGAGTACAGTAGAGGTAGAGTACAGTGGAGCCCAGTAGAGATAGAGTACAGTGGAGTACAGTAGAGGTAGAGTACAGTGGAGCACAGTAGAGGTAGAGTACAGTGGAGTACAGTAGAGGTAGAGAACAGTACAGTACAGTAGAGGTAGAGTACAGTAGAGCACAGTAGAGGTAGAAAACAGTGGAGTACAGTAGAGGTAGAGTACAGTGGAGTACAGTACAGGTAGAGTACAGTGGAGCACAGTAGAGGTAGAGTACAGTGGAGTACAGTAGAGGTAGAGTACAGCGGAGCACAGTAGAGGTGGAGTACAGTAGAGTACAGTAGAGGTAGAGAACAGTACAGTACAGTAGAGGTAGAGTACAGTAGAGCACAGTAGAGGTAGAATACAGTGGAGTACAGTAGAGGTAGAGTACAGTGGAGTACAGTACAGGTAGAGTACAGTGGAGCAGAGTAGAGGTAGAGTACAGTGGAGTACAGTAGAGGTAGAGTACAGCGGAGCACAGTAGAGGTAGAGTACAGTGGAGCACAGTGGAGGTGGATTACAGTAGAGTAGAGTAGAGGTAGAGTACAGTGGAGTACAGTAGAGATAGAGTACAGTGGAGTAGAGTAGATATAGAGTACAGTGGAGTAGAGTAGAGATAGAGTACAGTGGAGTATAGTTGAGGTAGAGTACAGTGGAGCACAGTAGAGATAGAGTACAGAGGAGTACAGTAGAGGTAGAAAACAGTGGGGCACATTAGAGGTAGAGTACAGTGGAGTATAGTTGAGGTAGACTACAGTGGAGTACAGTAGAGGTAGAGTACAGTGGAGCACAGTAGAGATAGAGTACAGTAGAGCAGAGTAGAGGTAGAGTACAGTGGAGTACAGTAGAGGTAGAGTACAGTGGAGCACTGTAGAGGTGGAGTACAGTGGAGTACAGTAGAGGTAGAGTACAGTGGAGCACAGTAGAGGTAGAGTACAGTGGAGTAGAGTAGAGGTAAAGTACAGTGGAGCACAGTAGATGTAGAGTACAGTAGAGCACAGTATAGGTAGAGTACAGTGGAGCATAGTAGAGATAGAGTACAATGGAGTACAGTAGAGGAAGAGTACAGTGGAGTACAGTGGAGCACAGTAGAGGTGGAGTACTGTAGAGTACAGTAGAGGTAGAGTACAGTGGAGTACAATATAGATAGAGTACAGTGGAGTAGAGTAGAGATAGAGTACAGTGGAGTACATTACAGGTAGAGTACAGTGGAGCAGAGTAGAGGTAGAGTACAGTGGAGTACAGTAGAGGTAGAGTACAGTGGAGCACAGTAGAGGTAGAGTACAGTGGAGCACTGTAGAGGTGGAGTACAGTGGAGTACAGTAGAGGTAGAGTACAGTGGAGCACAGTAGAGGTAGAGTACAGTGGAGTAGAGTAGAGGTAGAGTACAGTGGAGCACAGTAGATGTAGAGTACAGTAGAGCACAGTATAGGTAGAGTACAGTGGAGCATAGTAGAGATAGAGTACAATGGAGTACAGTAGAGGAAGAGTACAGTGGAGTACAGTGGAGCACAGTAGAGGTGGAGTACTGTAGAGTACAGTAGAGGTAGAGTACAGTGGAGTACAATATAGATAGAGTACAGTGGAGTAGAGTAGAGATAGAGTACAGTGGAGTACAGTACAGGTAGAGTACAGTGGAGCAGAGTAGAGGTAGAGTACAGTGGAGTACAGTAGAGGTAGAGTACAGTGGAGCACAGTAGAGGTAGAGTACAGTGGAGTACAGTGGAGCACAGTAGAGGTGGAGTACAGTAGAGTAGAGTAGAGGTAGAGTACAGTGGATTACAGTAGAGATAGAGTACAGTGGAGCACAGTAGAGATAGATTACAGTGGAGTACTGTAGAGGAAGAGTACAGTGGAGTACAGTGGAGCACAGTAGAGGTGGAGTACAGTAGAGTACAGTAGAGATAGAGTACAGTGGAGCACAGTAGAGGTAGGGTACAGTGGGGCACAGTAGAGGCAGAGTACAGTGGGGTACAATAGAAATAGAGTACAGTGGAGCACAGTAGAGTACAGTAGAGCACAGTAGAGGTAGAGTACAGTGGAGCACAGTAGAGATAGAGTACAGTGGAGTACTGTAGAGGAAGAGTACAGTGGAGTACAGTGGAGCACAGTAGAGGTGGAGTACAGTAGAGTGCAGTAGAGGTAGAGTACAGTGGAGTACAATAGAGATAGAGTACAGTGGAGTAGAGTAGAGATAGAGTACAATGGAGCACAGCAGAGGTAGAGTACAGTGGATCACAGTAGAGATAGAGTACAGTGGAATACAGTGGAGCACAGTAGCGGTAGAGTACAGTGGATCACAGTAGAGATAGAGTACAGTGGAATACAGTGGAGTACAGTAGAGGTAGAGTACAGTGGATTCCAGTAGAGATAGAGTACAGTGGAGTACAGTAGAGGTACAGTACAGTGGAGCACAGTAGAGGTAGAGTACAGTGGAGTACAGTAGAGGTAGAGAACAGTACAGTAGAGTAGAGGTAGAGTACAGTAGAGCACAGTAGAGGTAGAATACAGTGGAGTACAGTAGAGGTAGAGTACAGTGGAGTACAGTACAGGTAGAGTACAGTGGAGCACAGTAGAGGTAGAGTACAGTGGAGTACAGTAGAGGTAGAGTACAGCGGAGCACAGTAGAGGTGGAGTACAGTAGAGTACAGTAGAGGTAGAGAACAGTACAGTACAGTAGAGGTAGAGTACAGTAGAGCACAGTAGAGGTAGAATACAGTGGAGTACAGTAGAGGTAGAGTACAGTGGAGTACAGTACAGGTAGAGTACAGTGGAGCACAGTAGAGGTAGAGTACAGTGGAGTACAGTAGAGGTAGAGTACAGCGGAGCACAGTAAAGGTAGAGTACAGTGGAGCACAGTGGAGGTGGATTACAGTAGAGTAGAGTAGAGGTAGAGTACAGTGGAGTACAGTAGAGATAGAGTACAGTGGAGTAGAGTAGATATAGAGTACAGTGGAGTACAGTAGAGATAGAGTACAGTGGAGTATAGTTGAGGTAGAGTACATTGGAGCACAGTAGAGATAGAGTACAGTGGAGTACAGTAGAGGTAGAAAACAGTGGGGCACATTAGAGGTAGAGTACAGTGGAGTATAGTTGAGGTAGACTACAGTGGAGTACAGTAGAGGTAGATTACAGTGGAGCACAGTAGAGATAGAGTACAGTAGAGCAGAGTAGAGGTAGAGTACAGTGGAGTACAGTAGAGGTAGAGTACAGTGGAGCACTGTAGAGGTGGAGTACAGTGGAGTACAGTAGAGGTAGAGTACAGTGGAGCAGAGTAGAGGTAGAGTACAGTGGAGTAGAGTAGAGGTAAAGTACAGTGGAGCACAGTAGATGTAGAGTACAGTAGAGCACAGTATAGGTAGAGTACAGTGGAGCATAGTAGAGATAGAGTACAATGGAGTACAGTAGAGGAAGAGTACAGTGGAGTACAGTGGAGCACAGTAGAGGTGGAGTACTGTAGAGTACAGTAGAGGTAGAGTACAGTGGAGTACAATATAGATAGAGTACAGTGGAGCAGAGTAGAGGTAGAGTACAGTGGAGTACAGTAGAGGTAGAGTACAGTGGAGCACAGTAGAGGTAGAGTACAGTGGAGTACAGTGGAGCACAGTAGAGGTGGAGTACAGTAGAGTAGAGTAGAGGTAGAGTACAGTGGAGTACAGTAGAGATAGAGTACAGTGGAGTAGAGTAGAGATAGAGTACAGTGGAGTAGAGTAGAGATAGAGTACAGTGGAGTATAGTTGAGGTAGAGTACAGTGGAGCAAAGTAGAGGTAGAGTAGAGTGGACTATATTTGAGGTAGACTACAGTGGAATACAGTAGATGTAGAGTACAGTAGAGCACAGTAGAGGTGAAATACAATGGAGTACAGTAGAGGTAGAGTACATTGGAGTACAGTAGAGATAGAGTACAGTGGAGCACAGTAGAGGTAGAGTACAGTGGAGTACAGTAGAGGTAGAGTAGCGTGGAGCACAGTAGAGGTAGAGTACAGTGGAGTAAAGTGGAGCACAGTAGAGGTGGAGTACAGTAGAGTACAGTAGAGGTAGAGTACAGTGGAGTACAGTAGAGATAGAGTACAGTGGAGTAGAGTAGAGATAGAGCACAGTGGAGCACAGTAGAGGTAGAGTACAGTGGAGCACAGTAGAGGTAGAGTACAGTGGAGCACAGTAGAGGTGGAGTACAGTAGAGTACAGTAGAGGTAGAGTACAGTGGAGTACAGTAGAGATAGAGTACAGCGGAGTAGAGTAGAGATAGAGTACAGTGGAGTAGAGTAGAGATAGAGCACAGTGGAGCACAGCAGAGGTAGAGTAGAGTGGAGTACAGTAGAGGTAGAGTACAGTGGAGTACAGTAGAGAGAGAGTACAGTGGAGCACAGTAGAGGTAGAGTACAGTAGAGCACAGTAGAGGTAGAATACAGTGGAGTACAGTAGAGGTAGAGTACAGTGGAGTACAGTACAGGTAGAGTACAGTGGAGTACAGTAGAGGTAGAGTAGAGTGGAGCACAGTAGAGGTAGAGTACAGTGGAGCACAGTAGAGGTAGAGTACAGTGGAGCACAGTAGAGGTAGAGTACAGTGGAGTACAGTAGAGGTAGTGTACAGTGGAGCACAGTAGAGGTAGAGTACAGTGGAGCACAGTAGAGGTAGAGTACAGTAGAGCACAGTAGAGGTAGAGTACAGTGGAGCACAGTAGAAAGAGAGTACAGTGGAGTACAGTGGATCACAGTAGAGGTAGAGTACAGTGGAGTACAATAAAGATAGAGTACAGTGGAGTAGAGTAGAGATAGAGTACTGTGGAGCACAGCAGAGGTAGAGTACAGTGGATCACAGTAGAGATAGAGTACAGTGGAGTACAGTGGAGCACAGTAGAGGTAGAGTACAGTGGAGAACAGTAGAGATAGAGTACAGTGGAGTACAGTAGAGGTAGAGTACAGTGGAGCACAGCAGAGATAGAGTACATTGGAGTACAGAAGAGGTAGAGTACAGTGGAGCACAGTAGAGGTAGAGTACAGTGGAGTACAATGGAGCACAGTAGAGGTGGAGTACAGTAGAGTACAGTAGAGGTAGAGAAAAGTACAGTACAGTAGAGGTAGAGTACAGTGGAGTACAGTAGAGGTAGAGTACAGTAGAGCACAGTAGAGGTAGAATACAGTGGAGTACAGTAGAGGTAGAGTACAGTGGAGTACAGTAGAGGTAGAGTACAGTAGAGCACAGTAGAGGTAGAATACAGTGGAGTACAGTAGAGGTAGAGTACAGTGGAGTAGAGTAGAGATAGAGTACAGTGGAGCACAGTAGAGGTAGAGTACAGTGGAGCACAGTAGAGGTAGAGTACAGTGGAGCACAGTAGAGGTAGGGTACAGTAGAGCACAGTATAGGTAGAGTACAGTGGAGCATAGTAGAGATAGAGTACAATGGAGTACAGTAGAGGAAGAGTACAGTGGAGTACAGTGGAGCACAGTAGAGGTGGAGTACTGTAGAGTACAGTAGAGGTAGAGTACAGTGGAGTACAATATAGATAGAGTACAGTGGAGTAGAGTAGAGATAGAGTACAGTGGAGTACAGTACAGGTAGAGTACAGTGGAGCAGAGTAGAGGTAGAGTACAGTGGAGTACAGTAGAGGTAGAGTACAGTGGAGCACAGTAGAGGTAGAGTACAGTGGAGTACAGTGGAGCACAGTAGAGGTGGAGTACAGTAGAGTAGAGTAGAGGTAGAGTACAGTGGAGTACAGTAAAGATAGAGTACAGTGGAGCACAGTAGAGATAGAGTACAGTGGAGTACTGTAGAGGAAGAGTACAGTGGAGTACAGTGGAGCACAGTAGAGGTGGAGTACAGTAGAGTACAGTAGAGGTAGAGTACAGTGGAGTACAATAGAGATAGAGTACAGTGGAGTAGAGTAGAGATAGAGTACAATGGAGCACAGCAGAGGTAGAGTACAGTGGATCACAGTAGAGATAGAGTACAGTGGAATACAGTGGAGCACAGTAGCGGTAGAGTAGAGTGGAGAACAGTAAAGATAGAGTACAGTGGAGTACAGTAGAGGTAGAGTACAGTGGAGCCCAGTAGAGATAGAGTACAGTGGAGTACAGTAGAGGTAGAGTACAGTGGAGCACAGTAGAGGTAGAGTACAGTGGAGTACAGTAGAGGTAGAGAACAATACAGTACAGTAGAGGTAGAGTACAGTAGAGCACAGTAGAGGTAGAAAACAGTGGAGTACAGTAGAGGTAGAGTACAGTGGAGTACAGTACAGGTAGAGTACAGTGGAGCACAGTAGAGGTAGAGTACAGTGGAGTACAGTAGAGGTAGAGTACAGCGGAGCACAGTAGAGGTGGAGTACAGTAGAGTACAGTAGAGGTAGAGAACAGTACAGTACAGTAGAGGTAGAGTACAGTAGAGCACAGTAGAGGTAGAATACAGTGGAGTACAGTAGAGGTAGAGTACAGTGGAGTACAGTACAGGTAGAGTACAGTGGAGCAGAGTAGAGGTAGAGTACAGTGGAGTACAGTAGAGGTAGAGTACAGCGGAGCACAGTAGAGGTAGAGTACAGTGGAGCACAGTGGAGGTGGATTACAGTAGAGTAGAGTAGAGGTAGAGTACAGTGGAGTACAGTAGAGATAGAGTACAGTGGAGTAGAGTAGATATAGAGTACAGTGGAGTAGAGTAGAGATAGAGTACAGTGGAGTATAGTTGAGGTAGAGTACAGTGGAGCACAGTAGAGATAGAGTACAGAGGAGTACAGTAGAGGTAGAAAACAGTGGGGCACATTAGAGGTAGAGTACAGTGGAGTATAGTTGAGGTAGACTACAGTGGAGTACAGTAGAGGTAGAGTACAGTGGAGCACAGTAGAGATAGAGTACAGTAGAGCAGAGTAGAGGTAGAGTACAGTGGAGTACAGTAGAGGTAGAGTACAGTGGAGCACTGTAGAGGTGGAGTACAGTGGAGTACAGTAGAGGTAGAGTACAGTGGAGCACAGTAGAGGTAGAGTACAGTGGAGTAGAGTAGAGGTAAAGTACAGTGGAGCACAGTAGATGTAGAGTACAGTAGAGCACAGTATAGGTAGAGTACAGTGGAGCATAGTAGAGATAGAGTACAATGGAGTACAGTAGAGGAAGAGTACAGTGGAGTACAGTGGAGCACAGTAGAGGTGGAGTACTGTAGAGTACAGTAGAGGTAGAGTACAGTGGAGTACAATATAGATAGAGTACAGTGGAGTAGAGTAGAGATAGAGTACAGTGGAGTACATTACAGGTAGAGTACAGTGGAGCAGAGTAGAGGTAGAGTACAGTGGAGTACAGTAGAGGTAGAGTACAGTGGAGCACAGTAGAGGTAGAGTACAGTGGAGTACAGTGGAGCACAGTAGAGGTGGAGTACAGTAGAGTAGAGTAGAGGTAGAGTACAGTGGAGTACAGTAGAGATAGAGTACAGTGGAGTAGAGTAGAGATAGAGTACAGTGGAGTAGAGTAGAGATAGAGTACAGTGGAGTATAGTTGAGGTAGAGTACAGTGGAGCAAAGTAGAGGTAGAGTAGAGTGGAGTATATTTGAGGTAGACTACAGTGGAATACAGTAGATGTAGAGTACAGTAGAGCACAGTAGAGGTGAAATACAATGGAGTACAGTAGAGGTAGAGTACATTGGAGTACAGTAGAGATAGAGTACAGTGGAGCACAGTAGAGGTAGAGTACAGTGGAGTACAGTAGAGGTAGAGTACAGTGGAGCACAGTAGAGGTAGAGTACAGTGGAGTAAAGTGGAGCACAGTAGAGGTGGAGTACAGTAGAGTACAGTAGAGGTAGAGTACAGTGGAGTACAGTAGAGATAGAGTACAGTGGAGTAGAGTAGAGATAGAGCACAGTGGAGCACAGCAGAGGTAGAGTACAGTGGAGCACAGTAGAGGTAGAGTACAGTGGAGTACAGTGGAGCACAGTAGAGGTGGAGTACAGTAGAGTACAGTAGAGGTAGAGTACAGTGGAGTACAGTAGAGATAGAGTACAGCGGAGTAGAGTAGAGATAGAGTACAGTGGAGCACAGTAGAGGTAGAGTACAGTAGAGCACAGTAGAGGTAGAATACAGTGGAGTACAGTAGAGGTAGAGTACAGTGGAGTACAGTACAGGTAGAGTACAGTGGAGTACAGTAGAGGTAGAGTACAGTGGAGCACAGTAGAGGTAGAGTACAGTGGAGCACAGTAGAGGTAGAGTACAGTGGAGCACAGTAGAGGTAGAGTACAGTGGAGTACAGTAGAGGTAGTGTACAGTGGAGCACAGTAGAGGTAGAGTACAGTGGAGCACAGTAGAGGTAGAGTACAGTAGAGCACAGTAGAGGTAGAGTACAGTGGAACACAGTAGAAATAGAGTACAGTGGAGTACAGTGGAGCACAGTAGAGGTAGAGTACAGTGGAGTACAATAAAGATAGAGTACAGTGGAGTACAGTAGAGGTAGAGTACAGTGGAGCACAGTAGAGATAGAGTACAGTGGAGTACAGAAGAGGTAGAGTACAGTGGAGCACAGTAGAGGTAGAGTACAGTGGAGTACAATGGAGCACAGTAGAGGTGGAGTACAGTAGAGTACAGTAGAGGTAGAGAAAAGTACAGTACAGTAGAGGTAGAGTACAGTAGAGCACAGTAGAGGTAGAATACAGTGGAGTACAGTAGAGGTAGAGTACAGTGGAGTACAGTAGAGGTAGAGTACAGTAGAGCACAGTAGAGGTAGAATACAGTGGAGTACAGTAGAGGTAGAGTACAGTGGAGTACAGTAGAGGTAGAGTACAGTAGAGCACAGTAGAGGTAGAATACAGTGGAGTACAGTAGAGGTAGAGTACAGTGGAGTACAGTAGAGGTAGTGTACAGTGGAGCACAGTAGAGGTAGAGTACAGTGGAGCACAGTAGAGGTAGGGTACAGTGGGGCACAGTAGAGGCAGAGTACAGTGGGGTACAGTAGAAATAGAGTACAGTGGAGCACAGTAGAGTACAGTAGAGCACAGTAGAGGTAGAGTACAGTGGAGCACAGTATAGATAGAGTACAGTGGAGTACAGTAGAGGAAGGGTACAGTGGAGTACAGTGGAGCACAGTAGAGGTGGAGTACAGTAGAGTACAGTAGAGGTAGAGTACAGTGGAGTACAATAGAGATAGAGTACAGTGGAGTAGAGTAGAGATAGAGTACAGTGGAGCAGAGCAGAGGTAGAGTACAGTGGATCACAGTAGAGATAGAGTACAGTGGAATACAGTGGAGCACAGAAGCGGTAGAGTACAGTGGAGAACAGTAAAGATAGAGTACAGTGGAGTACAGTAGAGGTAGAGTACAGTGGAGCCCAGTAGAGATAGAGTACAGTGGAGTACAGTAGAGGTAGAGTACAGTGGAGCACAGTAGAGGTAGAGTACAGTGGAGTACAGTAGAGGTAGAGAACAGTACAGTACAGTAGAGGTAGATTACAGTAGAGCACAGTAGAGGTAGAATAAAGTGGAGTACAGTAGAAGTAGAGTACAGTGGAGTACAGTACAGGTAGAGTACAGTGGAGCACAGTAGAGGTAGAGTACAGTGGAGTACAGTAGAGGTAGAGTACAGCGGAGCACAGTAGAGGTGGAGTACAGTAGAGTACAGTAGAGGTAGAGAACAGTACAGTACAGTAGAGGTAGAGTAGAGTAGAGCACAGTAGAGGTAGAATACAGTGGAGTACAGTAGAGGTAGAGTACAGTGGAGTACAGTACAGGTAGAGTACAGTGGAGCACAGTAGAGGTAGAGTACAGTGGAGTACAGTAGAGGTAGAGTACAGCGGAGCACAGTAGAGGTAGAGTACAGTGGAGCACAGTGGAGGTGGAGTACAGTAGAGTAGAGGTAGAGTACATTGGAGTACAGTAGAGATAGAGTACAGTGGAGTAGAGTAGATATAGAGTACAGTGGAGTAGAGTAGAGATAGAGTACAGTGGAGTATAGTTGAGGTAGAGTACAGTGGAGCACAGTAGAGATAGAGTACAGTGGAGTACAGTAGAGGTAGAAAACAGTGGGGCACATTAGAGGTAGAGTACAGTGGAGTATAGTTGAGGTAGACTACAGTGGAGTACAGTAGAGGTAGAGTACAGTGGAGCACAGTAGAGATAGAGTACAGTAGAGCAGAGTAGAGGTAGAGTACAGTGGAGTACAGTAGAGGTAGAGTACAGTGGAGCACTGTAGAGGTGGAGTACAGTGGAGTACAGTAGAGGTAGAGTACAGTGGAGCACAGTAGAGGTAGAGTACAGTGGAGTAGAGTAGAGGTAGAGTACAGTGGAGCACAGTAGATGTAGAGTACAGTAGAGCACAGTATAGGTAGAGTACAGTGGAGCATAGTAGAGATAGAGTACAATGGAGTACAGTAGAGGAAGAGTACAGTGGAGTACAGTGGAGCACAGTAGAGGTGGAGTACTGTAGAGTACAGTAGAGGTAGAGTACAGTGGAGTACAATATAGATAGAGTACAGTGGAGTAGAGTAGAGATAGAGTACAGTGGAGTACAGTACAGGTAGAGTACAGTGGAGCAGAGTAGAGGTAGAGTACAGTGGAGTACAGTAGAGGTAGAGTACAGTGGAGCACAGTAGAGGTAGAGTACAGTGGAGTACAGTGGAGCACAGTAGAGGTGGAGTACAGTAGAGTAGAGTAGAGGTAGAGTACAGTGGATTACAGTAGAGATAGAGTACAGTGGAGCACAGTAGAGATAGATTACAGTGGAGTACTGTAGAGGAAGAGTACAGTGGAGTACAGTGGAGCACAGTAGAGGTGGAGTACAGTAGAGTACAGTAGAGATAGAGTACAGTGGAGTACAATAGAGATAGAGTACAGTGGAGTAGAGTAGAGATAGAGTATAATGGAGCATAGCAGAGGTAGAGTACAGTGGATCAAAGTAGAGATAGAGTACAGTGGAATACAGTGGAGCACAGTAGCGGTAGAGTACAGTGGAGAACAGTAAAGATAGAGTACAGTGGAGTACAGTAGAGGTAGAGTACAGTGGAGCCCAGTAGAGATAGAGTATAGTGGAGTACAGTAGAGGTAGAGTACAGTGGAGCACAGTAGAGGTAGAGTACAGTGGAGTACAGTAGAGGTAGAGAACAGTACAGTACAGTAGAGGTAGAGTACAGTAGAGCACAGTAGAGGTAGAATACAGTAGAGTACAGTAGAGGTAGAGTACAGTGGAGTACAGTACAGGTAGAGTACAGTGGAGCACAGTAGAGGTAGAGTACAGTGGAGTACAGTAGAGGTAGAGTACAGCGGACCACAGTAGAGGTGGAGTACAGTAGAGTACAGTAGAGGTAGAGAACAGTACAGTACAGTAGAGGTAGAGTACAGTAGAGCACAGTAGAGGTAGAATACAGTGGAGTACAGTAGAGGTAGAGTACAGTGGAGTACAGTACAGGTAGAGTACAGTGGAGCACAGTAGAGGTAGAGTACAGTGGAGTACAGTAGAGGTAGAGTACAGCGGAGCACAGTAGAGGTAGAGTACAGTGGAGCACAGTGGAGGTGGATTACAGTAGAGTAGAGTAGAGGTAGAGTACAGTGGAGTACAGTAGAGATAGAGTACAGTGGAGTAGAGTAGATATAGAGTACAGTGGAGTAGAGTAGAGATAGAGTACAGTGGAGTATAGTTGAGGTAGAGTAGAGTGGAGCACAGTAGAGATAGAGTACAGTGGAGTACAGTAGAGGTAGAAAACAGTGGGGCACATTAGAGGTAGAGTACAGTGGAGTATAGTTGAGGTAGACTACAGTGGAGTACAGTAGAGGTAGAGTACAGTGGAGCACAGTAGAGATAGAGTACAGTAGAGCAGAGTAGAGGTAGAGTACAGTGGAGTACAGTAGAGGTAGAGTACAGTGGAGCACTGTAGAGGTGGAGTACAGTGGAGTACAGTAGAGGTAGAGTACAGTGGAGCACAGTAGAGGTAGAGTACAGTGGAGTAGAGTAGAGGTAAAGTACAGTGGAGCACAGTAGATGTAGAGTACAGTAGAGCACAGTATAGGTAGAGTACAGTGGAGCATAGTAGAGATAGAGTACAATGGAGTACAGTAGAGGAAGAGTACAGTGGAGTACAGTGGAGCACAGTAGAGGTGGAGTACTGTAGAGTACAGTAGAGGTAGAGTACAGTGGAGTACAATATAGATAGAGTACAGTGGAGTAGAGTAGAGATAGAGTACAGTGGAGTACATTACAGGTAGAGTACAGTGGAGCAGAGTAGAGGTAGAGTACAGTGGAGTACAGTAGAGGTAGAGTACAGTGGAGCACAGTAGAGGTAGAGTACAGTGGAGTACAGTGGAGCACAGTAGAGGTGGAGTACAGTAGAGTAGAGTAGAGGTAGAGTACAGTGGAGTACAGTAGAGATAGAGTACAGTGGAGTAGAGTAGAGATAGAGTACAGTGGAGTAGAGTAGAGATAGAGTACAGTGGAGTATAGTTGAGGTAGAGTACAGTGGAGCAAAGTAGAGGTAGAGTAGAGTGGAGTATATTTGAGGTAGACTACAGTGGAATACAGTAGATGTAGAGTACAGTAGAGCACAGTAGAGGTGAAATACAATGGAGTACAGTAGAGGTAGAGTACAGTGGAGTACAGTAGAGATAGAGTACAGTGGAGCACAGTAGAGGTAGAGTACAGTGGAGTACAGTAGAGGTAGAGTACAGTGGAGCACAGTAGAGGTAGAGTACAGTGGAGTAAAGTGGAGCACAGTAGAGGTGGAGTACAGTAGAGTACAGTAGAGGTAGAGTACAGTGGAGTACAGTAGAGATAGAGTACAGTGGAGTAGAGTAGAGATAGAGCACAGTGGAGCACAGCAGAGGTAGAGTACAGTGGAGCACAGTAGAGGTAGAGTACAGTGGAGTACAGTGGAGCACAGTAGAGGTGGAGTACAGTAGAGTACAGTAGAGGTAGAGTACAGTGGAGTACAGTAGAGATAGAGTACAGCGGAGTAGAGTAGAGATAGAGTAGAGTGGAGTAGAGTAGAGATAGAGCACAGTGGAGCACAGCAGAGGTAGAGTAGAGTGGAGTACAGTAGAGGTAGAGTACAGTGGAGTACAGTAGAGAGAGAGTACAGTGGAGCACAGTAGAGGTAGAGTACAGTAGAGCACAGTAGAGGTATAATACAGTGGAGTACAGTAGAGGTAGAGTACAGTGGAGTACAGTACAGGTAGAGTACAGTGGAGTACAGTAGAGGTAGAGTACAGTGGAGCACAGTAGAGGTAGAGTACAGTGGAGCACAGTAGAGGTAGAGTACAGTGGAGCACAGTAGAGGTAGAGTACAGTGGAGTACAGTAGAGGTAGTGTACAGTGGAGCACAGTAGAGGTAGAGTACAGTGGAGCACAGTAGAGGTAGAGTACAGTAGAGCACAGTAGAGGTAGAGTACAGTGGAGCACAGTAGAAATAGAGTACAGTGGAGTACAGTGGAGCACAGTAGAGGTAGAGTACAGTGGAGTACAATAAAGATATTTGTACAGTGGAGTAGAGTAGAGATAGAGTACTGTGGAGCACAGCAGAGGTAGAGTACAGTGGAGTACAGTAGAGATAGAGTACAGTGGAGTAGAGTAGAGATAGAGCACAGTGGAGCACAGCAGAGGTAGAGTACAGTGGAGCACAGTAGAGGTAGAGTACAGTGGAGTACAGTGGAGCACAGTAGAGGTGGAGTACAGTAGAGTACAGTAGAGGTAGAGTACAGTGGAGTACAGTAGAGATAGAGTACAGCGGAGTAGAGTAGAGATAGAGTACAGTGGAGCACAGTAGAGGTAGAGTACAGTAGAGCACAGTAGAGGTAGAATACAGTGGAGTACAGTAGAGGTAGAGTACAGTGGAGTACAGTACAGGTAGAGTACAGTGGAGTACAGTAGAGGTAGAGTACAGTGGAGCACAGTAGAGGTAGAGTACAGTGGAGCACAGTAGAGGTAGAGTACAGTGGAGCACAGTAGAGGTAGAGTACAGTGGAGTACAGTAGAGGTAGTGTACAGTGGAGCACAGTAGAGGTAGAGTACAGTGGAGCACAGTAGAGGTAGAGTACAGTAGAGCACAGTAGAGGTAGAGTACAGTGGAACACAGTAGAAATAGAGTACAGTGGAGTACAGTGGAGCACAGTAGAGGTAGAGTACAGTGGAGTACAATAAAGATAGAGTACAGTGGAGTACAGTAGAGGTAGAGTACAGTGGAGCACAGTAGAGATAGAGTACAGTGGAGTACAGAAGAGGTAGAGTACAGTGGAGCACAGTAGAGGTAGAGTACAGTGGAGTACAATGGAGCACAGTAGAGGTGGAGTACAGTAGAGTACAGTAGAGGTAGAGAAAAGTACAGTACAGTAGAGGTAGAGTACAGTAGAGCACAGTAGAGGTAGAATACAGTGGAGTACAGTAGAGGTAGAGTACAGTGGAGTACAGTAGAGGTAGAGTACAGTAGAGCACAGTAGAGGTAGAATACAGTGGAGTACAGTAGAGGTAGAGTACAGTGGAGTACAGTAGAGGTAGAGTACAGTAGAGCACAGTAGAGGTAGAATACAGTGGAGTACAGTAGAGGTAGAGTACAGTGGAGTACAGTAGAGGTAGTGTACAGTGGAGCACAGTAGAGGTAGAGTACAGTGGAGCACAGTAGAGGTAGGGTACAGTGGGGCACAGTAGAGGCAGAGTACAGTGGGGTACAGTAGAAATAGAGTACAGTGGAGCACAGTAGAGTACAGTAGAGCACAGTAGAGGTAGAGTACAGTGGAGCACAGTATAGATAGAGTACAGTGGAGTACAGTAGAGGAATGGTACAGTGGAGTACAGTGGAGCACAGTAGAGGTGGAGTACAGTAGAGTACAGTAGAGGTAGAGTACAGTGGAGTACAATAGAGATAGAGTACAGTGGAGTAGAGTAGAGATAGAGTACAGTGGAGCAGAGCAGAGGTAGAGTACAGTGGATCACAGTAGAGATAGAGTACAGTGGAATACAGTGGAGCACAGAAGCGGTAGAGTACAGTGGAGAACAGTAAAGATAGAGTACAGTGGAGTACAGTAGAGGTAGAGTACAGTGGAGCCCAGTAGAGATAGAGTACAGTGGAGTACAGTAGAGGTAGAGTACAGTGGAGCACAGTAGAGGTAGAGTACAGTGGAGTACAGTAGAGGTAGAGAACAGTACAGTACAGTAGAGGTAGATTACAGTAGAGCACAGTAGAGGTAGAATACAGTGGAGTACAGTAGAAGTAGAGTACAGTGGAGTACAGTACAGGTAGAGTACAGTGGAGCACAGTAGAGGTAGAGTACAGTGGAGTACAGTAGAGGTAGAGTACAGCGGAGCACAGTAGAGGTGGAGTACAGTAGAGTACAGTAGAGGTAGAGAACAGTACAGTACAGTAGAGGTAGAGTAGAGTAGAGCACAGTAGAGGTAGAATACAGTGGAGTACAGTAGAGGTAGAGTACAGTGGAGTACAGTACAGGTAGAGTACAGTGGAGCACAGTAGAGGTAGAGTACAGTGGAGTACAGTAGAGGTAGAGTACAGCGGAGCACAGTAGAGGTAGAGTACAGTGGAGCACAGTGGAGGTGGAGTACAGTAGAGTAGAGGTAGAGTACAGTGGAGTACAGTAGAGATAGAGTACAGTGGAGTAGAGTAGATATAGAGTACAGTGGAGTAGAGTAGAGATAGAGTACAGTGGAGTATAGTTGAGGTAGAGTACAGTGGAGCACAGTAGAGATAGAGTACAGTGGAGTACAGTAGAGGTAGAAAACAGTGGGGCACATTAGAGGTAGAGTACAGTGGAGTATAGTTGAGGTAGACTACAGTGGAGTACAGTAGAGGTAGAGTACAGTGGAGCACAGTAGAGATAGAGTACAGTAGAGCAGAGTAGAGGTAGAGTACAGTGGAGTACAGTAGAGGTAGAGTACAGTGGAGCACTGTAGAGGTGGAGTACAGTGGAGTACAGTAGAGGTAGAGTACAGTGGAGCACAGTAGAGGTAGAGTACAGTGGAGTAGAGTAGAGGTAGAGTACAGTGGAGCACAGTAGATGTAGAGTACAGTAGAGCACAGTATAGGTAGAGTACAGTGGAGCATAGTAGAGATAGAGTACAATGGAGTACAGTAGAGGAAGAGTACAGTGGAGTACAGTGGAGCACAGTAGAGGTGGAGTACTGTAGAGTACAGTAGAGGTAGAGTACAGTGGAGTACAATATAGATAGAGTACAGTGGAGTAGAGTAGAGATAGAGTACAGTGGAGTACAGTACAGGTAGAGTACAGTGGAGCAGAGTAGAGGTAGAGTACAGTGGAGTACAGTAGAGGTAGAGTACAGTGGAGCACAGTAGAGGTAGAGTACAGTGGAGTACAGTGGAGCACAGTAGAGGTGGAGTACAGTAGAGTAGAGTAGAGGTAGAGTACAGTGGATTACAGTAGAGATAGAGTACAGTGGAGCACAGTAGAGATAGATTACAGTGGAGTACTGTAGAGGAAGAGTACAGTGGAGTACAGTGGAGCACAGTAGAGGTGGAGTACAGTAGAGTACAGTAGAGATAGAGTACAGTGGAGTACAATAGAGATAGAGTACAGTGGAGTAGAGTAGAGATAGAGTATAATGGAGCATAGCAGAGGTAGAGTACAGTGGATCAAAGTAGAGATAGAGTACAGTGGAATACAGTGGAGCACAGTAGCGGTAGAGTACAGTGGAGAACAGTAAAGATAGAGTACAGTGGAGTACAGTAGAGGTAGAGTACAGTGGAGCCCAGTAGAGATAGAGTATAGTGGAGTACAGTAGAGGTAGAGTACAGTGGAGCACAGTAGAGGTAGAGTACAGTGGAGTACAGTAGAGGTAGAGAACAGTACAGTACAGTAGAGGTAGAGTACAGTAGAGCACAGTAGAGGTAGAATACAGTAGAGTACAGTAGAGGTAGAGTACAGTGGAGTACAGTACAGGTAGAGTACAGTGGAGCACAGTAGAGGTAGAGTACAGTGGAGTACAGTAGAGGTAGAGTACAGCGGACCACAGTAGAGGTGGAGTACAGTAGAGTACAGTAGAGGTAGAGAACAGTACAGTACAGTAGAGGTAGAGTACAGTAGAGCACAGTAGAGGTAGAATACAGTGGAGTACAGTAGAGGTAGAGTACAGTGGAGTACAGTACAGGTAGAGTACAGTGGAGCACAGTAGAGGTAGAGTACAGTGGAGTACAGTAGAGGTAGAGTACAGCGGAGCACAGTAGAGGTAGAGTACAGTGGAGCACAGTGGAGGTGGATTACAGTAGAGTAGAGTAGAGGTAGAGTACAGTGGAGTACAGTAGAGAAAGAGTACAGTGGAGTAGAGTAGATATAGAGTACAGTGGAGTAGAGTAGAGATAGAGTACAGTGGAGTATAGTTGAGGTAGAGTAGAGTGGAGCACAGTAGAGATAGAGTACAGTGGAGTACAGTAGAGGTAGAAAACAGTGGGGCACATTAGAGGTAGAGTACAGTGGAGTATAGTTGAGGTAGACTACAGTGGAGTACAGTAGAGGTAGAGTACAGTGGAGCACAGTAGAGATAGAGTACAGTAGAGCAGAGTAGAGGTAGAGTACAGTGGAGTACAGTAGAGGTAGAGTACAGTGGAGCACTGTAGAGGTGGAGTACAGTGGAGTACAGTAGAGGTAGAGTACAGTGGAGCACAGTAGAGGTAGAGTACAGTGGAGTAGAGTAGAGGTAAAGTACAGTGGAGCACAGTAGATGTAGAGTACAGTAGAGCACAGTATAGGTAGAGTACAGTGGAGCATAGTAGAGATAGAGTACAATGGAGTACAGTAGAGGAAGAGTACAGTGGAGTACAGTGGAGCACAGTAGAGGTGGAGTACTGTAGAGTACAGTAGAGGTAGAGTACAGTGGAGTACAATATAGATAGAGTACAGTGGAGTAGAGTAGAGATAGAGTACAGTGGAGTACATTACAGGTAGAGTACAGTGGAGCAGAGTAGAGGTAGAGTACAGTGGAGTACAGTAGAGGTAGAGTACAGTGGAGCACAGTAGAGGTAGAGTACAGTGGAGTACAGTGGAGCACAGTAGAGGTGGAGTACAGTAGAGTAGAGTAGAGGTAGAGTACAGTGGAGTACAGTAGAGATAGAGTACAGTGGAGTAGAGTAGAGATAGAGTACAGTGGAGTAGAGTAGAGATAGAGTACAGTGGAGTATAGTTGAGGTAGAGTACAGTGGAGCAAAGTAGAGGTAGAGTAGAGTGGAGTATATTTGAGGTAGACTACAGTGGAATACAGTAGATGTAGAGTACAGTAGAGCACAGTAGAGGTGAAATACAATGGAGTACAGTAGAGGTAGAGTACAGTGGAGTACAGTAGAGATAGAGTACAGTGGAGCACAGTAGAGGTAGAGTACAGTGGAGTACAGTAGAGGTAGAGTACAGTGGAGCACAGTAGAGGTAGAGTACAGTGGAGTAAAGTGGAGCACAGTAGAGGTGGAGTACAGTAGAGTACAGTAGAGGTAGAGTACAGTGGAGTACAGTAGAGATAGAGTACAGTGGAGTAGAGTAGAGATAGAGCACAGTGGAGCACAGCAGAGGTAGAGTACAGTGGAGCACAGTAGAGGTAGAGTACAGTGGAGTACAGTGGAGCACAGTAGAGGTGGAGTACAGTAGAGTACAGTAGAGGTAGAGTACAGTGGAGTACAGTAGAGATAGAGTACAGCGGAGTAGAGTAGAGATAGAGTAGAGTGGAGTAGAGTAGAGATAGAGCACAGTGGAGCACAGCAGAGGTAGAGTAGAGTGGAGTACAGTAGAGGTAGAGTACAGTGGAGTACAGTAGAGAGAGAGTACAGTGGAGCACAGTAGAGGTAGAGTACAGTAGAGCACAGTAGAGGTATAATACAGTGGAGTACAGTAGAGGTAGAGTACAGTGGAGTACAGTACAGGTAGAGTACAGTGGAGTACAGTAGAGGTAGAGTACAGTGGAGCACAGTAGAGGTAGAGTACAGTGGAGCACAGTAGAGGTAGAGTACAGTGGAGCACAGTAGAGGTAGAGTACAGTGGAGTACAGTAGAGGTAGTGTACAGTGGAGCACAGTAGAGGTAGAGTACAGTGGAGCACAGTAGAGGTAGAGTACAGTAGAGCACAGTAGAGGTAGAGTACAGTGGAGCACAGTAGAAATAGAGTACAGTGGAGTACAGTGGAGCACAGTAGAGGTAGAGTACAGTGGAGTACAATAAAGATATTTGTACAGTGGAGTAGAGTAGAGATAGAGTGCTGTGGAGCACAGCAGAGGTAGAGTACAGTGGATCACAGTAGAGATAGAGTACAGTGGAGTACAGTAGAGGTAGAGTACAGTGGAGCACAGTAGAGATAGAGTACAGTGGAGTACAGTAGAGGTAGAGTACAGTGGAGCACAGTAGAGGTAGAGTACAGTGGAGTACAATGGAGCACAGTAGAGGTGGAGTACAGTAGAGTACAGTAGAGGTAGAGAAAAGTAGAGTACAGTAGAGGTAGAGTACAGTGGAGTACAGTAGAGGTAGAGTACAGTAGAGCACAGTATAGGTAGAATACAGTGGAGTACAGTAGAGGTAGAGTACAGTGGAGTACAGTAGAGGTAGAGTACAGTAGAGCACAGTAGAGGTAGAATACAGTGGAGTACAGTAGAGGTAGAGTAGAGTGGAGTACAGTAGAGATAGAGTACAGTGGAGCACAGTAGAGGTAGAGTACAGTGGAGCACAGTAGAGGTAGAGTACAGTGGAGCACAGTAGAGGTAGGGTACAGTGGGGCACTGTAGAGGCAGAGTACAGTGGGGTACAGTAGAAATAGAGTACAGTGGAGCAAAGTAGAGTACAGTAGAGCACAGTAGAGGTAGAGTACAGTGGAGCACAGTAGAGATAGAGTACAGTGGAGTACAGTAGAGGAAGAGTACAGTGGAGTACAGTGGAGCACAGTAGAGGTGGAGTACAGTAGAGTACAGTAGAGGTAGAGTACAGTGGAGTACAATAGAGATAGAGTACAGTGGAGTAGAGTAGAGATAGAGTACAGTGGAGCAGAGCAGAGGTAGAGTACAGTGGATCACAGTAGAGATAGAGTACAGTGGAATACAGTGGAGCACAGTAGCGGTAGAGTACAGTGGAGAACAGTAAAGATAGAGTACAGTGGAGTACAGTAGAGGTAGAGTACAGTGGAGCCCAGTAGAGATAGAGTACAGTGGAGTACAGTAGAGGTAGAGTACAGTGGAGCACAGTAGAGGTAGAGTACAGTGGAGTACAGTAGAGGTAGAGAACAGTACAGTACAGTAGAGGTAGATTACAGTAGAGCACAGTAGAGGTAGAATACAGTGGAGTACAGTAGAGGTAGAGTACAGTGGAGTACAGTACAGGTAGAGTACAGTGGAGCACAGTAGAGGTAGAGTACAGTGGAGTACAGTAGAGGTAGAGTACAGCGGAGCACAGTAGAGGTGGAGTACAGTAGAGTACAGTAGAGGTAGAGAACAGTACAGTACAGTAGAGGTAGAGTAGAGTAGAGCACAGTAGAGGTAGAATACAGTGGAGTACAGTAGAGGTAGAGTACAGTGGAGTACAGTACAGGTAGAGTACAGTGGAGCACAGTAGAGGTAGAGTACAGTGGAGTACAGTAGAGGTAGAGTACAGCGGAGCACAGTAGAGGTAGAGTACAGTGGAGCACAGTGGAGGTGGAGTACAGTAGAGTAGAGTAGAGGTAGAGTACAGTGGAGTACAGTAGAGATAGAGTACAGTGGAGTAGAGTAGATATAGAGTACAGTGGAGTACAGTAGAGGTAGAGTACAGTGGAGTACAGTACAGGTAGAGTACAGTGGAGCACAGTAGAGGTAGAGTACAGTGGAGTACAGTAGAGGTAGAGTACAGCGGAGCACAGTAGAGGTGGAGTACAGTAGAGTACAGTAGAGGTAGAGAACAGTACAGTACAGTAGAGGTAGAGTACAGTAGAGCACAGTAGAGGTAGAGTACAGTGGAGTACAGTACAGGTAGAGTACAGTGGAGCACAGTAGAGGTAGAGTACAGTGGAGTACAGTAGAGGTAGAGTACAGCGGAGCACAGTAGAGGTAGAGTACAGTGGAGCACAGTGGAGGTGGAGTACAGTAGAGTAGAGTAGAGATAGAGCACAGTGGAGCACAGCAGAGGTAGAGTAGAGTGGAGTACAGTAAAGGTAGAGTACAGTGGAGTACAGTAGAGAGAGAGTACAGTGGAGTACAGTAGAGATAGAGTACAGTGGAGTAGAGTAGATATAGAGTACAGTGGAGTAGAGTAGAGATAGAGTACAGTGGAGTATAGTTGAGGTAGAGTAGAGTGGAGCACAGTAGAGATAGAGTACAGTGGAGTACAGTAGAGGTAGAAAACAGTGGGGCACATTAGAGGTAGAGTACAGTGGAGTATAGTTGAGGTAGACTACAGTGGAGTACAGTAGAGGTAGAGTACAGTGGAGCACAGTAGAGATAGAGTACAGTAGAGCAGAGTAGAGGTAGAGTACAGTGGAGTACAGTAGAGGTAGAGTACAGTGGAGCACTGTAGAGGTGGAGTACAGTGGAGTACAGTAGAGGTAGAGTACAGTGGAGCACAGTAGAGGTAGAGTACAGTGGAGTAGAGTAGAGGTAAAGTACAGTGGAGCACAGTAGATGTAGAGTACAGTAGAGCACAGTATAGGTAGAGTACAGTGGAGCATAGTAGAGATAGAGTACAATGGAGTACAGTAGAGGAAGAGTACAGTGGAGTACAGTGGAGCACAGTAGAGGTGGAGTACTGTAGAGTACAGTAGAGGTAGAGTACAGTGGAGTACAATATAGATAGAGTACAGTGGAGTAGAGTAGAGATAGAGTACAGTGGAGTACATTACAGGTAGAGTACAGTGGAGCAGAGTAGAGGTAGAGTACAGTGGAGTACAGTAGAGGTAGAGTACAGTGGAGCACAGTAGAGGTAGAGTACAGTGGAGTACAGTGGAGCACAGTAGAGGTGGAGTACAGTAGAGTAGAGTAGAGGTAGAGTACAGTGGAGTACAGTAGAGATAGAGTACAGTGGAGTAGAGTAGAGATAGAGTACAGTGGAGTAGAGTAGAGATAGAGTACAGTGGAGTATAGTTGAGGTAGAGTACAGTGGAGCAAAGTAGAGGTAGAGTAGAGTGGAGTATATTTGAGGTAGACTACAGTGGAATACAGTAGATGTAGAGTACAGTAGAGCACAGTAGAGGTGAAATACAATGGAGTACAGTAGAGGTAGAGTACAGTGGAGTACAGTAGAGATAGAGTACAGTGGAGCACAGTAGAGGTAGAGTACAGTGGAGTACAGTAGAGGTAGAGTACAGTGGAGCACAGTAGAGGTAGAGTACAGTGGAGTAAAGTGGAGCACAGTAGAGGTGGAGTACAGTAGAGTACAGTAGAGGTAGAGTACAGTGGAGTACAGTAGAGATAGAGTACAGTGGAGTAGAGTAGAGATAGAGCACAGTGGAGCACAGCAGAGGTAGAGTACAGTGGAGCACAGTAGAGGTAGAGTACAGTGGAGTACAGTGGAGCACAGTAGAGGTGGAGTACAGTAGAGTACAGTAGAGGTAGAGTACAGTGGAGTACAGTAGAGATAGAGTACAGCGGAGTAGAGTAGAGATAGAGTAGAGTGGAGTAGAGTAGAGATAGAGCACAGTGGAGCACAGCAGAGGTAGAGTAGAGTGGAGTACAGTAGAGGTAGAGTACAGTGGAGTACAGTAGAGAGAGAGTACAGTGGAGCACAGTAGAGGTAGAGTACAGTAGAGCACAGTAGAGGTATAATACAGTGGAGTACAGTAGAGGTAGAGTACAGTGGAGTACAGTACAGGTAGAGTACAGTGGAGTACAGTAGAGGTAGAGTACAGTGGAGCACAGTAGAGGTAGAGTACAGTGGAGCACAGTAGAGGTAGAGTACAGTGGAGCACAGTAGAGGTAGAGTACAGTGGAGTACAGTAGAGGTAGTGTACAGTGGAGCACAGTAGAGGTAGAGTACAGTGGAGCACAGTAGAGGTAGAGTACAGTAGAGCACAGTAGAGGTAGAGTACAGTGGAGCACAGTAGAAATAGAGTACAGTGGAGTACAGTGGAGCACAGTAGAGGTAGAGTACAGTGGAGTACAATAAAGATATTTGTACAGTGGAGTAGAGTAGAGATAGAGTACTGTGGAGCACAGCAGAGGTAGAGTACAGTGGATCACAGTAGAGATAGAGTACAGTGGAGTACAGTAGAGGTAGAGTACAGTGGAGCACAGTAGAGATAGAGTACAGTGGAGTACAGTAGAGGTAGAGTACAGTGGAGCACAGTAGAGGTAGAGTACAGTGGAGTACAATGGAGCACAGTAGAGGTGGAGTACAGTAGAGTACAGTAGAGGTAGAGAAAAGTAGAGTACAGTAGAGGTAGAGTACAGTGGAGTACAGTAGAGGTAGAGTACAGTAGAGCACAGTATAGGTAGAATACAGTGGAGTACAGTAGAGGTAGAGTACAGTGGAGTACAGTAGAGGTAGAGTACAGTAGAGCACAGTAGAGGTAGAATACAGTGGAGTACAGTAGAGGTAGAGTAGAGTGGAGTACAGTAGAGATAGAGTACAGTGGAGCACAGTAGAGGTAGAGTACAGTGGAGCACAGTAGAGGTAGAGTACAGTGGAGCACAGTAGAGGTAGGGTACAGTGGGGCACTATAGAGGCAGAGTACAGTGGGGTACAGTAGAAATAGAGTACAGTGGAGCAAAGTAGAGTACAGTAGAGCACAGTAGAGGTAGAGTACAGTGGAGCACAGTAGAGATAGAGTACAGTGGAGTACAGTAGAGGAAGAGTACAGTGGAGTACAGTGGAGCACAGTAGAGGTGGAGTACAGTAGAGTACAGTAGAGGTAGAGTACAGTGGAGTACAATAGAGATAGAGTACAGTGGAGTAGAGTAGAGATAGAGTACAGTGGAGCAGAGCAGAGGTAGAGTACAGTGGATCACAGTAGAGATAGAGTACAGTGGAATACAGTGGAGCACAGTAGCGGTAGAGTACAGTGGAGAACAGTAAAGATAGAGTACAGTGGAGTACAGTAGAGGTAGAGTACAGTGGAGCCCAGTAGAGATAGAGTACAGTGGAGTACAGTAGAGGTAGAGTACAGTGGAGCACAGTAGAGGTAGAGTACAGTGGAGTACAGTAGAGGTAGAGAACAGTACAGTACAGTAGAGGTAGATTACAGTAGAGCACAGTAGAGGTAGAATACAGTGGAGTACAGTAGAGGTAGAGTACAGTGGAGTACAGTACAGGTAGAGTACAGTGGAGCACAGTAGAGGTAGAGTACAGTGGAGTACAGTAGAGGTAGAGTACAGCGGAGCACAGTAGAGGTGGAGTACAGTAGAGTACAGTAGAGGTAGAGAACAGTACAGTACAGTAGAGGTAGAGTAGAGTAGAGCACAGTAGAGGTAGAATACAGTGGAGTACAGTAGAGGTAGAGTACAGTGGAGTACAGTACAGGTAGGGTACAGTGGAGCACAGTAGAGGTAGAGTACAGTGGAGTACAGTAGAGGTAGAGTACAGCGGAGCACAGTAGAGGTAGAGTACAGTGGAGCACAGTGGAGGTGGAGTACAGTAGAGTAGAGTAGAGGTAGAGTACAGTGGAGTACAGTAGAGATAGAGTACAGTGGAGTAGAGTAGATATAGAGTACAGTGGAGTACAGTAGAGGTAGAGTACAGTGGAGTACAGTACAGGTAGAGTACAGTGGAGCACAGTAGAGGTAGAGTACAGTGGAGTACAGTAGAGGTAGAGTACAGCGGAGCACAGTAGAGGTGGAGTACAGTAGAGTACAGTAGAGGTAGAGAACAGTACAGTACAGTAGAGGTAGAGTACAGTAGAGCACAGTAGAGGTAGAGTACAGTGGAGTACAGTACAGGTAGAGTACAGTGGAGCACAGTAGAGGTAGAGTACAGTGGAGTACAGTAGAGGTAGAGTACAGCGGAGCACAGTAGAGGTAGAGTACAGTGGAGCACAGTGGAGGTGGAGTACAGTAGAGTAGAGTAGAGATAGAGCACAGTGGAGCACAGCAGAGGTAGAGTAGAGTGGAGTACAGTAAAGGTAGAGTACAGTGGAGTACAGTAGAGAGAGAGTACAGTGGAGTACAGTAGAGATAGAGTACAGTGGAGTAGAGTAGATATAGAGTACAGTGGAGTAGAGTAGAGATAGAGTACAGTGGAGTATAGTTGAGGTAGAGTAGAGTGGAGCACAGTAGAGATAGAGTACAGTGGAGTACAGTAGAGGTAGAAAACAGTGGGGCACATTAGAGGTAGAGTACAGTGGAGTATAGTTGAGCTAGACTACAGTGGAGTACAGTAGAGGTAGAGTACAGTGGAGCACAGTAGAGATAGAGTACAGTAGAGCAGAGTAGAGGTAGAGTACAGTGGAGTACAGTAGAGGTAGAGTACAGTGGAGCACTGTAGAGGTGGAGTACAGTGGAGTACAGTAGAGGTAGAGTACAGTGGAGCACAGTAGAGGTAGAGTACAGTGGAGTAGAGTAGAGGTAAAGTACAGTGGAGCACAGTAGATGTAGAGTACAGTAGAGCACAGTATAGGTAGAGTACAGTGGAGCATAGTAGAGATAGAGTACAATGGAGTACAGTAGAGGAAGAGTACAGTGGAGTACAGTGGAGCACAGTAGAGGTGGAGTACTGTAGAGTACAGTAGAGGTAGAGTACAGTGGAGTACAATATAGATAGAGTACAGTGGAGTAGAGTAGAGATAGAGTACAGTGGAGTACATTACAGGTAGAGTACAGTGGAGCAGAGTAGAGGTAGAGTACAGTGGAGTACAGTAGAGGTAGAGTACAGTGGAGCACAGTAGAGGTAGAGTACAGTGGAGTACAGTGGAGCACAGTAGAGGTGGAGTACAGTAGAGTAGAGTAGAGGTAGAGTACAGTGGAGTACAGTAGAGATAGAGTACAGTGGAGTAGAGTAGAGATAGAGTACAGTGGAGTAGAGTAGAGATAGAGTACAGTGGAGTATAGTTGAGGTAGAGTACAGTGGAGCAAAGTAGAGGTAGAGTAGAGTGGAGTATATTTGAGGTAGACTACAGTGGAATACAGTAGATGTAGAGTACAGTAGAGCACAGTAGAGGTGAAATACAATAGAGTACAGTAGAGGTAGAGTACAGTGGAGTACAGTAGAGATAGAGTACAGTGGAGCACAGTAGAGGTAGAGTACAGTGGAGTACAGTAGAGGTAGAGTACAGTGGAGCACAGTAGAGGTAGAGTACAGTGGAGTAAAGTGGAGCACAGTAGAGGTGGAGTACAGTAGAGTACAGTAGAGGTAGAGTACAGTGGAGTACAGTAGAGATAGAGTACAGTGGAGTAGAGTAGAGATAGAGCACAGTGGAGCACAGCAGAGGTAGAGTACAGTGGAGCACAGTAGAGGTAGAGTACAGTGGAGTACAGTGGAGCACAGTAGAGGTGGAGTACAGTAGAGTACAGTAGAGGTAGAGTACAGTGGAGTACAGTAGAGATAGAGTACAGCGGAGTAGAGTAGAGATAGAGTAGAGTGGAGTAGAGTAGAGATAGAGCACAGTGGAGCACAGCAGAGGTAGAGTAGAGTGGAGTACAGTAGAGGTAGAGTACAGTGGAGTACAGTAGAGAGAGAGTACAGTGGAGCACAGTAGAGGTAGAGTACAGTAGAGCACAGTAGAGGTATAATACAGTGGAGTACAGTAGAGGTAGAGTACAGTGGAGTACAGTACAGGTAGAGTACAGTGGAGTACAGTAGAGGTAGAGTACAGTGGAGCACAGTAGAGGTAGAGTACAGTGGAGCACAGTAGAGGTAGAGTACAGTGGAGCACAGTAGAGGTAGAGTACAGTGGAGTACAGTAGAGGTAGTGTACAGTGGAGCACAGTAGAGGTAGAGTACAGTGGAGCACAGTAGAGGTAGAGTACAGTAGAGCACAGTAGAGGTAGAGTACAGTGGAGCACAGTAGAAATAGAGTACAGTGGAGTACAGTGGAGCACAGTAGAGGTAGAGTACAGTGGAGTACAATAAAGATATTTGTACAGTGGAGTAGAGTAGAGATAGAGTACTGTGGAGCACAGCAGAGGTAGAGTACAGTGGATCACAGTAGAGATAGAGTACAGTGGAGTACAGTAGAGGTAGAGTACAGTGGAGCACAGTAGAGATAGAGTACAGTGGAGTACAGTAGAGGTAGAGTACAGTGGAGCACAGTAGAGGTAGAGTACAGTGGAGTACAATGGACCACAGTAGAGGTGGAGTACAGTAGAGTACAGTAGAGGTAGAGAAAAGTACAGTACAGTAGAGGTAGAGTACAGTGGAGTACAGTAGAGGTAGAGTACAGTAGAGCACAGTATAGGTAGAATACAGTGGAGTACAGTAGAGGTAGAGTACAGTGGAGTACAGTAGAGGTAGAGTACAGTAGAGCACAGTAGAGGTAGAATACAGTGGAGTACAGTAGAGGTAGAGTACAGTGGAGTACAGTAGAGATAGAGTACAGTGGAGCACAGTAGAGGTAGAGTACAGTGGAGCACAGTAGAGGTAGAGTACAGTGGAGCACAGTAGAGGTAGGGTACAGTGGGGCACTGTAGAGGCAGAGTACAGTGGGGTACAGTAGAAATAGAGTACAGTGGAGCAAAGTAGAGTACAGTAGAGCACAGTAGAGGTAGAGTACAGTGGAGCACAGTAGAGATAGAGTACAGTGGAGTACAGTAGAGGAAGAGTACAGTGGAGTACAGTGGAGCACAGTAGAGGTGGAGTACAGTAGAGTACAGTAGAGGTAGAGTACAGTGGAGTACAATAGAGATAGAGTACAGTGGAGTAGAGTAGAGATAGAGTACAGTGGAGCAGAGCAGAGGTAGAGTACAGTGGATCACAGTAGAGATAGAGTACAGTGGAATACAGTGGAGCACAGTAGCGGTAGAGTACAGTGGAGAACAGTAAAGATAGAGTACAGTGGAGTACAGTAGAGGTAGAGTACAGTGGAGCCCAGTAGAGATAGAGTACAGTGGAGTACAGTAGAGGTAGAGTACAGTGGAGCACAGTAGAGGTAGAGTACAGTGGAGTACAGTAGAGGTAGAGAACAGTACAGTACAGTAGAGGTAGATTACAGTAGAGCACAGTAGAGGTAGAATACAGTGGAGTACAGTAGAGGTAGAGTACAGTGGAGTACAGTACAGGTAGAGTACAGTGGAGCACAGTAGAGGTAGAGTACAGTGGAGTACAGTAGAGGTAGAGTACAGCGGAGCACAGTAGAGGTGGAGTACAGTAGAGTACAGTAGAGGTAGAGAACAGTACAGTACAGTAGAGGTAGAGTAGAGTAGAGCACAGTAGAGGTAGAATACAGTGGAGTACAGTAGAGGTAGAGTACAGTGGAGTACAGTACAGGTAGAGTACAGTGGAGCACAGTAGAGGTAGAGTACAGTGGAGTACAGTAGAGGTAGAGTACAGCGGAGCACAGTAGAGGTAGAGTACAGTGGAGCACAGTGGAGGTGGAGTACAGTAGAGTAGAGTAGAGGTAGAGTACAGTGGAGTACAGTAGAGATAGAGTACAGTGGAGTAGAGTAGATATAGAGTACAGTGGAGTACAGTAGAGGTAGAGTACAGTGGAGTACAGTACAGGTAGAGTACAGTGGAGCACAGTAGAGGTAGAGTACAGTGGAGTACAGTAGAGGTAGAGTACATCGGAGCACAGTAGAGGTGGAGTACAGTAGAGTACAGTAGAGGTAGAGTACAGTAGAGCACAGTAGAGGTAGAATACAGTGGAGTACAGTAGAGGTAGAGTACAGTGGAGTACAGTACAGGTAGAGTACAGTGGAGCACAGTAGAGGTAGAGTACAGTGGAGTACAGTAGAGGTAGAGTACAGCGGAGCACAGTAGAGGTAGAGTACAGTGGAGCACAGTGGAGGTGGATTACAGTAGAGTAGAGTAGAGGTAGAGTACAGTGGAGTACAGTAGAGATAGAGTACAGTGGAGTAGAGTAGATATAGAGTACAGTGGAGTAGAGTAGAGATAGAGTACAGTGGAGTATAGTTGAGGAAGAGTACAGTGGAGCACAGTAGAGATAGAGTACAGTGGAGTACAGTAGAGGTAGAAAACAGTGGGGCACATTAGAGGTAGAGTACAGTGGAGTATAGTTGAGGTAGACTACAGTGGAGTACAGTAGAGGTAGAGTACAGTGGAGCACAGTAGAGATAGAGTACAGTAGAGCAGAGTAGAGGTAGAGTACAGTGGAGTACAGTAGAGGTAGAGTACAGTGGAGCACTGTAGAGGTGGAGTACAGTGGAGTACAGTAGAGGTAGAGTACAGTGGAGCACAGTAGAGGTAGAGTACAGTGGAGTAGAGTAGAGGTAAAGTACAGTGGAGCACAGTAGATGTAGAGTACAGTAGAGCACAGTATAGGTAGAGTACAGTGGAGCATAGTAGAGATAGAGTACAATGGAGTACAGTAGAGGAAGAGTACAGTGGAGTACAGTGGAGCACAGTAGAGGTGGAGTACTGTAGAGTACAGTAGAGGTAGAGTACAGTGGAGTACAATATAGATAGAGTACAGTGGAGTAGAGTAGAGATAGAGTACAGTGGAGTACATTACAGGTAGAGTACAGTGGAGCAGAGTAGAGGTAGAGTACAGTGGAGTACAGTAGAGGTAGAGTACAGTGGAGCACAGTAGAGGTAGAGTACAGTGGAGTACAGTGGAGCACAGTAGAGGTGGAGTACAGTAGAGTAGAGTAGAGGTAGAGTACAGTGGAGTACAGTAGAGATAGAGTACAGTGGAGTAGAGTAGAGATAGAGTACAGTGGAGTAGAGTAGAGATAGAGTACAGTGGAGTATAGTTGAGGTAGAGTACAGTGGAGCAAAGTAGAGGTAGAGTAGAGTGGAGTATATTTGAGGTAGACTACAGTGGAATACAGTAGATGTAGAGTACAGTAGAGCACAGTAGAGGTGAAATACAATGGAGTACAGTAGAGGTAGAGTACAGTGGAGTACAGTAGAGATAGAGTACAGTGGAGCACAGTAGAGGTAGAGTACAGTGGAGTACAGTAGAGGTAGAGTACAGTGGAGCACAGTAGAGGTAGAGTACAGTGGAGTAAAGTGGAGCACAGTAGAGGTGGAGTACAGTAGAGTACAGTAGAGGTAGAGTACAGTGGAGTACAGTAGAGATAGAGTACAGTGGAGTAGAGTAGAGATAGAGCACAGTGGAGCACAGCAGAGGTAGAGTACAGTGGAGCACAGTAGAGGTAGAGTACAGTGGAGTACAGTAGAGGTAGAGTACAGTGGAGCCCAGTAGAGATAGAGTACAGTGGAGTACAGTAGAGGTAGAGTACAGTGGAGCACAGTAGAGGTAGAGTACAGTGGAGTACAGTAGAGGTAGAGAACAGTACAGTACAGTAGAGGTAGATTACAGTAGAGCACAGTAGAGGTAGAATACAGTGGAGTACAGTAGAGGTAGAGTACAGTGGAGTACAGTACAGGTAGAGTACAGTGGAGCACAGTAGAGGTAGAGTACAGTGGAGTACAGTAGAGGTAGAGTACAGCGGAGCACAGTAGAGGTGGAGTACAGTAGAGTACAGTAGAGGTAGAGAACAGTACAGTACAGTAGAGGTAGAGTAGAGTAGAGCACAGTAGAGGTAGAATACAGTGGAGTACAGTAGAGGTAGAGTACAGTGGAGTACAGTACAGGTAGAGTACAGTGGAGCACAGTAGAGGTAGAGTACAGTGGAGTACAGTAGAGGTAGAGTACAGCGGAGCACAGTAGAGGTAGAGTACAGTGGAGCACAGTGGAGGTGGAGTACAGTAGAGTAGAGTAGAGGTAGAGTACAGTGGAGCACAGTAGAGGTAGAGTACAGTGGAGTACAGTAGAGGTAGAGAACAGTACAGTACAGTAGAGGTAGATTACAGTAGAGCACAGTAGAGGTAGAATACAGTGGAGTACAGTAGAGGTAGAGTACAGTGGAGTACAGTACAGGTAGAGTACAGTGGAGCACAGTAGAGGTAGAGTACAGTGGAGTACAGTAGAGGTAGAGTACAGCGGAGCACAGTAGAGGTGGAGTACAGTAGAGTACAGTAGAGGTAGAGAACAGTACAGTACAGTAGAGGTAGAGTAGAGTAGAGCACAGTAGAGGTAGAATACAGTGGAGTACAGTAGAGGTAGAGTACAGTGGAGTACAGTACAGGTAGAGTACAGTGGAGCACAGTAGAGGTAGAGTACAGTGGAGTACAGTAGAGGTAGAGTACAGCGGAGCACAGTAGAGGTAGAGTACAGTGGAGCACAGTGGAGGTGGAGTACAGTAGAGTAGAGTAGAGGTAGAGTACAGTGGAGTACAGTAGAGATAGAGTACAGTGGAGTAGAGTAGATATAGAGTACAGTGGAGTACAGTAGAGGTAGAGTACAGTGGAGTACAGTAGAGGTAGAGTACAGTGGAGTACAGTACAGGTAGAGTACAGTGGAGCACAGTAGAGGTAGAGTACAGTGGAGTACAGTAGAGGTAGAGTACAGCGGAGCACAGTAGAGGTGGAGTACAGTAGAGTACAGTAGAGGTAGAGAACAGTACAGTACAGTAGAGGTAGAGTACAGTAGAGCACAGTAGAGGTAGAGTACAGTGGAGTACAGTACAGGTAGAGTACAGTGGAGCACAGTAGAGGTAGAGTACAGTGGAGTACAGTAGAGGTAGAGTACAGCGGAGCACAGTAGAGGTAGAGTACAGTGGAGCACAGTGGAGGTGGAGTACAGTAGAGTAGAGTAGAGATAGAGCACAGTGGAGCACAGCAGAGGTAGAGTAGAGTGGAGTACAGTAAAGGTAGAGTACAGTGGAGTACAGTAGAGAGAGAGTACAGTGGAGTACAGTAGAGATAGAGTACAGTGGAGTAGAGTAGATATAGAGTACAGTGGAGTAGAGTAGAGATAGAGTACAGTGGAGTATAGTTGAGGTAGAGTAGAGTGGAGCACAGTAGAGATAGAGTACAGTGGAGTACAGTAGAGGTAGAAAACAGTGGGGCACATTAGAGGTAGAGTACAGTGGAGTATAGTTGAGGTAGACTACAGTGGAGTACAGTAGAGGTAGAGTACAGTGGAGCACAGTAGAGATAGAGTACAGTAGAGCAGAGTAGAGGTAGAGTACAGTGGAGTACAGTAGAGGTAGAGTACAGTGGAGCACTGTAGAGGTGGAGTACAGTGGAGTACAGTAGAGGTAGAGTACTGTGGAGCACAGTAGAGGTAGAGTACAGTGGAGTAGAGTAGAGGTAAAGTACAGTGGAGCACAGTAGATGTAGAGTACAGTAGAGCACAGTATAGGTAGAGTACAGTGGAGCATAGTAGAGATAGAGTACAATGGAGTACAGTAGAGGAAGAGTACAGTGGAGTACAGTGGAGCACAGTAGAGGTGGAGTACTGTAGAGTACAGTAGAGGTAGAGTACAGTGGAGTACAATATAGATAGAGTACAGTGGAGTAGAGTAGAGATAGAGTACAGTGGAGTACATTACAGGTAGAGTACAGTGGAGCAGAGTAGAGGTAGAGTACAGTGGAGTACAGTAGAGGTAGAGTACAGTGGAGCACAGTAGAGGTAGAGTACAGTGGAGTACAGTGGAGCACAGTAGAGGTGGAGTACAGTAGAGTAGAGTAGAGGTAGAGTACAGTGGAGTACAGTAGAGATAGAGTACAGTGGAGTAGAGTATAGATAGAGTACAGTGGAGTAGAGTAGAGATAGAGTACAGTGGAGTATAGTTGAGGTAGAGTACAGTGGAGCAAAGTAGAGGTAGAGTAGAGTGGAGTATATTTGAGGTAGACTACAGTGGAATACAGTAGATGTAGAGTACAGTAGAGCACAGTAGAGGTGAAATACAATGGAGTACAGTAGAGGTAGAGTACAGTGGAGTACAGTAGAGATAGAGTACAGTGGAGCACAGTAGAGGTAGAGTACAGTGGAGTACAGTAGAGGTAGAGTACAGTGGAGCACAGTAGAGGTAGAGTACAGTGGAGTAAAGTGGAGCACAGTAGAGGTGGAGTACAGTAGAGTACAGTAGAGGTAGAGTACAGTGGAGTACAGTAGAGATAGAGTACAGTGGAGTAGAGTAGAGATAGAGCACAGTGGAGCACAGCAGAGGTAGAGTACAGTGGAGCACAGTAGAGGTAGAGTACAGTGGAGTACAGTGGAGCACAGTAGAGGTGGAGTACAGTAGAGTACAGTAGAGGTAGAGTACAGTGGAGTACAGTAGAGATAGAGTACAGCGGAGTAGAGTAGAGATAGAGTAGAGTGGAGTAGAGTAGAGATAGAGCACAGTGGAGCACAGCAGAGGTAGAGTAGAGTGGAGTACAGTAGAGGTAGAGTACAGTGGAGTACAGTAGAGAGAGAGTACAGTGGAGCACAGTAGAGGTAGAGTACAGTAGAGCACAGTAGAGGTATAATACAGTGGAGTACAGTAGAGGTAGAGTACAGTGGAGTACAGTACAGGTAGAGTACAGTGGAGTACAGTAGAGGTAGAGTACAGTGGAGCACAGTAGAGGTAGAGTACAGTGGAGCACAGTAGAGGTAGAGTACAGTGGAGCACAGTAGAGGTAGAGTACAGTGGAGTACAGTAGAGGTAGTGTACAGTGGAGCACAGTAGAGGTAGAGTACAGTGGAGCACAGTAGAGGTAGAGTACAGTAGAGCACAGTAGAGGTAGAGTACAGTGGAGCACAGTAGAAATAGAGTACAGTGGAGTACAGTGGAGCACAGTAGAGGTAGAGTACAGTGGAGTACAATAAAGATATTTGTACAGTGGAGTAGAGTAGAGATAGAGTACTGTGGAGCACAGCAGAGGTAGAGTACAGTGGATCACAGTAGAGATAGAGTACAGTGGAGTACAGTAGAGGTAGAGTACAGTGGAGCACAGTAGAGATAGAGTACAGTGGAGTACAGTAGAGGTAGAGTACAGTGGAGCACAGTAGAGGTAGAGTACAGTGGAGTACAATGGAGCACAGTAGAGGTGGAGTACAGTAGAGTACAGTAGAGGTAGAGAAAAGTACAGTACAGTAGAGGTAGAGTACAGTGGAGTACAGTAGAGGTAGAGTACAGTAGAGCACAGTATAGGTAGAATACAGTGGAGTACAGTAGAGGTAGAGTACAGTGGAGTACAGTAGAGGTAGAGTACAGTAGAGCACAGTAGAGGTAGAATACAGTGGAGTACAGTAGAGGTAGAGTACAGTGGAGTACAGTAGAGATAGAGTACAGTGGAGCACAGTAGAGGTAGAGTACAGTGGAGCACAGTAGAGGTAGAGTACAGTGGAGCACAGTAGAGGTAGGGTACAGTGGGGCACTGTAGAGGCAGAGTACAGTGGGGTACAGTAGAAATAGAGTACAGTGGAGCAAAGTAGAGTACAGTAGAGCACAGTAGAGGTAGAGTACAGTGGAGCACAGTAGAGATAGAGTACAGTGGAGTACAGTAGAGGAAGAGTACAGTGGAGTACAGTGGAGCACAGTAGAGGTGGAGTACAGTAGAGTACAGTAGAGGTAGAGTACAGTGGAGTACAATAGAGATAGAGTACAGTGGAGTAGAGTAGAGATAGAGTACAGTGGAGCAGAGCAGAGGTAGAGTACAGTGGATCACAGTAGAGATAGAGTACAGTGGAATACAGTGGAGCACAGTAGCGGTAGAGTACAGTGGAGAACAGTAAAGATAGAGTACAGTGGAGTACAGTAGAGGTAGAGTACAGTGGAGCCCAATAGAGATAGAGTACAGTGGAGTACAGTAGAGGTAGAGTACAGTGGAGCACAGTAGAGGTAGAGTACAGTGGAGTACAGTAGAGGTAGAGAACAGTACAGTACAGTAGAGGTAGATTACAGTAGAGCACAGTAGAGGTAGAATACAGTGGAGTACAGTAGAGGTAGAGTACAGTGGAGTACAGTACAGGTAGAGTACAGTGGAGCACAGTAGAGGTAGAGTACAGTGGAGTACAGTAGAGGTAGAGTACAGCGGAGCACAGTAGAGGTGGAGTACAGTAGAGTACAGTAGAGGTAGAGAACAGTACAGTACAGTAGAGGTAGAGTAGAGTAGAGTAGAGCACAGTAAAGGTAGAATACAGTGGAGTACAGTAGAGGTAGAGTACAGTGGAGTACAGTACAGGTAGAGTACAGTGGAGCACAGTAGAGGTAGAGTACAGTGGAGTAGAGTAGAGGTAGAGTACAGCGGAGCACAGTAGAGGTAGAGTACAGTGGAGCACAGTGGAGGTGGAGTACAGTAGAGTAGAGTAGAGGTAGAGTACAGTGGAGTACAGTAGAGATAGAGTACAGTGGAGTAGAGTAGATATAGAGTACAGTGGAGTACAGTAGAGGTAGAGTACAGTGGAGTACAGTACAGGTAGAGTACAGTGGAGCACAGTAGAGGTAGAGTACAGTGGAGTACAGTAGAGGTAGAGTACAGCGGAGCACAGTAGAGGTGGAGTACAGTAGAGTACAGTAGAGGTAGAGTACAGTAGAGCACAGTAGAGGTAGAATACAGTGGAGTACAGTAGAGGTAGAGTACAGTGGAGTACAGTACAGGTAGAGTACAGTGGAGCACAGTAGAGGTAGAGTACAGTGGAGTACAGTAGAGGTAGAGTACAGCGGAGCACAGTAGAGGTAGAGTACAGTGGAGCACAGTGGAGGTGGATTACAGTAGAGTAGAGTAGAGGTAGAGTACAGTGGAGTACAGTAGAGATAGAGTACAGTGGAGTAGAGTAGATATAGAGTACAGTGGAGTAGAGTAGAGATAGAGTACAGTGGAGTATAGTTGAGGAAGAGTACAGTGGAGCACAGTAGAGATAGAGTACAGTGGAGTACAGTAGAGGTAGAAAACAGTGGGGCACATTAGAGGTAGAGTACAGTGGAGTATAGTTGAGGTAGACTACAGTGGAGTACAGTAGAGGTAGAGTACAGTGGAGCACAGTAGAGATAGAGTACAGTAGAGCAGAGTAGAGGTAGAGTACAGTGGAGTACAGTAGAGGTAGAGTACAGTGGAGCACTGTAGAGGTGGAGTACAGTGGAGTACAGTAGAGGTAGAGTACAGTGGAGCACAGTAGAGGTAGAGTACAGTGGAGTAGAGTAGAGGTAAAGTACAGTGGAGCACAATATAGATAGAGTACAGTGGAGTAGAGTAGAGATAGAGTACAGTAGAGCAGAGTAGAGGTAGAGTACAGTGGAGTACAGTAGAGGTAGAGTACAGTGGAGCACTGTAGAGGTGGAGTACAGTGGAGTACAGTAGAGGTAGAGTACAGTGGAGCAGAGTAGAGGTAGAGTACAGTGGAGTACAGTAGAGGTAGAGTACAGTGGAGCACAGTAGAGGTAGAGTACAGTGGAGTACAGTGGAGCACAGTAGAGGTGGAGTACAGTAGAGTAGAGTAGAGGTAGAGTACAGTGGAGTACAGTAGAGATAGAGTACAATGGAGTAGAGTAGAGATAGAGTACAGTGGAGTAGAGTAGAGATAGAGTACAGTGGAGTATAGTTGAGGTAGAGTACAGTGGAGCAAAGTAGAGGTAGAGTAGAGTGGAGTATATTTGAGGTAGACTACAGTGGAATACAGTAGATGTAGAGTACAGTAGAGCACAGTAGAGGTGAAATACAATGGAGTACAGTAGAGGTAGAGTACAGTGGAGTACAGTAGAGATAGAGTACAGTGGAGCACAGTAGAGGTGGAGTACAGTGGAGTACAGTAGAGGTAGAGTACAGTGGAGCACAGTAGAGGTAGAGTACAGTGGAGTAAAGTGGAGCACAGTAGAGGTGGAGTACAGTAGAGTACAGTAGAGGTAGAGTACAGTGGAGTACAGTAGAGATAGAGTACAGTGGAGTAGAGTAGAGATAGAGCACAGTGGAGCACAGCAGAGGTAGAGTACAGTGGAGCACAGTAGAGGTAGAGTACAGTGGAGTACAGTGGAGCACAGTAGAGGTGGAGTACAGTAGAGTACAGTAGAGGTAGAGTACAGTGGAGTACAGTAGAGATAGAGTACAGCGGAGTAGAGTAGAGATAGAGTACAGTGGAGTAGAGTAGAGATAGAGCACAGTGGAGCACAGCAGAGGTAGAGTAGAGTGGAGTACAGTAGAGGTAGAGTACAGTGGAGTACAGTAGAGAGAGAGTACAGTGTAGCACAGTAGAGGTAGAGTACAGTAGAGCACAGTAGAGGTATAATACAGTGGAGTACAGTAGAGGTAGAGTACAGTGGAGTACAGTACAGGTAGAGTACAGTGGAGTACAGTAGAGGTAGAGTACAGTGGAGCACAGTAGAGGTAGAGTACAGTGGAGCACAGTAGAGGTAGAGTACAGTGGAGCACAGTAGAGGTAGAGTACAGTGGAGTACAGTAGAGGTAGTGTACAGTGGAGCACAGTAGAGGTAGAGTACAGTGGAGCACAGTAGAGGTAGAGTACAGTAGAGCACAGTAGAGGTAGAGTACAGTGGAGCACAGTAGAAATAGAGTACAGTGGAGTACAGTGGAGCACAGTAGAGGTAGAGTACAGTGGAGTACAATAAAGATATTTGTACAGTGGAGTAGAGTAGAGATAGAGTACTGTGGAGCACAGCAGAGGTAGAGTACAGTGGATCACAGTAGAGATAGAGTACAGTGGAGTACAGTGGAGCACAGTAGAGGTAGAGTACAGTGGAGAACAGTAGAGATAGAGTACAGTGGAGTACAGTAGAGGTAGAGTACAGTGGAGCACAGTAGAGATAGAGTACAGTGGAGTACAGTAGAGGTAGAGTACAGTGGAGCACAGTAGAGGTAGAGTACAGTGGAGTACAATGGAGCACAGTAGAGGTGGAGTAGAGTAGAGTACAGTAGAGGTAGAGAAAAGTACAGTACAGTAGAGGTAGAGTACAGTGGAGTACAGTAGAGGTAGAGTACAGTAGAGCACAGTATAGGTAGAATACAGTGGAGTACAGTAGAGGTAGAGTACAGTGGAGTACAGTAGAGGTAGAGTACAGTAGAGCACAGTAGAGGTAGAGTACAGTGGAGTACAGTAGAGGTAGAGTACAGTGGAGTACAGTAGAGATAGAGTACAGTGGAGCACAGTAGAGGTAGAGTACAGTGGAGCACAGTAGAGGTAGAGTACAGTGGAGCACAGTAGAGGTAGGGTACAGTGGGGCACTGTAGAGGCAGAGTACAGTGGGGTACAGTAGAAATAGAGTACAGTGGAGCACAGTAGAGTACAGTAGAGCACAGTAGAGGTAGAGTACAGTGGAGCACAGTAGAGATAGAGTACAGTGGAGTACCGTAGAGGAAGAGTACAGTGGAGTACAGTGGAGCACAGTAGAGGTGGAGTACAGTAGAGTACAGTAGAGGTAGAGTACAGTGGAGTACAGTGGAGTAGAGTAGAGATAGAGTACAGTGGAGCAGAGCAGAGGTAGAGTACAGTGGATCACAGTAGAGATAGAGTACAGTGGAATACAGTGGAGCACAGTAGCGGTAGAGTACAGTGGAGAACAGTAAAGATAGAGTACAGTGGAGTACAGTAGAGGTAGAGTACAGTGGAGCCCAGTAGAGATAGAGTACAGTGGAGTACAGTAGAGGTAGAGTACAGTGGAGCACAGTAGAGGTAGAGTACAGTGGAGTACAGTAGAGGTAGAGAACAGTACAGTACAGTAGAGGTAGATTACAGTAGAGCACAGTAGAGGTAGAATACAGTGGAGTACAGTAGAGGTAGAGTACAGTGGAGTACAGTACAGGTAGAGTACAGTGGAGCACAGTAGAGGTAGAGTACAGCGGAGCACAGTAGAGGTGGAGTACAGTAGAGTACAGTAGAGGTAGAGAACAGTACAGTACAGTAGAGGTAGAGTAGAGTAGAGCACAGTAGAGGTAGAATACAGTGGAGTACAGTAGAGGTAGAGTACAGTGGAGTACAGTACAGGTAGAGTACAGTGGAGCACAGTAGAGGTAGAGTACAGTGGAGTACAGTAGAGGTAGAGTACAGCGGAGCACAGTAGAGGTAGAGTACAGTGGAGCACAGTGGAGGTGGAGTACAGTAGAGTAGAGTAGAGGTAGAGTACAGTGGAGTACAGTAGAGATAGAGTACAGTGGAGTAGAGTAGATATAGAGTACAGTGGAGTAGAGTAGAGATAGAGTACAGTGGAGTATAGTTGAGGTAGAGTACAGTGGAGCACAGTAGAGATAGAGTACAGTGGAGTACAGTAGAGGTAGAAAACAGTGGGGCACATTAGAGGTAGAGTACAGTGGAGTATAGTTGAGGTAGACTACAGTGGAGTACAGTAGAGGTAGAGTACAGTGGAGCACAGTAGAGATAGAGTACAGTAGAGCAGAGTAGAGATAGAGTACAGTGGAGCAGAGTAGATGTAGAGTACAGTGGAGTACAGTAGAGGTAGAGTACAGTGGAGCACAGTAGAGATAGAGTACAGTGGAGTACAGTAGAGGTAGAGTAGAGTGGAGCACTGTAGAGGTGGAGTACAGTGGAGTACAGTAGAGGTAGAGTACAGTGGAGCACAGTAGAGGTAGAGTACAGTGGAGTAGAGTAGAGGTAGAGTACAGTGGAGCAGAGTAGATGTAGAGTACAGTAGAGCACAGTATAGGTAGAGTACAGTGGAGCATAGTAGAGATAGAGTACAATGGAGTACAGTAGAGGAAGAGTACAGTGGAGTACAGTGGAGCACAGTAGAGGTGGAGTACTGTAGAGTAGAGTAGAGGTAGAGTACAGTGGAGTAAAATATAGATAGAGTACAGTGGAGTAGAGTAGAGATAGAGTACAGTGGAGTACAGTACAGGTAGAGTACAGTGGAGCAGGGTAGAGGTAGAGTACAGTGGAGTACAGTAGAGGTAGAGTACAGTGGAGCACAGTAGAGGTAGAGTACAGTGGAGTACAGTGGAGTACAGTAGAGGTGGAGTACAGTAGAGTAGAGTAGAGGTAGAGTACAGTGGAGTACAGTAGAGATAGAGTACAGTGGAGTAGAGTAGAGATAGAGTACAGTGGAGTATAGTTGAGGTAGAGTACAGTGGAGCAAAGTAGAGGTAGAGTAGAGTGGAGTATATTTGAGGTAGACTACAGTGGAATACAGTAGATGTAGAGTACAGTAGAGCACAGTAGAGGTGAAATACAATGGAGTACAGTAGAGGTAGAGTACAGTGGAGTACAGTAGAGATAGAGTACAGTGGAGCACAGTAGAGGTAGAGTACAGTGGAGTACAGTAGAGGTAGAGTACAGTGGAGCACAGTAGAGGTAGAGTACAGTGGAGTAAAGTGGAGCACAGTAGAGGTGGAGTACAGTAGAGTACAGTAGAGGTAGAGTACAGTGGAGTACAGTAGAGATAGAGTACAGTGGAGTAGAGTAGAGATAGAGTACAGTGGAGTAGAGTAGAGATAGAGCACAGTGGAGCACAGCAGAGGTAGAGTACAGTGGAGCACAGTAGAGGTAGAGTACAGTGGAGTACACTGGAGCACAGTAGAGGTGGAGTACAGTAGAGTACAGTAGAGGTAGAGTACAGTGGAGTACAGTAGAGATAGAGTACAGCTGAGTAGAGTAGAGATAGAGTAAAGTGGAGTAGAGTAGAGATAGAGCACAGTGGAGCACAGCAGAGGTAGAGTAGAGTGGAGTACAGTAGAGGTAGAGTACAGTGGAGTACAGTAGAGAGAGAGTACAGTGGAGCACAGTAGAGATAGAGTACAGTAGAGCCAAGTAGAGGTAGAGTACAGTGGAGTACAGTAGAGGTAGAGCACAGTGGAGCACTGTAGAGGTAGAGTACAGTGGAGTACAGTAGAGATAGAGTACATTGGAGCACAGTAGAGGTAGAGTACAGTGGAGCACAGTAGAGGTAGAGTAGAGTGGAGCAGAGTAGAGGTAGAGTACAGTGGAGTACAGTAGAGGTAGTGTACAGTGGAGCACAGTAGAGATAGAGTACAGCAGAGCACAGTAGAGGTAGAGTACAGTGGAGCACAGTAGAGGAAGAGTACAGTGTAGTACAGTAGAGATAGAGTACAGTGGAGTACAGTAGAGATAGAGTACAGTCGAACACAGTAGAGATAAGTGCAGTGGAGTATAGTAGAGGTAGAGTACAGTGGAGTACAGTAGAGGTAGAGTACAGTGGAGTACAGTAGAGGTAGAGTAGAGTGGAGCAAATTAGAGGTAGAGTACAGTAGAGTACAGTAGAGGTAGAGTACAGCGGAGTACAGTAGAAGTAGAGTAAATTGGAGCACAGTAGAGGTAGAGTAGAGTGGAGTACAGTAGAGGTAGAGTACAGTGGAGTACAGTACAGGTAGAGTACAGTGGAGTAGAGTAGAGAAAGAGTACAGTGGAGCACAGCAGAGGTAGAGTACAGTGGATCACAGTAGAGATAGAGTACAGTGGAGTACAGTGGAGCACAGTAGAAGTAGAGTACAGTGGAGCACAGTAGAAATAGATTACAGTGGAGTACAGTAGAGATAGAGTACAGTGGAGTACAGTAGATGTAGAGTACAGTGGAGCACAGTAGAGTAGAGTAGAGATAGAGCACAGTGGAACACAGCAGAGGTAGAGTAGAGTGGAGTACAGTAGAGGTAGAGTACAGTGGAGTACAGTAGAGAGAGAGTACAGTGGAGCACAGTAGAGATAGAGTACAGTAGAGCCAAGTAGAGGTAGAGTACAGTGGAGTACAATAGAGATAGAGTACAGTGGAGCACAGTAGAGATAGAGTACAGTGGAGTACAGTAGAGGCAGAGTACAGTGGAGCACAGTAGCGGTAGAGTACAGTGGAGCACAGTAGAGGTAGATTAGAGTGGAGCACAGTAGAGGTAGAGTACAGTGGAGTACAGTAGAGGTAGTGTACAGTGGAGCACAGTAGAGGTATAGTACAGTGGAGCACAGTAGAGGTAGAGTACAGTGGAGTATAGTAGAGGTAGAGTACAGTAGAGCACAGTAGAGATAGAGTACAGCAGAGCACAGTAGAGGTAGAGTACAGTGGAGCACAGTAGAGGTAGAGTACAGTGGAGCACAGTAGAGTAGAGTAGAGATAGAGCACAGTGGGGCACAGCAGAGGTAGAGTAGAGTGGAGTACAGTAGAGGTAGAGTACAGTGGAGTACAGTAGAGAGAGAGTACAGTGGAGCACAGTAGAGATAGAGTACAGTAGAGCCAAGTAGAGGTAGAGTACAGTGGAGTACAGTAGAGGTAGAGCACAGTGGAGCACTGTAGAGGTAGAGTACAGTGGAGTACAGTAGAGATAGAGTAGAGTGGAGCACAGTAGAGGTAGAGTACAGTGGAGCACAGTAGAGGTAGAGTAGAGTGGAGCACAGTAGAGGTAGAGTACAGTGGAGTGAGTACAGTAGAGGTAGTGTACAGTGGAGCAGAGTAGAGGTAGAGTACAGTGGAGCACATTAGAGGTAGAGTACAGTGGAGTATAGTAGAGGTAGAGTACAGTAGAGCACAGTAGAGATAGAGTACAGCAGAGCACAGTAGAGGTAGAGTACAGTGGAGCACAGTAGAGGAAGAGTACAGTGGAGTACAGTAGAGATAGAGTACAGTCGAACACAGTAGAGATAAGTGCAGTGGAGTATAATAGAGGTAGAGTACAGTGCAGTACAGTAGAGGTAGAGTACAGTGGAGTACAGTAGAGGTAGAGTAGAGTGGAGCACATTAGAGGTGGAGTAGAGTAGAGTACAGTAGAGGTAGAGTACAGCGGAGTACAGTAGAAGTAGAGTAAAGTGGAGCACAGTAGAGGTAGAGTACAGTAGAGCCAAGTAGAGGTAGAGTACAGTGGAGTAGAGTAGAGAAAGAGTACAGTGGAGCACAGCAGAGGTAGAGTACAGTGGATCACAGTAGAGATAGAGTACAGTGGAGCACAGTAGAAGTAGAGTACAGTGGAGCACAGTAGAAATAGATTACAGTGGAGTACAGTAGAGATAGAGTACAGTGGAGTACAGTAGAGGTAGAGTACAGTGGAGCACAGTAGAGTAGAGTAGAGATAGAGCACAGTGGAGCACAGCAGAGGTAGAGTAGAGTGGAGTACAGTAGAGGTAGAGTACAGTGGAGTACAGTAGAGAGAGAGTACAGTGGAGCACAGTAGAGATAGAGTACAGTAGAGCCAAGTAGAGGTAGAGTACAGTGGAGTACAGTAGAGATAGAGTACAGTGGAGCACAGTAGAGATAGAGTACAGTGGAGTACAATAGAGGTAGAGTACAGTGGAGCACAGTAGAGGTAGAGTACAGTGGAGCACAGTAGAGGTAGAGTAGAGTGGAGCACAGTAGAGGTAGAGTACAGTGGAGTACAGTAGAGGTAGTGTACAGTGGGGCACAGTAGAGGTAGAGTACAGTGGAGCACAGTAGAGGTAGAGTACAGTGGAGTATAGTAGAGGTAGAGTAAAGTAGAGCACAGTAGAGATAGAGTACAGCAGAGCACAGTAGAGGTAGAGTACAGTGGAGCACAGTAGAGGAAGAGTACAGTGTAGTACAGTAGATATAGAGTACAGTGGAGTACAGTAGAGATAGAGTACAGTCGAACACAGTAGAGATAAGTGCAGTGGAGTATAGTAGAGGTAGAGTACAGTGGAGTACAGTAGAGGTAGAGTACAGTGGAGTACAGTAGAGGTAAAGTAGAGTGGAGCACATTAGAGGTGGAGTAGAGTAGAGTACAGTAGAGGTAGAGTACAGCGGAGTACAGTAGAAGTTGAGTAAAGTGGAGCACAGTAGAGGTAGAGTACAGTGGAGCACAGTAGAGGAAGAGTACAGTGTAGTACAGTAGATATAGAGTACAGTGGAGTACAGTAGAGATAGAGTACAGTCGAACACAGTAGAGATAAGTGCAGTGGAGTATAGTAGAGGTAGAGTACAGTGGAGTACAGTAGAGGTAGAGTACAGTGGAGTACAGTAGAGGTAGAGTAGAGTGGAGCACATTAGAGGTGGAGTAGAGTAGAGTACAGTAGAGGTAGAGTACAGCGGAGTACAGTAGAAGTTGAGTAAAGTGGAGCACAGTAGAGGTAGAGTAGAGTGGAGTAGAGTAGAGGTAGAGTACAGTGGAGTACAGTAGAGGTAGAGTACAGTGGAGTAGAGTAGAGAAAGAGTACAGTGGAGCACAGCAGAGGTAGAGTACAGTGGATCACAGTAGAGATAGAGTACAGTGGAGCACAGTAGAAGTAGAGTACAGTGGAGCACAGTAGAAATAGATTACAGTGGAGTACAGTAGAGATAGAGTACAGTGGAGTACAGTAGAGGTAGAGTACAGTGGAGCACAGTAGAGTAGAGTAGAGATAGAGCAGAGTGGAGCACAGCAGAGGTAGAGTAGAGTGGAGTACAGTAGAGGTAGAGTACAGTGGAGTACAGTAGAGAGAGAGTACAGTGGAGCACAGTAGAGATAGAGTACAGTAGAGCCAAGTAGAGGTAGAGTACAGTGGAGTACAGTAGATATAGAGTACAGTGGAGCACAGTAGAGATAGAGTACAGTGGAGTACAATAGAGGTAGAGTACAGTGGAGCACAGTAGAGGTAGAGTACAGTGGAGCACAGTAGAGGTAGAGTAGAGTGGAGCACAGTAGAGGTAGAGTACAGTGGAGTACAGTAGAGGTAGTGTACAGTGGGGCACAGTAGAGGTAGAGTACAGTGGAGCACAGTAGAGGTAGAGTACAGTGGAGTATAGTAGAGGTAGAGTAAAGTAGAGCACAGTAGAGATAGAGTACAGCAGAGCACAGTAGAGGTAGAGTACAGTGGAGCACAGTAGAGGAAGAGTACAGTGTAGTACAGTAGATATAGAGTACAGTGGAGTACAGTAGAGATAGAGTACAGTCGAACACAGTAGAGATAAGTGCAGTGGAGTATAGTAGAGGTAGAGTACAGTGGAGTACAGTAGAGGTAGAGTACAGTGGAGTACAGTAGAGGTAGAGTAGAGTGGAGCACATTAGAGGTGGAGTAGAGTAGAGTACAGTAGAGGTAGAGTACAGCGGAGTACAGTAGAAGTTGAGTAAAGTGGAGCACAGTAGAGGTAGAGTACAGTGGAGCACAGTAGAGGAAGAGTACAGTGTAGTACAGTAGATATAGAGTACAGTGGAGTACAGTAGAGATAGAGTACAGTCGAACACAGTAGAGATAAGTGCAGTGGAGTATAGTAGAGGTAGAGTACAGTGGAGTACAGTAGAGGTAGAGTACAGTGGAGTACAGTAGAGGTAGAGTACAGTGGAGTACAGTAGAGATAGAGTACAGTGGAGTAGGATAGAGATAGAGCACAGTGGAGCACAGCAAAGGTAGAGTACAGTGGATCACAGTAGAGATAGAGTACAGTGGAGTACAGTGGAGCACAGCAAAGGTAGAGTACAGTGGATCACAGTAGAGATAGAGTACAGTGGAGTACAGTGGAGCAGAGTAGGGGTAGACTACAGTGGAGTACAGTAGAGATAGAGCACAGTGGAGCACTGTAGAGGTAGAGTACAGTGGAGTACAGTAGAGGTGGAGTACAGTAGAGTATAGTAGAGGTAGAGTACAGTGGACTACAGTAGAGATAGAGTACAGTGGAGCACAGTAGAGGTAGAGTACAGTGGAGCACAGTAGAGGTAGAGTACAGTGGAGCACAGTAGAGGTAGAGTACAGTGGAGTACAGTAGAGGTAGTGTACAGTGGAGCACAGTAGAGGTAGAGTACAGTGGAGCACCGTAGAGGTAGAGTACAGTTGGGTACAGTAGAAATAGAGTACAGTGGAGCACAGTAGTGTAGAGTACAGTAGAGCACAGTAGAGCTAGAGTACAGTGGAGCACAGTAGAGATAGAGTACAGTGGAGTACAGTAGAGGTAGAGTACAGTGCAGTATAGTTGAGGTAGACTACAGTGGAGTACAGTAGAGGTAGAGTACAGAGGAGCACAGTAGAGATAGAGTACAGTAGAGCAGAGTAGAGGTAGAGTACAGTGGACTACAGTAGAGGTAGAGTACAGTGGAGCACTGTAGAGGTAGAGTACAAAGGAGTACAGTAGAGGTAGAGTACAGTGGAGTAGAGTAGAGGTAGAGTACAGTGGAGTATAGTAGAGGTAGAGTACAGTGGAGTACAGTAGAGGTAAGTACAGTGGAGCATAGTAGATGTAGAGTACAGTGGAGCACAGTAAAGGTAGAGTACAGTGGAGCACAGTAGAGGTAGAGTACAGTGGGGTACAGTAGAAATAGAGTACAGTGGAGCACAGTAGAGTAGAGTACAGTAGAGCACAGTAGAGGTAGAGTACAGTGGAGCACAGTAGAGATAGATTACAGTGGAGTACAGTAGAGGTAGAGTACAGTGGAGTACAGAGGAGCACAGTAGAGGTGGAGTACAGTAGAGTACAGTAGAGGTAGAGTACAGTGTAGTACAGTAGAGATAGAGTACAGTGGAGTAGAGTAGACATAGAGTACAGTGGAGCACAGCAGAGGTAGAGTAAAGTGGATCACAGTAGAGATAGAGTACAGTGGATTACAGTGGAGCACAGTAGAGGTAGAGTACAGTGGAGCACAGTTTAGGTAGAGTACAGTGGAGCACAGTAGAGGTAGAGTAGAGTGGAGCACAGTAGAGTTAGAGTACAGTGGAGTACAGTAGAGGTAGTGTACAGTGGAGCAAAGTAGAGGTAGAGTACAGTGGAGCACAGTAGAGGTAGAGTACAGTGGAGTATAGTAGAGGTAGAGTACAGTAGAGCACAGTAGAGATAGAGTACAGTAGAGCAGAGTAGAGGTAGAGTACAGTGGAGCACAGTAGAGGAAGAGTACAGTGTAGTACAGTAGAGATAGAGTACAGTGGAGTACAGTAGAGATAGAGTACAGTCGAACACAGTAGAGATAAGTGCAGTGGAGTATAGTAGAGGTAGAGTACAGTGGAGTACAGTAGAGGTAGAGTACAGCTGAGCACAGTAGAGGTAGAGTAGAGTGGAGCACAGTAGAGGTAGAGTACGGTGGAGTATAGTAGAGGTAGAGTACAGTAGAGCACAGTAGAGATAGAGTACAGTAGAGCACAGTAGAGGTAGAGTACAGTGGAGCACAGTAGAGGAAGAGTACAGTGTAGTACAGTAGAGATAGAGTACAGTGGAGTACAGTAGAGATAGAGTACAGTCGAACACAGTAGAGATAAGTGCAGTGGAGTATAGTAGAGGTAGAGTACAGTGGAGTACAGTACAGGTAGAGTACAGCTGAGCAGAGTAGAGGTAGAGTAGAGTGGAGCACAGTAGAGGTAGAGTACAGTGGACTACAGTAGAGGTAGTGTACAGTGGAGCACAGTAGAGTTAGAGTACAGTGGAGCACAGTAGAGGTAGAGTACAGTGGAGTATAATAGAGGTAGAGTACAGTAGAGCACAGTAGAGATAGAGTACAGTAGAGCAGAGTAGAGGTAGAGTACAGTGGAGTACAGTAGAGGTAGAGTACAGTGGAGCACTGTAGAGGTGGAGTACAGTGGAGTACAGTAGAGGTAGAGTACAGTGGAGCACAGTAGAGATAGAGTACAGTAGAGCACAGTAGAGGTAGAGTACAGTGGAGCACAGTAGAGCTAGAGTACAGTGGAGTACAGTGGAGCACAGTAGAGGTGGAGTACAGTAGAGTAGAGTAGAGGTAGAGTACAGTGGAGTAAAGTAGAGATAGAGTAGAGTGGAGTAGAGTAGATATAGAGTACAGTGGATTAGAATAGAGATAGAGTACAGTGGATTATAGTTGATGTATAGTACAGTGGAGCACAGTAGAGGAAGAGTACAGTGGAGTATAGTTTAGGTAACCTACAGTGGAGTACAGTAGAGGTAGAGTACAGTGGAGCACAGTAGAGATAGAGTACAGTAGAGCAGAGTAGAGGTAGAGTACAGTGGAGTACAGTAGAGGTAGAGTACAGTAGAACACTGTAGAGGTGGAGTACAGTGGAGTACAGTAGAGGTAGAATACAGTGGAGTAGAGTAGAGATAGAGTACAGTGGAGTAGAGTAGATATAGAGTACAGTGGAGTATAGTTGAGGTAGAGTACAGTGGAGCACAGTAGAGGTAGAGTACAGTGGAGTATAGTTGAGGTAGACTACAGTGGAGTGCAGTAGAGGTAGAGTACAGTAGAGCAGAGTAGAGGTAGAGTACAGTGGAGTACAGTAGAGATAGAGTACAGTGGAGTAGAGTAGAGATAGTACAGTGGAGTAGGGTAGAGATAGAACACAGTGGAGCACAGCAAAGGTAGAGTACAGTGGATCACAGTAGAGATAGAGTACAGTGGAGTACAGTGGAGCACAGTAGGGTAGACTACAGTGGAGCACAGTAGAGATAGAGTACAGTGGAGTACAGTAGATGTAGAGTACAGTGGAGCACAGTAGAGGTAGAGTACAGTGGAGTATAGTTGAGGTAGACTACAGTGGAGTACAGTAGAGATAGAGTACAGTGGAGTACAGTAGAGATAGAGTACAGTAGAGCAGAGTAGAGGTAGAGTACAGTGGAGTACAGTAGAGGTAGAGTACATTGGAGTACAGTAGAAGTAGAGCACAGTGGAGTACAGTAGAGGTAAGGTACAGTGGAGCACAGTAGAGGTAGAGTACAGTGGAGTACAGTAGAGGTAGTGTTAAGTGGAGCACAGTAGAGGTAGAGTACAGTGGAGCACAGTAGAGGTAGAGTACAGTAGAGCACAGTAGAGGTAGAGTACAGTGGAGCACAGTAGAGATAGAGTACAGTGGAGTACAGTAGAGGAAGAGTACAGTGGAGTACAGTGGAGCACAGTAGAGGTGGAGTACAGTAGAGTACAGTAGAGGTAGAGTACAGTGGAGTACAATCAAGATAGAGTACAGTGGAGTAGAGTAGAGATAGAGTACAGTGGAGCACAGCAGAGGTAGAGTACAGTGGATCACAGTAGAGATAGAGTACAGTGGAGTACAGTGGAGCACAGTAGAGGTAGAGTACAGTGGAGAACAGTAGAGATAGAGTACAGTGGAGTACAGTAGAGGTAGAGTACAGTGGAGCACAGTAGAGATAGAGTACAGTGGAGTACAGTAGAGGTAGAGTACAGTGGAGCACAGTAGAGGTAGAGTACAGTGGAGTACAATGGAGCACAGTAGAGGTGGAGTAGAGTAGAGTACAGTCGAGGTAGAGAACAGTACAGTACAGTAGAGGTAGAGTACAGTGGAGTACAGTAGAGGTAGAGTACAGTAGAGCACAATAGAGGTAGAGTACAGTGGAGTACAGTAGAGGTAGAGTACAGTGGAGAGCAGTAGAGGTAGAATACAGTGGAGTACAGTAGAGGTAGTGTACAGTGGAGCACAGTAGAGGTGGAGTACAGTGGAGCACAGTAGAGGTAGAGTACAGTGGAGTACAGTAGAGGTAGTGTACAGTGGAGCACAGTAGAGGTAGAGTACAGTGGAGCACAGTAGAGGTAGAGTACAGTAGAGCACAGTAGAGGTAGAGTACAGTGGAGCACAGTAGAGATAAAGTACAGTGGAGTACAGTAGAGGAAGAGTAAAGTGGAGTACAGTGGAGCACAGTAGAGGTGGAGTACAGTAGAGTACAACCAAGATAGAGTACAGTGGAGTAGAGTAGAGATAGAGTACAGTGGAGCACAGCAGAGGTAGAGTACAGTGTATCACAGTAGAGATAAGTGCAGTGGAGTATAGTAGAGGTAGAGTACAGTGGAGTACAGTACAGGTAGAGTACAGCTGAGCAGAGTAGAGGTAGAGTAGAGTGGAGCACAGTAGAGGTAGAGTACAGTGGACTACAGTAGAGGTAGTGTACAGTGGAGCACAGTAGAGTTAGAGTACAGTGGAGCACAGTAGAGGTAGAGTACAGTGGAGTATAATAGAGGTAGAGTACAGTAGAGCACAGTAGAGATAGAGTACAGTAGAGCAGAGTAGAGGTAGAGTACAGTGGAGTACAGTAGAGGTAGAGTACAGTGGAGCACTGTAGAGGTGGAGTACAGTGGAGTACAGTAGAGGTAGAGTACAGTGGAGCACAGTAGAGATAGAGTACAGCTGAGTAGAGTAGAGATAGAGTAAAGTGGAGTAGAGTAGAGATAGAGCACAGTGGAGCACAGCAGAGGTAGAGTAGAGTGGAGTACAGTAGAGGTAGAGTACAGTGGAGTACAGTAGAGAGAGAGTACAGTGGAGCACAGTAGAGATAGAGTACAGTAGAGCCAAGTAGAGGTAGAGTACAGTGGAGTACAGTAGAGGTAGAGCACAGTGGAGCACTGTAGAGGTAGAGTACAGTGGAGTACAGTAGAGATAGAGTACATTGGAGCACAGTAGAGGTAGAGTACAGTGGAGCACAGTAGAGGTAGAGTAGAGTGGAGCAGAGTAGAGGTAGAGTACAGTGGAGTACAGTAGAGGTAGTGTACAGTGGAGCACAGTAGAGATAGAGTACAGCAGAGCACAGTAGAGGTAGAGTACAGTGGAGCACAGTAGAGGAAGAGTACAGTGTAGTACAGTAGAGATAGAGTACAGTGGAGTACAGTAGAGATAGAGTACAGTCGAACACAGTAGAGATAAGTGCAGTGGAGTATAGTAGAGGTAGAGTACAGTGGAGTACAGTAGAGGTAGAGTACAGTGGAGTACAGTAGAGGTAGAGTAGAGTGGAGCAAATTAGAGGTGGAGTACAGTAGAGTACAGTAGAGGTAGAGTACAGCGGAGTACAGTAGAAGTAGAGTAAATTGGAGCACAGTAGAGGTAGAGTAGAGTGGAGTACAGTAGAGGTAGAGTACAGTGGAGTACAGTACACGTAGAGTACAGTGGAGTAGAGTAGAGAAAGAGTACAGTGGAGCACAGCAGAGGTAGAGTACAGTGGATCACAGTAGAGATAGAGTACAGTGGAGTACAGTGGAGCACAGTAGAAGTAGAGTACAGTGGAGCACAGTAGAAATAGATTACAGTGGAGTACAGTAGAGATAGAGTACAGTGGAGTACAGTAGATGTAGAGTACAGTGGAGCACAGTAGAGTAGAGTAGAGATAGAGCACAGTGGAACACAGCAGAGGTAGAGTAGAGTGGAGTACAGTAGAGGTAGAGTACAGTGGAGTACAGTAGAGAGAGAGTACAGTGGAGCACAGTAGAGATAGAGTACAGTAGAGCCAAGTAGAGGTAGAGTACAGTGGAGTACAATAGAGATAGAGTACAGTGGAGCACAGTAGAGATAGAGTACAGTGGAGTACAGTAGAGGCAGAGTACAGTGGAGCACAGTAGAGGTAGAGTACAGTGGAGCACAGTAGAGGTAGATTAGAGTGGAGCACAGTAGAGGTAGAGTACAGTGGAGTACAGTAGAGGTAGTGTACAGTGGAGCACAGTAGAGGTATAGTACAGTGGAGCACAGTAGAGGTAGAGTACAGTGGAGTATAGTAGAGGTAGAGTACAGTAGAGCACAGTAGAGATAGAGTACAGCAGAGCACAGTAGAGGTAGAGTACAGTGGAGCACAGTAGAGGTAGAGTACAGTGGAGCACAGTAGAGTAGAGTAGAGATAGAGCACAGTGGGGCACAGCAGAGGTAGAGTAGAGTGGAGTACAGTAGAGGTAGAGTACAGTGGAGTACAGTAGAGAGAGAGTACAGTGGAGCACAGTAGAGATAGAGTACAGTAGAGCCAAGTAGAGGTAGAGTACAGTGGAGTACAGTAGAGGTAGAGCACAGTGGAGCACTGTAGAGGTAGAGTACAGTGGAGTACAGTAGAGATAGAGTAGAGTGGAGCACAGTAGAGGTAGAGTACAGTGGAGCACAGTAGAGGTAGAGTAGAGTGGAGCACAGTAGAGGTAGAGTACAGTGGAGTGAGTACAGTAGAGGTAGTGTACAGTGGAGCAGAGTAGAGGTAGAGTACAGTGGAGCACATTAGAGGTAGAGTACAGTGGAGTATAGTAGAGGTAGAGTACAGTAGAGCACAGTAGAGATAGAGTACAGCAGAGCACAGTAGAGGTAGAGTACAGTGGAGCACAGTAGAGGAAGAGTACAGTGGAGTACAGTAGAGATAGAGTACAGTCGAACACAGTAGAGATAAGTGCAGTGGAGTATAATAGAGGTAGAGTACAGTGCAGTACAGTAGAGGTAGAGTACAGTGGAGTACAGTAGAGGTAGAGTAGAGTGGAGCACATTAGAGGTGGAGTAGAGTAGAGTACAGTAGAGGTAGAGTACAGCGGAGTACAGTAGAAGTAGAGTAAAGTGGAGCACAGTAGAGGTAGAGTACAGTAGAGCCAAGTAGAGGTAGAGTACAGTGGAGTAGAGTAGAGAAAGAGTACAGTGGAGCACAGCAGAGGTAGAGTACAGTGGATCACAGTAGAGATAGAGTACAGTGGAGCACAGTAGAAGTAGAGTACAGTGGAGCACAGTAGAAATAGATTACAGTGGAGTACAGTAGAGATAGAGTACAGTGGAGTACAGTAGAGGTAGAGTACAGTGGAGCACAGTAGAGTAGAGTAGAGATAGAGCACAGTGGAGCACAGCAGAGGTAGAGTAGAGTGGAGTACAGTAGAGGTAGAGTACAGTGGAGTACAGTAGAGAGAGAGTACAGTGGAGCACAGTAGAGATAGAGTACAGTAGAGCCAAGTAGAGGTAGAGTACAGTGGAGTACAGTAGAGATAGAGTACAGTGGAGCACAGTAGAGATAGAGTACAGTGGAGTACAATAGAGGTAGAGTACAGTGGAGCACAGTAGAGGTAGAGTACAGTGGAGCACAGTAGAGGTAGAGTAGAGTGGAGCACAGTAGAGGTAGAGTACAGTGGAGTACAGTAGAGGTAGTGTACAGTGGGGCACAGTAGAGGTAGAGTACAGTGGAGCACAGTAGAGGTAGAGTACAGTGGAGTATAGTAGAGGTAGAGTAAAGTAGAGCACAGTAGAGATAGAGTACAGCAGAGCACAGTAGAGGTAGAGTACAGTGGAGCACAGTAGAGGAAGAGTACAGTGTAGTACAGTAGATATAGAGTACAGTGGAGTACAGTAGAGATAGAGTACAGTCGAACACAGTAGAGATAAGTGCAGTGGAGTATAGTAGAGGTAGAGTACAGTGGAGTACAGTAGAGGTAGAGTACAGTGGAGTACAGTAGAGGTAAAGTAGAGTGGAGCACATTAGAGGTGGAGTAGAGTAGAGTACAGTAGAGGTAGAGTACAGCGGAGTACAGTAGAAGTTGAGTAAAGTGGAGCACAGTAGAGGTAGAGTACAGTGGAGCACAGTAGAGGAAGAGTACAGTGTAGTACAGTAGATATAGAGTACAGTGGAGTACAGTAGAGATAGAGTACAGTCGAACACAGTAGAGATAAGTGCAGTGGAGTATAGTAGAGGTAGAGTACAGTGGAGTACAGTAGAGGTAGAGTACAGTGGAGTACAGTAGAGGTAGAGTAGAGTGGAGCACATTAGAGGTGGAGTAGAGTAGAGTACAGTAGAGGTAGAGTACAGCGGAGTACAGTAGAAGTTGAGTAAAGTGGAGCACAGTAGAGGTAGAGTAGAGTGGAGTAGAGTAGAGGTAGAGTACAGTGGAGTACAGTAGAGGTAGAGTACAGTGGAGTAGAGTAGAGAAAGAGTACAGTGGAGCACAGCAGAGGTAGAGTACAGTGGATCACAGTAGAGATAGAGTACAGTGGAGCACAGTAGAAGTAGAGTACAGTGGAGCACAGTAGAAATAGATTACAGTGGAGTACAGTAGAGATAGAGTACAGTGGAGTACAGTAGAGGTAGAGTACAGTGGAGCACAGTAGAGTAGAGTAGAGATAGAGCAGAGTGGAGCACAGCAGAGGTAGAGTAGAGTGGAGTACAGTAGAGGTAGAGTACAGTGGAGTACAGTAGAGAGAGAGTACAGTGGAGCACAGTAGAGATAGAGTACAGTAGAGCCAAGTAGAGGTAGAGTACAGTGGAGTACAGTAGATATAGAGTACAGTGGAGCACAGTAGAGATAGAGTACAGTGGAGTACAATAGAGGTAGAGTACAGTGGAGCACAGTAGAGGTAGAGTACAGTGGAGCACAGTAGAGGTAGAGTAGAGTGGAGCACAGTAGAGGTAGAGTACAGTGGAGTACAGTAGAGGTAGTGTACAGTGGGGCACAGTAGAGGTAGAGTACAGTGGAGCACAGTAGAGGTAGAGTACAGTGGAGTATAGTAGAGGTAGAGTAAAGTAGAGCACAGTAGAGATAGAGTACAGCAGAGCACAGTAGAGGTAGAGTACAGTGGAGCACAGTAGAGGAAGAGTACAGTGTAGTACAGTAGATATAGAGTACAGTGGAGTACAGTAGAGATAGAGTACAGTCGAACACAGTAGAGATAAGTGCAGTGGAGTATAGTAGAGGTAGAGTACAGTGGAGTACAGTAGAGGTAGAGTACAGTGGAGTACAGTAGAGGTAGAGTAGAGTGGAGCACATTAGAGGTGGAGTAGAGTAGAGTACAGTAGAGGTAGAGTACAGCGGAGTACAGTAGAAGTTGAGTAAAGTGGAGCACAGTAGAGGTAGAGTACAGTGGAGCACAGTAGAGGAAGAGTACAGTGTAGTACAGTAGATATAGAGTACAGTGGAGTACAGTAGAGATAGAGTACAGTCGAACACAGTAGAGATAAGTGCAGTGGAGTATAGTAGAGGTAGAGTACAGTGGAGTACAGTAGAGGTAGAGTACAGTGGAGTACAGTAGAGGTAGAGTACAGTGGAGTACAGTAGAGATAGAGTACAGTGGAGTAGGATAGAGATAGAGCACAGTGGAGCACAGCAAAGGTAGAGTACAGTGGATCACAGTAGAGATAGAGTACAGTGGAGTACAGTGGAGCACAGCAAAGGTAGAGTACAGTGGATCACAGTAGAGATAGAGTACAGTGGAGTACAGTGGAGCAGAGTAGGGGTAGACTACAGTGGAGTACAGTAGAGATAGAGCACAGTGGAGCACTGTAGAGGTAGAGTACAGTGGAGTACAGTAGAGGTGGAGTACAGTAGAGTATAGTAGAGGTAGAGTACAGTGGACTACAGTAGAGATAGAGTACAGTGGAGCACAGTAGAGGTAGAGTACAGTGGAGCACAGTAGAGGTAGAGTACAGTGGAGCACAGTAGAGGTAGATTACAGTGGAGCACAGTAGAGGTAGAGTACAGTGGAGCACCGTAGAGGTAGAGTACAGTTGGGTACAGTAGAAATAGAGTACAGTGGAGCACAGTAGTGTAGAGTACAGTAGAGCACAGTAGAGCTAGAGTACAGTGGAGCACAGTAGAGATAGAGTACAGTGGAGTACAGTAGAGGTAGAGTACAGTGCAGTATAGTTGAGGTAGACTACAGTGGAGTACAGTAGAGGTAGAGTACAGAGGAGCACAGTAGAGATAGAGTACAGTAGAGCAGAGTAGAGGTAGAGTACAGTGGACTACAGTAGAGGTAGAGTACAGTGGAGCACTGTAGAGGTAGAGTACAAAGGAGTACAGTAGAGGTAGAGTACAGTGGAGTAGAGTAGAGGTAGAGTACAGTGGAGTATAGTAGAGGTAGAGTACAGTGGAGTACAGTAGAGGTAAGTACAGTGGAGCATAGTAGATGTAGAGTACAGTGGAGCACAGTAAAGGTAGAGTACAGTGGAGCACAGTAGAGGTAGAGTACAGTGGGGTACAGTAGAAATAGAGTACAGTGGAGCACAGTAGAGTAGAGTACAGTAGAGCACAGTAGAGGTAGAGTACAGTGGAGCACAGTAGAGATAGATTACAGTGGAGTACAGTAGAGGTAGAGTACAGTGGAGTACAGAGGAGCACAGTAGAGGTGGAGTACAGTAGAGTACAGTAGAGGTAGAGTACAGTGTAGTACAGTAGAGATAGAGTACAGTGGAGTAGAGTAGACATAGAGTACAGTGGAGCACAGCAGAGGTAGAGTAAAGTGGATCACAGTAGAGATAGAGTACAGTGGATTACAGTGGAGCACAGTAGAGGTAGAGTACAGTGGAGCACAGTTTAGGTAGAGTACAGTGGAGCACAGTAGAGGTAGAGTAGAGTGGAGCACAGTAGAGTTAGAGTACAGTGGAGTACAGTAGAGGTAGTGTACAGTGGAGCAAAGTAGAGGTAGAGTACAGTGGAGCACAGTAGAGGTAGAGTACAGTGGAGTATAGTAGAGGTAGAGTACAGTAGAGCACAGTAGAGATAGAGTACAGTAGAGCAGAGTAGAGGTAGAGTACAGTGGAGCACAGTAGAGGAAGAGTACAGTGTAGTACAGTAGAGATAGAGTACAGTGGAGTACAGTAGAGATAGAGTACAGTCGAACACAGTAGAGATAAGTGCAGTGGAGTATAGTAGAGGTAGAGTACAGTGGAGTACAGTAGAGGTAGAGTACAGCTGAGCACAGTAGAGGTAGAGTAGAGTGGAGCACAGTAGAGGTAGAGTACGGTGGAGTATAGTAGAGGTAGAGTACAGTAGAGCACAGTAGAGATAGAGTACAGTAGAGCACAGTAGAGGTAGAGTACAGTGGAGCACAGTAGAGGAAGAGTACAGTGTAGTACAGTAGAGATAGAGTACAGTGGAGTACAGTAGAGATAGAGTACAGTCGAACACAGTAGAGATAAGTGCAGTGGAGTATAGTAGAGGTAGAGTACAGTGGAGTACAGTACAGGTAGAGTACAGCTGAGCAGAGTAGAGGTAGAGTAGAGTGGAGCACAGTAGAGGTAGAGTACAGTGGACTACAGTAGAGGTAGTGTACAGTGGAGCACAGTAGAGTTAGAGTACAGTGGAGCACAGTAGAGGTAGAGTACAGTGGAGTATAATAGAGGTAGAGTACAGTAGAGCACAGTAGAGATAGAGTACAGTAGAGCAGAGTAGAGGTAGAGTACAGTGGAGTACAGTAGAGGTAGAGTACAGTGGAGCACTGTAGAGGTGGAGTACAGTGGAGTACAGTAGAGGTAGAGTACAGTGGAGCACAGTAGAGATAGAGTACAGTAGAGCACAGTAGAGGTAGAGTACAGTGGAGCACAGTAGAGCTAGAGTACAGTGGAGTACAGTGGAGCACAGTAGAGGTGGAGTACAGTAGAGTAGAGTAGAGGTAGAGTACAGTGGAGTAAAGTAGAGATAGAGTAGAGTGGAGTAGAGTAGATATAGAGTACAGTGGATTAGAATAGAGATAGAGTACAGTGGATTATAGTTGATGTATAGTACAGTGGAGCACAGTAGAGGAAGAGTACAGTGGAGTATAGTTTAGGTAACCTACAGTGGAGTACAGTAGAGGTAGAGTACAGTGGAGCACAGTAGAGATAGAGTACAGTAGAGCAGAGTAGAGGTAGAGTACAGTGGAGTACAGTAGAGGTAGAGTACAGTAGAACACTGTAGAGGTGGAGTACAGTGGAGTACAGTAGAGGTAGAATACAGTGGAGTAGAGTAGAGATAGAGTACAGTGGAGTAGAGTAGATATAGAGTACAGTGGAGTATAGTTGAGGTAGAGTACAGTGGAGCACAGTAGAGGTAGAGTACAGTGGAGTATAGTTGAGGTAGACTACAGTGGAGTGCAGTAGAGGTAGAGTACAGTAGAGCAGAGTAGAGGTAGAGTACAGTGGAGTACAGTAGAGATAGAGTACAGTGGAGTAGAGTAGAGATAGTACAGTGGAGTAGGGTAGAGATAGAACACAGTGGAGCACAGCAAAGGTAGAGTACAGTGGATCACAGTAGAGATAGAGTACAGTGGAGTACAGTGGAGCACAGTAGGGTAGACTACAGTGGAGCACAGTAGAGATAGAGTACAGTGGAGTACAGTAGATGTAGAGTACAGTGGAGCACAGTAGAGGTAGAGTACAGTGGAGTATAGTTGAGGTAGACTACAGTGGAGTACAGTAGAGATAGAGTACAGTGGAGTACAGTAGAGATAGAGTACAGTAGAGCAGAGTAGAGGTAGAGTACAGTGGAGTACAGTAGAGGTAGAGTACATTGGAGTACAGTAGAAGTAGAGCACAGTGGAGTACAGTAGAGGTAAGGTACAGTGGAGCACAGTAGAGGTAGAGTACAGTGGAGTACAGTAGAGGTAGTGTTAAGTGGAGCACAGTAGAGGTAGAGTACAGTGGAGCACAGTAGAGGTAGAGTACAGTAGAGCACAGTAGAGGTAGAGTACAGTGGAGCACAGTAGAGATAGAGTACAGTGGAGTACAGTAGAGGAAGAGTACAGTGGAGTACAGTGGAGCACAGTAGAGGTGGAGTACAGTAGAGTACAGTAGAGGTAGAGTACAGTGGAGTACAATCAAGATAGAGTACAGTGGAGTAGAGTAGAGATAGAGTACAGTGGAGCACAGCAGAGGTAGAGTACAGTGGATCACAGTAGAGATAGAGTACAGTGGAGTACAGTGGAGCACAGTAGAGGTAGAGTACAGTGGAGAACAGTAGAGATAGAGTACAGTGGAGTACAGTAGAGGTAGAGTACAGTGGAGCACAGTAGAGATAGAGTACAGTGGAGTACAGTAGAGGTAGAGTACAGTGGAGCACAGTAGAGGTAGAGTACAGTGGAGTACAATGGAGCACAGTAGAGGTGGAGTAGAGTAGAGTACAGTCGAGGTAGAGAACAGTACAGTACAGTAGAGGTAGAGTACAGTGGAGTACAGTAGAGGTAGAGTACAGTAGAGCACAATAGAGGTAGAGTACAGTGGAGTACAGTAGAGGTAGAGTACAGTGGAGAGCAGTAGAGGTAGAATACAGTGGAGTACAGTAGAGGTAGTGTACAGTGGAGCACAGTAGAGGTGGAGTACAGTGGAGCACAGTAGAGGTAGAGTACAGTGGAGTACAGTAGAGGTAGTGTACAGTGGAGCACAGTAGAGGTAGAGTACAGTGGAGCACAGTAGAGGTAGAGTACAGTAGAGCACAGTAGAGGTAGAGTACAGTGGAGCACAGTAGAGATAAAGTACAGTGGAGTACAGTAGAGGAAGAGTAAAGTGGAGTACAGTGGAGCACAGTAGAGGTGGAGTACAGTAGAGTACAACCAAGATAGAGTACAGTGGAGTAGAGTAGAGATAGAGTACAGTGGAGCACAGCAGAGGTAGAGTACAGTGTATCACAGTAGAGATAAGTGCAGTGGAGTATAGTAGAGGTAGAGTACAGTGGAGTACAGTACAGGTAGAGTACAGCTGAGCAGAGTAGAGGTAGAGTAGAGTGGAGCACAGTAGAGGTAGAGTACAGTGGACTACAGTAGAGGTAGTGTACAGTGGAGCACAGTAGAGTTAGAGTACAGTGGAGCACAGTAGAGGTAGAGTACAGTGGAGTATAATAGAGGTAGAGTACAGTAGAGCACAGTAGAGATAGAGTACAGTAGAGCAGAGTAGAGGTAGAGTACAGTGGAGTACAGTAGAGGTAGAGTACAGTGGAGCACTGTAGAGGTGGAGTACAGTGGAGTACAGTAGAGGTAGAGTACAGTGGAGCACAGTAGAGATAGAGTACAGTAGAGCACAGTAGAGGTAGAGTACAGTGGAGCACAGTAGAGCTAGAGTACAGTGGAGTACAGTGGAGCACAGTAGAGGTGGAGTACAGTAGAGTAGAGTAGAGGTAGAGTACAGTGGAGTAAAGTAGAGATAGAGTAGAGTGGAGTAGAGTAGATATAGAGTACAGTGGATTAGAATAGAGATAGAGTACAGTGGATTATAGTTGATGTATAGTACAGTGGAGCACAGTAGAGGAAGAGTACAGTGGAGTATAGTTTAGGTAACCTACAGTGGAGTACAGTAGAGGTAGAGTACAGTGGAGCACAGTAGAGATAGAGTACAGTAGAGCAGAGTAGAGGTAGAGTACAGTGGAGTACAGTAGAGGTAGAGTACAGTAGAACACTGTAGAGGTGGAGTACAGTGGAGTACAGTAGAGGTAGAATACAGTGGAGTAGAGTAGAGATAGAGTACAGTGGAGTAGAGTAGATATAGAGTACAGTGGAGTATAGTTGAGGTAGAGTACAGTGGAGCACAGTAGAGGTAGAGTACAGTGGAGTATAGTTGAGGTAGACTACAGTGGAGTGCAGTAGAGGTAGAGTACAGTAGAGCAGAGTAGAGGTAGAGTACAGTGGAGTACAGTAGAGATAGAGTACAGTGGAGTAGAGTAGAGATAGTACAGTGGAGTAGGGTAGAGATAGAACACAGTGGAGCACAGCAAAGGTAGAGTACAGTGGATCACAGTAGAGATAGAGTACAGTGGAGTACAGTGGAGCACAGTAGGGTAGACTACAGTGGAGCACAGTAGAGATAGAGTACAGTGGAGTACAGTAGATGTAGAGTACAGTGGAGCACAGTAGAGGTAGAGTACAGTGGAGTATAGTTGAGGTAGACTACAGTGGAGTACAGTAGAGATAGAGTACAGTGGAGTACAGTAGAGATAGAGTACAGTAGAGCAGAGTAGAGGTAGAGTACAGTGGAGTACAGTAGAGGTAGAGTACATTGGAGTACAGTAGAAGTAGAGCACAGTGGAGTACAGTAGAGGTAAGGTACAGTGGAGCACAGTAGAGGTAGAGTACAGTGGAGTACAGTAGAGGTAGTGTTAAGTGGAGCACAGTAGAGGTAGAGTACAGTGGAGCACAGTAGAGGTAGAGTACAGTAGTGCACAGTAGAGGTAGAGTACAGTGGAGCACAGTAGAGATAGAGTACAGTGGAGTACAGTAGAGGAAGAGTACAGTGGAGTACAGTGGAGCACAGTAGAGGTGGAGTACAGTAGAGTACAGTAGAGGTAGAGTACAGTGGAGTACAATCAAGATAGAGTACAGTGGAGTAGAGTAGAGATAGAGTACAGTGGAGCACAGCAGAGGTAGAGTACAGTGGATCACAGTAGAGATAGAGTACAGTGGAGTACAGTGGAGCACAGTAGAGGTAGAGTACAGTGGAGAACAGTAGAGATAGAGTACAGTGGAGTACAGTAGAGGTAGAGTACAGTGGAGCACAGTAGAGATAGAGTACAGTGGAGTACAGTAGAGGTAGAGTACAGTGGAGCACAGTAGAGGTAGAGTACAGTGGAGTACAATGGAGCACAGTAGAGGTGGAGTAGAGTAGAGTACAGTCGAGGTAGAGAACAGTACAGTACAGTAGAGGTAGAGTACAGTGGAGTACAGTAGAGGTAGAGTACAGTAGAGCACAGTAGAGGTAGAGTACAGTGGAGTACAGTAGAGGTAGAGTACAGTGGAGAGCAGTAGAGGTAGAATACAGTGGAGTACAGTAGAGGTAGTGTACAGTGGAGCACAGTAGAGGTGGAGTACAGTGGAGCACAGTAGAGGTAGAGTACAGTGGAGTACAGTAGAGGTAGTGTACAGTGGAGCACAGTAGAGGTAGAGTACAGTGGAGCACAGTAGAGGTAGAGTACAGTAGAGCACAGTAGAGGTAGAGTACAGTGGAGCACAGTAGAGGTGGAGTACAGTAGAGTACAACCAAGATAGAGTACAGTGGAGTAGAGTAGAGATAGAGTACAGTGGAGCACAGCAGAGGTAGAGTGCAGTGTATCACAGTAGAGATAGAGTACAGTGGAGTACAGTGGAGCACAGTAGAGGTAGAGTACAGTGGAGAACAGTAGAGATAGAGTACAGTGGAGTACAGTAGAGGTAGAGTACAGTGGAGCACAGTAGAGATAGAGTAGAGTGGAGTACAGTAGAGGTAGAGTACAGTGGAGCACAGTAGAGGTAGAGTAGAGTGGAGTACAATGGAGCACAGTAGAGGTGGAGTACAGTAGAGTACAGTAGAGGTAGAGAACAGTACAGTACAGTAGAGGTAGAGTACAGTGTAGTACAGTAGAGGTAGAGTACAGTAGAGCACAGTAGAGGTAGAATACAGTGGAGTACAGTAGAGGTAGAGTACAGTGGAGTACAGTAGAGGTAGAGTACAGTGGATCACAGTAGAGGTAGAGTACAGTGGAGTACAGTGGAGCACACTAGAGGTGGAGTACAGTAGAGTAGAGTAGAGGTAGAGTACTGTGGAGTACAGTAGAGATAGAGTACAGTGGAGTAGAGTAGAGATAGAGTACAGTGGAGTATAGTTGAGGTAGAGTACAGTGCAGCACAGTAGAGGTAGAGTACAGTGGAGTATAGTTGAGGTAGACTACAGTGGAGTACAGTAGAGGTAGAGTACAGTGGAGCACAGTAGAGATAGAGTACAGCAGAGCAGAGTACAGGTAGAGTACAGTGGAGCACAGAAGAGGTAGAGTACAGTGGAGTACAGTAGAGATAGAGTACAGTGGAGTAGAGTAGAGATAGAGTACAGTGGAGTAGGGTAGAGATAGAGTACAGTGGAGTACAGTACAGGTAGAGTACAGTGGAGCACAGTAGAGGTAGAGTACAGTGGAGCACAGTAGAGGTAGAGTACAGTGGAGTACAGTGGAGCACAGTAGAGGTGGAGTACAGTAGAGTAGAGTAGAGGTAGAGTACAGTGGAGTACAGTAGAGATAGAGTACAGTGGAGTAGAGTAGAGGTAGAGTACAGTGGAGCACAGTAGAGGTAGAGTACAGTGGAGTACAGTGGAGCACAGTAGAGGTGGAGTACAGTAGAGTAGAGTAGAGGTAGAGTACAGTGGAGTACAGTAGAGATAGAGTACAGTGGAGTAGAGTAGAGATAGAGTACAGTGGAGTAGAGTAGAGATAGAGTACAGTGGAGTATAGTTGAGGTAGAGTACAGTGGAGCACAGTAGAGGTAGAGTACAGTGGAGTATAGTTGAGGTAGACTACAGTGGAGTACAGTAGAGGTAGAGTACAGTGGAGCACAGTAGAGCAGAGTAGAGGTAGAGTACAGTGGAGTACAGTAGAGGTAGAGTACAGTGGAGCACTGTAGAGGTGGAGTACAGTGGAGCACAGTAGAGGTAGAGTACAGTGGAGCACAGTAGAGGTAGAGTACAGTAGAGCACAGTAGAGGTAGAGTACAGTGGAGTATAGTAGAGGTAGAGTACAGTAGAGTACAGTTGAGGTAGATTACAGTGGAGCACAGTAGAGGTAAAGTACAGTGGAGTATAGTTGAGGTAGACTACAGTGGAGTACAGTAGAGGTAGAGTACAGTGGAGTACAGTAGAGATAGAGTACAGTAGAGCAGAGTAGAGGTAGAGTACAGTGGAGTACAGTAGAGATAGAGCACAGTGGAGCACTGTAGAGGTAGAGTACAGTGGAGTACAGTAGAGGTGGAGTACAGTAGAGTATAGTAGAGGTAGAGTACAGTGGACTACAGTAGAGATAGAGTACAGTGGAGCACAGTAGAGGTAGAGTACAGTGGAGCACAGTAGAGGTAGAGTACAGTGGAGCACAGTAGAGGTAGAGTACAGTGGAGTACAGTAGAGGTAGTGTACAGTGGAGCACAGTAGAGGTAGAGTACAGTGGAGCACCGTAGAGGTAGAGTACAGTTGGGTACAGTAGAAATAGAGTACAGTGGAGCACAGTAGAGTAGAGTACAGTAGAGCACAGTAGAGCTAGAGTACAGTGGAGCACAGTAGAGATAGAGTACAGTGGAGTACAGTAGAGGTAGAGTACAGTGCAGTATAGTTGAGGTAGACTACAGTGGAGTACAGTAGAGGTAGAGTACAGAGGAGCACAGTAGAGATAGAGTACAGTAGAGCAGAGTAGAGGTAGAGTACAGTGGAGTACAGTAGAGGTAGAGTACAGTGGAGCACTGTAGAGGTAGAGTACAAAGGAGTACAGTAGAGGTAGAGTACAGTGGAGTAGAGTAGAGGTAGAGTACAGTGGAGTATAGTAGAGGTAGAGTACAGTGGAGTACAGTAGAGGTAAGTACAGTGGAGCATAGTAGATGTAGAGTACAGTGGAGCACAGTAAAGGTAGAGTACAGTGGAGCACAGTAGAGGTAGAGTACAGTGGGGTACAGTAGAAATAGAGTACAGTGGAGCACAGTAGAGTAGAGTACAGTAGAGCACAGTAGAGGTAGAGTACAGTGGAGCACAGTAGAGATAGATTACAGTGGAGTACAGTAGAGGTAGAGTACAGTGGAGTACAGAGGAGCACAGTAGAGGTGGAGTACAGTAGAGTACAGTAGAGGTAGAGTACAGTGTAGTACAGTAGAGATAGAGTACAGTGGAGTAGAGTAGACATAGAGTACAGTGGAGCACAGCAGAGGTAGAGTAAAGTGGATCACAGTAGAGATAGAGTACAGTGGAGTACAGTGGAGCACAGTAGAGGTAGAGTACAGTGGAGCACAGTTTAGGTAGAGTACAGTGGAGCACAGTAGAGGTAGAGTAGAGTGGAGCACAGTAGAGTTAGAGTACAGTGGAGTACAGTAGAGGTAGTGTACAGTGGAGCAAAGTAGAGGTAGAGTACAGTGGAGCACAGTAGAGGTAGAGTACAGTGGAGTATAGTAGAGGTAGAGTACAGTAGAGCACAGTAGAGATAGAGTACAGTAGAGCACAGTAGAGGTAGAGTACAGTGGAGCACAGTAGAGGAAGAGTACAGTGTAGTACAGTAGAGATAGAGTACAGTGGAGTACAGTAGAAATAAAGTACAGTCGAACACAGTAGAGATAAGTGCAGTGGAGTATAGTAGAGGTAGAGTACAGTGGAGTACAGTAGAGGTAGAGTACAGCTGAGCACAGTAGATGTAGAGTAGAGTGGAGCACAGTAGAGGTAGAGTACAGTGGAGTATAGTAGAGGTAGAGTACAGTAGAGCACAGTAGAGATAGAGTACAGTAGAGCACAGTAGAGGTAGAGTACAGTGGAGCACAGTAGAGGAAGAGTACATTGTAGTACAGTAGAGATAGAGTACAGTGGAGTACAGTAGAGATAGAGTACAGTCGAACACAGTAGAGATAAGTGCAGTGGAGTATAGTAGAGGTAGAGTACAGTGGAGTACATTAGAGGTAGAGTACAGCTGAGCACAGTAGAGGTAGAGTAGAGTGGAGCACAGTAGAGGTAGAGTACAGTGGACTACAGTAGAGGTAGTGTACAGTGGAGCACAGTAGAGGTAGAGTACAGTGGAGCACAGTAGAGGTAGAGTACAGTGGAGTATAATAGAGGTAGAGTACAGTAGAGCACAGTAGAGATAGAGTACAGTAGAGCAGAGTAGAGGTAGAGTACAGTGGAGTACAGTAGAGGTAGAGTACAGTGGAGCACTGTAGAGGTGGAGTACAGTGGAGTACAGTAGAGGTAGAGTACAGTGGAGCACAGTAGAGATAGAGTACAGTAGAGCACAGTAGAGGTAGAGTACAGTGGAGCACAGTAGAGCTAGAGTACAGTGGAGTACAGTGGAGCACAGTAGAGGTGGAGTACAGTAGAGTAGAGTAGAGGTAGAGTACAGTGGAGTAAAGTAGAGATAGAGTAGAGTGGAGTAGAGTAGAGATAGAGTACAGTGGATTAGAGTAGAGATAGAGTACAGTGGATTATAGTTGATGTAGAGTACAGTGGAGCACAGTAGAGGAAGAGTACAGTGGAGTATAGTTTAGGTAGACTACAGTGGAGTACAGTAGAGGTAGAGTACAGTGGAGCACAGTAGAGATAGAGTACAGTAGAGCAGAGTAGAGGTAGAGTACAGTGGAGTACAGTAGAGGTAGAGTACAGTAGAACACTTTAGAGGTGGAGTACAGTGGAGTACAGTAGAGGTAGAGTACAGTGGAGTAGAGTAGAGATAGAGTACAGTGGAGTAGAGTAGAGATAGAGTACAGTGGAGTATAGTTGAGGTAGAGTACAGTGGAGCACAGTAGAGGTAGAGTACAGTGGAGTATAGTTGAGGTAGACTACAGTGGAGTGCAGTAGAGGTAGAGTACAGTAGAGCAGAGTAGAGGTAGAGTACAGTGGAGCACAGAAGTGGTAGAGTACAGTGGAGTACAGTAGAGATAGAGTACAGTGGAGTAGAGTAGAGATAGTACAGTGGAGTAGGGTAGAGATAGAGCACAGTGGAGCACAGCAAAGGTAGAGTACAGTGGATCACAGTAGAGATAGAGTACAGTGGAGTACAGTGGAGCACAGTAGGGTAGACTACAGTGGAGCACAGTAGAGATAGAGTACAGTGGAGTACAGTAGATGTAGAGTACAGTGGAGCACAGTAGAGGTAGAGTACAGTGGAGTAGAGTTGAGGTAGACTACAGTGGAGTACAGTAGAGATAGAGTACAGTGGAGTACAGTAGAGATAGAGTACAGTAGAGCAGAGTAGAGGTAGAGTACAGTGGAGTACAGTAGAGGTAGAGTACAGTGGAGTACAGTAGAAGTAGAGCACAGTGGAGTACAGTAGAGGTAGAGTACAGTGGAGCACAGTAGAGGTAGAGTACAGTGGAGTACAGTAGAGGTAGTGTACAGTGGAGCACAGTAGAGGTAGAGTACAGTGGAGCACAGTAGAGGTAGAGTACAGTAGAGCACAGTAGAGGTAGAGTACAGTGGAGCACAGTAGAGATATAGTACAGTGGAGTACAGTAGAGGAAGAGTACAGTGGAGTACAGTGGAGCACAGTAGAGGTGGAGTACAGTAGAGTACAGTAGAGGTAGAGTACAGTGGAGTACAATCAAGATAGAGTACAATGGAGTAGAGTAGAGATAGAGTACAGTGGAGCACAGCAGAGGTAGAGTACAGTGGATCACAGTAGAGATAGAGTACAGTGGAGTACAGTGGAGCACAGTAGAGGTAGAGTACAGTGGAGTACAGTAGAGATAGAGTACAGTGGAGTACAGTAGAGGTAGAGTACAGTGGAGCACAGTAGAGATAGAGTACAGTGGAGTACAGTAGAGGTAGAGTACAGTGGAGCACAGTAGAGGTAGAGTACAGTGGAGTACAGTAGAGGTAGTGTACAGTGGAGCACAGTAGAGGTAGAGTACAGTGGAGCACAGTAGAGGTAGAGTACAGTAGAGCACAGTAGAGGTAGAGTACAGTGGAGCACAGTAGAGATAGAGTACAGTGGAGTAGTGTGGAGCAAAGTAGAGAGAGAGTACAGTGGAGTACAATAAAGATAGAGTAGAGTGGAGTAGAGTAGAGATAGAGTACAGTGGAGCACAGCAGAGGTAGAGTACAGTGGATCACAGTAGAGATAGAGTACAGTGGAGTACAGTGGAGCACAGTAGAGGTAGAGTACAGTGGAGAACAGTAGATATAGAGTACAGTAGAGCAGAGTAGAGGTAGAGTACAGTGGAGTACAGTAGAGGTAGAGTACAGTGGAGTACAGTAGAAGTAGAGCACAGTGGAGTACAGTAGAGGTAGAGTACAGTGGAGCACAGTAGAGGTAGAGTACAGTGGAGTACAGTAGAGGTAGTGTACAGTGGAGCACAGTAGAGGTAGAGTACAGTGGAGCACAGTAGAGGTAGAGTACAGTAGAGCACAGTAGAGGTAGAGTACAGTGGAGCACAGTAGAGATATAGTACAGTGGAGTACAGTAGAGGAAGAGTACAGTGGAGTACAGTGGAGCACAGTAGAGGTGGAGTACAGTAGAGTACAGTAGAAGTAGAGTAAAGTGGAGAACAGTAGAGGTAGAGTAGAGTGGAGTACAGTAGAGGTAGAGTACAGTTGAGTACAGTAGAGGTAGAGTACAGTGGAGTAGAGTAGAGATAGAGTACAGTGGAGCACAGCAGAGGTAGAGTACAGTGGATCACAGTAGAGATAGAGTACAGTGGAGTACAGTGGAGCACAGTAGAGGTAGAGTACAGTGGAGCACAGTAGAAATAGATTACAGTGGAGTACAGTAGAGATAGAGTACAGTGGAGTACAGTAGAGGTAGAGTACAGTGGACCACAGTAGAGGTAGAGTACAGTGGAGTATAGTTGAGGTAGACTACAGTGGAGTACAGTAGAGGTAGAGTACAGTGGAGTACAGTAGAGATAGAGTACAGTGGAGCACAGTAGAGGTAGAGTACAGTGGAGCACACTAGAGGTAGAGTACAGAGGTGTGCAGAGTAGAGTTAGAGTACAGTGGAGTACAGTAGAGGTAGTGTACAGTGGAGCACAGTAGAGGTAGGGTACAGTGGAGCACAGTAGAGGTAGAGTACAGTGGGGTACAGTAGAAATAGAGTACAGTGGAGCACATTAGAGTACAGTAGAGCACAGTAGAGGTAGAGTACAGTGGAGCACCGTAGAGATAGAGTACAGTGGAGTACAGTAGAGGAAGAGTACAGTGGAGTACAGTGGAGCACAGTAGAGGTGGAGTACAGTAGAGTACAGTAGAGGTAGAGTACAGTGGAGTACAATAGAGATAGAGTACAGTGGAGTAGAGTAGAGATAGAGTACAGTGGAGCACAGCAGAGGTAGAGTACAGTGGATCACAGTAGAGATAGAGTACAGTGGAGTACAGTGGAGCACAGTAGAGGTAGAGTACAGTGGAGAACAGTAGAGATAGAGTACAGTGGAGTACAGTAGAGGTAGAGTACAATGGAGCACACTAGAGATAGAGTACAGTGGAGTACAGTATAGGTAGAGTACAGTGGAGCACAGTAGAGGTAGAGTACAGTGGAGTACAGTGGAGCACAGTAGAGGTGGAGTACAGTCGAGTACAGTAGAGGTAGAGAACAGTACAGTACAGTAGAAGTAGAGTACAGTGGAGTAGAGTAGAGGTAGAGTACAGTAGAGCATAGTAGAGGTAGAATACAGTGGAGTACAGTAGAGGTAGAGTACAGTGGAGTACAGTAGAGGTAGAGTACAGTGGAGTAGAGTACAGGTAGAGTACAGTGGAGCACAGTAGAGGTAGAGTAAAGTGGAGTACAGTAGAAGTAGAGTACAGTGGAGCACAGTAGAGGTAGAGTACAGTGGAGTACAGTGGAGCACAGTAGAGGTGGAGTACAGTAGAGTACAGTAGAGGTAGAGTGCAGTGGAGTACAGTAGAGGTAGAGTACAGTAGAGCACAGTAGAGGTAGAATACAGTGGAGTACAGTAGAGGTAGAGTACAGTGGAGTACAGTAGAGGTAGAGTACAGTGGAGTACAGTACAGGTAGAGTACAGTGGAGCACAGTAGAGGTAGAGTACAGTGGAGTACAGTAGAGGTAGAGTACAGTGGTGGGTGGGGGTGGTGATGGCGCAGTGGATAAGACACATGCCTTTGGTGTGAGAGACCCGGGTTCGAATCCACTGTGAGACACCAATGTTTCCCTGAGCAAGACACTTAACCCCTAGTTGCTCCAGAGGCGTGCGACCTCTGACATATATAGCAATTGTAAGTCGCTTTGGATAAAAGCGTCAGCTTTTAAAAAAAAAAAAAGAGTACAGTGGATGACAGTAGAGGTAGAGTACAGTGGAGTACAGTGGAGTACAGTAGAGAGAGAGTACAGTGGAGCACAGTAGAGGTAGAGTACAGTGGAGTACAGTAGAGATAGAGTACAGTGGAGCACAGTAGAGATAGAGTACAGTAGAGCCAAGTAGAGGTAGAGTACAGTGGAGTACAGTAGAGGTAGAGCACAGTGGAGCACTGTAGAGGTAGAGTACAGTGGAGTATAGTAGAGATAGAGTACATTGGAGCACAGTAGAGGTAGAGTACAGTGGACTACAGTAGAGGTAGAGTGGAGTGGAGCACAGTAGATGTAGAGTACAGTGGAGTACAGTAGAGGTAGAGTACAGTGGAGTATAGTAGAAGTAGAGTACAGTAGAGCACAGTAGAGATAGAGTACAGCAGAGCACAGTAGAGGTAGAGTACAGTGGAGCACAGTAGAGGAAGAGTACAGTGTAGTACAGTAGAGATAGAGTACAGTGGAGTACAGTAGAGATAGAGTACAGTCGAACACAGTAGAGATAAGTGCAGTGGAGTACAGTAGAGATAGAGTACAGTAGAACACAGTAGAGATAAGTGCAGTGGAGTATAGTAGACGTAGAGTACAGTGGAGTACAGTAGAGGTAGAGTACAGTGGAGTACAGTAGAGGTAGAGTAGAGTGGAGCACATTAGAGGTGGAGTAGAGTAGAGTACAGTAGAGGTAGAGTACAGTGGAGTACAGTAGAAGTAGAGTAAAGTGGAGCACAGTAGAGGTGGAGTACAGTAGAGTACAGTAGAGGTAGAGTACAGTGGAGTACAGTGGAGTAGAGTAGAGATAGAGTACAGTGGAGCAGAGCAGAGGTAGAGTACAGTGGATCACAGTAGAGATAGAGTACAGTGGAATACAGTGGAGCACAGTAGCGGTAGAGTACAGTGGAGAACAGTAAAGATAGAGTACAGTGGAGTACAGTAGAGGTAGAGTACAGTGGAGCCCAGTAGAGATAGAGTACAGTGGAGTACAGTAGAGGTAGAGTACAGTGGAGCACAGTAGAGGTAGAGTACAGTGGAGTACAGTAGAGGTAGAGAACAGTACAGTACAGTAGAGGTAGATTACAGTAGAGCACAGTAGAGGTAGAATACAGTGGAGTACAGTAGAGGTAGAGTACAGTGGAGTACAGTACAGGTAGAGTACAGTGGAGCACAGTAGAGGTAGAGTACAGCGGAGCACAGTAGAGGTGGAGTACAGTAGAGTACAGTAGAGGTAGAGAACAGTACAGTACAGTAGAGGTAGAGTAGAGTAGAGCACAGTAGAGGTAGAATACAGTGGAGTACAGTAGAGGTAGAGTACAGTGGAGTACAGTACAGGTAGAGTACAGTGGAGCACAGTAGAGGTAGAGTACAGTGGAGTACAGTAGAGGTAGAGTACAGCGGAGCACAGTAGAGGTAGAGTACAGTGGAGCACAGTGGAGGTGGAGTACAGTAGAGTAGAGTAGAGGTAGAGTACAGTGGAGTACAGTAGAGATAGAGTACAGTGGAGTAGAGTAGATATAGAGTACAGTGGAGTAGAGTAGAGATAGAGTACAGTGGAGTATAGTTGAGGTAGAGTACAGTGGAGCACAGTAGAGATAGAGTACAGTGGAGTACAGTAGAGGTAGAAAACAGTGGGGCACATTAGAGGTAGAGTACAGTGGAGTATAGTTGAGGTAGACTACAGTGGAGTACAGTAGAGGTAGAGTACAGTGGAGCACAGTAGAGATAGAGTACAGTAGAGCAGAGTAGAGATAGAGTACAGTGGAGCAGAGTAGATGTAGAGTACAGTGGAGTACAGTAGAGGTAGAGTACAGTGGAGCACAGTAGAGATAGAGTACAGTGGAGTACAGTAGAGGTAGAGTAGAGTGGAGCACTGTAGAGGTGGAGTACAGTGGAGTACAGTAGAGGTAGAGTACAGTGGAGCACAGTAGAGGTAGAGTACAGTGGAGTAGAGTAGAGGTAGAGTACAGTGGAGCAGAGTAGATGTAGAGTACAGTAGAGCACAGTATAGGTAGAGTACAGTGGAGCATAGTAGAGATAGAGTACAATGGAGTACAGTAGAGGAAGAGTACAGTGGAGTACAGTGGAGCACAGTAGAGGTGGAGTACTGTAGAGTAGAGTAGAGGTAGAGTACAGTGGAGTAAAATATAGATAGAGTACAGTGGAGTAGAGTAGAGATAGAGTACAGTGGAGTACAGTACAGGTAGAGTACAGTGGAGCAGGGTAGAGGTAGAGTACAGTGGAGTACAGTAGAGGTAGAGTACAGTGGAGCACAGTAGAGGTAGAGTACAGTGGAGTACAGTGGAGTACAGTAGAGGTGGAGTACAGTAGAGTAGAGTAGAGGTAGAGTACAGTGGAGTACAGTAGAGATAGAGTACAGTGGAGTAGAGTAGAGATAGAGTACAGTGGAGTATAGTTGAGGTAGAGTACAGTGGAGCAAAGTAGAGGTAGAGTAGAGTGGAGTATATTTGAGGTAGACTACAGTGGAATACAGTAGATGTAGAGTACAGTAGAGCACAGTAGAGGTGAAATACAATGGAGTACAGTAGAGGTAGAGTACAGTGGAGTACAGTAGAGATAGAGTACAGTGGAGCACAGTAGAGGTAGAGTACAGTGGAGTACAGTAGAGGTAGAGTACAGTGGAGCACAGTAGAGGTAGAGTACAGTGGAGTAAAGTGGAGCACAGTAGAGGTGGAGTACAGTAGAGTACAGTAGAGGTAGAGTACAGTGGAGTACAGTAGAGATAGAGTACAGTGGAGTAGAGTAGAGATAGAGTACAGTGGAGTAGAGTAGAGATAGAGCACAGTGGAGCACAGCAGAGGTAGAGTACAGTGGAGCACAGTAGAGGTAGAGTACAGTGGAGTACACTGGAGCACAGTAGAGGTGGAGTACAGTAGAGTACAGTAGAGGTAGAGTACAGTGGAGTACAGTAGAGATAGAGTACAGCTGAGTAGAGTAGAGATAGAGTAAAGTGGAGTAGAGTAGAGATAGAGCACAGTGGAGCACAGCAGAGGTAGAGTAGAGTGGAGTACAGTAGAGGTAGAGTACAGTGGAGTACAGTAGAGAGAGAGTACAGTGGAGCACAGTAGAGATAGAGTACAGTAGAGCCAAGTAGAGGTAGAGTACAGTGGAGTACAGTAGAGGTAGAGCACAGTGGAGCACTGTAGAGGTAGAGTACAGTGGAGTACAGTAGAGATAGAGTACATTGGAGCACAGTAGAGGTAGAGTACAGTGGAGCACAGTAGAGGTAGAGTAGAGTGGAGCAGAGTAGAGGTAGAGTACAGTGGAGTACAGTAGAGGTAGTGTACAGTGGAGCACAGTAGAGATAGAGTACAGCAGAGCACAGTAGAGGTAGAGTACAGTGGAGCACAGTAGAGGAAGAGTACAGTGTAGTACAGTAGAGATAGAGTACAGTGGAGTACAGTAGAGATAGAGTACAGTCGAACACAGTAGAGATAAGTGCAGTGGAGTATAGTAGAGGTAGAGTACAGTGGAGTACAGTAGAGGTAGAGTACAGTGGAGTACAGTAGAGGTAGAGTAGAGTGGAGCAAATTAGAGGTAGAGTACAGTAGAGTACAGTAGAGGTAGAGTACAGCGGAGTACAGTAGAAGTAGAGTAAATTGGAGCACAGTAGAGGTAGAGTAGAGTGGAGTACAGTAGAGGTAGAGTACAGTGGAGTACAGTACAGGTAGAGTACAGTGGAGTAGAGTAGAGAAAGAGTACAGTGGAGCACAGCAGAGGTAGAGTACAGTGGATCACAGTAGAGATAGAGTACAGTGGAGTACAGTGGAGCACAGTAGAAGTAGAGTACAGTGGAGCACAGTAGAAATAGATTACAGTGGAGTACAGTAGAGATAGAGTACAGTGGAGTACAGTAGATGTAGAGTACAGTGGAGCACAGTAGAGTAGAGTAGAGATAGAGCACAGTGGAACACAGCAGAGGTAGAGTAGAGTGGAGTACAGTAGAGGTAGAGTACAGTGGAGTACAGTAGAGAGAGAGTACAGTGGAGCACAGTAGAGATAGAGTACAGTAGAGCCAAGTAGAGGTAGAGTACAGTGGAGTACAATAGAGATAGAGTACAGTGGAGCACAGTAGAGATAGAGTACAGTGGAGTACAGTAGAGGCAGAGTACAGTGGAGCACAGTAGCGGTAGAGTACAGTGGAGCACAGTAGAGGTAGATTAGAGTGGAGCACAGTAGAGGTAGAGTACAGTGGAGTACAGTAGAGGTAGTGTACAGTGGAGCACAGTAGAGGTATAGTACAGTGGAGCACAGTAGAGGTAGAGTACAGTGGAGTATAGTAGAGGTAGAGTACAGTAGAGCACAGTAGAGATAGAGTACAGCAGAGCACAGTAGAGGTAGAGTACAGTGGAGCACAGTAGAGGTAGAGTACAGTGGAGCACAGTAGAGTAGAGTAGAGATAGAGCACAGTGGGGCACAGCAGAGGTAGAGTAGAGTGGAGTACAGTAGAGGTAGAGTACAGTGGAGTACAGTAGAGAGAGAGTACAGTGGAGCACAGTAGAGATAGAGTACAGTAGAGCCAAGTAGAGGTAGAGTACAGTGGAGTACAGTAGAGGTAGAGCACAGTGGAGCACTGTAGAGGTAGAGTACAGTGGAGTACAGTAGAGATAGAGTAGAGTGGAGCACAGTAGAGGTAGAGTACAGTGGAGCACAGTAGAGGTAGAGTAGAGTGGAGCACAGTAGAGGTAGAGTACAGTGGAGTGAGTACAGTAGAGGTAGTGTACAGTGGAGCAGAGTAGAGGTAGAGTACAGTGGAGCACATTAGAGGTAGAGTACAGTGGAGTATAGTAGAGGTAGAGTACAGTAGAGCACAGTAGAGATAGAGTACAGCAGAGCACAGTAGAGGTAGAGTACAGTGGAGCACAGTAGAGGAAGAGTACAGTGGAGTACAGTAGAGATAGAGTACAGTCGAACACAGTAGAGATAAGTGCAGTGGAGTATAATAGAGGTAGAGTACAGTGCAGTACAGTAGAGGTAGAGTACAGTGGAGTACAGTAGAGGTAGAGTAGAGTGGAGCACATTAGAGGTGGAGTAGAGTAGAGTACAGTAGAGGTAGAGTACAGCGGAGTACAGTAGAAGTAGAGTAAAGTGGAGCACAGTAGAGGTAGAGTACAGTAGAGCCAAGTAGAGGTAGAGTACAGTGGAGTAGAGTAGAGAAAGAGTACAGTGGAGCACAGCAGAGGTAGAGTACAGTGGATCACAGTAGAGATAGAGTACAGTGGAGCACAGTAGAAGTAGAGTACAGTGGAGCACAGTAGAAATAGATTACAGTGGAGTACAGTAGAGATAGAGTACAGTGGAGTACAGTAGAGGTAGAGTACAGTGGAGCACAGTAGAGTAGAGTAGAGATAGAGCACAGTGGAGCACAGCAGAGGTAGAGTAGAGTGGAGTACAGTAGAGGTAGAGTACAGTGGAGTACAGTAGAGAGAGAGTACAGTGGAGCACAGTAGAGATAGAGTACAGTAGAGCCAAGTAGAGGTAGAGTACAGTGGAGTACAGTAGAGATAGAGTACAGTGGAGCACAGTAGAGATAGAGTACAGTGGAGTACAATAGAGGTAGAGTACAGTGGAGCACAGTAGAGGTAGAGTACAGTGGAGCACAGTAGAGGTAGAGTAGAGTGGAGCACAGTAGAGGTAGAGTACAGTGGAGTACAGTAGAGGTAGTGTACAGTGGGGCACAGTAGAGGTAGAGTACAGTGGAGCACAGTAGAGGTAGAGTACAGTGGAGTATAGTAGAGGTAGAGTAAAGTAGAGCACAGTAGAGATAGAGTACAGCAGAGCACAGTAGAGGTAGAGTACAGTGGAGCACAGTAGAGGAAGAGTACAGTGTAGTACAGTAGATATAGAGTACAGTGGAGTACAGTAGAGATAGAGTACAGTCGAACACAGTAGAGATAAGTGCAGTGGAGTATAGTAGAGGTAGAGTACAGTGGAGTACAGTAGAGGTAGAGTACAGTGGAGTACAGTAGAGGTAAAGTAGAGTGGAGCACATTAGAGGTGGAGTAGAGTAGAGTACAGTAGAGGTAGAGTACAGCGGAGTACAGTAGAAGTTGAGTAAAGTGGAGCACAGTAGAGGTAGAGTACAGTGGAGCACAGTAGAGGAAGAGTACAGTGTAGTACAGTAGATATAGAGTACAGTGGAGTACAGTAGAGATAGAGTACAGTCGAACACAGTAGAGATAAGTGCAGTGGAGTATAGTAGAGGTAGAGTACAGTGGAGTACAGTAGAGGTAGAGTACAGTGGAGTACAGTAGAGGTAGAGTAGAGTGGAGCACATTAGAGGTGGAGTAGAGTAGAGTACAGTAGAGGTAGAGTACAGCGGAGTACAGTAGAAGTTGAGTAAAGTGGAGCACAGTAGAGGTAGAGTAGAGTGGAGTAGAGTAGAGGTAGAGTACAGTGGAGTACAGTAGAGGTAGAGTACAGTGGAGTAGAGTAGAGAAAGAGTACAGTGGAGCACAGCAGAGGTAGAGTACAGTGGATCACAGTAGAGATAGAGTACAGTGGAGCACAGTAGAAGTAGAGTACAGTGGAGCACAGTAGAAATAGATTACAGTGGAGTACAGTAGAGATAGAGTACAGTGGAGTACAGTAGAGGTAGAGTACAGTGGAGCACAGTAGAGTAGAGTAGAGATAGAGCAGAGTGGAGCACAGCAGAGGTAGAGTAGAGTGGAGTACAGTAGAGGTAGAGTACAGTGGAGTACAGTAGAGAGAGAGTACAGTGGAGCACAGTAGAGATAGAGTACAGTAGAGCCAAGTAGAGGTAGAGTACAGTGGAGTACAGTAGATATAGAGTACAGTGGAGCACAGTAGAGATAGAGTACAGTGGAGTACAATAGAGGTAGAGTACAGTGGAGCACAGTAGAGGTAGAGTACAGTGGAGCACAGTAGAGGTAGAGTAGAGTGGAGCACAGTAGAGGTAGAGTACAGTGGAGTACAGTAGAGGTAGTGTACAGTGGGGCACAGTAGAGGTAGAGTACAGTGGAGCACAGTAGAGGTAGAGTACAGTGGAGTATAGTAGAGGTAGAGTAAAGTAGAGCACAGTAGAGATAGAGTACAGCAGAGCACAGTAGAGGTAGAGTACAGTGGAGCACAGTAGAGGAAGAGTACAGTGTAGTACAGTAGATATAGAGTACAGTGGAGTACAGTAGAGATAGAGTACAGTCGAACACAGTAGAGATAAGTGCAGTGGAGTATAGTAGAGGTAGAGTACAGTGGAGTACAGTAGAGGTAGAGTACAGTGGAGTACAGTAGAGGTAGAGTAGAGTGGAGCACATTAGAGGTGGAGTAGAGTAGAGTACAGTAGAGGTAGAGTACAGCGGAGTACAGTAGAAGTTGAGTAAAGTGGAGCACAGTAGAGGTAGAGTACAGTGGAGCACAGTAGAGGAAGAGTACAGTGTAGTACAGTAGATATAGAGTACAGTGGAGTACAGTAGAGATAGAGTACAGTCGAACACAGTAGAGATAAGTGCAGTGGAGTATAGTAGAGGTAGAGTACAGTGGAGTACAGTAGAGGTAGAGTACAGTGGAGTACAGTAGAGGTAGAGTACAGTGGAGTACAGTAGAGATAGAGTACAGTGGAGTAGGATAGAGATAGAGCACAGTGGAGCACAGCAAAGGTAGAGTACAGTGGATCACAGTAGAGATAGAGTACAGTGGAGTACAGTGGAGCACAGCAAAGGTAGAGTACAGTGGATCACAGTAGAGATAGAGTACAGTGGAGTACAGTGGAGCAGAGTAGGGGTAGACTACAGTGGAGTACAGTAGAGATAGAGCACAGTGGAGCACTGTAGAGGTAGAGTACAGTGGAGTACAGTAGAGGTGGAGTACAGTAGAGTATAGTAGAGGTAGAGTACAGTGGACTACAGTAGAGATAGAGTACAGTGGAGCACAGTAGAGGTAGAGTACAGTGGAGCACAGTAGAGGTAGAGTACAGTGGAGCACAGTAGAGGTAGAGTACAGTGGAGTACAGTAGAGGTAGTGTACAGTGGAGCACAGTAGAGGTAGAGTACAGTGGAGCACCGTAGAGGTAGAGTACAGTTGGGTACAGTAGAAATAGAGTACAGTGGAGCACAGTAGTGTAGAGTACAGTAGAGCACAGTAGAGCTAGAGTACAGTGGAGCACAGTAGAGATAGAGTACAGTGGAGTACAGTAGAGGTAGAGTACAGTGCAGTATAGTTGAGGTAGACTACAGTGGAGTACAGTAGAGGTAGAGTACAGAGGAGCACAGTAGAGATAGAGTACAGTAGAGCAGAGTAGAGGTAGAGTACAGTGGACTACAGTAGAGGTAGAGTACAGTGGAGCACTGTAGAGGTAGAGTACAAAGGAGTACAGTAGAGGTAGAGTACAGTGGAGTAGAGTAGAGGTAGAGTACAGTGGAGTATAGTAGAGGTAGAGTACAGTGGAGTACAGTAGAGGTAAGTACAGTGGAGCATAGTAGATGTAGAGTACAGTGGAGCACAGTAAAGGTAGAGTACAGTGGAGCACAGTAGAGGTAGAGTACAGTGGGGTACAGTAGAAATAGAGTACAGTGGAGCACAGTAGAGTAGAGTACAGTAGAGCACAGTAGAGGTAGAGTACAGTGGAGCACAGTAGAGATAGATTACAGTGGAGTACAGTAGAGGTAGAGTACAGTGGAGTACAGAGGAGCACAGTAGAGGTGGAGTACAGTAGAGTACAGTAGAGGTAGAGTACAGTGTAGTACAGTAGAGATAGAGTACAGTGGAGTAGAGTAGACATAGAGTACAGTGGAGCACAGCAGAGGTAGAGTAAAGTGGATCACAGTAGAGATAGAGTACAGTGGATTACAGTGGAGCACAGTAGAGGTAGAGTACAGTGGAGCACAGTTTAGGTAGAGTACAGTGGAGCACAGTAGAGGTAGAGTAGAGTGGAGCACAGTAGAGTTAGAGTACAGTGGAGTACAGTAGAGGTAGTGTACAGTGGAGCAAAGTAGAGGTAGAGTACAGTGGAGCACAGTAGAGGTAGAGTACAGTGGAGTATAGTAGAGGTAGAGTACAGTAGAGCACAGTAGAGATAGAGTACAGTAGAGCAGAGTAGAGGTAGAGTACAGTGGAGCACAGTAGAGGAAGAGTACAGTGTAGTACAGTAGAGATAGAGTACAGTGGAGTACAGTAGAGATAGAGTACAGTCGAACACAGTAGAGATAAGTGCAGTGGAGTATAGTAGAGGTAGAGTACAGTGGAGTACAGTAGAGGTAGAGTACAGCTGAGCACAGTAGAGGTAGAGTAGAGTGGAGCACAGTAGAGGTAGAGTACGGTGGAGTATAGTAGAGGTAGAGTACAGTAGAGCACAGTAGAGATAGAGTACAGTAGAGCACAGTAGAGGTAGAGTACAGTGGAGCACAGTAGAGGAAGAGTACAGTGTAGTACAGTAGAGATAGAGTACAGTGGAGTACAGTAGAGATAGAGTACAGTCGAACACAGTAGAGATAAGTGCAGTGGAGTATAGTAGAGGTAGAGTACAGTGGAGTACAGTACAGGTAGAGTACAGCTGAGCAGAGTAGAGGTAGAGTAGAGTGGAGCACAGTAGAGGTAGAGTACAGTGGACTACAGTAGAGGTAGTGTACAGTGGAGCACAGTAGAGTTAGAGTACAGTGGAGCACAGTAGAGGTAGAGTACAGTGGAGTATAATAGAGGTAGAGTACAGTAGAGCACAGTAGAGATAGAGTACAGTAGAGCAGAGTAGAGGTAGAGTACAGTGGAGTACAGTAGAGGTAGAGTACAGTGGAGCACTGTAGAGGTGGAGTACAGTGGAGTACAGTAGAGGTAGAGTACAGTGGAGCACAGTAGAGATAGAGTACAGTAGAGCACAGTAGAGGTAGAGTACAGTGGAGCACAGTAGAGCTAGAGTACAGTGGAGTACAGTGGAGCACAGTAGAGGTGGAGTACAGTAGAGTAGAGTAGAGGTAGAGTACAGTGGAGTAAAGTAGAGATAGAGTAGAGTGGAGTAGAGTAGATATAGAGTACAGTGGATTAGAATAGAGATAGAGTACAGTGGATTATAGTTGATGTATAGTACAGTGGAGCACAGTAGAGGAAGAGTACAGTGGAGTATAGTTTAGGTAACCTACAGTGGAGTACAGTAGAGGTAGAGTACAGTGGAGCACAGTAGAGATAGAGTACAGTAGAGCAGAGTAGAGGTAGAGTACAGTGGAGTACAGTAGAGGTAGAGTACAGTAGAACACTGTAGAGGTGGAGTACAGTGGAGTACAGTAGAGGTAGAATACAGTGGAGTAGAGTAGAGATAGAGTACAGTGGAGTAGAGTAGATATAGAGTACAGTGGAGTATAGTTGAGGTAGAGTACAGTGGAGCACAGTAGAGGTAGAGTACAGTGGAGTATAGTTGAGGTAGACTACAGTGGAGTGCAGTAGAGGTAGAGTACAGTAGAGCAGAGTAGAGGTAGAGTACAGTGGAGTACAGTAGAGATAGAGTACAGTGGAGTAGAGTAGAGATAGTACAGTGGAGTAGGGTAGAGATAGAACACAGTGGAGCACAGCAAAGGTAGAGTACAGTGGATCACAGTAGAGATAGAGTACAGTGGAGTACAGTGGAGCACAGTAGGGTAGACTACAGTGGAGCACAGTAGAGATAGAGTACAGTGGAGTACAGTAGATGTAGAGTACAGTGGAGCACAGTAGAGGTAGAGTACAGTGGAGTATAGTTGAGGTAGACTACAGTGGAGTACAGTAGAGATAGAGTACAGTGGAGTACAGTAGAGATAGAGTACAGTAGAGCAGAGTAGAGGTAGAGTACAGTGGAGTACAGTAGAGGTAGAGTACATTGGAGTACAGTAGAAGTAGAGCACAGTGGAGTACAGTAGAGGTAAGGTACAGTGGAGCACAGTAGAGGTAGAGTACAGTGGAGTACAGTAGAGGTAGTGTTAAGTGGAGCACAGTAGAGGTAGAGTACAGTGGAGCACAGTAGAGGTAGAGTACAGTAGAGCACAGTAGAGGTAGAGTACAGTGGAGCACAGTAGAGATAGAGTACAGTGGAGTACAGTAGAGGAAGAGTACAGTGGAGTACAGTGGAGCACAGTAGAGGTGGAGTACAGTAGAGTACAGTAGAGGTAGAGTACAGTGGAGTACAATCAAGATAGAGTACAGTGGAGTAGAGTAGAGATAGAGTACAGTGGAGCACAGCAGAGGTAGAGTACAGTGGATCACAGTAGAGATAGAGTACAGTGGAGTACAGTGGAGCACAGTAGAGGTAGAGTACAGTGGAGAACAGTAGAGATAGAGTACAGTGGAGTACAGTAGAGGTAGAGTACAGTGGAGCACAGTAGAGATAGAGTACAGTGGAGTACAGTAGAGGTAGAGTACAGTGGAGCACAGTAGAGGTAGAGTACAGTGGAGTACAATGGAGCACAGTAGAGGTGGAGTAGAGTAGAGTACAGTCGAGGTAGAGAACAGTACAGTACAGTAGAGGTAGAGTACAGTGGAGTACAGTAGAGGTAGAGTACAGTAGAGCACAATAGAGGTAGAGTACAGTGGAGTACAGTAGAGGTAGAGTACAGTGGAGAGCAGTAGAGGTAGAATACAGTGGAGTACAGTAGAGGTAGTGTACAGTGGAGCACAGTAGAGGTGGAGTACAGTGGAGCACAGTAGAGGTAGAGTACAGTGGAGTACAGTAGAGGTAGTGTACAGTGGAGCACAGTAGAGGTAGAGTACAGTGGAGCACAGTAGAGGTAGAGTACAGTAGAGCACAGTAGAGGTAGAGTACAGTGGAGCACAGTAGAGATAAAGTACAGTGGAGTACAGTAGAGGAAGAGTAAAGTGGAGTACAGTGGAGCACAGTAGAGGTGGAGTACAGTAGAGTACAACCAAGATAGAGTACAGTGGAGTAGAGTAGAGATAGAGTACAGTGGAGCACAGCAGAGGTAGAGTACAGTGTATCACAGTAGAGATAAGTGCAGTGGAGTATAGTAGAGGTAGAGTACAGTGGAGTACAGTACAGGTAGAGTACAGCTGAGCAGAGTAGAGGTAGAGTAGAGTGGAGCACAGTAGAGGTAGAGTACAGTGGACTACAGTAGAGGTAGTGTACAGTGGAGCACAGTAGAGTTAGAGTACAGTGGAGCACAGTAGAGGTAGAGTACAGTGGAGTATAATAGAGGTAGAGTACAGTAGAGCACAGTAGAGATAGAGTACAGTAGAGCAGAGTAGAGGTAGAGTACAGTGGAGTACAGTAGAGGTAGAGTACAGTGGAGCACTGTAGAGGTGGAGTACAGTGGAGTACAGTAGAGGTAGAGTACAGTGGAGCACAGTAGAGATAGAGTACAGCTGAGTAGAGTAGAGATAGAGTAAAGTGGAGTAGAGTAGAGATAGAGCACAGTGGAGCACAGCAGAGGTAGAGTAGAGTGGAGTACAGTAGAGGTAGAGTACAGTGGAGTACAGTAGAGAGAGAGTACAGTGGAGCACAGTAGAGATAGAGTACAGTAGAGCCAAGTAGAGGTAGAGTACAGTGGAGTACAGTAGAGGTAGAGCACAGTGGAGCACTGTAGAGGTAGAGTACAGTGGAGTACAGTAGAGATAGAGTACATTGGAGCACAGTAGAGGTAGAGTACAGTGGAGCACAGTAGAGGTAGAGTAGAGTGGAGCAGAGTAGAGGTAGAGTACAGTGGAGTACAGTAGAGGTAGTGTACAGTGGAGCACAGTAGAGATAGAGTACAGCAGAGCACAGTAGAGGTAGAGTACAGTGGAGCACAGTAGAGGAAGAGTACAGTGTAGTACAGTAGAGATAGAGTACAGTGGAGTACAGTAGAGATAGAGTACAGTCGAACACAGTAGAGATAAGTGCAGTGGAGTATAGTAGAGGTAGAGTACAGTGGAGTACAGTAGAGGTAGAGTACAGTGGAGTACAGTAGAGGTAGAGTAGAGTGGAGCAAATTAGAGGTGGAGTACAGTAGAGTACAGTAGAGGTAGAGTACAGCGGAGTACAGTAGAAGTAGAGTAAATTGGAGCACAGTAGAGGTAGAGTAGAGTGGAGTACAGTAGAGGTAGAGTACAGTGGAGTACAGTACACGTAGAGTACAGTGGAGTAGAGTAGAGAAAGAGTACAGTGGAGCACAGCAGAGGTAGAGTACAGTGGATCACAGTAGAGATAGAGTACAGTGGAGTACAGTGGAGCACAGTAGAAGTAGAGTACAGTGGAGCACAGTAGAAATAGATTACAGTGGAGTACAGTAGAGATAGAGTACAGTGGAGTACAGTAGATGTAGAGTACAGTGGAGCACAGTAGAGTAGAGTAGAGATAGAGCACAGTGGAACACAGCAGAGGTAGAGTAGAGTGGAGTACAGTAGAGGTAGAGTACAGTGGAGTACAGTAGAGAGAGAGTACAGTGGAGCACAGTAGAGATAGAGTACAGTAGAGCCAAGTAGAGGTAGAGTACAGTGGAGTACAATAGAGATAGAGTACAGTGGAGCACAGTAGAGATAGAGTACAGTGGAGTACAGTAGAGGCAGAGTACAGTGGAGCACAGTAGAGGTAGAGTACAGTGGAGCACAGTAGAGGTAGATTAGAGTGGAGCACAGTAGAGGTAGAGTACAGTGGAGTACAGTAGAGGTAGTGTACAGTGGAGCACAGTAGAGGTATAGTACAGTGGAGCACAGTAGAGGTAGAGTACAGTGGAGTATAGTAGAGGTAGAGTACAGTAGAGCACAGTAGAGATAGAGTACAGCAGAGCACAGTAGAGGTAGAGTACAGTGGAGCACAGTAGAGGTAGAGTACAGTGGAGCACAGTAGAGTAGAGTAGAGATAGAGCACAGTGGGGCACAGCAGAGGTAGAGTAGAGTGGAGTACAGTAGAGGTAGAGTACAGTGGAGTACAGTAGAGAGAGAGTACAGTGGAGCACAGTAGAGATAGAGTACAGTAGAGCCAAGTAGAGGTAGAGTACAGTGGAGTACAGTAGAGGTAGAGCACAGTGGAGCACTGTAGAGGTAGAGTACAGTGGAGTACAGTAGAGATAGAGTAGAGTGGAGCACAGTAGAGGTAGAGTACAGTGGAGCACAGTAGAGGTAGAGTAGAGTGGAGCACAGTAGAGGTAGAGTACAGTGGAGTGAGTACAGTAGAGGTAGTGTACAGTGGAGCAGAGTAGAGGTAGAGTACAGTGGAGCACATTAGAGGTAGAGTACAGTGGAGTATAGTAGAGGTAGAGTACAGTAGAGCACAGTAGAGATAGAGTACAGCAGAGCACAGTAGAGGTAGAGTACAGTGGAGCACAGTAGAGGAAGAGTACAGTGGAGTACAGTAGAGATAGAGTACAGTCGAACACAGTAGAGATAAGTGCAGTGGAGTATAATAGAGGTAGAGTACAGTGCAGTACAGTAGAGGTAGAGTACAGTGGAGTACAGTAGAGGTAGAGTAGAGTGGAGCACATTAGAGGTGGAGTAGAGTAGAGTACAGTAGAGGTAGAGTACAGCGGAGTACAGTAGAAGTAGAGTAAAGTGGAGCACAGTAGAGGTAGAGTACAGTAGAGCCAAGTAGAGGTAGAGTACAGTGGAGTAGAGTAGAGAAAGAGTACAGTGGAGCACAGCAGAGGTAGAGTACAGTGGATCACAGTAGAGATAGAGTACAGTGGAGCACAGTAGAAGTAGAGTACAGTGGAGCACAGTAGAAATAGATTACAGTGGAGTACAGTAGAGATAGAGTACAGTGGAGTACAGTAGAGGTAGAGTACAGTGGAGCACAGTAGAGTAGAGTAGAGATAGAGCACAGTGGAGCACAGCAGAGGTAGAGTAGAGTGGAGTACAGTAGAGGTAGAGTACAGTGGAGTACAGTAGAGAGAGAGTACAGTGGAGCACAGTAGAGATAGAGTACAGTAGAGCCAAGTAGAGGTAGAGTACAGTGGAGTACAGTAGAGATAGAGTACAGTGGAGCACAGTAGAGATAGAGTACAGTGGAGTACAATAGAGGTAGAGTACAGTGGAGCACAGTAGAGGTAGAGTACAGTGGAGCACAGTAGAGGTAGAGTAGAGTGGAGCACAGTAGAGGTAGAGTACAGTGGAGTACAGTAGAGGTAGTGTACAGTGGGGCACAGTAGAGGTAGAGTACAGTGGAGCACAGTAGAGGTAGAGTACAGTGGAGTATAGTAGAGGTAGAGTAAAGTAGAGCACAGTAGAGATAGAGTACAGCAGAGCACAGTAGAGGTAGAGTACAGTGGAGCACAGTAGAGGAAGAGTACAGTGTAGTACAGTAGATATAGAGTACAGTGGAGTACAGTAGAGATAGAGTACAGTCGAACACAGTAGAGATAAGTGCAGTGGAGTATAGTAGAGGTAGAGTACAGTGGAGTACAGTAGAGGTAGAGTACAGTGGAGTACAGTAGAGGTAAAGTAGAGTGGAGCACATTAGAGGTGGAGTAGAGTAGAGTACAGTAGAGGTAGAGTACAGCGGAGTACAGTAGAAGTTGAGTAAAGTGGAGCACAGTAGAGGTAGAGTACAGTGGAGCACAGTAGAGGAAGAGTACAGTGTAGTACAGTAGATATAGAGTACAGTGGAGTACAGTAGAGATAGAGTACAGTCGAACACAGTAGAGATAAGTGCAGTGGAGTATAGTAGAGGTAGAGTACAGTGGAGTACAGTAGAGGTAGAGTACAGTGGAGTACAGTAGAGGTAGAGTAGAGTGGAGCACATTAGAGGTGGAGTAGAGTAGAGTACAGTAGAGGTAGAGTACAGCGGAGTACAGTAGAAGTTGAGTAAAGTGGAGCACAGTAGAGGTAGAGTAGAGTGGAGTAGAGTAGAGGTAGAGTACAGTGGAGTACAGTAGAGGTAGAGTACAGTGGAGTAGAGTAGAGAAAGAGTACAGTGGAGCACAGCAGAGGTAGAGTACAGTGGATCACAGTAGAGATAGAGTACAGTGGAGCACAGTAGAAGTAGAGTACAGTGGAGCACAGTAGAAATAGATTACAGTGGAGTACAGTAGAGATAGAGTACAGTGGAGTACAGTAGAGGTAGAGTACAGTGGAGCACAGTAGAGTAGAGTAGAGATAGAGCAGAGTGGAGCACAGCAGAGGTAGAGTAGAGTGGAGTACAGTAGAGGTAGAGTACAGTGGAGTACAGTAGAGAGAGAGTACAGTGGAGCACAGTAGAGATAGAGTACAGTAGAGCCAAGTAGAGGTAGAGTACAGTGGAGTACAGTAGATATAGAGTACAGTGGAGCACAGTAGAGATAGAGTACAGTGGAGTACAATAGAGGTAGAGTACAGTGGAGCACAGTAGAGGTAGAGTACAGTGGAGCACAGTAGAGGTAGAGTAGAGTGGAGCACAGTAGAGGTAGAGTACAGTGGAGTACAGTAGAGGTAGTGTACAGTGGGGCACAGTAGAGGTAGAGTACAGTGGAGCACAGTAGAGGTAGAGTACAGTGGAGTATAGTAGAGGTAGAGTAAAGTAGAGCACAGTAGAGATAGAGTACAGCAGAGCACAGTAGAGGTAGAGTACAGTGGAGCACAGTAGAGGAAGAGTACAGTGTAGTACAGTAGATATAGAGTACAGTGGAGTACAGTAGAGATAGAGTACAGTCGAACACAGTAGAGATAAGTGCAGTGGAGTATAGTAGAGGTAGAGTACAGTGGAGTACAGTAGAGGTAGAGTACAGTGGAGTACAGTAGAGGTAGAGTAGAGTGGAGCACATTAGAGGTGGAGTAGAGTAGAGTACAGTAGAGGTAGAGTACAGCGGAGTACAGTAGAAGTTGAGTAAAGTGGAGCACAGTAGAGGTAGAGTACAGTGGAGCACAGTAGAGGAAGAGTACAGTGTAGTACAGTAGATATAGAGTACAGTGGAGTACAGTAGAGATAGAGTACAGTCGAACACAGTAGAGATAAGTGCAGTGGAGTATAGTAGAGGTAGAGTACAGTGGAGTACAGTAGAGGTAGAGTACAGTGGAGTACAGTAGAGGTAGAGTACAGTGGAGTACAGTAGAGATAGAGTACAGTGGAGTAGGATAGAGATAGAGCACAGTGGAGCACAGCAAAGGTAGAGTACAGTGGATCACAGTAGAGATAGAGTACAGTGGAGTACAGTGGAGCACAGCAAAGGTAGAGTACAGTGGATCACAGTAGAGATAGAGTACAGTGGAGTACAGTGGAGCAGAGTAGGGGTAGACTACAGTGGAGTACAGTAGAGATAGAGCACAGTGGAGCACTGTAGAGGTAGAGTACAGTGGAGTACAGTAGAGGTGGAGTACAGTAGAGTATAGTAGAGGTAGAGTACAGTGGACTACAGTAGAGATAGAGTACAGTGGAGCACAGTAGAGGTAGAGTACAGTGGAGCACAGTAGAGGTAGAGTACAGTGGAGCACAGTAGAGGTAGATTACAGTGGAGTACAGTAGAGGTAGTGTACAGTGGAGCACAGTAGAGGTAGAGTACAGTGGAGCACCGTAGAGGTAGAGTACAGTTGGGTACAGTAGAAATAGAGTACAGTGGAGCACAGTAGTGTAGAGTACAGTAGAGCACAGTAGAGCTAGAGTACAGTGGAGCACAGTAGAGATAGAGTACAGTGGAGTACAGTAGAGGTAGAGTACAGTGCAGTATAGTTGAGGTAGACTACAGTGGAGTACAGTAGAGGTAGAGTACAGAGGAGCACAGTAGAGATAGAGTACAGTAGAGCAGAGTAGAGGTAGAGTACAGTGGACTACAGTAGAGGTAGAGTACAGTGGAGCACTGTAGAGGTAGAGTACAAAGGAGTACAGTAGAGGTAGAGTACAGTGGAGTAGAGTAGAGGTAGAGTACAGTGGAGTATAGTAGAGGTAGAGTACAGTGGAGTACAGTAGAGGTAAGTACAGTGGAGCATAGTAGATGTAGAGTACAGTGGAGCACAGTAAAGGTAGAGTACAGTGGAGCACAGTAGAGGTAGAGTACAGTGGGGTACAGTAGAAATAGAGTACAGTGGAGCACAGTAGAGTAGAGTACAGTAGAGCACAGTAGAGGTAGAGTACAGTGGAGCACAGTAGAGATAGATTACAGTGGAGTACAGTAGAGGTAGAGTACAGTGGAGTACAGAGGAGCACAGTAGAGGTGGAGTACAGTAGAGTACAGTAGAGGTAGAGTACAGTGTAGTACAGTAGAGATAGAGTACAGTGGAGTAGAGTAGACATAGAGTACAGTGGAGCACAGCAGAGGTAGAGTAAAGTGGATCACAGTAGAGATAGAGTACAGTGGATTACAGTGGAGCACAGTAGAGGTAGAGTACAGTGGAGCACAGTTTAGGTAGAGTACAGTGGAGCACAGTAGAGGTAGAGTAGAGTGGAGCACAGTAGAGTTAGAGTACAGTGGAGTACAGTAGAGGTAGTGTACAGTGGAGCAAAGTAGAGGTAGAGTACAGTGGAGCACAGTAGAGGTAGAGTACAGTGGAGTATAGTAGAGGTAGAGTACAGTAGAGCACAGTAGAGATAGAGTACAGTAGAGCAGAGTAGAGGTAGAGTACAGTGGAGCACAGTAGAGGAAGAGTACAGTGTAGTACAGTAGAGATAGAGTACAGTGGAGTACAGTAGAGATAGAGTACAGTCGAACACAGTAGAGATAAGTGCAGTGGAGTATAGTAGAGGTAGAGTACAGTGGAGTACAGTAGAGGTAGAGTACAGCTGAGCACAGTAGAGGTAGAGTAGAGTGGAGCACAGTAGAGGTAGAGTACGGTGGAGTATAGTAGAGGTAGAGTACAGTAGAGCACAGTAGAGATAGAGTACAGTAGAGCACAGTAGAGGTAGAGTACAGTGGAGCACAGTAGAGGAAGAGTACAGTGTAGTACAGTAGAGATAGAGTACAGTGGAGTACAGTAGAGATAGAGTACAGTCGAACACAGTAGAGATAAGTGCAGTGGAGTATAGTAGAGGTAGAGTACAGTGGAGTACAGTACAGGTAGAGTACAGCTGAGCAGAGTAGAGGTAGAGTAGAGTGGAGCACAGTAGAGGTAGAGTACAGTGGACTACAGTAGAGGTAGTGTACAGTGGAGCACAGTAGAGTTAGAGTACAGTGGAGCACAGTAGAGGTAGAGTACAGTGGAGTATAATAGAGGTAGAGTACAGTAGAGCACAGTAGAGATAGAGTACAGTAGAGCAGAGTAGAGGTAGAGTACAGTGGAGTACAGTAGAGGTAGAGTACAGTGGAGCACTGTAGAGGTGGAGTACAGTGGAGTACAGTAGAGGTAGAGTACAGTGGAGCACAGTAGAGATAGAGTACAGTAGAGCACAGTAGAGGTAGAGTACAGTGGAGCACAGTAGAGCTAGAGTACAGTGGAGTACAGTGGAGCACAGTAGAGGTGGAGTACAGTAGAGTAGAGTAGAGGTAGAGTACAGTGGAGTAAAGTAGAGATAGAGTAGAGTGGAGTAGAGTAGATATAGAGTACAGTGGATTAGAATAGAGATAGAGTACAGTGGATTATAGTTGATGTATAGTACAGTGGAGCACAGTAGAGGAAGAGTACAGTGGAGTATAGTTTAGGTAACCTACAGTGGAGTACAGTAGAGGTAGAGTACAGTGGAGCACAGTAGAGATAGAGTACAGTAGAGCAGAGTAGAGGTAGAGTACAGTGGAGTACAGTAGAGGTAGAGTACAGTAGAACACTGTAGAGGTGGAGTACAGTGGAGTACAGTAGAGGTAGAATACAGTGGAGTAGAGTAGAGATAGAGTACAGTGGAGTAGAGTAGATATAGAGTACAGTGGAGTATAGTTGAGGTAGAGTACAGTGGAGCACAGTAGAGGTAGAGTACAGTGGAGTATAGTTGAGGTAGACTACAGTGGAGTGCAGTAGAGGTAGAGTACAGTAGAGCAGAGTAGAGGTAGAGTACAGTGGAGTACAGTAGAGATAGAGTACAGTGGAGTAGAGTAGAGATAGTACAGTGGAGTAGGGTAGAGATAGAACACAGTGGAGCACAGCAAAGGTAGAGTACAGTGGATCACAGTAGAGATAGAGTACAGTGGAGTACAGTGGAGCACAGTAGGGTAGACTACAGTGGAGCACAGTAGAGATAGAGTACAGTGGAGTACAGTAGATGTAGAGTACAGTGGAGCACAGTAGAGGTAGAGTACAGTGGAGTATAGTTGAGGTAGACTACAGTGGAGTACAGTAGAGATAGAGTACAGTGGAGTACAGTAGAGATAGAGTACAGTAGAGCAGAGTAGAGGTAGAGTACAGTGGAGTACAGTAGAGGTAGAGTACATTGGAGTACAGTAGAAGTAGAGCACAGTGGAGTACAGTAGAGGTAAGGTACAGTGGAGCACAGTAGAGGTAGAGTACAGTGGAGTACAGTAGAGGTAGTGTTAAGTGGAGCACAGTAGAGGTAGAGTACAGTGGAGCACAGTAGAGGTAGAGTACAGTAGAGCACAGTAGAGGTAGAGTACAGTGGAGCACAGTAGAGATAGAGTACAGTGGAGTACAGTAGAGGAAGAGTACAGTGGAGTACAGTGGAGCACAGTAGAGGTGGAGTACAGTAGAGTACAGTAGAGGTAGAGTACAGTGGAGTACAATCAAGATAGAGTACAGTGGAGTAGAGTAGAGATAGAGTACAGTGGAGCACAGCAGAGGTAGAGTACAGTGGATCACAGTAGAGATAGAGTACAGTGGAGTACAGTGGAGCACAGTAGAGGTAGAGTACAGTGGAGAACAGTAGAGATAGAGTACAGTGGAGTACAGTAGAGGTAGAGTACAGTGGAGCACAGTAGAGATAGAGTACAGTGGAGTACAGTAGAGGTAGAGTACAGTGGAGCACAGTAGAGGTAGAGTACAGTGGAGTACAATGGAGCACAGTAGAGGTGGAGTAGAGTAGAGTACAGTCGAGGTAGAGAACAGTACAGTACAGTAGAGGTAGAGTACAGTGGAGTACAGTAGAGGTAGAGTACAGTAGAGCACAATAGAGGTAGAGTACAGTGGAGTACAGTAGAGGTAGAGTACAGTGGAGAGCAGTAGAGGTAGAATACAGTGGAGTACAGTAGAGGTAGTGTACAGTGGAGCACAGTAGAGGTGGAGTACAGTGGAGCACAGTAGAGGTAGAGTACAGTGGAGTACAGTAGAGGTAGTGTACAGTGGAGCACAGTAGAGGTAGAGTACAGTGGAGCACAGTAGAGGTAGAGTACAGTAGAGCACAGTAGAGGTAGAGTACAGTGGAGCACAGTAGAGATAAAGTACAGTGGAGTACAGTAGAGGAAGAGTAAAGTGGAGTACAGTGGAGCACAGTAGAGGTGGAGTACAGTAGAGTACAACCAAGATAGAGTACAGTGGAGTAGAGTAGAGATAGAGTACAGTGGAGCACAGCAGAGGTAGAGTACAGTGTATCACAGTAGAGATAAGTGCAGTGGAGTATAGTAGAGGTAGAGTACAGTGGAGTACAGTACAGGTAGAGTACAGCTGAGCAGAGTAGAGGTAGAGTAGAGTGGAGCACAGTAGAGGTAGAGTACAGTGGACTACAGTAGAGGTAGTGTACAGTGGAGCACAGTAGAGTTAGAGTACAGTGGAGCACAGTAGAGGTAGAGTACAGTGGAGTATAATAGAGGTAGAGTACAGTAGAGCACAGTAGAGATAGAGTACAGTAGAGCAGAGTAGAGGTAGAGTACAGTGGAGTACAGTAGAGGTAGAGTACAGTGGAGCACTGTAGAGGTGGAGTACAGTGGAGTACAGTAGAGGTAGAGTACAGTGGAGCACAGTAGAGATAGAGTACAGTAGAGCACAGTAGAGGTAGAGTACAGTGGAGCACAGTAGAGCTAGAGTACAGTGGAGTACAGTGGAGCACAGTAGAGGTGGAGTACAGTAGAGTAGAGTAGAGGTAGAGTACAGTGGAGTAAAGTAGAGATAGAGTAGAGTGGAGTAGAGTAGATATAGAGTACAGTGGATTAGAATAGAGATAGAGTACAGTGGATTATAGTTGATGTATAGTACAGTGGAGCACAGTAGAGGAAGAGTACAGTGGAGTATAGTTTAGGTAACCTACAGTGGAGTACAGTAGAGGTAGAGTACAGTGGAGCACAGTAGAGATAGAGTACAGTAGAGCAGAGTAGAGGTAGAGTACAGTGGAGTACAGTAGAGGTAGAGTACAGTAGAACACTGTAGAGGTGGAGTACAGTGGAGTACAGTAGAGGTAGAATACAGTGGAGTAGAGTAGAGATAGAGTACAGTGGAGTAGAGTAGATATAGAGTACAGTGGAGTATAGTTGAGGTAGAGTACAGTGGAGCACAGTAGAGGTAGAGTACAGTGGAGTATAGTTGAGGTAGACTACAGTGGAGTGCAGTAGAGGTAGAGTACAGTAGAGCAGAGTAGAGGTAGAGTACAGTGGAGTACAGTAGAGATAGAGTACAGTGGAGTAGAGTAGAGATAGTACAGTGGAGTAGGGTAGAGATAGAACACAGTGGAGCACAGCAAAGGTAGAGTACAGTGGATCACAGTAGAGATAGAGTACAGTGGAGTACAGTGGAGCACAGTAGGGTAGACTACAGTGGAGCACAGTAGAGATAGAGTACAGTGGAGTACAGTAGATGTAGAGTACAGTGGAGCACAGTAGAGGTAGAGTACAGTGGAGTATAGTTGAGGTAGACTACAGTGGAGTACAGTAGAGATAGAGTACAGTGGAGTACAGTAGAGATAGAGTACAGTAGAGCAGAGTAGAGGTAGAGTACAGTGGAGTACAGTAGAGGTAGAGTACATTGGAGTACAGTAGAAGTAGAGCACAGTGGAGTACAGTAGAGGTAAGGTACAGTGGAGCACAGTAGAGGTAGAGTACAGTGGAGTACAGTAGAGGTAGTGTTAAGTGGAGCACAGTAGAGGTAGAGTACAGTGGAGCACAGTAGAGGTAGAGTACAGTAGAGCACAGTAGAGGTAGAGTACAGTGGAGCACAGTAGAGATAGAGTACAGTGGAGTACAGTAGAGGAAGAGTACAGTGGAGTACAGTGGAGCACAGTAGAGGTGGAGTACAGTAGAGTACAGTAGAGGTAGAGTACAGTGGAGTACAATCAAGATAGAGTACAGTGGAGTAGAGTAGAGATAGAGTACAGTGGAGCACAGCAGAGGTAGAGTACAGTGGATCACAGTAGAGATAGAGTACAGTGGAGTACAGTGGAGCACAGTAGAGGTAGAGTACAGTGGAGAACAGTAGAGATAGAGTACAGTGGAGTACAGTAGAGGTAGAGTACAGTGGAGCACAGTAGAGATAGAGTACAGTGGAGTACAGTAGAGGTAGAGTACAGTGGAGCACAGTAGAGGTAGAGTACAGTGGAGTACAATGGAGCACAGTAGAGGTGGAGTAGAGTAGAGTACAGTCGAGGTAGAGAACAGTACAGTACAGTAGAGGTAGAGTACAGTGGAGTACAGTAGAGGTAGAGTACAGTAGAGCACAGTAGAGGTAGAGTACAGTGGAGTACAGTAGAGGTAGAGTACAGTGGAGAGCAGTAGAGGTAGAATACAGTGGAGTACAGTAGAGGTAGTGTACAGTGGAGCACAGTAGAGGTGGAGTACAGTGGAGCACAGTAGAGGTAGAGTACAGTGGAGTACAGTAGAGGTAGTGTACAGTGGAGCACAGTAGAGGTAGAGTACAGTGGAGCACAGTAGAGGTAGAGTACAGTAGAGCACAGTAGAGGTAGAGTACAGTGGAGCACAGTAGAGGTTGAGTACAGTAGAGTACAACCAAGATAGAGTACAGTGGAGTAGAGTAGAGATAGAGTACAGTGGAGCACAGCAGAGGTAGAGTGCAGTGTATCACAGTAGAGATAGAGTACAGTGGAGTACAGTGGAGCACAGTAGAGGTAGAGTACAGTGGAGAACAGTAGAGATAGAGTACAGTGGAGTACAGTAGAGGTAGAGTACAGTGGAGCACAGTAGAGATAGAGTAGAGTGGAGTACAGTAGAGGTAGAGTACAGTGGAGCACAGTAGAGGTAGAGTAGAGTGGAGTACAATGGAGCACAGTAGAGGTGGAGTACAGTAGAGTACAGTAGAGGTAGAGAACAGTACAGTACAGTAGAGGTAGAGTACAGTGTAGTACAGTAGAGGTAGAGTACAGTAGAGCACAGTAGAGGTAGAATACAGTGGAGTACAGTAGAGGTAGAGTACAGTGGAGTACAGTAGAGGTAGAGTACAGTGGATCACAGTAGAGGTAGAGTACAGTGGAGTACAGTGGAGCACAGTAGAGGTGGAGTACAGTAGAGTAGAGTAGAGGTAGAGTACTGTGGAGTACAGTAGAGATAGAGTACAGTGGAGTAGAGTAGAGATAGAGTACAGTGGAGTATAGTTGAGGTAGAGTACAGTGCAGCACAGTAGAGGTAGAGTACAGTGGAGTATAGTTGAGGTAGACTACAGTGGAGTACAGTAGAGGTAGAGTACAGTGGAGCACAGTAGAGATAGAGTACAGCAGAGCAGAGTACAGGTAGAGTACAGTGGAGCACAGAAGAGGTAGAGTACAGTGGAGTACAGTAGAGATAGAGTACAGTGGAGTAGAGTAGAGATAGAGTACAGTGGAGTAGGGTAGAGATAGAGTACAGTGGAGTACAGTACAGGTAGAGTACAGTGGAGCACAGTAGAGGTAGAGTACAGTGGAGCACAGTAGAGGTAGAGTACAGTGGAGTACAGTGGAGCACAGTAGAGGTGGAGTACAGTAGAGTAGAGTAGAGGTAGAGTACAGTGGAGTACAGTAGAGATAGAGTACAGTGGAGTAGAGTAGAGGTAGAGTACAGTGGAGCACAGTAGAGGTAGAGTACAGTGGAGTACAGTGGAGCACAGTAGAGGTGGAGTACAGTAGAGTAGAGTAGAGGTAGAGTACAGTGGAGTACAGTAGAGATAGAGTACAGTGGAGTAGAGTAGAGATAGAGTACAGTGGAGTAGAGTAGAGATAGAGTACAGTGGAGTATAGTTGAGGTAGAGTACAGTGGAGCACAGTAGAGGTAGAGTACAGTGGAGTATAGTTGAGGTAGACTACAGTGGAGTACAGTAGAGGTAGAGTACAGTGGAGCACAGTAGAGCAGAGTAGAGGTAGAGTACAGTGGAGTACAGTAGAGGTAGAGTACAGTGGAGCACTGTAGAGGTGGAGTACAGTGGAGCACAGTAGAGGTAGAGTACAGTGGAGCACAGTAGAGGTAGAGTACAGTAGAGCACAGTAGAGGTAGAGTACAGTGGAGTATAGTAGAGGTAGAGTACAGTAGAGTACAGTTGAGGTAGATTACAGTGGAGCACAGTAGAGGTAAAGTACAGTGGAGTATAGTTGAGGTAGACTACAGTGGAGTACAGTAGAGGTAGAGTACAGTGGAGTACAGTAGAGATAGAGTACAGTAGAGCAGAGTAGAGGTAGAGTACAGTGGAGTACAGTAGAGATAGAGCACAGTGGAGCACTGTAGAGGTAGAGTACAGTGGAGTACAGTAGAGGTGGAGTACAGTAGAGTATAGTAGAGGTAGAGTACAGTGGACTACAGTAGAGATAGAGTACAGTGGAGCACAGTAGAGGTAGAGTACAGTGGAGCACAGTAGAGGTAGAGTACAGTGGAGCACAGTAGAGGTAGAGTACAGTGGAGTACAGTAGAGGTAGTGTACAGTGGAGCACAGTAGAGGTAGAGTACAGTGGAGCACCGTAGAGGTAGAGTACAGTTGGGTACAGTAGAAATAGAGTACAGTGGAGCACAGTAGAGTAGAGTACAGTAGAGCACAGTAGAGCTAGAGTACAGTGGAGCACAGTAGAGATAGAGTACAGTGGAGTACAGTAGAGGTAGAGTACAGTGCAGTATAGTTGAGGTAGACTACAGTGGAGTACAGTAGAGGTAGAGTACAGAGGAGCACAGTAGAGATAGAGTACAGTAGAGCAGAGTAGAGGTAGAGTACAGTGGAGTACAGTAGAGGTAGAGTACAGTGGAGCACTGTAGAGGTAGAGTACAAAGGAGTACAGTAGAGGTAGAGTACAGTGGAGTAGAGTAGAGGTAGAGTACAGTGGAGTATAGTAGAGGTAGAGTACAGTGGAGTACAGTAGAGGTAAGTACAGTGGAGCATAGTAGATGTAGAGTACAGTGGAGCACAGTAAAGGTAGAGTACAGTGGAGCACAGTAGAGGTAGAGTACAGTGGGGTACAGTAGAAATAGAGTACAGTGGAGCACAGTAGAGTAGAGTACAGTAGAGCACAGTAGAGGTAGAGTACAGTGGAGCACAGTAGAGATAGATTACAGTGGAGTACAGTAGAGGTAGAGTACAGTGGAGTACAGAGGAGCACAGTAGAGGTGGAGTACAGTAGAGTACAGTAGAGGTAGAGTACAGTGTAGTACAGTAGAGATAGAGTACAGTGGAGTAGAGTAGACATAGAGTACAGTGGAGCACAGCAGAGGTAGAGTAAAGTGGATCACAGTAGAGATAGAGTACAGTGGAGTACAGTGGAGCACAGTAGAGGTAGAGTACAGTGGAGCACAGTTTAGGTAGAGTACAGTGGAGCACAGTAGAGGTAGAGTAGAGTGGAGCACAGTAGAGTTAGAGTACAGTGGAGTACAGTAGAGGTAGTGTACAGTGGAGCAAAGTAGAGGTAGAGTACAGTGGAGCACAGTAGAGGTAGAGTACAGTGGAGTATAGTAGAGGTAGAGTACAGTAGAGCACAGTAGAGATAGAGTACAGTAGAGCACAGTAGAGGTAGAGTACAGTGGAGCACAGTAGAGGAAGAGTACAGTGTAGTACAGTAGAGATAGAGTACAGTGGAGTACAGTAGAAATAAAGTACAGTCGAACACAGTAGAGATAAGTGCAGTGGAGTATAGTAGAGGTAGAGTACAGTGGAGTACAGTAGAGGTAGAGTACAGCTGAGCACAGTAGATGTAGAGTAGAGTGGAGCACAGTAGAGGTAGAGTACAGTGGAGTATAGTAGAGGTAGAGTACAGTAGAGCACAGTAGAGATAGAGTACAGTAGAGCACAGTAGAGGTAGAGTACAGTGGAGCACAGTAGAGGAAGAGTACATTGTAGTACAGTAGAGATAGAGTACAGTGGAGTACAGTAGAGATAGAGTACAGTCGAACACAGTAGAGATAAGTGCAGTGGAGTATAGTAGAGGTAGAGTACAGTGGAGTACATTAGAGGTAGAGTACAGCTGAGCACAGTAGAGGTAGAGTAGAGTGGAGCACAGTAGAGGTAGAGTACAGTGGACTACAGTAGAGGTAGTGTACAGTGGAGCACAGTAGAGGTAGAGTACAGTGGAGCACAGTAGAGGTAGAGTACAGTGGAGTATAATAGAGGTAGAGTACAGTAGAGCACAGTAGAGATAGAGTACAGTAGAGCAGAGTAGAGGTAGAGTACAGTGGAGTACAGTAGAGGTAGAGTACAGTGGAGCACTGTAGAGGTGGAGTACAGTGGAGTACAGTAGAGGTAGAGTACAGTGGAGCACAGTAGAGATAGAGTACAGTAGAGCACAGTAGAGGTAGAGTACAGTGGAGCACAGTAGAGCTAGAGTACAGTGGAGTACAGTGGAGCACAGTAGAGGTGGAGTACAGTAGAGTAGAGTAGAGGTAGAGTACAGTGGAGTAAAGTAGAGATAGAGTAGAGTGGAGTAGAGTAGAGATAGAGTACAGTGGATTAGAGTAGAGATAGAGTACAGTGGATTATAGTTGATGTAGAGTACAGTGGAGCACAGTAGAGGAAGAGTACAGTGGAGTATAGTTTAGGTAGACTACAGTGGAGTACAGTAGAGGTAGAGTACAGTGGAGCACAGTAGAGATAGAGTACAGTAGAGCAGAGTAGAGGTAGAGTACAGTGGAGTACAGTAGAGGTAGAGTACAGTAGAACACTTTAGAGGTGGAGTACAGTGGAGTACAGTAGAGGTAGAGTACAGTGGAGTAGAGTAGAGATAGAGTACAGTGGAGTAGAGTAGAGATAGAGTACAGTGGAGTATAGTTGAGGTAGAGTACAGTGGAGCACAGTAGAGGTAGAGTACAGTGGAGTATAGTTGAGGTAGACTACAGTGGAGTGCAGTAGAGGTAGAGTACAGTAGAGCAGAGTAGAGGTAGAGTACAGTGGAGCACAGAAGTGGTAGAGTACAGTGGAGTACAGTAGAGATAGAGTACAGTGGAGTAGAGTAGAGATAGTACAGTGGAGTAGGGTAGAGATAGAGCACAGTGGAGCACAGCAAAGGTAGAGTACAGTGGATCACAGTAGAGATAGAGTACAGTGGAGTACAGTGGAGCACAGTAGGGTAGACTACAGTGGAGCACAGTAGAGATAGAGTACAGTGGAGTACAGTAGATGTAGAGTACAGTGGAGCACAGTAGAGGTAGAGTACAGTGGAGTAGAGTTGAGGTAGACTACAGTGGAGTACAGTAGAGATAGAGTACAGTGGAGTACAGTAGAGATAGAGTACAGTAGAGCAGAGTAGAGGTAGAGTACAGTGGAGTACAGTAGAGGTAGAGTACAGTGGAGTACAGTAGAAGTAGAGCACAGTGGAGTACAGTAGAGGTAGAGTACAGTGGAGCACAGTAGAGGTAGAGTACAGTGGAGTACAGTAGAGGTAGTGTACAGTGGAGCACAGTAGAGGTAGAGTACAGTGGAGCACAGTAGAGGTAGAGTACAGTAGAGCACAGTAGAGGTAGAGTACAGTGGAGCACAGTAGAGATATAGTACAGTGGAGTACAGTAGAGGAAGAGTACAGTGGAGTACAGTGGAGCACAGTAGAGGTGGAGTACAGTAGAGTACAGTAGAGGTAGAGTACAGTGGAGTACAATCAAGATAGAGTACAATGGAGTAGAGTAGAGATAGAGTACAGTGGAGCACAGCAGAGGTAGAGTACAGTGGATCACAGTAGAGATAGAGTACAGTGGAGTACAGTGGAGCACAGTAGAGGTAGAGTACAGTGGAGTACAGTAGAGATAGAGTACAGTGGAGTACAGTAGAGGTAGAGTACAGTGGAGCACAGTAGAGATAGAGTACAGTGGAGTACAGTAGAGGTAGAGTACAGTGGAGCACAGTAGAGGTAGAGTACAGTGGAGTACAGTAGAGGTAGTGTACAGTGGAGCACAGTAGAGGTAGAGTACAGTGGAGCACAGTAGAGGTAGAGTACAGTAGAGCACAGTAGAGGTAGAGTACAGTGGAGCACAGTAGAGATAGAGTACAGTGGAGTAGTGTGGAGCAAAGTAGAGAGAGAGTACAGTGGAGTACAATAAAGATAGAGTAGAGTGGAGTAGAGTAGAGATAGAGTACAGTGGAGCACAGCAGAGGTAGAGTACAGTGGATCACAGTAGAGATAGAGTACAGTGGAGTACAGTGGAGCACAGTAGAGGTAGAGTACAGTGGAGAACAGTAGATATAGAGTACAGTAGAGCAGAGTAGAGGTAGAGTACAGTGGAGTACAGTAGAGGTAGAGTACAGTGGAGTACAGTAGAAGTAGAGCACAGTGGAGTACAGTAGAGGTAGAGTACAGTGGAGCACAGTAGAGGTAGAGTACAGTGGAGTACAGTAGAGGTAGTGTACAGTGGAGCACAGTAGAGGTAGAGTACAGTGGAGCACAGTAGAGGTAGAGTACAGTAGAGCACAGTAGAGGTAGAGTACAGTGGAGCACAGTAGAGATATAGTACAGTGGAGTACAGTAGAGGAAGAGTACAGTGGAGTACAGTGGAGCACAGTAGAGGTGGAGTACAGTAGAGTACAGTAGAAGTAGAGTAAAGTGGAGAACAGTAGAGGTAGAGTAGAGTGGAGTACAGTAGAGGTAGAGTACAGTTGAGTACAGTAGAGGTAGAGTACAGTGGAGTAGAGTAGAGATAGAGTACAGTGGAGCACAGCAGAGGTAGAGTACAGTGGATCACAGTAGAGATAGAGTACAGTGGAGTACAGTGGAGCACAGTAGAGGTAGAGTACAGTGGAGCACAGTAGAAATAGATTACAGTGGAGTACAGTAGAGATAGAGTACAGTGGAGTACAGTAGAGGTAGAGTACAGTGGACCACAGTAGAGGTAGAGTACAGTGGAGTATAGTTGAGGTAGACTACAGTGGAGTACAGTAGAGGTAGAGTACAGTGGAGTACAGTAGAGATAGAGTACAGTGGAGCACAGTAGAGGTAGAGTACAGTGGAGCACACTAGAGGTAGAGTACAGAGGTGTGCAGAGTAGAGTTAGAGTACAGTGGAGTACAGTAGAGGTAGTGTACAGTGGAGCACAGTAGAGGTAGGGTACAGTGGAGCACAGTAGAGGTAGAGTACAGTGGGGTACAGTAGAAATAGAGTACAGTGGAGCACATTAGAGTACAGTAGAGCACAGTAGAGGTAGAGTACAGTGGAGCACCGTAGAGATAGAGTACAGTGGAGTACAGTAGAGGAAGAGTACAGTGGAGTACAGTGGAGCACAGTAGAGGTGGAGTACAGTAGAGTACAGTAGAGGTAGAGTACAGTGGAGTACAATAGAGATAGAGTACAGTGGAGTAGAGTAGAGATAGAGTACAGTGGAGCACAGCAGAGGTAGAGTACAGTGGATCACAGTAGAGATAGAGTACAGTGGAGTACAGTGGAGCACAGTAGAGGTAGAGTACAGTGGAGAACAGTAGAGATAGAGTACAGTGGAGTACAGTAGAGGTAGAGTACAATGGAGCACACTAGAGATAGAGTACAGTGGAGTACAGTATAGGTAGAGTACAGTGGAGCACAGTAGAGGTAGAGTACAGTGGAGTACAGTGGAGCACAGTAGAGGTGGAGTACAGTCGAGTACAGTAGAGGTAGAGAACAGTACAGTACAGTAGAAGTAGAGTACAGTGGAGTAGAGTAGAGGTAGAGTACAGTAGAGCATAGTAGAGGTAGAATACAGTGGAGTACAGTAGAGGTAGAGTACAGTGGAGTACAGTAGAGGTAGAGTACAGTGGAGTAGAGTACAGGTAGAGTACAGTGGAGCACAGTAGAGGTAGAGTAAAGTGGAGTACAGTAGAAGTAGAGTACAGTGGAGCACAGTAGAGGTAGAGTACAGTGGAGTACAGTGGAGCACAGTAGAGGTGGAGTACAGTAGAGTACAGTAGAGGTAGAGTGCAGTGGAGTACAGTAGAGGTAGAGTACAGTAGAGCACAGTAGAGGTAGAATACAGTGGAGTACAGTAGAGGTAGAGTACAGTGGAGTACAGTAGAGGTAGAGTACAGTGGAGTACAGTACAGGTAGAGTACAGTGGAGCACAGTAGAGGTAGAGTACAGTGGAGTACAGTAGAGGTAGAGTACAGTGGTGGGTGGGGGTGGTGATGGCGCAGTGGATAAGACACATGCCTTTGGTGTGAGAGACCCGGGTTCGAATCCACTGTGAGACACCAATGTTTCCCTGAGCAAGACACTTAACCCCTAGTTGCTCCAGAGGCGTGCGACCTCTGACATATATAGCAATTGTAAGTCGCTTTGGATAAAAGCGTCAGCTTTTAAAAAAAAAAAAAGAGTACAGTGGATGACAGTAGAGGTAGAGTACAGTGGAGTACAGTGGAGTACAGTAGAGAGAGAGTACAGTGGAGCACAGTAGAGGTAGAGTACAGTGGAGTACAGTAGAGATAGAGTACAGTGGAGCACAGTAGAGATAGAGTACAGTAGAGCCAAGTAGAGGTAGAGTACAGTGGAGTACAGTAGAGGTAGAGCACAGTGGAGCACTGTAGAGGTAGAGTACAGTGGAGTATAGTAGAGATAGAGTACATTGGAGCACAGTAGAGGTAGAGTACAGTGGACTACAGTAGAGGTAGAGTGGAGTGGAGCACAGTAGATGTAGAGTACAGTGGAGTACAGTAGAGGTAGAGTACAGTGGAGTATAGTAGAAGTAGAGTACAGTAGAGCACAGTAGAGATAGAGTACAGCAGAGCACAGTAGAGGTAGAGTACAGTGGAGCACAGTAGAGGAAGAGTACAGTGTAGTACAGTAGAGATAGAGTACAGTGGAGTACAGTAGAGATAGAGTACAGTCGAACACAGTAGAGATAAGTGCAGTGGAGTACAGTAGAGATAGAGTACAGTAGAACACAGTAGAGATAAGTGCAGTGGAGTATAGTAGACGTAGAGTACAGTGGAGTACAGTAGAGGTAGAGTACAGTGGAGTACAGTAGAGGTAGAGTAGAGTGGAGCACATTAGAGGTGGAGTAGAGTAGAGTACAGTAGAGGTAGAGTACAGTGGAGTACAGTAGAAGTAGAGTAAAGTGGAGCACAGTAGAGGTAGAGTAGAGTGGAGTACAGTAGAGGTAGAGTACAGTGGAGTACAGTAGAGGTAGAGTACAGTGGAGTAGAGTAGAGATAGAGTACAGTGGAGCACAGCAGAGGTAGAGTACAGTGGATCACAGTAGAGATAGAGTACAGTGGAGTACAGTGGAGCACAGTTGAGGTAGAGTACAGTGGAGCACAGTAGAAATAGATTACAGTGGAGTACAGTAGAGAGAGAGTACAGTGGAGTACAGTAGAGGTAGAGTACAGTGGAGCACAGTAGAGGTAGAGTACAGTGGAGTATAGTTGAGGTAGACTACAGTGGAGTACAGTAGAGGTAGAGTACAGTGGAGTACAGTAGAGGTAGTGTACAGTGGACCACAGTAGAGGTAGAGTACAGTGGGGTACAGTAGAAATAGAGTACAGTGGAGCACATTAGAGTACAGTAGAGCACAGTAGAGGTAGAGTACATTGGAGTATAGTTGAGGTAGACTACAGTGGAGTACAGTAGAGGTAGAGTACAGTGGAGTACAGTAGAGATAGAGTACAGTGGAGCACAGTAGAGGTAGAGTACAGTGGAGCACAGTAGAGGTAGAGTACAGTGGAGCACAGTAGAGGTAGAGTACAGTGGAGTACAGTAGAGGTGGAGTACAGTCGAGTACAGTAGAGGTAGAGAACAGTACAGTACAGTAGAAGTAGAGTACAGTGGAGTAGAGTAGAGGTAGAGTACAGTAGAGCACAGTAGAGGTAGAATACAGTGGAGTACAGTAGAGGTAGAGTACAGTGGAGTACAGTAGAGGTAAAGTACAGTGGAGTAGAGTACAGGTAGAGTACAGTGGAGCACAGAAGAGGTAGAGTACAGTGGAGTACAGTAGAAGTAGAGTACAGTGGAGCACAGTAGAGGTAGAGTACAGTGGAGTACAGTGGAGCACAGTAGAGGTGGAGTACAGTAGAGTACAGTAGAGGTAGAGTGCAGTGGAGTACAGTAGAGGTAGAGTACAGTAGAGCACAGTAGAGGTAGAATACAGTGGAGTACAGTAGAGGTAGAGTACAGTGGAGTACAGTAGAGGTAGAGTACATTGGAGTACAGTACAGGTAGAGTACAGTGGAGCACAGTAGAGGTAGAGTACAGTGGTGGGTGGGGGTGGTGATGGCGCAGTGGATAAGACACATGCCTTTGGTGTGAGAGACCCGGGTTCGAATCCACTGTGAGACACCAATGTTTCCCTGAGCAAGACACTTAACCCCTAGTTGCTCCAGAGGCGTGCGACCTCTGACATATATAGCAATTGTAAGTCGCTTTGGATAAAAGCGTCAGCTTTAAAAAAAAAAAAAAGAGTACAGTGGATGACAGTAGAGGTAGAGTACAGTGGAGTACAGTGGAGTACAGTAGAGAGAGAGTACAGTGGAGCACAGTAGAGGTAGAGTACAGTGGAGTACAGTAGAGATAGAGTACAGTGGAGCACAGTAGAGATAGAGTACAGTAGAGCCAAGTAGAGGTAGAGTACAGTGGAGTACAGTAGAGGTAGAGCACAGTGGAGCACTGTAGAGGTAGAGTACAGTGGAGTATAGTAGAGATAGAGTACATTGGAGCACAGTAGAGGTAGAGTACAGTGGACTACAGTAGAGGTAGAGTGGAGTGGAGCACAGTAGAGGTAGAGTACAGTGGAGTACAGTAGAGGTAGAGTACAGTGGAGTATAGTAGAGGTAGAGTACAGTGGAGTACAGTAGAGGTAGAGTACAGTGGAGTATAGTAGAGGTAGAGTACAGTAGAGCACAGTAGAGATAGAGTACAGCAGAGCACAGTAGAGGTAGAGTACAGTGGAGCACAGTAGAGGAAGAGTAAAGTGTAGTACAGTAGAGATAGAGTACAGTCGAACACAGTAGAGATAAGTGCAGTGGAGTACAGTAGAGATAGAGTACAGTAGAACACAGTAGAGATAAGTGCAGTGGAGTATAGTAGACGTAGAGTACAGTGGAGTACAGTAGAGGTAGAGTACAGTGGAGTACAGTAGAGGTAGAGTACAGTGGAGTACAGTAGAGGTAGAGTAGAGTGGAGCACATTAGAGGTGGAGTAGAGTAGAGTACAGTAGAGGTAGAGTACAGTGGAGTACAGTAGAAGTAGAGTAAAGTGGAGCACAGTAGAGGTAGAGTAGAGTGGAGTACAGTAGAGGTAGAGTACAGTGGAGTACAGTAGAGGTAGAGTACAGTGGAGTAGAGTAGAGATAGAGTACAGTGGAGCACAGCAGAGGTAGAGTACAGTGGATCACAGTAGAGATAGAGTACAGTGGAGTACAGTGGAGCACAGTTGAGGTAGAGTACAGTGGAGCACAGTAGAAATAGATTACAGTGGAGTACAGTAGAGAGAGAGTACAGTGGAGTACAGTAGAGGTAGAGTACAGTGGAGCACAGTAGAGGTAGAGTACAGTGGAGTATAGTTGAGGTAGACTAGAGTGGAGTACAGTAGAGGTAGAGTACAGTGGAGTACAGTAGAGGTAGTGTACAGTGGAGCACAGTAGAGGTAGAGTACAGTGGGGTACAGTAGAAATAGAGTACAGTGGAGCACATTAGAGTACAGTAGAGCACAGTAGAGGTAGAGTACATTGGAGTATAGTTGAGGTAGACTACAGTGGAGTACAGTAGAGGTAGAGTACAGTGGAGTACAGTAGAGATAGAGTACAGTGGAGCACAGTAGAGGTAGAGTACAGTGGAGCACAGTAGAGGTAGAGTACAGAGGTGTGCACAGTAGAGGTAGAGTACAGTGAAGTACAGTAGAGTTAGTGTAAAGTGGAGCACAGTAGAGGTAGAGTACAGTGGAGCACAGTAGAGGTAGAGTACAGTGGGGTACAGTAGAAATAGAGTACAGTGGAGCACATTAGAGTACAGTAGAGCAGAGTAGAGGTAGAGTACAGTGGAGCACCGTAGAGATAGAGTACAGTGGAGTACAGTAGAGGAAGAGTACAGTGGAGTACAGTGGAGCACAGTAGAGGTGGAGTACAGTAGAGTACAGTAGAGGTACAGTACAGTGGAGTACAATAGAGATAGAGTACAGTGGAGTAGAGTAGAGATAGAGTACAGTGGAGCACAGCAGAGGTAGAGTACAGTGTATCACAGTAGAGATAGAGTACAGTGGAGTACAGTGGAGCACAGTAGAGGTAGAGTACAGTGGAGAACAGTAGAGATAGAGTACAGTGGAGTTTAGTAGAGGTAGAGTACAGTGGAGCACACTAGAGATAGAGTACAGTGGAGTACAGTATAGGTAGTGTACAGTGGAGCACAGTAGAGGTAGAGTACAGTGGAGTACAGTGGAGCACAGTAGAGGTGGAGTACAGTCGAGTACAGTAGAGGTAGAGAACAGTACAGTACAGTAGAAGTAGAGTACAGTGGAGTAGAGTAGAGGTAGAGTACAGTAGAGCACAGTAGAGGTAGAATACAGTGGAGTACAGTAGAGGTAGAGTACAGTGGAGTACAGTAGAGGTAAAGTACAGTGGAGTAGAGTACAGGTAGAGTACAGTGGAGCACAGAAGAGGTAGAGTACAGTGGAGTACAGTAGAAGTAGAGTACAGTGGAGCACAGTAGAGGTAGAGTACAGTGGAGTACAGTGGAGCACAGTAGAGGTGGAGTACAGTAGAGTACAGTAGAGGTAGAGTGCAGTGGAGTACAGTAGAGGTAGAGTACAGTAGAGCACAGTAGAGGTAGAATACAGTGGAGTACAGTAGAGGTAGAGTACAGTGGAGTACAGTAGAGGTAGAGTACAGTGGAGTACAGTACAGGTAGAGTACAGTGGAGCACAGTAGAGGTAGAGTACAGTGGTGGGTGGGGGTGGTGATGGCGCAGTGGATAAGACACATGCCTTTGGTGTGAGAGACCCGGGTTCGAATCCACTGTGAGACACCAATGTTTCCCTGAGCAAGACACTTAACCCCTAGTTGCTCCAGAGGCGTGCAACCTCTGACATATATAGCAATTGTAAGTCGCTTTGGATAAAAGCGTCAGCTTTTAAAAAAAAAAAAAGAGTACAGTGGAGCACAGTAGAGGTAGAGTACAGTGGAGTACAGTGGAGTACAGTAGAGAGAGAGTACAGTGGAGCACAGTAGAGGTAGAGTACAGTGGAGTACAGTAGAGATAGAGTACAGTGGAGCACAGTAGAGATAGAGTACAGTAGAGCCAAGTAGAGGTAGAGTACAGTGGAGTACAGTAGAGATAGAGTACAGTAGAGCAGGGTAGAGGTAGAGTACAGTGGAGTACAGTAGAGGTAGAGCACAGTGGAGCACTGTAGAGGTAGAGTACAGTGGAGTATAGTAGAGATAGAGTACATTGGAGCACAGTAGAGGTAGAGTACAGTAGAGCAGGGTAGAGGTAGAGTACAGTGGAGTACAGTAGAGGTAGAGCACAGTGGAGCACTGTAGAGGTAGAGTACAGTGGAGTATAGTAGAGATAGAGTACATTGGAGCACAGTAGAGATAGAGTACAGTAGAGCAGGGTAGAGGTAGAGTACAGTGGAGTACAGTAGAGGTAGAGCACAGTGGAGCACTGTAGAGGTAGAGTACAGTGGAGTATAGTAGAGATAGAGTACATTGGAGCACAGTAGAGGTAGAGTACAGTGGAGCACAGTAGAGGTAGAGTGGAGTGGAGCACAGTAGAGGTAGAGTACAGTGGAGTACAGTAGAGGTAGAGTACAGTGGAGTATAGTAGAGGTAGAGTACAGTAGAGCACAGTAGAGATAGAGTACAGCAGAGCACAGTAGAGGTAGAGTACAGTGGAGCACAGTAGAGGAAGAGTACAGTGTAGTACAGTAGAGATAGAGTACAGTGGAGTACAGTAGAGATAGAGTACAGTCGAACACAGTAGAGATAAGTGCAGTGGACTACAGTAGAGATAGAGTACAGTCGAACACAGTAGAGATAAGTGCAGTGGAGTATAGTAGACGTAGAGTACAGTGGAGTACAGTAGAGGTAGAGTACAGTGGAGTACAGTAGCGGTAGAGTAGAGTGGAGCACATTAGAGGTGGAGTAGAGTAGAGTACAGTAGAGGTAGAGTACAGTGGAGTACAGTAGAAGTAGAGTAAAGTGGAGCACAGTAGAGGTAGAGTAGAGTGGAGTACAGTAGAGGTAGAGTACAGTGGAGTAGAGTAGAGATAGAGTACAGTGGAGCACAGCAGAGGTAGAGTACAGTGGATCACAGTAGAGATAGAGTACAGTGGAGTACAGTGGAGCACAGTTGAGGTAGAGTACAGTGGAGCACAGTAGAAATAGATTACAGTGGAGTACAGTAGAGAGAGAGTACAGTGGAGTACAGTAGAGGTAGAGTACAGTGGAGCACAGTAGAGGTAGAGTACAGTGGAGTATAGTTGAGGTAGACTACAGTGGAGTACAGTAGAGGTAGAGTACAGTGGAGTACAGTAGAGGTAGTGTACAGTGGAGCACAGTAGAGGTAGAGTACAGTGGGGTACAGTAGAAATAGAGTACAGTGGAGCACATTAGAGTACAGTAGAGCACAGTAGAGGTAGAGTACAGTGGAGTATAGTTGAGGTAGACTACAGTGGAGTACAGTAGAGGTAGAGTACAGTGGAGTACAGTAGAGATAGAGTACAGTGGAGCACAGTAGAGCTAGAGTACAGTGGAGCACAGTAGAGGTAGAGTACAGAGGTGTGCACAGTAGAGGTAGAGTACAGTGGAGTACAGTAGAGGTAGTGTACAGTGGAGCACAGTAGAGGTAGAGTACAGTGGAGCACAGTAGAGGTAGAGTACAGTGGGGTACAGTAGAAATAGAGTACAGTGGAGCACATTAGAGTACAGTAGAGCACAGTAGAGGTAGAGTACAGTGGAGCACCGTAGAGATAGAGTACAGTGGAGTACAGTAGAGGAAGAGTACAGTGGAGTACAGTGGAGCACAGTAGAGGTGGAGTACAGTAGAGTACAGTAGAGGACGAGTACAGTGGAGTACAATAGAGATAGAGTACAGTGGAGTAGAGTAGAGATAGAGTACAGTGGAGCACAGCAGAGGTAGAGTACAGTGTATCACAGTAGAGATAGAGTACAGTGGAGTACAGTGGAGCACAGTAGAGGTAGAGTACAGTGGAGAACAGTAGAGATAGAGTACAGTGGAGTACAGTAGAGGTAGAGTACAGTGGAGCACACTAGAGATAGAGTACAGTGGAGTACAGTATAGGTAGTGTACAGTGGAGCACAGTAGAGGTAGAGTACAGTGGAGTACAGTGGAGCACAGTAGAGGTGGAGTACAGTCGAGTACAGTAGAGGTAGAGAACAGTACAGTACAGTAGAAGTAGAGTACAGTGGAGTAGAGTAGAAGTAGAGTACAGTAGAGCACAGTAGAGGTAGAATACAGTGGAGTACAGTAGAGGTAGAGTACAGTGGAGTACAGTAGAGGTAGAGTACAGTGGAGTACAGTACAGGTAGAGTACAGTGGAGCACAGTAGAGGTAGAGTACAGTGGAGTACAGTAGAGGTAGAGTACAGTGGAGCACAGTAGGGGTAGAGTACAGTGGAGTACAGTGGAGTACAGTAGAGAGAGAGTACAGTGGAGCACAGTAGAGGTAGAGTACAGTGGAGTACAGTAGAGATAGAGTACAGTGGAGCACAGTAGAGATAGAGTACAGTAGAGCCAAGTAGAGGTAGAGTACAGTGGAGTACAGTAGAGATAGAGTACAGTAGAGCAGGGTAGAGGTAGAGTACAGTGGAGTACAGTAGAGGTAGAGCACAGTGGAGCACTGTAGAGGTAGAGTACAGTGGAGTATAGTAGAGATAGAGTACATTGGAGCACAGTAGAGGTAGAGTAGAGTGGAGCACAGTAGAGGTAGAGTACAGTGGAGTATAGTAGAGATAGAGTACATTGGAGCACAGTAGAGGTAGAGTAGAGTGGAGCACAGTAGAGGTAGAGTACAGTGGAGTAGAGTAGAGGTAGAGTACAGTGGAGTATAGTAGAGGTAGAGTACAGTAGAGCACAGTAGAGATAGAGTACAGCAGAGCACAGTAGAGGTAGAGTACAGTGGAGCACAGTAGAGGAAGAGTACAGTGTAGTACAGTAGAGATAGAGTACAGTGGAGTACAGTAGAGATAGAGTACAGTCGAACACAGTAGAGATAAGTGCAGTGGAGTACAGTAGAGATAGAGTACAGTGGAGTAGAGTAGAGATAGAGTACAGTGGAGCACAGCAGAGGTAGAGTACAGTGTATCACAGTAGAGATAGAGTACAGTGGAGTACAGTGGAGCACAGTAGAGGTAGAGTACAGTGGAGAACAGTAGAGATAGAGTACAGTGGAGTACAGTAGAGGTAGAGTACAGTGGAGCACACTAGAGATAGAGTACAGTGGAGTACAGTATAGGTAGTGTACAGTGGAGCACAGTAGAGGTAGAGTACAGTGGAGTACAGTGGAGCACAGTAGAGGTGGAGTACAGTCGAGTACAGTAGAGGTAGAGAACAGTACAGTACAGTAGAAGTAGAGTACAGTGGAGTAGAGTAGAGGTAGAGTACAGTAGAGCACAGTAGAGGTAGAATACAGTGGAGTACAGTAGAGGTAGAGTACAGTGGAGTACAGTAGAGGTAGAGTACAGTGGAGTACAGTACAGGTAGAGTACAGTGGAGCACAGTAGAGGTAGAGTACAGTGGAGTACAGTAGAGGTAGAGTACAGTGGAGCACAGTAGAGGTAGAGTACAGTGGAGTACAGTGGAGTACAGTAGAGAGAGAGTACAGTGGAGCACAGTAGAGGTAGAGTACACTGGAGTACAGTAGAGATAGAGTACAGTGGAGCACAGTAGAGATAGAGTACAGTAGAGCCAAGTAGAGGTAGAGTACAGTGGAGTACAGTAGAGATAGAGTACAGTAGAGCAGGGTAGAGGTAGAGTACAGTGGAGTACAGTAGAGGTAGAGCACAGTGGAGCACTGTAGAGGTAGAGTACAGTGGAGTATAGTAGAGATAGAGTACATTGGAGCACAGTAGAGGTAGAGTAGAGTGGAGCACAGTAGAGGTAGAGTACAGTGGAGTACAGTAGAGGTAGAGGACAGTGGAGTATAGTAGAGGTAGAGTACAGTAGAGCACAGTAGAGATAGAGTACAGCAGAGCACAGTAGAGGTAGAGTACAGTGGAGCACAGTAGAGGAAGAGTACAGTGTAGTACAGTAGAGATAGAGTACAGTGGAGTACAGTAGAGATAGAGTACAGTCGAACACAGTAGAGATAAGTGCAGTGGAGTACAGTAGAGATAGAGTACAGTCGAACACAGTAGAGATAAGTGCAGTGGAGTATAGTAGAGATAGAGTACAGTCGAACACAGTAGAGATAAGTGCAGTGGAGTACAGTAGAGATAGAGTACAGTCGAACACAGTAGAGATAAGTGCAGTGGAGTATAGTAGACGTAGAGTACAGTGGAGTACAGTAGAGGTAGAGTACAGTGGAGTACAGTAGAGGTAGAGTAGAGTGGAGCACAGTAGAGATAGATTACAGTGGAGTACAGTAGAGGTAGAGTACAGTGGAGTACAGAGGAGCACAGTAGAGGTGGAGTACAGTAGAGCACAGTAGAGGTAGAGTACAGTGGAGCACAGTAGAGATAGATTACAGTGGAGTACAGTAGAGGTAGAGTACAGTGGAGTACAGAGGAGCACAGTAGAGGTGGAGTACAGTAGAGTACAGTAGAGGTAGAGTACAGTGTAGTACAGTAGAGATAGAGTACAGTGGAGTAGAGTAGACATAGAGTACAGTGGAGCACAGCAGAGGTAGAGTAAAGTGGATCACAGTAGAGATAGAGTACAGTGGAGTACAGTGGAGCACAGTAGAGGTAGAGTACAGTGGAGCACAGTTTAGGTAGAGTACAGTGGAGCACAGTAGAGGTAGAGTAGAGTGGAGCACAGTAGAGTTAGAGTACAGTGGAGTACAGTAGAGGTAGTGTACAGTGGAGCAAAGTAGAGGTAGAGTACAGTGGAGCACAGTAGAGGTAGAGTACAGTGGAGTATAGTAGAGGTAGAGTACAGTAGAGCACAGTAGAGATAGAGTACAGTAGAGCACAGTAGAGGTAGAGTACAGTGGAGCACAGTAGAGGAAGAGTACAGTGTAGTACAGTAGAGATAGAGTACAGTGGAGTACAGTAGAAATAAAGTACAGTCGAACACAGTAGAGATAAGTGCAGTGGAGTATAGTAGAGGTAGAGTACAGTGGAGTACAGTAGAGGTAGAGTACAGCTGAGCACAGTAGATGTAGAGTAGAGTGGAGCACAGTAGAGGTAGAGTACAGTGGAGTATAGTAGAGGTAGAGTACAGTAGAGCACAGTAGAGATAGAGTACAGTAGAGCACAGTAGAGGTAGAGTACAGTGGAGCACAGTAGAGGAAGAGTACATTGTAGTACAGTAGAGATAGAGTACAGTGGAGTACAGTAGAGATAGAGTACAGTCGAACACAGTAGAGATAAGTGCAGTGGAGTATAGTAGAGGTAGAGTACAGTGGAGTACATTAGAGGTAGAGTACAGCTGAGCACAGTAGAGGTAGAGTAGAGTGGAGCACAGTAGAGGTAGAGTACAGTGGACTACAGTAGAGGTAGTGTACAGTGGAGCACAGTAGAGGTAGAGTACAGTGGAGCACAGTAGAGGTAGAGTACAGTGGAGTATAATAGAGGTAGAGTACAGTAGAGCACAGTAGAGATAGAGTACAGTAGAGCAGAGTAGAGGTAGAGTACAGTGGAGTACAGTAGAGGTAGAGTACAGTGGAGCACTGTAGAGGTGGAGTACAGTGGAGTACAGTAGAGGTAGAGTACAGTGGAGCACAGTAGAGATAGAGTACAGTAGAGCACAGTAGAGGTAGAGTACAGTGGAGCACAGTAGAGCTAGAGTACAGTGGAGTACAGTGGAGCACAGTAGAGGTGGAGTACAGTAGAGTAGAGTAGAGGTAGAGTACAGTGGAGTAAAGTAGAGATAGAGTAGAGTGGAGTAGAGTAGAGATAGAGTACAGTGGATTAGAGTAGAGATAGAGTACAGTGGATTATAGTTGATGTAGAGTACAGTGGAGCACAGTAGAGGAAGAGTACAGTGGAGTATAGTTTAGGTAGACTACAGTGGAGTACAGTAGAGGTAGAGTACAGTGGAGCACAGTAGAGATAGAGTACAGTAGAGCAGAGTAGAGGTAGAGTACAGTGGAGTACAGTAGAGGTAGAGTACAGTAGAACACTTTAGAGGTGGAGTACAGTGGAGTACAGTAGAGGTAGAGTACAGTGGAGTAGAGTAGAGATAGAGTACAGTGGAGTAGAGTAGAGATAGAGTACAGTGGAGTATAGTTGAGGTAGAGTACAGTGGAGCACAGTAGAGGTAGAGTACAGTGGAGTATAGTTGAGGTAGACTACAGTGGAGTGCAGTAGAGGTAGAGTACAGTAGAGCAGAGTAGAGGTAGAGTACAGTGGAGCACAGAAGTGGTAGAGTACAGTGGAGTACAGTAGAGATAGAGTACAGTGGAGTAGAGTAGAGATAGTACAGTGGAGTAGGGTAGAGATAGAGCACAGTGGAGCACAGCAAAGGTAGAGTACAGTGGATCACAGTAGAGATAGAGTACAGTGGAGTACAGTGGAGCACAGTAGGGTAGACTACAGTGGAGCACAGTAGAGATAGAGTACAGTGGAGTACAGTAGATGTAGAGTACAGTGGAGCACAGTAGAGGTAGAGTACAGTGGAGTAGAGTTGAGGTAGACTACAGTGGAGTACAGTAGAGATAGAGTACAGTGGAGTACAGTAGAGATAGAGTACAGTAGAGCAGAGTAGAGGTAGAGTACAGTGGAGTACAGTAGAGGTAGAGTACAGTGGAGTACAGTAGAAGTAGAGCACAGTGGAGTACAGTAGAGGTAGAGTACAGTGGAGCACAGTAGAGGTAGAGTACAGTGGAGTACAGTAGAGGTAGTGTACAGTGGAGCACAGTAGAGGTAGAGTACAGTGGAGCACAGTAGAGGTAGAGTACAGTAGAGCACAGTAGAGGTAGAGTACAGTGGAGCACAGTAGAGATATAGTACAGTGGAGTACAGTAGAGGAAGAGTACAGTGGAGTACAGTGGAGCACAGTAGAGGTGGAGTACAGTAGAGTACAGTAGAGGTAGAGTACAGTGGAGTACAATCAAGATAGAGTACAATGGAGTAGAGTAGAGATAGAGTACAGTGGAGCACAGCAGAGGTAGAGTACAGTGGATCACAGTAGAGATAGAGTACAGTGGAGTACAGTGGAGCACAGTAGAGGTAGAGTACAGTGGAGTACAGTAGAGATAGAGTACAGTGGAGTACAGTAGAGGTAGAGTACAGTGGAGCACAGTAGAGATAGAGTACAGTGGAGTACAGTAGAGGTAGAGTACAGTGGAGCACAGTAGAGGTAGAGTACAGTGGAGTACAGTAGAGGTAGTGTACAGTGGAGCACAGTAGAGGTAGAGTACAGTGGAGCACAGTAGAGGTAGAGTACAGTAGAGCACAGTAGAGGTAGAGTACAGTGGAGCACAGTAGAGATAGAGTACAGTGGAGTAGTGTGGAGCAAAGTAGAGAGAGAGTACAGTGGAGTACAATAAAGATAGAGTAGAGTGGAGTAGAGTAGAGATAGAGTACAGTGGAGCACAGCAGAGGTAGAGTACAGTGGATCACAGTAGAGATAGAGTACAGTGGAGTACAGTGGAGCACAGTAGAGGTAGAGTACAGTGGAGAACAGTAGATATAGAGTACAGTAGAGCAGAGTAGAGGTAGAGTACAGTGGAGTACAGTAGAGGTAGAGTACAGTGGAGTACAGTAGAAGTAGAGCACAGTGGAGTACAGTAGAGGTAGAGTACAGTGGAGCACAGTAGAGGTAGAGTACAGTGGAGTACAGTAGAGGTAGTGTACAGTGGAGCACAGTAGAGGTAGAGTACAGTGGAGCACAGTAGAGGTAGAGTACAGTAGAGCACAGTAGAGGTAGAGTACAGTGGAGCACAGTAGAGATATAGTACAGTGGAGTACAGTAGAGGAAGAGTACAGTGGAGTACAGTGGAGCACAGTAGAGGTGGAGTACAGTAGAGTACAGTAGAAGTAGAGTAAAGTGGAGAACAGTAGAGGTAGAGTAGAGTGGAGTACAGTAGAGGTAGAGTACAGTTGAGTACAGTAGAGGTAGAGTACAGTGGAGTAGAGTAGAGATAGAGTACAGTGGAGCACAGCAGAGGTAGAGTACAGTGGATCACAGTAGAGATAGAGTACAGTGGAGTACAGTGGAGCACAGTAGAGGTAGAGTAAAGTTGGGGCACAGTAGAAATAGATTACAGTGGAGTACAGTAGAGATAGAGTACAGTGGAGTACAGTAGAGGTAGAGTACAGTGGACCACAGTAGAGGTAGAGTACAGTGGAGTATAGTTGAGGTAGACTACAGTGGAGTACAGTAGAGGTAGAGTACAGTGGAGTACAGTAGAGATAGAGTACAGTGGAGCACAGTAGAGGTAGAGTACAGTGGAGCACACTAGAGGTAGAGTACAGAGGTGTGCAGAGTAGAGTTAGAGTACAGTGGAGTACAGTAGAGGTAGTGTACAGTGGAGCACAGTAGAGGTAGGGTACAGTGGAGCACAGTAGAGGTAGAGTACAGTGGGGTACAGTAGAAATAGAGTACAGTGGAGCACATTAGAGTACAGTAGAGCACAGTAGAGGTAGAGTACAGTGGAGCACCGTAGAGATAGAGTACAGTGGAGTACAGTAGAGGAAGAGTACAGTGGAGTACAGTGGAGCACAGTAGAGGTGGAGTACAGTAGAGTACAGTAGAGGTAGAGTACAGTGGAGTACAATAGAGATAGAGTACAGTGGAGTAGAGTAGAGATAGAGTACAGTGGAGCACAGCAGAGGTAGAGTACAGTGGATCACAGTAGAGATAGAGTACAGTGGAGTACAGTGGAGCACAGTAGAGGTAGAGTACAGTGGAGAACAGTAGAGATAGAGTACAGTGGAGTACAGTAGAGGTAGAGTACAATGGAGCACACTAGAGATAGAGTACAGTGGAGTACAGTATAGGTAGAGTACAGTGGAGCACAGTAGAGGTAGAGTACAGTGGAGTACAGTGGAGCACAGTAGAGGTGGAGTACAGTCGAGTACAGTAGAGGTAGAGAACAGTACAGTACAGTAGAAGTAGAGTACAGTGGAGTAGAGTAGAGGTAGAGTACAGTAGAGCATAGTAGAGGTAGAATACAGTGGAGTACAGTAGAGGTAGAGTACAGTGGAGTACAGTAGAGGTAGAGTACAGTGGAGTAGAGTACAGGTAGAGTACAGTGGAGCACAGTAGAGGTAGAGTAAAGTGGAGTACAGTAGAAGTAGAGTACAGTGGAGCACAGTAGAGGTAGAGTACAGTGGAGTACAGTGGAGCACAGTAGAGGTGGAGTACAGTAGAGTACAGTAGAGGTAGAGTGCAGTGGAGTACAGTAGAGGTAGAGTACAGTAGAGCACAGTAGAGGTAGAATACAGTGGAGTACAGTAGAGGTAGAGTACAGTGGAGTACAGTAGAGGTAGAGTACAGTGGAGTACAGTACAGGTAGAGTACAGTGGAGCACAGTAGAGGTAGAGTACAGTGGAGTACAGTAGAGGTAGAGTACAGTGGTGGGTGGGGGTGGTGATGGCGCAGTGGATAAGACACATGCCTTTGGTGTGAGAGACCCGGGTTCGAATCCACTGTGAGACACCAATGTTTCCCTGAGCAAGACACTTAACCCCTAGTTGCTCCAGAGGCGTGCGACCTCTGACATATATAGCAATTGTAAGTCGCTTTGGATAAAAGCGTCAGCTTTTAAAAAAAAAAAAAGAGTACAGTGGATGACAGTAGAGGTAGAGTACAGTGGAGTACAGTGGAGTACAGTAGAGAGAGAGTACAGTGGAGCACAGTAGAGGTAGAGTACAGTGGAGTACAGTAGAGATAGAGTACAGTGGAGCACAGTAGAGATAGAGTACAGTAGAGCCAAGTAGAGGTAGAGTACAGTGGAGTACAGTAGAGGTAGAGCACAGTGGAGCACTGTAGAGGTAGAGTACAGTGGAGTATAGTAGAGATAGAGTACATTGGAGCACAGTAGAGGTAGAGTACAGTGGACTACAGTAGAGGTAGAGTGGAGTGGAGCACAGTAGAGGTAGAGTACAGTGGAGTACAGTAGAGGTAGAGTACAGTGGAGTATAGTAGAGGTAGAGTACAGTGGAGTACAGTAGAGGTAGAGTACAGTGGAGTATAGTAGAGGTAGAGTACAGTAGAGCACAGTAGAGATAGAGTACAGCAGAGCACAGTAGAGGTAGAGTACAGTGGAGCACAGTAGAGGAAGAGTAAAGTGTAGTACAGTAGAGATAGAGTACAGTCGAACACAGTAGAGATAAGTGCAGTGGAGTACAGTAGAGATAGAGTACAGTAGAACACAGTAGAGATAAGTGCAGTGGAGTATAGTAGACGTAGAGTACAGTGGAGTACAGTAGAGGTAGAGTACAGTGGAGTACAGTAGAGGTAGAGTACAGTGGAGTACAGTAGAGGTAGAGTAGAGTGGAGCACATTAGAGGTGGAGTAGAGTAGAGTACAGTAGAGGTAGAGTACAGTGGAGTACAGTAGAAGTAGAGTAAAGTGGAGCACAGTAGAGGTAGAGTAGAGTGGAGTACAGTAGAGGTAGAGTACAGTGGAGTACAGTAGAGGTAGAGTACAGTGGAGTAGAGTAGAGATAGAGTACAGTGGAGCACAGCAGAGGTAGAGTACAGTGGATCACAGTAGAGATAGAGTACAGTGGAGTACAGTGGAGCACAGTTGAGGTAGAGTACAGTGGAGCACAGTAGAAATAGATTACAGTGGAGTACAGTAGAGAGAGAGTACAGTGGAGTACAGTAGAGGTAGAGTACAGTGGAGCACAGTAGAGGTAGAGTACAGTGGAGTATAGTTGAGGTAGACTAGAGTGGAGTACAGTAGAGGTAGAGTACAGTGGAGTACAGTAGAGGTAGTGTACAGTGGAGCACAGTAGAGGTAGAGTACAGTGGGGTACAGTAGAAATAGAGTACAGTGGAGCACATTAGAGTACAGTAGAGCACAGTAGAGGTAGAGTACATTGGAGTATAGTTGAGGTAGACTACAGTGGAGTACAGTAGAGGTAGAGTACAGTGGAGTACAGTAGAGATAGAGTACAGTGGAGCACAGTAGAGGTAGAGTACAGTGGAGCACAGTAGAGGTAGAGTACAGAGGTGTGCACAGTAGAGGTAGAGTACAGTGAAGTACAGTAGAGTTAGTGTAAAGTGGAGCACAGTAGAGGTAGAGTACAGTGGAGCACAGTAGAGGTAGAGTACAGTGGGGTACAGTAGAAATAGAGTACAGTGGAGCACATTAGAGTACAGTAGAGCAGAGTAGAGGTAGAGTACAGTGGAGCACCGTAGAGATAGAGTACAGTGGAGTACAGTAGAGGAAGAGTACAGTGGAGTACAGTGGAGCACAGTAGAGGTGGAGTACAGTAGAGTACAGTAGAGGTACAGTACAGTGGAGTACAATAGAGATAGAGTACAGTGGAGTAGAGTAGAGATAGAGTACAGTGGAGCACAGCAGAGGTAGAGTACAGTGTATCACAGTAGAGATAGAGTACAGTGGAGTACAGTGGAGCACAGTAGAGGTAGAGTACAGTGGAGAACAGTAGAGATAGAGTACAGTGGAGTTTAGTAGAGGTAGAGTACAGTGGAGCACACTAGAGATAGAGTACAGTGGAGTACAGTATAGGTAGTGTACAGTGGAGCACAGTAGAGGTAGAGTACAGTGGAGTACAGTGGAGCACAGTAGAGGTGGAGTACAGTCGAGTACAGTAGAGGTAGAGAACAGTACAGTACAGTAGAAGTAGAGTACAGTGGAGTAGAGTAGAGGTAGAGTACAGTAGAGCACAGTAGAGGTAGAATACAGTGGAGTACAGTAGAGGTAGAGTACAGTGGAGTACAGTAGAGGTAAAGTACAGTGGAGTAGAGTACAGGTAGAGTACAGTGGAGCACAGAAGAGGTAGAGTACAGTGGAGTACAGTAGAAGTAGAGTACAGTGGAGCACAGTAGAGGTAGAGTACAGTGGAGTACAGTGGAGCACAGTAGAGGTGGAGTACAGTAGAGTACAGTAGAGGTAGAGTGCAGTGGAGTACAGTAGAGGTAGAGTACAGTAGAGCACAGTAGAGGTAGAATACAGTGGAGTACAGTAGAGGTAGAGTACAGTGGAGTACAGTAGAGGTAGAGTACAGTGGAGTACAGTACAGGTAGAGTACAGTGGAGCACAGTAGAGGTAGAGTACAGTGGTGGGTGGGGGTGGTGATGGCGCAGTGGATAAGACACATGCCTTTGGTGTGAGAGACCCGGGTTCGAATCCACTGTGAGACACCAATGTTTCCCTGAGCAAGACACTTAACCCCTAGTTGCTCCAGAGGCGTGCAACCTCTGACATATATAGCAATTGTAAGTCGCTTTGGATAAAAGCGTCAGCTTTTAAAAAAAAAAAAAGAGTACAGTGGAGCACAGTAGAGGTAGAGTACAGTGGAGTACAGTGGAGTACAGTAGAGAGAGAGTACAGTGGAGCACAGTAGAGGTAGAGTACAGTGGAGTACAGTAGAGATAGAGTACAGTGGAGCACAGTAGAGATAGAGTACAGTAGAGCCAAGTAGAGGTAGAGTACAGTGGAGTACAGTAGAGATAGAGTACAGTAGAGCAGGGTAGAGGTAGAGTACAGTGGAGTACAGTAGAGGTAGAGCACAGTGGAGCACTGTAGAGGTAGAGTACAGTGGAGTATAGTAGAGATAGAGTACATTGGAGCACAGTAGAGGTAGAGTACAGTAGAGCAGGGTAGAGGTAGAGTACAGTGGAGTACAGTAGAGGTAGAGCACAGTGGAGCACTGTAGAGGTAGAGTACAGTGGAGTATAGTAGAGATAGAGTACATTGGAGCACAGTAGAGATAGAGTACAGTAGAGCAGGGTAGAGGTAGAGTACAGTGGAGTACAGTAGAGGTAGAGCACAGTGGAGCACTGTAGAGGTAGAGTACAGTGGAGTATAGTAGAGATAGAGTACATTGGAGCACAGTAGAGGTAGAGTACAGTGGAGCACAGTAGAGGTAGAGTGGAGTGGAGCACAGTAGAGGTAGAGTACAGTGGAGTACAGTAGAGGTAGAGTACAGTGGAGTATAGTAGAGGTAGAGTACAGTAGAGCACAGTAGAGATAGAGTACAGCAGAGCACAGTAGAGGTAGAGTACAGTGGAGCACAGTAGAGGAAGAGTACAGTGTAGTACAGTAGAGATAGAGTACAGTGGAGTACAGTAGAGATAGAGTACAGTCGAACACAGTAGAGATAAGTGCAGTGGACTACAGTAGAGATAGAGTACAGTCGAACACAGTAGAGATAAGTGCAGTGGAGTATAGTAGACGTAGAGTACAGTGGAGTACAGTAGAGGTAGAGTACAGTGGAGTACAGTAGCGGTAGAGTAGAGTGGAGCACATTAGAGGTGGAGTAGAGTAGAGTACAGTAGAGGTAGAGTACAGTGGAGTACAGTAGAAGTAGAGTAAAGTGGAGCACAGTAGAGGTAGAGTAGAGTGGAGTACAGTAGAGGTAGAGTACAGTGGAGTAGAGTAGAGATAGAGTACAGTGGAGCACAGCAGAGGTAGAGTACAGTGGATCACAGTAGAGATAGAGTACAGTGGAGTACAGTGGAGCACAGTTGAGGTAGAGTACAGTGGAGCACAGTAGAAATAGATTACAGTGGAGTACAGTAGAGAGAGAGTACAGTGGAGTACAGTAGAGGTAGAGTACAGTGGAGCACAGTAGAGGTAGAGTACAGTGGAGTATAGTTGAGGTAGACTACAGTGGAGTACAGTAGAGGTAGAGTACAGTGGAGTACAGTAGAGGTAGTGTACAGTGGAGCACAGTAGAGGTAGAGTACAGTGGGGTACAGTAGAAATAGAGTACAGTGGAGCACATTAGAGTACAGTAGAGCACAATAGAGGTAGAGTACAGTGGAGTATAGTTGAGGTAGACTACAGTGGAGTACAGTAGAGGTAGAGTACAGTGGAGTACAGTAGAGATAGAGTACAGTGGAGCACAGTAGAGCTAGAGTACAGTGGAGCACAGTAGAGGTAGAGTACAGAGGTGTGCACAGTAGAGGTAGAGTACAGTGGAGTACAGTAGAGGTAGTGTACAGTGGAGCACAGTAGAGGTAGAGTACAGTGGAGCACAGTAGAGGTAGAGTACAGTGGGGTACAGTAGAAATAGAGTACAGTGGAGCACATTAGAGTACAGTAGAGCACAGTAGAGGTAGAGTACAGTGGAGCACCGTAGAGATAGAGTACAGTGGAGTACAGTAGAGGAAGAGTACAGTGGAGTACAGTGGAGCACAGTAGAGGTGGAGTACAGTAGAGTACAGTAGAGGACGAGTACAGTGGAGTACAATAGAGATAGAGTACAGTGGAGTAGAGTAGAGATAGAGTACAGTGGAGCACAGCAGAGGTAGAGTACAGTGTATCACAGTAGAGATAGAGTACAGTGGAGTACAGTGGAGCACAGTAGAGGTAGAGTACAGTGGAGAACAGTAGAGATAGAGTACAGTGGAGTACAGTAGAGGTAGAGTACAGTGGAGCACACTAGAGATAGAGTACAGTGGAGTACAGTATAGGTAGTGTACAGTGGAGCACAGTAGAGGTAGAGTACAGTGGAGTACAGTGGAGCACAGTAGAGGTGGAGTACAGTCGAGTACAGTAGAGGTAGAGAACAGTACAGTACAGTAGAAGTAGAGTACAGTGGAGTAGAGTAGAAGTAGAGTACAGTAGAGCACAGTAGAGGTAGAATACAGTGGAGTACAGTAGAGGTAGAGTACAGTGGAGTACAGTAGAGGTAGAGTACAGTGGAGTACAGTACAGGTAGAGTACAGTGGAGCACAGTAGAGGTAGAGTACAGTGGAGTACAGTAGAGGTAGAGTACAGTGGAGCACAGTAGGGGTAGAGTACAGTGGAGTACAGTGGAGTACAGTAGAGAGAGAGTACAGTGGAGCACAGTAGAGGTAGAGTACAGTGGAGTACAGTAGAGATAGAGTACAGTGGAGCACAGTAGAGATAGAGTACAGTAGAGCCAAGTAGAGGTAGAGTACAGTGGAGTACAGTAGAGATAGAGTACAGTAGAGCAGGGTAGAGGTAGAGTACAGTGGAGTACAGTAGAGGTAGAGCACAGTGGAGCACTGTAGAGGTAGAGTACAGTGGAGTATAGTAGAGATAGAGTACATTGGAGCACAGTAGAGGTAGAGTAGAGTGGAGCACAGTAGAGGTAGAGTACAGTGGAGTATAGTAGAGATAGAGTACATTGGAGCACAGTAGAGGTAGAGTAGAGTGGAGCACAGTAGAGGTAGAGTACAGTGGAGTAGAGTAGAGGTAGAGTACAGTGGAGTATAGTAGAGGTAGAGTACAGTAGAGCACAGTAGAGATAGAGTACAGCAGAGCACAGTAGAGGTAGAGTACAGTGGAGCACAGTAGAGGAAGAGTACAGTGTAGTACAGTAGAGATAGAGTACAGTGGAGTACAGTAGAGATAGAGTACAGTCGAACACAGTAGAGATAAGTGCAGTGGAGTACAGTAGAGATAGAGTACAGTGGAGTAGAGTAGAGATAGAGTACAGTGGAGCACAGCAGAGGTAGAGTACAGTGTATCACAGTAGAGATAGAGTACAGTGGAGTACAGTGGAGCACAGTAGAGGTAGAGTACAGTGGAGAACAGTAGAGATAGAGTACAGTGGAGTACAGTAGAGGTAGAGTACAGTGGAGCACACTAGAGATAGAGTACAGTGGAGTACAGTATAGGTAGTGTACAGTGGAGCACAGTAGAGGTAGAGTACAGTGGAGTACAGTGGAGCACAGTAGAGGTGGAGTACAGTCGAGTACAGTAGAGGTAGAGAACAGTACAGTACAGTAGAAGTAGAGTACAGTGGAGTAGAGTAGAGGTAGAGTACAGTAGAGCACAGTAGAGGTAGAATACAGTGGAGTACAGTAGAGGTAGAGTACAGTGGAGTACAGTAGAGGTAGAGTACAGTGGAGTACAGTACAGGTAGAGTACAGTGGAGCACAGTAGAGGTAGAGTACAGTGGAGTACAGTAGAGGTAGAGTACAGTGGAGCACAGTAGAGGTAGAGTACAGTGGAGTACAGTGGAGTACAGTAGAGAGAGAGTACAGTGGAGCACAGTAGAGGTAGAGTACACTGGAGTACAGTAGAGATAGAGTACAGTGGAGCACAGTAGAGATAGAGTACAGTAGAGCCAAGTAGAGGTAGAGTACAGTGGAGTACAGTAGAGATAGAGTACAGTAGAGCAGGGTAGAGGTAGAGTACAGTGGAGTACAGTAGAGGTAGAGCACAGTGGAGCACTGTAGAGGTAGAGTACAGTGGAGTATAGTAGAGATAGAGTACATTGGAGCACAGTAGAGGTAGAGTAGAGTGGAGCACAGTAGAGGTAGAGTACAGTGGAGTACAGTAGAGGTAGAGGACAGTGGAGTATAGTAGAGGTAGAGTACAGTAGAGCACAGTAGAGATAGAGTACAGCAGAGCACAGTAGAGGTAGAGTACAGTGGAGCACAGTAGAGGAAGAGTACAGTGTAGTACAGTAGAGATAGAGTACAGTGGAGTACAGTAGAGATAGAGTACAGTCGAACACAGTAGAGATAAGTGCAGTGGAGTACAGTAGAGATAGAGTACAGTCGAACACAGTAGAGATAAGTGCAGTGGAGTATAGTAGAGATAGAGTACAGTCGAACACAGTAGAGATAAGTGCAGTGGAGTACAGTAGAGATAGAGTACAGTCGAACACAGTAGAGATAAGTGCAGTGGAGTATAGTAGACGTAGAGTACAGTGGAGTACAGTAGAGGTAGAGTACAGTGGAGTACAGTAGAGGTAGAGTAGAGTGGAGCACATTAGAGGTGGAGTAGAGTAGAGTACAGTAGAGGTAGAGTACAGTGGAGTACAGTAGTAGTAGAGTAAAGTGGAGCACAGTAGAGGTAGAGTAGAGTGGAGTACAGTAGAGGTAGAGTACAGTGGAGTACAGTAGAGGTAGAGTACAGTGGAGTAGAGTAGAGATAGAGTACAGTGGAGCACAGCAGAGGTAGAGTACAGTGGAGCACAGTAGAAATAGATTACAGTGGAGTACAGTAGAGAGAGAGTACAGTGGAGTACAGTAGAGGTAGAGTACAGTGGAGCACAGTAGAGGTAGAGTACAGTGGAGTATAGTTGAGGTAGACTACAGTGGAGTACAGTAGAGGTAGAGTACAGTGGAGTACAGTAGAGGTAGTGTACAGTGGAGCACAGTAGAGGTAGAGTACAGTGGGGTACAGTAGAAATAGAGTACAGTGGAGCACATTAGAGTACAGTAGAGCACAGTAGAGGTAGAGTACAGTGGAGCACAGTAGAGATAGAGTACAGTGGAGTACAGTAGAGGAAGAATACAGTTGAGTACAGTGGAGCACAGTAGAGGTGGAGTACAGTAGAGTACAGTAGAGGTAGAGTACATTGGAGTACAATAGAGATAGAGTACAGTGGAGTAGAGTAGAGATAGAGTACAGTGGAGCAGAGCAGAGGTAGAGTACAGTGGATCACAGTAGAGATAGAGTACAGTGGAGTACAGTGGAGCACAGTAGAGGTAGAGTACAGTGGAGAACAGTATAGATAGAGTACAGTGGAGTACAGTAGAATTAGAGTACAGTGGAGCACAGTAGAAGTAGAGTACAGTGGAGTACAGTGGAGCACAGTAGAGGTGGAGTACAGTAGAGTAGAGTAGAGGTAGAGTACAGTGGAGTACAGTAGAGATAGAGTACAGTGGAGTTGAGTAGAGATAGAGTACAGTGGAGTAGAGTAGAGATAGAGTACAGTGGAGCACAGTAGAGCTAGAGTACAGTGGAGCACAGTAGAGGTAGAGTACAGAGGTGTGCACAGTAGAGGTAGAGTACAGTGGAGTACAGTAGAGGTAGTGTACAGTGGAGCACAGTAGAGGTAGAGTACAGTGGAGCACAGTAGAGGTAGAGTACAGTGGGGTACAGTAGAAATAGAGTACAGTGGAGCACATTAGAGTACAGTAGAGCACAGTAGAGGTAGAGTACAGTGGAGCACCGTAGAGATAGAGTACAGTGGAGTACAGTAGAGGAAGAGTACAGTGGAGTACAGTGGAGCACAGTAGAGGTGGAGTACAGTAGAGTACAGTAGAGGACGAGTACAGTGGAGTACAATAGAGATAGAGTACAGTGGAGTAGAGTAGAGATAGAGTACAGTGGAGCACAGCAGAGGTAGAGTACAGTGTATCACAGTAGAGATAGAGTACAGTGGAGTACAGTGGAGCACAGTAGAGGTAGAGTACAGTAGAGTACAGTAGAGGTAGAGTACATTGGAGTACAATAGAGATAGAGTACAGTGGAGTAGAGTAGAGATAGAGTACAGTGGAGCAGAGCAGAGGTAGAGTACAGTGGATCACAGTAGAGATAGAGTACAGTGGAGTACAGTGGAGCACAGTAGAGGTAGAGTACAGTGGAGAACAGTATAGATAGAGTACAGTGGAGTACAGTAGAATTAGAGTACAGTGGAGCACAGTAGAAGTAGAGTACAGTGGAGTACAGTGGAGCACAGTAGAGGTGGAGTACAGTAGAGTAGAGTAGAGGTAGAGTACAGTGGAGTACAGTAGAGATAGAGTACAGTGGAGTTGAGTAGAGATAGAGTACAGTGGAGTAGAGTAGAGATAGAGTACAGTGGAGCACAGTAGAGCTAGAGTACAGTGGAGCACAGTAGAGGTAGAGTACAGAGGTGTGCACAGTAGAGGTAGAGTACAGTGGAGTACAGTAGAGGTAGTGTACAGTGGAGCACAGTAGAGGTAGAGTACAGTGGAGCACAGTAGAGGTAGAGTACAGTGGGGTACAGTAGAAATAGAGTACAGTGGAGCACATTAGAGTACAGTAGAGCACAGTAGAGGTAGAGTACAGTGGAGCACCGTAGAGATAGAGTACAGTGGAGTACAGTAGAGGAAGAGTACAGTGGAGTACAGTGGAGCACAGTAGAGGTGGAGTACAGTAGAGTACAGTAGAGGACGAGTACAGTGGAGTACAATAGAGATAGAGTACAGTGGAGTAGAGTAGAGATAGAGTACAGTGGAGCACAGCAGAGGTAGAGTACAGTGTATCACAGTAGAGATAGAGTACAGTGGAGTACAGTGGAGCACAGTAGAGGTAGAGTACAGTGGAGAACAGTAGAGATAGAGTACAGTGGAGTACAGTAGAGGTAGAGTACAGTGGAGCACACTAGAGATAGAGTACAGTGGAGTACAGTATAGGTAGTGTACAGTGGAGCACAGTAGAGGTAGAGTACAGTGGAGTACAGTGGAGCACAGTAGAGGTGGAGTACAGTCGAGTACAGTAGAGGTAGAGAACAGTACAGTACAGTAGAAGTAGAGTACAGTGGAGTAGAGTAGAAGTAGAGTACAGTAGAGCACAGTAGAGGTAGAATACAGTGGAGTACAGTAGAGGTAGAGTACAGTGGAGTACAGTAGAGGTAGAGTACAGTGGAGTACAGTAGAGGTAGAGTACAGTGGAGTACAGTAGAGGTAGAGTAGAGTGGAGCACATTAGAGGTGGAGTAGAGTAGAGTACAGTAGAGGTAGAGTACAGTGGAGTACAGTAGAAGTAGAGTAAAGTGGAGCACAGTAGAGGTAGAGTAGAGTGGAGTACAGTAGAGGTAGAGTACAGTGGAGTACAGTAGAGGTAGAGTACAGTGGAGTAGAGTAGAGATAGAGTACAGTGGAGCACAGCAGAGGTAGAGTACAGTGGATCACAGTAGAGATAGAGTACAGTGGAGTACAGTGGAGCACAGTTGAGGTAGAGTACAGTGGAGCACAGTAGAAATAGATTACAGTGGAGTACAGTAGAGAGAGAGTACAGTGGAGTACAGTAGAGGTAGAGTACAGTGGAGCACAGTAGAGGTAGAGTACAGTGGAGTATAGTTGAGGTAGACTAGAGTGGAGTACAGTAGAGGTAGAGTACAGTGGAGTACAGTAGAGGTAGTGTACAGTGGAGCACAGTAGAGGTAGAGTACAGTGGGGTACAGTAGAAATAGAGTACAGTGGAGCACATTAGAGTACAGTAGAGCACAGTAGAGGTAGAGTACATTGGAGTATAGTTGAGGTAGACTACAGTGGAGTACAGTAGAGGTAGAGTACAGTGGAGTACAGTAGAGATAGAGTACAGTGGAGCACAGTAGAGGTAGAGTACAGTGGAGCACAGTAGAGGTAGAGTACAGAGGTGTGCACAGTAGAGGTAGAGTACAGTGAAGTACAGTAGAGTTAGTGTAAAGTGGAGCACAGTAGAGGTAGAGTACAGTGGAGCACAGTAGAGGTAGAGTACAGTGGGGTACAGTAGAAATAGAGTACAGTGGAGCACATTAGAGTACAGTAGAGCAGAGTAGAGGTAGAGTACAGTGGAGCACCGTAGAGATAGAGTACAGTGGAGTACAGTAGAGGAAGAGTACAGTGGAGTACAGTGGAGCACAGTAGAGGTGGAGTACAGTAGAGTACAGTAGAGGTACAGTACAGTGGAGTACAATAGAGATAGAGTACAGTGGAGTAGAGTAGAGATAGAGTACAGTGGAGCACAGCAGAGGTAGAGTACAGTGTATCACAGTAGAGATAGAGTACAGTGGAGTACAGTGGAGCACAGTAGAGGTAGAGTACAGTGGAGAACAGTAGAGATAGAGTACAGTGGAGTTTAGTAGAGGTAGAGTACAGTGGAGCACACTAGAGATAGAGTACAGTGGAGTACAGTATAGGTAGTGTACAGTGGAGCACAGTAGAGGTAGAGTACAGTGGAGTACAGTGGAGCACAGTAGAGGTGGAGTACAGTCGAGTACAGTAGAGGTAGAGAACAGTACAGTACAGTAGAAGTAGAGTACAGTGGAGTAGAGTAGAGGTAGAGTACAGTAGAGCACAGTAGAGGTAGAATACAGTGGAGTACAGTAGAGGTAGTGTACAGTGGAGCACAGTAGAGGTAGAGTACAGTGGGGTACAGTAGAAATAGAGTACAGTGGAGCACATTAGAGTACAGTAGAGCACAGTAGAGGTAGAGTACAGTGGAGCACAGTAGAGATAGAGTACAGTGGAGTACAGTAGAGGAAGAATACAGTTGAGTACAGTGGAGCACAGTAGAGGTGGAGTACAGTAGAGTACAGTAGAGGTAGAGTACATTGGAGTACAATAGAGATAGAGTACAGTGGAGTAGAGTAGAGATAGAGTACAGTGGAGCAGAGCAGAGGTAGAGTACAGTGGATCACAGTAGAGATAGAGTACAGTGGAGTACAGTGGAGCACAGTAGAGGTAGAGTACAGTGGAGAACAGTATAGATAGAGTACAGTGGAGTACAGTAGAATTAGAGTACAGTGGAGCACAGTAGAAGTAGAGTACAGTGGAGTACAGTGGAGCACAGTAGAGGTGGAGTACAGTAGAGTAGAGTAGAGGTAGAGTACAGTGGAGTACAGTAGAGATAGAGTACAGTGGAGTTGAGTAGAGATAGAGTACAGTGGAGTAGAGTAGAGATAGAGTACAGTGGAGCACAGTAGAGCTAGAGTACAGTGGAGCACAGTAGAGGTAGAGTACAGAGGTGTGCACAGTAGAGGTAGAGTACAGTGGAGTACAGTAGAGGTAGTGTACAGTGGAGCACAGTAGAGGTAGAGTACAGTGGAGCACAGTAGAGGTAGAGTACAGTGGGGTACAGTAGAAATAGAGTACAGTGGAGCACATTAGAGTACAGTAGAGCACAGTAGAGGTAGAGTACAGTGGAGCACCGTAGAGATAGAGTACAGTGGAGTACAGTAGAGGAAGAGTACAGTGGAGTACAGTGGAGCACAGTAGAGGTGGAGTACAGTAGAGTACAGTAGAGGACGAGTACAGTGGAGTACAATAGAGATAGAGTACAGTGGAGTAGAGTAGAGATAGAGTACAGTGGAGCACAGCAGAGGTAGAGTACAGTGTATCACAGTAGAGATAGAGTACAGTGGAGTACAGTGGAGCACAGTAGAGGTAGAGTACAGTGGAGAACAGTAGAGATAGAGTACAGTGGAGTACAGTAGAGGTAGAGTACAGTGGAGCACACTAGAGATAGAGTACAGTGGAGTACAGTATAGGTAGTGTACAGTGGAGCACAGTAGAGGTAGAGTACAGTGGAGTACAGTGGAGCACAGTAGAGGTGGAGTACAGTCGAGTACAGTAGAGGTAGAGAACAGTACAGTACAGTAGAAGTAGAGTACAGTGGAGTAGAGTAGAAGTAGAGTACAGTAGAGCACAGTAGAGGTAGAATACAGTGGAGTACAGTAGAGGTAGAGTACAGTGGAGTACAGTAGAGGTAGAGTACAGTGGAGTACAGTAGAGGTAGAGTACAGTGGAGTACAGTAGAGGTAGAGTAGAGTGGAGCACATTAGAGGTGGAGTAGAGTAGAGTACAGTAGAGGTAGAGTACAGTGGAGTACAGTAGAAGTAGAGTAAAGTGGAGCACAGTAGAGGTAGAGTAGAGTGGAGTACAGTAGAGGTAGAGTACAGTGGAGTACAGTAGAGGTAGAGTACAGTGGAGTAGAGTAGAGATAGAGTACAGTGGAGCACAGCAGAGGTAGAGTACAGTGGATCACAGTAGAGATAGAGTACAGTGGAGTACAGTGGAGCACAGTTGAGGTAGAGTACAGTGGAGCACAGTAGAAATAGATTACAGTGGAGTACAGTAGAGAGAGAGTACAGTGGAGTACAGTAGAGGTAGAGTACAGTGGAGCACAGTAGAGGTAGAGTACAGTGGAGTATAGTTGAGGTAGACTAGAGTGGAGTACAGTAGAGGTAGAGTACAGTGGAGTACAGTAGAGGTAGTGTACAGTGGAGCACAGTAGAGGTAGAGTACAGTGGGGTACAGTAGAAATAGAGTACAGTGGAGCACATTAGAGTACAGTAGAGCACAGTAGAGGTAGAGTACATTGGAGTATAGTTGAGGTAGACTACAGTGGAGTACAGTAGAGGTAGAGTACAGTGGAGTACAGTAGAGATAGAGTACAGTGGAGCACAGTAGAGGTAGAGTACAGTGGAGCACAGTAGAGGTAGAGTACAGAGGTGTGCACAGTAGAGGTAGAGTACAGTGAAGTACAGTAGAGTTAGTGTAAAGTGGAGCACAGTAGAGGTAGAGTACAGTGGAGCACAGTAGAGGTAGAGTACAGTGGGGTACAGTAGAAATAGAGTACAGTGGAGCACATTAGAGTACAGTAGAGCAGAGTAGAGGTAGAGTACAGTGGAGCACCGTAGAGATAGAGTACAGTGGAGTACAGTAGAGGAAGAGTACAGTGGAGTACAGTGGAGCACAGTAGAGGTGGAGTACAGTAGAGTACAGTAGAGGTACAGTACAGTGGAGTACAATAGAGATAGAGTACAGTGGAGTAGAGTAGAGATAGAGTACAGTGGAGCACAGCAGAGGTAGAGTACAGTGTATCACAGTAGAGATAGAGTACAGTGGAGTACAGTGGAGCACAGTAGAGGTAGAGTACAGTGGAGAACAGTAGAGATAGAGTACAGTGGAGTTTAGTAGAGGTAGAGTACAGTGGAGCACACTAGAGATAGAGTACAGTGGAGTACAGTATAGGTAGTGTACAGTGGAGCACAGTAGAGGTAGAGTACAGTGGAGTACAGTGGAGCACAGTAGAGGTGGAGTACAGTCGAGTACAGTAGAGGTAGAGAACAGTACAGTACAGTAGAAGTAGAGTACAGTGGAGTAGAGTAGAGGTAGAGTACAGTAGAGCACAGTAGAGGTAGAATACAGTGGAGTACAGTAGAGGTAGAGTACAGTGGAGTACAGTAGAGGTAAAGTACAGTGGAGTAGAGTACAGGTAGAGTACAGTGGAGCACAGAAGAGGTAGAGTACAGTGGAGTACAGTAGAAGTAGAGTACAGTGGAGCACAGTAGAGGTAGAGTACAGTGGAGTACAGTGGAGGTAGAATACAGTGGAGTACAGTAGAGGTAGAGTACAGTGGAGTACAGTAGAGGTAGAGTACAGTGGAGTACAGTACAGGTAGAGTACAGTGGAGCACAGTAGAGGTAGAGTACAGTGGTGGGTGGGGGTGGTGATGGCGCAGTGGATAAGACACATGCCTTTGGTGTGAGAGACCCGGGTTCGAATCCACTGTGAGACACCAATGTTTCCCTGAGCAAGACACTTAACCCCTAGTTGCTCCAGAGGCGTGCAACCTCTGACATATATAGCAATTGTAAGTCGCTTTGGATAAAAGCGTCAGCTTTTAAAAAAAAAAAAAGAGTACAGTGGAGCACAGTAGAGGTAGAGTACAGTGGAGTACAGTGGAGTACAGTAGAGAGAGAGTACAGTGGAGCACAGTAGAGGTAGAGTACAGTGGAGTACAGTAGAGATAGAGTACAGTGGAGCACAGTAGAGATAGAGTACAGTAGAGCCAAGTAGAGGTAGAGTACAGTGGAGTACAGTAGAGATAGAGTACAGTAGAGCAGGGTAGAGGTAGAGTACAGTGGAGTACAGTAGAGGTAGAGCACAGTGGAGCACTGTAGAGGTAGAGTACAGTGGAGTATAGTAGAGATAGAGTACATTGGAGCACAGTAGAGGTAGAGTACAGTAGAGCAGGGTAGAGGTAGAGTACAGTGGAGTACAGTAGAGGTAGAGCACAGTGGAGCACTGTAGAGGTAGAGTACAGTGGAGTATAGTAGAGATAGAGTACATTGGAGCACAGTAGAGATAGAGTACAGTAGAGCAGGGTAGAGGTAGAGTACAGTGGAGTACAGTAGAGGTAGAGCACAGTGGAGCACTGTAGAGGTAGAGTACAGTGGAGTATAGTAGAGATAGAGTACATTGGAGCACAGTAGAGGTAGAGTACAGTGGAGCACAGTAGAGGTAGAGTGGAGTGGAGCACAGTAGAGGTAGAGTACAGTGGAGTACAGTAGAGGTAGAGTACAGTGGAGTATAGTAGAGGTAGAGTACAGTAGAGCACAGTAGAGATAGAGTACAGCAGAGCACAGTAGAGGTAGAGTACAGTGGAGCACAGTAGAGGAAGAGTACAGTGTAGTACAGTAGAGATAGAGTACAGTGGAGTACAGTAGAGATAGAGTACAGTCGAACACAGTAGAGATAAGTGCAGTGGACTACAGTAGAGATAGAGTACAGTCGAACACAGTAGAGATAAGTGCAGTGGAGTATAGTAGACGTAGAGTACAGTGGAGTACAGTAGAGGTAGAGTACAGTGGAGTACAGTAGCGGTAGAGTAGAGTGGAGCACATTAGAGGTGGAGTAGAGTAGAGTACAGTAGAGGTAGAGTACAGTGGAGTACAGTAGAAGTAGAGTAAAGTGGAGCACAGTAGAGGTAGAGTAGAGTGGAGTACAGTAGAGGTAGAGTACAGTGGAGTAGAGTAGAGATAGAGTACAGTGGAGCACAGCAGAGGTAGAGTACAGTGGATCACAGTAGAGATAGAGTACAGTGGAGTACAGTGGAGCACAGTTGAGGTAGAGTACAGTGGAGCACAGTAGAAATAGATTACAGTGGAGTACAGTAGAGAGAGAGTACAGTGGAGTACAGTAGAGGTAGAGTACAGTGGAGCACAGTAGAGGTAGAGTACAGTGGAGTATAGTTGAGGTAGACTACAGTGGAGTACAGTAGAGGTAGAGTACAGTGGAGTACAGTAGAGGTAGTGTACAGTGGAGCACAGTAGAGGTAGAGTACAGTGGGGTACAGTAGAAATAGAGTACAGTGGAGCACATTAGAGTACAGTAGAGCACAGTAGAGGTAGAGTACAGTGGAGTATAGTTGAGGTAGACTACAGTGGAGTACAGTAGAGGTAGAGTACAGTGGAGTACAGTAGAGATAGAGTACAGTGGAGCACAGTAGAGCTAGAGTACAGTGGAGCACAGTAGAGGTAGAGTACAGAGGTGTGCACAGTAGAGGTAGAGTACAGTGGAGTACAGTAGAGGTAGTGTACAGTGGAGCACAGTAGAGGTAGAGTACAGTGGAGCACAGTAGAGGTAGAGTACAGTGGGGTACAGTAGAAATAGAGTACAGTGGAGCACATTAGAGTACAGTAGAGCACAGTAGAGGTAGAGTACAGTGGAGCACCGTAGAGATAGAGTACAGTGGAGTACAGTAGAGGAAGAGTACAGTGGAGTACAGTGGAGCACAGTAGAGGTGGAGTACAGTAGAGTACAGTAGAGGACGAGTACAGTGGAGTACAATAGAGATAGAGTACAGTGGAGTAGAGTAGAGATAGAGTACAGTGGAGCACAGCAGAGGTAGAGTACAGTGTATCACAGTAGAGATAGAGTACAGTGGAGTACAGTGGAGCACAGTAGAGGTAGAGTACAGTGGAGAACAGTAGAGATAGAGTACAGTGGAGTACAGTAGAGGTAGAGTACAGTGGAGCACACTAGAGATAGAGTACAGTGGAGTACAGTATAGGTAGTGTACAGTGGAGCACAGTAGAGGTAGAGTACAGTGGAGTACAGTGGAGCACAGTAGAGGTGGAGTACAGTCGAGTACAGTAGAGGTAGAGAACAGTACAGTACAGTAGAAGTAGAGTACAGTGGAGTAGAGTAGAAGTAGAGTACAGTAGAGCACAGTAGAGGTAGAATACAGTGGAGTACAGTAGAGGTAGAGTACAGTGGAGTACAGTAGAGGTAGAGTACAGTGGAGTACAGTACAGGTAGAGTACAGTGGAGCACAGTAGAGGTAGAGTACAGTGGAGTACAGTAGAGGTAGAGTACAGTGGATCACAGTAGAGGTAGAGTACAGTGGAGTACAGTGGAGTACAGTAGAGAGAGAGTACAGTGGAGCACAGTAGAGGTAGAGTACAGTGGAGTACAGTAGAGATAGAGTACAGTGGAGCACAGTAGAGATAGAGTACAGTAGAGCCAAGTAGAGGTAGAGTACAGTGGAGTACAGTAGAGATAGAGTACAGTAGAGCAGGGTAGAGGTAGAGTACAGTGGAGTACAGTAGAGGTAGAGCACAGTGGAGCACTGTAGAGGTAGAGTACAGTGGAGTATAGTAGAGATAGAGTACATTGGAGCACAGTAGAGGTAGAGTAGAGTGGAGCACAGTAGAGGTAGAGTACAGTGGAGTATAGTAGAGATAGAGTACATTGGAGCACAGTAGAGGTAGAGTAGAGTGGAGCACAGTAGAGGTAGAGTACAGTGGAGTAGAGTAGAGGTAGAGTACAGTGGAGTATAGTAGAGGTAGAGTACAGTAGAGCACAGTAGAGATAGAGTACAGCAGAGCACAGTAGAGGTAGAGTACAGTGGAGCACAGTAGAGGAAGAGTACAGTGTAGTACAGTAGAGATAGAGTACAGTGGAGTACAGTAGAGATAGAGTACAGTCGAACACAGTAGAGATAAGTGCAGTGGAGTACAGTAGAGATAGAGTACAGTGGAGTAGAGTAGAGATAGAGTACAGTGGAGCACAGCAGAGGTAGAGTACAGTGTATCACAGTAGAGATAGAGTACAGTGGAGTACAGTGGAGCACAGTAGAGGTAGAGTACAGTGGAGAACAGTAGAGATAGAGTACAGTGGAGTACAGTAGAGGTAGAGTACAGTGGAGCACACTAGAGATAGAGTACAGTGGAGTACAGTATAGGTAGTGTACAGTGGAGCACAGTAGAGGTAGAGTACAGTGGAGTACAGTGGAGCACAGTAGAGGTGGAGTACAGTCGAGTACAGTAGAGGTAGAGAACAGTACAGTACAGTAGAAGTAGAGTACAGTGGAGTAGAGTAGAGGTAGAGTACAGTAGAGCACAGTAGAGGTAGAATACAGTGGAGTACAGTAGAGGTAGAGTACAGTGGAGTACAGTAGAGGTAGAGTACAGTGGAGTACAGTACAGGTAGAGTACAGTGGAGCACAGTAGAGGTAGAGTACAGTGGAGTACAGTAGAGGTAGAGTACAGTGGAGCACAGTAGAGGTAGAGTACAGTGGAGTACAGTGGAGTACAGTAGAGAGAGAGTACAGTGGAGCACAGTAGAGGTAGAGTACACTGGAGTACAGTAGAGATAGAGTACAGTGGAGCACAGTAGAGATAGAGTACAGTAGAGCCAAGTAGAGGTAGAGTACAGTGGAGTACAGTAGAGATAGAGTACAGTAGAGCAGGGTAGAGGTAGAGTACAGTGGAGTACAGTAGAGGTAGAGCACAGTGGAGCACTGTAGAGGTAGAGTACAGTGGAGTATAGTAGAGATAGAGTACATTGGAGCACAGTAGAGGTAGAGTAGAGTGGAGCACAGTAGAGGTAGAGTACAGTGGAGTACAGTAGAGGTAGAGGACAGTGGAGTATAGTAGAGGTAGAGTACAGTAGAGCACAGTAGAGATAGAGTACAGCAGAGCACAGTAGAGGTAGAGTACAGTGGAGCACAGTAGAGGAAGAGTACAGTGTAGTACAGTAGAGATAGAGTACAGTGGAGTACAGTAGAGATAGAGTACAGTCGAACACAGTAGAGATAAGTGCAGTGGAGTACAGTAGAGATAGAGTACAGTCGAACACAGTAGAGATAAGTGCAGTGGAGTATAGTAGAGATAGAGTACAGTCGAACACAGTAGAGATAAGTGCAGTGGAGTACAGTAGAGATAGAGTACAGTCGAACACAGTAGAGATAAGTGCAGTGGAGTATAGTAGACGTAGAGTACAGTGGAGTACAGTAGAGGTAGAGTACAGTGGAGTACAGTAGAGGTAGAGTAGAGTGGAGCACATTAGAGGTGGAGTAGAGTAGAGTACAGTAGAGGTAGAGTACAGTGGAGTACAGTAGTAGTAGAGTAAAGTGGAGCACAGTAGAGGTAGAGTAGAGTGGAGTACAGTAGAGGTAGAGTACAGTGGAGTACAGTAGAGGTAGAGTACAGTGGAGTAGAGTAGAGATAGAGTACAGTGGAGCACAGCAGAGGTAGAGTACAGTGGAGCACAGTAGAAATAGATTACAGTGGAGTACAGTAGAGAGAGAGTACAGTGGAGTACAGTAGAGGTAGAGTACAGTGGAGCACAGTAGAGGTAGAGTACAGTGGAGTATAGTTGAGGTAGACTACAGTGGAGTACAGTAGAGGTAGAGTACAGTGGAGTACAGTAGAGGTAGTGTACAGTGGAGCACAGTAGAGGTAGAGTACAGTGGGGTACAGTAGAAATAGAGTACAGTGGAGCACATTAGAGTACAGTAGAGCACAGTAGAGGTAGAGTACAGTGGAGCACAGTAGAGATAGAGTACAGTGGAGTACAGTAGAGGAAGAATACAGTTGAGTACAGTGGAGCACAGTAGAGGTGGAGTACAGTAGAGTACAGTAGAGGTAGAGTACATTGGAGTACAATAGAGATAGAGTACAGTGGAGTAGAGTAGAGATAGAGTACAGTGGAGCAGAGCAGAGGTAGAGTACAGTGGATCACAGTAGAGATAGAGTACAGTGGAGTACAGTGGAGCACAGTAGAGGTAGAGTACAGTGGAGAACAGTATAGATAGAGTACAGTGGAGTACAGTAGAATTAGAGTACAGTGGAGCACAGTAGAAGTAGAGTACAGTGGAGTACAGTGGAGCACAGTAGAGGTGGAGTACAGTAGAGTAGAGTAGAGGTAGAGTACAGTGGAGTACAGTAGAGATAGAGTACAGTGGAGTTGAGTAGAGATAGAGTACAGTGGAGTAGAGTAGAGATAGAGTACAGTGGAGTATAGTTGAGATAGAGTACAGTGGAGCACAGTAGAGGTAGAGTACAGTGGAGTATAGTTGAGGTAGACTACAGTGGAGTACAGTAGAGGTAGAGTACAGTGGAGCACAGTAGAGATAGAGTACAGTAGAGCAGAGTAGAGGTAGAGCACAGTGGAGTACAGTAGAGTTAGAGTACAGTGGAGCACAGTAGAGATAGAGTACAGTAGAGCACAGTAGAGGTAGAGTACAGTGGAGTATAGTTGAGGTAGAGTACAGTGGAGTATAGTAGAGGTAGAGTACAGTGGAGTACAGTAGAGGTAGATTACAGTGGAGCACAGTAGAGGTAGAGTACAGTGGAGTATAGTTGAGGTAGACTACAGTGGAGTACAGAGGTAGAGTACAGTGGAGTACAGTAGAGATAGAGTACAGTAGAGCAGAGTAGAGGTAGAGTACAGTGGAGTACAGTAGAGATAGAGCACAGTGGAGCACTGTAGAGGTAGATTACAGTGGAGTACAGTAGAGGTGGAGTACAATAGAGTATAGTAATAATAATAATAATAATAAATTTTATTTATAATGCGCTTTTCTCAAACCCAAAGCGCATACAATGAAATAAACAAATACAGCAAGAGCAATAAAAACAATTAAGAAAAAGTAGCCTTCAACAAATGTGTCTTAATTAATCCTTTGAATTGTCCCAACGTTGGCGCACTTTTGATTGTAGAAGGAAGTAGATTCTATAGCTTGGGGGCTCTGCAGGAAAAAGCTCTTTCCCCCATGGTCTTGAGCTTACACAAAGGCTGATGTAATAAGAGAGAATTTGCAGAGCGGAGAGAACGTGATGGACTATAAGGGCTAATAAGATCACGTAGGTACGCTGGAGCGATCCCATGTAATGCCTTGTATGTTAGAATGAGAACTTTAAAATCAATTCTCACCTTTACTGGAAGCCAGTGCAACTGTGAAAGGACCGGTGTAATGTGCTCCCGAGGAGAGGTACGAGTGAGCACACGAGCAACAGAGTTCTGTATATACTGTAGCCTGTTTAATGATTTTGCTGGAAGGCCAGAGAACAGGGCATTGCAATAGTCTAGCCTAGTTGTAATGAAGGCATGTATGAGCCTTTCTGTGTCTACAAAGGAGAGAAATGGTCTAAGTCGTGCAATATTTCTCAGATGGTAAAAAGCAGTTCTAGAGACCTGTTTTATATGTGCTTCAAAACTCAGCTGTGAGTCAAAAATTACACCAAGATTCCGCACATGTGGAGTGGGAGTTACCCTGCTGGAGTCAACAAACAGACTAACCTGCTCAGCCTTACAAATAGACACCACTGTACCAATCAACATCAGTTCCGTTTTAGAGCCATTTAGCTTCAGAAAGTTGTTCTGCATCCATGTGCTGATCTCTGCTAGACAGCTATGCAAAGTTATTAATGAGCAATGTGCATCCGGATTTGTGGTGATGTAAATCTGTGTATCATCCGCATAACAGTGATACCCAAGGTCATATTTGCTGATGATCTGCCCAAGTGGAAGCATGTAAATATTAAATAAGATTGGACCTAGCACTGAACCTTGAGGAACTCCCTGTCGCACAGGCACGGTATCCGATTTGTACATGCCCAAGCTTACAAACTGTGGCCGATGCGCTAAATAAGATTTAAACCAACTGAGTACAACTCCAGAAATACCCAGCCAATTTTCCATCCTATCCAGCAAGAGAGAATTACATAGAGTGTCGAAAGCAGCACTGAGGTCTAGCAAGACCAAAATACTGCATACACCAGAATCTGCTGCGATAAGAAGGTCATTTACGACCCTCACTAAGGCGGTCTCAGTGCTATGCCCTTTTCTGAACCCAGATTGAAAAGGTTCAAGAAGACTATTTTGTATTAGATGATGATTTAGCTGAATAGCCACAGCACGCTCCAGAACTTTGGCCAGGAATGGAAGGTTTGAAATAGGCCTAAAGTTAGACAAATCAGAAACATCACAACCAGGCTTCTTAGGGACTGGTGTAATGGCAGCTATTTTTAATTCTGGAGGGATGAATCCAGAACTCAATGATAAATTTAGAATAGAAAGCATATGATGGCAAATTAATCCAAGGCAGTTCTTAATAACCGAGAAAGGAACCGGATCTAAAATACTGGTGGTTGAATTCATGGACTTAACTGTATTTGTAATGAAATTAACTCCAACCATGTCAAAGTTCGAAAAAGTAGTGATCGGGGGATGTAAAGGCAGTGTATCAACTAACTCAACTGTGGTGATGGCGGTAAGGGAACTGTATATATAATCAATCTTACCAGTGAAATAATGTAGAAAAGAATTACACTGGTCAGCAGAGGAGTAAACAATGGGCTTAGTTGGTTTAAGAAGATTGTCAACAGTCTTAAATAGAGCTTTAGAATTAGTTGCAGCATTTCCAATGATGTTAGAATAGTAGTTTTTACGTGCAATGTTAAGAGCAGAGTGGTATTCAGACTGTTGTTGAATATAGCGAAGCCTATGTACCGTCAGGTCAGATTTCTTGTACTGCCGTTCTAATTGCCTTCCAGCAGCCTTCATTAAGCGCAACTCTGGGAGTAGAGGTAGAGTACAGTGGACTACAGTAGAGATAGAGTGCAGTGGAGCACAGTAGAGGTAGAGTAAAGTGGAGCACAGTAGAGGTAGAGTACAGTGGAGCACAGTAGAGGTAGAGTACATTGGAGTACAGTAGAGGTAGAGTACAGTGGAGTACAGTAGAGGTAGAGTACAGTGGAGCACAGTAGAGGTAGAGTACAGTGGAGTACAGTAGAGATAGAGTACAGTGGAGCACAGTAGAGGTAGAGTACAGTGGAGCACAGTAGAGGTAGAGTACAGTGGAGTACAGTAGAGGTAGAGTACAGTTGAGCACTGTAGAGGTGGAGTACAGTGGAGCACAGTAGAGGTAGAGTAAAGTGGAGCACAGTAGAGATAGAGTACAGTAGAGCACAGTAGAGGTAGAGTACAGTGGAGTATAGTAGAGGTTGAGTACAGTAGAGTACAGTTGAGGTAGATTACAGTGGAGCACAGTAGAGGTAAAGTACAGTGGAGTATAGTTGAGGTAGACTACAGTGGAGTACAGTAGAGGTAGAGTACAGTTGAGTACAGTAGAGATAGAGTACACTAGAGCAGAGTAGAAGTAGAGTACAGTGGAGTACAGTAGAGATAGAGCACAGTGGAGCACTGTAGAGGTAGAGTACAGTGGAGTACAGTAGAGGTGGAGTACAGTAGAGTATAGTAGAGGTAGAGTACAGTGGACTACAGTAGAGATAGAGTACAGTGGAGCACAGTAGAGGTAGAGTACAGTGGAGCACAGTAGAGGTAGAGTACAGTGGAGCACAGTAGAGGTAGAGTACAGTGGAGTACAGTAGAGGTAGTGTACAGTGGAGCACAGTAGAGGTAGAGTACAGTGGAGTACAGTAGAGGTAGAGTACAGTAGAACACTGTAGAGGTGGAGTACAGTGGAGTACAGTAGAGGTAGAGTACAGTGGAGTAGAGTAGAGATAGAGTACAGTGGAGTAGAGTAGAGATAGAGTACAGTGGAGTATAGTTGAGGTAGAGTACAGTGGAGCACAGTAGAGGTAGAGTACAGTGGAGTATAGTTGAGGTAGACTACAGTGGAGTGCAGTAGAGGTAGAGTACAGTAGAGCAGAGTAGAGGTAGAGTACAGTGGAGCACAGAAGTGGTAGAGTACAGTGGAGTACAGTAGAGATAGAGTACAGTGGAGTAGAGTAGAGATAGTACAGTGGAGTAGGGTAGAGATAGAGCACAGTGGAGCACAGCAAAGGTAGAGTACAGTGGATCACAGTAGAGATAGAGTACAGTGGAGTACAGTGGAGCACAGTAGGGTAGACTACAGTGGAGCACAGTAGAGATAGAGTACAGTGGAGTACAGTAGATGTAGAGTACAGTGGAGCACAGTAGAGGTAGAGTACAGTGGAGTAGAGTTGAGGTAGACTACAGTGGAGTACAGTAGAGATAGAGTACAGTGGAGTACAGTAGAGATAGAGTACAGTAGAGCAGAGTAGAGGTAGAGTACAGTGGAGTACAGTAGAGGTAGAGTACAGTGGAGTACAGTAGAAGTAGAGCACAGTGGAGTACAGTAGAGGTAGAGTACAGTGGATCACAGTAGAGATAGAGTACAGTGGAGTACAGTGGAGTACAGTAGAGGTAGAGTACAGTGGAGCATAGTAGATGTAGAGTACAGTGGAGCACAGTAAAGGTAGAGTACAGTGGAGCACAGTAGAGGTAGAGTACAGTGGGGTACAGTAGAAATAGAGTACAGTGGAGCACAGTAGAGTAGAGTACAGTAGAGCACAGTAGAGGTAGAGTACAGTGGAGCACAGTAGAGATAGAGTACAGTGGAGTACAGTAGAGGTAGAGTACAGTGGAGTAGAGAGGAGCACAGTAGAGGTGGAGTACAGTAGAGTACAGTGGAGGTAGAGTACAGTGTAGTACAGTAGAGACAGAGTACAGTGGAGTAGAGTAGACATAGAGTACAGTGGAGCACAGCAGAGGTAGAGTAAAGTGGATCACAGTAGAGATAGAGTACAGTGGAGTACAGTGGAGCACAGTAGAGGTAGAGTACAGTGGAGCACAGTTTAGGTAGAGTACAGTGGAGCACAGTAGAGGTAGAGTAGAGTGGAGCACAGTAGAGTTAGAGTACAGTGGAGTACAGTAGAGGTAGTGTACAGTGGAGCAAAGTAGAGGTAGAGTACAGTGGAGCACAGTAGAGGTAGAGTACAGTGGAGTATAGTAGAGGTAGAGTACAGTAGAGCACAGTAAAGATAGAGTACAGTAGAGCAGAGTAGAGGTAGAGTACAGTGGAGCACAGTAGAGGAAGAGTACAGTGTAGTACAGTAGAGATAGAGTACAGTGGAGTACAGTAGAAATAAAGTACAGTCGAACACAGTAGAGATAAGTGCAGTGGAGTATAGTAGAGGTAGAGTACAGTGGAGTACAGTAGAGGTAGAGTACAGCTGAGCACAGTAGATGTAGAGTAGAGTGGAGCACAGTAGAGGTAGAGTACAGTGGAGTATAGTAGAGGTAGAGTACAGTAGAGCACAGTAGAGATAGAGTACAGTAGAGCACAGTAGAGGTAGAGTACAGTGGAGCACAGTAGAGGAAGAGTACAGTGTAGTACAGTAGAGATAGAGTACAGTGGAGTACACTAGAGATAGAGTACAGTCGAACACAGTAGAGATAAGTGCAGTGCAGTATAGTAGAGGTAGAGTACAGTGGAGTACAGTAGAGGTAGAGTACAGCTGAGCACAGTAGAGGTAGAGTAGAGTGGAGCACAGTAGAGGTAGAGTACAGTGGACTACAGTAGAGGTAGTGTACAGTGGAGCACAGTAGAGGTAGAGTACAGTGGAGCACAGTAGAGGTAGAGTACAGTGGAGTATAATAGAGGTAGAGTACAGTAGAGCACAGTAGAGATAGAGTACAGTAGAGCAGAGTAGAGGTAGAGTACAGTGGAGTACAGTAGAGGTAGAGTACAGTGGAGCACTGTAGATGTGGAGTACAGTGGAGTACAGTAGAGGTAGAGTACAGTGGAGCACAGTAGAGATAGAGTACAGTAGAGCACAGTAGAGGTAGAGTACAGTGGAGCACAGTAGAGCTAGAGTACAGTGGAGTACAGTGGAGCACAGTAGAGGTGGAGTACAGTAGAGTAGAGTAGAGGTAGAGTACAGTGGAGTAAAGTAGAGATAGAGTAGAGTGGAGTAGAGTAGAGATAGAGTACAGTGGATTAGAGTAGAGATAGAGTACAGTGGATTATAGTTGATGTAGAGTACAGTGGAGCACAGTAGAGGAAGAGTACAGTGGAGTATAGTTTAGGTAGACTACAGTGGAGTACAGTAGAGGTAGAGTACAGTGGAGCACAGTAGAGATAGAGTACAGTAGAGCAGAGTAGAGGTAGAGTACAGTGGAGTACAGTAGAGGTAGAGTACAGTAGAACACTGTAGAGGTGGAGTACAGTGGAGTACAGTAGAGGTAGAGTACAGTGGAGTAGAGTAGAGATAGAGTACAGTGGAGTAGAGTAGAGATAGAGTACAGTGGAGTATAGTTGAGGTAGAGTACAGTGGAGCACAGTAGAGGTAGAGTACAGTGGAGTATAGTTGAGGTAGACTACAGTGGAGTGCAGTAGAGGTAGAGTACAGTAGAGCAGAGTAGAGGTAGAGTACAGTGGAGCACAGAAGTGGTAGAGTACAGTGGAGTACAGTAGAGATAGAGTACAGTGGAGTAGAGTAGAGATAGTACAGTGGAGTAGGGTAGAGATAGAGCACAGTGGAGCACAGCAAAGGTAGAGTACAGTGGATCACAGTAGAGATAGAGTACAGTGGAGTACAGTGGAGCACAGTAGGGTAGACTACAGTGGAGCACAGTAGAGATAGAGTACAGTGGAGTACAGTAGATGTAGAGTACAGTGGAGCACAGTAGAGGTAGAGTACAGTGGAGTAGAGTTGAGATAGACTACAGTGGAGTACAGTAGAGATAGAGTACAGTGGAGTACAGTAGAGATAGAGTACAGTAGAGCAGAGTAGAGGTAGAGTACAGTGGAGTACAGTAGAGGTAGAGTACAGTGGAGTACAGTAGAAGTAGAGCACAGTGGAGTACAGTAGAGGTAGAGTACAGTGGAGCACAGTAGAGGTAGAGTACAGTGGAGTACAGTAGAGGTAGTGTACAGTGGAGCACAGTAGAGGTAGAGTACAGTGGAGCACAGTAGAGGTAGAGTACAGTAGAGCACAGTAGAGGTAGAGTACAGTGGAGCACAGTAGAGATATAGTACAGTGGAGTACAGTAGAGGAAGAGTACAGTGGAGTACAGTGGAGCACAGTAGAGGTGGAGTACAGTAGAGTACAGTAGAGGTAGAGTACAGTGGAGTACAATCAAGATAGAGTACAATGGAGTAGAGTAGAGATAGAGTACAGTGGAGCACAGCAGAGGTAGAGTACAGTGGATCACAGTAGAGATAGAGTACAGTGGAGTACAGTGGAGCACAGTAGAGGTAGAGTACAGTGGAGTACAGTAGAGATAGAGTACAGTGGAGTACAGTAGAGGTAGAGTACAGTGGAGCACAGTAGAGATAGAGTACAGTGGAGTACAGTAGAGGTAGAGTACAGTGGAGCACAGTAGAGGTAGAGTACAGTGGAGTACAGTAGAGGTAGTGTACAGTGGAGCACAGTAGAGGTAGAGTACAGTGGAGCACAGTAGAGGTAGAGTACAGTAGAGCACAGTAGAGGTAGAGTACAGTGGAGCACAGTAGAGATAGAGTACAGTGGAGTAGTGTGGAGCAAAGTAGAGAGAGAGTACAGTGGAGTACAATAAAGATAGAGTAGAGTGGAGTAGAGTAGAGATAGAGTACAATGGAGCACAGCAGAGGTAGAGTACAGTGGATCACAGTAGAGATAGAGTACAGTGGAGTACAGTGGAGCACAGTAGAGGTAGAGTACAGTGGAGAACAGTAGAGATAGAGTACAGTAGAGCAGAGTAGAGGTAGAGTACAGTGGAGTACAGTAGAGGTAGAGTACAGTGGAGTACAGTAGAAGTAGAGCACAGTGGAGTACAGTAGAGGTAGAGTACAGTGGAGCACAGTAGAGGTAGAGTACAGTGGAGTACAGTAGAGGTAGTGTACAGTGGAGCACAGTAGAGGTAGAGTACAGTGGAGCACAGTAGAGGTAGAGTACAGTAGAGCACAGTAGAGGTAGAGTACAGTGGAGCACAGTAGAGATATAGTACAGTGGAGTACAGTAGAGGAAGAGTACAGTGGAGTACAGTGGAGCACAGTAGAGGTGGAGTACAGTAGAGTACAGTAGAGGTAGAGTACAGTGGAGTACAATCAAGATAGAGTACAGTGGAGTAGAGTAGAGATAGAGTACAGTGGAGCACAGCAGAGGTAGAGTACAGTGGAGTACAGTGGAGCACAGTAGAGGTAGAGTACAGTGGAGAACAGTAGAGATAGAGTACAGTGGAGTACAGTAGAGGTAGAGTACAGTGGAGCACAGTAGAGATAGAGTACAGTGGAGTACAGTAGAGGTAGAGTACAGTGGAGCACAGTAGAGGTAGAGTACAGTGGAGTACAGTAGAGGTAGTGTACAGTGGAGCACAGTAGAGGTAGAGTACAGTGGAGCACAGTAGAGGTAGAGTACAGTAGAACACAGTAGAGGTAGAGTACAGTGGAGCACAGTAGAGATAGAGTACAGTGGAGTAGTGTGGAGCAAAGTAGAGAGAGAGTACAGTGGAGTACAATAAAGATAGAGTAGAGTGGAGTAGAGTAGAGATAGAGTACAGTGGAGCACAGCAGAGGTAGAGTACAGTGGATCACAGTAGAGATAGAGTACAGTGGAGTACAGTGGAGCACAGTAGAGGTAGAGTACAGTGGAGAACAGTAGAGATAGAGTACAGTGGAGTACAGTAGAGGTAGAGTACAGTGGAGCACAGTATAGATAGAGTACAGTGGAGTACAGTAGAGGTAGAGTACAGTGGAGCACAGTAGAGGTAGAGTACAGTGGAGTACAATGGAGCACAGTAGAGGTGGAGTACAGTAGAGTACAGTAGAGGTAGAGAACAGTACAGTACAGTAGAGGTAGAGTACAGTGGAGTACAGTAGAGGTAGAGTACAATAGAGCACAGTAGAGGTAGAATACAGTGGAGTACAGTAGAGGTAGAGTACAGTGGAGTACAGTAGAGGTAGAGTACAGTGGAGTACAGTACAGGTAGAGTACAGTGGAGCACAGTAGAGATAAAGTACAGTGGAGTACAGTAGAGGTAGAGTACAGTGGAGCACAGTAGAGGTAGAGTACAGTGGAGTACAGTGGAGCACAGTAGAGGTGGAGTACAGTAGAGTAGAGTAGAGGTAGAGTACAGTGGAGTACAGTAGAGATAGAGTACAGTGGAGTAGAGTAGAGATAGAGTACAGTGGAGTAGAGTAGAGATAGAGTACAGTGGAGTATAGTTGAGGTAGAGTACAATGGAGCACAGTAGAGGTAGAGTACAGTGGAGTATAGTTGAGGTAGACTACAGTGGAGTACAGTAGAGGTAGAGTACAGTGGAGCACAGTAGAGCAGAGTAGAGGTAGAGTACAGTGGAGTACAGTAGAGGTAGAGTACAGTGGAGCACTGTAGAGGTGGAGTACAGTGGAGCACAGTAGAGGTAGAGTACAGTGGAGCACAGTAGAGGTAGAGTACAGTAGAGCACAGTAGAGGTAGAGTACAGTGGAGTATAGTAGAGGTAGAGTACAGTAGAGTACAGTTGAGGTAGATTACAGTGGAGCACAGTAGAGGTAAAGTACAGTGGAGTATAGTTGAGGTAGACTACAGTGGAGTACAGTAGAGGTAGAGTACAGTGGAGTACAGTAGAGATAGAGTACAGTAGAGCAGAGTAGAGGTAGAGTACAGTGGAGTACAGTAGAGATAGAGCACAGTGGAGCACTGTAGAGGTAGAGTACAGTGGAGTACAGTAGAGGTGGAGTACAGTAGAGTATAGTAGAGGTAGAGTACAGTGGACTACAGTAGAGATAGAGTACAGTGGAGCACAGTAGAGGTAGAGTACAGTGGAGCACAGTAGAGGTAGAGTACAGTGGAGCACAGTAGAGGTAGAGTACAGTGGAGTACAGTAGAGGTAGTGTACAGTGGAGCACAGTAGAGGTAGAGTACAGTGGAGCACCGTAGAGGTAGAGTACAGTTGGGTACAGTAGAAATAGAGTACAGTGGAGCACAGTAGAGTAGAGTACAGTAGAGCACAGTAGAGCTAGAGTACAGTGGAGCACAGTAGAGATAGAGTACAGTGGAGTACAGTAGAGGTAGAGTACAGTGCAGTATAGTTGAGGTAGACTACAGTGGAGTACAGTAGAGGTAGAGTACAGAGGAGCACAGTAGAGATAGAGTACAGTAGAGCAGAGTAGAGGTAGAGTACAGTGGAGTACAGTAGAGGTAGAGTACAGTGGAGCACTGTAGAGGTAGAGTACAAAGGAGTACAGTAGAGGTAGAGTACAGTGGAGTAGAGTAGAGGTAGAGTACAGTGGAGTGTAGTAGAGGTAGAGTACAGTGGAGTACAGTAGAGGTAAGTACAGTGGAGCATAGTAGATGTAGAGTACAGTGGAGCACAGTAAAGGTAGAGTACAGTGGAGCACAGTAGAGGTAGAGTACAGTGGGGTACAGTAGAAATAGAGTACAGTGGAGCACAGTAGAGTAGAGTACAGTAGAGCACAGTAGAGGTAGAGTACAGTGGAGCACAGTAGAGATAGATTACAGTGGAGTACAGTAGAGGTAGAGTACAGTGGAGTACAGAGGAGCACAGTAGAGGTGGAGTACAGTAGAGTACAGTAGAGGTAGAGTACAGTGTAGTACAGTAGAGATAGAGTACAGTGGAGTAGAGTAGACATAGAGTACAGTGGAGCACAGCAGAGGTAGAGTAAAGTGGATCACAGTAGAGATAGAGTACAGTGGAGTACAGTGGAGCACAGTAGAGGTAGAGTACAGTGGAGCACAGTTTAGGTAGAGTACAGTGGAGCACAGTAGAGGTAGAGTAGAGTGGAGCACAGTAGAGTTAGAGTACAGTGGAGTACAGTAGAGGTAGTGTACAGTGGAGCAAAGTAGAGGTAGAGTACAGTGGAGCACAGTAGAGGTAGAGTACAGTGGAGTATAGTAGAGGTAGAGTACAGTAGAGCACAGTAGAGATAGAGTACAGTAGAGCAGAGTAGAGGTAGAGTACAGTGGAGCACAGTAGAGGAAGAGTACAGTGTAGTACAGTAGAGATAGAGTACAGTGGAGTACAGTAGAGATAGAGTACAGTCGAACACAGTAGAGATAAGTGCAGTGGAGTATAGTAGAGGTAGAGTACAGTGGAGTACAGTAGAGGTAGAGTACAGCTGAGCACAGTAGAGGTAGAGTAGAGTGGAGCACAGTAGAGGTAGAGTACGGTGGAGTATAGTAGAGGTAGAGTAGAGTAGAGCACAGTAGAGATAGAGTACAGTAGAGCACAGTAGAGGTAGAGTACAGTGGAGCACAGTAGAGGAAGAGTACAGTGTAGTACAGTAGAGATAGAGTACAGTGGAGTACAGTAGAGATAGAGTACAGTCGAACACAGTAGAGATAACTGCAGTGGAGTATAGTAGAGGTAGAGTACAGTGGAGTACAGTACAGGTAGAGTACAGCTGAGCAGAGTAGAGGTAGAGTAGAGTGGAGCACAGTAGAGGTAGAGTACAGTGGACTACAGTAGAGGTAGTGTACAGTGGAGCACAGTAGAGTTAGAGTACAGTGGAGCACAGTAGAGGTAGAGTACAGTGGAGTATAATAGAGGTAGAGTACAGTAGAGCACAGTAGAGATAGAGTACAGTAGAGCAGAGTAGAGGTAGAGTACAGTGGAGTACAGTAGAGGTAGAGTACAGTGGAGCACTGTAGAGGTGGAGTACAGTGGAGTACAGTAGAGGTAGAGTACAGTGGAGCACAGTAGAGATAGAGTACAGTAGAGCACAGTAGAGGTAGAGTACAGTGGAGCACAGTAGAGCTAGAGTACAGTGGAGTACAGTGGAGCACAGTAGAGGTGGAGTACAGTAGAGTAGAGTAGAGGTAGAGTACAGTGGAGTAAAGTAGAGATAGAGTAGAGTGGAGTAGAGTAGATATAGAGTACAGTGGATTAGAATAGAGATAGAGTACAGTGGATTATAGTTGATGTATAGTACAGTGGAGCACAGTAGAGGAAGAGTACAGTGGAGTATAGTTTAGGTAACCTACAGTGGAGTACAGTAGAGGTAGAGTACAGTGGAGCACAGTAGAGATAGAGTACAGTAGAGCAGAGTAGAGGTAGAGTACAGTGGAGTACAGTAGAGGTAGAGTACAGTAGAACACTGTAGAGGTGGAGTACAGTGGAGTACAGTAGAGGTAGAATACAGTGGAGTAGAGTAGAGATAGAGTACAGTGGAGTAGAGTAGATATAGATTACAGTGGAGTATAGTTGAGGTAGAGTACAGTGGAGCACAGTAGAGGTAGAGTACAGTGGAGTATAGTTGAGGTAGACTACAGTGGAGTGCAGTAGAGGTAGAGTACAGTAGAGCAGAGTAGAGGTAGAGTACAGTGGAGTACAGTAGAGATAGAGTACAGTGGAGTAGAGTAGAGATAGTACAGTGGAGTAGGGTAGAGATAGAACACAGTGGAGCACAGCAAAGGTAGAGTACAGTGGATCACAGTAGAGATAGAGTACAGTGGAGTACAGTGGAGCACAGTAGGGTAGACTACAGTGGAGCACAGTAGAGATAGAGTACAGTGGAGTACAGTAGATGTAGAGTACAGTGGAGCACAGTAGAGGTAGAGTACAGTGGAGTATAGTTGAGGTAGACTACAGTGGAGTACAGTAGAGATAGAGTACAGTGGAGTACAGTAGAGATAGAGTACAGTAGAGCAGAGTAGAGGTAGAGTACAGTGGAGTACAGTAGAGGTAGAGTACATTGGAGTACAGTAGAAGTAGAGCACAGTGGAGTACAGTAGAGGTAAGGTACAGTGGAGCACAGTAGAGGTAGAGTACAGTGGAGTACAGTAGAGGTAGTGTTAAGTGGAGCACAGTAGAGGTAGAGTACAGTGGAGCACAGTAGAGGTAGAGTACAGTAGAGCACAGTAGAGGTAGAGTACAGTGGAGCACAGTAGAGATAGAGTACAGTGGAGTACAGTAGAGGAAGAGTACAGTGGAGTACAGTGGAGCACAGTAGAGGTGGAGTACAGTAGAGTATAGTAGAGGTAGAGTACAGTGGACTACAGTAGAGATAGAGTACAGTGGAGCACAGTAGAGGTAGAGTACAGTGGAGCACAGTAGAGGTAGAGTACAGTGGAGCACAGTAGAGGTAGAGTACAGTGGAGTACAGTAGAGGTAGTGTACAGTGGAGCACAGTAGAGGTAGAGTACAGTGGAGTACAGTAGAGGTAGAGTACAGTAGAACACTGTAGAGGTGGAGTACAGTGGAGTACAGTAGAGGTAGAGTACAGTGGAGTAGAGTAGAGATAGAGTACAGTGGAGTAGAGTAGAGATAGAGTACAGTGGAGTATAGTTGAGGTAGAGTACAGTGGAGCACAGTAGAGGTAGAGTACAGTGGAGTATAGTTGAGGTAGACTACAGTGGAGTGCAGTAGAGGTAGAGTACAGTAGAGCAGAGTAGAGGTAGAGTACAGTGGAGCACAGAAGTGGTAGAGTACAGTGGAGTACAGTAGAGATAGAGTACAGTGGAGTAGAGTAGAGATAGTACAGTGGAGTAGGGTAGAGATAGAGCACAGTGGAGCACAGCAAAGGTAGAGTACAGTGGATCACAGTAGAGATAGAGTACAGTGGAGTACAGTGGAGCACAGTAGGGTAGACTACAGTGGAGCACAGTAGAGATAGAGTACAGTGGAGTACAGTAGATGTAGAGTACAGTGGAGCACAGTAGAGGTAGAGTACAGTGGAGTAGAGTTGAGGTAGACTACAGTGGAGTACAGTAGAGATAGAGTACAGTGGAGTACAGTAGAGATAGAGTACAGTAGAGCAGAGTAGAGGTAGAGTACAGTGGAGTACAGTAGAGGTAGAGTACAGTGGAGTACAGTAGAAGTAGAGCACAGTGGAGTACAGTAGAGGTAGAGTACAGTGGATCACAGTAGAGATAGAGTACAGTGGAGTACAGTGGAGTACAGTAGAGGTAGAGTACAGTGGAGCATAGTAGATGTAGAGTACAGTGGAGCACAGTAAAGGTAGAGTACAGTGGAGCACAGTAGAGGTAGAGTACAGTGGGGTACAGTAGAAATAGAGTACAGTGGAGCACAGTAGAGTAGAGTACAGTAGAGCACAGTAGAGGTAGAGTACAGTGGAGCACAGTAGAGATAGAGTACAGTGGAGTACAGTAGAGGTAGAGTACAGTGGAGTAGAGAGGAGCACAGTAGAGGTGGAGTACAGTAGAGTACAGTGGAGGTAGAGTACAGTGTAGTACAGTAGAGACAGAGTACAGTGGAGTAGAGTAGACATAGAGTACAGTGGAGCACAGCAGAGGTAGAGTAAAGTGGATCACAGTAGAGATAGAGTACAGTGGAGTACAGTGGAGCACAGTAGAGGTAGAGTACAGTGGAGCACAGTTTAGGTAGAGTACAGTGGAGCACAGTAGAGGTAGAGTAGAGTGGAGCACAGTAGAGTTAGAGTACAGTGGAGTACAGTAGAGGTAGTGTACAGTGGAGCAAAGTAGAGGTAGAGTACAGTGGAGCACAGTAGAGGTAGAGTACAGTGGAGTATAGTAGAGGTAGAGTACAGTAGAGCACAGTAAAGATAGAGTACAGTAGAGCAGAGTAGAGGTAGAGTACAGTGGAGCACAGTAGAGGAAGAGTACAGTGTAGTACAGTAGAGATAGAGTACAGTGGAGTACAGTAGAAATAAAGTACAGTCGAACACAGTAGAGATAAGTGCAGTGGAGTATAGTAGAGGTAGAGTACAGTGGAGTACAGTAGAGGTAGAGTACAGCTGAGCACAGTAGATGTAGAGTAGAGTGGAGCACAGTAGAGGTAGAGTACAGTGGAGTATAGTAGAGGTAGAGTACAGTAGAGCACAGTAGAGATAGAGTACAGTAGAGCACAGTAGAGGTAGAGTACAGTGGAGCACAGTAGAGGAAGAGTACAGTGTAGTACAGTAGAGATAGAGTACAGTGGAGTACACTAGAGATAGAGTACAGTCGAACACAGTAGAGATAAGTGCAGTGGAGTATAGTAGAGGTAGAGTACAGTGGAGTACAGTAGAGGTAGAGTACAGCTGAGCACAGTAGAGGTAGAGTAGAGTGGAGCACAGTAGAGGTAGAGTACAGTGGACTACAGTAGAGGTAGTGTACAGTGGAGCACAGTAGAGGTAGAGTACAGTGGAGCACAGTAGAGGTAGAGTACAGTGGAGTATAATAGAGGTAGAGTACAGTAGAGCACAGTAGAGATAGAGTACAGTAGAGCAGAGTAGAGGTAGAGTACAGTGGAGTACAGTAGAGGTAGAGTACAGTGGAGCACTGTAGATGTGGAGTACAGTGGAGTACAGTAGAGGTAGAGTACAGTGGAGCACAGTAGAGATAGAGTACAGTAGAGCACAGTAGAGGTAGAGTACAGTGGAGCACAGTAGAGCTAGAGTACAGTGGAGTACAGTGGAGCACAGTAGAGGTGGAGTACAGTAGAGTAGAGTAGAGGTAGAGTACAGTGGAGTAAAGTAGAGATAGAGTAGAGTGGAGTAGAGTAGAGATAGAGTACAGTGGATTAGAGTAGAGATAGAGTACAGTGGATTATAGTTGATGTAGAGTACAGTGGAGCACAGTAGAGGAAGAGTACAGTGGAGTATAGTTTAGGTAGACTACAGTGGAGTACAGTAGAGGTAGAGTACAGTGGAGCACAGTAGAGATAGAGTACAGTAGAGCAGAGTAGAGGTAGAGTACAGTGGAGTACAGTAGAGGTAGAGTACAGTAGAACACTGTAGAGGTGGAGTACAGTGGAGTACAGTAGAGGTAGAGTACAGTGGAGTAGAGTAGAGATAGAGTACAGTGGAGTAGAGTAGAGATAGAGTACAGTGGAGTATAGTTGAGGTAGAGTACAGTGGAGCACAGTAGAGGTAGAGTACAGTGGAGTATAGTTGAGGTAGACTACAGTGGAGTGCAGTAGAGGTAGAGTACAGTAGAGCAGAGTAGAGGTAGAGTACAGTGGAGCACAGAAGTGGTAGAGTACAGTGGAGTACAGTAGAGATAGAGTACAGTGGAGTAGAGTAGAGATAGTACAGTGGAGTAGGGTAGAGATAGAGCACAGTGGAGCACAGCAAAGGTAGAGTACAGTGGATCACAGTAGAGATAGAGTACAGTGGAGTACAGTGGAGCACAGTAGGGTAGACTACAGTGGAGCACAGTAGAGATAGAGTACAGTGGAGTACAGTAGATGTAGAGTACAGTGGAGCACAGTAGAGGTAGAGTACAGTGGAGTAGAGTTGAGGTAGACTACAGTGGAGTACAGTAGAGATAGAGTACAGTGGAGTACAGTAGAGATAGAGTACAGTAGAGCAGAGTAGAGGTAGAGTACAGTGGAGTACAGTAGAGGTAGAGTACAGTGGAGTACAGTAGAAGTAGAGCACAGTGGAGTACAGTAGAGGTAGAGTACAGTGGAGCACAGTAGAGGTAGAGTACAGTGGAGTACAGTAGAGGTAGTGTACAGTGGAGCACAGTAGAGGTAGAGTACAGTGGAGCACAGTAGAGGTAGAGTACAGTAGAGCACAGTAGAGGTAGAGTACAGTGGAGCACAGTAGAGATATAGTACAGTGGAGTACAGTAGAGGAAGAGTACAGTGGAGTACAGTGGAGCACAGTAGAGGTGGAGTACAGTAGAGTACAGTAGAGGTAGAGTACAGTGGAGTACAATCAAGATAGAGTACAATGGAGTAGAGTAGAGATAGAGTACAGTGGAGCACAGCAGAGGTAGAGTACAGTGGATCACAGTAGAGATAGAGTACAGTGGAGTACAGTGGAGCACAGTAGAGGTAGAGTACAGTGGAGTACAGTAGAGATAGAGTACAGTGGAGTACAGTAGAGGTAGAGTACAGTGGAGCACAGTAGAGATAGAGTACAGTGGAGTACAGTAGAGGTAGAGTACAGTGGAGCACAGTAGAGGTAGAGTACAGTGGAGTACAGTAGAGGTAGTGTACAGTGGAGCACAGTAGAGGTAGAGTACAGTGGAGCACAGTAGAGGTAGAGTACAGTAGAGCACAGTAGAGGTAGAGTACAGTGGAGCACAGTAGAGATAGAGTACAGTGGAGTAGTGTGGAGCAAAGTAGAGAGAGAGTACAGTGGAGTACAATAAAGATAGAGTAGAGTGGAGTAGAGTAGAGATAGAGTACAGTGGAGCACAGCAGAGGTAGAGTACAGTGGATCACAGTAGAGATAGAGTACAGTGGAGTACAGTGGAGCACAGTAGAGGTAGAGTACAGTGGAGAACAGTAGAGATAGAGTACAGTAGAGCAGAGTAGAGGTAGAGTACAGTGGAGTACAGTAGAGGTAGAGTACAGTGGAGTACAGTAGAAGTAGAGCACAGTGGAGTACAGTAGAGGTAGAGTACAGTGGAGCACAGTAGAGGTAGAGTACAGTGGAGTACAGTAGAGGTAGTGTACAGTGGAGCACAGTAGAGGTAGAGTACAGTGGAGCACAGTAGAGGTAGAGTACAGTAGAGCACAGTAGAGGTAGAGTACAGTGGAGCACAGTAGAGATATAGTACAGTGGAGTACAGTAGAGGAAGAGTACAGTGGAGTACAGTGGAGCACAGTAGAGGTGGAGTACAGTAGAGTACAGTAGAGGTAGAGTACAGTGGAGTACAATCAAGATAGAGTACAGTGGAGTAGAGTAGAGATAGAGTACAGTGGAGCACAGCAGAGGTAGAGTACAGTGGAGTACAGTGGAGCACAGTAGAGGTAGAGTACAGTGGAGAACAGTAGAGATAGAGTACAGTGGAGTACAGTAGAGGTAGAGTACAGTGGAGCACAGTAGAGATAGAGTACAGTGGAGTACAGTAGAGGTAGAGTACAGTGGAGCACAGTAGAGGTAGAGTACAGTGGAGTACAGTAGAGGTAGTGTACAGTGGAGCACAGTAGAGGTAGAGTACAGTGGAGCACAGTAGAGGTAGAGTACAGTAGAACACAGTAGAGGTAGAGTACAGTGGAGCACAGTAGAGATAGAGTACAGTGGAGTAGTGTGGAGCAAAGTAGAGAGAGAGTACAGTGGAGTACAATAAAGATAGAGTAGAGTGGAGTAGAGTAGAGATAGAGTACAGTGGAGCACAGCAGAGGTAGAGTACAGTGGATCACAGTAGAGATAGAGTACAGTGGAGTACAGTGGAGCACAGTAGAGGTAGAGTACAGTGGAGAACAGTAGAGATAGAGTACAGTGGAGTACAGTAGAGGTAGAGTACAGTGGAGCACAGTATAGATAGAGTACAGTGGAGTACAGTAGAGGTAGAGTACAGTGGAGCACAGTAGAGGTAGAGTACAGTGGAGTACAATGGAGCACAGTAGAGGTGGAGTACAGTAGAGTACAGTAGAGGTAGAGAACAGTACAGTACAGTAGAGGTAGAGTACAGTGGAGTACAGTAGAGGTAGAGTACAATAGAGCACAGTAGAGGTAGAATACAGTGGAGTACAGTAGAGGTAGAGTACAGTGGAGTACAGTAGAGGTAGAGTACAGTGGAGTACAGTACAGGTAGAGTACAGTGGAGCACAGTAGAGATAAAGTACAGTGGAGTACAGTAGAGGTAGAGTACAGTGGAGCACAGTAGAGGTAGAGTACAGTGGAGTACAGTGGAGCACAGTAGAGGTGGAGTACAGTAGAGTAGAGTAGAGGTAGAGTACAGTGGAGTACAGTAGAGATAGAGTACAGTGGAGTAGAGTAGAGATAGAGTACAGTGGAGTAGAGTAGAGATAGAGTACAGTGGAGTATAGTTGAGGTAGAGTACAATGGAGCACAGTAGAGGTAGAGTACAGTGGAGTATAGTTGAGGTAGACTACAGTGGAGTACAGTAGAGGTAGAGTACAGTGGAGCACAGTAGAGCAGAGTAGAGGTAGAGTACAGTGGAGTACAGTAGAGGTAGAGTACAGTGGAGCACTGTAGAGGTGGAGTACAGTGGAGCACAGTAGAGGTAGAGTACAGTGGAGCACAGTAGAGGTAGAGTACAGTAGAGCACAGTAGAGGTAGAGTACAGTGGAGTATAGTAGAGGTAGAGTACAGTAGAGTACAGTTGAGGTAGATTACAGTGGAGCACAGTAGAGGTAAAGTACAGTGGAGTATAGTTGAGGTAGACTACAGTGGAGTACAGTAGAGGTAGAGTACAGTGGAGTACAGTAGAGATAGAGTACAGTAGAGCAGAGTAGAGGTAGAGTACAGTGGAGTACAGTAGAGATAGAGCACAGTGGAGCACTGTAGAGGTAGAGTACAGTGGAGTACAGTAGAGGTGGAGTACAGTAGAGTATAGTAGAGGTAGAGTACAGTGGACTACAGTAGAGATAGAGTACAGTGGAGCACAGTAGAGGTAGAGTACAGTGGAGCACAGTAGAGGTAGAGTACAGTGGAGCACAGTAGAGGTAGAGTACAGTGGAGTACAGTAGAGGTAGTGTACAGTGGAGCACAGTAGAGGTAGAGTACAGTGGAGCACCGTAGAGGTAGAGTACAGTTGGGTACAGTAGAAATAGAGTACAGTGGAGCACAGTAGAGTAGAGTACAGTAGAGCACAGTAGAGCTAGAGTACAGTGGAGCACAGTAGAGATAGAGTACAGTGGAGTACAGTAGAGGTAGAGTACAGTGCAGTATAGTTGAGGTAGACTACAGTGGAGTACAGTAGAGGTAGAGTACAGAGGAGCACAGTAGAGATAGAGTACAGTAGAGCAGAGTAGAGGTAGAGTACAGTGGAGTACAGTAGAGGTAGAGTACAGTGGAGCACTGTAGAGGTAGAGTACAAAGGAGTACAGTAGAGGTAGAGTACAGTGGAGTAGAGTAGAGGTAGAGTACAGTGGAGTGTAGTAGAGGTAGAGTACAGTGGAGTACAGTAGAGGTAAGTACAGTGGAGCATAGTAGATGTAGAGTACAGTGGAGCACAGTAAAGGTAGAGTACAGTGGAGCACAGTAGAGGTAGAGTACAGTGGGGTACAGTAGAAATAGAGTACAGTGGAGCACAGTAGAGTAGAGTACAGTAGAGCACAGTAGAGGTAGAGTACAGTGGAGCACAGTAGAGATAGATTACAGTGGAGTACAGTAGAGGTAGAGTACAGTGGAGTACAGAGGAGCACAGTAGAGGTGGAGTACAGTAGAGTACAGTAGAGGTAGAGTACAGTGTAGTACAGTAGAGATAGAGTACAGTGGAGTAGAGTAGACATAGAGTACAGTGGAGCACAGCAGAGGTAGAGTAAAGTGGATCACAGTAGAGATAGAGTACAGTGGAGTACAGTGGAGCACAGTAGAGGTAGAGTACAGTGGAGCACAGTTTAGGTAGAGTACAGTGGAGCACAGTAGAGGTAGAGTAGAGTGGAGCACAGTAGAGTTAGAGTACAGTGGAGTACAGTAGAGGTAGTGTACAGTGGAGCAAAGTAGAGGTAGAGTACAGTGGAGCACAGTAGAGGTAGAGTACAGTGGAGTATAGTAGAGGTAGAGTACAGTAGAGCACAGTAGAGATAGAGTACAGTAGAGCAGAGTAGAGGTAGAGTACAGTGGAGCACAGTAGAGGAAGAGTACAGTGTAGTACAGTAGAGATAGAGTACAGTGGAGTACAGTAGAGATAGAGTACAGTCGAACACAGTAGAGATAAGTGCAGTGGAGTATAGTAGAGGTAGAGTACAGTGGAGTACAGTAGAGGTAGAGTACAGCTGAGCACAGTAGAGGTAGAGTAGAGTGGAGCACAGTAGAGGTAGAGTACGGTGGAGTATAGTAGAGGTAGAGTACAGTAGAGCACAGTAGAGATAGAGTACAGTAGAGCACAGTAGAGGTAGAGTACAGTGGAGCACAGTAGAGGAAGAGTACAGTGTAGTACAGTAGAGATAGAGTACAGTGGAGTACAGTAGAGATAGAGTACAGTCGAACACAGTAGAGATAAGTGCAGTGGAGTATAGTAGAGGTAGAGTACAGTGGAGTACAGTACAGGTAGAGTACAGCTGAGCAGAGTAGAGGTAGAGTAGAGTGGAGCACAGTAGAGGTAGAGTACAGTGGACTACAGTAGAGGTAGTGTACAGTGGAGCACAGTAGAGTTAGAGTACAGTGGAGCACAGTAGAGGTAGAGTACAGTGGAGTATAATAGAGGTAGAGTACAGTAGAGCACAGTAGAGATAGAGTACAGTAGAGCAGAGTAGAGGTAGAGTACAGTGGAGTACAGTAGAGGTAGAGTACAGTGGAGCACTGTAGAGGTGGAGTACAGTGGAGTACAGTAGAGGTAGAGTACAGTGGAGCACAGTAGAGATAGAGTACAGTAGAGCACAGTAGAGGTAGAGTACAGTGGAGCACAGTAGAGCTAGAGTACAGTGGAGTACAGTGGAGCACAGTAGAGGTGGAGTACAGTAGAGTAGAGTAGAGGTAGAGTACAGTGGAGTAAAGTAGAGATAGAGTAGAGTGGAGTAGAGTAGATATAGAGTACAGTGGATTAGAGTAGAGATAGAGTACAGTGGATTATAGTTGATGTATAGTACAGTGGAGCACAGTAGAGGAAGAGTACAGTGGAGTATAGTTTAGGTAACCTACAGTGGAGTACAGTAGAGGTAGAGTACAGTGGAGCACAGTAGAGATAGAGTACAGTAGAGCAGAGTAGAGGTAGAGTACAGTGGAGTACAGTAGAGGTAGAGTACAGTAGAACACTGTAGAGGTGGAGTACAGTGGAGTACAGTAGAGGTAGAATACAGTGGAGTAGAGTAGAGATAGAGTACAGTGGAGTAGAGTAGATATAGAGTACAGTGGAGTATAGTTGAGGTAGAGTACAGTGGAGCACAGTAGAGGTAGAGTACAGTGGAGTATAGTTGAGGTAGACTACAATGGAGTGCAGTAGAGGTAGAGTACAGTAGAGCAGAGTAGAGGTAGAGTACAGTGGAGTACAGTAGAGATAGAGTACAGTGGAGTAGAGTAGAGATAGTACAGTGGAGTAGGGTAGAGATAGAACACAGTGGAGCACAGCAAAGGTAGAGTACAGTGGATCACAGTAGAGATAGAGTACAGTGGAGTACAGTGGAGCACAGTAGGGTAGACTACAGTGGAGCACAGTAGAGATAGAGTACAGTGGAGTACAGTAGATGTAGAGTACAGTGGAGCACAGTAGAGGTAGAGTACAGTGGAGTATAGTTGAGGTAGACTACAGTGGAGTACAGTAGAGATAGAGTACAGTGGAGTACAGTAGAGATAGAGTACAGTAGAGCAGAGTAGAGGTAGAGTACAGTGGAGTACAGTAGAGGTAGAGTACATTGGAGTACAGTAGAAGTAGAGCACAGTGGAGTACAGTAGAGGTAAGGTACAGTGGAGCACAGTAGAGGTAGAGTACAGTGGAGTACAGTAGAGGTAGTGTTAAGTGGAGCACAGTAGAGGTAGAGTACAGTGGAGCACAGTAGAGGTAGAGTACAGTAGAGCACAGTAGAGGTAGAGTACAGTGGAGCACAGTAGAGATAGAGTACAGTGGAGTACAGTAGAGGAAGAGTACAGTGGAGTACAGTGGAGCACAGTAGAGGTGGAGTACAGTAGAGTACAGTAGAGGTAGAGTACAGTGGAGTACAATCAAGATAGAGTACAGTGGAGTAGAGTAGAGATAGAGTACAGTGGAGCACAGCAGAGGTAGAGTACAGTGGATCACAGTAGAGATAGAGTACAGTGGAGTACAGTGGAGCACAGTAGAGGTAGAGTACAGTGGAGAACAGTAGAGATAGAGTACAGTGGAGTACAGTAGAGGTAGAGTACAGTGGAGCACAGTAGAGATAGAGTACAGTGGAGTACAGTAGAGGTAGAGTACAGTGGAGCACAGTAGAGGTAGAGTACAGTGGAGTACAATGGAGCACAGTAGAGGTGGAGTAGAGTAGAGTACAGTCGAGGTAGAGAACAGTACAGTACAGTAGAGGTAGAGTACAGTGGAGTACAGTAGAGGTAGAGTACAGTAGAGCACAGTAGAGGTAGAGTACAGTGGAGTACAGTAGAGGTAGAGTACAGTGGAGCACAGTAGAGGTAGAATACAGTGGAGTACAGTAGAGGTAGTGTACAGTGGAGCACAGTAGAGGTGGAGTACAGTGGAGCACAGTAGAGGTAGAGTACAGTGGAGTACAGTAGAGGTAGTGTACAGTGGAGCACAGTAGAGGTAGAGTACAGTGGAGCACAGTAGAGGTAGAGTACAGTAGAGCACAGTAGAGGTAGAGTACAGTGGAGCAGAGTAGAGATAAAGTACAGTGGAGTACAGTAGAGGAAGAGTAAAGTGGAGTACAGTGGAGCACAGTAGAGGTGGAGTACAGTAGAGTACAACCAAGATAGAGTACAGTGGAGTAGAGTAGAGATAGAGTACAGTGGAGCACAGCAGAGGTAGAGTACAGTGTATCACAGTAGAGATAGAGTACAGTGGAGTACAGTGGAGCACAGTAGAGGTAGAGTACAGTGGAGAACAGTAGAGATAGAGTACAGTGGAGTACAGTAGAGGTAGAGTACAGTGGAGCACAGTAGAGATAGAGTACAGTGGAGTACAGTAGAGGTAGAGTACAGTGGAGCACAGTAGAGGTAGAGTAGAGTGGAGTACAATGGAGCACAGTAGAGGTGGAGTACAGTAGAGTACAGTAGAGGTAGAGAACAGTACAGTACAGTAGAGGTAGAGTACAGTGTAGTACAGTAGAGGTAGAGTACAGTAGAGCACAGTAGAGGTAGAATACAGTGGAGTACAGTAGAGGTAGAGTACAGTGGAGTACAGTAGAGGTAGAGTACAGTGGATCACAGTAGAGGTAGAGTACAGTGGAGTACAGTGGAGCACAGTAGAGGTGGAGTACAGTAGAGTAGAGTAGAGGTAGAGTACTGTGGAGTACAGTAGAGATAGAGTACAGTGGAGTAGAGTAGAGATAGAGTACAGTGGAGTATAGTTGAGGTAGAGTACAGTGCAGCACAGTAGAGGTAGAGTACAGTGGAGTATAGTTGAGGTAGACTACAGTGGAGTACAGTAGAGGTAGAGTACAGTGGAGCACAGTAGAGATAGAGTACAGCAGAGCAGAGTACAGGTAGAGTACAGTGGAGCACAGAAGAGGTAGAGTACAGTGGAGTACAGTAGAGATAGAGTACAGTGGAGTAGAGTAGAGATAGAGTACAGTGGAGTAGGGTAGAGATAGAGCACAGTGGAGCACAGCAAAGGTAGAGTACAGTGGATCACAGTAGAGATAGAGTACAGTGGAGTACAGTGGAGCACAGCAAAGGTAGAGTACAGTGGATCACAGTAGAGATAGAGTACAGTGGAGTACAGTGGAGCAGAGTAGGGGTAGACTACAGTGGAGCACAGTAGAGATAGAGTACAGTGGAGTACAGTAGATGTAGAGTACAGTGGAGCACACTAGAGGTAGAGTACAGTGGAGTATAGTTGAGGTAGACTACAGTGGAGTACAGTAGAGATAGAGTACAGTGGAGTATAGTTGAGGTAGACTACAGTGGAGTGCAGTAGAGGTAGAGTACAGTAGAGCAGAGTAGAGGTAGAGTACAGTGGAGCACAGAAGTGGTAGAGTACAGTGGAGTACAGTAGAGATAGAGTACAGTGGAGTAGAGTAGAGATAGTACAGTGGAGTAGGGTAGAGATAGAGCACAGTGGAGCACAGCAAAGGTAGAGTACAGTGGATCAAAGTAGAGATAGAGTACAGTGGAGTACAGTGGAGCACAGTAGGGTAGACTACAGTGGAGCACAGTAGAGATAGAGTACAGTGGAGTACAGTAGATGTAGAGTACAGTGGAGCACAGTAGAGGTAGAGTACAGTGGAGTAGAGTTGAGGTAGACTACAGTGGAGTACAGTAGAGATAGAGTACAGTGGAGTACAGTAGAGATAGAGTACAGTAGAGCAGAGTAGAGGTAGAGTACAGTGGAGTACAGTAGAGGTAGAGTACAGTGGAGTACAGTAGAAGTAGAGCACAGTGGAGTACAGTAGAGGTAGAGTACAGTGGAGCACAGTAGAGGTAGAGTACAGTGGAGTACAGTAGAGGTAGTGTACAGTGGAGCACAGTAGAGGTAGAGTACAGTGGAGCACAGTAGAGGTAGAGTACAGTAGAGCACAGTAGAGGTAGAGTACAGTGGAGCACAGTAGAGATATAGTACAGTGGAGTACAGTAGAGGAAGAGTACAGTGGAGTACAGTGGAGCACAGTAGAGGTGGAGTACAGTAGAGTACAGTAGAGGTAGAGTACAGTGGAGTACAATCAAGATAGAGTACAATGGAGTAGAGTAGAGATAGAGTACAGTGGAGCACAGCAGAGGTAGAGTACAGTGGATCACAGTAGAGATAGAGTACAGTGGAGTACAGTGGAGCACAGTAGAGGTAGAGTACAGTGGAGAACAGTAGAGATAGAGTAGAGTGGAGTACAGTAGAGGTAGAGTACAGTGGAGCACAGTAGAGATAGAGTACAGTGGAGTACAGTAGAGGTAGAGTACAGTGGAGCACAGTAGAGGTAGAGTACAGTGGAGTACAGTAGAGGTAGTGTACAGTAGAGCACAGTAGAGGTAGAGTACAGTGGAGCACAGTAGAGGTAGAGTACAGTAGAGCACAGTAGAGGTAGATTACAGTGGAGCACAGTAGAGATAGAGTACAGTGGAGTAGTGTGGAGCAAAGTAGAGAGAGAGTACAGTGGAGTACAATAAAGATAGAGTAGAGTGGAGTAGAGTAGAGATAGAGTACAGTGGAGCACAGCAGAGGTAGAGTACAGTGGATCACAGTAGAGATAGAGTACAGTGGAGTACAGTGGAGCACAGTAGAGGTAGAGTACAGTGGAGAACAGTAGAGATAGAGTACAGTAGAGCAGAGTAGAGGTAGAGTACAGTGGAGTACAGTAGAGGTAGAGTACAGTGGAGTACAGTAGAAGTAGAGCACAGTGGAGTACAGTAGAGGTAGAGTACAGTGGAGCACAGTAGAGGTAGAGTACAGTGGAGTACAGTAGAGGTAGTGTACAGTGGAGCACAGTAGAGGTAGAGTACAGTGGAGCACAGTAGAGGTAGAGTACAGTAGAGCACAGTAGAGGTAGAGTACAGTGGAGCACAGTAGAGATATAGTACAGTGGAGTACAGTAGAGGAAGAGCACAGTGGACTACAGTGGAGCACAGTAGAGGTGGAGTACAGTAGAGTACAGTAGAGGTAGAGTACAGTGGAGTACAATCAAGATAGAGTACAGTGGAGTAGAGTAGAGATAGAGTACAGTGGAGCACAGCAGAGGTAGAGTACAGTGGATCACAGTAGAGATAGAGTACAGTGGAGTACAGTGGAGCACAGTAGAGGTAGAGTACAGTGGAGAACAGTAGAGATAGAGTACAGTGGAGTACAGTAGAGGTAGAGTACAGTGGAGCACAGTAGAGATAGAGTACAGTGGAGTACAGTAGAGGTAGAGTACAGTGGAGCACAGTAGAGGTAGAGTACAGTGGAGTACAGTAGAGGTAGTGTACAATGGAGCACAGTAGAGGTAGAGTACAGTGGAGCACAGTAGAGGTAGAGTACAGTAGAGCACAGTAGAGGTAGAGTACAGTGGAGCACAGTAGAGATAGAGTACAGTGGAGTAGTGTGGAGCAAAGTAGAGAGAGAGTACAGTGGAGTACAATAAAGATAGAGTAGAGTGGAGTAGAGTAGAGATAGAGTACAGTGGAGAACAGCAGAGGTAGAGTACAGTGGATTACAGTAGAGATAGAGTACAGTGGAGTACAGTGGAGCACAGTAGAGGTAGAGTACAGTGGAGAACAGTAGAGATAGAGTACAGTGGAGTACAGTAGAGGTAGAGTACAGTGGAGCACAGTAGAGATAGAGTACAGTGGAGTACAGTAGAGGTAGAGTACAGTGGAGCACAGTAGAGGTAGAGTACAGTGGAGTACAATGGAGCACAGTAGAGGTGGAGTACAGTAGAGTACAGTAGAGGTAGAGAACAGTACAGTACAGTAGAGGTAGAGTACAGTGGAGTACAGTAGAGGTAGAGTACAGTAGAGCACAGTAGAGGTAGAATACAGTGGAGTACAGTAGAGGTAGAGTACAGTGGAGTACAGTAGAGGTAGAGTACAGTGGAGTACAGTACAGGTAGAGTACAGTGGAGCACAGTAGAGATAAAGTACAGTGGAGTACAGTAGAGGTAGAGTACAGTGGAGCACAGTAGAGGTAGAGTACAGTGGAGTACAGTGGAGCACAGTAGAGGTGGAGTACAGTAGAGTAGAGTAGAGGTAGAGTACAGTGGAGTACAGTAGAGATAGAGTACAGTGGAGTAGAGTAGAGGTAGAGTACAGTGGAGCACAGTAGAGGTAGAGTACAGTGGAGTACAGTGGAGCACAGTAGAGGTGGAGTACAGTAGAGTAGAGTAGAGGTAGAGTACAGTGGAGTACAGTAGAGATAGAGTACAGTGGAGTAGAGTAGAGATAGTACAGTGGAGTAGGGTAGAGATAGAGCACAGTGGAGCACAGCAAAGGTAGAGTACAGTGGATCACAGTAGAGATAGAGTACAGTGGAGTACAGTGGAGCACAGTAGGGTAGACTACAGTGGAGCACAGTAGAGATAGAGTACAGTGGAGTACAGTAGATGTAGAGTACAGTGGAGCACAGTAGAGGTAGAGTACAGTGGAGTATAGTTGAGGTAGACTACAGTGGAGTACAGTAGAGATAGAGTACAGTGGAGTACAGTAGAGATAGAGTACAGTAGAGCAGAGTAGAGGTAGAGTACAGTGGAGTACAGTAGAGGTAGAGTACATTGGAGTACAGTAGAAGTAGAGCACAGTGGAGTACAGTAGAGGTAAGGTACAGTGGAGCACAGTAGAGGTAGAGTACAGTGGAGTACAGTAGAGGTAGTGTTAAGTGGAGCACAGTAGAGGTAGAGTACAGTGGAGCACAGTAGAGGTAGAGTACAGTAGAGCACAGTAGAGGTAGAGTACAGTGGAGCACAGTAGAGATAGAGTACAGTGGAGTACAGTAGAGGAAGAGTACAGTGGAGTACAGTGGAGCACAGTAGAGGTGGAGTACAGTAGAGTACAGTAGAGGTAGAGTACAGTGGAGTACAATCAAGATAGAGTACAGTGGAGTAGAGTAGAGATAGAGTACAGTGGAGCACAGCAGAGGTAGAGTACAGTGGATCACAGTAGAGATAGAGTACAGTGGAGTACAGTAGAGGTAGAGTACAGTAGAACACTGTAGAGGTGGAGTACAGTGGAGTACAGTAGAGGTAGAATACAGTGGAGTAGAGTAGAGATAGAGTACAGTGGAGTAGAGTAGATATAGAGTACAGTGGAGTATAGTTGAGGTAGAGTACAGTGGAGCACAGTAGAGGTAGAGTACAGTGGTGTATAGTTGAGGTAGACTACAGTGGAGTGCAGTAGAGGTAGAGTACAGTAGAGCAGAGTAGAGGTAGAGTACAGTGGAGTACAGTAGAGATAGAGTACAGTGGAGTAGAGTAGAGATAGTACAGTGGAGTAGGGTAGAGATAGAACACAGTGGAGCACAGCAAAGGTAGAGTACAGTGGATCACAGTAGAGATAGAGTACAGTGGAGTACAGTGGAGCACAGTAGGGTAGACTACAGTGGAGCACAGTAGAGATAGAGTACAGTGGAGTACAGTAGATGTAGAGTACAGTGGAGCACAGTAGAGGTAGAGTACAGTGGAGTATAGTTGAGGTAGACTACAGTGGAGTACAGTAGAGATAGAGTACAGTGGAGTACAGTAGAGATAGAGTACAGTAGAGCAGAGTAGAGGTAGAGTACAGTGGAGTACAGTAGAGGTAGAGTACATTGGAGTACAGTAGAAGTAGAGCACAGTGGAGTACAGTAGAGGTAAGGTACAGTGGAGCACAGTAGAGGTAGAGTACAGTGGAGTACAGTAGAGGTAGTGTTAAGTGGAGCACGGTAGAGGTAGAGTACAGTGGAGCACAGTAGAGGTAGAGTACAGTAGAGCACAGTAGAGGTAGAGTACAGTGGAGCACAGTAGAGATAGAGTACAGTGGAGTACAGTAGAGGAAGAGTACAGTGGAGTACAGTGGAGCACAGTAGAGGTGGAGTACAGTAGAGTACAGTAGAGGTATAGTACAGTGGAGTACAATCAAGATAGAGTACAGTGGAGTAGAGTAGAGATAGAGTACAGTGGAGCACAGCAGAGGTAGAGTACAGTGGATCACAGTAGAGATAGAGTACAGTGGAGTACAGTGGAGCACAGTAGAGGTAGAGTACAGTGGAGAACAGTAGAGATAGAGTACAGTGGAGTACAGTAGAGGTAGAGTACAGTGGAGCACAGTAGAGATAGAGTACAGTGGAGTACAGTAGAGGTAGAGTACAGTGGAGCACAGTAGAGGTAGAGTACAGTGGAGTACAATGGAGCACAGTAGAGGTGGAGTAGAGTAGAGTACAGTCGAGGTAGAGAACAGTACAGTACAGTAGAGGTAGAGTACAGTGGAGTACAGTAGAGGTAGAGTACAGTAGAGCACAGTAGAGGTAGAGTACAGTGGAGTACAGTAGAGGTAGAGTACAGTGGAGCACAGTAGAGGTAGAATACAGTGGAGTACAGTAGAGGTAGTGTACAGTGGAGCACAGTAGAGGTGGAGTACAGTGGAGCACAGTAGAGGTAGAGTACAGTGGAGTACAGTAGAGGTAGTGTACAGTGGAGCACAGTAGAGGTAGAGTACAGTGGAGCACAGTAGAGGTAGAGTACAGTAGAGCACAGTAGAGGTAGAGTACAGTGGAGCACAGTAGAGATAAAGTACAGTGGAGTACAGTAGAGGAAGAGTAAAGTGGAGTACAGTGGAGCACAGTAGAGGTGGAGTACAGTAGAGTACAACCAAGATAGAGTACAGTGGAGTAGAGTAGAGATAGAGTACAGTGGAGCACAGCAGAGGTAGAGTACAGTGTATCACAGTAGAGATAGAGTACAGTGGAGTACAGTGGAGCACAGTAGAGGTAGAGTACAGTGGAGAACAGTAGAGATAGAGTACAGTGGAGTACAGTAGAGGTAGAGTACAGTGGAGCACAGTAGAGATAGAGTAAAGTAGAGCACAGTAGAGGTAGAGTACAGTGGAGCACAGTAGAGATAGAGTACAGTGGAGTACAGTAGAGGAAGAGTACAGTGGAGTACAGTGGAGCACAGTAGAGGTGGAGTACAGTAGAGTACAGTAGAGGTAGAGTACAGTGGAGTACAATCAAGATAGAGTACAGTGGAGTAGAGTAGAGATAGAGTACAGTGGAGCACAGCAGAGGTAGAGTACAGTGGATCACAGTAGAGATAGAGTACAGTGGAGTACAGTGGAGCACAGTAGAGGTAGAGTACAGTGGAGAACAGTAGAGATAGAGTACAGTGGAGTACAGTAGAGGTAGAGTACAGTGGAGCACAGAAGAGATAGAGTACAGTGGAGTACAGTAGAGGTAGAGTACAGTGGAGCACAGTAGAGGTGGAGTACAGTAGAGTACAGTCGAGGTAGAGAACAGTACAGTACAGTAGAGGTAGAGTACAGTGGAGTACAGTAGAGGTAGAGTACAGTAGAGCACAGTAGAGGTAGAATACAGTGGAGTACAGTAGAGGTAGAGTACAGTGGAGTACAGTAGAGGTAGAGTACAGTGGATCACAGTAGAGGTAGAGTACAGTGGAGTACAGTGGAGCACAGTAGAGGTGGAGTACAGTAGAGTAGAGTAGAGGTAGAGTACTGTGGAGTACAGTAGAGATAGAGTACAGTGGAGTAGAGTAGAGATAGAGTACAGTGGAGTAGAGTAGAGATAGAGTACAGTGGAGTAGAGTAGAGATAGAGTACAGTGGAGTATAGTTGAGGTAGAGTACAGTGCAGCACAGTAGAGGTAGAGTACAGTGGAGTATAGTTGAGGTAGACTACAGTGGAGTACAGTAGAGGTAGAGTACAGTGGAGCACAGTAGAGATAGAGTACAGCAGAGCAGAGTACAGGTAGAGTACAGTGGAGCACAGAAGAGGTAGAGTAAAGTGGAGTACAGTAGAGATAGAGTACAGTGGAGTAGAGTAGAGATAGAGTACAGTGGAGTAGGGTAGAGATAGAGCACAGTGGAGCACAGCAAAGGTAGAGTACAGTGGATCACAGTAGAGATAGAGTACAGTGGAGTACAGTGGAGCACAGCAAAGGTAGAGTACAGTGGATCACAGTAGAGATAGAGTACAGTGGAGTACAGTGGAGCAGAGTAGGGATAGACTACAGTGGAGCACAGTAGAGATAGAGTACAGTGGAGTACAGTAGATGTAGAGTACAGTGGAGCACAGTAGAGGTAGAGTACAGTGGAGTATAGTTGAGGTAGACTACAGTGGAGTACAGTAGAGATAGAGTACAGTGGAGTACAGTAGAGATAGAGTACAGTAGAGCAGAGTAGAGGTAAAGTACAGTAGAGTACAGTAGAGACAGAGCACAGTGGAGCACTGTAGAGGTAGAGTACAGTGGAGCACAGTAGAGGTAGAGTACATTAGAGCACAGTAGAGGTAGAGTACAGTGGAGCACAGTAGAGATAGAGTACAGTGGAGTACAGTAGAGGAAGAGTACAGTGGAGTACAGTGGAGCACAGTAGAGGTGGAGTACAGTAGAGTACAGTAGAGGTAGAGTACAGTGGAGTACAATCAAGATAGAGTACAGTGGAGTAGAGTAGAGATAGAGTACAGTGGAGCACAGCAGAGGTAGAGTACAGTGGATCACAGTAGAGATAGAGTACAGTGGAGTACAGTGGAGCACAGTAGAGGTAGAGTACAGTGGAGAACAGTAGAGATAGAGTACAGTGGAGTACAGTAGAGGTAGAGTACAGTGGAGCACAGTAGAGATAGAGTACAGTGGAGTACAGTAGAGGTAGAGTACAGTGGAGCACAGTAGAGGTAGAGTACAGTGGAGTACAATGGAGCAGAGTAGAGGTGGAGTAGAGTAGAGTACAGTCGAGGTAGAGAACAGTACAGTACAGTAGAGGTAGAGTACAGTGGAGTACAGTAGAGGTAGAGTACAGTAGAGCACAGTAGAGGTAGAGTACAGTGGAGTACAGTAGAGGTAGAGTACAGTGGAGCACAGTAGAGGTAGAATACAGTGGAGTACAGTAGAGGTAGTGTACAGTGGAGCACAGTAGAGGTGGAGTACAGTGGAGCACAGTAGAGGTAGAGTACAGTGGAGTACAGTAGAGGTAGTGTACAGTGGAGCACAGTAGAGGTAGAGTACAGTGGAGCACAGTAGAGGTAGAGTACAGTAGAGCACAGTAGAGGTAGAGTACAGTGGAGCACAGTAGAGATAAAGTACAGTGGAGTACAGTAGAGGAAGAGTAAAGTGGAGTACAGTGGAGCACAGTAGAGGTGGAGTACAGTAGAGTACAACCAAGATAGAGTACAGTGGAGTAGAGTAGAGATAGAGTACAGTGGAGCACAGCAGAGGTAGAGTACAGTGTATCACAGTAGAGATAGAGTACAGTGGAGTACAGTGGAGCACAGTAGAGGTAGAGTACAGTGGAGAACAGTAGAGATAGAGTACAGTGGAGTACAGTAGAGGTAGAGTACAGTGGAGCACAGTAGAGATAGAGTAAAGTAGAGCACAGTAGAGGTAGAGTACAGTGGAGCACAGTAGAGATAGAGTACAGTGGAGTACAGTAGAGGAAGAGTACAGTGGAGTACAGTGGAGCACAGTAGAGGTGGAGTACAGTAGAGTACAGTAGAGGTAGAGTACAGTGGAGTACAATCAAGATAGAGTACAGTGGAGTAGAGTAGAGATAGAGTACAGTGGAGCACAGCAGAGGTAGAGTACAGTGGATCACAGTAGAGATAGAGTACAGTGGAGTACAGTGGAGCACAGTAGAGGTAGAGTACAGTGGAGAACAGTAGAGATAGAGTACAGTGGAGTACAGTAGAGGTAGAGTACAGTGGAGCACAGAAGAGATAGAGTACAGTGGAGTACAGTAGAGGTAGAGTACAGTGGAGCACAGTAGAGGTGGAGTACAGTAGAGTACAGTCGAGGTAGAGAACAGTACAGTACAGTAGAGGTAGAGTACAGTGGAGTACAGTAGAGGTAGAGTACAGTAGAGCACAGTAGAGGTAGAATACAGTGGAGTACAGTAGAGGTAGAGTACAGTGGAGTACAGTAGAGGTAGAGTACAGTGGATCACAGTAGAGGTAGAGTACAGTGGAGTACAGTGGAGCACAGTAGAGGTGGAGTACAGTAGAGTAGAGTAGAGGTAGAGTACTGTGGAGTACAGTAGAGATAGAGTACAGTGGAGTAGAGTAGAGATAGAGTACAGTGGAGTAGAGTAGAGATAGAGTACAGTGGAGTAGAGTAGAGATAGAGTACAGTGGAGTATAGTTGAGGTAGAGTACAGTGCAGCACAGTAGAGGTAGAGTACAGTGGAGTATAGTTGAGGTAGACTACAGTGGAGTACAGTAGAGGTAGAGTACAGTGGAGCACAGTAGAGATAGAGTACAGCAGAGCAGAGTACAGGTAGAGTACAGTGGAGCACAGAAGAGGTAGAGTAAAGTGGAGTACAGTAGAGATAGAGTACAGTGGAGTAGAGTAGAGATAGAGTACAGTGGAGTAGGGTAGAGATAGAGCACAGTGGAGCACAGCAAAGGTAGAGTACAGTGGATCACAGTAGAGATAGAGTACAGTGGAGTACAGTGGAGCACAGCAAAGGTAGAGTAGAGTGGATCACAGTAGAGATAGAGTACAGTGGAGTACAGTGGAGCAGAGTAGGGATAGACTACAGTGGAGCACAGTAGAGATAGAGTACAGTGGAGTACAGTAGATGTAGAGTACAGTGGAGCACAGTAGAGGTAGAGTACAGTGGAGTATAGTTGAGGTAGACTACAGTGGAGTACAGTAGAGATAGAGTACAGTGGAGTACAGTAGAGATAGAGTACAGTAGAGCAGAGTAGAGGTAAAGTACAGTAGAGTACAGTAGAGACAGAGCACAGTGGAGCACTGTAGAGGTAGAGTACAGTGGAGTACAGTAGAGGTGGAGTACAGTAGAGTATAGTAGAGGTAGAATACAGTGGATTACAGTAGGGATAGAGTACAGTGGAGCACAGTAGAGGTAGATTAGAGTGGAGCACAGTAGAGGTAGAGTACAGTGGAGCACAGTAGAAGTAGAGTACAGTGGAGTACAGTAGAAGTAGAGCACAGTGGAGCACTGTAGAGGTAGAGTACAGTGGAGTACAGTGGAGATAGAGTACAGTGGAGCACAGTAGAGGTAGAGTACAGTGGAGCACAGTAGAGGTAGAATACAGTGGAGCACAGTAGAGGTAGTGTACAGTGGAGCACAGTAGAGGTAGAGTACAGTGGAGCACAGTAGAGGTAGAGTACAGTAGAGCACAGTAGAGGTAGAGTACAGTGGAGCACAGTAGAGATAAAGTACAGTGGAGTACAGTAGAGGAAGAGTACAGTGGAGTACAGTGGAGCACAGTAGAGGTGGAGTACAGTAGAGTACAATCAAGATAGGGTACAGTGGAGTAGAGTAGAGATAGAGTACAGTGGAGCACAACAGAGGTAGAGTACAGTGGATCACAGTAGAGATAGAGTACAGTGGAGTACAGTGGAGCACAGTAGAGGTAGAGTACAGTGGAGAACAGTAGAGATAGAGTACAGTGGAGTACAGTAGAGGTAGAGTACAGTGGAGCACAGTAGAGATAGAGTACAGTGGAGTACAGTAGAGGTAGAGTACAGTGGAGCACAGTAGAGGTAGAGTACAGTGGAGTACAATGGAGCACAGTAGAGGTGGAGTACAGTAGAGTACAGTAGAGGTAGAGAACAGTACAGTACAGTAGAGGTAGAGTACAGTGGAGTACAGTAGAGGTAGAGTACAGTAGAGCACAGTAGAGGTAGAATACAGTGGAGTACAGTAGAGGTAGAGTACAGAGGAGTACAGTAGAGGTAGAGTACAGTGGATCACAGTAGAGGTAGAGTACAGTGGAGTACAGTGGAGCACAGTAGAGGTGGAGTACAGTAGAGTAGAGTAGAGGTAGAGTACTGTGGAGTACAGTAGAGATAGAGTACAGTGGAGTACAGTAGAGATAGAGTACAGTGGAGTAGAGTAGAGATAGAGTACAGTGGAGTATAGTTGAGGTAGAGTACAGTGCAGCACAGTAGAGGTAGAGTACAGTGGAGTATAGTTGAGGTAGACTACAGTGGAGTACAGTAGAGGTAGAGTACAGTGGAGCACAGTAGAGATAGAGTACAGCAGAGCAGAGTACAGGTAGAGTACAGTGGATCACAGAAGAGGTAGAGTACAGTGGAGTACAGTAGAGATAGAGTACAGTGGAGTAGAGTAGAGATAGAGTACAGTGGAGTAGGGTAGAGATAGAGCACAGTGGAGCACAGCAAAGGTAGAGTACAGTGGATCACAGTAGAGATAGAGTACAGTGGAGTACAGTGGAGCACAGCAAAGGTAGAGTACAGTGGATCACAGTAGAGATAGAGTACAGTGGAGTACAGTGGAGCAGAGTAGGGGTAGACTACAGTGGAGCACAGTAGAGATAGAGTACAGTGGAGTACAGTAGATGTAGAGTACAGTGGAGCACAGTAGAGGTAGAGTACAGTGGAGTATAGTTGAGGTAGACTATAGTGGAGTACAGTAGAGATAGAGTACAGTGGAGTACAGTAGAGATAGAGTACAGTAGAGCAGAGTAGAGGTAGAGTACAGTAGAGTACATTAGAGATAGAGCACCGTGGAGCACTGTAGAGGTAGAGTACAGTGGAGTACAGTAGAGGTGGAGTACAGTAGAGTATAGTAGAGGTAGAGTACAGTGGATTACAGTAGGGATAGAGTACAGTGGAGCACAGTAGAGGTAGATTAGAGTGGAGCACAGTAGAGGTAGAGTACAGTGGAGCACAGTAAAAGTAGAGTACAGTGGAGTACAGTAGAAGTAGAGCACAGTGGAGCACTGTAGAGGTAGAGTACAGTGGAGTACAGTGGAGAAAGAGTACAGTGGAGCACAGTAGAGATAGAGTACAGTGGAGCACAGTAGAGGTAGAGTACAGTGGAGCACAGTAGAGGTAGAATACAGTGGAGTACAGTAGAGGTAGTGTACAGTGGAGCACAGTAGAGGTAGAGTACAGTGGAGCACAGTAGAGGTAGAGTACAGTAGAGCACAGTAGAGGTAGAGTACAGTGGAGCACAGTAGAGATAAAGTACAGTGGAGTACAGTAGATGAAGAGTACAGTGGAGTACAGTGGAGCACAGTAGAGGTGGAGTACAGTAGAGTACAGTAGAGGTAGAGTACAGTGGAGTACAATAAAGATAGAGTACAGTGGAGCAAAGCAGAGGTAGAGTACAGTGGATCACAGTAGAGATAGAGTAGAGTGGAGTACAGTGGAGCACAGTAGAGGTAGAGTACAGTGGAGAACAGTAGAGATAGAGTACGTGGAGTACAGTAGAGGTAGAGTACAGTGGAGCACAGTAGAGATAGAGTACAGTGGAGTACAGTAGAGGTAGAGTACAGTGGAGCACAGTAGAGGTAGAGTACAGTGGAGTACAATGGAGCACAGTAGAGGTGGAGTACAGTAGAGTACAGTAGAGGTAGAGAACAGTACAGTACAGTAGAGGTAGAGTACAGTGGAGTACAGTAGAGGTAGAGTACAGTAGAGCACAGTAGAGGTAGAATACAATGGAGTACAGTAGAGGTAGAGTACAGTAGAGGTAGAGTACAGTGGAGTACAGTACAGGTAGAGTACAGTGGAGTACAGTAGAGGTAGAGTACAGTGGAGCACAGTAGAGGTAGAGTAGAGTGGAGTACAGTGGAGCACAGTAGAGGTGGAGTACAGTAGAGTAGAGTAGAGTAGAGGTAGAGTACAGTGGAGTATAGTTGAGGTAGAGTACAGTGGAGTACAGTAGAGGTAGAGTACAGTGGAGTATAGTTGAGGTAGACTACAGTGGAGTACAGTAGAGGTAGAGTACAGTGGAGCACAGTAGAGCAGAGTAGAGGTAGAGTACAGTGGAGTACAGTAGAGGTAGAGTACAGTGGAGCACTGTAGAGTTGGAGTACAGTGGAGCACAGTAGAGATAGAGTACAGTAGAGCACAGTAGAGGTAGAGTACAGTGGAGTATAGTAGAGGTAGAGTACAGTGGAGTACAGTTGAGGTAGATTACAGTGGAGCACAGTAGAGGTAGAGTATAGTGGAGTATAGTTGAGGTAGACTACAGTGGAGTACAGTAGAGGTGGAGTACAGTAGAGTATAGTAGGGGTAGAGTACAGTGGACTACAGTGGAGAAAGAGTACAGTGGAGCACAGTAGAGGTAGATTACAGTGGAGCACAGTAGAGGTAGAGTATAGTGGAGTATAGTAGAGGTAGAGTACAGTGGAGTACAGTAGAGGTGGAGTACAGTAGAGTATAGTAGGGGTAGAGTACAGTGGACTACAGTGGAGAAAGAGTACAGTGGAGCACAGTAGAGGTAGAGTATAGTGGAGCACAGTAGAGGTAGAGTACAGTGGAGCACAGTAGAGGTAGAGTACAGTGGAGTACAGTAGAGGTAGTGTACAGTGGAGCACAGTAGAGGTAGAGTACAGTGGAGCACAGTAGAGCTAGAGTACAGTGGGGTACAGTAGAAATAGAGTACAGTGGAGCACAGTAGTGTAGGGTACTGTAGAGCACAGTAGAGGTAGAGTACAGTGGAGCACAGTAGAGATAGAGTACAGTGGAGTACAGTAGAGGTAGAGTACAGTGGAGCACAGTAGAGGTAGAGTACAGTGCAGTATAGCTGAGGTAGACTACAGTGGAGTACAGTAGAGGTAGAGTACAGTGGAGCACAGTAGAGATAGAGTACAGTAGAGCAGAGTAGAGGTAGAGTACAGTGGAGTACAGTAGAGGTAGAGTACAGTGGAGCACTGTAGAGGTGGAGTACAGTGGAGTACAGTAGAGGTAGAGTACAGTGGAGTACAGTAGAGATAGAGTACAGTAGAGCAGAGTAGAGGTAGAGTACAGTGGAGTACAGTAGATATAGAGCACAGTGGAGCACTGTAGAGGTAAAGTACAGTGGAGTACAGTAGAGGTGGAGTAGAGTAGAGTATAGTAGAGGTAGAGTACAGTGGACTACAGTAGAGATAGAGTACAGTGGAGTACAGTAGAGGTAGTGTACAGTGGAGCACAGTAGAGGTAGAGTACAGTGGAGCACAGTAGAGGTAGAGTACAGTGGGGTACAGTAGAAATAGAGTACAGTTGAGCACAGTAGAGTAGAGTACAGTAGAGCACAGTAGAGGTAGAGTAGAGTGGAGCACAGTAGAGATAGAGTACAGTGGAGCACAGTAGAGATAGAGTACAGTAGAGCAGAATAGAGGTAGAGTACAGTGGAGTACAGTACAGGTAGAGTACAGTGGAGCACTGTAGAGGTGGAGTACAGTGGAGTACAGTAGAGGTAGAGTACAGTGGAGCACAGTAGAGATAGAGTACAGTTGAGCACAGTAGAGGTAGAGTACAGTGGAGTATAGTAGAGGTAGAGTACAGTGGAGTACAGTAGAGGTAGAGTACAGTGGAGCAAAGTAGATGTAGAGTACAGTGGAGCAAAGTAGAGGTAGAGTAGAGTGGAGCACAGTAGATGCAGATTACAGTGGGGTACAGTAGAAATAGAGTACAGAGGAGCACAGTAGAGTAGAGTACAGTAGAGCACAGTAGAGGTAGAGTACAGTGGAGCACAGTAGAGATAGAGTACAGTGGAGTACAGTAGAGGTAGAGTACAGTGGAGTACAGAGGAGCACAGTAGAGGTGGAGTACAGTAGAGTACAGTAGAGGTAGAGTACAGTGTAGTACAGTAGAGATAGAGTACAGTGGAGTAGAGTAGACATAGAGTACAGTGGAGCACAGCAGAGGTAGAGTAAAGTGGATCACAGTAGAGATAGAGTACAGTGGAGTACAGTGGAGCACAGTAGAGGTAGAGTACAGTGGAGCATGGTTTAGGTAGAGTACACAGGAGCACAGTAGAGGTAGAGTAGAGTGGAGCACAGTAGAGGTAGAGTACAGTGGAGTACAGTAGAGGTAGTGTACAGTGGAGCACAGTAGAGGTAGAGTACAGTGGAGCACAGTAGAGGTAGAGTACAGTGGAGTATAGTAGAGGTAGAGTACAGTAGAGCACAGTAGAGATAGAGTACAGTAGAGCACAGTAGAGGTAGAGTACAGTGGAGCACAGTAGAGGAAGAGTACAGTGTAGTACAGTAGAGATAGAGTACAGTGGAGTACAGTAGAGATAGAGTACAGTCGAACACAGTAGAGATAAGTGCAGTGGAGTATAGTAGAGGTAGAGTACAGTGGAGTACAGTAGAGGTAGAGTACAGCTGAGCACAGTAGAGGTAGAGTACAGTGGAGCACAGTAGAGGTAGAGTACAGTGGAGTATAGTAGAGGTAGAGTACAGTAGAGTACAGTAGAGATAGAGTACAGTAGAGTACAGTAGAGGTAGAGTACAGTGGAGCACAGTAGAGGAAGAGTACAGTGTAGTACAGTAGAGATAGAGTACAGTGGAGTACAGTAGAGATAGAGTACAGTCGAACACAGTAGAGATAAGTGCAGTGGAGTATAGTAGAGGTAGAGTACAGTGGAGTACAGTAGAGGTAGAGTACAGCTGAGCACAGTAGAGGTAGAGTAGAGTGGAGCACAGTAGAGGTAGAGTGCAGTGGACTACAGTACAGGTAGTGTACAGTGGAGCACAGTAGAAGTAGAGTACAGTGGAGCACAGTAGAGGTAGAGTACAGTGGAGTATAATAGAGGTAGAGTACAGTAGAGCACAGTAGAGATAGAGTACAGTAGAGCAGAGTAGAGGTAGAGTACAGTGGAGTACAGTAGAGGTAGAGTACAGTGGAGCACTGTAGAGGTGGAGTACAGTGGAGTACAGTAGAGGTAGAGTACAGTGGAGCACAGTAGAGATAGAGTACAGTAGAGCACAGTAGAGGTAGAGTACAGTGGAGCACAGTAGAGCTAGAGTACAGTGGAGTACAGTGGAGCACAGTAGAGATAGAGTACAGTAGAGCAGAATAGAGGTAGAGTACAGTGGAGTACAGTACAGGTAGAGTACAGTGGAGCACTGTAGAGGTGGAGTACAGTGGAGTACAGTAGAGGTAGAGTACAGTGGAGCACAGTAGAGATAGAGTACAGTTGAGCACAGTAGAGGTAGAGTACAGTGGAGTATAGTAGAGGTAGAGTACAGTGGAGTACAGTAGAGGTAGAGTACAGTGGAGCATAGTAGATGTAGAGTACAGTGGAGCAAAGTAGAGGTAGAGTAGAGTGGAGCACAGTAGATGTAGATTACAGTGGGGTACAGTAGAAATAGAGTACAGAGGAGCACAGTAGAGTAGAGTACAGTAGAGCACAGTAGAGGTAGAGTACAGTGGAGCACAGTAGAGATAGAGTACAGTGGAGTACAGTAGAGGTAGAGTACAGTGGAGTACAGAGGAGCACAGTAGAGGTGGAGTACAGTAGAGTACAGTAGAGGTAGAGTACAGTGTAGTACAGTAGAGATAGAGTACAGTGGAGTAGAGTAGACATAGAGTACAGTGGAGCACAGCAGAGGTAGAGTAAAGTGGATCACAGTAGAGATAGAGTACAGTGGAGTACAGTGGAGCACAGTAGAGGTAGAGTACAGTGGAGCACAGTTTAGGTAGAGTACAGTGGAGCACAGTAGAGGTAGAGTAGAGTGGAGCACAGTAGAGGTAGAGTACAGTGGAGTACAGTAGAGGTAGTGTACAGTGGAGCACAGTAGAGGTAGAGTACAGTGGAGCACAGTAGAGGTAGAGTACAGTGGAGTATAGTAGAGGTAGAGTACAGTAGAGCACAGTAGAGATAGAGTACAGTAGAGCACAGTAGAGGTAGAGTACAGTGGAGCACAGTAGAGGAAGAGTACAGTGTAGTACAGTAGAGATAGAGTACAGTGGAGTACAGTAGAGATAGAGTACAGTCGAACACAGTAGAGATAAGTGCAGTGGAGTATAGTAGAGGTAGAGTACAGTGGAGTACAGTAGAGGTAGAGTACAGCTGAGCAGAGTAGAGGTAGAGTACAGTGGAGCACAGTAGAGGTAGAGTACAGTGGAGTATAGTAGAGGTAGAGTACAGTAGAGTACAGTAGAGATAGAGTACAGTAGAGTACAGTAGAGGTAGAGTACAGTGGAGCACAGTAGAGGAAGAGTACAGTGTAGTACAGTAGAGATAGAGTACAGTGGAGTACAGTAGAGATAGAGTACAGTCGAACACAGTAGAGATAAGTGCAGTGGAGTATAGTAGAGGTAGAGTACAGTGGAGTACAGTAGAGGTAGAGTACAGCTGAGCACAGTAGAGGTAGAGTAGAGTGGAGCACAGTAGAGGTAGAGTACAGTGGAGTATAATAGAGGTAGAGTACAGTAGAGCACAGTAGAGATAGAGTTCAGTAGAGCAGAGTAGAGGTAGAGTACAGTGGAGTACAGTAGAGGTAGAGTACAGTGGAGCTCTGTAGAGGTGGAGTACAGTGGAGTACAGTAGAGGTAGAGTACAGTGGAGCACAGTAGAGATAGAGTACAGTAGAGCACAGTAGAGGTAGAGTACAGTGGAGCACAGTAGAGCTAGAGTACAGTGGAGTACAGTGGAGCACAGTAGAGGTGGAGTACAGTAGAGTAGAGTAGAGGTAGAGTACAGTGGAGTACAGTAGAGATAGAGTAGAGTGGAGTAGAGTAGAGATAGAGTACAGTGGATTAGAGAAGAGATAGAGTACAGTGGAGTATAGTTGAGGTAGAGTACAGTGGAGCACAGTAGAGGTAGAATACAGTGGAGTATAGTTGAGGTAGACTACAGTGGAGTACAGTAGAGGTAGAGTACAGTGGAGCACAGTAGAGATAGAGTACAGTAGAGCAGAGTAGAGGTAGAGTACAGTGGAGTACAGTAGAGGTAGAGTACAGTAGAACACTGTAGAGGTGGAGTACAGTGGAGTACAGTAGAGGTAGAGTACAGTGGAGCACAGTAGAGATAGAGTACAGTGGAGTACAGTGGAGCACAGTAGGGTAGACTACAGTGGAGCACAGTAGAGATAGAGTACAGTGGAGTACAGTAGATGTAGAGTACAGTGGAGCACAGTAGAGGTAGAGTACAGTGGAGTATAGTTGAGGTAGACTACAGTGGAGTACAGTAGAGATAGAGTACAGTGGAGTACAGTAGAGATAGAGTACAGTAGAGCAGAGTAGAGGTAGAGTACAGTGGAGTACAGTAGAAGTAGAGTACAGTGGAGTACAGTAGAAGTAGAGCACAGTGGAGTACAGTAGAGGTAGAGTACAGTGGAGCACAGTAGAGGTAGAGTACAGTGGAGTACAGTAGAGGTAGTGTACAGTGGAGCACATTAGAGATAAAGTACAGTGGAGTACAGTAGATGAAGAGTACAGTGGAGTACAGTGGAGCACAGTAGAGGTGGAGTACAGTAGAGTACAGTAGAGGTAGAGTACAGTGGAGTACAATAAAGATAGAGTACAGTGGAGCAAAGCAGAGGTAGAGTACAGTGGATCACAGTAGAGATAGAGTAGAGTGGAGTACAGTGGAGCACAGTAGAGGTAGAGTACAGTGGAGAACAGTAGAGATAGAGTACGTGGAGTACAGTAGAGGTAGAGTACAGTGGAGCACAGTAGAGATAGAGTACAGTGGAGTACAGTAGAGGTAGAGTACAGTGGAGCACAGTAGAGGTAGAGTACAGTGGAGTACAATGGAGCACAGTAGAGGTGGAGTACAGTAGAGTACAGTAGAGGTAGAGAACAGTACAGTACAGTAGAGGTAGAGTACAGTGGAGTACAGTAAAGGTAGAGTACAGTAGAGCACAGTAGAGGTAGAATACAATGGAGTACAGTAGAGGTAGAGTACAGTAGAGGTAGAGTACAGTGGAGTACAGTACAGGTAGAGTACAGTGGAGTACAGTAGAGGTAGAGTACAGTGGAGCACAGTAGAGGTAGAGTAGAGTGGAGTACAGTGGAGCACAGTAGAGGTGGAGTACAGTAGAGTAGAGTAGAGTAGAGGTAGAGTACAGTGGAGTATAGTTGAGGTAGAGTACAGTGGAGTACAGTAGAGGTAGAGTACAGTGGAGTATAGTTGAGGTAGACTACAGTGGAGTACAGTAGAGGTAGAGTACAGTGGAGCACAGTAGAGCAGAGTAGAGGTAGAGTACAGTGGAGTACAGTAGAGGTAGAGTACAGTGGAGCACTGTAGAGTTGGAGTACAGTGGAGCACAGTAGAGATAGAGTACAGTAGAGCACAGTAGAGGTAGAGTACAGTGGAGTATAGTAGAGGTAGAGTACAGTGGAGTACAGTTGAGGTAGATTACAGTGGAGCACAGTAGAGGTAGAGTATAGTGGAGTATAGTTGAGGTAGACTACAGTGGAGTACAGTAGAGGTGGAGTACAGTAGAGTATAGTAGGGGTAGAGTACAGTGGACTACAGTGGAGAAAGAGTACAGTGGAGCACAGTAGAGGTAGATTACAGTGGAGCACAGTAGAGGTAGAGTATAGTGGAGTATAGTAGAGGTAGAGTACAGTGGAGTACAGTAGAGGTGGAGTACAGTAGAGTATAGTAGGGGTAGAGTACAGTGGACTACAGTGGAGAAAGAGTACAGTGGAGCACAGTAGAGGTAGAGTATAGTGGAGCACAGTAGAGGTAGAGTACAGTGGAGCACAGTAGAGGTAGAGTACAGTGGAGTACAGTAGAGGTAGTGTACAGTGGAGCACAGTAGAGGTAGAGTACAGTGGAGCACAGTAGAGCTAGAGTACAGTGGGGTACAGTAGAAATAGAGTACAGTGGAGCACAGTAGTGTAGGGTACTGTAGAGCACAGTAGAGGTAGAGTACAGTGGAGCACAGTAGAGATAGAGTACAGTGGAGTACAGTAGAGGTAGAGTACAGTGGAGCACAGTAGAGGTAGAGTACAGTGCAGTATAGCTGAGGTAGACTACAGTGGAGTACAGTAGAGGTAGAGTACAGTGGAGCACAGTAGAGATAGAGTACAGTAGAGCAGAGTAGAGGTAGAGTACAGTGGAGTACAGTAGAGGTAGAGTACAGTGGAGCACTGTAGAGGTGGAGTACAGTGGAGTACAGTAGAGGTAGAGTACAGTGGAGTACAGTAGAGATAGAGTACAGTAGAGCAGAGTAGAGGTAGAGTACAGTGGAGTACAGTAGATATAGAGCACAGTGGAGCACTGTAGAGGTAAAGTACAGTGGAGTACAGTAGAGGTGGAGTACAGTAGAGTATAGTAGAGGTAGAGTACAGTGGACTACAGTAGAGATAGAGTACAGTGGAGTACAGTAGAGGTAGTGTACAGTGGAGCACAGTAGAGGTAGAGTACAGTGGAGCACAGTAGAGGTAGAGTACAGTGGGGTACAGTAGAAATAGAGTACAGTTGAGCACAGTAGAGTAGAGTACAGTAGAGCACAGTAGAGGTAGAGTAGAGTGGAGCACAGTAGAGATAGAGTACAGTGGAGCACAGTAGAGATAGAGTACAGTAGAGCAGAATAGAGGTAGAGTACAGTGGAGTACAGTACAGGTAGAGTACAGTGGAGCACTGTAGAGGTGGAGTACAGTGGAGTACAGTAGAGGTAGAGTACAGTGGAGCACAGTAGAGATAGAGTACAGTTGAGCACAGTAGAGGTAGAGTACAGTGGAGTATAGTAGAGGTAGAGTACAGTGGAGTACAGTAGAGGTAGAGTACAGTGGAGCATAGTAGATGTAGAGTACAGTGGAGCAAAGTAGAGGTAGAGTAGAGTGGAGCACAGTAGATGTAGATTACAGTGGGGTACAGTAGAAATAGAGTACAGAGGAGCACAGTAGAGTAGAGTACAGTAGAGCACAGTAGAGGTAGAGTACAGTGGAGCACAGTAGAGATAGAGTACAGTGGAGTACAGTAGAGGTAGAGTACAGTGGAGTACAGAGGAGCACAGTAGAGGTGGAGTACAGTAGAGTACAGTAGAGGTAGAGTACAGTGTAGTACAGTAGAGATAGAGTACAGTGGAGTAGAGTAGACATAGAGTACAGTGGAGCACAGCAGAGGTAGAGTAAAGTGGATCACAGTAGAGATAGAGTACAGTGGAGTACAGTGGAGCACAGTAGAGGTAGAGTACAGTGGAGCACAGTTTAGGTAGAGTACAGTGGAGCACAGTAGAGGTAGAGTAGAGTGGAGCACAGTAGAGGTAGAGTACAGTGGAGTACAGTAGAGGTAGTGTACAGTGGAGCACAGTAGAGGTAGAGTACAGTGGAGCACAGTAGAGGTAGAGTACAGTGGAGTATAGTAGAGGTAGAGTACAGTAGAGCACAGTAGAGATAGAGTACAGTAGAGCACAGTAGAGGTAGAGTATAGTGGAGCACAGTAGAGGAAGAGTACAGTGTAGTACAGTAGAGATAGAGTACAGTGGAGTACAGTAGAGATAGAGTACAGTCGAACACAGTAGAGATAAGTGCAGTGGAGTATAGTAGAGGTAGAGTACAGTGGAGTACAGTAGAGGTAGAGTACAGCTGAGCACAGTAGAGGTAGAGTACAGTGGAGCACAGTAGAGGTAGAGTACAGTGGAGTATAGTAGAGGTAGAGTACAGTAGAGTACAGTAGAGATAGAGTACAGTAGAGTACAGTAGAGGTAGAGTACAGTGGAGCACAGTAGAGGAAGAGTACAGTGTAGTACAGTAGAGATAGAGTACAGTGGAGTACAGTAGAGATAGAGTACAGTCGAACACAGTAGAGATAAGTGCAGTGGAGTATAGTAGAGGTAGAGTACAGTGGAGCACAGTAGAGGTAGATTACAGTGGAGCACAGTAGAGGTAGAGTATAGTGGAGTATAGTAGAGGTAGAGTACAGTGGAGTACAGTAGAGGTGGAGTACAGTAGAGTATAGTAGGGGTAGAGTACAGTGGACTACAGTGGAGAAAGAGTACAGTGGAGCACAGTAGAGGTAGAGTATAGTGGAGCACAGTAGAGGTAGAGTACAGTGGAGCACAGTAGAGGTAGAGTACAGTGGAGTACAGTAGAGGTAGTGTACAGTGGAGCACAGTAGAGGTAGATTACAGTGGAGCACAGTAGAGCTAGAGTACAGTGGGGTACAGTAGAAATAGAGTACAGTGGAGCACAGTAGTGTAGGGTACTGTAGAGCACAGTAGAGGTAGAGTACAGTGGAGCACAGTAGAGATAGAGTACAGTGGAGTACAGTAGAGGTAGAGTACAGTGGAGCACAGTAGAGGTAGAGTACAGTGCAGTATAGCTGAGGTAGACTACAGTGGAGTACAGTAGAGGTAGAGTACAGTGGAGCACAGTAGAGATAGAGTACAGTAGAGCAGAGTAGAGGTAGAGTACAGTGGAGTACAGTAGAGGTAGAGTACAGTGGAGCACTGTAGAGGTGGAGTACAGTGGAGTACAGTAGAGGTAGAGTACAGTGGAGTACAGTAGAGATAGAGTACAGTAGAGCAGAGTAGAGGTAGAGTACAGTGGAGTACAGTAGATATAGAGCACAGTGGAGCACTGTAGAGGTAAAGTACAGTGGAGTACAGTAGAGGTGGAGTACAGTAGAGTATAGTAGAGGTAGAGTACAGTGGACTACAGTAGAGATAGAGTACAGTGGAGTACAGTAGAGGTAGTGTACAGTGGAGCACAGTAGAGGTAGAGTACAGTGGAGCACAGTAGAGGTAGAGTACAGTGGGGTACAGTAGAAATAGAGTACAGTTGAGCACAGTAGAGTAGAGTACAGTAGAGCACAGTAGAGGTAGAGTAGAGTGGAGCACAGTAGAGATAGAGTACAGTGGAGCACAGTAGAGATAGAGTACAGTAGAGCAGAATAGAGGTAGAGTACAGTGGAGTACAGTACAGGTAGAGTACAGTGGAGCACTGTAGAGGTGGAGTACAGTGGAGTACAGTAGAGGTAGAGTACAGTGGAGCACAGTAGAGATAGAGTACAGTTGAGCACAGTAGAGGTAGAGTACAGTGGAGTATAGTAGAGGTAGAGTACAGTGGAGTACAGTAGAGGTAGAGTACAGTGGAGCATAGTAGATGTAGAGTACAGTGGAGCAAAGTAGAGGTAGAGTAGAGTGGAGCACAGTAGATGTAGATTACAGTGGGGTACAGTAGAAATAGAGTACAGAGGAGCACAGTAGAGTAGAGTACAGTAGAGCACAGTAGAGGTAGAGTACAGTGGAGCACAGTAGAGATAGAGTACAGTGGAGTACAGTAGAGGTAGAGTACAGTGGAGTACAGAGGAGCACAGTAGAGGTGGAGTACAGTAGAGTACAGTAGAGGTAGAGTACAGTGTAGTACAGTAGAGATAGAGTACAGTGGAGTAGAGTAGACATAGAGTACAGTGGAGCACAGCAGAGGTAGAGTAAAGTGGATCACAGTAGAGATAGAGTACAGTGGAGTACAGTGGAGCACAGTAGAGGTAGAGTACAGTGGAGCACAGTTTAGGTAGAGTACAGTGGAGCACAGTAGAGGTAGAGTAGAGTGGAGCACAGTAGAGGTAGAGTACAGTGGAGTACAGTAGAGGTAGTGTACAGTGGAGCACAGTAGAGGTAGAGTACAGTGGAGCACAGTAGAGGTAGAGTACAGTGGAGTATAGTAGAGGTAGAGTACAGTAGAGCACAGTAGAGATAGAGTACAGTAGAGCACAGTAGAGGTAGAGTACAGTGGAGCACAGTAGAGGAAGAGTACAGTGTAGTACAGTAGAGATAGAGTACAGTGGAGTACAGTAGAGATAGAGTACAGTCGAACACAGTAGAGATAAGTGCAGTGGAGTATAGTAGAGGTAGAGTACAGTGGAGTACAGTAGAGGTAGAGTACAGCTGAGCACAGTAGAGGTAGAGTACAGTGGAGCACAGTAGAGGTAGAGTACAGTGGAGTATAGTAGAGGTAGAGTACAGTAGAGTACAGTAGAGATAGAGTACAGTAGAGTACAGTAGAGGTAGAGTACAGTGGAGCACAGTAGAGGAAGAGTACAGTGTAGTACAGTAGAGATAGAGTACAGTGGAGTACAGTAGAGATAGAGTACAGTCGAACACAGTAGAGATAAGTGCAGTGGAGTATAGTAGAGGTAGAGTACAGTGGAGTACAGTAGAGGTAGAGTACAGCTGAGCACAGTAGAGGTAGAGTAGAGTGGAGCACAGTAGAGGTAGAGTGCAGTGGACTACAGTACAGGTAGTGTACAGTGGAGCACAGTAGAAGTAGAGTACAGTGGAGCACAGTAGAGGTAGAGTACAGTGGAGTATAATAGAGGTAGAGTACAGTAGAGCACAGTAGAGATAGAGTACAGTAGAGCAGAGTAGAGGTAGAGTACAGTGGAGTACAGTAGAGGTAGAGTACAGTGGAGCACTGTAGAGGTGGAGTACAGTGGAGTACAGTAGAGGTAGAGTACAGTGGAGCACAGTAGAGATAGAGTACAGTAGAGCACAGTAGAGGTAGAGTACAGTGGAGCACAGTAGAGCTAGAGTACAGTGGAGTACAGTGGAGCACAGTAGAGATAGAGTACAGTAGAGCAGAATAGAGGTAGAGTACAGTGGAGTACAGTACAGGTAGAGTACAGTGGAGCACTGTAGAGGTGGAGTACAGTGGAGTACAGTGGAGTACAGTAGAGGTAGAGTACAGTGGAGCACAGTAGAGATAGAGTACAGTTGAGCACAGTAGAGGTAGAGTACAGTGGAGTATAGTAGAGGTAGAGTACAGTGGAGTACAGTAGAGGTAGAGTACAGTGGAGCATAGTAGATGTAGAGTACAGTGGAGCAAAGTAGAGGTAGAGTAGAGTGGAGCACAGTAGATGTAGATTACAGTGGGGTACAGTAGAAATAGAGTACAGAGGAGCACAGTAGAGTAGAGTACAGTAGAGCACAGTAGAGGTAGAGTACAGTGGAGCACAGTAGAGATAGAGTACAGTGGAGTACAGTAGAGGTAGAGTACAGTGGAGTACAGAGGAGCACAGTAGAGGTGGAGTACAGTAGAGTACAGTAGAGGTAGAGTACAGTGTAGTACAGTAGAGATAGAGTACAGTGGAGTAGAGTAGACATAGAGTACAGTGGAGCACAGCAGAGGTAGAGTAAAGTGGATCACAGTAGAGATAGAGTACAGTGGAGTACAGTGGAGCACAGTAGAGGTAGAGTACAGTGGAGCACAGTTTAGGTAGAGTACAGTGGAGCACAGTAGAGGTAGAGTAGAGTGGAGCACAGTAGAGGTAGAGTACAGTGGAGTACAGTAGAGGTAGTGTACAGTGGAGCACAGTAGAGGTAGAGTACAGTGGAGCACAGTAGAGGTAGAGTACAGTGGAGTATAGTAGAGGTAGAGTACAGTAGAGCACAGTAGAGATAGAGTACAGTAGAGCACAGTAGAGGTAGAGTACAGTGGAGCACAGTAGAGGAAGAGTACAGTGTAGTACAGTAGAGATAGAGTACAGTGGAGTACAGTAGAGATAGAGTACAGTCGAACACAGTAGAGATAAGTGCAGTGGAGTATAGTAGAGGTAGAGTACAGTGGAGTACAGTAGAGGTAGAGTACAGCTGAGCAGAGTAGAGGTAGAGTACAGTGGAGCACAGTAGAGGTAGAGTACAGTGGAGTATAGTAGAGGTAGAGTACAGTAGAGTACAGTAGAGATAGAGTACAGTAGAGTACAGTAGAGGTAGAGTACAGTGGAGCACAGTAGAGGAAGAGTACAGTGTAGTACAGTAGAGATAGAGTACAGTGGAGTACAGTAGAGATAGAGTACAGTCGAACACAGTAGAGATAAGTGCAGTGGAGTATAGTAGAGGTAGAGTACAGTGGAGTACAGTAGAGGTAGAGTACAGCTGAGCACAGTAGAGGTAGAGTAGAGTGGAGCACAGTAGAGGTAGAGTACAGTGGAGCACAGTAGAGGTAGAGTACAGTAGAGCACAGTAGAGGTAGAGTACAGTGGAGTACAGTAGAGGTAGAGTACAGTGGAGTACAGTAGAGATAGAGTACAGTGGAGTAGAGTAGACATAGAGTACAGTGGAGCACAGCAGAGGTAGAGTAAAGTGGATCACAGTAGAGATAGAGTACAGTGGAGTACAGTGGAGCACAGTAGAGGTAGAGTAGAGTGGAGCACAGTAGAGTTAGAGTACAGTGGAGTACAGTAGAGGTAGTGTACAGTGGAGCAAAGTAGAGGTAGAGTACAGTGGAGCACAGTAGAGGTAGAGTACAGTGGAGTATAGTAGAGGTAGAGTACAGTAGAGCACAGTAGAGATAGAGTACAGTAGAGCAGAGTAGAGGTAGAGTACAGTGGAGCACAGTAGAGGAAGAGTACAGTGTAGTACAGTAGAGATAGAGTACAGTGGAGTACAGTAGAGATAGAGTACAGTCGAACACAGTAGAGATAAGTGCAGTGGAGTATTGTAGAGGTAGAGTACAGTGGAGTACAGTAGAGGTAGGGTACAGCTGAGCACAGTAGAGGTAGAGTAGAGTGGAGCACAGTAGAGGTAGAGTACAGTGGAGTATAGTAGAGGTAGAGTACAGTAGAGCACAGTAGAGATAGAGTACAGTAGAGCACAGTAGAGGTAGAGTACAGTGGAGCACAGTAGAGGAAGAGTACAGTGTAGTACAGTAGAGATAGAGTACAGTGGAGTACAGTAGAGATAGAGTACAGTCGAACACAGTAGAGATAAGTGCAGTGGAGTATAGTAGAGGTAGAGTACAGTGGAGTACAGTAGAGGTAGAGTACAGCTGAGCACAGTAGAGGTAGAGTAGAGTGGAGCACAGTAGAGGTAGAGTACAGTGGAGCACAGTAGAGGTAGAGTACAGTGGAGCACAGTAGAGGTAGTGTACAGTGGAGCACAGTAGAGGTAGAGTACAGTGGAGCACAGTAGAGGTAGAGTACAGTAGAGCACAGTAGAGGTAGAGTACAGTGGAGCACAGTAGAGATAAAGTACAGTGGAGTACAGTAGAGGAAGAGTACAGTGGAGTACAGTGGATCACAGTAGAGGTGGAGTACAGTAGAGTACAATCAAGATAGAGTACAGTGGAGTAGAGTAGAGATAGAGTACAGTGGAGCACAGAAGAGGTAGAGTACAGTGGATCACAGTAGAGATAGAGTACAGTGGATTACAGTGGAGCACAGTAGAGGTAGAGTACAGTGGAGAACAGTAGAGATAGAGTACAGTGGAGTACAGTAGAGGTAGAGTACAGTGGAGCACAGTAGAGATAGAGTACAGTGGAGTACAGTAGAGGTAGAGTACAGTGGAGCACAGTAGAGGTAGAGTACAGTGGAGTACAATTGAGCACAGTAGAGGTGGAGTACAGTAGAGTACAGTAGAGGTAGAGAACAGTACAGTACGGTGGAGTACAGTAGAGGTAGAGTACAGTAGAGCACAGTAGAGGTAGAATACAGTGGAGTACAGTAGAGTTAGAGTACAGTGGAGTACAGTAGAGGTAGAGTACAGTGGATCACAGTAGAGGTAGAGTACAGTGGAGTACAGTGGAGCACAGTAGAGGTGGAGTACAGTAGAGTAGAGTAGAGGTAGAGTACTGTGGAGTACAGTAGAGATAGAGTACAGTGGAGTAGAGTAGAGATAGAGTACAGTGGAGTAGAGTAGAGATAGAGTACAGTGGAGTATAGTTGAGGTAGAGTACAGTGCAGCACAGTAGAGGTAGAGTACAGTGGAGTATAGTTGAGGTAGACTACAGTGGAGTACAGTAGAGGTAGAGTACAGTGGAGCACATTAGAGATAGAGTACAGCAGAGCAGAGTACAGGTAGAGTACAGTGGAGCACAGAAGAGGTAGAGTACTGTGGAGTACAGTAGAGATAGAGTACAGTGGAGTAGAGTAGAGATAGAGTACAGTGGAGTAGGGTAGAGATAGAGCACAGTGGAGCACAGCAAAGGTAGAGTACAGTGGATCACAGTAGAGATAGAGTACAGCGGAGTACAGTGGAGCACAGCAAAGGTAGAGTACAGTGGATCACAGTAGAGATAGAGTACAGTGGAGTACAGTGGAGCAGAGTAGGGGTAGACTACAGTGGAGCACAGTAGAGACAGAGTACAGTGGAGTAGAGTAGATGTAGAGTACAGTGGAGCACAGTAGAGGTAGAGTACAGTGGAGTATAGTTGAGGTAGACTACAGTGGAGTACAGTAGAGATAGAGTACAGTGGAGTACAGTAGAGATAGAGTACAGTAGAGCAGAGTAGAGGTAGAGTACAGTAGAGTACATTAGAGATAGAGCACCGTGGAGCACTGTAGAGGTAGAGTACAGTGGAGTACAGTAGAGGTGGAGTACAGTAGAGTATAGTAGAGGTAGAGTACAGTGGATTACAGTAGGGATAGAGTACAGTGGAGCACAGTAGAGGTAGATTAGAGTGGAGCACAGTAGAGGTAGAGTACAGTGGAGCACAGTAAAAGTAGAGTACAGTGGAGTACAGTAGAAGTAGAGCACAGTGGAGCTCTGTAGAGGTAGAGTACAGTGGAGTACAGTGGAGAAAGAGTACAGTGGAGCACAGTAGAGGTAGAGTACAGTGGAGCACAGTAGAGGTAGAGTACAGTGGAGCACAGTAGAGGTAGAATACAGTGGAGTACAGTAGAGGTAGTGTACAGTGGAGCACAGTAGAGGTAGAGTACAGGGGAGCACAGTAGAGGTAGAGTACAGTAGAGCACAGTAGAGGTAGAGTACAGTGGAGCACAGTAGAGATAAAGTACAGTGGAGTACAGTAGAGGAAGAGTACAGTGGAGTACAGTGGAGCACAGTAGAGGTGGAGTACAGTGGAGTACAGTAGAGGTAGAGTACAGTGGAGTACAATAAAGATAGAGTACAGTGGAGCAAAGCAGAGGTAGAGTACAGTGGATCACAGTAGAAATAGAGTAGAGTGGAGTACAGTGGAGCACAGTAGAGGTAGAGTACAGTGGAGAACAGTAGAGATAGAGTACAGTGGAGTACAGTAGAGGTAGAGTACAGTGGAGCACAGTAGAGATAGAGTACAGTGGAGTACAGTAGAGGTAGAGTACAGTGGAGCACAGTAGAGGTAGAGTACAGTGGAGTACAATGGAGCACAGTAGAGGTGGAGTACAATAGAGTACAGTAGAGGTAGAGAACAGTACAGTACAGTAGAGGTAGAGTACAGTGGAGTACAGTAGAGGTAGAGTACAGTAGAGCACAGTAGAGGTAGAATACAATGGAGTACAGTAGAGGTAGAGTACAGTGGAGTACAGTAGAGGTAGAGTACAGTGGAGTACAGTACAGGTAGAGTACAGTGGAGTACAGTAGAGGTAGAGTACAGTGGAGCACAGTAGAGGTAGAGTAGAGTGGAGTACAGTGGAGCACAGTAGAGGTGGAGTACAGTAGAGTAGAGTAGAGGTAGAGTACAGTGGAGTATAGTTGAGGTAGAGTACAGTGGAGCACAGTAGAGGTAGAGTACAGTGGAGTATAGTTTAGGTAGACTACAGTGGAGTACAGTAGAGGTAGAGTACAGTGGAGCACAGTAGAGCAGAGTAGAGGTAGAGTACAGTGGAGTACAGTAGAGGTAGAGTACAGTGGAGCACTGTAGAGTTGGAGTACAGTGGAGCACAGTAGAGATAGAGTACAGTAGAGCACAGTAGAGGTAGAGTACAGTGGAGTATAGTAGAGGTAGAGTACAGTGGAGTACAGTTGAGGTAGGGTACAGCTGAGCACAGTAGAGGTAGAGTAGAGTGGAGCACAGTAGAGGTAGAGTACAGTGGAGTATAGTAGAGGTAGAGTACAGTAGAGCACAGTAGAGATAGAGTACAGTAGAGCACAGTAGAGGTAGAGTACAGTGGAGCACAGTAGAGGAAGAGTACAGTGTAGTACAGTAGAGATAGAGTACAGTGGAGTACAGTAGAGATAGAGTACAGTCGAACACAGTAGAGATAAGTGCAGTGGAGTATAGTAGAGGTAGAGTACAGTGGAGTACAGTAGAGGTAGAGTACAGCTGAGCACAGTAGAGGTAGAGTAGAGTGGAGCACAGTAGAGGTAGAGTACAGTGGACTACAGTAGAGGTAGTGTACAGTGGAGCACAGTAGAGTTAAAGTACAGTGGAGCACAGTAGAGGTAGAGTACAGTGGAGTATAATAGAGGTAGAGTACAGTAGAGCACAGTGGAGATAGAGTACAGTAGAGCAGAGTAGAGGTAGAGTACAGTGGAGTACAGTAGAGGTAGAGTACAGTGGAGCACTGTAGAGGTGGAGTACAGTGGAGTACAGTAGAGGTAGAGTACAGTGGAGCACAGTAGAGATAGAGTACAGTAGAGCACAGTAGAGGTAGAGTACAGTGGAGCACAGTAGAGCTAGAGTACAGTAGAGTACAGTAGAGGTAGAGTACAGTGGAGTACAATCAAGATAGAGTACAGTGGAGTAGAGTAGAGATAGAGTACAGTGGAGCACAGCAGAGGTAGAGTACAGTGGATCACAGTAGAGATAGAGTACAGTGGAGTACAGTGGAGCAGAGTAGGGGTAGACTACAGTGGAGCACAGTAGAGATAGAGTACAGTGGAGTACAGTAGATGTAGAGTACAGTGGAGCACAGTAGAGGTAGAGTACAGTGGAGTATAGTTGAGGTAGACTACAGTGGAGTACAGTAGAGATAGAGTACAGTGGAGTACAGTAGAGATAGAGTACAGTAGAGCAGAGTAGAGGTAAAGTACAGTAGAGTACAGTAGAGACAGAGCACAGTGGAGCACTGTAGAGGTAGAGTACAGTGGAGTACAGTAGAGGTGGAGTACAGTAGAGTATAGTAGAGGTAGAATACAGTGGATTACAGTAGGGATAGAGTACAGTGGAGCACAGTAGAGGTAGATTAGAGTGGAGCACAGTAGAGGTAGAGTACGGTGGAGCACAGTAGAAGTAGAGTACAGTGGAGTACAGTAGAAGTAGAGCACAGTGGAGCACTGTAGAGGTAGAGTACAGTGGAGTACAGTGGAGATAGAGTACAGTGGAGCACAGTAGAGGTAGAGTACAGTGGAGCACAGTAGAGGTAGAATACAGTGGAGTACAGTAGAGGTAGTGTACAGTGGAGCACAGTAGAGGTAGAGTACAGTGGAGCAGAGTAGAGGTAGAGTACAGTGGAGTACAGTAGAGGTAGTGTACAGTGGAGCACAGTAGAGGTAGAGTACAGTGGAGCACAGTAGAGGTAGAGTACAGTGGAGCACAGTAGAGGTAGTGTACAGTGGAGCACAGTAGAGGTAGAGTACAGTGGAGCACAGTAGAGGTAGAGTACAGTAGAGCACAGTAGAGGTAGAGTACAGTGGAGCACAGTAGAGATAAAGTACAGTGGAGTACAGTAGAGGAAGAGTACAGTGGAGTACAGTGGATCACAGTAGAGGTGGAGTACAGTAGAGTACAATCAAGATAGAGTACAGTGGAGTAGAGTAGAGATAGAGTACAGTGGAGCACAGAAGAGGTAGAGTACAGTGGATCACAGTAGAGATAGAGTACAGTGGATTACAGTGGAGCACAGTAGAGGTAGAGTACAGTGGAGAACAGTAGAGATAGAGTACAGTGGAGTACAGTAGAGGTAGAGTACAGTGGAGCACAGTAGAGATAGAGTACAGTGGAGTACAGTAGAGGTAGAGTACAGTGGAGCACAGTAGAGGTAGAGTACAGTGGAGTACAATTGAGCACAGTAGAGGTGGAGTACAGTAGAGTACAGTAGAGGTAGAGAACAGTACAGTACGGTGGAGTACAGTAGAGGTAGAGTACAGTAGAGCACAGTAGAGGTAGAATACAGTGGAGTACAGTAGAGTTAGAGTACAGTGGAGTACAGTAGAGGTAGAGTACAGTGGATCACAGTAGAGGTAGAGTACAGTGGAGTACAGTGGAGCACAGTAGAGGTGGAGTACAGTAGAGTAGAGTAGAGGTAGAGTACTGTGGAGTACAGTAGAGATAGAGTACAGTGGAGTAGAGTAGAGATAGAGTACAGTGGAGTAGAGTAGAGATAGAGTACAGTGGAGTATAGTTGAGGTAGAGTACAGTGCAGCACAGTAGAGGTAGAGTACAGTGGAGTATAGTTGAGGTAGACTACAGTGGAGTACAGTAGAGGTAGAGTACAGTGGAGCACAGTAGAGATAGAGTACAGCAGAGCAGAGTACAGGTAGAGTACAGTGGAGCACAGAAGAGGTAGAGTACTGTGGAGTACAGTAGAGATAGAGTACAGTGGAGTAGAGTAGAGATAGAGTACAGTGGAGTAGGGTAGAGATAGAGCACAGTGGAGCACAGCAAAGGTAGAGTACAGTGGATCACAGTAGAGATAGAGTACAGCGGAGTACAGTGGAGCACAGCAAAGGTAGAGTACAGTGGATCACAGTAGAGATAGAGTACAGTGGAGTACAGTGGAGCAGAGTAGGGGTAGACTACAGTGGAGCACAGTAGAGACAGAGTACAGTGGAGTAGAGTAGATGTAGAGTACAGTGGAGCACAGTAGAGGTAGAGTACAGTGGAGTATAGTTGAGGTAGACTACAGTGGAGTACAGTAGAGATAGAGTACAGTGGAGTACAGTAGAGATAGAGTACAGTAGAGCAGAGTAGAGGTAGAGTACAGTAGAGTACATTAGAGATAGAGCACCGTGGAGCACTGTAGAGGTAGAGTACAGTGGAGTACAGTAGAGGTGGAGTACAGTAGAGTATAGTAGAGGTAGAGTACAGTGGATTACAGTAGGGATAGAGTACAGTGGAGCACAGTAGAGGTAGATTAGAGTGGAGCACAGTAGAGGTAGAGTACAGTGGAGCACAGTAAAAGTAGAGTACAGTGGAGTACAGTAGAAGTAGAGCACAGTGGAGCTCTGTAGAGGTAGAGTACAGTGGAGTACAGTGGAGAAAGAGTACAGTGGAGCACAGTAGAGGTAGAGTACAGTGGAGCACAGTAGAGGTAGAGTACAGTGGAGCACAGTAGAGGTAGAATACAGTGGAGTACAGTAGAGGTAGTGTACAGTGGAGCACAGTAGAGGTAGAGTACAGGGGAGCACAGTAGAGGTAGAGTACAGTAGAGCACAGTAGAGGTAGAGTACAGTGGAGCACAGTAGAGATAAAGTACAGTGGAGTACAGTAGAGGAAGAGTACAGTGGAGTACAGTGGAGCACAGTAGAGGTGGAGTACAGTGGAGTACAGTAGAGGTAGAGTACAGTGGAGTACAATAAAGATAGAGTACAGTGGAGCAAAGCAGAGGTAGAGTACAGTGGATCACAGTAGAAATAGAGTAGAGTGGAGTACAGTGGAGCACAGTAGAGGTAGAGTACAGTGGAGAACAGTAGAGATAGAGTACAGTGGAGTACAGTAGAGGTAGAGTACAGTGGAGCACAGTAGAGATAGAGTACAGTGGAGTACAGTAGAGGTAGAGTACAGTGGAGCACAGTAGAGGTAGAGTACAGTGGAGTACAATGGAGCACAGTAGAGGTGGAGTACAATAGAGTACAGTAGAGGTAGAGAACAGTACAGTACAGTAGAGGTAGAGTACAGTGGAGTACAGTAGAGGTAGAGTACAGTAGAGCACAGTAGAGGTAGAATACAATGGAGTACAGTAGAGGTAGAGTACAGTGGAGTACAGTAGAGGTAGAGTACAGTGGAGTACAGTACAGGTAGAGTACAGTGGAGTACAGTAGAGGTAGAGTACAGTGGAGCACAGTAGAGGTAGAGTAGAGTGGAGTACAGTGGAGCACAGTAGAGGTGGAGTACAGTAGAGTAGAGTAGAGGTAGAGTACAGTGGAGTATAGTTGAGGTAGAGTACAGTGGAGCACAGTAGAGGTAGAGTACAGTGGAGTATAGTTTAGGTAGACTACAGTGGAGTACAGTAGAGGTAGAGTACAGTGGAGCACAGTAGAGCAGAGTAGAGGTAGAGTACAGTGGAGTACAGTAGAGGTAGAGTACAGTGGAGCACTGTAGAGTTGGAGTACAGTGGAGCACAGTAGAGATAGAGTACAGTAGAGCACAGTAGAGGTAGAGTACAGTGGAGTATAGTAGAGGTAGAGTACAGTGGAGTACAGTTGAGGTAGATTACAGTGGAGCACAGTAGAGGTAGAGTACAGTGGAGTATAGTTGAGGTAGACTACAGTGGAGTACAGTAGAGGTAGAGTACAGTGGAGTACAGTAGAGATAGAGTACAGTAGAGCAGAGTAGAGGTAGAGTACAGTGGAGTACAGTAGAGGTGGAGTACAGTAGAGTATAGTAGGGGTAGAGTACAGTGGACTACAGTAGAGAAAGAGTACAGTGGAGCACAGTAGAGGTAGAGTACAGTGGAGCACAGTAGAGGTAGAGTACAGTAGAGCACAGTAGAGGTAGAGTACAGTGGAGTACAGTAGAGGTAGTGTACAGTGGAGCACAGTAGAGGTAGAGTACAGTGGAGCACAGTAGAGCTAGAGTACAGTGGGGTACAGTAGAAATAGAGTACAGTGGAGCACAGTAGTGTAGGGTACTGTAGAGCACAGTAGAGGTAGAGTAAAGTGGAGCACAGTAGAGATAGAGTACAGTGGAGTACAGTAGAGGTAGAGTACAGTGGAGCACAGTAGAGGTAGAGTACAGTGCAGTATAGCTGAGGTAGACTACAGTGGAGTACAGTAGAGGTAGAGTACAGTGGAGCACAGTAGAGATAGAGTACAGTAGAGCAGAGTAGAGGTAGAGTACAGTGGAGTACAATAGAGGTAGAGTACATTGGAGCACTGTAGAGGTGGAGTACAGTGGAGTACAGTAGAGGTAGAGTACAGTGGAGTACAGTAGAGATAGAGTACAGTAGAGCAGAGTAGAGGTAGGGTACAGTGGAGTACAGTAGATATAGAGCACAGTGGAGCACTGTAGAGGTAGAGTACAGTGGAGTACAGTAGAGGTGGAGTACAGTAGAGTATAGTAGAGGTAGAGTACAGTGGACTACAGTAGAGATAGAGTACAGTGGAGTACAGTAGAGGTAGTGTACAGTGGAGCACAGTAGAGGTAGAGTACAGTGGAGCACAGTAGAGGTAGAGTACAGTGGGGTACAGTAGAAATAGAGTACAGTTAAGCACAGTAGAGTAGAGTACAGTAGAGCACAGTAGAGGTAGAGTAGAGTGGAGCACAGTAGAGATAGAGTACAGTGGAACACAGTAGAGATAGAGTACAGTAGAGCAGAGTAGAGGTAGAGTACAGTGGAGTACAGTACAGGTAGAGTACAGTGGAGCACTGTAGAGGTGGAGTACAGTGGAGTACAGTAGAGGTAGAGTACAGTGGAGCACAGTAGAGATAGAGTACAGCAGAGCAGAGTAGAGGTAGAGTACAGTGGAGCACAGAAGAGGTAGAGTACAGTGGAGTACAGTAGAGATAGAGTACAGTGGAGTAGAGTAGAGATAGAGTACAGTGGAGTAGGGTAGAGATAGAGCACAATGGAGCACAGCAAAGGTAGAGTACAGTGGATCACAGTAGAGATAGAGTACAGTGGAGTACAGTGGAGCACAGCAAAGGTAGAGTACAGTGGATCACAGTAGAGATAGAGTACAGTGGAGTACAGTGGAGCAGAGTAGGGGTAGACTACAGTGGAGCACAGTAGAGTTAGAGTACAGTGGAGTACAGTAGATGTAGAGTACAGTGGAGCACAGTAGAGGTAGAGTACAGTGGAGTATAGTTGAGGTAGACTACAGTGGAGTACAGTAGAGATAGAGTACAGTGGAGTACAGTAGAGCAGAGTAGAGGTAAAGTACAGTAGAGTACAGTAGAGACAGAGCACAGTGGAGCACTGTAGAGGTAGAGTACAGTGGAGTACAGTAGAGGTGGAGTACAGTAGAGTATAGTAGAGGTAGAATACGGTGGATTACAGTAGGGATAGAGTACAGTGGAGCACAGTAGAGGTAGATTAGAGTGGAGCACAGTAGAGGTAGAGTACAGTGGAGCACAGTAGAAGTAGAGTACAGTGGAGTACAGTAGATGTAGAGCACAGTGGAGCACAGTAGAGGTAGAGTACAGTGGAGCACAGTAGAGGTAGAATACAGTGGAGTACAGTAGAGGTAGTGTACAGTGGAGCACAGTAGAGGTAGAGTACAGTGGAGCACAGTAGAGGTAGAGTACAGTGGAGTACAGTAGAGGTAGTGTACAGTGGAGCACAGTAGAGGTAGAGTACAGTGGAGCACAGTAGAGGTAGAGTACAGTGGAGCACAGTAGAGGTAGTGTACAGTGGAGCACAGTAGAGGTAGAGTACAGTGGAGCACAGTAGAGGTAGAGTACAGTAGAGCACAGTAGAGGTAGAGTACAGTGGAGCACAGTAGAGATAAAGTACAGTGGAGTACAGTAGAGGAAGAGTACAGTGGAGTTTAGTGGAGCACAGTAGAGGTGGAGTACAGTAGAGTACAATCAAGATAGAGTACAGTGGAGTAGAGTAGAGATAGAGTACAGTGGAGCACAGCAGAGGTAGAGTACAGTGGATCACAGTAGAGATAGAGTACAGTGGATTACAGTGGAACACAGTAGAGGTAGAGTACAGTGGAGAACAGTAGAGATAGAGTAGAGTGGAGTACAGTAGAGGTAGAGTACAGTGGAGCACAGTAGAGATAGAGTACAGTGGAGTACAGTAGAGGTAGAGTACAGTGGAGCACAGTAGAGGTAGAGTACAGTGGAGTACAATGGAGCACAGTAGAGGTGGAGTACAGTAGAGTACAGTAGAGGTAGAGAACAGTACAGTACAGTAGAGGTAGAGTACAGTGGAGTACAGTAGAGGTAGAGTACAGTAGAGCACAGTAGAGGTAGAATACAGTGGAGTACAGTAGAGGTAGAGTACAGTGGAGTACAGTAGAGGTAGAGTACAGTGGATCACAGTAGAGGTAGAGTACAGTGGAGTACAGTGGAGCACAGTAGAGGTGGAGTACAGTAGAGTAGAGTATTGGTAGAGTACTGTGGAGTACAGTAGAGATAGAGTACAGTGGAGTAGAGTAGAGAAAGAGTACAGTGGAGTAGAGATAGAGTACAGTCGAGTATAGTTGAGGTAGAGTACAGTGCAGCACAGTAGAGGTAGAGTACAGTGGAGTATAGTTGAGGTAGACTACAGTGGAGTACAGTAGAGGTAGAGTACAGTGGAGCACAGTAGAGATAGAGTACAGCAGAGCAGAGTACAGGTAGAGTACAGTGGAGCACAGAAGAGGTAGAGTACAGTGGAGTACAGTAGAGATAGAGTACAGTGGAGTAGAGTAGAGATAGAGTACAGTGGAGTAGGGTAGAGATAGAGCACAGTGGAGCACAGCAAAGGTAGAGTACAGTGGATCACAGTAGAGAAAGAGTACAGTGGAGTACAGTGGAGCACAGCAAAGGTAGAGTACAGTGGATCACAGTAGAGATAGAGTACAGTGGAGTACAGTGGAGCAGAGTAGGGGTAGACTACAGTGGAGCACAGTAGAGATAGAGTACAGTGGAGTACAGTAGATGTAGAGTACAGTGGAGCACAGTAGATGTAGAGTACAGTGGAGTATAGTTGAGGTAGACTACAGTGGAGTACAGTAGAGATAGAGTACAGTGGAGTACAGTAGAGATAGAGTACAGTAGAGAAGAGTAGAGGTAGAGTACAGTAGAGTACATTAGAGATAGAGCACCGTGGAGCACTGTAGAGGTAGAGTACAGTGGAGTACAGTAGAGGTGGAGTACAGTAGAGTATAGTAGAGGTAGAGTACAGTGGATTACAGTAGGGATAGAGTACAGTGGAGCACAGCAGAGGTAGATTAGAGTGGAGCACAGTAGAGGTAGAGTACAGTGGAGCACAGTAAAAGTAGAGTACAGTGGAGTACAGTAGAAGTAGAGCACAGTGGAGCACGGTAGAGGTAGAGTACAGTGGAGTACAGTGGAGAAAGAGTACATTGGAGCACAGTAGAGGTAGAGTACAGTGGAGCACAGTAGAGGTAGAGTACAGTGGAGCACAGTAGAGGTAGAATACAGTGGAGTACAGTAGAGGTAGTGTACAGTGGAGCACAGTAGAGGTAGAGTACAGTGGAGCACAGTAGAGGTAGAGTACAGTAGAGCACAGTAGAGGTAGAGTACAGTGGAGCACAGTAGAGATAAAGTACAGTGGAGTACAGTAGAGGAAGAGTACAGTGGAGTACAGTGGAGCACAGTAGAGGTGGAGTACAGTAGAGTACAGTAGAGGTAGAGTACAGTGGAGTACAATAAAGATAGAGTACAGTGGAGCAAAGCAGAGGTAGAGTACAGTGGATCACAGTAGAGATAGAGTAGAGTGGAGTACAGTGGAGCAAAGTAGAGGTAGAGTACAGTGGAGAACAGTAGAGATAGAGTACAGTGGAGTACAGTAGAGGTAGAGTACAGTGGAGCACAGTAGAGATAGAGTACAGTGGAGTACAGTAGAGGTAGAGTACAGTGGAGCACAGTAGAGGTAGAGTACAGTGGAGTACAATGGAGCACAGTAGAGGTGGAGTACAGTAGAGTACAGTAGAGGTAGAGAACAGTACAGTACAGTAGAGGTAGAGTACAGTGGAGTACAGTAGAGGTAGAGTAGAGTAGAGCACAGTAGAGGTAGAATACAATGGAGTACAGTAGAGGTAGAGTACAGTGGAGTACAGTAGAGGTAGAGTACAGTGGAGTACAGTACAGGTAGAGTACAGTGGAGTACAGTAGAGGTAGAGTACAGTGGAGCACAGTAGATGTAGAGTAGAGTGGAGTACAGTGGAGCACAGTAGAGGTGGAGTACAGTAGAGTAGAGTAGAGGTAGAGTACAGTGGAGTATAGTTGAGGTAGAGTACAGTGGAGCACAGTAGAGGTAGAGTACAGTGGAGTATAGTTGAGGTAGACTACAGTGGAGTACAGTAGAGGTAGAGTACAGTGGAGCACAGTAGAGCAGAGTAGAGGTAGAGTACAGTGGAGTACAGTAGAGGTAGAGTACAGTGGAGCAGTGTAGAGTTGGAGTACAGTGGAGCACAGTAGAGATAGAGTACAGTAGAGCACAGTAGAGGTAGAGTACAGTGGAGTATAGTAGAGGTAGAGTACAGTGGAGTACAGTTGAGGTAGATTACAGTGGAGCACAGTAGAGGTAGAGTACAGTGGAGTATAGTTGAGGTAGACTACAGTGGAGTACAGTAGAGGTAGAGTACAGTGGAGTACAGTAGAGATAGAGTACAGTAGAGCAGAGTAGAGGTAGAGTACAGTGGAGTACAGTAGAGGTGGAGTACAGTAGAGTATAGTAGGGGTAGAGTAGAGTGGACTACAGTAGAGAAAGAGTACAGTGGAGCACAGTAGAGGTAGAGTACAGTGGAGCACAGTAGAGGTAGAGTACAGTGGAGCACAGTAGAGGTAGAGTACAGTGGAGTACAGTAGAGGTAGTGTACAGTGGAGCACAGTAGAGGTAGAGTACAGTGGAGCACAGTAGAGCTAGAGTACAGTGGGGTACAGTAGAAATAGAGTACAGTGGAGCACAGTAGTGTAGGGTACTGTAGAGCACAGTAGAGGGAGAGTACAGTGGAGCACAGTAGAGATAGAGTACAGTGGAGTACAGTAGAGGTAGAGTACAGTGGAGCACAGTAGAGGTAGAGTACAGTGCAGTATAGCTGAGGTAGACTACAGTGGAGTACAGTAGAGGTAGAGTACAGTGGAGCACAGTAGAGATAGAGTACAGTAGAGCAGAGTAGAGGTAGAGTACAGTGGAGTACAGTAGAGGTAGAGTACAGTGGAGCACTGTAGAGGTGGAGTACAGTGGAGTACAGTAGAGGTAGAGTACAGTGGAGTACAGTAGAGATAGAGTACAGTAGAGCAGAGTAGAGGTAGAGTACAGTGGAGTACAGTAGATATAGAGCACAGTGGAGCACTGTAGAGGTAGAGTACAGTGGAGTACAGTAGAGGTGGAGTACAGTAGAGTATAGTAGAGGTAGAGTACAGTGGACTACAGTAGAGATAGAGTACAGTGGAGTACAGTAGAGGTAGTGTACAGTGGAGCACAGTAGAGGTAGAGTACAGTGGAGCACAGTAGAGGTAGAGTACAGTGGGGTACAGTAGAAATAGAGTACAGTTGAGCACAGTAGAGTAGAGTACAGTAGAGCACAGTAGAGGTAGAGTAGAGTGGAGCACAGTAGAGATAGAGTACAGTGGAGCACAGTAGAGATAGAGTACAGTAGAGCAGAGTAGAGGTAGAGTACAGTGGAGTACAGTACAGGTAGAGTACAGTGGAGCACTGTAGGGGTGGAGTACAGTGGAGTACAGTAGAGGTAGAGTACAGTGGAGCACAGTAGAGATAGAGTACAGTTGAGCACAGTAGAGGTAGAGTACAGTGGAGTATAGTAGAGGTAGAGTACAGTGGAGTACAGTAGAGGTAGAGTACAGTGGAGCATAGTAGATGTAGAGTACAGTGGAGCAAAGTAGAGGTAGAGTAGAGTGGAGCACAGTAGATGTAGATTACAGTGGGGTACAGTAGAAATAGAGTACAGTGGAGCACAGTAGAGTAGAGTACAGTAGAGCACAGTAGAGGTAGAGTACAGTGGAGCACAGTAGAGATAGAGTACAGTGGAGTACAGTAGAGGTAGAGTACAGTGGAGTACAGAGGAGCACAGTAGAGGTGGAGTACAGTAGAGTACAGTAGAGGTAGAGTACAGTGTAGTACAGTAGAGATAGAGTACAGTGGAGTAGAGTAGACATAGAGTACAGTGGAGCACAGCAGAGGTAGAGTAAAGTGGATCACAGTAGAGATAGAGTACAGTGGAGTACTGTGGAGCACAGTAGAGGTAGAGTACAGTGGAGCACAGTTTAGGTAGAGTACAGTGGAGCACAGTAGAGGTAGAGTAGAGTGGAGCACAGTAGAGGTAGAGTACAGTGGAGTACAGTAGAGGTAGTGTACAGTGGAGCACAGTAGAGGTAGAGTACAGTGGAGCACAGTAGAGGTAGAGTACAGTGGAGTATAGTAGAGGTAGAGTACAGTAGAGCACAGTAGAGATAGAGTACAGTAGAGCACAGTAGAGGTAGAGTACAGTGGAGCACAGTAGAGGAAGAGTACAGTGTAGTACAGTAGAGATAGAGTACAGTGGAGTAAAGTAGAGATAGAGTACAGTCGAACACAGTAGAGATAAGTGCAGTGGAGTATAGTAGAGGTAGAGTACAGTGGAGTACAGTAGAGGTAGAGTACAGCTGAGCACAGTAGAGGTAGAGTAGAGTGGAGCACAGTAGAGGTAGAGTACAGTGGAGTATAGTAGAGGTAGAGTACAGTGGAGCACAGTAGAGATAGAGTACAGTGGAGTACAGTGGAGCAGAGTAGAGGTAGAGTACAGTGGAGCACAGTTTAGGTAGAGTAGAGTTGAGCACAGTAGAGGTAGAGTAGAGTGGAGCACAGTAGAGTTAGAGTACAGTGGAGTACAGTAGAGGTAGTGTACAATGGAGCAAAGTAGAGGTAGAGTACAGTGGAGCACAGTAGAGGTAGAGTACAGTGGAGTATAGTAGAGGTAGAGTACAGTAGAGCACAGTAGAGATAGAGTACAGTAGAGCAGAGTAGAGGTAGAGTACAGTGGAGCACAGTAGAGGAAGAGTACAGTGTAGTACAGTAGAGATAGAGTACAGTGGAGTACAGTAGAGATAGAGTACAGTGGAGTACAGAGGAGCACAGTAGAGGTGGAGTACAGTAGAGTACAGTAGAGGTAGAGTACAGTGTAGTACAGTAGAGATAGAGTACAGTGGAGTAGAGTAGACATAGAGTACAGTGGAGCACAGCAGAGGTAGAGTAAAGTGGATCACAGTAGAGATAGAGTACAGTGGAGTACAGTGGAGCACAGTAGAGGTGGAGTACAGTAGAGTACAGTAGAGGTAGAGTACAGTGTAGTACAGTAGAGATAGAGTACAGTGGAGTAGAGTAGACATAGAGTACAGTGGAGCACAGCAGAGGTAGAGTACAGTGGAGTATAGTAGAGGTAGAGTACAGTAGAGCACAGTAGAGATAGAGTACAGTAGAGCAGAGTAGAGGTAGAGTACAGTGGAGCACAGTAGAGGAAGAGTACAGTGTAGTACAGTAGAGATAGAGTACAGTGGAGTACAGTAGAGATAGAGTACAGTCGAACACAGTAGAGATAAGTGCAGTGGAGTATAGTAGAGGTAGAGTACAGTGGAGTACAGTAGAGGTAGAGTACAGCTGAGCACAGTAGAGGTAGAGTAGAGTGGAGCACAGTAGATGTAGAGTACAGTGGAGTATAGTAGAGGTAGAGTACAGTAGAGCACAGTAGAGATAGAGTACAGTAGAGCACAGTAGAGGTAGAGTACAGTGGAGCACAGTAGAGGAAGAGTACAGTGTAGTACAGTAGAGATAGAGTACAGTGGAGTACAGTAGAGATAGAGTACAGTCGAACACAGTAGAGATAAGTGCAGTGGAGTATAGTAGAGGTAGAGTACAGTGGAGTACAGTAGAGGTAGAGTACAGCTGAGCACAGTAGAGGTAGAGTAGAGTGGAGCACAGTAGAGGTAGAGTACAGTGGACTACAGTAGAGGTAGTGTACAGTGGAGCACAGTAGAGTTAGAGTACAGTGGAGCACAGTAGAGGTAGAGTACAGTGGAGTATAATAGAGGTAGAGTACAGTAGAGCACAGTAGAGATAGAGTACAGTAGAGCAGAGTAGAGGTAGAGTACAGTGGAGTACAGTAGAGGTAGAGTACAGTGGAGCACTGTAGAGGTGGAGTACAGTGGAGTACAGTAGAGGTAGAGTACAGTGGAGCACAGTAGAGATAGAGTACAGTAGAGCACAGTAGAGGTAGAGTACAGTGGAGCACAGTAGAGCTAGAGTACAGTGGAGTACAGTGGAGCACAGTAGAGGTGGAGTACAGTAGAGTAGAGTAGAGGTAGAGTACAGTGGAGTAAAGTAGAAATAGAGTAGAGTGGAGTAGAGTAGATATAGAGTACAGTGGATTAGAGTAGAGATAGAGTACAGTGGATTATAGTTGATGTAGAGTACAGTGGAGCACAGTAGAGGAATTGTACAGTGGAGTATAGTTTAGGTAGACTACAGTGGAGTACAGTAGAGGTAGAGTACAGTGGAGCACAGTAGAGATAGAGTACAGTAGAGCAGAGTAGAGGTAGAGTACAGTGGAGTACAGTAGAGGTAGAGTACAGTAGAACACTGTAGAGGTGGAGTACAGTGGAGTACAGTAGAGGTAGAGTACAGTGGAGTAGAGTAGAGATAGAGTACAGTGGAGTAGAGTAGAGATAGAGTACAGTGGAGTATAGTTGAGGTAGAGTACAGTGGAGCACAGTAGAGGTAGAGTACAGTGGAGTATAGTTGAGGTAGACTACAGTGGAGTGCAGTAGAGGTAGAGTACAGTAGAGCAGAGTAGAGGTAGAGTACAGAGGAGCACAGAAGTGGTAGAGTACAGTGGAGTACAGTAGAGATAGAGTACAGTGGAGTAGAGTAGAGATAGTACAGTGGAGTAGGGTAGAGATAGAGCACAGTGGAGCACAGCAAAGGTAGAGTACAGTGGATCACAGTAGATATAGAGTACAGTGGAGTACAGTGGAGCACAGTAGGGTAGACTACAGTGGAGCACAGTAGAGATAGAGTACATTGGAGTACAGTAGATGTAGAGTACAGTGGAGCACAGTAGAGGTAGAGTACAGTGGAGTAGAGTTGAGGTAGACTACAGTGGAGTACAGTAGAGATAGAGTACAGTGGAGTACAGTAGAGATAGAGTACAGTAGAGCAGAGTAGAGGTAGAGTACAGTGGATTACAGTAGAGGTAGAGTACAGTGGAGTACAGTAGAAGTAGAGCACAGTGGAGTACAGTAGAGGTAGAGTACAGTGGAGCACAGTAGAGGTAGAGTACAGTGGAGTACAGTAGAGGTAGTGTACAGTGGAGCACAGTAGAGGTAGAGTACAGTGGAGCACAGTAGAGGTAGAGTACAGTAGAGCACAGTAGAGGTAGAGTACAGTGGAGCACAGTAGAGATATAGTACAGTGGAGTACAGTAGAGGAAGAGTACAGTGGAGTACAGTGGAGCACAGTAGAGGTGGAGTACAGTAGAGTACAGTAGAGGTAGAGTACAGTGGAGTACAATCAAGATAGAGTACAATGGAGTAGAGTAGAGATAGAGTACAGTGGAGCACAGCAGAGGTAGAGTACAGTGGATCACAGTAGAGATAGAGTACAGTGGAGTACAGTGGAGCACAGTAGAGGTAGAGTACAGTGGAGAACAGTAGAGATAGAGTAGAGTGGAGTACAGTAGAGGTAGAGTACAGTGGAGCACAGTAGAGATAGAGTACAGTGGAGTACAGTAGAGGTAGAGTACAGTGGAGCACAGTAGAGGTAGAGTACAGTGGAGTACAGTAGAGGTAGTGTACAGTGGAGCACAGTAGAGGTAGAGTACAGTGGAGCACAGTAGAGGTAGAGTACAGTAGAGCACAGTAGAGGTAGATTACAGTGGAGCACAGTAGAGATAGAGTACAGTGGAGTAGTGTGGAGCAAAGTAGAGAGAGAGTACAGTGGAGTACAATAAAGATAGAGTAGAGTGGAGTAGAGTAGAGATAGAGTACAGTGGAGCACAGCAGAGGTAGAGTACAGTGGATCACAGTAGAGATAGAGTACAGTGGAGTACAGTGGAGCACAGTAGAGGTAGAGTACAGTGGAGAACAGTAGAGATAGAGTACAGTAGAGCAGAGTAGAGGTAGAGTACAGTGGAGTACAGTAGAGGTAGAGCACAGTGGAGTACAGTAGAGGTAGAGTACAGTGGAGCACAGTAGAGGTAGAGTACAGTGGAGTACAGTAGAGGTAGTGTACAGTGGAGCACAGTAGAGGTAGAGTACAGTGGAGCACAGTAGAGGTAGAGTACAGTAGAGCACAGTAGAGGTAGAGTACAGTGGAGCACAGTAGAGATATAGTACAGTGTAGTACAGTAGAGGAAGAGTACAGTGGAGTACAGTGGAGCACAGTAGAGGTGGAGTACAGTAGAGTACAGTAGAGGTAGAGTACAGTGGAGTACAATCAAGATAGAGTACAGTGGAGTAGAGTAGAGATAGAGTACAGTGGAGCACAGCAGAGGTAGAGTACAGTGGATCACAGTAGAGATAGAGTACAGTGGAGTACAGTGGAGCACAGTAGAGGTAGCGTACAGTGGAGAACAGTAGAGATAGAGTACAGTGGAGTACAGTAGAGGTAGAGTACAGTGGAGCACAGTAGAGATAGAGTACAGTGGAGTACAGTAGAGGTAGAGTACTAGTGGAGCACAGTAGAGGTAGAGTACAGTGGAGTACAGTAGAGGTAGTGTACAATGGAGCACAGTAGAGGTAGAGTACAGTGGAGCACAGTAGAGGTAGAGTACAGTAGAGCACAGTAGAGGTAGAGTACAGTGGAGCACAGTAGAGATAGAGTACAGTGGAGTAGTGTGGAGCAAAGTAGAGAGAGAGTACAGTGGAGTACAATAAAGATAGAGTAGAGTGGAGTAGAGTAGAGATAGAGTACAGTGGAGCACAGCAGAGGTAGAGTACAGTGGATTACAGTAGAGATAGAGTACAGTGGAGTACAGTGGAGCACAGTAGAGGTAGAGTACAGTGGAGAACAGTAGAGATAGAGTACAGTGGAGTACAGTAGAGGTAGAGTACAGTGGAGCACAGTAGAGATAGAGTACAGTGGAGTACAGTAGAGGTAGAGTAGAGTGGAGCACAGTAGAGGTAGAGTACAGTGGAGTACAATGGAGCACAGTAGAGGTGGAGTAGAGTAGAGTACAGTAGAGGTAGAGAACAGTACAGTACAGTAGAGGTAGAGTACAGTGGAGTACAGTAGAGGTAGAGTACAGTAGAGCACAGTAGAGGTAGAATACAGTGGAGTACAGTAGAGGTAGAGTACAGTGGAGTACAGTAGAGGTAGAGTACAGTGGAGTACAGTACAGGTAGAGTACAGTGGAGCACAGTAGAGATAAAGTACAGTGGAGTACAGTAGAGGTAGAGTACAGTGGAGCACAGTAGAGGTAGAGTACAGTGGAGTACAGTGGAGCACAGTAGAGGTGGAGTACAGTAGAGTAGAGTAGAGGTAGAGTACAGTGGAGTACAGTAGAGATAGAGTACAGTGGAGTAGAGTAGAGGTAGAGTACAGTGGAGCACAGTAGAGGTAGAGTACAGTTGAGTACAGTGGAGCACAGTAGAGGTGGAGTACAGTAGAGTAGAGTAGAGGTAGAGTACAGTGGAGTACAGTAGAGATAGAGTACAGTGGAGTAGAGTAGAAATAGAGTACAGTGGAGTAGAGTAGAGATAGAGTGCAGTGGAGTATAGTTGAGGTAGAGTACAGTGGAGCACAGTAGAGGTAGAGTACAGTGGAGTATAGTTGAGGTAGACTACAGTGGAGTACAGTAGAGGTAGAGTACAGTGGAGCACAGTAGAGCAGAGTAGAGGTAGAGTACAGTGGAGTACAGTAGAGGTAGAGTACAGTGGAGCACTGTAGAGGTGGAGTACAGTGGAGCACAGTAGAGGTAGAGTACAGTGGAGCACAGTAGAGATAGAGTACAGTAGAGCACAGTAGAGGTAGAGTACAGTGGAGTATAGTAGAGGTAGAGTACAGTAGAGTACAGTTGAGGTAGATTACAGTGGAGCACAGTAGAGGTAAAGTACAGTGGAGTATAGTTGAGGTAGACTACAGTGGAGTACAGTAGAGGTAGAGTACAGTGGAGTACAGTAGAGATAGAGTACAGTAGAGCAGAGTAGAGGTAGAGTACAGTGGAGTACAGTAGAGATAGAGCACAGTGGAGCACTGTAGAGGTAGAGTACAGTGGAGTACAGTAGAGGTGGAGTACAGTAGAGTATAGTAGAGGTAGAGTACAGTGGACTACAGTAGAGATAGAGTACAGTGGAGCACAGTAGAGGTAGAGTACAGTGGAGCACAGTAGAGGTAGAGTACAGTGGAGCACAGTAGAGGTAGAGTACAGTGGAGTACAGTAGAGGTAGTGTACAGTGGAGCACAGTAGAGGTAGAGTACAGTGGAGCACAGTAGAGCTAGAGTACAGTGGAGCACAGTAGAGATAGAGTACAGTGGAGTACAGTAGAGGTAGAGTACAGTGCAGTATAGTTGAGGTAGACTACAGTGGAGTACAGTAGAGGTAGAGTACAGAGGAGCACAGTAGAGATAGAGTACAGTAGAGCAGAGTAGAGGTAGAGTACAGTGGAGTACAGTAGAGGTAGAGTACAGTGGAGCACTGTACAGGTAGAGTACAGTGGAGTACAGTAGAGGTAGAGTACAGTGGAGTAGAGTAGAGGTAGAGTACAGTGGAGTATAGTAGAGGTAGAGTACAGTGGAGTACAGTAGAGGCAAGTACAGTGGAGCATAGTAGATGTAGAGTACAGTGGAGCACAGTAAAGGTAGAGTACAGTGGAGCACAGTAGAGGTAGAGTACAGTGGGGTACAGTAGAAATAGAGTACAGTGGAGCACAGTAGAAATAGAGTACAGTGGAGCACAGTAGAGTAGAGTACAGTAGAGCACAGTAGAGGTAGAGTACAGTGGAGCACAGTAGAGATAGATTACAGTGGAGTACAGTAGAGGTAGAGTACAGTGGAGTACAGAGGAGCACAGTAGAGTTGGAGTACAGTAGAGTACAGTAGAGGTAGAGTACAGTGTAGTACAGTAGAGATAGAGTACAGTGGAGTAGAGTAGACATAGAGTACAGTGGAGCACAGCAGAGGTAGAGTAAAGTGGATCACAGTAGAGATAGAGTACAGTGGAGTACAGTGGAGCACAGTAGAGGTAGAGTACAGTGGAGCACAGTTTAGGTAGAGTACAGTGGAGCACAGTAGAGGTAGAGTAGAGTGGAGCACAGTAGAGTTAGAGTACAGTGGAGTACAGTAGAGGTAGTGTACAGTGGAGCAAAGTAGAGGTAGAGTACAGTGGAGCATAGTAGAGGTAGAGTACAGTGGAGTATAGTAGAGGTAGAGTACAGTAGAGCACAGTAGAGATAGAGTAGAGTAGAGCAGAGTAGAGGTAGAGTACAGTGGAGCACAGTAGAGGAAGAGTACAGTGTAGTACAGTAGAGATAGAGTACAGTGGAGTACAGTAGAGATAGAGTACAGTCGAACACAGTAGAGATAAGTGCAGTGGAGTATAGTAGAGGTAGAGTACAGTGGAGTACAGTAGAGGTAGAGTACAGCTGAGCACAGTAGAGGTAGAGTAGAGTGGAGCACAGTAGATATAGAGTACAGTGGAGTATAGTAGAGGTAGAGTACAGTAGAGCACAGTAGAGATAGAGTACAGTAGAGCACAGTAGAGGTAGAGTACAGTGGAGCACAGTAGAGGAAGAGTACAGTGTAGTACAGTAGAGATAGAGTACAGTGAAGTACAGTAGAGATAGAGTACAGTCGAACACAGTAGAGATAAGTGCAGTGGAGTATAGTAGAGGTAGAGTACAGTGGAGTACAGTAGAGGTAGAGTACAGCTGAGCACAGTAGAGGTAGAGTAGAGTGGAGCACAGTAGAGGTAGAGTACAGTGGACTACAGTAGAGGTAGTGTACAGTGGAGCACAGTAGAGTTAGAGTACAGTGGAGCACAGTAGAGGTAGAGTACAGTGGAGTATAATAGAGGTAGAGTACAGTAGAGCACAGTAGAGATAGAGTACAGTAGAGCAGAGTAGAGGTAGAGTACAGTGGAGTACAGTAGAGGTAGAGTACAGTGGAGCACTGTAGAGGTGGAGTACAGTGGAGTACAGTAGAGGTAGAGTACAGTGGAGCACAGTAGAGATAGAGTACAGTAGAGCACAGTAGAGGTAGAGTACAGTGGAGCACAGTAGAGCTAGAGTACAGTGGAGTACAGTGGAGCACAGTAGAGGTGGAGTACAGTAGAGTAGAGTAGAGGTAGAGTACAGTGGAGTAAAGTAGAAATAGAGTAGAGTGGAGTAGAGTAGATATAGAGTACAGTGGATTAGAGTAGAGATAGAGTACAGTGGATTATAGTTGATGTAGAGTACAGTGGAGCACAGTAGAGGAAGAGTACAGTGGAGTATAGTTTAGGTAGACTACAGTGGAGTACAGTAGAGGTAGAGTACAGTGGAGCACAGTAGAGATAGAGTACAGTAGAGCAGAGTAGAGGTAGAGTACAGTGGAGTACAGTAGAGGTAGAGTACAGTAGAACACTGTAGAGGTGGAGTACAGTGGAGTACAGTAGAGGTAGAGTACAGTGGAGTAGAGTAGAGATAGAGTACAGTGGAGTAGAGTAGAGATAGAGTACAGTGGAGTATAGTTGAGGTAGAGTACAGTGGAGCACAGTAGAGGTAGAGTACAGTGGAGTATAGTTGAGGTAGACTACAGTGGAGTGCAGTAGAGGTAGAGTACAGTAGAGCAGAGTAGAGGTAGAGTACAGTGGAGCACAGAAGTGGTAGAGTACAGTGGAGTACAGTAGAGATAGAGTACAGTGGAGTAGAGTAGAGATAGTACAGTGGAGTAGGGTAGAGATAGAGCACAGTGGAGCACAGCAAAGGTAGAGTACAGTGGATCACAGTAGAGATAGAGTACAGTGGAGTACAGTGGAGCACAGTAGGGTAGACTACAGTGGAGCACAGTAGAGATAGAGTACAGTGGAGTACAGTAGATGTAGAGTACAGTGGAGCACAGTAGAGGTAGAGTACAGTGGAGTATAGTTGAGGTAGACTACAGTGGAGTACAGTAGAGATAGAGTACAGTGGAGTACAGTAGAGATAGAGTACAGTAGAGCAGAGTAGAGGTAGAGTACAGTGGAGTACAGTAGAGGTAGAGTACATTGGAGTACAGTAGAAGTAGAGCACAGTGGAGTACAGTAGAGGTAAGGTACAGTGGAGCACAGTAGAGGTAGAGTACAGTGGAGTACAGTAGAGGTAGTGTTAAGTGGAGCACAGTAGAGGTAGAGTACAGTGGAGCACAGTAGAGGTAGAGTACAGTAGAGCACAGTAGAGGTAGAGTACAGTGGAGCACAGTAGAGGAAGAGTACAGTGGAGTACAGTGGAGCACAGTAGAGGTGGAGTACAGTAGAGTACAGTAGAGGTAGAGTACAGTGGAGTACAATCAAGATAGAGTACAGTGGAGTAGAGTAGAGAAAGAGTACAGTGGAGCACAGCAGAGGTAGAGTACAGTGGATCACAGTAGAGATAGAGTACAGTGGAGTACAGTAGAGGTAGAGTACAGTAGAACACTGTAGAGGTGGAGTACAGTGGAGTACAGTAGAGGTAGAATACAGTGGAGTAGAGTAGAGATAGAGTACAGTGGAGTAGAGTAGATATAGAGTACAGTGGAGTATAGTTGAGGTAGAGTACAGTGGAGCACAGTAGAGGTAGAGTACAGTGGAGTATAGTTGAGGTAGACTACAGTGGAGTGCAGTAGAGGTAGAGTACAGTAGAGCAGAGTAGAGGTAGAGTACAGTGGAGTACAGTAGAGATAGAGTACAGTGGAGTAGAGTAGAGATAGTACAGTGGAGTAGGGTAGAGATAGAACACAGTGGAGCACAGCAAAGGTAGAGTACAGTGGATCACAGTAGAGATAGAGTACAGTGGAGTACAGTGGAGCATAGTAGGGTAGACTACAGTGGAGCACAGTAGAGATAGAGTACAGTGGAGTACAGTAGATGTAGAGTACAGTGGAGCACAGTAGAGGTAGAGTACAGTGGAGTATAGTTGAGGTAGACTACAGTGGAGTACAGTAGAGATAGAGTACAGTGGAGTACAGTAGAGATAGAGTACAGTAGAGCAGAGTAGAGGTAGAGTACAGTGGAGTACAGTAGAGGTAGAGTACATTGGAGTACAGTAGAAGTAGAGCACAGTGGAGTACAGTAGAGGTAAGGTACAGTGGAGCACAGTAGAGGTAGAGTACAGTGGAGTACAGTAGAGGTAGTGTTAAGTGGAGCACAGTAGAGGTAGAGTACAGTGGAGCACAGTAGAGGTAGAGTACAGTAGAGCACAGTAGAGGTAGAGTACAGTGGAGCACAGTAGAGATAGAGTACAGTGGAGTACAGTAGAGGAAGAGTACAGTGGAGTACAGTGGAGCACAGTAGAGGTGGAGTACAGTAGAGTACAGTAGAGGTAGAGTACAGTGGAGTACAATCAAGATAGAGTACAGTGGAGTAGAGTAGAGATAGAGTACAGTGGAGCACAGCAGAGGTAGAGTACAGTGGATCACAGTAGAGATAGAGTACAGTGGAGTACAGTGGAGCACAGTAGAGGTAGAGTACAGTGGAGAACAGTAGAGATAGAGTACAGTGGAGTACAGTAGAGGTAGAGTACAGTGGAGCACAGTAGAGGTAGAGTACAGTGGAGTACAATGGAGCACAGTAGAGGTAGAGTACAGTGGAGAACAGTAGAGATAGAGTACAGTGGAGTACAGTAGAGGTAGAGTACAGTGGAGTACAGTAGAGGTAGAGTACAGTGGAGCACAGTAGAGATAGAGTACAGTGGAGTACAGTAGAGGTAGAGTACAGTGGAGCACAGTAGAGGTAGAGTACAGTGGAGTACAATGGAGCACAGTAGAGGTGGAGTAGAGTAGAGTACAGTCGAGGTAGAGAACAGTACAGTACAGTAGAGGTAGAGTACAGTGGAGTACAGTAGAGGTAGAGTACAGTAGAGCACAGTAGAGGTAGAGTACAGTGGAGTACAGTAGAGGTAGAGTACAGTGGAGCACAGTAGAGGTAGAATACAGTGGAGTACAGTAGAGGTAGTGTACAGTGGAGCACAGTAGAGGTGGAGTACAGTGGAGCACAGTAGAGGTAGAGTACAGTGGAGTACAGTAGAGGTAGTGTACAGTGGAGCACAGTAGAGGTAGAGTACAGTGGAGCACAGTAGAGGTAGAGTACAGTAGAGCACAGTAGAGGTAGAGTACAGTGGAGCACAGTAGAGATAAAGTACAGTGGAGTACAGTAGAGGTAGAGTACAGTGGAGCACAGTAGAGATAGAGTACAGTGGAGTACAGTAGAGGTAGAGTACTAGTGGAGCACAGTAGAGGTAGAGTACAGTGGAGTACAGTAGAGGTAGTGTACAATGGAGCACAGTAGAGGTAGAGTACAGTGGAGCACAGTAGAGGTAGAGTACAGTAGAGCACAGTAGAGGTAGAGTACAGTGGAGCACAGTAGAGATAGAGTACAGTGGAGTAGTGTGGAGCAAAGTAGAGAGAGAGTACAGTGGAGTACAATAAAGATAGAGTAGAGTGGAGTAGAGTAGAGATAGAGTACAGTGGAGCACAGCAGAGGTAGAGTACAGTGGATTACAGTAGAGATAGAGTACAGTGGAGTACAGTGGAGCACAGTAGAGGTAGAGTACAGTGGAGAACAGTAGAGATAGAGTACAGTGGAGTACAGTAGAGGTAGAGTACAGTGGAGCACAGTAGAGATAGAGTACAGTGGAGTACAGTAGAGGTAGAGTAGAGTGGAGCACAGTAGAGGTAGAGTACAGTGGAGTACAATGGAGCACAGTAGAGGTGGAGTAGAGTAGAGTACAGTAGAGGTAGAGAACAGTACAGTACAGTAGAGGTAGAGTACAGTGGAGTACAGTAGAGGTAGAGTACAGTAGAGCACAGTAGAGGTAGAATACAGTGGAGTACAGTAGAGGTAGAGTACAGTGGAGTACAGTAGAGGTAGAGTACAGTGGAGTACAGTACAGGTAGAGTACAGTGGAGCACAGTAGAGATAAAGTACAGTGGAGTACAGTAGAGGTAGAGTACAGTGGAGCACAGTAGAGGTAGAGTACAGTGGAGTACAGTGGAGCACAGTAGAGGTGGAGTACAGTAGAGTAGAGTAGAGGTAGAGTACAGTGGAGTACAGTAGAGATAGAGTACAGTGGAGTAGAGTAGAGGTAGAGTACAGTGGAGCACAGTAGAGGTAGAGTACAGTTGAGTACAGTGGAGCACAGTAGAGGTGGAGTACAGTAGAGTAGAGTAGAGGTAGAGTACAGTGGAGTACAGTAGAGATAGAGTACAGTGGAGTAGAGTAGAAATAGAGTACAGTGGAGTAGAGTAGAGATAGAGTGCAGTGGAGTATAGTTGAGGTAGAGTACAGTGGAGCACAGTAGAGGTAGAGTACAGTGGAGTATAGTTGAGGTAGACTACAGTGGAGTACAGTAGAGGTAGAGTACAGTGGAGCACAGTAGAGCAGAGTAGAGGTAGAGTACAGTGGAGTACAGTAGAGGTAGAGTACAGTGGAGCACTGTAGAGGTGGAGTACAGTGGAGCACAGTAGAGGTAGAGTACAGTGGAGCACAGTAGAGATAGAGTACAGTAGAGCACAGTAGAGGTAGAGTACAGTGGAGTATAGTAGAGGTAGAGTACAGTAGAGTACAGTTGAGGTAGATTACAGTGGAGCACAGTAGAGGTAAAGTACAGTGGAGTATAGTTGAGGTAGACTACAGTGGAGTACAGTAGAGGTAGAGTACAGTGGAGTACAGTAGAGATAGAGTACAGTAGAGCAGAGTAGAGGTAGAGTACAGTGGAGTACAGTAGAGATAGAGCACAGTGGAGCACTGTAGAGGTAGAGTACAGTGGAGTACAGTAGAGGTGGAGTACAGTAGAGTATAGTAGAGGTAGAGTACAGTGGACTACAGTAGAGATAGAGTACAGTGGAGCACAGTAGAGGTAGAGTACAGTGGAGCACAGTAGAGGTAGAGTACAGTGGAGCACAGTAGAGGTAGAGTACAGTGGAGTACAGTAGAGGTAGTGTACAGTGGAGCACAGTAGAGGTAGAGTACAGTGGAGCACAGTAGAGCTAGAGTACAGTGGAGCACAGTAGAGATAGAGTACAGTGGAGTACAGTAGAGGTAGAGTACAGTGCAGTATAGTTGAGGTAGACTACAGTGGAGTACAGTAGAGGTAGAGTACAGAGGAGCACAGTAGAGATAGAGTACAGTAGAGCAGAGTAGAGGTAGAGTACAGTGGAGTACAGTAGAGGTAGAGTACAGTGGAGCACTGTACAGGTAGAGTACAGTGGAGTACAGTAGAGGTAGAGTACAGTGGAGTAGAGTAGAGGTAGAGTACAGTGGAGTATAGTAGAGGTAGAGTACAGTGGAGTACAGTAGAGGCAAGTACAGTGGAGCATAGTAGATGTAGAGTACAGTGGAGCACAGTAAAGGTAGAGTACAGTGGAGCACAGTAGAGGTAGAGTACAGTGGGGTACAGTAGAAATAGAGTACAGTGGAGCACAGTAGAAATAGAGTACAGTGGAGCACAGTAGAGTAGAGTACAGTAGAGCACAGTAGAGGTAGAGTACAGTGGAGCACAGTAGAGATAGATTACAGTGGAGTACAGTAGAGGTAGAGTACAGTGGAGTACAGAGGAGCACAGTAGAGTTGGAGTACAGTAGAGTACAGTAGAGGTAGAGTACAGTGTAGTACAGTAGAGATAGAGTACAGTGGAGTAGAGTAGACATAGAGTACAGTGGAGCACAGCAGAGGTAGAGTAAAGTGGATCACAGTAGAGATAGAGTACAGTGGAGTACAGTGGAGCACAGTAGAGGTAGAGTACAGTGGAGCACAGTTTAGGTAGAGTACAGTGGAGCACAGTAGAGGTAGAGTAGAGTGGAGCACAGTAGAGTTAGAGTACAGTGGAGTACAGTAGAGGTAGTGTACAGTGGAGCAAAGTAGAGGTAGAGTACAGTGGAGCATAGTAGAGGTAGAGTACAGTGGAGTATAGTAGAGGTAGAGTACAGTAGAGCACAGTAGAGATAGAGTAGAGTAGAGCAGAGTAGAGGTAGAGTACAGTGGAGCACAGTAGAGGAAGAGTACAGTGTAGTACAGTAGAGATAGAGTACAGTGGAGTACAGTAGAGATAGAGTACAGTCGAACACAGTAGAGATAAGTGCAGTGGAGTATAGTAGAGGTAGAGTACAGTGGAGTACAGTAGAGGTAGAGTACAGCTGAGCACAGTAGAGGTAGAGTAGAGTGGAGCACAGTAGATATAGAGTACAGTGGAGTATAGTAGAGGTAGAGTACAGTAGAGCACAGTAGAGATAGAGTACAGTAGAGCACAGTAGAGGTAGAGTACAGTGGAGCACAGTAGAGGAAGAGTACAGTGTAGTACAGTAGAGATAGAGTACAGTGAAGTACAGTAGAGATAGAGTACAGTCGAACACAGTAGAGATAAGTGCAGTGGAGTATAGTAGAGGTAGAGTACAGTGGAGTACAGTAGAGGTAGAGTACAGCTGAGCACAGTAGAGGTAGAGTAGAGTGGAGCACAGTAGAGGTAGAGTACAGTGGACTACAGTAGAGGTAGTGTACAGTGGAGCACAGTAGAGTTAGAGTACAGTGGAGCACAGTAGAGGTAGAGTACAGTGGAGTATAATAGAGGTAGAGTACAGTAGAGCACAGTAGAGATAGAGTACAGTAGAGCAGAGTAGAGGTAGAGTACAGTGGAGTACAGTAGAGGTAGAGTACAGTGGAGCACTGTAGAGGTGGAGTACAGTGGAGTACAGTAGAGGTAGAGTACAGTGGAGCACAGTAGAGATAGAGTACAGTAGAGCACAGTAGAGGTAGAGTACAGTGGAGCACAGTAGAGCTAGAGTACAGTGGAGTACAGTGGAGCACAGTAGAGGTGGAGTACAGTAGAGTAGAGTAGAGGTAGAGTACAGTGGAGTAAAGTAGAAATAGAGTAGAGTGGAGTAGAGTAGATATAGAGTACAGTGGATTAGAGTAGAGATAGAGTACAGTGGATTATAGTTGATGTAGAGTACAGTGGAGCACAGTAGAGGAAGAGTACAGTGGAGTATAGTTTAGGTAGACTACAGTGGAGTACAGTAGAGGTAGAGTACAGTGGAGCACAGTAGAGATAGAGTACAGTAGAGCAGAGTAGAGGTAGAGTACAGTGGAGTACAGTAGAGGTAGAGTACAGTAGAACACTGTAGAGGTGGAGTACAGTGGAGTACAGTAGAGGTAGAGTACAGTGGAGTAGAGTAGAGATAGAGTACAGTGGAGTAGAGTAGAGATAGAGTACAGTGGAGTATAGTTGAGGTAGAGTACAGTGGAGCACAGTAGAGGTAGAGTACAGTGGAGTATAGTTGAGGTAGACTACAGTGGAGTGCAGTAGAGGTAGAGTACAGTAGAGCAGAGTAGAGGTAGAGTACAGTGGAGCACAGAAGTGGTAGAGTACAGTGGAGTACAGTAGAGATAGAGTACAGTGGAGTAGAGTAGAGATAGTACAGTGGAGTAGGGTAGAGATAGAGCACAGTGGAGCACAGCAAAGGTAGAGTACAGTGGATCACAGTAGAGATAGAGTACAGTGGAGTACAGTGGAGCACAGTAGGGTAGACTACAGTGGAGCACAGTAGAGATAGAGTACAGTGGAGTACAGTAGATGTAGAGTACAGTGGAGCACAGTAGAGGTAGAGTACAGTGGAGTATAGTTGAGGTAGACTACAGTGGAGTACAGTAGAGATAGAGTACAGTGGAGTACAGTAGAGATAGAGTACAGTAGAGCAGAGTAGAGGTAGAGTACAGTGGAGTACAGTAGAGGTAGAGTACATTGGAGTACAGTAGAAGTAGAGCACAGTGGAGTACAGTAGAGGTAAGGTACAGTGGAGCACAGTAGAGGTAGAGTACAGTGGAGTACAGTAGAGGTAGTGTTAAGTGGAGCACAGTAGAGGTAGAGTACAGTGGAGCACAGTAGAGGTAGAGTACAGTAGAGCACAGTAGAGGTAGAGTACAGTGGAGCACAGTAGAGGAAGAGTACAGTGGAGTACAGTGGAGCACAGTAGAGGTGGAGTACAGTAGAGTACAGTAGAGGTAGAGTACAGTGGAGTACAATCAAGATAGAGTACAGTGGAGTAGAGTAGAGAAAGAGTACAGTGGAGCACAGCAGAGGTAGAGTACAGTGGATCACAGTAGAGATAGAGTACAGTTGAGTACAGTAGAGGTAGAGTACAGTAGAACACTGTAGAGGTGGAGTACAGTGGAGTACAGTAGAGGTAGAATACAGTGGAGTAGAGTAGAGATAGAGTACAGTGGAGTAGAGTAGATATAGAGTACAGTGGAGTATAGTTGAGGTAGAGTACAGTGGAGCACAGTAGAGGTAGAGTACAGTGGAGTATAGTTGAGGTAGACTACAGTGGAGTGCAGTAGAGGTAGAGTACAGTAGAGCAGAGTAGAGGTAGAGTACAGTGGAGTACAGTAGAGATAGAGTACAGTGGAGTAGAGTAGAGATAGTACAGTGGAGTAGGGTAGAGATAGAACACAGTGGAGCACAGCAAAGGTAGAGTACAGTGGATCACAGTAGAGATAGAGTACAGTGGAGTACAGTGGAGCATAGTAGGGTAGACTACAGTGGAGCACAGTAGAGATAGAGTACAGTGGAGTACAGTAGATGTAGAGTACAGTGGAGCACAGTAGAGGTAGAGTACAGTGGAGTATAGTTGAGGTAGACTACAGTGGAGTACAGTAGAGATAGAGTACAGTGGAGTACAGTAGAGATAGAGTACAGTAGAGCAGAGTAGAGGTAGAGTACAGTGGAGTACAGTAGAGGTAGAGTACATTGGAGTACAGTAGAAGTAGAGCACAGTGGAGTACAGTAGAGGTAAGGTACAGTGGAGCACAGTAGAGGTAGAGTACAGTGGAGTACAGTAGAGGTAGTGTTAAGTGGAGCACAGTAGAGGTAGAGTACAGTGGAGCACAGTAGAGGTAGAGTACAGTAGAGCACAGTAGAGGTAGAGTACAGTGGAGCACAGTAGAGATAGAGTACAGTGGAGTACAGTAGAGGAAGAGTACAGTGGAGTACAGTGGAGCACAGTAGAGGTGGAGTACAGTAGAGTACAGTAGAGGTAGAGTACAGTGGAGTACAATCAAGATAGAGTACAGTGGAGTAGAGTAGAGATAGAGTACAGTGGAGCACAGCAGAGGTAGAGTACAGTGGATCACAGTAGAGATAGAGTACAGTGGAGTACAGTGGAGCACAGTAGAGGTAGAGTACAGTGGAGAACAGTAGAGATAGAGTACAGTGGAGTACAGTAGAGGTAGAGTACAGTGGAGCACAGTAGAGGTAGAGTACAGTGGAGTACAATGGAGCACAGTAGAGGTAGAGTACAGTGGAGAACAGTAGAGATAGAGTACAGTGGAGTACAGTAGAGGTAGAGTACAGTGGAGTACAGTAGAGGTAGAGTACAGTGGAGCACAGTAGAGATAGAGTACAGTGGAGTACAGTAGAGGTAGAGTACAGTGGAGCACAGTAGAGGTAGAGTACAGTGGAGTACAATGGAGCACAGTAGAGGTGGAGTAGAGTAGAGTACAGTCGAGGTAGAGAACAGTACAGTACAGTAGAGGTAGAGTACAGTGGAGTACAGTAGAGGTAGAGTACAGTAGAGCACAGTAGAGGTAGAGTACAGTGGAGTACAGTAGAGGTAGAGTACAGTGGAGCACAGTAGAGGTAGAATACAGTGGAGTACAGTAGAGGTAGTGTACAGTGGAGCACAGTAGAGGTGGAGTACAGTGGAGCACAGTAGAGGTAGAGTACAGTGGAGTACAGTAGAGGTAGTGTACAGTGGAGCACAGTAGAGGTAGAGTACAGTGGAGCACAGTAGAGGTAGAGTACAGTAGAGCACAGTAGAGGTAGAGTACAGTGGAGCACAGTAGAGATAAAGTACAGTGGAGTACAGTAGAGGAAGAGTAAAGTGGAGTACAGTGGAGCACAGTAGAGGTGGAGTACAGTAGAGTACAACCAAGATAGAGTACAGTGGAGTAGAGTAGAGATAGAGTACAGTGGAGCACAGCAGAGGTAGAGTACAGTGTATCACAGTAGAGATAGAGTACAGTGGAGTACAGTGGAGCACAGTAGAGGTAGAGTACAGTGGAGAACAGTAGAGATAGAGTACAGTGGAGTACAGTAGAGGTAGAGTACAGTGGAGCACAGTAGAGGTAGAGTACAGTGGAGTATAGTTGAGGTAGACTACAGTGGAGTACAGTAGAGGTAGAGTACAGTGGAGCACAGTAGAGCAGAGTAGAGGTAGAGTACAGTGGAGTACAGTAGAGGTAGAGTACAGTGGAGCACTGTAGAGGTGGAGTACAGTGGAGCACAGTAGAGGTAGAGTACAGTGGAGCACAGTAGAGATAGAGTACAGTAGAGCACAGTAGAGGTAGAGTACAGTGGAGTATAGTAGAGGTAGAGTACAGTAGAGTACAGTTGAGGTAGATTACAGTGGAGCACAGTAGAGGTAAAGTACAGTGGAGTATAGTTGAGGTAGACTACAGTGGAGTACAGTAGAGGTAGAGTACAGTGGAGTACAGTAGAGATAGAGTACAGTAGAGCAGAGTAGAGGTAGAGTACAGTGGAGTACAGTAGAGATAGAGCACAGTGGAGCACTGTAGAGGTAGAGTACAGTGGAGTACAGTAGAGGTGGAGTACAGTAGAGTATAGTAGAGGTAGAGTACAGTGGACTACAGTAGAGATAGAGTACAGTGGAGCACAGTAGAGGTAGAGTACAGTGGAGCACAGTAGAGGTAGAGTACAGTGGAGCACAGTAGAGGTAGAGTACAGTGGAGTACAGTAGAGGTAGTGTACAGTGGAGCACAGTAGAGGTAGAGTACAGTGGAGCACAGTAGAGCTAGAGTACAGTGGAGCACAGTAGAGATAGAGTACAGTGGAGTACAGTAGAGGTAGAGTACAGTGCAGTATAGTTGAGGTAGACTACAGTGGAGTACAGTAGAGGTAGAGTACAGAGGAGCACAGTAGAGATAGAGTACAGTAGAGCAGAGTAGAGGTAGAGTACAGTGGAGTACAGTAGAGGTAGAGTACAGTGGAGCACTGTACAGGTAGAGTACAGTGGAGTACAGTAGAGGTAGAGTACAGTGGAGTAGAGTAGAGGTAGAGTACAGTGGAGTATAGTAGAGGTAGAGTACAGTGGAGTACAGTAGAGGTAAGTACAGTGGAGCATAGTAGATGTAGAGTACAGTGGAGCACAGTAAAGGTAGAGTACAGTGGAGCACAGTAGAGGTAGAGTACAGTGGGGTACAGTAGAAATAGAGTACAGTGGAGCACAGTAGAGTAGAGTACAGTAGAGCACAGTAGAGGTAGAGTACAGTGGAGCACAGTAGAGATAGATTACAGTGGAGTACAGTAGAGGTAGAGTACAGTGGAGTACAGAGGAGCACAGTAGAGTTGGAGTACAGTAGAGTACAGTAGAGGTAGAGTACAGTGTAGTACAGTAGAGATAGAGTACAGTGGAGTAGAGTAGACATAGAGTACAGTGGAGCACAGCAGAGGTAGAGTAAAGTGGATCACAGTAGAGATAGAGTACAGTGGAGTACAGTGGAGCACAGTAGAGGTAGAGTACAGTGGAGCACAGTTTAGGTAGAGTACAGTGGAGCACAGTAGAGGTAGAGTAGAGTGGAGCACAGTAGAGTTAGAGTACAGTGGAGTACAGTAGAGGTAGTGTACAGTGGAGCAAAGTAGAGGTAGAGTACAGTGGAGCATAGTAGAGGTAGAGTACAGTGGAGTATAGTAGAGGTAGAGTACAGTAGAGCACAGTAGAGATAGAGTACAGTAGAGCAGAGTAGAGGTAGAGTACAGTGGAGCACAGTAGAGGAAGAGTACAGTGTAGTACAGTAGAGATAGAGTACAGTGGAGTACAGTAGAGATAGAGTACAGTCGAACACAGTAGAGATAAGTGCAGTGGAGTATAGTAGAGGTAGAGTACAGTGGAGTACAGTAGAGGTAGAGTACAGCTGAGCACAGTAGAGGTAGAGTAGAGTGGAGCACAGTAGAGGTAGAGTACGGTGGAGTATAGTAGAGGTAGAGTACAGTAGAGCACAGTAGAGATAGAGTACAGTAGAGCACAGTAGAGGTAGAGTACAGTGGAGCACAGTAGAGGAAGAGTACAGTGTAGTACAGTAGAGATAGAGTACAGTGGAGTACAGTAGAGATAGAGTACAGTCGAACACAGTAGAGATAAGTGCAGTGGAGTATAGTAGAGGTAGAGTACAGTGGAGTAGAGTACAGGTAGAGTACAGCTGAGCAGAGTAGAGGTAGAGTAGAGTGGAGCACAGTAGAGGTAGAGTACAGTGGACTACAGTAGAGGTAGTGTACAGTGGAGCACAGTAGAGTTAGAGTACAGTGGAGCACAGTAGAGGTAGAGTACAGTGGAGTATAATAGAGGTAGAGTACAGTAGAGCACAGTAGAGATAGAGTACAGTAGAGCAGAGTAGAGGTAGAGTACAGTGGAGTACAGTAGAGGTAGAGTACAGTGGAGCACTGTAGAGGTGGAGTACAGTGGAGTACAGTAGAGGTAGAGTACAGTGGAGCACAGTAGAGATAGAGTACAGTAGAGCACAGTAGAGGTAGAGTACAGTGGAGCACAGTAGAGCTAGAGTACAGTGGAGTACAGTGGAGCACAGTAGAGGTGGAGTACAGTAGAGTAGAGTAGAGGTAGAGTACAGTGGAGTAAAGTAGAGATAGAGTAGAGTGGAGTAGAGTAGATATAGAGTACAGTGGATTAGAGTAGAGATAGAGTACAGTGGATTATAGTTGATGTAGAGTACAGTGGAGCACAGTAGAGGAAGAGTACAGTGGAGTATAGTTTAGGTAGACTACAGTGGAGTACAGTAGAGGTAGAGTACAGTGGAGCACAGTAGAGATAGAGTACAGTAAAGCAGAGTAGAGGTAGAGTACAGTGGAGTACAGTAGAGGTAGAGTACAGTAGAACACTGTAGAGGTGGAGTACAGTGGAGTACAGTAGAGGTAGAATACAGTGGAGTAGAGTAGAGATAGAGTACAGTGGAGTAGAGTAGATATAGAGTACAGTGGAGTATAGTTGAGGTAGAGTACAGTGGAGCACAGTAGAGGTAGAGTACAGTGGAGTATAGTTGAGGTAGACTACAGTGGAGTGCAGTAGAGGTAGAGTACAGTAGAGCAGAGTAGAGGTAGAGTACAGTGGAGTACAGTAGAGATAGAGTACAGTGGAGTAGAGTAGAGATAGTACAGTGGAGTAGGGTAGAGATAGAGCACAGTGGAGCACAGCAAAGGTAGAGTACAGTGGATCACAGTAGAGATAGAGTACAGTGGAGTACAGTGGAGCACAGTAGGGTAGACTACAGTGGAGCACAGTAGAGATAGAGTACAGTGGAGTACAGTAGATGTAGAGTACAGTGGAGCACAGTAGAGGTAGAGTACAGTGGAGTATAGTTGAGGTAGACTACAGTGGAGTACAGTAGAGATAGAGTACAGTGGAGTACAGTAGAGATAGAGTACAGTAGAGCAGAGTAGAGGTAGAGTACAGTGGAGTACAGTAGAGGTAGAGTACATTGGAGTACAGTAGAAGTAGAGCACAGTGGAGTACAGTAGAGGTAAGGTACAGTGGAGCACAGTAGAGGTAGAGTACAGTGGAGTACAGTAGAGGTAGTGTTAAGTGGAGCACAGTAGAGGTAGAGTACAGTGGAGCACAGTAGAGGTAGAGTACAGTAGAGCACAGTAGAGGTAGAGTACAGTGGAGCACAGTAGAGATAGAGTACAGTGGAGTACAGTAGAGGAAGAGTACAGTGGAGTACAGTGGAGCACAGTAGAGGTGGAGTACAGTAGAGTACAGTAGAGGTAGAGTACAGTGGAGTACAATCAAGATAGAGTACAGTGGAGTAGAGTAGAGATAGAGTACAGTGGAGCACAGCAGAGGTAGAGTACAGTGGATCACAGTAGAGATAGAATACAGTGGAGTACAGTAGAGGTAGAGTACAGTAGAACACTGTAGAGGTGGAGTACAGTGGAGTACAGTAGAGGTAGAATACAGTGGAGTAGAGTAGAGATAGAGTACAGTGGAGTAGAGTAGATATAGAGTACAGTGGAGTATAGTTGAGGTAGAGTACAGTGGAGCACAGTAGAGGTAGAGTACAGTGGAGTATAGTTGAGGTAGACTACAGTGGAGTGCAGTAGAGGTAGAGTACAGTAGAGCAGAGTAGAGGTAGAGTACAGTGGAGTACAGTAGAGATAGAGTACAGTGGAGTAGAGTAGAGATAGTACAGTGGAGTAGGGTAGAGATAGAACACAGTGGAGCACAGCAAAGGTAGAGTACAGTGGATCACAGTAGAGATAGAGTACAGTGGAGTACAGTGGAGCACAGTAGGGTAGACTACAGTGGAGCACAGTAGAGATAGAGTACAGTGGAGTACAGTAGATGTAGAGTACAGTGGAGCACAGTAGAGGTAGAGTACAGTGGAGTATAGTTGAGGTAGACTACAGTGGAGTACAGTAGAGATAGAGTACAGTGGAGTACAGTAGAGATAGAGTACAGTAGAGCAGAGTAGAGGTAGAGTACAGTGGAGTACAGTAGAGGTAGAGTACATTGGAGTACAGTAGAAGTAGAGCACAGTGGAGTACAGTAGAGGTAAGGTACAGTGGAGCACAGTAGAGGTAGAGTACAGTGGAGTACAGTAGAGGTAGTGTTAAGTGGAGCACAGTAGAGGTAGAGTACAGTGGAGCACAGTAGAGGTAGAGTACAGTAGAGCACAGTAGAGGTAGAGTACAGTGGAGCACAGTAGAGATAGAGTACAGTGGAGTACAGTAGAGGAAGAGTACAGTGGAGTACAGTGGAGCACAGTAGAGGTGGAGTACAGTAGAGTACAGTAGAGGTAGAGTACAGTGGAGTACAATCAAGATAGAGTACAGTGGAGTAGAGTAGAGATAGAGTACAGTGGAGCACAGCAGAGGTAGAGTACAGTGGATCACAGTAGAGATAGAGTACAGTGGAGTACAGTGGAGCACAGTAGAGGTAGAGTACAGTGGAGAACAGTAGAGATAGAGTACAGTGGAGTACAGTAGAGGTAGAGTACAGTGGAGCACAGTAGAGATAGAGTACAGTGGAGTACAGTAGAGGTAGAGTACAGTGGAGCACAGTAGAGGTAGAGTACAGTGGAGTACAATGGAGCACAGTAGAGGTGGAGTAGAGTAGAGTACAGTCGAGGTAGAGAACAGTACAGTACAGTAGAGGTAGAGTACAGTGGAGTACAGTAGAGGTAGAGTACAGTAGAGCACAGTAGAGGTAGAGTACAGTGGAGTACAGTAGAGGTAGAGTACAGTGGAGCACAGTAGAGGTAGAATACAGTGGAGTACAGTAGAGGTAGTGTACAGTGGAGCACAGTAGAGGAGGAGTACAGTGGAGCACAGTAGAGGTAGAGTACAGTGGAGTACAGTAGAGGTAGTGTACAGTGGAGCACAGTAGAGGTAGAGTACAGTGGAGCACAGTAGAGGTAGAGTACAGTAGAGCACAGTAGAGGTAGAGTACAGTGGAGCACAGTAGAGATAAAGTACAGTGGAGTACAGTAGAGGAAGAGTAAAGTGGAGTACAGTGGAGCACAGTAGAGGTGGAGTACAGTAGAGTACAACCAAGATAGAGTACAGTGGAGTAGAGTAGAGATAGAGTACAGTGGAGCACAGCAGAGGTAGAGTACAGTGTATCACAGTAGAGATAGAGTACAGTGGAGTACAGTGGAGCACAGTAGAGGTAGAGTACAGTGGAGAACAGTAGAGATAGAGTACAGTGGAGTACAGTAGAGGTAGAGTACAGTGGAGCACAGTAGAGATAGAGTACAGTGGAGTACAGTAGAGGTAGAGTACAGTGGAGCACAGTAGAGGTAGAGTAGAGTGGAGTACAATGGAGCACAGTAGAGGTGGAGTACAGTAGAGTACAGTAGAGGTAGAGAACAGTACAGTACAGTAGAGGTAGAGTACAGTGTAGTACAGTAGAGGTAGAGTACAGTAGAGCACAGTAGAGGTAGAATACAGTGGAGTACAGTAGAGGTAGAGTACAGTGGAGTACAGTAGAGGTAGAGTACAGTGGATCACAGTAGAGGTAGAGTACAGTGGAGTACAGTGGAGCACAGTAGAGGTGGAGTACAGTAGAGTAGAGTAGAGGTAGAGTACTGTGGAGTACAGTAGAGATAGAGTACAGTGGAGTAGAGTAGAGATAGAGTACAGTGGAGTATAGTTGAGGTAGAGTACAGTGCAGCACAGTAGAGGTAGAGTACAGTGGAGTATAGTTGATGTAGACTACAGTGGAGTACAGTAGAGGTAGAGTACAGTGGAGCACAGTAGAGATAGAGTACAGCAGAGCAGAGTACAGGTAGAGTACAGTGGAGCACAGAAGAGGTAGAGTACAGTGGAGTACAGTAGAGATAGAGTACAGTGGAGTAGAGTAGAGATAGAGTACAGTGGAGTAGGGTAGAGATAGAGTACAGTGGAGTACAGTACAGGTAGAGTACAGTGGAGCACAGTAGAGGTAGAGTACAGTGGAGCACAGTAGAGGTAGAGTACAGTGGAGTACAGTGGAGCACAGTAGAGGTGGAGTACAGTAGAGTAGAGTAGAGGTAGAGTACAGTGGAGTACAGTAGAGATAGAGTACAGTGGAGTAGAGTAGAGGTAGAGTACAGTGGAGCACAGTAGAGGTAGAGTACAGTGGAGTACAGTGGAGCACAGTAGAGGTGGAGTACAGTAGAGTAGAGTAGAGGTAGAGTACAGTGGAGTACAGTAGAGATAGAGTACAGTGGAGTAGAGTAGAGATAGAGTACAGTGGAGTAGAGTAGAGATAGAGTACAGTGGAGTATAGTTGAGGTAGAGTACAGTGGAGCACAGTAGAGGTAGAGTACAGTGGAGTATAGTTGAGGTAGATTACAGTGGAGTACAGTAGAGGTAGAGTACAGTGGAGCACAGTAGAGCAGAGTAGAGGTAGAGTACAGTGGAGTACAGTAGAGGTAGAGTACAGTGGAGCACTGTAGAGGTGGAGTACAGTGGAGCACAGTAGAGGTAGAGTACAGTGGAGCACAGTAGAGGTAGAGTACAGTAGAGCACAGTAGAGGTAGAGTACAGTGGAGTATAGTAGAGGTAGACTACAGTAGAGTACAGTTGAGGTAGATTACAGTGGAGCACAGTAGAGGTAAAGTACAGTGGAGTATAGTTGAGGTAGACTACAGTGGAGTACAGTAGAAGTAGAGTACAGTGGAGTACAGTAGAGATAGAGTACAGTAGAGCAGAGTAGAGGTAGAGTACAGTGGAGTACAGTAGAGATAGAGCACAGTGGAGCACTGTAGAGGTAGAGTACAGTGGAGTACAGTAGAGGTGGAGTACAGTAGAGTATAGTAGAGGTAGAGTACAGTGGACTACAGTAGAGATAGAGTACAGTGGAGCACAGTAGAGGTAGAGTACAGTGGAGCACAGTAGAGGTAGAGTACAGTGGAGCACAGTAGAGGTAGAGTACAGTGGAGTACAGTAGAGGTAGTGTACAGTGGAGCACAGTAGAGGTAGAGTACAGTGGAGCACCGTAGAGGTAGAGTACAGTTGGGTACAGTAGAAATACAGTACAGTGGAGCACAGTAGAGTAGAGTACAGTAGAGCACAGTAGAGCTAGAGTACAGTGGAGCACAGTAGAGATAGAGTACAGTGGAGTACAGTAGAGGTAGAGTACAGTGCAGTATAGTTGAGGTAGACTACAGTGGAGTACAGTAGAGGTAGAGTACAGAGGAGCACAGTAGAGATAGAGTACAGTAGAGCAGAGTAGAGGTAGAGTACAGTGGAGTACAGTAGAGGTAGAGTACAGTGGAGCACTGTAGAGGTAGAGTACAAAGGAGTACAGTAGAGGTAGAGTACAGTGGAGTAGAGTAGAGGTAGAGTACAGTGGAGTATAGTAGAGGTAGAGTACAGTGGAGTACAGTAGAGGTAAGTACAGTGGAGCATAGTAGATGTAGAGTACAGTGGAGCACAGTAAAGGTAGAGTACAGTGGAGCACAGTAGAGGTAGAGTACAGTGGGGTACAGTAGAAATAGAGTACAGTGGAGCACAGTAGAGTAGAGTACAGTAGAGCACAGTAGAGGTAGAGTACAGTGGAGCACAGTAGAGATAGATTACAGTGGAGTACAGTAGAGGTAGAGTACAGTGGAGTACAGAGGAGCACAGTAGAGGTGGAGTACAGTAGAGTACAGTAGAGGTAGAGTACAGTGTAGTACAGTAGAGATAGAGTACAGTGGAGTAGAGTAGACATAGAGTACAGTGGAGCACAGCAGAGGTAGAGTAAAGTGGATCACAGTAGAGATAGAGTACAGTGGAGTACAGTGGAGCACAGTAGAGGTAGAGTACAGTGGAGCACAGTTTAGGTAGAGTACAGTGGAGCACAGTAGAGGTAGAGTAGAGTGGAGCACAGTAGAGTTAGAGTACAGTGGAGTACAGTAGAGGTAGTGTACAGTGGAGCAAAGTAGAGGTAGAGTACAGTGGAGCACAGTAGAGGTAGAGTACAGTGGAGTATAGTAGAGGTAGAGTACAGTAGAGCACAGTAGAGATAGAGTACAGTAGAGCAGAGTAGAGGTAGAGTACAGTGGAGCACAGTAGAGGAAGAGTACAGTGTAGTACAGTAGAGATAGAGTACAGTGGAGTACAGTAGAGATAGAGTACAGTCGAACACAGTAGAGATAAGTGCAGTGGAGTATAGTAGAGGTAGAGTACAGTGGAGTACAGTAGAGGTAGAGTACAGCTGAGCACAGTAGAGGTAGAGTAGAGTGGAGCACAGTAGAGGTAGAGTACGGTGGAGTATAGTAGAGGTAGAGTACAGTAGAGCACAGTAGAGATAGAGTACAGTAGAGCACAGTAGAGGTAGAGTACAGTGGAGCACAGTAGAGGAAGAGTACAGTGTAGTACAGTAGAGATAGAGTACAGTGGAGTACAGTAGAGATAGAGTACAGTCGAACACAGTAGAGATAAGTGCAGTGGAGTATAGTAGAGGTAGAGTACAGTGGAGTACAGTACAGGTAGAGTACAGCTGAGCAGAGTAGAGGTAGAGTAGAGTGGAGCACAGTAGAGGTAGAGTACAGTGGACTACAGTAGAGGTAGTGTACAGTGGAGCACAGTAGAGTTAGAGTACAGTGGAGCACAGTAGAGGTAGAGTACAGTGGAGTATAATAGAGGTAGAGTACAGTAGAGCACAGTAGAGATAGAGTACAGTAGAGCAGAGTAGAGGTAGAGTACAGTGGAGTACAGTAGAGGTAGAGTACAGTGGAGCACTGTAGAGGTGGAGTACAGTGGAGTACAGTAGAGGTAGAGTACAGTGGAGCACAGTAGAGATAGAGTACAGTAGAGCACAGTAGAGGTAGAGTACAGTGGAGCACAGTAGAGCTAGAGTACAGTGGAGTACAGTGGAGCACAGTAGAGGTGGAGTACAGTAGAGTAGAGTAGAGGTAGAGTACAGTGGAGTAAAGTAGAGATAGAGTAGAGTGGAGTAGAGTAGATATAGAGTACAGTGGATTAGAGTAGAGATAGAGTACAGTGGATTATAGTTGATGTATAGTACAGTGGAGCACAGTAGAGGAAGAGTACAGTGGAGTATAGTTTAGGTAACCTACAGTGGAGTACAGTAGAGGTAGAGTACAGTGGAGCACAGTAGAGATAGAGTACAGTAGAGCAGAGTAGAGGTAGAGTACAGTGGAGTACAGTAGAGGTAGAGTACAGTAGAACACTGTAGAGGTGGAGTACAGTGGAGTACAGTAGAGGTAGAATACAGTGGAGTAGAGTAGAGATAGAGTACAGTGGAGTAGAGTAGATATAGAGTACAGTGGAGTATAGTTGAGGTAGAGTACAGTGGAGCACAGTAGAGGTAGAGTACAGTGGAGTATAGTTGAGGTAGACTACAATGGAGTGCAGTAGAGGTAGAGTACAGTAGAGCAGAGTAGAGGTAGAGTACAGTGGAGTACAGTAGAGATAGAGTACAGTGGAGTAGAGTAGAGATAGTACAGTGGAGTAGGGTAGAGATAGAACACAGTGGAGCACAGCAAAGGTAGAGTACAGTGGATCACAGTAGAGATAGAGTACAGTGGAGTACAGTGGAGCACAGTAGGGTAGACTACAGTGGAGCACAGTAGAGATAGAGTACAGTGGAGTACAGTAGATGTAGAGTACAGTGGAGCACAGTAGAGGTAGAGTACAGTGGAGTATAGTTGAGGTAGACTACAGTGGAGTACAGTAGAGATAGAGTACAGTGGAGTACAGTAGAGATAGAGTACAGTAGAGCAGAGTAGAGGTAGAGTACAGTGGAGTACAGTAGAGGTAGAGTACATTGGAGTACAGTAGAAGTAGAGCACAGTGGAGTACAGTAGAGGTAAGGTACAGTGGAGCACAGTAGAGGTAGAGTACAGTGGAGTACAGTAGAGGTAGTGTTAAGTGGAGCACAGTAGAGGTAGAGTACAGTGGAGCACAGTAGAGGTAGAGTACAGTAGAGCACAGTAGAGGTAGAGTACAGTGGAGCACAGTAGAGATAGAGTACAGTGGAGTACAGTAGAGGAAGAGTACAGTGGAGTACAGTGGAGCACAGTAGAGGTGGAGTACAGTAGAGTACAGTAGAGGTAGAGTACAGTGGAGTACAATCAAGATAGAGTACAGTGGAGTAGAGTAGAGATAGAGTACAGTGGAGCACAGCAGAGGTAGAGTACAGTGGATCACAGTAGAGATAGAGTACAGTGGAGTACAGTAGAGGAAGAGTACAGTGGAGTACAGTGGAGCACAGTAGAGGTGGAGTACAGTAGAGTACAGTAGAGGTAGAGTACAGTGGAGTACAATCAAGATAGAGTACAGTGGAGTAGAGTAGAGATAGAGTACAGTGGAGCACAGTAGAGGTAGAGTACAGTGGAGAACAGTAGAGATAGAGTACAGTGGAGTACAGTAGAGGTAGAGTACAGTGGAGCACAGTAGAGATAGAGTACAGTGGAGTACAGTAGAGGTAGAGTACAGTGGAGCACAGTAGAGGTAGAGTACAGTGGAGTACAATGGAGCACAGTAGAGGTGGAGTAGAGTAGAGTACAGTCGAGGTAGAGAACAGTACAGTACAGTAGAGGTAGAGTACAGTGGAGTACAGTAGAGGTAGAGTACAGTAGAGCACAGTAGAGGTAGAGTACAGTGGAGTACAGTAGAGGTAGAGTACAGTGGAGCACAGTAGAGGTAGAATACAGTGGAGTACAGTAGAGGTAGTGTACAGTGGAGCACAGTAGAGGTGGAGTACAGTGGAGCACAGTAGAGGTAGAGTACAGTGGAGTACAGTAGAGGTAGTGTACAGTGGAGCACAGTAGAGGTAGAGTACAGTGGAGCACAGTAGAGGTAGAGTACAGTAGAGCACAGTAGAGGTAGAGTACAGTGGAGCAGAGTAGAGATAAAGTACAGTGGAGTACAGTAGAGGAAGAGTAAAGTGGAGTACAGTGGAGCACAGTAGAGGTGGAGTACAGTAGAGTACAACCAAGATAGAGTACAGTGGAGTAGAGTAGAGATAGAGTACAGTGGAGCACAGCAGAGGTAGAGTACAGTGTATCACAGTAGAGATAGAGTACAGTGGAGTACAGTGGAGCACAGTAGAGGTAGAGTACAGTGGAGAACAGTAGAGATAGAGTACAGTGGAGTACAGTAGAGGTAGAGTACAGTGGAGCACAGTAGAGATAGAGTACAGTGGAGTACAGTAGAGGTAGAGTACAGTGGAGCACAGTAGAGGTAGAGTAGAGTGGAGTACAATGGAGCACAGTAGAGGTGGAGTACAGTAGAGTACAGTAGAGGTAGAGAACAGTACAGTACAGTAGAGGTAGAGTACAGTGTAGTACAGTAGAGGTAGAGTACAGTAGAGCACAGTAGAGGTAGAATACAGTGGAGTACAGTAGAGGTAGAGTACAGTGGAGTACAGTAGAGGTAGAGTACAGTGGATCACAGTAGAGGTAGAGTACAGTGGAGTACAGTGGAGCACAGTAGAGGTGGAGTACAGTAGAGTAGAGTAGAGGTAGAGTACTGTGGAGTACAGTAGAGATAGAGTACAGTGGAGTAGAGTAGAGATAGAGTACAGTGGAGTATAGTTGAGGTAGAGTACAGTGCAGCACAGTAGAGGTAGAGTACAGTGGAGTATAGTTGAGGTAGACTACAGTGGAGTACAGTAGAGGTAGAGTACAGTGGAGCACAGTAGAGATAGAGTACAGCAGAGCAGAGTACAGGTAGAGTACAGTGGAGCACAGAAGAGGTAGAGTACAGTGGAGTACAGTAGAGATAGAGTACAGTGGAGTAGAGTAGAGATAGAGTACAGTGGAGTAGGGTAGAGATAGAGCACAGTGGAGCACAGCAAAGGTAGAGTACAGTGGATCACAGTAGAGATAGAGTACAGTGGAGTACAGTGGAGCACAGCAAAGGTAGAGTACAGTGGATCACAGTAGAGATAGAGTACAGTGGAGTACAGTGGAGCAGAGTAGGGGTAGACTACAGTGGAGCACAGTAGAGATAGAGTACAGTGGAGTACAGTAGATGTAGAGTACAGTGGAGCACACTAGAGGTAGAGTACAGTGGAGTATAGTTGAGGTAGACTACAGTGGAGTACAGTAGAGATAGAGTACAGTGGAGTATAGTTGAGGTAGACTACAGTGGAGTGCAGTAGAGGTAGAGTACAGTAGAGCAGAGTAGAGGTAGAGTACAGTGGAGCACAGAAGTGGTAGAGTACAGTGGAGTACAGTAGAGATAGAGTACAGTGGAGTAGAGTAGAGATAGTACAGTGGAGTAGGGTAGAGATAGAGCACAGTGGAGCACAGCAAAGGTAGAGTACAGTGGATCAAAGTAGAGATAGAGTACAGTGGAGTACAGTGGAGCACAGTAGGGTAGACTACAGTGGAGCACAGTAGAGATAGAGTACAGTGGAGTACAGTAGATGTAGAGTACAGTGGAGCACAGTAGAGGTAGAGTACAGTGGAGTAGAGTTGAGGTAGACTACAGTGGAGTACAGTAGAGATAGAGTACAGTGGAGTACAGTAGAGATAGAGTACAGTAGAGCAGAGTAGAGGTAGAGTACAGTGGAGTACAGTAGAGGTAGAGTACAGTGGAGTACAGTAGAAGTAGAGCACAGTGGAGTACAGTAGAGGTAGAGTACAGTGGAGCACAGTAGAGGTAGAGTACAGTGGAGTACAGTAGAGGTAGTGTACAGTGGAGCACAGTAGAGGTAGAGTACAGTGGAGCACAGTAGAGGTAGAGTACAGTAGAGCACAGTAGAGGTAGAGTACAGTGGAGCACAGTAGAGATATAGTACAGTGGAGTACAGTAGAGGAAGAGTACAGTGGAGTACAGTGGAGCACAGTAGAGATGGAGTACAGTAGAGTACAGTAGAGGTAGAGTACAGTGGAGTACAATCAAGATAGAGTACAATGGAGTAGAGTAGAGATAGAGTACAGTGGAGCACAGCAGAGGTAGAGTACAGTGGATCACAGTAGAGATAGAGTACAGTGGAGTACAGTGGAGCACAGTAGAGGTAGAGTACAGTGGAGAACAGTAGAGATAGAGTAGAGTGGAGTACAGTAGAGGTAGAGTACAGTGGAGCACAGTAGAGATAGAGTACAGTGGAGTACAGTAGAGGTAGAGTACAGTGGAGCACAGTAGAGGTAGAGTACAGTGGAGTACAGTAGAGGTAGTGTACAGTAGAGCACAGTAGAGGTAGAGTACAGTGGAGCACAGTAGAGGTAGAGTACAGTAGAGCACAGTAGAGGTAGATTACAGTGGAGCACAGTAGAGATAGAGTACAGTGGAGTAGTGTGGAGCAAAGTAGAGAGAGAGTACAGTGGAGTACAATAAAGATAGAGTAGAGTGGAGTAGAGTAGAGATAGAGTACAGTGGAGCACAGCAGAGGTAGAGTACAGTGGATCACAGTAGAGATAGAGTACAGTGGAGTACAGTGGAGCACAGTAGAGGTAGAGTACAGTGGAGAACAGTAGAGATAGAGTACAGTAGAGCAGAGTAGAGGTAGAGTACAGTGGAGTACAGTAGAGGTAGAGTACAGTGGAGTACAGTAGAAGTAGAGCACAGTGGAGTACAGTAGAGGTAGAGTACAGTGGAGCACAGTAGAGGTAGAGTACAGTGGAGTACAGTAGAGGTAGTGTACAGTGGAGCACAGTAGAGGTAGAGTACAGTGGAGCACAGTAGAGGTAGAGTACAGTAGAGCACAGTAGAGGTAGAGTACAGTGGAGCACAGTAGAGATATAGTACAGTGGAGTACAGTAGAGGAAGAGTACAGTGGACTACAGTGGAGCACAGTAGAGGTGGAGTACAGTAGAGTACAGTAGAGGTAGAGTACAGTGGAGTACAATCAAGATAGAGTACAGTGGAGTAGAGTAGAGATAGAGTACAGTGGAGCACAGCAGAGGTAGAGTACAGTGGATCACAGTAGAGATAGAGTACAGTGGAGTACAGTGGAGCACAGTAGAGGTAGAGTACAGTGGAGAACAGTAGAGATAGAGTACAGTGGAGTACAGTAGAGGTAGAGTACAGTGGAGCACAGTAGAGATAGAGTACAGTGGAGTACAGTAGAGGTAGAGTACAGTGGAGCACAGTAGAGGTAGAGTACAGTGGAGTACAGTAGAGGTAGTGTACAATGGAGCACAGTAGAGGTAGAGTACAGTGGAGCACAGTAGAGGTAGAGTACAGTAGAGCACAGTAGAGGTAGAGTACAGTGGAGCACAGTAGAGATAGAGTACAGTGGAGTAGTGTGGAGCAAAGTAGAGAGAGAGTACAGTGGAGTACAATAAAGATAGAGTAGAGTGGAGTAGAGTAGAGATAGAGTACAGTGGAGAACAGCAGAGGTAGAGTACAGTGGATTACAGTAGAGATAGAGTACAGTGGAGTACAGTGGAGCACAGTAGAGGTAGAGTACAGTGGAGAACAGTAGAGATAGAGTACAGTGGAGTACAGTAGAGGTAGAGTACAGTGGAGCACAGTAGAGATAGAGTACAGTGGAGTACAGTAGAGGTAGAGTACAGTGGAGCACAGTAGAGGTAGAGTACAGTGGAGTACAATGGAGCACAGTAGAGGTGGAGTACAGTAGAGTACAGTAGAGGTAGAGAACAGTACAGTACAGTAGAGGTAGAGTACAGTGGAGTACAGTAGAGGTAGAGTACAGTAGAGCACAGTAGAGGTAGAATACAGTGGAGTACAGTAGAGGTAGAGTACAGTGGAGTACAGTAGAGGTAGAGTACAGTGGAGTACAGTACAGGTAGAGTACAGTGGAGCACAGTAGAGATAAAGTACAGTGGAGTACAGTAGAGGTAGAGTACAGTGGAGCACAGTAGAGGTAGAGTACAGTGGAGTACAGTGGAGCACAGTAGAGGTGGAGTACAGTAGAGTAGAGTAGAGGTAGAGTACAGTGGAGTACAGTAGAGATAGAGTACAGTGGAGTAGAGTAGAGGTAGAGTACAGTGGAGCACAGTAGAGGTAGAGTACAGTGGAGTACAGTGGAGCACAGTAGAGGTGGAGTACAGTAGAGTAGAGTAGAGGTAGAGTACAGTGGAGTACAGTAGAGATAGAGTACAGTGGAGTAGAGTAGAGATAGTACAGTGGAGTAGGGTAGAGATAGAGCACAGTGGAGCACAGCAAAGGTAGAGTACAGTGGATCACAGTAGAGATAGAGTACAGTGGAGTACAGTGGAGCACAGTAGGGTAGACTACAGTGGAGCACAGTAGAGATAGAGTACAGTGGAGTACAGTAGATGTAGAGTACAGTGGAGCACAGTAGAGGTAGAGTACAGTGGAGTATAGTTGAGGTAGACTACAGTGGAGTACAGTAGAGATAGAGTACAGTGGAGTACAGTAGAGATAGAGTACAGTAGAGCAGAGTAGAGGTAGAGTACAGTGGAGTACAGTAGAGGTAGAGTACATTGGAGTACAGTAGAAGTAGAGCACAGTGGAGTACAGTAGAGGTAAGGTACAGTGGAGCACAGTAGAGGTAGAGTACAGTGGAGTACAGTAGAGGTAGTGTTAAGTGGAGCGCAGTAGAGGTAGAGTACAGTGGAGCACAGTAGAGGTAGAGTACAGTAGAGCACAGTAGAGGTAGAGTACAGTGGAGCACAGTAGAGATAGAGTACAGTGGAGTACAGTAGAGGAAGAGTACAGTGGAGTACAGTGGAGCACAGTAGAGGTGGAGTACAGTAGAGTACAGTAGAGGTAGAGTACAGTGGAGTACAATCAAGATAGAGTACAGTGGAGTAGAGTAGAGATAGAGTACAGTGGAGCACAGCAGAGGTAGAGTACAGTGGATCACAGTAGAGATAGAGTACAGTGGAGTACAGTGGAGCACAGTAGAGGTAGAGTACAGTGGAGAACAGTAGAGATAGAGTACAGTGGAGTACAGTAGAGGTAGAGTACAGTGGAGCACAGTAGAGATAGAGTACAGTGGAGTACAGTAGAGGTAGAGTACAGTGGAGCACAGTAGAGGTAGAGTACAGTGGAGTACAATGGAGCACAGTAGAGGTGGAGTAGAGTAGAGTACAGTCGAGGTAGAGAACAGTACAGTACAGTAGAGGTAGAGTACAGTGGAGTACAGTAGAGGTAGAGTACAGTAGAGCACAGTAGAGGTAGAGTACAGTGGAGTACAGTAGAGATAGAGTACAGTGGAGCACAGCAGAGGTAGAGTACAGTGTATCACAGTAGAGATAGAGTACAGTGGAGTACAGTGGAGCACAGTAGAGGTAGAGTACAGTGGAGAACAGTAGAGATAGAGTACAGTGGAGTACAGTAGAGGTAGAGTACAGTGGAGCACAGTAGAGATAGAGTACAGTGGAGTACAGTAGAGGTAGAGTACAGTGGAGCACAGTAGAGGTAGAGTAGAGTGGAGTACAATGGAGCACAGTAGAGGTGGAGTACAGTAGAGTACAGTAGAGGTAGAGAACAGTACAGTACAGTAGAGGTAGAGTACAGTGTAGTACAGTAGAGGTAGAGTACAGTAGAGCACAGTAGAGGTAGAATACAGTGGAGTACAGTAGAGGTAGAGTACAGTGGAGTACAGTAGAGGTAGAGTACAGTGGATCACAGTAGAGGTAGAGTACAGTGGAGTACAGTGGAGCACAGTAGAGGTGGAGTACAGTAGAGTAGAGTAGAGGTAGAGTACTGTGGAGTACAGTAGAGATAGAGTACAGTGGAGTAGAGTAGAGATAGAGTACAGTGGAGTATAGTTGAGGTAGAGTACAGTGCAGCACAGTAGAGGTAGAGTACAGTGGAGTATAGTTGAGGTAGACTACAGTGGAGTACAGTAGAGGTAGAGTACAGTGGAGCACAGTAGAGATAGAGTACAGCAGAGCAGAGTACAGGTAGAGTACAGTGGAGCACAGAAGAGGTAGAGTACAGTGGAGTACAGTAGAGATAGAGTACAGTGGAGTAGAGTAGAGATAGAGTACAGTGGAGTAGGGTAGAGATAGAGCACAGTGGAGCACAGCAAAGGTAGAGTACAGTGGATCACAGTAGAGATAGAGTACAGTGGAGTACAGTGGAGCACAGCAAAGGTAGAGTACAGTGGATCACAGTAGAGATAGAGTACAGTGGAGTACAGTGGAGCAGAGTAGGGGTAGACTACAGTGGAGCACAGTAGAGATAGAGTACAGTGGAGTACAGTAGATGTAGAGTACAGTGGAGCACACTAGAGGTAGAGTACAGTGGAGTATAGTTGAGGTAGACTACAGTGGAGTACAGTAGAGATAGAGTACAGTGGAGTATAGTTGAGGTAGACTACAGTGGAGTGCAGTAGAGGTAGAGTACAGTAGAGCAGAGTAGAGGTAGAGTACAGTGGAGCACAGAAGTGGTAGAGTACAGTGGAGTACAGTAGAGATAGAGTACAGTGGAGTAGAGTAGAGATAGTACAGTGGAGTAGGGTAGAGATAGAGCACAGTGGAGCACAGCAAAGGTAGAGTACAGTGGATCAAAGTAGAGATAGAGTACAGTGGAGTACAGTGGAGCACAGTAGGGTAGACTACAGTGGAGCACAGTAGAGATAGAGTACAGTGGAGTACAGTAGATGTAGAGTACAGTGGAGCACAGTAGAGGTAGAGTACAGTGGAGTAGAGTTGAGGTAGACTACAGTGGAGTACAGTAGAGATAGAGTACAGTGGAGTACAGTAGAGATAGAGTACAGTAGAGCAGAGTAGAGGTAGAGTACAGTGGAGTACAGTAGAGGTAGAGTACAGTGGAGTACAGTAGAAGTAGAGCACAGTGGAGTACAGTAGAGGTAGAGTACAGTGGAGCACAGTAGAGGTAGAGTACAGTGGAGTACAGTAGAGGTAGTGTACAGTGGAGCACAGTAGAGGTAGAGTACAGTGGAGCACAGTAGAGGTAGAGTACAGTAGAGCACAGTAGAGGTAGAGTACAGTGGAGCACAGTAGAGATATAGTACAGTGGAGTACAGTAGAGGAAGAGTACAGTGGAGTACAGTGGAGCACAGTAGAGATGGAGTACAGTAGAGTACAGTAGAGGTAGAGTACAGTGGAGTACAATCAAGATAGAGTACAATGGAGTAGAGTAGAGATAGAGTACAGTGGAGCACAGCAGAGGTAGAGTACAGTGGATCACAGTAGAGATAGAGTACAGTGGAGTACAGTGGAGCACAGTAGAGGTAGAGTACAGTGGAGAACAGTAGAGATAGAGTAGAGTGGAGTACAGTAGAGGTAGAGTACAGTGGAGCACAGTAGAGATAGAGTACAGTGGAGTACAGTAGAGGTAGAGTACAGTGGAGCACAGTAGAGGTAGAGTACAGTGGAGTACAGTAGAGGTAGTGTACAGTAGAGCACAGTAGAGGTAGAGTACAGTGGAGCACAGTAGAGGTAGAGTACAGTAGAGCACAGTAGAGGTAGATTACAGTGGAGCACAGTAGAGATAGAGTACAGTGGAGTAGTGTGGAGCAAAGTAGAGAGAGAGTACAGTGGAGTACAATAAAGATAGAGTAGAGTGGAGTAGAGTAGAGATAGAGTACAGTGGAGCACAGCAGAGGTAGAGTACAGTGGATCACAGTAGAGATAGAGTACAGTGGAGTACAGTGGAGCACAGTAGAGGTAGAGTACAGTGGAGAACAGTAGAGATAGAGTACAGTAGAGCAGAGTAGAGGTAGAGTACAGTGGAGTACAGTAGAGGTAGAGTACAGTGGAGTACAGTAGAAGTAGAGCACAGTGGAGTACAGTAGAGGTAGAGTACAGTGGAGCACAGTAGAGGTAGAGTACAGTGGAGTACAGTAGAGGTAGTGTACAGTGGAGCACAGTAGAGGTAGAGTACAGTGGAGCACAGTAGAGGTAGAGTACAGTAGAGCACAGTAGAGGTAGAGTACAGTGGAGCACAGTAGAGATATAGTACAGTGGAGTACAGTAGAGGAAGAGTACAGTGGACTACAGTGGAGCACAGTAGAGGTGGAGTACAGTAGAGTACAGTAGAGGTAGAGTACAGTGGAGTACAATCAAGATAGAGTACAGTGGAGTAGAGTAGAGATAGAGTACAGTGGAGCACAGCAGAGGTAGAGTACAGTGGATCACAGTAGAGATAGAGTACAGTGGAGTACAGTGGAGCACAGTAGAGGTAGAGTACAGTGGAGAACAGTAGAGATAGAGTACAGTGGAGTACAGTAGAGGTAGAGTACAGTGGAGCACAGTAGAGATAGAGTACAGTGGAGTACAGTAGAGGTAGAGTACAGTGGAGCACAGTAGAGGTAGAGTACAGTGGAGTACAGTAGAGGTAGTGTACAATGGAGCACAGTAGAGGTAGAGTACAGTGGAGCACAGTAGAGGTAGAGTACAGTAGAGCACAGTAGAGGTAGAGTACAGTGGAGCACAGTAGAGATAGAGTACAGTGGAGTAGTGTGGAGCAAAGTAGAGAGAGAGTACAGTGGAGTACAATAAAGATAGAGTAGAGTGGAGTAGAGTAGAGATAGAGTACAGTGGAGAACAGCAGAGGTAGAGTACAGTGGATTACAGTAGAGATAGAGTACAGTGGAGTACAGTGGAGCACAGTAGAGGTAGAGTACAGTGGAGAACAGTAGAGATAGAGTACAGTGGAGTACAGTAGAGGTAGAGTACAGTGGAGCACAGTAGAGATAGAGTACAGTGGAGTACAGTAGAGGTAGAGTACAGTGGAGCACAGTAGAGGTAGAGTACAGTGGAGTACAATGGAGCACAGTAGAGGTGGAGTACAGTAGAGTACAGTAGAGGTAGAGAACAGTACAGTACAGTAGAGGTAGAGTACAGTGGAGTACAGTAGAGGTAGAGTACAGTAGAGCACAGTAGAGGTAGAATACAGTGGAGTACAGTAGAGGTAGAGTACAGTGGAGTACAGTAGAGGTAGAGTACAGTGGAGTACAGTACAGGTAGAGTACAGTGGAGCACAGTAGAGATAAAGTACAGTGGAGTACAGTAGAGGTAGAGTACAGTGGAGCACAGTAGAGGTAGAGTACAGTGGAGTACAGTGGAGCACAGTAGAGGTGGAGTACAGTAGAGTAGAGTAGAGGTAGAGTACAGTGGAGTACAGTAGAGATAGAGTACAGTGGAGTAGAGTAGAGGTAGAGTACAGTGGAGCACAGTAGAGGTAGAGTACAGTGGAGTACAGTGGAGCACAGTAGAGGTGGAGTACAGTAGAGTAGAGTAGAGGTAGAGTACAGTGGAGTACAGTAGAGATAGAGTACAGTGGAGTAGAGTAGAGATAGTACAGTGGAGTAGGGTAGAGATAGAGCACAGTGGAGCACAGCAAAGGTAGAGTACAGTGGATCACAGTAGAGATAGAGTACAGTGGAGTACAGTGGAGCACAGTAGGGTAGACTACAGTGGAGCACAGTAGAGATAGAGTACAGTGGAGTACAGTAGATGTAGAGTACAGTGGAGCACAGTAGAGGTAGAGTACAGTGGAGTATAGTTGAGGTAGACTACAGTGGAGTACAGTAGAGATAGAGTACAGTGGAGTACAGTAGAGATAGAGTACAGTAGAGCAGAGTAGAGGTAGAGTACAGTGGAGTACAGTAGAGGTAGAGTACATTGGAGTACAGTAGAAGTAGAGCACAGTGGAGTACAGTAGAGGTAAGGTACAGTGGAGCACAGTAGAGGTAGAGTACAGTGGAGTACAGTAGAGGTAGTGTTAAGTGGAGCGCAGTAGAGGTAGAGTACAGTGGAGCACAGTAGAGGTAGAGTACAGTAGAGCACAGTAGAGGTAGAGTACAGTGGAGCACAGTAGAGATAGAGTACAGTGGAGTACAGTAGAGGAAGAGTACAGTGGAGTACAGTGGAGCACAGTAGAGGTGGAGTACAGTAGAGTACAGTAGAGGTAGAGTACAGTGGAGTACAATCAAGATAGAGTACAGTGGAGTAGAGTAGAGATAGAGTACAGTGGAGCACAGCAGAGGTAGAGTACAGTGGATCACAGTAGAGATAGAGTACAGTGGAGTACAGTGGAGCACAGTAGAGGTAGAGTACAGTGGAGAACAGTAGAGATAGAGTACAGTGGAGTACAGTAGAGGTAGAGTACAGTGGAGCACAGTAGAGATAGAGTACAGTGGAGTACAGTAGAGGTAGAGTACAGTGGAGCACAGTAGAGGTAGAGTACAGTGGAGTACAATGGAGCACAGTAGAGGTGGAGTAGAGTAGAGTACAGTCGAGGTAGAGAACAGTACAGTACAGTAGAGGTAGAGTACAGTGGAGTACAGTAGAGGTAGAGTACAGTAGAGCACAGTAGAGGTAGAGTACAGTGGAGTACAGTAGAGGTAGAGTACAGTGGAGCACAGTAGAGGTAGAATACAGTGGAGTACAGTAGAGGTAGTGTACAGTGGAGCACAGTAGAGGTGGAGTACAGTGGAGCACAGTAGAGGTAGAGTACAGTGGAGTACAGTAGAGGTAGTGTACAGTGGAGCACAGTAGAGGTAGAGTACAGTGGAGCACAGTAGAGGTAGAGTACAGTAGAGCACAGTAGAGGTAGAGTACAGTGGAGCACAGTAGAGATAAAGTACAGTGGAGTACAGTAGAGGAAGAGTAAAGTGGAGTACAGTGGAGCACAGTAGAGGTGGAGTACAGTAGAGTACAACCAAGATAGAGTACAGTGGAGTAGAGTAGAGATAGAGTACAGTGGAGCACAGCAGAGGTAGAGTACAGTGTATCACAGTAGAGATAGAGTACAGTGGAGTACAGTGGAGCACAGTAGAGGTAGAGTACAGTGGAGAACAGTAGAGATAGGGTACAGTGGAGTACAGTAGAGGTAGAGTACAGTGGAGCACAGTAGAGATAGAGTAAAGTAGAGCACAGTAGAGGTAGAGTACAGTGGAGCACAGTAGAGATAGAGTACAGTGGAGTACAGTAGAGGAAGAGTACAGTGGAGTACAGTGGAGCACAGTAGAGGTGGAGTACAGTAGAGTACAGTAGAGGTAGAGTACAGTGGAGTACAATCAAGATAGAGTACAGTGGAGTAGAGTAGAGATAGAGTACAGTGGAGCACAGCAGAGGTAGAGTACAGTGGATCACAGTAGAGATAGAGTACAGTGGAGTACAGTGGAGCACAGTAGAGGTAGAGTACAGTGGAGAACAGTAGAGATAGAGTACAGTGGAGTACAGTAGAGGTAGAGTACAGTGGAGCACAGAAGAGATAGAGTACAGTGGAGTACAGTAGAGGTAGAGTACAGTGGAGCACAGTAGAGGTGGAGTACAGTAGAGTACAGTCGAGGTAGAGAACAGTACAGTACAGTAGAGGTAGAGTACAGTGGAGTACAGTAGAGGTAGAGTACAGTAGAGCACAGTAGAGGTAGAATACAGTGGAGTACAGTAGAGGTAGAGTACAGTGGAGTACAGTAGAGGTAGAGTACAGTGGATCACAGTAGAGGTAGAGTACAGTGGAGTACAGTGGAGCACAGTAGAGGTGGAGTACAGTAGAGTAGAGTAGAGGTAGAGTACTGTGGAGTACAGTAGAGATAGAGTACAGTGGAGTAGAGTAGAGATAGAGTACAGTGGAGTAGAGTAGAGATAGAGTACAGTGGAGTAGAGTAGAGATAGAGTACAGTGGAGTATAGTTGAGGTAGAGTACAGTGCAGCACAGTAGAGGTAGAGTACAGTGGAGTATAGTTGAGGTAGACTACAGTGGAGTACAGTAGAGGTAGAGTACAGTGGAGCACAGTAGAGATAGAGTACAGCAGAGCAGAGTACAGGTAGAGTACAGTGGAGCACAGAAGAGGTAGAGTAAAGTGGAGTACAGTAGAGATAGAGTACAGTGGAGTAGAGTAGAGATAGAGTACAGTGGAGTAGGGTAGAGATAGAGCACAGTGGAGCACAGCAAAGGTAGAGTACAGTGGATCACAGTAGAGATAGAGTACAGTGGAGTACAGTGGAGCACAGCAAAGGTAGAGTAGAGTGGATCACAGTAGAGATAGAGTACAGTGGAGTACAGTGGAGCAGAGTAGGGATAGACTACAGTGGAGCACAGTAGAGATAGAGTACAGTGGAGTACAGTAGATGTAGAGTACAGTGGAGCACAGTAGAGGTAGAGTACAGTGGAGTATAGTTGAGGTAGACTACAGTGGAGTACAGTAGAGATAGAGTACAGTGGAGTACAGTAGAGATAGAGTACAGTAGAGCAGAGTAGAGGTAAAGTACAGTAGAGTACAGTAGAGACAGAGCACAGTGGAGCACTGTAGAGGTAGAGTACAGTGGAGTACAGTAGAGGTGGAGTACAGTAGAGTATAGTAGAGGTAGAATACAGTGGATTACAGTAGGGATAGAGTACAGTGGAGCACAGTAGAGGTAGATTAGAGTGGAGCACAGTAGAGGTAGAGTACAGTGGAGCACAGTAGAAGTAGAGTACAGTGGAGTACAGTAGAAGTAGAGCACAGTGGAGCACTGTAGAGGTAGAGTACAGTGGAGTACAGTGGAGATAGAGTACAGTGGAGCACAGTAGAGGTAGAGTACAGTGGAGCACAGTAGAGGTAGAATACAGTGGAGCACAGTAGAGGTAGTGTACAGTGGAGCACAGTAGAGGTAGAGTACAGTGGAGCACAGTAGAGGTAGAGTACAGTAGAGCACAGTAGAGGTAGAGTACAGTGGAGCACAGTAGAGATAAAGTACAGTGGAGTACAGTAGAGGAAGAGTACAGTGGAGTACAGTGGAGCACAGTAGAGGTGGAGTACAGTAGAGTACAATCAAGATAGAGTACAGTGGAGTAGAGTAGAGATAGAGTACAGTGGAGCACAACAGAGGTAGAGTACAGTGGATCACAGTAGAGATAGAATACAGTGGAGTACAGTGGAGCACAGTAGAGGTAGAGTACAGTGGAGAACAGTAGAGATAGAGTACAGTGGAGTACAGTAGAGGTAGAGTACAGTGGAGCACAGTAGAGATAGAGTACAGTGGAGTACAGTAGAGGTAGAGTACAGTGGAGCACAGTAGAGGTAGAGTACAGTGGAGTACAATGGAGCACAGTAGAGGTGGAGTACAGTAGAGTACAGTAGAGGTAGAGAACAGTACAGTACAGTAGAGGTAGAGTACAGTGGAGTACAGTAGAGGTAGAGTACAGTAGAGCACAGTAGAGGTAGAATACAGTGGAGTACAGTAGAGGTAGAGTACAGAGGAGTACAGTAGAGGTAGAGTACAGTGGATCACAGTAGAGGTAGAGTACAGTGGAGTACAGTGGAGCACAGTAGAGGTGGAGTACAGTAGAGTAGAGTAGAGGTAGAGTACTGTGGAGTACAGTAGAGATAGAGTACAGTGGAGTACAGTAATGATAGAGTACAGTGGAGTAGAGTAGAGATAGAGTACAGTGGAGTATAGTTGAGGTAGAGTACAGTGCAGCACAGTAGAGGTAGAGTACAGTGGAGTATAGTTGAGGTAGACTACAGTGGAGCACAGCAGAGGTAGAGTACAGTGGATCACAGTAGAGATAGAGTACAGTGGAGTACAGTGGAGCACAGTAGAGGTAGAGTACAGTGGAGAACAGTAGAGATAGAGTACAGTGGAGTACAGTAGAGGTAGAGTACAGTGGAGCACAGAAGAGATAGAGTACAGTGGAGTACAGTAGAGGTAGAGTACAGTGGAGCACAGTAGAGGTGGAGTACAGTAGAGTACAGTCGAGGTAGAGAACAGTACAGTACAGTAGAGGTAGAGTACAGTGGAGTACAGTAGAGGTAGAGTACAGTAGAGCACAGTAGAGGTAGAATACAGTGGAGTACAGTAGAGGTAGAGTACAGTGGAGTACAGTAGAGGTAGAGTACAGTGGATCACAGTAGAGGTAGAGTACAGTGGAGTACAGTGGAGCACAGTAGAGGTGGAGTACAGTAGAGTAGAGTAGAGGTAGAGTACTGTGGAGTACAGTAGAGATAGAGTACAGTGGAGTAGAGTAGAGATAGAGTACAGTGGAGTAGAGTAGAGATAGAGTACAGTGGAGTAGAGTAGAGATAGAGTACAGTGGAGTATAGTTGAGGTAGAGTACAGTGCAGCACAGTAGAGGTAGAGTACAGTGGAGTATAGTTGAGGTAGACTACAGTGGAGTACAGTAGAGGTAGAGTACAGTGGAGCACAGTAGAGATAGAGTACAGCAGAGCAGAGTACAGGTAGAGTACAGTGGAGCACAGAAGAGGTAGAGTAAAGTGGAGTACAGTAGAGATAGAGTACAGTGGAGTAGAGTAGAGATAGAGTACAGTGGAGTAGGGTAGAGATAGAGCACAGTGGAGCACAGCAAAGGTAGAGTACAGTGGATCACAGTAGAGATAGAGTACAGTGGAGTACAGTGGAGCACAGCAAAGGTAGAGTAGAGTGGATCACAGTAGAGATAGAGTACAGTGGAGTACAGTGGAGCAGAGTAGGGATAGACTACAGTGGAGCACAGTAGAGATAGAGTACAGTGGAGTACAGTAGATGTAGAGTACAGTGGAGCACAGTAGAGGTAGAGTACAGTGGAGTATAGTTGAGGTAGACTACAGTGGAGTACAGTAGAGATAGAGTACAGTGGAGTACAGTAGAGATAGAGTACAGTAGAGCAGAGTAGAGGTAAAGTACAGTAGAGTACAGTAGAGACAGAGCACAGTGGAGCACTGTAGAGGTAGAGTACAGTGGAGTACAGTAGAGGTGGAGTACAGTAGAGTATAGTAGAGGTAGAATACAGTGGATTACAGTAGGGATAGAGTACAGTGGAGCACAGTAGAGGTAGATTAGAGTGGAGCACAGTAGAGGTAGAGTACAGTGGAGCACAGTAGAAGTAGAGTACAGTGGAGTACAGTAGAAGTAGAGCACAGTGGAGCACTGTAGAGGTAGAGTACAGTGGAGTACAGTGGAGATAGAGTACAGTGGAGCACAGTAGAGGTAGAGTACAGTGGAGCACAGTAGAGGTAGAGTACAGTGGAGCACAGTAGAGATAGAGTACATTAGAGCATTGTAGAGGTAGAGTACAGTGGAGCACAGTAGAGATAGAGTACAATGGAGTACAGTAGAGGAAGAGTACAGTGGAGTACAGTGGAGCACAGTAGAGGTAGAGTACAGTGGAGCACAGTAGAGGTAGTGTACAGTGGAGCACAGTAGAGGTAGAGTACAGTGGAGCACAGTAGAGGTAGAGTACAGTAGAGCACAGTAGAGGTAGAGTACAGTGGAGCACAGTAGAGATAAAGTACAGTGGAGTACAGTAGAGGAAGAGTACAGTGGAGTACAGTGGAGCACAGTAGAGGTGGAGTACAGTAGAGTACAATCAAGATAGAGTACAGTGGAGTAGAGTAGAGATAGAGTACAGTGGAGCACAACAGAGGTAGAGTACAGTGGATCACAGTAGAGATAGAGTACAGTGGAGTACAGTGGAGCACAGTAGAGGTAGAGTACAGTGGAGAACAGTAGAGATAGAGTACAGTGGAGTACAGTAGAGGTAGAGTACAGTGGAGCACAGTAGAGATAGAGTACAGTGGAGTACAGTAGAGGTAGAGTACAGTGGAGCACAGTAGAGGTAGAGTACAGTGGAGTACAATGGAGCACAGTAGAGGTGGAGTACAGTAGAGTACAGTAGAGGTAGAGAACAGTACAGTACAGTAGAGGTAGAGTACAGTGGAGTACAGTAGAGGTAGAGTACAGTAGAGCACAGTAGAGGTAGAATACAGTGGAGTACAGTAGAGGTAGAGTACAGAGGAGTACAGTAGAGGTAGAGTACAGTGGATCACAGTAGAGGTAGAGTACAGTGGAGTACAGTGGAGCACAGTAGAGGTGGAGTACAGTAGAGTAGAGTAGAGGTAGAGTACTGTGGAGTACAGTAGAGATAGAGTACAGTGGAGTACAGTAGAGATAGAGTACAGTGGAGTAGAGTAGAGATAGAGTACAGTGGAGTATAGTTGAGGTAGAGTACAGTGCAGCACAGTAGAGGTAGAGTACAGTGGAGTATAGTTGAGGTAGACTACAGTGGAGTACAGTAGAGGTAGAGTACAGTGGAGCACAGTAGAGATAGAGTACAGCAGAGCAGAGTACAGGTAGAGTACAGTGGAGCACAGAAGAGGTAGAGTACAGTGGAGTACAGTAGAGATAGAGTACAGTGGAGTAGAGTAGAGATAGAGTACAGTGGAGTAGGGTAGAGATAGAGCACAGTGGAGCACAGCAAAGGTAGAGTACAGTGGATCACAGTAGAGATAGAGTACAGTGGAGTACAGTGGAGCACAGCAAAGGTAGAGTACAGTGGATCACAGTAGAGATAGAGTACAGTGGAGTACAGTGGAGCAGAGTAGGGGTAGACTACAGTGGAGCACAGTAGAGATAGAGTACAGTGGAGTACAGTAGATGTAGAGTACAGTGGAGCACAGTAGAGGTAGAGTACAGTGGAGTATAGTTGAGGTAGACTATAGTGGAGTACAGTAGAGATAGAGTACAGTGGAGTACAGTAGAGATAGAGTACAGTAGAGCAGAGTAGAGGTAGAGTACAGTAGAGTACATTAGAGATAGAGCACCGTGGAGCACTGTAGAGGTAGAGTACAGTGGAGTACAGTAGAGGTTGAGTACAGTAGAGTATAGTAGAGGTAGAGTACAGTGGATTACAGTAGGGATAGAGTACAGTGGAGCACAGTAGAGGTAGATTAGAGTGGAGCACAGTAGAGGTAGAGTACAGTGGAGCACAGTAAAAGTAGAGTACAGTGGAGTACAGTAGAAGTAGAGCACAGTGGAGCACTGTAGAGGTAGAGTACAGTGGAGTACAGTGGAGAAAGAGTACAGTGGAGCACAGTAGAGATAGAGTACAGTGGAGCACAGTAGAGGTAGAGTACAGTGGAGCACAGTAGAGGTAGAATACAGTGGAGTACAGTAGAGGTAGTGTACAGTGGAGCACAGTAGAGGTAGAGTACAGTGGAGCACAGTAGAGGTAGAGTACAGTAGAGCACAGTAGAGGTAGAGTACAGTGGAGCACAGTAGAGATAAAGTACAGTGGAGTACAGTAGATGAAGAGTACAGTGGAGTACAGTGGAGCACAGTAGAGGTGGAGTACAGTAGAGTACAGTAGAGGTAGAGTACAGTGGAGTACAATAAAGATAGAGTACAGTGGAGCAAAGCAGAGGTAGAGTACAGTGGATCACAGTAGAGATAGAGTAGAGTGGAGTACAGTGGAGCACAGTAGAGGTAGAGTACAGTGGAGAACAGTAGAGATAGAGTACGTGGAGTACAGTAGAGGTAGAGTACAGTGGAGCACAGTAGAGATAGAGTACAGTGGAGTACAGTAGAGGTAGAGTACAGTGGAGCACAGTAGAGGTAGAGTACAGTGGAGTACAATGGAGCACAGTAGAGGTGGAGTACAGTAGAGTACAGTAGAGGTAGAGAACAGTACAGTACAGTAGAGGTAGAGTACAGTGGAGTACAGTAGAGGTAGAGTACAGTAGAGCACAGTAGAGGTAGAATACAATGGAGTACAGTAGAGGTAGAGTACAGTAGAGGTAGAGTACAGTGGAGTACAGTACAGGTAGAGTACAGTGGAGTACAGTAGAGGTAGAGTACAGTGGAGCACAGTAGAGGTAGAGTAGAGTGGAGTACAGTGGAGCACAGTAGAGGTGGAGTACAGTAGAGTAGAGTAGAGTAGAGGTAGAGTACAGTGGAGTATAGTTGAGGTAGAGTACAGTGGAGTACAGTAGAGGTAGAGTACAGTGGAGTATAGTTGAGGTAGACTACAGTGGAGTACAGTAGAGGTAGAGTACAGTGGAGCACAGTAGAGCAGAGTAGAGGTAGAGTACAGTGGAGTACAGTAGAGGTAGAGTACAGTGGAGCACTGTAGAGTTGGAGTACAGTGGAGCACAGTAGAGATAGAGTACAGTAGAGCACAGTAGAGGTAGAGTACAGTGGAGTATAGTAGAGGTAGAGTACAGTGGAGTACAGTTGAGGTAGATTACAGTGGAGCACAGTAGAGGTAGAGTATAGTGGAGTATAGTTGAGGTAGACTACAGTGGAGTACAGTAGAGGTGGAGTACAGTAGAGTATAGTAGGGGTAGAGTACAGTGGACTACAGTGGAGAAAGAGTACAGTGGAGCACAGTAGAGGTAGATTACAGTGGAGCACAGTAGAGGTAGAGTATAGTGGAGTATAGTAGAGGTAGAGTACAGTGGAGTACAGTAGAGGTGGAGTACAGTAGAGTATAGTAGGGGTAGAGTACAGTGGACTACAGTGGAGAAAGAGTACAGTGGAGCACAGTAGAGGTAGAGTATAGTGGAGCACAGTAGAGGTAGAGTACAGTGGAGCACAGTAGAGGTAGAGTACAGTGGAGTACAGTAGAGGTAGTGTACAGTGGAGCACAGTAGAGGTAGAGTACAGTGGAGCACAGTAGAGCTAGAGTACAGTGGGGTACAGTAGAAATAGAGTACAGTGGAGCACAGTAGTGTAGGGTACTGTAGAGCACAGTAGAGGTAGAGTACAGTGGAGCACAGTAGAGATAGAGTACAGTGGAGTACAGTAGAGGTAGAGTACAGTGGAGCACAGTAGAGGTAGAGTACAGTGCAGTATAGCTGAGGTAGACTACAGTGGAGTACAGTAGAGGTAGAGTACAGTGGAGCACAGTAGAGATAGAGTACAGTAGAGCAGAGTAGAGGTAGAGTACAGTGGAGTACAGTAGAGGTAGAGTACAGTGGAGCACTGTAGAGGTGGAGTACAGTGGAGTACAGTAGAGGTAGAGTACAGTGGAGTACAGTAGAGATAGAGTACAGTAGAGCAGAGTAGAGGTAGAGTACAGTGGAGTACAGTAGATATAGAGCACAGTGGAGCACTGTAGAGGTAAAGTACAGTGGAGTACAGTAGAGGTGGAGTAGAGTAGAGTATAGTAGAGGTAGAGTACAGTGGACTACAGTAGAGATAGAGTACAGTGGAGTACAGTAGAGGTAGTGTACAGTGGAGCACAGTAGAGGTAGAGTACAGTGGAGCACAGTAGAGGTAGAGTACAGTGGGGTACAGTAGAAATAGAGTACAGTTGAGCACAGTAGAGTAGAGTACAGTAGAGCACAGTAGAGGTAGAGTAGAGTGGAGCACAGTAGAGATAGAGTACAGTGGAGCACAGTAGAGATAGAGTACAGTAGAGCAGAATAGAGGTAGAGTACAGTGGAGTACAGTACAGGTAGAGTACAGTGGAGCACTGTAGAGGTGGAGTACAGTGGAGTACAGTAGAGGTAGAGTACAGTGGAGCACAGTAGAGATAGAGTACAGTTGAGCACAGTAGAGGTAGAGTACAGTGGAGTATAGTAGAGGTAGAGTACAGTGGAGTACAGTAGAGGTAGAGTACAGTGGAGCATAGTAGATGTAGAGTACAGTGGAGCAAAGTAGAGGTAGAGTAGAGTGGAGCACAGTAGATGTAGATTACAGTGGGGTACAGTAGAAATAGAGTACAGAGGAGCACAGTAGAGTAGAGTACAGTAGAGCACAGTAGAGGTAGAGTACAGTGGAGCACAGTAGAGATAGAGTACAGTGGAGTACAGTAGAGGTAGAGTACAGTGGAGTACAGAGGAGCACAGTAGAGGTGGAGTACAGTAGAGTACAGTAGAGGTAGAGTACAGTGTAGTACAGTAGAGATAGAGTACAGTGGAGTAGAGTAGACATAGAGTACAGTGGAGCACAGCAGAGGTAGAGTAAAGTGGATCACAGTAGAGATAGAGTACAGTGGAGTACAGTGGAGCACAGTAGAGGTAGAGTACAGTGGAGCACAGTTTAGGTAGAGTACAGTGGAGCACAGTAGAGGTAGAGTAGAGTGGAGCACAGTAGAGGTAGAGTACAGTGGAGTACAGTAGAGGTAGTGTACAGTGGAGCACAGTAGAGGTATAGTACAGTGGAGCACAGTAGAGGTAGAGTACAGTGAAGTATAGTAGAGGTAGAGTACAGTAGAGCACAGTAGAGATAGAGTACAGTAGAGCACAGTAGAGGTAGAGTACAGTGGAGCACAGTAGAGGAAGAGTACAGTGTAGTACAGTAGAGATAGAGTACAGTGGAGTACAGTAGAGATAGAGTACAGTCGAACACAGTAGAGATAAGTGCAGTGGAGTATAGTAGAGGTAGAGTACAGTGGAGTACAGTAGAGGTAGAGTACAGCTGAGCACAGTAGAGGTAGAGTAGAGTGGAGCACAGTAGAGGTAGAGTACAGTGGAGTATAGTAGAGGTAGAGTACAGTGGAGCACAGTAGAGATAGAGTACAGTGGAGTACAGTGGAGCAGAGTAGAGGTAGAGTACAGTGGAGCACAGTTTAGGTAGAGTAGAGTTGAGCACAGTAGAGGTAGAGTAGAGTGGAGCACAGTAGAGTTAGAGTACAGTGGAGTACAGTAGAGGTAGTGTACAGTGGAGCAAAGTAGAGGTAGAGTACAGTGGAGCACAGTAGAGGTAGAGTACAGTGGAGTATAGTAGAGGTAGAGTACAGTAGAGCACAGTAGAGATAGAGTACAGTAGAGCAGAGTAGAGGTAGAGTACAGTGGAGCACAGTAGAGGAAGAGTACAGTGTAGTACAGTAGAGATAGAGTACAGTGGAGTACAGTAGAGATAGAGTACAGTCGAACACAGTAGAGATAAGTGCAGTGGAGTATAGTAGAGGTAGAGTACAGTGGAGTACAGTAGAGGTAGAGTACAGCTGAGCACAGTAGAGGTATAGTAGAGTGGAGCACAGTAGATGTAGAGTACAGTGGAGTATAGTAGAGGTAGAGTACAGTAGAGCACAGTAGAGATAGAGTACAGTAGAGCACAGTAGAGGTAGAGTACAGTGGAGCACAGTAGAGGAAGAGTACAGTGTAGTACAGTAGAGATAGAGTACAGTGGAGTACAGTAGAGATAGAGTACAGTCGAACACAGTAGAGATAAGTGCAGTGGAGTATAGTAGAGGTAGAGTACAGTGGAGTACAGTAGAGGTAGAGTACAGCTGAGCACAGTAGAGGTAGAGTAGAGTGGAGCACAGTAGAGGTAGAGTACAGTGGACTACAGTAGAGGTAGTGTACAGTGGAGCACAGTAGAGTTAGAGTACAGTGGAGCACAGTAGAGGTAGAGTACAGTGGAGTATAATAAAGGTAGAGTACAGTAGAGCACAGTAGAGATAGAGTACAGTAGAGCAGAGTAGAGGTAGAGTACAGTGGAGTACAGTAGAGGTAGAGTACAGTGGAGCACTGTAGAGGTGGAGTACAGTGGAGTACAGTAGAGGTAGAGTACAGTGGAGCACAGTAGAGATAGAGTACAGTAGAGCACAGTAGAGGTAGAGTACAGTGGAGCACAGTAGAGCTAGAGTACAGTGGAGTACAGTGGAGCACAGTAGAGGTGGAGTACAGTAGAGTAGAGTAGAGGTAGAGTACAGTGGAGTAAAGTAGAGATAGAGTAGAGTGGAGTAGAGTAGATATAGAGTACAGTGGATTAGAGTAGAGATAGAGTACAGTGGATTATAGTTGATGTAGAGTACAGTGGAGCACAGTAGAGGAAGAGTACAGTGGAGTATAGTTTAGGTAGACTACAGTGGAGTACAGTAGAGGTAGAGTACAGTGGAGCACAGTAGAGATAGAGTACAGTAGAGCAGAGTAGAGGTAGAGTACAGTGGAGTACAGTAGAGGTAGAGTACAGTAGAACACTGTAGAGGTGGAGTACAGTGGAGTACAGTAGAGGTAGAGTACAGTGGAGTAGAGTAGAGATAGAGTACAGTGGAGTAGAGTAGAGATAGAGTACAGTGGAGTATAGTTGAGGTAGAGTACAGTGGAGCACAGTAGAGGTAGAGTACAGTGGAGTATAGTTGAGGTAGACTACAGTGGAGTGCAGTAGAGGTAGAGTACAGTAGAGCAGAGTAGAGGTAGAGTACAGTGGAGCACAGAAGTGGTAGAGTACAGTGGAGTACAGTAGAGATAGAGTACAGTGGAGTAGAGTAGAGATAGTACAGTGGAGTAGGGTAGAGATAGAGCACAGTGGAGCACAGCAAAGGTAGAGTACAGTGGATCACAGTAGAGATAGAGTACAGTGGAGTACAGTGGAGCACAGTAGGGTAGACTACAGTGGAGCACAGTAGAGATAGAGTACAGTGGAGTACAGTAGATGTAGAGTACAGTGGAGCACAGTAGAGGTAGAGTACAGTGGAGTATAGTTGAGGTAGACTACAGTGGAGTACAGTAGAGATAGAGTACAGTGGAGTACAGTAGAGATAGAGTACAGTAGAGCAGAGTAGAGGTAGAGTACAGTGGAGTACAGTAGAGGTAGAGTACAGTGGAGTACAGTAGAAGTAGAGCAGAGTGGAGTACAGTAGAGGAAGAGTATAGTGGAGCACAGTAGAGGTAGAGTACAGTGGAGTACAGTAGAGGTAGTGTACAGTGGAGCACAGTAGAGGTAGAGTACAGTGGAGCACAGTAGAGGTAGAGTAAAGTAGAGCACAGTAGAGGTAGAGTACAGTGGAGCACAGTAGAGATAGAGTACAGTGGAGTACAGTAGAGGAAGAGTACAGTGGAGTACAGTGGAGCACAGTAGAGGTGGAGTACAGTAGAGTACAGTAGAGGTAGAGTACAGTGGAGTACAATCAAGATAGAGTACAGTGGAGTAGAGTACAGTGGATCACAGTAGAGATAGAGTACAGTGGAGTACAGTGGAGCACAGTAGAGGTAGAGTACAGTGGAGAACAGTAGAGATAGAGTACAGTGAAGTACAGTAGAGGTAGAGTACAGTGGAGCACAGTAGAGATAGAGTACAGTGGAGTACAGTAGAGGTAGAGTACAGTGGAGCACAGTAGAGGTGGAGTACAGTAGAGTACAGTCGAGGTAGAGAACAGTACAGTACAGTAGAGGTAGAGTACAGTGGAGTACAGTAGAGGTAGAGTACAGTAGAGCACAGTAGAGGTAGAATACAGTGGAGTACAGTAGAGGTAGAGTACAGTGGAGTACAGTAGAGGTAGAGTACAGTGGATCACAGTAGAGGTAGAGTACAGTGGAGTACAGTGGAGCACAGTAGAGGTGGAGTACAGTAGAGTAGAGGTAGAGTACTGTGGAGTACAGTAGAGATAGAGTACAGTGGAGTAGAGTAGAGATAGAGTACAGTGGAGTAGAGTAGAGATAGAGTACAGTGGAGTAGAGTAGAGATAGAGTACAGTGGAGTATAGTTGAGGTAGAGTACAGTGCAGCACAGTAGAGGTAGAATACAGTGGAGTATAGTTGAGGTAGACTACAGTGGAGTACAGTAGAGGTAGAGTACAGTGGAGCACAGTAGAGATAGAGTACAGCAGAGCAGAGTAGAGGTAGAGTACAGTGGAGGACAGAAGAGGTAGAGTAAAGTGGAGTACAGTAGAGATAGAGTAGAGTGGAGTAGAGTAGAGATAGAGTACAGTGGAGTAGGGTAGAGATAGAGCACAGTGGAGCACAGCAAAGGTAGAGTACAGTGGATCACAGTAGAGATAGAGTACAGTGGAGTACAGTGGAGCACAGCAAAGGTAGAGTACAGTGGATCACAGTAGAGATAGAGTACAGTGGAGTACAGTGGAGCAGAGTAGGGATAGACTACAGTGGAGCACAGTAGAGATAGAGTACAGTGGAGTACAGTAGATGTAGAGTACAGTGGAGCACAGTAGAGGTAGAGTACAGTGGAGTATAGTTGAGGTAGACTACAGTGGAGTACAGTAGAGATAGAGTACAGTGGAGTACAGTAGAGATAGAGTACAGTAGAGCAGAGTAGAGGTAAAGTACAGTAGAGTACAGTAGAGACAGAGCACAGTGGAGCACTGTAGAGGTAGAGTACAGTGGAGTACAGTAGAGGTGGAGTACAGTAGAGTATAGTAGAGGTAGAATACAGTGGATTACAGTAGGGATAGAGTACAGTGGAGCACAGTATAGGTAGATTAGAGTGGAGCACAGTAGAGGTAGAGTACAGTGGAGCACAGTAGAAGTAGAGTACAGTGGAGTACAGTAGAAGTAGAGCACAGTGGAGCACTGTAGAGGTAGAGTACAGTGGAGTACAGTGGAGATAGAGTACAGTGTAGCACAGTAGAGGTAGAGTACAGTGGAGCACAGTAGAGGTAGAATACAGTGGAGTACAGTAGAGGTAGTGTACAGTGGAGCACAGTAGAGGTAGAGTACAGTGGAGCACAGTAGAGGTAGAGTACAGTGGAGTACAGTAGAGGTAGTGTACAGTGGAGCACAGTAGAGGTAGAGTACAGTGGAGCACAGTAGAGGTAGAGTACAGTGGAGCACAGTAGAGGTAGAGTACAGTGGAGCACAGTAGAGGTAGTGTACAGTGGAGCACAGTAGAGGTAGAGTACAGTGGAGCACAGTAGAGGTAGAGTACAGTAGAGCACAGTAGAGGTAGAGTACAGTGGAGCACAGTAGAGATAAAGTACAGTGGAGTACAGTAGAGGAAGATTACAGTGGAGTACAGTGGAGCACAGTAGAGGTGGAGTACAGTAGAGTACAATCAAGATAGAGTACAGTGGAGTAGAGTAGAGATAGAGTACAGTGGAGCACAACAGAGGTAGAGTACAATGGATCACAGTAGAGATAGAGTACAGTGGAGTACAGTGGAGCACAGTAGAGGTAGAGTACAGTGGATAACAGTAGAGATAGAGTACAGTGGAGTACAGTAGAGGTAGAGTACAGTGGAGCACAGTAGAGATAGAGTACAGTGGAGTACAGTAGAGGTAGAGTACAGTGGAGCACAGTAGAGGTAGAGTACAGTGGAGTACAATGGAGCACAGTAGAGGTGGAGTACAGTAGAGTACAGTAGAGGTAGAGAACAGTACAGTACAGTAGAGGTAGAGTACAGTGGAGTACAGTAGAGGTAGAGTACAGTAGAGCACAGTAGAGGTAGAATACAGTGGAGTACAGTAGAGGTAGAGTACAGTGGAGTACAGTAGAGGTAGAGTACAGTGGATCACAGTAGAGGTAGAGTACAGTGGAGTACAGTGGAGCACAGTAGAGGTGGAGTACAGAAGAGTAGAGTAGAGGTAGAGTACTGTGGAGTACAGTAGAGATAGAGTACAGTGGAGTACAGTAGAGATAGAGTACAGTGGAGTAGAGTAGAGATAGAGTACAGTGGAGTATAGTTGAGGTAGAGTACAGTGCAGCACAGTAGAGGTAGAGTACAGTGGATTATAGTTGAGGTAGACTACAGTGGAGTACAGTAGAGGTAGAGTACAGTGGAGCACAGTAGAGATAGAGTACAGCAGAGCAGAGTACAGGTAGAGTACAGTGGAGCACAGAAGAGGTAGAGTACAGTGGAGTACAGTAGAGATAGAGTACAGTGGAGTAGAGTAGAGATAGAGTACAGTGGAGTAGGATAGAGATAGAGCACAGTGGAGCACAGCAAAGGTAGAGTACAGTGGATCACAGTAGAGATAGAGTACAGTGGAGTACAGTGGAGCACAGCAAAGGTAGAGTACAGTGGATCACAGTAGAGATAGAGTACAGTGGAGTACAGTGGAGCAGAGTAGGGGTAGACTACAGTGGAGCACAGTAGAGATAGAGTACAGTGGAGTAAAGTAGATGTAGAGTACAGTGGAGCACAGTAGAGGTAGAGTACAGTGGAGTATAGTTGAGGTAGACTACAGTGGAGTACAGTAGAGATAGAGTACAGTGGAGTACAGTAGAGATAGAGTACAGTAGAGCAGAGTAGAGGTAGAGTACAGTAGAGTACATTAGAGATAGAGCACCGTGGAGCACTGTAGAGGTAGAGTACAGTGGAGTACAGTAGAGGTGGAGTACAGTAGAGTATAGTAGAGGTAGAGTACAGTGGATTACAGTAGGGATAGAGTACAGTGGAGCACAGTAGAGGTAGATTAGAGTGGAGCACAGTAGAGGTAGAGTACAGTGGAGCACAGTAAAAGTAGAGTACAGTGGAGTACAGTAGAAGTAGAGCACAGTGGAGCACTGTAGAGGTAGAGTACAGTGGAGTACAGTGGAGGTAGAATACAGTGGAGTACAGTAGAGGTAGTGTACAGTGGAGCACAGTAGAGGTAGAGTACAGTGGAGCACAGTAGAGGTAGAGTACAGTAGAGCACAGTAGAGGTAGAGTACAGTGGAGCACAGTAGAGATAAAGTACAGTGGAGTACAGTAGATGAAGAGTACAGTGGAGTACAGTGGAGCACAGTAGAGGTGGAGTACAGTAGAGTACAGTAGAGGTAGAGAACAGTACAGTACAGTAGAGGTAGAGTACAGTGGAGTACAGTAGAGGTAGAGTACAGTAGAGCACAATAGAGGTAGAATACAATGGAGTACAGTAGAGGTGGAGTACAGTAGAGTACAGTAGAGGTAGAGTACAGTGGAGTACAATAAAGATAGAGTACAGTGGAGCAAAGCAGAGGTAGAGTACAGTGGATCACAGTAGAGATAGAGTAGAGTGGAGTACAGTGGAGCACAGTAGAGGTAGAGTACAGTGGAGAACAGTAGAGATAGAGTACAGTGGAGTACAGTAGAGGTAGAGTACAGTGGAGCACAGTAGAGATAGAGTACAGTGGAGTACAGTAGAGGTAGAGTACAGTGGAGCACAGTAGAGGTAGAGTACAGTGGAGTACAATGGAGCACAGTAGAGGTGGAGTACAGTAGAGTACAGTAGAGGTAGAGAACAGTACAGTACAGTAGAGGTAGAGTACAGTAGAGGTAGAGTACAGTGGAGTACAGTACAGGTAGAGTACAGTGGAGTACAGTAGAGGTAGAGTATAGTGGAGCACAGTAGAGGTAGAGTAGAGTGGAGTACAGTGGAGCACAGTAGAGGTGGAGTACAGTAGAGTAGAGTAGAGTAGAGGTAGAGTACAGTGGAGTACAGTTGAGGTAGAGTACAGTGGAGCACAGTAGAGGTAGAGTACAGTGGAGTATAGTTGAGGTAGACTACAGTGGAGTACAGTAGAGGTAGAGTACAGTGGAGCACAGTAGAGCAGAGTAGAGGTAGAGTACAGTGGAGTACAGTAGAGGTAGAGTACAGTGGAGCACTGTAGAGTTGGAGTACAGTGGAGCACAGTAGAGATAGAGTACAGTAGAGCACAGTAGAGGTAGAGTACAGTGGAGTATAGTAGAGGTAGAGTACAGTGGAGTACAGTTGAGGTAGATTACAGTGGAGCACAGTAGAGGTAGAGTATAGTGGAGTATAGTTGAGGTAGACTACAGTGGAGTACAGTAGAGGTAGAGTACAGTGGAGTACAGTAGAGATAGAGTACAGTAGAGCAGAGTAGAGGTAGAGTACAGTGGAGTACAGTAGAGGTGGAGTACAGTAGAGTATAGTAGGGGTAGAGTACAGTGGACTACAGTGGAGAAAGAGTACAGTGGAGCACAGTAGAGGTAGAGTACAGTGGAGCACAGTAGAGGTAGAGTACAGTGGAGCACAGTAGAGGTAGAGTACAGTGGAGTACAGTAGAGGTAGTGTACAGTGGAGCACAGTAGAGGTAGAGTACAGTGGAGCACAGTAGAGCTAGAGTACAGTGGGGTACAGTAGAAATAGAGTACAGTGGAGCACAGTAGTGTAGGGTACTGTAGAGCACAGTAGAGGTAGAGTACAGTGGAGCACAGTAGAGATAGAGTACAGTGGAGTACAGTAGAGGTAGAGTACAGTGGAGCACAGTAGAGGTAGAGTACAGTGCAGTATAGCTGAGGTAGACTACAGTGGAGTACAGTAGAGGTAGAGTACAGTGGAGCACAGTAGAGATAGAGTACAGTAGAGCAGAGTAGAGGTAGAGTACAGTGGAGTACAGTAGAGGTAGAGTACAGTGGAGCACTGTAGAGGTGGAGTACAGTGGAGTACAGTAGAGGTAGAGTACAGTGGAGTACAGTAGAGATAGAGTACAGTAGAGCAGAGTAGAGGTAGAGTACAGTGGAGTACAGTAGATATAGAGCACAGTGGAGCACTGTAGAGGTAAAGTACAGTGGAGTACAGTAGAGGTGGAGTACAGTAGAGTATAGTAGAGGTAGAGTACAGTGGACTACAGTAGAGATAGAGTACAGTGGAGTACAGTAGAGGTAGTGTACAGTGGAGCACAGTAGAGGTAGAGTACAGTGGAGCACAGTAGATGTAGAGTACAGTGGGGTACAGTAGAAATAGAGTACAGTTGAGCACAGTAGAGTAGAGTACAGTAGAGCACAGTAGAGGTAGAGTAGAGTGGAGCACAGTATAGATAGAGTACAGTGGAGCACAGTAGAGATAGAGTACAGTAGAGCAGAATAGAGGTAGAGTACAGTGGAGTACAGTACAGGTAGAGTACAGTGGAGCACTGTAGAGGTGGAGTACAGTGGAGTACAGTAGAGGTAGAGTACAGTGGAGCACAGTAGAGATAGAGTACAGTTGAGCACAGTAGAGGTAGAGTACAGTGGAGTATAGTAGAGGTAGAGTACAGTGGAGTACAGTAGAGGTAGAGTACAGTGGAGCATAGTAGATGTAGAGTACAGTGGTGCAAAGTAGAGGTAGAGTAGAGTGGAGCACAGTAGATGTAGATTACAGTGGGGTACAGTAGAAATAGAGTACAGTGGAGCACAGTAGAGTAGAGTACAGTAGAGCACAGTAGAGGTAGAGTACAGTGGAGCACAGTAGAGATAGAGTACAGTGGAGTACAGTAGAGGTAGAGTACAGTGGAGTACAGAGGAGCACAGTAGAGGTGGAGTACAGTAGAGTACAGTAGAGGTAGAGTACAGTGTAGTACAGTAGAGATAGAGTACAGTGGAGTAGAGTAGACATAGAGTACAGTGGAGTACAGAGGAGCACAGTAGAGGTGGAGTACAGTAGAGTACAGTAGAGGAAGAGTACAGTGTAGTACAGTAGAGATAGAGTACAGTGGAGTACAGTAGATATAGAGTACAGTCGAACAAAGTAGAGATAAGTGCAGTGGAGTATAGTAGAGGTAGAGTACAGTGGAGTACAGTAGAGGTAGAGTACAGCTGAGCACAGTAGAGGTAGAGTAGAGTGGAGCACAGTAGAGGTAGAGTACAGTGGACTACAGTACAGGTAGTGTACAGTGGAGCACAGTAGAAGTAGAGTACAGTGGAGCACAGTAGAGGTAGAGTACAGTGGAGTATAATAGAGGTAGAGTACAGTAGAGCACAGTAGAGATAGAGTACAGTAGAGCAGAGTAGAGGTAGAGTACAGTGGAGTACAGTAGAGGTAGAGTACAGTGGAGCACTGTAGAGGTGGAGTACAGTGGAGTACAGTAGAGGTAGAGTACAGTGGAGCACAGTAGAGATAGAGTACAGTAGAGCACAGTAGAGGTAGAGTACAGTGGAGCACAGTAGAGCTAGAGTACAGTGGAGTACAGTGGAGCAGAGTAGAGGTGGAGTACAGTAGAGTAGAGTAGAGGTAGAGTACAGTGGAGTACAGTAGAGATAGAGTAGAGTGGAGTAGAGTAGAGATAGAGTACAGTGGATTAGAGTAGAGATAGAGTACAGTGGAGTATAGTTGAGGTAGAGTACAGTGGAGCACAGTAGAGGTAGAGTACAGTGGAGTATAGTTGAGGTAGACTACAGTGGAGTACAGTAGAGGTAGAGTACAGTGGAGCACAGTAGAGATAGAGTACAGTAGAGCAGAGTAGAGGTAGAGTACAGTGGAGTACAGTAGAGGTAGAGTACAGTAGAACACTGTAGAGGTGGAGTACAGTGGAGTACAGTAGAGGTAGAGTACAGTGGAGCACAGTAGAGATAGAGTACAGTGGAGTACAGTGGAGCACAGTAGGGTAGACTACAGTGGAGCACAGTAGAGATAGAGTACAGTGGAGTACAGTAGATGTAGAGTACAGTGGAGCACAGTAGAGGTAGAGTACAGTGGAGTATAGTTGAGGTAGACTACAGTGGAGTACAGTAGAGATAGAGTACAGTGGAGTACAGTAGAGATAGAGTACAGTAGAGCAGAGTAGAGGTAGAGTACAGTGGAGTACAGTAGAGGTAGAGTACAGTGGAGTACAGTAGAAGTAGAGCACAGTGGAGTACAGTAGAGGTAGAGTACAGTGGAGCACAGTAGAGGTAGAGTACAGTGGAGTACAGTAGAGGTAGTGTACAGTGGAGCACAGTAGAGGTAGAGTACAGTGGAGCACAGTAGAGGTAGTGTACAGTGGAGCACAGTAGAGGTAGAGTACAGTGGAGCACAGTAGAGGTAGAGTAAAGTAGAGCATAGTAGAGGTAGAGTACAGTGGAGCACAGTAGAGATAGAGTACAGTGGAGTACAGTAGAGGAAGAGTACAGTGGAGTACAGTGGAGCACAGTAGAGGTGGAGTACAGTAGAGTACAGTAGAGGTAGAGTACAGTGGAGTACAATCAAGATAGAGTACAGTGGAGTAGAGTAGAGATAGAGTACAGTGGAGCACAGCAGAGGTAGAGTACAGTGGATCACAGTAGAGATAGAGTACAGTGGAGTACAGTGGAGCACAGTAGAGGTAGAGTACAGTGGAGAACAGTAGAGATAGAGTACAGTGGAGTACAGTAGAGGTAGAGTACAGTGGAGCACAGTAGAGAAAGAGTACAGTGGAGTACAGTAGAGGTAGAGTACAGTGGAGCACAGTAGAGGTGGAGTACAGTAGAGTACAGTCGAGGTAGAGAACAGTACAGTACAGTAGAGGTAGAGTACAGTGGAGTACAGTAGAGGTAGAGTACAGTAGAGCACAGTAGAGGTAGAATACAGTGGAGTACAGTAGAGATAGAGTACAGTGGAGTACAGTAGAGGTAGAGTACAGTGGATCACAGTAGAGGTAGAGTACAGTGGAGTACAGTGGAGCACAGTAGAGGTGGAGTACAGTAGAGTAGAGTAGAGGTAGAGTACTGTGGAGTACAGTAGAGATAGAGTACAGTGGAGTAGAGTAGAGATAGAGTACAGTGGAGTAGAGTAGAGATAGAGTACAGTGGAGTAGAGTAGAGATAGAGTACAGTGGAGTATAGTTGAGGTAGAGTACAGTGCAGCACAGTAGAGGTAGAGTACAGTGGAGTATAGTTGAGGTAGACTACAGTGGAGTACAGTAGAGGTAGAGTACAGTGGAGCACAGTAGAGATAGAGTACAGCAGAGCAGAGTAGAGGTAGAGTACAGTGGAGCACAGTAGAGGTAGAGTACAGTGGATCACAGTAGAGGTAGAGTACAGTGGAGTACAGTGGAGCACAGTAGAGGTGGAGTACAGTAGAGTAGAGTAGAGGTAGAGTAAAGTGGAGTACAGTAGAGATAGAGTACAGTGGAGTAGAGTAGAGATAGAGTACAGTGGATTAGGGTAGAGATAGAGCACAGTGGAGCACAGCAAAGGTAGAGTACAGTGGATCACAGTAGAGATAGAGTACAGTGGAGTACAGTGGAGCACAGCAAAGGTAGAGTACAGTGGATCACAGTAGAGATAGAGTACAGTGGAGTACAGTGGAGCAGAGTAGGGATAGACTACAGTGGAGCACAGTAGAGATAGAGTACAGTGGAGTACAGTAGATGTAGAGTACAGTGGAGCACAGTAGAGGTAGAGTACAGTGGAGTATAGTTGAGGTAGACTACAGTGGAGTACAGTAGAGATAGAGTACAGTGGAGTACAGTAGAGATAGAGTACAGTAGAGCAGAGTAGAGGTAAAGTACAGTAGAGTACAGTAGAGACAGAGCACAGTGGAGCACTGTAGAGGTAGAGTACAGTGGAGTACAGTAGAGGTGGAGTACAGTAGAGTATAGTAGAGGTAGAATACAGTGGATTACAGTAGGGATAGAGTACAGTGGAGCACAGTAGAGGTAGATTAGAGTGGAGCACAGTAGAGGTAGAGTACAGTGGAGCACAGTAGAAGTAGAGTACAGTGGAGTACAGTAGAAGTAGAGCACAGTGGAGCACTGTAGAGGTAGAGTACAGTGGAGTACAGTGGAGATAGAGTACAGTGGAGCACAGTAGAGGTAGAGTACAGTGGAGCACAGTAGAGGTAGAATACAGTGGAGTACAGTAGAGGTAGTTTACAGTGGAGCACAGTAGAGGTAGAGTACAGTGGAGCACAGTAGAGGTAGAGTACAGTGGAGTACAGTAGAGGTAGTGTACAGTGGAGCACAGTAGAGGTAGAGTACAGTGGAGCACAGTAGAGGTAGAGTACAGTGGAGCACAGTAGAGGTAGAGTACAGTGGAGCACAGTAGAGGTAGTGTACAGTGGAGCACAGTAGAGGTAGAGTACAGTGGAGCACAGTAGAGGTAGAGTACAGTAGAGCACAGTAGAGGTAGAGTACAGTGGAGCACAGTAGAGATAAAGTACAGTGGAGTACAGTAGAGGAAGAGTACAGTGGAGTACAGTGGAGCACAGTAGAGGTGGAGTACAGTAGAGTACAATCAAGATAGAGTACAGTGGAGTAGAGTAGAGATAGAGTACAGTGGAGCACAACAGAGGTAGAGTACAGTGGATCACAGTAGAGATAGAGTACAGTGGAGTACAGTGGAGCACAGTAGAGGTAGAGTACAGTGGAGAACAGTAGAGATAGAGTACAGTGGAGTACAGTAGAGGTAGAGTACAGTGGATTACAGTAGGGATAGAGTACAGTGGAGCACAGTAGAGGTAGATTAGAGTGGAGCACAGTAGAGGTAGAGTACAGTGGAGCACAGTAAAAGTAGAGTACAGTGGAGTACAGTAGAAGTAGAGCACAGTGGAGCACCGTAGAGGTAGAGTACAGTGGAGTACAGTATAGAAAGAGTACATTGGAGCACAGTAGAGGTAGAGTACAGTGGAGCACAGTAGAGGTAGAGTACAGTGGAGCACAGTAGAGGTAGAATACAGTGGAGTACAGTAGAGGTAGTGTACAGTGGAGCACAGTAGAGGTAGAGTACAGTGGAGCACAGTAGAGGTAGAGTACAGTAGAGCACAGTAGAGGTAGAGTACAGTGGAGCACAGTAGAGATAAAGTACAGTGGAGTACAGTAGAGGAAGAGTACAGTGGAGTACAGTGGAGCACAGTAGAGGTGGAGTACAGTAGAGTACAGTAGAGGTAGAGTACAGTGGAGTACAGTAGAGGTAGAGTACAGTGGATCACAGTAGAGGTAGAGTACAGTGGAGTACAGTGGAGCACAGTAGAGGTGGAGTACAGTAGAGTAGAGTAGAGGTAGAGTACTGTGGAGTACAGTAGAGATAGAGTACAGTGGAGTAGAGTAGAGATAGAGTACAGTGGAGTAGAGTAGAGATAGAGTACAGTGGAGTAGAGTAGAGATAGAGTACAGTGGAGTATAGTTGAGGTAGAGTACAGTGCAGCACAGTAGAGGTAGAGTACAGTGGAGTATAGTTGAGGTAGACTACAGTGGAGTACAGTAGAGGTAGAGTACAGTGGAGCACAGTAGAGATAGAGTACAGCAGAGCAGAGTAGAGGTAGAGTACAGTGGAGCACAGTAGAGGTAGAGTACAGTGGATCACAGTAGAGGTAGAGTACAGTGGAGTACAGTGGAGCACAGTAGAGGTGGAGTACAGTAGAGTAGAGTAGAGGTAGAGTAAAGTGGAGTACAGTAGAGATAGAGTACAGTGGAGTAGAGTAGAGATAGAGTACAGTGGATTAGGGTAGAGATAGAGCACAGTGGAGCACAGCAAAGGTAGAGTACAGTGGATCACAGTAGAGATAGAGTACAGTGGAGTACAGTGGAGCACAGCAAAGGTAGAGTACAGTGGATCACAGTAGAGATAGAGTACAGTGGAGTACAGTGGAGCAGAGTAGGGATAGACTACAGTGGAGCACAGTAGAGATAGAGTACAGTGGAGTACAGTAGATGTAGAGTACAGTGGAGCACAGTAGAGGTAGAGTACAGTGGAGTATAGTTGAGGTAGACTACAGTGGAGTACAGTAGAGATAGAGTACAGTAGAGCAGAGTAGAGGTAAAGTACAGTAGAGTACAGTAGAGACAGAGCACAGTGGAGCACTGTAGAGGTAGAGTACAGTGGAGTACAGTAGAGGTGGAGTACAGTAGAGTATAGTAGAGGTAGAATACAGTGGATTACAGTAGGGATAGAGTACAGTGGAGCACAGTAGAGGTAGATTAGAGTGGAGCACAGTAGAGGTAGAGTACAGTGGAGCACAGTACAAGTAGAGTACAGTGGAGTACAGTAGAAGTAGAGCACAGTGGAGCACTGTAGAGGTAGAGTACAGTGGAGTACAGTGGAGATAGAGTACAGTGGAGCACAGTAGAGGTAGAGTACAGTGGAGCACAGTAGAGGTAGAATACAGTGGAGTACAGTAGAGGTAGTTTACAGTGGAGCACAGTAGAGGTAGAGTACAGTGGAGCACAGTAGAGGTAGAGTACAGTGGAGTACAGTAGAGGTAGTGTACAGTGGAGCACAGTAGAGGTAGAGTACAGTGGAGCACAGTAGAGGTAGAGTACAGTGGAGCACAGTAGAGGTAGAGTACAGTGGAGCACAGTAGAGGTAGTGTACAGTGGAGCACAGTAGAGGTAGAGTACAGTGGATTACAGTAGAGGTAGAGTACAGTAGAGCACAGTAGAGGTAGAGTACAGTGGAGCACAGTAGAGATAAAGTACAGTGGAGTACAGTAGAGGAAGAGTACAGTGGAGTACAGTGGAGCACAGTAGAGGTGGAGTACAGTAGAGTACAATCAAGATAGAGTACAGTGGAGTAGAGTAGAGATAGAGTACAGTGGAGCACAACAGAGGTAGAGTACAGTGGATCACAGTAGAGATAGAGTACAGTGGAGTACAGTGGAGCACAGTAGAGGTAGAGTACAGTGGAGAACAGTAGAGATAGAGTACAGTGGAGTACAGTAGAGGTAGAGTACAGTGGATTACAGTAGGGATAGAGTACAGTGGAGCACAGTAGAGGTAGATTAGAGTGGAGCACAGTAGAGGTAGAGTACAGTGGAGCACAGTAAAAGTAGAGTACAGTGGAGTACAGTAGAAGTAGAGCACACTGGAGCACCGTAGAGGTAGAGTACAGTGGAGTACAGTGGAGAAAGAGTACATTGGAGCACAGTAGAGGTAGAGTACAGTGGAGCACAGTAGAGGTAGAGTACAGTGGAGCACAGTAGAGGTAGAATACAGTGGAGTACAGTAGAGGTAGTGTACAGTGGAGCACAGTAGAGGTAGAGTACAGTGGAGCACAGTAGAGGTAGAGTACAGTAGAGCACAGTAGAGGTAGAGTACAGTGGAGCACAGTAGAGATAAAGTACAGTGGAGTACAGTAGAGGAAGAGTACAGTGGAGTACAGTGGAGCACAGTAGAGGTGGAGTACAGTAGAGTACAGTAGAGGTAGAGTACAGTGGAGTACAATAAAGATAGAGTACAGTGGAGCAAAGCAGAGGTAGAGTACAGTGGATCACAGTAGAGATAGAGTAGAGTGGAGTACAGTGGAGCAAAGTAGAGGTAGAGTACAGTGGAGAACAGTAGAGATAGAGTACAGTGGAGTACAGTAGAGGTAGAGTACAGTGGAGCACAGTAGAGATAGAGTACAGTGGAGTACAGTAGAGGTAGAGTACAGTGGAGCACAGTAGAGGTAGAGTACAGTGGAGTACAATGGAGCACAGTAGAGGTGGAGTACAGTAGAGTACAGTAGAGGTAGAGAACAGTACAGTACAGTAGAGGTAGAGTACAGTGGAGTACAGTAGAGGTAGAGTAGAGTAGAGCACAGTAGAGGTAGAATACAATGGAGTACAGTAGAGGTAGAGTACAGTGGAGTACAGTAGAGGTAGAGTACAGTGGAGTACAGTACAGGTAGAGTACAGTGGAGTACAGTAGACGTAGAGTACAGTGGAGCACAGTAGATGTAGAGTAGAGTGGAGTACAGTGGAGCACAGTAGAGGTGGAGTACAGTAGAGTAGAGTAGAGGTAGAGTACAGTGGAGTATAGTTGAGGTAGAGTACAGTGGAGCACAGTAGAGGTAGAGTACAGTGGAGTATAGTTGAGGTAGACTACAGTGGAGTACAGTAGAGGTAGAGTACAGTGGAGCACAGTAGAGCAGAGTAGAGGTAGAGTACAGTGGAGTACAGTAGAGGTAGAGTACAGTGGAGCAGTGTAGAGTTGGAGTACAGTGGAGCACAGTAGAGATAGAGTACAGTAGAGCACAGTAGAGGTAGAGTACAGAGGAGTATAGTAGAGGTAGAGTACAGTGGAGTACAGTTGAGGTAGATTACAGTGGAGCACAGTAGAGGTAGAGTACAGTGGAGTATAGTTGAGGTAGACTACAGTGGAGTACAGTAGAGGTAGAGTACAGTGGAGTACAGTAGAGATAGAGTACAGTAGAGCAGAGTAGAGGTAGAGTACAGTGGAGTACAGTAGAGGTGGAGTACAGTAGAGTATAGTAGGGGTAGAGTAGAGTGGACTACAGTAGAGAAAGAGTACAGTGGAGCACAGTAGAGGTAGAGTACAGTGGAGCACAGTAGAGGTAGAGTACAGTGGAGCACAGTAGAGGTAGAGTACAGTGGAGTACAGTAGAGGTAGTGTACAGTGGAGCACAGTAGAGGTAGAGTACAGTGGAGCACAGTAGAGCTAGAGTACAGTGGGGTACAGTAGAAATAGAGTACAGTGGAGCACAGTAGTGTAGGGTACTGTAGAGCACAGTAGAGGTAGAGTACAGTGGAGCACAGTAGAGATAGAGTACAGTGGAGTACAGTAGAGGTAGAGTACAGTGGAGCACAGTAGAGGTAGAGTACAGTGCAGTATAGCTGAGGTAGACTACAGTGGAGTACAGTAGAGGTAGAGTACAGTGGAGCACAGTAGAGATAGAGTACAGTAGAGCAGAGTAGAGGTAGAGTACAGTGGAGTACAGTAGAGGTAGAGTACAGTGGAGCACTGTAGAGGTGGAGTACAGTGGAGTACAGTAGAGGTAGAGTACAGTGGAGTACAGTAGAGATAGAGTACAGTAGAGCAGAGTAGAGGTAGAGTACAGTGGAGTACAGTAGATATAGAGCACAGTGGAGCACTGTAGAGGTAGAGTACAGTGGAGTACAGTAGAGGTGGAGTACAGTAGAGTATAGTAGAGGTAGAGTACAGTGGACTACAGTAGAGATAGAGTACAGTGGAGTACAGTAGAGGTAGTGTACAGTGGAGCACAGTAGAGGTAGAGTACAGTGGAGCACAGTAGAGGTAGAGTACAGTGGGGTACAGTAGAAATAGAGTACAGTTGAGCACAGTAGAGTAGAGTACAGTAGAGCACAGTAGAGGTAGAGTAGAGTGGAGCACAGTAGAGATAGAGTACAGTGGAGCACAGTAGAGATAGAGTACAGTAGAGCAGAGTAGAGGTAGAGTACAGTGGAGTACAGTACAGGTAGAGTACAGTGGAGCACTGTAGGGGTGGAGTACAGTGGAGTACAGTAGAGGTAGAGTACAGTGGAGCACAGTAGAGATAGAGTACAGTTGAGCACAGTAGAGGTAGAGTACAGTGGAGTATAGTAGAGGTAGAGTACAGTGGAGTACAGTAGAGGTAGAGTACAGTGGAGCATAGTAGATGTAGAGTACAGTGGAGCAAAGTAGAGGTAGAGTAGAGTGGAGCACAGTAGATGTAGATTACAGTGGGGTACAGTAGAAATAGAGTACAGTGGAGCACAGTAGAGTAGAGTACAGTAGAGCACAGTAGAGGTAGAGTACAGTGGAGCACAGTAGAGATAGAGTACAGTGGAGTACAGTAGAGGTAGAGTACAGTGGAGTACAGAGGAGCACAGTAGAGGTGGAGTACAGTAGAGTACAGTAGAGGTAGAGTACAGTGTAGTACAGTAGAGATAGAGTACAGTGGAGTAGAGTAGACATAGAGTACAGTGGAGCACAGCAGAGGTAGAGTAAAGTGGATCACAGTAGAGATAGAGTACAGTGGAGTACAGTGGAGCACAGTAGAGGTAGAGTACAGTGGAGCACAGTTTAGGTAGAGTACAGTGGAGCACAGTAGAGGTAGAGTAGAGTGGAGCACAGTAGAGGTAGAGTACAGTGGAGTACAGTAGAGGTAGTGTACAGTGGAGCACAGTAGAGGTAGAGTACAGTGGAGCACAGTAGAGGTAGAGTACAGTGGAGTATAGTAGAGGTAGAGTACAGTAGAGCACAGTAGAGATAGAGTACAGTAGAGCACAGTAGAGGTAGAGTACAGTGGAGCACAGTAGAGGAAGAGTACAGTGTAGTACAGTAGAGATAGAGTACAGTGGAGTACAGTAGAGATAGAGTACAGTCGAACACAGTAGAGATAAGTGCAGTGGAGTATAGTAGAGGTAGAGTACAGTGGAGTACAGTAGAGGTAGAGTACAGCTGAGCACAGTAGAGGTAGAGTAGAGTGGAGCACAGTAGAGGTAGAGTACAGTGGAGTATAGTAGAGGTAGAGTACAGTGGAGCACAGTAGAGATAGAGTACAGTGGAGTACAGTGGAGCAGAGTAGAGGTAGAGTACAGTGGAGCACAGTTTAGGTAGAGTAGAGTTGAGCACAGTAGAGGTAGAGTAGAGTGGAGCACAGTAGAGTTAGAGTACAGTGGAGTACAGTAGAGGTAGTGTACAGTGGAGCAAAGTAGAGGTAGAGTACAGTGGAGCACAGTAGAGGTAGAGTACAGTGGAGTATAGTAGAGGTAGAGTACAGTAGAGCACAGTAGAGATAGAGTACAGTAGAGCAGAGTAGAGGTAGAGTACAGTGGAGCACAGTAGAGGAAGAGTACAGTGTAGTACAGTAGAGATAGAGTACAGTGGAGTACAGTAGAGATAGAGTACAGTGGAGTACAGAGGAGCACAGTAGAGGTGGAGTACAGTAGAGTACAGTAGAGGTAGAGTACAGTGTAGTACAGTAGAGATAGAGTACAGTGGAGTAGAGTAGACATAGAGTACAGTGGAGCACAGCAGAGGTAGAGTAAAGTGGATCACAGTAGAGATAGAGTACAGTGGAGTACAGTGGAGCACAGTAGAGGTGGAGTACAGTAGAGTACAGTAGAGGTAGAGTACAGTGTAGTACAGTAGAGATAGAGTACAGTGGAGTAGAGTAGACATAGAGTACAGTGGAGCACAGCAGAGGTAGAGTACAGTGGAGTATAGTAGAGGTAGAGTACAGTAGAGCACAGTAGAGATAGAGTACAGTAGAGCAGAGTAGAGGTAGAGTACAGTGGAGCACAGTAGAGGAAGAGTACAGTGTAGTACAGTAGAGATAGAGTACAGTGGAGTACAGTAGAGATAGAGTACAGTCGAACACAGTAGAGATAAGTGCAGTGGAGTATAGTAGAGGTAGAGTACAGTGGAGTACAGTAGAGGTAGAGTACAGCTGAGCACAGTAGAGGTAGAGTAGAGTGGAGCACAGTAGATGTAGAGTACAGTGGAGTATAGTAGAGGTAGAGTACAGTAGAGCACAGTAGAGATAGAGTACAGTAGAGCACAGTAGAGGTAGAGTACAGTGGAGCACAGTAGAGGAAGAGTACAGTGTAGTACAGTAGAGATAGAGTACAGTGGAGTACAGTAGAGATAGAGTACAGTCGAACACAGTAGAGATAAGTGCAGTGGAGTATAGTAGAGGTAGAGTACAGTGGAGTACAGTAGAGGTAGAGTACAGCTGAGCACAGTAGAGGTAGAGTAGAGTGGAGCACAGTAGATATAGAGTACAGTGGAGTATAGTAGAGGTAGAGTACAGTAGAGCACAGTAGAGATAGAGTACAGTAGAGCACAGTAGAGGTAGAGTACAGCTGAGCACAGTAGAGGTAGAGTAGAGTGGAGCACAGTAGAGGTAGAGTACAGTGGACTACAGTAGAGGTAGTGTACAGTGGAGCACAGTAGAGTTAGAGTACAGTGGAGCACAGTAGAGGTAGAGTACAGTGGAGTATAATAGAGGTAGAGTACAGTAGAGCACAGTAGAGATAGAGTACAGTAGAGCAGAGTAGAGGTAGAGTACAGTGGAGTACAGTAGAGGTAGAGTACAGTGGAGCACTGTAGAGGTGGAGTACAGTGGAGTACAGTAGAGGTAGAGTACAGTGGAGCACAGTAGAGATAGAGTACAGTAGAGCACAGTAGAGGTAGAGTACAGTGGAGCACAGTAGAGCTAGAGTACAGTGGAGTACAGTGGAGCACAGTAGAGGTGGAGTACAGTAGAGTAGAGTAGAGGTAGAGTACAGTGGAGTAAAGTAGAAATAGAGTAGAGTGGAGTAGAGTAGATATAGAGTACAGTGGATTAGAGTAGAGATAGAGTACAGTGGATTATAGTTGATGTAGAGTACAGTGGAGCACAGTAGAGGAAGAGTACAGTGGAGTATAGTTTAGGTAGACTACAGTGGAGTACAGTAGAGGTAGAGTACAGTGGAGCACAGTAGAGATAGAGTACAGTAGAGCAGAGTAGAGGTAGAGTACAGTGGAGTACAGTAGAGGTAGAGTACAGTAGAACACTGTAGAGGTGGAGTACAGTGGAGTACAGTAGAGGTAGAGTACAGTGGAGTAGAGTAGAGATAGAGTACAGTGGAGTAGAGTAGAGATAGAGTACAGTGGAGTATAGTTGAGGTAGAGTACAGTGGAGCACAGTAGAGGTAGAGTACAGTGGAGTATAGTTGAGGTAGACTACAGTGGAGTGCAGTAGAGGTAGAGTACAGTAGAGCAGAGTAGAGGTAGAGTACAGAGGAGCACAGAAGTGGTAGAGTACAGTGGAGTACAGTAGAGATAGAGTACAGTGGAGTAGAGTAGAGATAGTACAGTGGAGTAGGGTAGAGATAGAGCACAGTGGAGCACAGCAAAGGTAGAGTACAGTGGATCACAGTAGAGATAGAGTACAGTGGAGTACAGTGGAGCACAGTAGGGTAGACTACAGTGGAGCACAGTAGAGATAGAGTACATTGGAGTACAGTAGATGTAGAGTACAGTGGAGCACAGTAGAGGTAGAGTACAGTGGAGTATAGTTGAGGTAGACTACAGTGGAGTACAGTAGAGATAGAGTACAGTGGAGTACAGTAGAGATAGAGTACAGTAGAGCAGAGTAGAGGTAGAGTACAGTGGATTACAGTAGAGGTAGAGTACAGTGGAGTACAGTAGAAGTAGAGCACAGTGGAGTACAGTAGAGGTAGAGTACAGTGGAGCACAGTAGAGGTAGAGTACAGTGGAGTACAGTAGAGGTAGTGTACAGTGGAGCACAGTAGAGGTAGAGTACAGTGGAGCACAGTAGAGGTAGAGTAAAGTAGAGCACAGTAGAGGTAGAGTACAGTGGAGCACAGTAGAGATAGAGTACAGTGGAGTACAGTAGAGGAAGAGTACAGTGGAGTACAGTGGAGCACAGTAGAGGTGGAGTACAGTAGAGTACAGTAGAGGTAGAGTACAGTGGAGTACAATCAAGATAGAGTACAGTGGAGTAGAGTAGAGATAGAGTACAGTGGAGCACAGCAGAGGTAGAGTACAGTGGATCACAGTAGAGATAGAGTACAGTGGAGTACAGTGGAGCACAGTAGAGGTAGAGTACAGTGGAGAACAGTAGAGATAGAGTACAGTGGAGTACAGTAGAGGTAGAGTACAGTGGAGCACAGAAGAGATAGAGTACAGTGGAGTACAGTAGAGGTAGAGTACAGTGGAGCACAGTAGAGGTGGAGTACAGTAGAGTACAGTCGAGGTAGAGAACAGTACAGTACAGTAGAGGTAGAGTACAGTGGAGTACAGTAGAGGTAGAGTACAGTAGAGCACAGTAGAGGTAGAATACAGTGGAGTACAGTAGAGGTAGAGTACAGTGGAGTACAGTAGAGGTAGAGTACAGTGGATCACAGTAGAGGTAGAGTACAGTGGAGTACAGTGGAGCACAGTAGAGGTGGAGTACAGTAGAGTAGAGTAGAGGTAGAGTACTGTGGAGTACAGTAGAGATAGAGTACAGTGGAGTAGAGTAGAGATAGAGTACAGTGGAGTAGAGTAGAGATAGAGTACAGTGGAGTAGAGTAGAGATAGAGTACAGTGGAGTATAGTTGAGGTAGAGTACAGTGCAGCACAGTAGAGGTAGAGTACAGTGGAGTATAGTTGAGGTAGACTACAGTGGAGTACAGTAGAGGTAGAGTACAGTGGAGCACAGTAGAGATAGAGTACAGCAGAGCAGAGTACAGGTAGAGTACAGTGGAGCACAGAAGAGGTAGAGTAAAGTGGAGTACAGTAGAGATAGAGTACAGTGGAGTAGAGTAGAGATAGAGTACAGTGGAGTAGGGTAGAGATAGAGCACAGTGGAGCACAGTAGAGGTAGAGTACAGTGGAGTATAGTAGAGGTAGAGTACAGTAGAGCACAGTAGAGATAGAGTACAGTAGAGCAGAGTAGAGGTAGAGTACAGTGGAGCACAGTAGAGGAAGAGTACAGTGTAGTACAGTAGAGATAGAGTACAGTGGAGTACAGTAGAGATAGAGTACAGTCGAACACAGTAGAGATAAGTGCAGTGGAGTATAGTAGAGGTAGAGTACAGTGGAGTACAGTAGAGGTAGAGTACAGCTGAGCACAGTAGAGGTAGAGTAGAGTGGAGCACAGTAGATATAGAGTACAGTGGAGTATAGTAGAGGTAGAGTACAGTAGAGCACAGTAGAGATAGAGTACAGTAGAGCACAGTAGAGGTAGAGTACAGTGGAGCACAGTAGAGGAAGAGTACAGTGTAGTACAGTAGAGATAGAGTACAGTGGAGTACAGTAGAGATAGAGTACAGTCGAACACAGTAGAGATAAGTGCAGTGGAGTATAGTAGAGGTAGAGTACAGTGGAGTACAGTAGAGGTAGAGTACAGCTGAGCACAGTAGAGGTAGAGTAGAGTGGAGCACAGTAGAGGTAGAGTACAGTGGACTACAGTAGAGGTAGTGTACAGTGGAGCACAGTAGAGTTAGAGTACAGTGGAGCACAGTAGAGGTAGAGTACAGTGGAGTATAATAGAGGTAGAGTACAGTAGAGCACAGTAGAGATAGAGTACAGTAGAGCAGAGTAGAGGTAGAGTACAGTGGAGTACAGTAGAGGTAGAGTACAGTGGAGCACTGTAGAGGTGGAGTACAGTGGAGTACAGTAGAGGTAGAGTACAGTGGAGCACAGTAGAGATAGAGTACAGTAGAGCACAGTAGAGGTAGTGTACAGTGGAGCACAGTAGAGCTAGAGTACAGTGGAGTACAGTGGAGCACAGTAGAGGTGGAGTACAGTAGAGTAGAGTAGAGGTAGAGTACAGTGGAGTAAAGTAGAAATAGAGTAGAGTGGAGTAGAGTAGATATAGAGTACAGTGGATTAGAGTAGAGATAGAGTACAGTGGATTATAGTTGATGTAGAGTACAGTGGAGCACAGTAGAGGAAGAGTACAGTGGAGTATAGTTTAGGTAGACTACAGTGGAGTACAGTAGAGGTAGAGTACAGTGGAGCACAGTAGAGATAGAGTACAGTAGAGCAGAGTAGAGGTAGAGTACAGTGGAGTACAGTAGAGGTAGAGTACAGTAGAACACTGTAGAGGTGGAGTACAGTGGAGTACAGTAGAGGTAGAGTACAGTGGAGTAGAGTAGAGATAGAGTACAGTGGAGTAGAGTAGAGATAGAGTACAGTGGAGTATAGTTGAGGTAGAGTACAGTGGAGCACAGTAGAGGTAGAGTACAGTGGAGTATAGTTGAGGTAGACTACAGTGGAGTGCAGTAGAGGTAGAGTACAGTAGAGCAGAGTAGAGGTAGAGTACAGTGGAGCACAGAAGTGGTAGAGTACAGTGGAGTACAGTAGAGATAGAGTACAGTGGAGTAGAGTAGAGATAGTACAGTGGAGTAGGGTAGAGATAGAGCACAGTGGAGCACAGCAAAGGTAGAGTACAGTGGATCACAGTAGAGATAGAGTACAGTGGAGTACAGTGGAGCACAGTAGGGTAGACTACAGTGGAGCACAGTAGAGATAGAGTACAGTGGAGTACAGTAGATGTAGAGTACAGTGGAGCACAGTAGAGGTAGAGTACAGTGGAGTATAGTTGAGGTAGACTACAGTGGAGTACAGTAGAGATAGATTACAGTGGAGTACAGTAGAGATAGAGTACAGTAGAGCAGAGTAGAGGTAGAGTACAGTGGATTACAGTAGAGGTAGAGTACAGTGGAGTACAGTAGAAGTAGAGCACAGTGGAGTACAATAGAGGTAGAGTACAGTGGAGCACAGTAGAGGTAGAGTACAGTGGAGTACAGTAGAGGTAGTGTACAGTGGAGCACAGTAGAGGTAGAGTACAGTGGAGCACAGTAGAGGTAGAGTAAAGTAGAGCACAGTAGAGGTAGAGTACAGTGGAGCACAGTAGAGATAGAGTACAGTGGAGTACAGTAGAGGAAGAGTACAGTGGAGTACAGTGGAGCACAGTAGAGGTGGAGTACAGTAGAGTACAGTAGAGGTAGAGTACAGTGGAGTACAATCAAGATAGAGTACAGTGGAGTAGAGTAGAGATAGAGTACAGTGGAGCACAGCAGAGGTAGAGTACAGTGGATCACAGTAGAGATAGAGTACAGTGGAGTACAGTGGAGCACAGTAGAGGTAGAGTACAGTGGAGAACAGTAGAGATAGAGTACAGTGGAGTACAGTAGAGGTAGAGTACAGAGGAGCACAGAAGAGATAGAGTACAGTGGAGTACAGTAGAGGTAGAGTACAGTGGAGCACAGTAGAGGTGGAGTACAGTAGAGTACAGTCGAGGTAGAGAACAGTACAGTACAGTAGAGGTAGAGTACAGTGGAGTACAGTAGAGGTAGAGTACAGTAGAGCACAGTAGAGGTAGAATACAGTGGAGTACAGTAGAGGTAGAGTACAGTGGAGTACAGTAGAGGTAGAGTACAGTGGATCACAGTAGAGGTAGAGTACAGTGGAGTACAGTGGAGCACAGTAGAGGTGGAGTACAGTAGAGTAGAGTAGAGGTAGAGTACTGTGGAGTACAGTAGAGATAGAGTACAGTGGAGTAGAGTAGAGATAGAGTACAGTGGAGTAGAGTAGAGATAGAGTACAGTGGAGTAGAGTAGAGATAGAGTACAGTGGAGTATAGTTGAGGTAGAGTACAGTGCAGCACAGTAGAGGTAGAGTACAGTGGAGTATAGTTGAGGTAGACTACAGTGGAGTGCAGTAGAGGTAGAGTACAGTGGAGCACAGTAGAGATAGAGTACAGCAGAGCAGAGTACAGGTAGAGTACAGTGGAGCACAGAAGAGGTAGAGTAAAGTGGAGTACAGTAGAGATAGAGTACAGTGGAGTAGAGTAGAGATAGAGTACAGTGGAGTAGGGTCGAGATAGAGCACAGTGGAGCACAGCAAAGGTAGAGTACAGTGGATCACAGTAGAGATAGAGTACAGTGGAGTACAGTGGAGCACAGCAAAGGTAGAGTAGAGTGGATCACAGTAGAGATAGAGTACAGTGGAGTACAGTGGAGCAGAGTAGGGATAGACTACAGTGGAGCACAGTAGAGATAGAGTACAGTGGAGTACAGTAGATGTAGAGTACAGTGGAGCACAGTAGAGGTAGAGTACAGTGGAGTATAGTTGAGGTAGACTACAGTGGAGTACAGTAGAGATAGAGTACAGTGGAGTACAGTAGAGATAGAGTACAGTAGAGCAGAGTAGAGGTAAAGTACAGTAGAGTACAGTAGAGACAGAGCACAGTGGAGCACTGTAGAGGTAGAGTACAGTGGAGTACAGTAGAGGTGGAGTACAGTAGAGTATAGTAGAGGTAGAATACAGTGGATTACAGTAGGGATAGAGTACAGTGGAGCACAGTAGAGGTAGATTAGACTGGAGCACAGTAGAGGTAGAGTACAGTGGAGCACAGTAGAAGTAGAGTACAGTGGAGTAGAGTAGAAGTAGAGCACAGTGGAGCACTGTAGAGGTAGAGTACAGTGGAGTACAGTGGAGATAGAGTACAGTGGAGCACAGTAGAGGTAGAGTACAGTGGAGCACAGTAGAGGTAGAATACAGTGGAGCACAGTAGAGGTAGTGTACAGTGGAGCACAGTAGAGGTAGAGTACAGTGGAGCACAGTAGAGGTAGAGTACAGTAGAGCACAGTAGAAGTAGAGTACAGTGGAGCACAGTAGAGATAAAGTACAGTGGAGTACAGTAGAGGAAGAGTACAGTGGAGTACAGTGGAGCACAGTAGAGGTGGAGTACAGTAGAGTACAATCAAGATAGAGTACAGTGGAGTAGAGTAGAGATAGAGTACAGTGGAGCACAACAGAGGTAGAGTACAGTGGATCACAGTAGAGATAGAGTACAGTGGAGTACAGTGGAGCACAGTAGAGGTAGAGTACAGTGGAGAACAGTAGAGATAGAGTACAGTGGAGTACAGTAGAGGTAGAGTACAGTGGAGCACAGTAGAGATAGAGTACAGTGGAGTACAGTAGAGGTAGAGTACAGTGGAGCACAGTAGAGGTAGAGTACAGTGGAGTACAATGGAGCACAGTAGAGGTGGAGTACAGTAGAGTACAGTAGAGGTAGAGAACAGTACAGTACAGTAGAGGTAGAGTACAGTGGAGTACAGTAGAGGTAGAGTACAGTAGAGCACAGTAGAGGTAGAATACAGTGGAGTAGAGTAGAGGTAGAGTACAGTGGAGTACAGTAGAGGTAGAGTACAGTGGATCACAGTAGAGGTAGAGTACAGTGGAGTACAGTGGAGCACAGTAGAGGTGGAGTACAGTAGAGTAGAGTAGAGGTAGAGTACTGTGGAGTACAGTAGAGATAGAGTACAGTGGAGTACAGTAGAGATAGAGTACAGTGGAGTAGAGTAGAGATAGAGTACAGTGGAGTATAGTTGAGGTAGAGTACAGTGCAGCACAGTAGAGGTAGAGTACAGTGGAGTATAGTTGAGGTAGACTACAGTGGAGTACAGTAGAGGTAGAGTACAGTGGAGCACAGTAGAGATAGAGTACAGCAGAGCAGAGTACAGGTAGAGTACAGTGGAGCACAGAAGAGGTAGAGTACAGTGGAGTACAGTAGAGATAGAATACAGTGGAGTAGAGTAGAGATAGAGTACAGTGGAGTAGGGTAGAGATAGAGCACAGTGGAGCACAGCAAAGGTAGAGTACAGTGGATCACAGTAGAGATAGAGTACAGTGGAGTACAGTGGAGCACAGCAAAGGTAGAGTACAGTGGATCACAGTAGAGATAGAGTACAGTGGAGTACAGTGGAGCAGAGTAGGGGTAGACTACAGTGGAGCACAGTAGAGATAGAGTACAGTGGAGTACAGTAGATGTAGAGTACAGTGGAGCACAGTAGAGGTAGAGTACAGTGGAGTATAGTTGAGGTAGACTACAGTGGAGTACAGTAGAGATAGAGTACAGTGGAGTACAGTAGAGATAGAGTACAGTAGAGCAGAGTAGAGGTAGAGTACAGTAGAGTACATTAGAGATAGAGCACCGTGGAGCACTGTAGAGGTAGAGTACAGTGGAGTACAGTAGAGGTGGAGTACAGTAGAGTATAGTAGAGGTAGAGTACAGTGGATTACAGTAGGGATAGAGTACAGTGGAGCACAGTAGAGGTAGATTAGAGTGGAGCACAGTAGAGGTAGAGTACAGTGGAGCACAGTAAAAGTAGAGTACAGTGGAGTACAGTAGAAGTAGAGCACAGTGGAGCACTGTAGAGGTAGAGTACAGTGGAGTACAGTGGAGAAAGAGTACAGTGGAGCACAGTAGAGATAGAGTACAGTGGAGCACAGTAGAGGTAGAGTACAGTGGAGCACAGTAGAGGTAGAATACAGTGGAGTACAGTAGAGGTAGTGTACAGTGGAGCACAGTAGAGGTAGAGTACAGTGGAGCACAGTAGAGGTAGAGTACAGTAGAGCACAGTAGAGGTAGAGTACAGTGGAGCACAGTAGAGATAAAGTACAGTGGAGTACAGTAGATGAAGAGTACAGTGGAGTACAGTGGAGCACAGTAGAGGTGGAGTACAGTAGAGTACAGTAGAGGTAGAGTACAGTGGAGTACAATAAAGATAGAGTACAGTGGAGCAAAGCAGAGGTAGAGTACAGTGGATCACAGTAGAGATAGAGTAGAGTGGAGTACAGTGGAGCACAGTAGAGGTAGAGTACAGTGGAGAACAGTAGAGATAGAGTACGTGGAGTACAGTAGAGGTAGAGTACAGTGGAGCACAGTAGAGATAGAGTACAGTGGAGTACAGTAGAGGTAGAGTACAGTGGAGCACAGTAGAGGTAGAGTACAGTGGAGTACAATGGAGCACAGTAGAGGTGGAGTACAGTAGAGTACAGTAGAGGTAGTGAACAGTACAGTACAGTAGAGGTAGAGTACAGTGGAGTACAGTAGAGGTAGAGTACAGTAGAGCACAGTAGAGGTAGAATACAATGGAGTACAGTAGAGGTAGAGTACAGTAGAGGTAGAGTACAGTGGAGTACAGTACAGGTAGAGTACAGTGGAGTACAGTAGAGGTAGAGTACAGTGGAGCACAGTAGAGGTAGAGTAGAGTGGAGTACAGTGGAGCACAGTAGAGGTGGAGTACAGTAGAGTAGAGTAGAGTAGAGGTAGAGTACAGTGGAGTATAGTTGAGGTAGAGTACAGTGGAGTACAGTAGAGGTAGAGTACAGTGGAGTATAGTTGAGGTAGACTACAGTGGAGTACAGTAGAGGTAGAGTACAGTGGAGCACAGTAGAGCAGAGTAGAGGTAGAGTACAGTGGAGTACAGTAGAGGTAGAGTACAGTGGAGCACTGTAGAGTTGGAGTACAGTGGAGCACAGTAGAGATAGAGTACAGTAGAGCACAGTAGAGGTAGAGTACAGTGGAGTATAGTAGAGGTAGAGTACAGTGGAGTACAGTTGAGGTAGATTACAGTGGAGCACAGTAGAGGTAGAGTATAGTGGAGTATAGTTGAGGTAGACTACAGTGGAGTACAGTAGAGGTGGAGTACAGTAGAGTATAGTAGGGGTAGAGTACAGTGGACTACAGTGGAGAAAGAGTACAGTGGAGCACAGTAGAGGTAGAGTATAGTGGAGCACAGTAGAGGTAGAGTACAGTGGAGCACAGTAGAGGTAGAGTACAGTGGAGTACAGTAGAGGTAGTGTACAGTGGAGCACAGTAGAGGTAGAGTACAGTGGAGCACAGTAGAGCTAGAGTACAGTGGGGTACAGTAGAAATAGAGTACAGTGGAGCACAGTAGTGTAGGGTACTGTAGAGCACAGTAGAGGTAGAGTACAGTGGAGCACAGTAGAGATAGAGTACAGTGGAGTACAGTAGAGGTAGAGTACAGTGGAGCACAGTAGAGGTAGAGTACAGTGCAGTATAGCTGAGGTAGACTACAGTGGAGTACAGTAGAGGTAGAGTACAGTGGAGCACAGTAGAGATAGAGTACAGTAGAGCAGAGTAGAGGTAGAGTACAGTGGAGTACAGTAGAGGTAGAGTACAGTGGAGCACTGTAGAGGTGGAGTACAGTGGAGTACAGTAGAGGTAGAGTACAGTGGAGTACAGTAGAGATAGAGTACAGTAGAGCAGAGTAGAGGTAGAGTACAGTGGAGTACAGTAGATATAGAGCACAGTGGAGCACTGTAGAGGTAAAGTACAGTGGAGTACAGTAGAGGTGGAGTACAGTAGAGTATAGTAGAGGTAGAGTACAGTGGACTACAGTAGAGATAGAGTACAGTGGAGTACAGTAGAGGTAGTGTACAGTGGAGCACAGTAGAGGTAGAGTACAGTGGAACACAGTAGAGGTAGAGTACAGTGGGGTACAGTAGAAATAGAGTACAGTTGAGCACAGTAGAGTAGAGTACAGTAGAGCACAGTAGAGGTAGAGTAGAGTGGAGCACAGTAGAGATAGAGTACAGTGGAGCACAGTAGAGATAGAGTACAGTAGAGCAGAATAGAGGTAGAGTACAGTGGAGTACAGTACAGGTAGAGTACAGTGGAGCACTGTAGAGGTGGAGTACAGTGGAGTACAGTAGAGGTAGAGTACAGTGGAGCACAGTAGAGATAGAGTACAGTTGAGCACAGTAGAGGTAGAGTACAGTGGAGTATAGTAGAGGTAGAGTACAGTGGAGTACAGTAGAGGTAGAGTACAGTGGAGCATAGTAGATGTAGAGTACAGTGGAGCAAAGTAGAGGTAGAGTAGAGTGGAGCACAGTAGATGTAGATTACAGTGGGGTACAGTAGAAATAGAGTACAGAGGAGCACAGTAGAGTAGAGTACAGTAGAGCACAGTAGAGGTAGAGTACAGTGGAGCACAGTAGAGATAGAGTACAGTGGAGTACAGTAGAGGTAGAGTACAGTGGAGTACAGAGGAGCACAGTAGAGGTGGAGTACAGTAGAGTACAGTAGAGGTAGAGTACAGTGTAGTACAGTAGAGATAGAGTACAGTGGAGTAGAGTAGACATAGAGTACAGTGGAGCACAGCAGATGTAGAGTAAAGTGGATCACAGTAGAGATAGAGTACAGTGGAGTACAGTGGAGCACAGTAGAGGTAGAGTACAGTGGAGCACAGTTTAGGTAGAGTACAGTGGAGCACAGTAGAGGTAGAGTAGAGTGGAGCACAGTAGAGGTAGAGTACAGTGGAGTACAGTAGAGGTAGTGTACAGTGGAGCACAGTAGAGGTAGAGTACAGTGGAGCACAGTAGAGGTAGAGTACAGTGGAGTATAGTAGAGGTAGAGTACAGTAGAGCACAGTAGAGATAGAGTACAGTAGAGCACAGTAGAGGTAGAGTACAGTGGAGCACAGTAGAGGAAGAGTTGAGTGCTCCACTGTACTCTACCTCTACTGTGCTCTACTGTACTCTACTCTACTGTGCTCCTCTGTACTCTATTTCTACTGTACCCCACAGTAGAGATAGAGTACAGTAGAGTACAGTAGAGGTAGAGTACAGTGGAGCACAGTAGAGGAAGAGTACAGTGTAGTACAGTAGAGATAGAGTACAGTGGAGTACAGTAGAGATAGAGTACAGTCGAACACAGTAGAGATAAGTGCAGTGGAGTATAGTAGAGGTAGAGTACAGTGGAGTACAGTAGAGGTAGAGTACAGCTGAGCACAGTAGAGGTAGAGTAGAGTGGAGCACAGTAGAGGTAGAGTGCAGTGGACTACAGTACAGGTAGTGTACAGTGGAGCACAGTAGAAGTAGAGTACAGTGGAGCACAGTAGAGGTAGAGTACAGTGGAGTATAATAGAGGTAGAGTACAGTAGAGCACAGTAGAGATAGAGTACAGTAGAGCAGAGTAGAGGTAGAGTACAGTGGAGTACAGTAGAGGTAGAGTACAGTGGAGCACTGTAGAGGTGGAGTACAGTGGAGTACAGTAGAGGTAGAGTACAGTGGAGCACAGTAGAGATAGAGTACAGTAGAGCACAGTAGAGGTAGAGTACAGTGGAGCACAGTAGAGCTAGAGTACAGTGGAGTACAGTGGAGCACAGTAGAGATAGAGTACAGTAGAGCAGAATAGAGGTAGAGTACAGTGGAGTACAGTACAGGTAGAGTACAGTGGAGCACTGTAGAGGTGGAGTACAGTGGAGTACAGTAGAGGTAGAGTACAGTGGAGCACAGTAGAGATAGAGTACAGTTGAGCACAGTAGAGGTAGAGTACAGTGGAGTATAGTAGAGGTAGAGTACAGTGGAGTACAGTAGAGGTAGAGTACAGTGGAGCATAGTAGATGTAGAGTACAGTGGAGCAAAGTAGAGGTAGAGTAGAGTGGAGCACAGTAGATGTAGATTACAGTGGGGTACAGTAGAAATAGAGTACAGAGGAGCACAGTAGAGTAGAGTACAGTAGAGCACAGTAGAGGTAGAGTACAGTGGAGCACAGTAGAGATAGAGTACAGTGGAGTACAGTAGAGGTAGAGTACAGTGGAGTACAGAGGAGCACAGTAGAGGTGGAGTACAGTAGAGTACAGTAGAGGTAGAGTACAGTGTAGTACAGTAGAGATAGAGTACAGTGGAGTAGAGTAGACATAGAGTACAGTGGAGCACAGCAGAGGTAGAGTAAAGTGGATCACAGTAGAGATAGAGTACAGTGGAGTACAGTGGAGCACAGTAGAGGTAGAGTACAGTGGAGCACAGTTTAGGTAGAGTACAGTGGAGCACAGTAGAGGTAGAGTAGAGTGGAGCACAGTAGAGGTAGAGTACAGTGGAGTACAGTAGAGGTAGTGTACAGTGGAGCACAGTAGAGGTAGAGTACAGTGGAGCACAGTAGAGGTAGAGTACAGTGGAGTATAGTAGAGGTAGAGTACAGTAGAGCACAGTAGAGATAGAGTACAGTAGAGCACAGTAGAGGTAGAGTACAGTGGAGCACAGTAGAGGAAGAGTACAGTGTAGTACAGTAGAGATAGAGTACAGTGGAGTACAGTAGAGATAGAGTACAGTCGAACACAGTAGAGATAAGTGCAGTGGAGTATAGTAGAGGTAGAGTACAGTGGAGTACAGTAGAGGTAGAGTACAGCTGAGCACAGTAGAGGTAGAGTACAGTGGAGCACAGTAGAGGTAGAGTACAGTGGAGTATAGTAGAGGTAGAGTACAGTAGAGTACAGTAGAGATAGAGTACAGTAGAGTACAGTAGAGGTAGAGTACAGTGGAGCACAGTAGAGGAAGAGTACAGTGTAGTACAGTAGAGATAGAGTACAGTGGAGTACAGTAGAGATAGAGTACAGTCGAACACAGTAGAGATAAGTGCAGTGGAGTATAGTAGAGGTAGAGTACAGTGGAGTACAGTAGAGGTAGAGTACAGCTGAGCACAGTAGAGGTAGAGTAGAGTGGAGCACAGTAGAGGTAGAGTACAGTGGACTACAGTACAGGTAGTGTACAGTGAGCACAGTAGAAGTAGAGTACAGTGGAGCACAGTAGAGGTAGAGTACAGTGGAGTATAATAGAGGTAGAGTACAGTAGAGCACAGTAGAGATAGAGTTCAGTAGAGCAGAGTAGAGGTAGAGTACAGTGGAGTACAGTAGAGGTAGAGTACAGTGGAGCACTGTAGAGGTGGAGTACAGTGGAGTACAGTAGAGGTAGAGTACAGTGGAGCACAGTAGAGATAGAGTACAGTAGAGCACAGTAGAGGTAGAGTACAGTGGAGCACAGTAGAGCTAGAGTACAGTGGAGTACAGTGGAGCACAGTAGAGGTGGAGTACAGTAGAGTAGAGTAGAGGTAGAGTACAGTGGAGTACAGTAGAGATAGAGTAGAGTGGAGTAGAGTAGAGATAGAGTACAGTGGATTAGAGTAGAGATAGAGTACAGTGGAGTATAGTTGAGGTAGAGTACAGTGGAGCACAGTAGAGGTAGAGTAGAGTGGAGTACAGTGGAGCACAGTAGAGGTGGAGTACAGTAGAGTAGAGTAGAGTAGAGGTAGAGTACAGTGGAGTATAGTTGAGGTAGAGTACAGTGGAGTACAGTAGAGGTAGAGTACAGTGGAGTATAGTTGAGGTAGACTACAGTGGAGTACAGTAGAGGTAGAGTACAGTGGAGCACAGTAGAGCAGAGTAGAGGTAGAGTACAGTGGAGTACAGTAGAGGTAGAGTACAGTGGAGCACTGTAGAGTTGGAGTACAGTGGAGCACAGTAGAGATAGAGTACAGTAGAGCACAGTAGAGGTAGAGTACAGTGGAGTATAGTAGAGGTAGAGTACAGTGGAGTACAGTTGAGGTAGATTACAGTGGAGCACAGTAGAGGTAGAGTATAGTGGAGTATAGTTGAGGTAGACTACAGTGGAGTACAGTAGAGGTGGAGTACAGTAGAGTATAGTAGGGGTAGAGTACAGTGGACTACAGTGGAGAAAGAGTACAGTGGAGCACAGTAGAGGTAGAGTATAGTGGAGCACAGTAGAGGTAGAGTACAGTGGAGCACAGTAGAGGTAGAGTACAGTGGAGTACAGTAGAGGTAGTGTACAGTGGAGCACAGTAGAGGTAGAGTACAGTGGAGCACAGTAGAGCTAGAGTACAGTGGGGTACAGTAGAAATAGAGTACAGTGGAGCACAGTAGTGTAGGGTACTGTAGAGCACAGTAGAGGTAGAGTACAGTGGAGCACAGTAGAGATAGAGTACAGTGGAGTACAGTAGAGGTAGAGTACAGTGGAGCACAGTAGAGGTAGAGTACAGTGCAGTATAGCTGAGGTAGACTACAGTGGAGTACAGTAGAGGTAGAGTACAGTGGAGCACAGTAGAGATAGAGTACAGTAGAGCAGAGTAGAGGTAGAGTACAGTGGAGTACAGTAGAGGTAGAGTACAGTGGAGCACTGTAGAGGTGGAGTACAGTGGAGTAGAGTAGAGGTAGAGTACAGTGGAGTACAGTAGAGATAGAGTACAGTAGAGCAGAGTAGAGGTAGAGTACAGTGGAGTACAGTAGATATAGAGCACAGTGGAGCACTGTAGAGGTAAAGTACAGTGGAGTACAGTAGAGGTGGAGTACAGTAGAGTATAGTAGAGGTAGAGTACAGTGGACTACAGTAGAGATAGAGTACAGTGGAGTACAGTAGAGGTAGTGTACAGTGGAGCACAGTAGAGGTAGAGTACAGTGGAACACAGTAGAGGTAGAGTACAGTGGGGTACAGTAGAAATAGAGTACAGTTGAGCACAGTAGAGTAGAGTACAGTAGAGCACAGTAGAGGTAGAGTAGAGTGGAGCACAGTAGAGATAGAGTACAGTGGAGCACAGTAGAGATAGAGTACAGTAGAGCAGAATAGAGGTAGAGTACAGTGGATTACAGTACAGGTAGAGTACAGTGGAGCACTGTAGAGGTGGAGTACAGTGGAGTACAGTAGAGTTAGAGTACAGTGGAGCACAGTAGAGATAGAGTACAGTTGAGCACAGTAGAGGTAGAGTACAGTGGAGTATAGTAGAGGTAGAGTACAGTGGAGTACAGTAGAGGTAGAGTACAGTGGAGCATAGTAGATGTAGAGTACAGTGGAGCAAAGTAGAGGTAGAGTAGAGTGGAGCACAGTAGATGTAGATTACAGTGGGGTACAGTAGAAATAGAGTACAGAGGAGCACAGTAGAGTAGAGTACAGTAGAGCACAGTAGAGGTAGAGTACAGTGGAGCACAGTAGAGATAGAGTACAGTGGAGTACAGTAGAGGTAGAGTACAGTGGAGTACAGAGGAGCACAGTAGAGGTGGAGTACAGTAGAGTACAGTAGAGGTAGAGTACAGTGTAGTACAGTAGAGATAGAGTACAGTGGAGTAGAGTAGACATAGAGTACAGTGGAGCACAGCAGAGGTAGAGTAAAGTGGATCACAGTAGAGATAGAGTACAGTGGAGTACAGTGGAGCACAGTAGAGGTAGAGTACAGTGGAGCACAGTTTAGGTAGAGTACAGTGGAGCACAGTAGAGGTAGAGTAGAGTGGAGCACAGTAGAGGTAGAGTACAGTGGAGTACAGTAGAGGTAGTGTACAGTGGAGCACAGTAGAGGTAGAGTACAGTGGAGCACAGTAGAGGTAGAGTACAGTGGAGTATAGTAGAGGTAGAGTACAGTAGAGCACAGTAGAGATAGAGTACAGTAGAGCACAGTAGAGGTAGAGTACAGTGGAGCACAGTAGAGGAAGAGTACAGTGTAGTACAGTAGAGATAGAGTACAGTGGAGTACAGTAGAGATAGAGTACAGTCGAACACAGTAGAGATAAGTGCAGTGGAGTATAGTAGAGGTAGAGTACAGTGGAGTACAGTAGAGGTAGAGTACAGCTGAGCACAGTAGAGGTAGAGTACAGTGGAGCACAGTAGAGGTAGAGTACAGTGGAGTATAATAGAGGTAGAGTACAGTAGAGCACAGTAGAGATAGAGTACAGTAGAGCAGAGTAGAGGTAGAGTACAGTGGAGTACAGTAGAGGTAGAGTACAGTGGAGCACTGTAGAGGTGGAGTACAGTGGAGTACAGTAGAGGTAGAGTACAGTGGAGCACAGTAGAGATAGAGTACAGTAGAGCACAGTAGAGGTAGAGTACAGTGGAGTACAGTAGAGCACAGTAGAGGTAGAGTACAGTGGAGTATAGTAGAGGTAGAGTACAGTAGAGCAGAGTAGAGGTAGAGTACAGTGGAGTACAGTAGATATAGAGCACAGTGGAGCACTGTAGAGGTAAAGTACAGTGGAGTACAGTAGAGGTGGAGTACAGTAGAGTATAGTAGAGGTAGACTACAGTGGAGTACAGTAGAGGTAGAGTACAGTGGAGTACAGTAGAGATAGAGTACAGTAGAGCAGAGTAGAGGTAGAGTACAGTGGAGTACAGTAGAGATAGAGCACAGTGGAGCACTGTAGAGGTAGAGTACAGTGGAGTACAGTAGAGGTGGAGTACAGTAGAGTATAGTAGAGGTAGAGTACAGTGGACTACAGTAGAGATAGAGTACAGTGGAGCACAGTAGAGGTAGAGTACAGTGGAGCACAGTAGAGGTAGAGTACAGTGGAGCACAGTAGAGGTAGAGTACAGTGGAGCACAGTAGAGGTAGAGTACAGTGGAGCACAGTAGAGCTAGAGTACAGTGGAGCACAGTAGAGATAGAGTACAGTGGAGTACAGTAGAGGTAGAGTACAGTGCAGTATAGTTGAGGTAGACTACAGTGGAGTACAGTAGAGGTAGAGTACAGAGGAGCACAGTAGAGATAGAGTACAGTAGAGCAGAGTAGAGGTAGAGTACAGTGGAGTACAGTAGAGGTAGAGTACAGTGGAGCACTGTACAGGTAGAGTACAGTGGAGTACAGTAGAGGTAGAGTACAGTGGAGTAGAGTAGAGGTAGAGTACAGTGGAGTATAGTAGAGGTAGAGTACAGTGGAGTACAGTAGAGGTAAGTACAGTGGAGCATAGTAGATGTAGAGTACAGTGGAGCACAGTAAAGGTAGAGTACAGTGGAGCACAGTAGAGGTAGAGTACAGTGGGGTACAGTAGAAATAGAGTACAGTGGAGCACAGTAGAGTAGAGTACAGTAGAGCACAGTAGAGGTAGAGTACAGTGGAGCACAGTAGAGATAGATTACAGTGGAGTACAGTAGAGGTAGAGTACAGTGGAGTACAGAGGAGCACAGTAGAGTTGGAGTACAGTAGAGTACAGTAGAGGTAGAGTACAGTGTAGTACAGTAGAGATAGAGTACAGTGGAGTAGAGTAGACATAGAGTACAGTGGAGCACAGCAGAGGTAGAGTAAAGTGGATCACAGTAGAGATAGAGTACAGTGGAGTACAGTGGAGCACAGTAGAGGTAGAGTACAGTGGAGCACAGTTTAGGTAGAGTACAGTGGAGCACAGTAGAGGTAGAGTAGAGTGGAGCACAGTAGAGTTAGAGTACAGTGGAGTACAGTAGAGGTAGTGTACAGTGGAGCAAAGTAGAGGTAGAGTACAGTGGAGCATAGTAGAGGTAGAGTACAGTGGAGTATAGTAGAGGTAGAGTACAGTAGAGCACAGTAGAGATAGAGTACAGTAGAGCAGAGTAGAGGTAGAGTACAGTGGAGCACAGTAGAGGAAGAGTACAGTGTAGTACAGTAGAGATAGAGTACAGTGGAGTACAGTAGAGATAGAGTACAGTCGAACACAGTAGAGATAAGTGCAGTGGAGTATAGTAGAGGTAGAGTACAGTGGAGTACAGTAGAGGTAGAGTACAGCTGAGCACAGTAGAGGTAGAGTAGAGTGGAGCACAGTAGAGGTAGAGTACGGTGGAGTATAGTAGAGGTAGAGTACAGTAGAGCACAGTAGAGATAGAGTACAGTAGAGCACAGTAGAGGTAGAGTACAGTGGAGCACAGTAGAGGAAGAGTACAGTGTAGTACAGTAGAGATAGAGTACAGTGGAGTACAGTAGAGATAGAGTACAGTCGAACACAGTAGAGATAAGTGCAGTGGAGTATAGTAGAGGTAGAGTACAGTGGAGTAGAGTACAGGTAGAGTACAGCTGAGCAGAGTAGAGGTAGAGTAGAGTGGAGCACAGTAGAGGTAGAGTACAGTGGACTACAGTAGAGGTAGTGTACAGTGGAGCACAGTAGAGTTAGAGTACAGTGGAGCACAGTAGAGGTAGAGTACAGTGGAGTATAATAGAGGTAGAGTAAGGTAGAGCACAGTAGAGATAGAGTACAGTAGAGCAGAGTAGAGGTAGAGTACAGTGGAGTACAGTAGAGGTAGAGTACAGTGGAGCACTGTAGAGGTGGAGTACAGTGGAGTACAGTAGAGGTAGAGTACAGTGGAGCACAGTAGAGATAGAGTACAGTAGAGCACAGTAGAGGTAGAGTACAGTGGAGCACAGTAGAGCTAGAGTACAGTGGAGTACAGTGGAGCACAGTAGAGGTGGAGTACAGTAGAGTAGAGTAGAGGTAGAGTACAGTGGAGTAAAGTAGAGATAGAGTAGAGTGGAGTAGAGTAGATATAGAGTACAGTGGATTAGAGTAGAGATAGAGTACAGTGGATTATAGTTGATGTAGAGTACAGTGGAGCACAGTAGAGGAAGAGTACAGTGGAGTATAGTTTAGGTAGACTACAGTGGAGTACAGTAGAGGTAGAGTACAGTGGAGCACAGTAGAGATAGAGTACAGTAAAGCAGAGTAGAGGTAGAGTACAGTGGAGTACAGTAGAGGTAGAGTACAGTAGAACACTGTAGAGGTGGAGTACAGTGGAGTACAGTAGAGGTAGAATACAGTGGAGTAGAGTAGAGATAGAGTACAGTGGAGTAGAGTAGATATAGACTACAGTGGAGTATAGTTGAGGTAGAGTACAGTGGAGCACAGTAGAGGTAGAGTACAGTGGAGTATAGTTGAGGTAGACTACAGTGGAGTGCAGTAGAGGTAGAGTACAGTAGAGCAGAGTAGAGGTAGAGTACAGTGGAGTACAGTAGAGATAGAGTACAGTGGAGTAGAGTAGAGATAGTACAGTGGAGTAGGGTAGAGATAGAGCACAGTGGAGCACAGCAAAGGTAGAGTACAGTGGATCACAGTAGAGATAGAGTACAGTGGAGTACAGTGGAGCACAGTAGGGTAGACTACAGTGGAGCACAGTAGAGATAGAGTACAGTGGAGTACAGTAGATGTAGAGTACAGTGGAGCACAGTAGAGGTAGAGTACAGTGGAGTATAGTTGAGGTAGACTACAGTGGAGTACAGTAGAGATAGAGTACAGTGGAGTACAGTAGAGATAGAGTACAGTAGAGCAGAGTAGAGGTAGAGTACAGTGGAGTACAGTAGAGGTAGAGTACATTGGAGTACAGTAGAAGTAGAGCACAGTGGAGTACAGTAGAGGTAAGGTACAGTGGAGCACAGTAGAGGTAGAGTACAGTGGAGTACAGTAGAGGTAGTGTTAAGTGGAGCACAGTAGAGGTAGAGTACAGTGGAGCACAGTAGAGGTAGAGTACAGTAGAGCACAGTAGAGGTAGAGTACAGTGGAGCACAGTAGAGATAGAGTACAGTGGAGTACAGTAGAGGAAGAGTACAGTGGAGTACAGTGGAGCACAGTAGAGGTGGAGTACAGTAGAGTACAGTAGAGGTAGAGTACAGTGGAGTACAATCAAGATAGAGTACAGTGGAGTAGAGTAGAGATAGAGTACAGTGGAGCACAGCAGAGGTAGAGTACAGTGGATCACAGTAGAGATAGAATACAGTGGAGTACAGTAGAGGTAGAGTACAGTAGAACACTGTAGAGGTGGAGTACAGTGGAGTACAGTAGAGGTAGAATACAGTGGAGTAGAGTAGAGATAGAGTACAGTGGAGTAGAGTAGATATAGAGTACAGTGGAGTATAGTTGAGGTAGAGTACAGTGGAGCACAGTAGAGGTAGAGTACAGTGGAGTATAGTTGAGGTAGACTACAGTGGAGTGCAGTAGAGGTAGAGTACAGTAGAGCAGAGTAGAGGTAGAGTACAGTGGAGTACAGTAGAGATAGAGTACAGTGGAGTAGAGTAGAGATAGTACAGTGGAGTAGGGTAGAGATAGAACACAGTGGAGCACAGCAAAGGTAGAGTACAGTGGATCACAGTAGAGATAGAGTACAGTGGAGTACAGTGGAGCACAGTAGGGTAGACTACAGTGGAGCACAGTAGAGATAGAGTACAGTGGAGTACAGTAGATGTAGAGTACAGTGGAGCACAGTAGAGGTAGAGTACAGTGGAGTATAGTTGAGGTAGACTACAGTGGAGTACAGTAGAGATAGAGTACAGTGGAGTACAGTAGAGATAGAGTACAGTAGAGCAGAGTAGAGGTAGAGTACAGTGGAGTACAGTAGAGGTAGAGTACATTGGAGTACAGTAGAAGTAGAGCACAGTGGAGTACAGTAGAGGTAAGGTACAGTGGAGCACAGTAGAGGTAGAGTACAGTGGAGTACAGTAGAGGTAGTGTTAAGTGGAGCACAGTAGAGGTAGAGTACAGTGGAGCACAGTAGAGGTAGAGTACGGTAGAGCACAGTAGAGGTAGAGTACAGTGGAGCACAGTAGAGATAGAGTACAGTGGAGTACAGTAGAGGAAGAGTACAGTGGAGTACAGTGGAGCACAGTAGAGGTGGAGTACAGTAGAGTACAGTAGAGGTAGAGTACAGTGGAGTACAATCAAGATAGAGTACAGTGGAGTAGAGTAGAGATAGAGTACAGTGGAGCACAGCAGAGGTAGAGTACAGTGGATCACAGTAGAGATAGAGTACAGTGGAGTACAGTGGAGCACAGTAGAGGTAGAGTACAGTGGAGAACAGTAGAGATAGAGTACAGTGGAGTACAGTAGAGGTAGAGTACAGTGGAGCACAGTAGAGATAGAGTACAGTGGAGTACAGTAGAGGTAGAGTACAGTGGAGCACAGTAGAGGTAGAGTACAGTGGAGTACAATGGAGCACAGTAGAGGTGGAGTAGAGTAGAGTACAGTCGAGGTAGAGAACAGTAGAGTACAGTAGAGGTAGAGTACAGTGGAGTACAGTAGAGGTAGAGTACAGTAGAGCACAGTAGAGGTAGAGTACAGTGGAGTACAGTAGAGGTAGAGTACAGTGGAGCACAGTAGAGGTAGAATACAGTGGAGTACAGTAGAGGTAGTGTACAGTGGAGCACAGTAGAGGTGGAGTACAGTGGAGCACAGTAGAGGTAGAGTACAGTGGAGTACAGTAGAGGTAGTGTACAGTGGAGCACAGTAGAGGTAGAGTACAGTGGAGCACAGTAGAGGTAGAGTACAGTAGAGCACAGTAGAGGTAGAGTACAGTGGAGCACAGTAGAGATAAAGTACAGTGGAGTACAGTAGAGGAAGAGTAAAGTGGAGTACAGTGGAGCACAGTAGAGGTGGAGTACAGTAGAGTACAACCAAGAAAGAGTACAGTGGAGTAGAGTAGAGATAGAGTACAGTGGAGCACAGCAGAGGTAGAGTACAGTGTATCACAGTAGAGATAGAGTACAGTGGAGTACAGTGGAGCACAGTAGAGGTAGAGTACAGTGGAGAACAGTAGAGATAGAGTACAGTGGAGTACAGTAGAGGTAGAGTACAGTGGAGCACAGTAGAGATAGAGTACAGTGGAGTACAGTAGAGGTAGAGTACAGTGGAGCACAGTAGAGGTAGAGTAGAGTGGAGTACAATGGAGCACAGTAGAGGTGGAGTACAGTAGAGTACAGTAGAGGTAGAGAACAGTACAGTACAGTAGAGGTAGAGTACAGTGTAGTACAGTAGAGGTAGAGTACAGTAGAGCATAGTAGAGGTAGAATACAGTGGAGTACAGTAGAGGTAGAGTACAGTGGAGTACAGTAGAGGTAGAGTACAGTGGATCACAGTAGAGGTAGAGTACAGTGGAGTACAGTGGAGCACAGTAGAGGTGGAGTACAGTAGAGTAGAGTAGAGGTAGAGTACTGTGGAGTACAGTAGAGATAGAGTACAGTGGAGTAGAGTAGAGATAGAGTACAGTGGAGTATAGTTGAGGTAGAGTACAGTGCAGCACAGTAGAGGTAGAGTACAGTGGAGTATAGTTGATGTAGACTACAGTGGAGTACAGTAGAGGTAGAGTACAGTGGAGCACAGTATCGATAGAGTACAGCAGAGCAGAGTACAGGTAGAGTACAGTGGAGCACAGAAGAGGTAGAGTACAGTGGAGTACAGTAGAGATAGAGTACAGTGGAGTAGAGTAGAGATAGAGTACAGTGGAGTAGGGTAGAGATAGAGTACAGTGGAGTACAGTACAGGTAGAGTACAGTGGAGCACAGTAGAGGTAGAGTACAGTGGAGCACAGTAGAGGTAGAGTACAGTGGAGTACAGTGGAGCACAGTAGAGGTGGAGTACAGTAGAGTAGAGTAGAGGTAGAGTACAGTGGAGTACAGTAGAGATAGAGTACAGTGGAGTAGAGTAGAGGTAGAGTACAGTGGAGCACAGTAGAGGTAGAGTACAGTGGAGTACAGTGGAGCACAGTAGAGGTGGAGTACAGTAGAGTAGAGTAGAGGTAGAGTACAGTGGAGTACAGTAGAGATAGAGTACAGTGGAGTAGAGTAGAGATAGAGTACAGTGGAGTAGAGTAGAGATAGAGTACAGTGGAGTATAGTTGAGGTAGAGTACAGTGGAGTATAGTTGAGGTAGATTACAGTGGAGTACAGTAGAGGTAGAGTACAGTGGAGCACAGTAGAGCAGAGTAGAGGTAGAGTACAGTGGAGTACAGTAGAGGTAGAGTACAGTGGAGCACTGTAGAGGTGGAGTACAGTGGAGCACAGTAGAGGTAGAGTACAGTGGAGCACAGTAGAGGTAGAGTACAGTAGAGCACAGTAGAGGTAGAGTACAGTGGAGTATAGTAGAGGTAGACTACAGTAGAGTACAGTTGAGGTAGATTACAGTGGAGCACAGTAGAGGTAAAGTACAGTGGAGTATAGTTGAGGTAGACTACAGTGGAGTACAGTAGAAGTAGAGTACAGTGGAGTACAGTAGAGATAGAGTACAGTAGAGCAGAGTAGAGGTAGAGTACAGTGGAGTACAGTAGAGATAGAGCACAGTGGAGCACTGTAGAGGTAGAGTACAGTGGAGTACAGTAGAGGTGGAGTACAGTAGAGTATAGTAGAGGTAGAGTACAGTGGACTACAGTAGAGATAGAGTACAGTGGAGCACAGTAGAGGTAGAGTACAGTGGAGCACAGTAGAGGTAGAGTACAGTGGAGCACAGTAGAGGTAGAGTACAGTGGAGTACAGTAGAGGTAGTGTACAGTGGAGCACAGTAGAGGTAGAGTACAGTGGAGCACCGTAGAGGTAGAGTACAGTTGGGTACAGTAGAAATAGAGTACAGTGGAGCACAGTAGAGTAGAGTACAGTAGAGCACAGTAGAGCTAGAGTACAGTGGAGCACAGTAGAGATAGAGTACAGTGGAGTACAGTAGAGGTAGAGTACAGTGCAGTATAGTTGAGGTAGACTACAGTGGAGTACAGTAGAGGTAGAGTACAGAGGAGCACAGTAGAGATAGAGTACAGTAGAGCAGAGTAGAGGTAGAGTACAGTGGAGTACAGTAGAGGTAGAGTACAGTGGAGCACTGTAGAGGTAGAGTACAAAGGAGTACAGTAGAGGTAGAGTACAGTGGAGTAGAGTAGAGGTAGAGTACAGTGGAGTATAGTAGAGGTAGAGTACAGTGGAGTACAGTAGAGGTAAGTACAGTGGAGCATAGTAGATGTAGAGTACAGTGGAGCACAGTAAAGGTAGAGTACAGTGGAGCACAGTAGAGGTAGAGTACAGTGGGGTACAGTAGAAATAGAGTACAGTGGAGCACAGTAGAGTAGAGTACAGTAGAGCACAGTAGAGGTAGAGTACAGTGGAGCACAGTAGAGATAGATTACAGTGGAGTACAGTAGAGGTAGAGTACAGTGGAGTACAGAGGAGCACAGTAGAGGTGGAGTACAGTAGAGTACAGTAGAGGTAGAGTACAGTGTAGTACAGTAGAGATAGAGTACAGTGGAGTACAGTGGAGCAGAGTAGAGGAAGAGTACAGTGTAGTACAGTAGAGATAGAGTACAGTGGAGTACAGTAGAGATAGAGTACAGTCGAACACAGTAGAGATAAGTGCAGTGGAGTATAGTAGAGGTAGAGTACAGTGGAGTACAGTAGAGGTAGAGTACAGCTGAGCACAGTAGAGGTAGAGTAGAGTGGAGCACAGTAGAGGTAGAGTACGGTGGAGTATAGTAGAGGTAGAGTACAGTAGAGCACAGTAGAGATAGAGTACAGTAGAGCACAGTAGAGGTAGAGTACAGTGGAGCACAGTAGAGGAAGAGTACAGTGTAGTACAGTAGAGATAGAGTACAGTGGAGTACAGTAGAGATAGAGTACAGTCGAACACAGTAGAGATAAGTGCAGTGGAGTATAGTAGAGGTAGAGTACAGTGGAGTACAGTAGAGGTAGAGTACAGCTGAGCACAGTAGAGGTAGAGTAGAGTGGAGCACAGTAGAGGTAGAGTACGGTGGAGTATAGTAGAGGTAGAGTACAGTAGAGCACAGTAGAGATAGAGTACAGTAGAGCACAGTAGAGGTAGAGTACAGTGGAGCACAGTAGAGGAAGAGTACAGTGTAGTACAGTAGAGATAGAGTACAGTGGAGTACAGTAGAGATAGAGTACAGTCGAACACAGTAGAGATAAGTGCAGTGGAGTATAGTAGAGGTAGAGTACAGTGGAGTACAGTACAGGTAGAGTACAGCTGAGCAGAGTAGAGGTAGAGTAGAGTGGAGCACAGTAGAGGTAGAGTACAGTGGACTACAGTAGAGGTAGTGTACAGTGGAGCACAGTAGAGTTAGAGTACAGTGGAGCACAGTAGAGGTAGAGTACAGTGGAGTATAATAGAGGTAGAGTACAGTAGAGCACAGTAGAGATAGAGTACAGTAGAGCAGAGTAGAGGTAGAGTACAGTGGAGTACAGTAGAGGTAGAGTACAGTGGAGCACTGTAGAGGTGGAGTACAGTGGAGTACAGTAGAGGTAGAGTACAGTGGAGCACAGTAGAGATAGAGTACAGTAGAGCACAGTAGAGGTAGAGTACAGTGGAGCACAGTAGAGCTAGAGTACAGTGGAGTACAGTGGAGCACAGTAGAGGTGGAGTACAGTAGAGTAGAGTAGAGGTAGAGTACAGTGGAGTAAAGTAGAGATAGAGTAGAGTGGAGTAGAGTAGATATAGAGTACAGTGGATTAGAGTAGAGATAGAGTACAGTGGATTATAGTTGATGTATAGTACAGTGGAGCACAGTAGAGGAAGAGTACAGTGGAGTATAGTTTAGGTAACCTACAGTGGAGTACAGTAGAGGTAGAGTACAGTGGAGCACAGTAGAGATAGAGTACAGTAGAGCAGAGTAGAGGTAGAGTACAGTGGAGTACAGTAGAGGTAGAGTACAGTAGAACACTGTAGAGGTGGAGTACAGTGGAGTACAGTAGAGGTAGAATACAGTGGAGTAGAGTAGAGATAGAGTACAGTGGAGTAGAGTAGATATAGAGTACAGTGGAGTATAGTTGAGGTAGAGTACAGTGGAGCACAGTAGAGGTAGAGTACAGTGGAGTATAGTTGAGGTAGACTACAATGGAGTGCAGTAGAGGTAGAGTACAGTAGAGCAGAGTAGAGGTAGAGTACAGTGGAGTACAGTAGAGATAGAGTACAGTGGAGTAGAGTAGAGATAGTACAGTGGAGTAGGGTAGAGATAGAACACAGTGGAGCACAGCAAAGGTAGAGTACAGTGGATCACAGTAGAGATAGAGTACAGTGGAGTACAGTGGAGCACAGTAGGGTAGACTACAGTGGAGCACAGTAGAGATAGAGTACAGTGGAGTACAGTAGATGTAGAGTACAGTGGAGCACAGTAGAGGTAGAGTACAGTGGAGTATAGTTGAGGTAGACTACAGTGGAGTACAGTAGAGATAGAGTACAGTGGAGTACAGTAGAGATAGAGTACAGTAGAGCAGAGTAGAGGTAGAGTACAGTGGAGTACAGTAGAGGTAGAGTACATTGGAGTACAGTAGAAGTAGAGCACAGTGGAGTACAGTAGAGGTAAGGTACAGTGGAGCACAGTAGAGGTAGAGTACAGTGGAGTACAGTAGAGGTAGTGTTAAGTGGAGCACAGTAGAGGTAGAGTACAGTGGAGCACAGTAGAGGTAGAGTACAGTAGAGCACAGTAGAGGTAGAGTACAGTGGAGCACAGTAGAGATAGAGTACAGTGGAGTACAGTAGAGGAAGAGTACAGTGGAGTACAGTGGAGCACAGTAGAGGTGGAGTACAGTAGAGTACAGTAGAGGTAGAGTACAGTGGAGTACAATCAAGATAGAGTACAGTGGAGTAGAGTAGAGATAGAGTACAGTGGAGCACAGCAGAGGTAGAGTACAGTGGATCACAGTAGAGATAGAGTACAGTGGAGTACAGTGGAGCACAGTAGAGGTAGAGTACAGTGGAGAACAGTAGAGATAGAGTACAGTGGAGTACAGTAGAGGTAGAGTACAGTGGAGCACAGTAGAGATAGAGTACAGTGGAGTACAGTAGAGGTAGAGTACAGTGGAGCACAGTAGAGGTAGAGTACAGTGGAGTACAATGGAGCACAGTAGAGGTGGAGTAGAGTAGAGTACAGTCGAGGTAGAGAACAGTACAGTACAGTAGAGGTAGAGTACAGTGGAGTACAGTAGAGGTAGAGTACAGTAGAGCACAGTAGAGGTAGAGTACAGTGGAGTACAGTAGAGGTAGAGTACAGTGGAGCACAGTAGAGGTAGAATACAGTGGAGTACAGTAGAGGTAGTGTACAGTGGAGCACAGTAGAGGTGGAGTACAGTGGAGCACAGTAGAGGTAGAGTACAGTGGAGTACAGTAGAGGTAGTGTACAGTGGAGCACAGTAGAGGTAGAGTACAGTGGAGCACAGTAGAGGTAGAGTACAGTAGAGCACAGTAGAGGTAGAGTACAGTGGAGCAGAGTAGAGATAAAGTACAGTGGAGTACAGTAGAGGAAGAGTAAAGTGGAGTACAGTGGAGCACAGTAGAGGTGGAGTACAGTAGAGTACAACCAAGATAGAGTACAGTGGAGTAGAGTAGAGATAGAGTACAGTGGAGCACAGCAGAGGTAGAGTACAGTGTATCACAGTAGAGATAGAGTACAGTGGAGTACAGTGGAGCACAGTAGAGGTAGAGTACAGTGGAGAACAGTAGAGATAGAGTACAGTGGAGTACAGTAGAGGTAGAGTACAGTGGAGCACAGTAGAGATAGAGTACAGTGGAGTACAGTAGAGGTAGAGTACAGTGGAGCACAGTAGAGGTAGAGTAGAGTGGAGTACAATGGAGCACAGTAGAGGTGGAGTACAGTAGAGTACAGTAGAGGTAGAGAACAGTACAGTACAGTAGAGGTAGAGTACAGTGTAGTACAGTAGAGGTAGAGTACAGTAGAGCACAGTAGAGGTAGAATACAGTGGAGTACAGTAGAGGTAGAGTACAGTGGAGTACAGTAGAGGTAGAGTACAGTGGATCACAGTAGAGGTAGAGTACAGTGGAGTACAGTGGAGCACAGTAGAGGTGGAGTACAGTAGAGTAGAGTAGAGGTAGAGTACTGTGGAGTACAGTAGAGATAGAGTACAGTGGAGTAGAGTAGAGATAGAGTACAGTGGAGTATAGTTGAGGTAGAGTACAGTGCAGCACAGTAGAGGTAGAGTACAGTGGAGTATAGTTGAGGTAGACTACAGTGGAGTACAGTAGAGGTAGAGTACAGTGGAGCACAGTAGAGATAGAGTACAGCAGAGCAGAGTACAGGTAGAGTACAGTGGAGCACAGAAGAGGTAGAGTACAGTGGAGTACAGTAGAGATAGAGTACAGTGGAGTAGAGTAGAGATAGAGTACAGTGGAGTAGGGTAGAGATAGAGCACAGTGGAGCACAGCAAAGGTAGAGTACAGTGGATCACAGTAGAGATAGAGTACAGTGGAGTACAGTGGAGCACAGCAAAGGTAGAGTACAGTGGATCACAGTAGAGATAGAGTACAGTGGAGTACAGTGGAGCAGAGTAGGGGTAGACTACAGTGGAGCACAGTAGAGATAGAGTACAGTGGAGTACAGTAGATGTAGAGTACAGTGGAGCACACTAGAGGTAGAGTACAGTGGAGTATAGTTGAGGTAGACTACAGTGGAGTACAGTAGAGATAGAGTACAGTGGAGTATAGTTGAGGTAGACTACAGTGGAGTGCAGTAGAGGTAGAGTACAGTAGAGCAGAGTAGAGGTAGAGTACAGTGGAGCACAGAAGTGGTAGAGTACAGTGGAGTACAGTAGAGATAGAGTACAGTGGAGTAGAGTAGAGATAGTACAGTGGAGTAGGGTAGAGATAGAGCACAGTGGAGCACAGCAAAGGTAGAGTACAGTGGATCAAAGTAGAGATAGAGTACAGTGGAGTACAGTGGAGCACAGTAGGGTAGACTACAGTGGAGCACAGTAGAGATAGAGTACAGTGGAGTACAGTAGATGTAGAGTACAGTGGAGCACAGTAGAGGTAGAGTACAGTGGAGTAGAGTTGAGGTAGACTACAGTGGAGTACAGTAGAGATAGAGTACAGTGGAGTACAGTAGAGATAGAGTACAGTAGAGCAGAGTAGAGGTAGAGTACAGTGGAGTACAGTAGAGGTAGAGTACAGTGGAGTACAGTAGAAGTAGAGCACAGTGGAGTACAGTAGAGGTAGAGTACAGTGGAGCACAGTAGAGGTAGAGTACAGTGGAGTACAGTAGAGGTAGTGTACAGTGGAGCACAGTAGAGGTAGAGTACAGTGGAGCACAGTAGAGGTAGAGTACAGTAGAGCACAGTAGAGGTAGAGTACAGTGGAGCACAGTAGAGATATAGTACAGTGGAGTACAGTAGAGGAAGAGTACAGTGGAGTACAGTGGAGCACAGTAGAGGTGGAGTACAGTAGAGTACAGTAGAGGTAGAGTACAGTGGAGTACAATCAAGATAGAGTACAATGGAGTAGAGTAGAGATAGAGTACAGTGGAGCACAGCAGAGGTAGAGTACAGTGGATCACAGTAGAGATAGAGTACAGTGGAGTACAGTGGAGCACAGTAGAGGTAGAGTACAGTGGAGAACAGTAGAGATAGAGTAGAGTGGAGTACAGTAGAGGTAGAGTACAGTGGAGCACAGTAGAGATAGAGTACAGTGGAGTACAGTAGAGGTAGAGTACAGTGGAGCACAGTAGAGGTAGAGTACAGTGGAGTACAGTAGAGGTAGTGTACAGTAGAGCACAGTAGAGGTAGAGTACAGTGGAGCACAGTAGAGGTAGAGTACAGTAGAGCACAGTAGAGGTAGATTACAGTGGAGCACAGTAGAGATAGAGTACAGTGGAGTAGTGTGGAGCAAAGTAGAGAGAGAGTACAGTGGAGTACAATAAAGATAGAGTAGAGTGGAGTAGAGTAGAGATAGAGTACAGTGGAGCACAGCAGAGGTAGAGTACAGTGGATCACAGTAGAGATAGAGTACAGTGGAGTACAGTGGAGCACAGTAGAGGTAGAGTACAGTGGAGAACAGTAGAGATAGAGTACAGTAGAGCAGAGTAGAGGTAGAGTACAGTGGAGTACAGTAGAGGTAGAGTAAAGTGGAGTACAGTAGAAGTAGAGCACAGTGGAGTACAGTAGAGGTAGAGTACAGTGGAGCACAGTAGAGGTAGAGTACAGTGGAGTACAGTAGAGGTAGTGTACAGTGGAGCACAGTAGAGGTAGAGTACAGTGGAGCACAGTAGAGGTAGAGTACAGTAGAGCACAGTAGAGGTAGAGTACAGTGGAGCACAGTAGAGATATAGTACAGTGGAGTACAGTAGAGGAAGAGTACAGTGGACTACAGTGGAGCACAGTAGAGGTGGAGTACAGTAGAGTACAGTAGAGGTAGAGTACAGTGGAGTACAATCAAGATAGAGTACAGTGGAGTAGAGTAGAGATAGAGTACAGTGGAGCACAGCAGAGGTAGAGTACAGTGGATCACAGTAGAGATAGAGTACAGTGGAGTACAGTGGAGCACAGTAGAGGTAGAGTACAGTGGAGAACAGTAGAGATAGAGTACAGTGGAGTACAGTAGAGGTAGAGTACAGTGGAGCACAGTAGAGATAGAGTACAGTGGAGTACAGTAGAGGTAGAGTACAGTGGAGCACAGTAGAGGTAGAGTACAGTGGAGTACAGTAGAGGTAGTGTACAATGGAGCACAGTAGAGGTAGAGTACAGTGGAGCACAGTAGAGGTAGAGTACAGTAGAGCACAGTAGAGGTAGAGTACAGTGGAGCACAGTAGAGATAGAGTACAGTGGAGTAGTGTGGAGCAAAGTAGAGAGAGAGTACAGTGGAGTACAATAAAGATAGAGTAGAGTGGAGTAGAGTAGAGATAGAGTACAGTGGAGAACAGCAGAGGTAGAGTACAGTGGATTACAGTAGAGATAGAGTACAGTGGAGTACAGTGGAGCACAGTAGAGGTAGAGTACAGTGGAGAACAGTAGAGATAGAGTACAGTGGAGTACAGTAGAGGTAGAGTACAGTGGAGCACAGTAGAGATAGAGTACAGTGGAGTACAGTAGAGGTAGAGTACAGTGGAGCACAGTAGAGGTAGAGTACAGTGGAGTACAATGGAGCACAGTAGAGGTGGAGTACAGTAGAGTACAGTAGAGGTAGAGAAAAGTACAGTACAGTAGAGGTAGAGTACAGTGGAGTACAGTAGAGGTAGAGTACAGTAGAGCACAGTAGAGGTAGAATACAGTGGAGTACAGTAGAGGTAGAGTACAGTGGAGTACAGTAGAGGTAGAGTACAGTGGAGTACAGTACAGGTAGAGTACAGTGGAGCACAGTAGAGATAAAGTACAGTGGAGTACAGTAGAGGTAGAGTACAGTGGAGCACAGTAGAGGTAGAGTACAGTGGAGTACAGTGGAGCACAGTAGAGGTGGAGTACAGTAGAGTAGAGTAGAGGTAGAGTACAGTGGAGTACAGTAGAGATAGAGTACAGTGGAGTAGAGTAGAGGTAGAGTACAGTGGAGCACAGTAGAGGTAGAGTACAGTGGAGTACAGTGGAGCACAGTAGAGGTGGAGTACAGTAGAGTAGAGTAGAGGTAGAGTACAGTGGAGTACAGTAGAGATAGAGTACAGTGGAGTAGAGTAGAGATAGTACAGTGGAGTAGGGTAGAGATAGAGCACAGTGGAGCACAGCAAAGGTAGAGTACAGTGGATCACAGTAGAGATAGAGTACAGTGGAGTACAGTGGAGCACAGTAGGGTAGACTACAGTGGAGCACAGTAGAGATAGAGTACAGTGGAGTACAGTAGATGTAGAGTACAGTGGAGCACAGTAGAGGTAGAGTACAGTGGAGTATAGTTGAGGTAGACTACAGTGGAGTACAGTAGAGATAGAGTACAGTGGAGTACAGTAGAGATAGAGTACAGTAGAGCAGAGTAGAGGTAGAGTACAGTGGAGTACAGTAGAGGTAGAGTACATTGGAGTACAGTAGAAGTAGAGCACAGTGGAGTACAGTAGAGGTAAGGTACAGTGGAGCACAGTAGAGGTAGAGTACAGTGGAGTACAGTAGAGGTAGTGTTAAGTGGAGCACAGTAGAGGTAGAGTACAGTGGAGCACAGTAGAGGTAGAGTACAGTAGAGCACAGTAGAGGTAGAGTACAGTGGAGCACAGTAGAGATAGAGTACAGTGGAGTACAGTAGAGGAAGAGTACAGTGGAGTACAGTGGAGCACAGTAGAGGTGGAGTACAGTAGAGTACAGTAGAGGTAGAGTACAGTGGAGTACAATCAAGATAGAGTACAGTGGAGTAGAGTAGAGATAGAGTACAGTGGAGCACAGCAGAGGTAGAGTACAGTGGATCACAGTAGAGATAGAGTACAGTGGAGTACAGTAGAGGTAGAGTACAGTAGAACACTGTAGAGGTGGAGTACAGTGGAGTACAGTAGAGGTAGAATACAGTGGAGTAGAGTAGAGATAGAGTACAGTGGAGTAGAGTAGATATAGAGTACAGTGGAGTATAGTTGAGGTAGAGTACAGTGGAGCACAGTAGAGGTAGAGTACAGTGGAGTATAGTTGAGGTAGACTACAGTGGAGTGCAGTAGAGGTAGAGTACAGTAGAGCAGAGTAGAGGTAGAGTACAGTGGAGTACAGTAGAGATAGAGTACAGTGGAGTAGAGTAGAGATAGTACATTGGAGTAGGGTAGAGATAGAACACAGTGGAGCACAGCAAAGGTAGAGTACAGTGGATCACAGTAGAGATAGAGTACAGTGGAGTACAGTGGAGCACAGTAGGGTAGACTACAGTGGAGCACAGTAGAGATAGAGTACAGTGGAGTACAGTAGATGTAGAGTACAGTGGAGCACAGTAGAGGTAGAGTACAGTGGAGTATAGTTGAGGTAGACTACAGTGGAGTACAGTAGAGATAGAGTACAGTGGAGTACAGTAGAGATAGAGTACAGTAGAGCAGAGTAGAGGTAGAGTACAGTGGAGTACAGTAGAGGTAGAGTACATTGGAGTACAGTAGAAGTAGAGCACAGTGGAGTACAGTAGAGGTAAGGTACAGTGGAGCACAGTAGAGGTAGAGTACAGTGGAGTACAGTAGAGGTAGTGTTAAGTGGAGCACGGTAGAGGTAGAGTACAGTGGAGCACAGTAGAGGTAGAGTACAGTAGAGCACAGTAGAGGTAGAGTACAGTGGAGCACAGTAGAGATAGAGTACAGTGGAGTACAGTAGAGGAAGAGTACAGTGGAGTACAGTGGAGCACAGTAGAGGTGGAGTACAGTAGAGTACAGTAGAGGTAGAGTACAGTGGAGTACAATCAAGATAGAGTACAGTGGAGTAGAGTAGAGATAGAGTACAGTGGAGCACAGCAGAGGTAGAGTACAGTGGATCACAGTAGAGATAGAGTACAGTGGAGTACAGTGGAGCACAGTAGAGGTAGAGTACAGTGGAGAACAGTAGAGATAGAGTACAGTGGAGTACAGTAGAGGTAGAGTACAGTGGAGCACAGTAGAGATAGAGTACAGTGGAGTACAGTAGAGGTAGAGTACAGTGGAGCACAGTAGAGGTAGAGTACAGTGGAGTACAATGGAGCACAGTAGAGGTGGAGTAGAGTAGAGTACAGTCGAGGTAGAGAACAGTACAGTACAGTAGAGGTAGAGTACAGTGGAGTACAGTAGAGGTAGAGTACAGTAGAGCACAGTAGAGGTAGAGTACAGTGGAGTACAGTAGAGGTAGAGTACAGTGGAGCACAGTAGAGGTAGAATACAGTGGAGTACAGTAGAGGTAGTGTACAGTGGAGCACAGTAGAGGTGGAGTACAGTGGAGCACAGTAGAGGTAGAGTACAGTGGAGTACAGTAGAGGTAGTGTACAGTGGAGCACAGTAGAGGTAGAGTACAGTGGAGCACAGTAGAGGTAGAGTACAGTAGAGCACAGTAGAGGTAGAGTACAGTGGAGCACAGTAGAGATAAAGTACAGTGGAGTACAGTAGAGGAAGAGTAAAGTGGAGTACAGTGGAGCACAGTAGAGGTGGAGTACAGTAGAGTACAACCAAGATAGAGTACAGTGGAGTAGAGTAGAGATAGAGTACAGTGGAGCACAGCAGAGGTAGAGTACAGTGTATCACAGTAGAGATAGAGTACAGTGGAGTACAGTGGAGCACAGTAGAGGTAGAGTACAGTGGAGAACAGTAGAGATAGAGTACAGTGGAGTACAGTAGAGGTAGAGTACAGTGGAGCACAGTAGAGATAGAGTAAAGTAGAGCACAGTAGAGGTAGAGTACAGTGGAGCACAGTAGAGATAGAGTACAGTGGAGTACAGTAGAGGAAGAGTACAGTGGAGTACAGTGGAGCACAGTAGAGGTGGAGTACAGTAGAGTACAGTAGAGGTAGAGTACAGTGGAGTACAATCAAGATAGAGTACAGTGGAGTAGAGTAGAGATAGAGTACAGTGGAGCACAGCAGAGGTAGAGTACAGTGGATCACAGTAGAGATAGAGTACAGTGGAGTACAGTGGAGCACAGTAGAGGTAGAGTACAGTGGAGAACAGTAGAGATAGAGTACAGTGGAGTACAGTAGAGGTAGAGTACAGTGGAGCACATAAGAGATAGAGTACAGTGGAGTACAGTAGAGGTAGAGTACAGTGGAGCACAGTAGAGGTGGAGTACAGTAGAGTACAGTCGAGGTAGAGAACAGTACAGTACAGTAGAGGTAGAGTACAGTGGAGTACAGTAGAGGTAGAGTACAGTAGAGCACAGTAGAGGTAGAATACAGTGGAGTACAGTAGAGGTAGAGTACAGTGGAGTACAGTAGAGGTAGAGTACAGTGGATCACAGTAGAGGTAGAGTACAGTGGAGTACAGTGGAGCACAGTAGAGGTGGAGTACAGTAGAGTAGAGTAGAGGTAGAGTACTGTGGAGTACAGTAGAGATAGAGTACAGTGGAGTAGAGTAGAGATAGAGTACAGTGGAGTAGAGTAGAGATAGAGTACAGTGGAGTAGAGTAGAGATAGAGTACAGTGGAGTATAGTTGAGGTAGAGTACAGTGCAGCACAGTAGAGGTAGAGTACAGTGGAGTATAGTTGAGGTAGACTACAGTGGAGTACAGTAGAGGTAGAGTACAGTGGAGCACAGTAGAGATAGAGTACAGCAGAGCAGAGTACAGGTAGAGTACAGTGGAGCACAGAAGAGGTAGAGTAAAGTGGAGTACAGTAGAGATAGAGTACAGTGGAGTAGAGTAGAGATAGAGTACAGTGGAGTAGGGTAGAGATAGAGCACAGTGGAGCACAGCAAAGGTAGAGTACAGTGGATCACAGTAGAGATAGAGTACAGTGGAGTACAGTGGAGCACAGCAAAGGTAGAGTAGAGTGGATCACAGTAGAGATAGAGTACAGTGGAGTACAGTGGAGCAGAGTAGGGATAGACTACAGTGGAGCACAGTAGAGATAGAGTACAGTGGAGTACAGTAGATGTAGAGTACAGTGGAGCACAGTAGAGGTAGAGTACAGTGGAGTATAGTTGAGGTAGACTACAGTGGAGTACAGTAGAGATAGAGTACAGTGGAGTACAGTAGAGATAGAGTACAGTAGAGCAGAGTAGAGGTAAAGTACAGTAGAGTACAGTAGAGACAGAGCACAGTGGAGCACTGTAGAGGTAGAGTACAGTGGAGTACAGTAGAGGTGGAGTACAGTAGAGTATAGTAGAGGTAGAATACAGTGGATTACAGTAGGGATAGAGTACAGTGGAGCACAGTAGAGGTAGATTAGAGTGGAGCACAGTAGAGGTAGAGTACAGTGGAGCACAGTAGAAGTAGAGTACAGTGGAGTACAGTAGAAGTAGAGCACAGTGGAGCACTGTAGAGGTAGAGTACAGTGGAGTACAGTGGAGATAGAGTACAGTGGAGCACAGTAGAGGTAGAGTACAGTGGAGCACAGTAGAGGTAGAATACAGTGGAGCACAGTAGAGGTAGTGTACAGTGGAGCACAGTAGAGGTAGAGTACAGTGGAGCACAGTAGAGGTAGAGTACAGTAGAGCACAGTAGAGGTAGAGTACAGTGGAGCACAGTAGAGATAAAGTACAGTGGAGTACAGTAGAGGAAGAGTACAGTGGAGTACAGTGGAGCACAGTAGAGGTGGAGTACAGTAGAGTACAATCAAGATAGAGTACAGTGGAGTAGAGTAGAGATAGAGTACAGTGGAGCACAACAGAGGTAGAGTACAGTGGATCACAGTAGAGATAGAGTACAGTGGAGCACAGTGGAGCACAGTAGAGGTAGAGTACAGTGGAGAACAGTAGAGATAGAGTACAGTGGAGTACAGTAGAGGTAGAGTACAGTGGAGCACAGTAGAGATAGAGTACAGTGGAGTACAGTAGAGGTAGAGTACAGTGGAGCACAGTAGAGGTAGAGTACAGTGGAGTACAATGGAGCACAGTAGAGGTGGAGTACAGTAGAGTACAGTAGAGGTAGAGAACAGTACAGTACAGTAGAGGTAGAGTACAGTGGAGTACAGTAGAGGTAGAGTACAGTAGAGCACAGTAGAGGTAGAATACAGTGGAGTACAGTAGAGGTAGAGTACAGAGGAGTACAGTAGAGGTAGAGTACAGTGGATCACAGTAGAGGTAGAGTACAGTGGAGTACAGTGGAGCACAGTAGAGGTGGAGTACAGTAGAGTAGAGTAGAGGTAGAGTACTGTGGAGTACAGTAGAGATAGAGTACAGTGGAGTACAGTAGAGATAGAGTACAGTGGAGTAGAGTAGAGATAGAGTACAGTGGAGTATAGTTGAGGTAGAGTACAGTGCAGCACAGTAGAGGTAGAGTACAGTGGAGTATAGTTGAGGTAGACTACAGTGGAGTACAGTAGAGGTAGAGTACAGTGGAGCACAGTAGAGATAGAGTACAGCAGAGCAGAGTACAGGTAGAGTACAGTGGAGCACAGAAGAGGTAGAGTACAGTGGAGTACAGTAGAGATAGAGTACAGTGGAGTAGAGTAGAGATAGAGTACAGTGGAGTAGGGTAGAGATAGAGCACAGTGGAGCACAGCAAAGGTAGAGTACAGTGGATCACAGTAGAGATAGAGTACAGTGGAGTACAGTGGAGCACAGCAAAGGTAGAGTACAGTGGATCACAGTAGAGATAGAGTACAGTGGAGTACAGTGGAGCAGAGTAGGGGTAGACTACAGTGGAGCACAGTAGAGATAGAGTACAGTGGAGTACAGTAGATGTAGAGTACAGTGGAGCACAGTAGAGGTAGAGTACAGTGGAGTATAGTTGAGGTAGACTACAGTGGAGTACAGTAGAGATAGAGTACAGTGGAGTACAGTAGAGATAGAGTACAGTAGAGCAGAGTAGAGGTAGAGTACAGTAGAGTACATTAGAGATAGAGCACCGTGGAGCACTGTAGAGGTAGAGTACAGTGGAGTACAGTAGAGGTGGAGTACAGTAGAGTATAGTAGAGGTAGAGTACAGTGGATTACAGTAGGGATAGAGTACAGTGGAGCACAGTAGAGGTAGATTAGAGTGGAGCACAGTAGAGGTAGAGTACAGTGGAGCACAGTAAAAGTAGAGTACAGTGGAGTACAGTAGAAGTAGAGCACAGTGGAGCACTGTAGAGGTAGAGTACAGTGGAGTACAGTGGAGAAAGAGTACAGTGGAGCACAGTAGAGATAGAGTACAGTGGAGCACAGTAGAGGTAGAGTACAGTGGAGCACAGTAGAGGTAGAATACAGTGGAGTACAGTAGAGGTAGTGTACAGTGGAGCACAGTAGAGGTAGAGTACAGTGGAGCACAGTAGAGGTAGAGTACAGTAGAGCACAGTAGAGGTAGAGTACAGTGGAGCACAGTAGAGATAAAGTACAGTGGAGTACAGTAGATGAAGAGTACAGTGGAGTACAGTGGAGCACAGTAGAGGTGGAGTACAGTAGAGTACAGTAGAGGTAGAGTACAGTGGAGTACAATAAAGATAGAGTACAGTGGAGCAAAGCAGAGGTAGAGTACAGTGGATCACAGTAGAGATAGAGTAGAGTGGAGTACAGTGGAGCACAGTAGAGGTAGAGTACAGTGGAGAACAGTAGAGATAGAGTACGTGGAGTACAGTAGAGGTAGAGTACAGTGGAGCACAGTAGAGATAGAGTACAGTGGAGTACAGTAGAGGTAGAGTACAGTGGAGCACAGTAGAGGTAGAGTACAGTGGAGTACAATGGAGCACAGTAGAGGTGGAGTACAGTAGAGTACAGTAGAGGTAGAGAACAGTACAGTACAGTAGAGGTAGAGTACAGTGGAGTACAGTAGAGGTAGAGTACAGTAGAGCACAGTAGAGGTAGAATACAATGGAGTACAGTAGAGGTAGAGTACAGTAGAGGTAGAGTACAGTGGAGTACAGTACAGGTAGAGTACAGTGGAGTACAGTAGAGGTAGAGTACAGTGGAGCACAGTAGAGGTAGAGTAGAGTGGAGTACAGTGGAGCACAGTAGAGGTGGAGTACAGTAGAGTAGAGTAGAGTAGAGGTAGAGTACAGTGGAGTATAGTTGAGGTAGAGTACAGTGGAGTACAGTAGAGGTAGAGTACAGTGGAGTATAGTTGAGGTAGACTACAGTGGAGTACAGTAGAGGTAGAGTACAGTGGAGCACAGTAGAGCAGAGTAGAGGTAGAGTACAGTGGAGTACAGTAGAGGTAGAGTACAGTGGAGCACTGTAGAGTTGGAGTACAGTGGAGCACAGTAGAGATAGAGTACAGTAGAGCACAGTAGAGGTAGAGTACAGTGGAGTATAGTAGAGGTAGAGTACAGTGGAGTACAGTTGAGGTAGATTACAGTGGAGCACAGTAGAGGTAGAGTATAGTGGAGTATAGTTGAGGTAGACTACAGTGGAGTACAGTAGAGGTGGAGTACAGTAGAGTATAGTAGGGGTAGAGTACAGTGGACTACAGTGGAGAAAGAGTACAGTGGAGCACAGTAGAGGTAGATTACAGTGGAGCACAGTAGAGGTAGAGTATAGTGGAGTATAGTAGAGGTAGAGTACAGTGGAGTACAGTAGAGGTGGAGTACAGTAGAGTATAGTAGGGGTAGAGTACAGTGGACTACAGTGGAGAAAGAGTACAGTGGAGCACAGTAGAGGTAGAGTATAGTGGAGCACAGTAGAGGTAGAGTACAGTGGAGCACAGTAGAGGTAGAGTACAGTGGAGTACAGTAGAGGTAGTGTACAGTGGAGCACAGTAGAGGTAGAGTACAGTGGAGCACAGTAGAGCTAGAGTACAGTGGGGTACAGTAGAAATAGAGTACAGTGGAGCACAGTAGTGTAGGGTACTGTAGAGCACAGTAGAGGTAGAGTACAGTGGAGCACAGTAGAGATAGAGTACAGTGGAGTACAGTAGAGGTAGAGTACAGTGGAGCACAGTAGAGGTAGAGTACAGTGCAGTATAGCTGAGGTAGACTACAGTGGAGTACAGTAGAGGTAGAGTACAGTGGAGCACAGTAGAGATAGAGTACAGTAGAGCAGAGTAGAGGTAGAGTACAGTGGAGTACAGTAGAGGTAGAGTACAGTGGAGCACTGTAGAGGTGGAGTACAGTGGAGTACAGTAGAGGTAGAGTACAGTGGAGTACAGTAGAGATAGAGTACAGTAGAGCAGAGTAGAGGTAGAGTACAGTGGAGTACAGTAGATATAGAGCACAGTGGAGCACTGTAGAGGTAAAGTACAGTGGAGTACAGTAGAGGTGGAGTACAGTAGAGTATAGTAGAGGTAGAGTACAGTGGACTACAGTAGAGATAGAGTACAGTGGAGTACAGTAGAGGTAGTGTACAGTGGAGCACAGTAGAGGTAGAGTACAGTGGAGCACAGTAGAGGTAGAGTACAGTGGGGTACAGTAGAAATAGAGTACAGTTGAGCACAGTAGAGTAGAGTACAGTAGAGCACAGTAGAGGTAGAGTAGAGTGGAGCACAGTAGAGATAGAGTACAGTGGAGCACAGTAGAGATAGAGTACAGTAGAGCAGAATAGAGGTAGAGTACAGTGGAGTACAGTACAGGTAGAGTACAGTGGAGCACTGTAGAGGTGGAGTACAGTGGAGTACAGTAGAGGTAGAGTACAGTGGAGCACAGTAGAGATAGAGTACAGTTGAGCACAGTAGAGGTAGAGTACAGTGGAGTATAGTAGAGGTAGAGTACAGTGGAGTACAGTAGAGGTAGAGTACAGTGGAGCATAGTAGATGTAGAGTACAGTGGAGCAAAGTAGAGGTAGAGTAGAGTGGAGCACAGTAGATGTAGATTACAGTGGGGTACAGTAGAAATAGAGTACAGAGGAGCACAGTAGAGTAGAGTACAGTAGAGCACAGTAGAGGTAGAGTACAGTGGAGCACAGTAGAGATAGAGTACAGTGGAGTACAGTAGAGGTAGAGTACAGTGGAGTACAGAGGAGCACAGTAGAGGTGGAGTACAGTAGAGTACAGTAGAGGTAGAGTACAGTGTAGTACAGTAGAGATAGAGTACAGTGGAGTAGAGTAGACATAGAGTACAGTGGAGCACAGCAGAGGTAGAGTAAAGTGGATCACAGTAGAGATAGAGTACAGTGGAGTACAGTGGAGCACAGTAGAGGTAGAGTACAGTGGAGCACAGTTTAGGTAGAGTACAGTGGAGCACAGTAGAGGTAGAGTAGAGTGGAGCACAGTAGAGGTAGAGTACAGTGGAGTACAGTAGAGGTAGTGTACAGTGGAGCACAGTAGAGGTAGAGTACAGTGGAGCACAGTAGAGGTAGAGTACAGTGGAGTATAGTAGAGGTAGAGTACAGTAGAGCACAGTAGAGATAGAGTACAGTAGAGCACAGTAGAGGTAGAGTACAGTGGAGCACAGTAGAGGAAGAGTACAGTGTAGTACAGTAGAGATAGAGTACAGTGGAGTACAGTAGAGATAGAGTACAGTCGAACACAGTAGAGATAAGTGCAGTGGAGTATAGTAGAGGTAGAGTACAGTGGAGTACAGTAGAGGTAGAGTACAGCTGAGCACAGTAGAGGTAGAGTACAGTGGAGCACAGTAGAGGTAGAGTACAGTGGAGTATAGTAGAGGTAGAGTACAGTAGAGTACAGTAGAGATAGAGTACAGTAGAGTACAGTAGAGGTAGAGTACAGTGGAGCACAGTAGAGGAAGAGTACAGTGTAGTACAGTAGAGATAGAGTACAGTGGAGTACAGTAGAAATAGAGTACAGTCGAACACAGTAGAGATAAGTGCAGTGGAGTATAGTAGAGGTAGAGTACAGTGGAGTACAGTAGAGGTAGAGTACAGCTGAGCACAGTAGAGGTAGAGTAGAGTGGAGCACAGTAGAGGTAGAGTGCAGTGGACTACAGTACAGGTAGTGTACAGTGGAGCACAGTAGAAGTAGAGTACAGTGGAGCACAGTAGAGGTAGAGTACAGTGGAGTATAATAGAGGTAGAGTACAGTAGAGCACAGTAGAGATAGAGTACAGTAGAGCAGAGTAGAGGTAGAGTACAGTGGAGTACAGTAGAGGTAGAGTACAGTGGAGCACTGTAGAGGTGGAGTACAGTGGAGTACAGTAGAGGTAGAGTACAGTGGAGCACAGTAGAGATAGAGTACAGTAGAGCACAGTAGAGGTAGAGTACAGTGGAGCACAGTAGAGCTAGAGTACAGTGGAGTACAGTGGAGCACAGTAGAGATAGAGTACAGTAGAGCAGAATAGAGGTAGAGTACAGTGGAGTACAGTACAGGTAGAGTACAGTGGAGCACTGTAGAGGTGGAGTACAGTGGAGTACAGTAGAGGTAGAGTACAGTGGAGCACAGTAGAGATAGAGTACAGTTGAGCACAGTAGAGGTAGAGTACAGTGGAGTATAGTAGAGGTAGAGTACAGTGGAGTACAGTAGAGGTAGAGTACAGTGGAGCATAGTAGATGTAGAGTACAGTGGAGCAAAGTAGAGGTAGAGTAGAGTGGAGCACAGTAGATGTAGATTACAGTGGGGTACAGTAGAAATAGAGTACAGAGGAGCACAGTAGAGTAGAGTACAGTAGAGCACAGTAGAGGTAGAGTACAGTGGAGCACAGTAGAGATAGAGTACAGTGGAGTACAGTAGAGGTAGAGTACAGTGGAGTACAGAGGAGCACAGTAGAGGTGGAGTACAGTAGAGTACAGTAGAGGTAGAGTACAGTGTAGTACAGTAGAGATAGAGTACAGTGGAGTAGAGTAGACATAGAGTACAGTGGAGCACAGCAGAGGTAGAGTAAAGTGGATCACAGTAGAGATAGAGTACAGTGGAGTACAGTGGAGCACAGTAGAGGTAGAGTACAGTGGAGCACAGTTTAGGTAGAGTACAGTGGAGCACAGTAGAGGTAGAGTAGAGTGGAGCACAGTAGAGGTAGAGTACAGTGGAGTACAGTAGAGGTAGTGTACAGTGGAGCACAGTAGAGGTAGAGTACAGTGGAGCACAGTAGAGGTAGAGTACAGTGGAGTATAGTAGAGGTAGAGTACAGTAGAGCACAGTAGAGATAGAGTACAGTAGAGCACAGTAGAGGTAGAGTACAGTGGAGCACAGTAGAGGAAGAGTACAGTGTAGTACAGTAGAGATAGAGTACAGTGGAGTACAGTAGAGATAGAGTACAGTCGAACACAGTAGAGATAAGTGCAGTGGAGTATAGTAGAGGTAGAGTACAGTGGAGTACAGTAGAGGTAGAGTACAGCTGAGCAGAGTAGAGGTAGAGTACAGTGGAGCACTGTAGAGGTAGAGTACAGTGGAGTATAGTAGAGGTAGAGTACAGTAGAGTACAGTAGAGATAGAGTACAGTAGAGTACAGTAGAGGTAGAGTACAGTGGAGCACAGTAGAGGAAGAGTACAGTGTAGTACAGTAGAGATAGAGTACAGTGGAGTACAGTAGAGATAGAGTACAGTCGAACACAGTAGAGATAAGTGCAGTGGAGTATAGTAGAGGTAGAGTACAGTGGAGTACAGTAGAGGTAGAGTACAGCTGAGCACAGTAGAGGTAGAGTAGAGTGGAGCACAGTAGAGGTAGAGTACAGTGGAGTATAATAGAGGTAGAGTACAGTAGAGCACAGTAGAGATAGAGTTCAGTAGAGCAGAGTAGAGGTAGAGTACAGTGGAGTACAGTAGAGGTAGAGTACAGTGGAGCACTGTAGAGGTGGAGTACAGTGGAGTACAGTAGAGGTAGAGTACAGTGGAGCACAGTAGAGATAGAGTACAGTAGAGCACAGTAGAGGTAGAGTACAGTGGAGCACAGTAGAGCTAGAGTACAGTGGAGTACAGTGGAGCACAGTAGAGGTGGAGTACAGTAGAGTAGAGTAGAGGTAGAGTACAGTGGAGTACAGTAGAGATAGAGTAGAGTGGAGTAGAGTAGAGATAGAGTACAGTGGATTAGAGAAGAGATAGAGTACAGTGGAGTATAGTTGAGGTAGAGTACAGTGGAGCACAGTAGAGGTAGAATACAGTGGAGTATAGTTGAGGTAGACTACAGTGGAGTACAGTAGAGGTAGAGTACAGTGGAGCACAGTAGAGATAGAGTACAGTAGAGCAGAGTAGAGGTAGAGTACAGTGGAGTACAGTAGAGGTAGAGTACAGTAGAACACTGTAGAGGTGGAGTACAGTGGAGTACAGTAGAGGTAGAGTACAGTGGAGCACAGTAGAGATAGAGTACAGTGGAGTACAGTGGAGCACAGTAGGGTAGACTACAGTGGAGCACAGTAGAGATAGAGTACAGTGGAGTACAGTAGATGTAGAGTACAGTGGAGCACAGTAGAGGTAGAGTACAGTGGAGTATAGTTGAGGTAGACTACAGTGGAGTACAGTAGAGATAGAGTACAGTGGAGTACAGTAGAGATAGAGTACAGTAGAGCAGAGTAGAGGTAGAGTACAGTGGAGTACAGTAGAAGTAGAGTACAGTGGAGTACAGTAGAAGTAGAGCACAGTGGAGTACAGTAGAGGTAGAGTACAGTGGAGCACAGTAGAGGTAGAGTACAGTGGAGTACAGTAGAGGTAGTGTACAGTGGAGCACAGTAGAGATAAAGTACAGTGGAGTACAGTAGATGAAGAGTACAGTGGAGTACAGTGGAGCACAGTAGAGGTGGAGTACAGTAGAGTACAGTAGAGGTAGAGTACAGTGGAGTACAATAAAGATAGAGTACAGTGGAGCAAAGCAGAGGTAGAGTACAGTGGATCACAGTAGAGATAGAGTAGAGTGGAGTACAGTGGAGCACAGTAGAGGTAGAGTACAGTGGAGAACAGTAGAGATAGAGTACGTGGAGTACAGTAGAGGTAGAGTACAGTGGAGCACAGTAGAGATAGAGTACAGTGGAGTACAGTAGAGGTAGAGTACAGTGGAGCACAGTAGAGGTAGAGTACAGTGGAGTACAATGGAGCACAGTAGAGGTGGAGTACAGTAGAGTACAGTAGAGGTAGAGAACAGTACAGTACAGTAGAGGTAGAGTACAGTGGAGTACAGTAGAGGTAGAGTACAGTAGAGCACAGTAGAGGTAGAATACAATGGAGTACAGTAGAGGTAGAGTACAGTAGAGGTAGAGTACAGTGGAGTACAGTACAGGTAGAGTACAGTGGAGTACAGTAGAGGTAGAGTACAGTGGAGCACAGTAGAGGTAGAGTAGAGTGGAGTACAGTGGAGCACAGTAGAGGTGGAGTACAGTAGAGTAGAGTAGAGTAGAGGTAGAGTACAGTGGAGTATAGTTGAGGTAGAGTACAGTGGAGTACAGTAGAGGTAGAGTACAGTGGAGTATAGTTGAGGTAGACTACAGTGGAGTACAGTAGAGGTAGAGTACAGTGGAGCACAGTAGAGCAGAGTAGAGGTAGAGTACAGTGGAGTACAGTAGAGGTAGAGTACAGTGGAGCACTGTAGAGTTGGAGTACAGTGGAGCACAGTAGAGATAGAGTACAGTAGAGCACAGTAGAGGTAGAGTACAGTGGAGTATAGTAGAGGTAGAGTACAGTGGAGTACAGTTGAGGTAGATTACAGTGGAGCACAGTAGAGGTAGAGTATAGTGGAGTATAGTTGAGGTAGACTACAGTGGAGTACAGTAGAGGTGGAGTACAGTAGAGTATAGTAGGGGTAGAGTACAGTGGACTACAGTGGAGAAAGAGTACAGTGGAGCACAGTAGAGGTAGATTACAGTGGAGCACAGTAGAGGTAGAGTATAGTGGAGTATAGTAGAGGTAGAGTACAGTGGAGTACAGTAGAGGTGGAGTACAGTAGAGTATAGTAGGGGTAGAGTACAGTGGACTACAGTGGAGAAAGAGTACAGTGGAGCACAGTAGAGGTAGAGTATAGTGGAGCACAGTAGAGGTAGAGTACAGTGGAGCACAGTAGAGGTAGAGTACAGTGGAGTACAGTAGAGGTAGTGTACAGTGGAGCACAGTAGAGGTAGAGTACAGTGGAGCACAGTAGAGCTAGAGTACAGTGGGGTACAGTAGAAATAGAGTACAGTGGAGCACAGTAGTGTAGGGTACTGTAGAGCACAGTAGAGGTAGAGTACAGTGGAGCACAGTAGAGATAGAGTACAGTGGAGTACAGTAGAGGTAGAGTACAGTGGAGCACAGTAGAGGTAGAGTACAGTGCAGTATAGCTGAGGTAGACTACAGTGGAGTACAGTAGAGGTAGAGTACAGTGGAGCACAGTAGAGATAGAGTACAGTAGAGCAGAGTAGAGGTAGAGTACAGTGGAGTACAGTAGAGGTAGAGTACAGTGGAGCACTGTAGAGGTGGAGTACAGTGGAGTACAGTAGAGGTAGAGTACAGTGGAGTACAGTAGAGATAGAGTACAGTAGAGCAGAGTAGAGGTAGAGTACAGTGGAGTACAGTAGATATAGAGCACAGTGGAGCACTGTAGAGGTAAAGTACAGTGGAGTACAGTAGAGGTGGAGTACAGTAGAGTATAGTAGAGGTAGAGTACAGTGGACTACAGTAGAGATAGAGTACAGTGGAGTACAGTAGAGGTAGTGTACAGTGGAGCACAGTAGAGGTAGAGTACAGTGGAGCACAGTAGAGGTAGAGTACAGTGGGGTACAGTAGAAATAGAGTACAGTTGAGCACAGTAGAGTAGAGTACAGTAGAGCACAGTAGAGGTAGAGTAGAGTGGAGCACAGTAGAGATAGAGTACAGTGGAGCACAGTAGAGATAGAGTACAGTAGAGCAGAATAGAGGTAGAGTACAGTGGAGTACAGTACAGGTAGAGTACAGTGGAGCACTGTAGAGGTGGAGTACAGTGGAGTACAGTAGAGGTAGAGTACAGTGGAGCACAGTAGAGATAGAGTACAGTTGAGCACAGTAGAGGTAGAGTACAGTGGAGTATAGTAGAGGTAGAGTACAGTGGAGTACAGTAGAGGTAGAGTACAGTGGAGCATAGTAGATGTAGAGTACAGTGGAGCAAAGTAGAGGTAGAGTAGAGTGGAGCACAGTAGATGTAGATTACAGTGGGGTACAGTAGAAATAGAGTACAGAGGAGCACAGTAGAGTAGAGTACAGTAGAGCACAGTAGAGGTAGAGTACAGTGGAGCACAGTAGAGATAGAGTACAGTGGAGTACAGTAGAGGTAGAGTACAGTGGAGTACAGAGGAGCACAGTAGAGGTGGAGTACAGTAGAGTACAGTAGAGGTAGAGTACAGTGTAGTACAGTAGAGATAGAGTACAGTGGAGTAGAGTAGACATAGAGTACAGTGGAGCACAGCAGAGGTAGAGTAAAGTGGATCACAGTAGAGATAGAGTACAGTGGAGTACAGTGGAGCACAGTAGAGGTAGAGTACAGTGGAGCACAGTTTAGGTAGAGTACAGTGGAGCACAGTAGAGGTAGAGTAGAGTGGAGCACAGTAGAGGTAGAGTACAGTGGAGTACAGTAGAGGTAGTGTACAGTGGAGCACAGTAGAGGTAGAGTACAGTGGAGCACAGTAGAGGTAGAGTACAGTGGAGTATAGTAGAGGTAGAGTACAGTAGAGCACAGTAGAGATAGAGTACAGTAGAGCACAGTAGAGGTAGAGTACAGTGGAGCACAGTAGAGGAAGAGTACAGTGTAGTACAGTAGAGATAGAGTACAGTGGAGTACAGTAGAGATAGAGTACAGTCGAACACAGTAGAGATAAGTGCAGTGGAGTATAGTAGAGGTAGAGTACAGTGGAGTACAGTAGAGGTAGAGTACAGCTGAGCACAGTAGAGGTAGAGTACAGTGGAGCACAGTAGAGGTAGAGTACAGTGGAGTATAGTAGAGGTAGAGTACAGTAGAGTACAGTAGAGATAGAGTACAGTAGAGTACAGTAGAGGTAGAGTACAGTGGAGCACAGTAGAGGAAGAGTACAGTGTAGTACAGTAGAGATAGAGTACAGTGGAGTACAGTAGAGATAGAGTACAGTCGAACACAGTAGAGATAAGTGCAGTGGAGTATAGTAGAGGTAGAGTACAGTGGAGTACAGTAGAGGTAGAGTACAGCTGAGCACAGTAGAGGTAGAGTAGAGTGGAGCACAGTAGAGGTAGAGTGCAGTGGACTACAGTACAGGTAGTGTACAGTGGAGCACAGTAGAAGTAGAGTACAGTGGAGCACAGTAGAGGTAGAGTACAGTGGAGTATAATAGAGGTAGAGTACAGTAGAGCACAGTAGAGATAGAGTACAGTAGAGCAGAGTAGAGGTAGAGTACAGTGGAGTACAGTAGAGGTAGAGTACAGTGGAGCATTGTAGAGGTGGAGTACAGTGGAGTACAGTAGAGGTAGAGTACAGTGGAGCACAGTAGAGATAGAGTACAGTAGAGCACAGTAGAGGTAGAGTACAGTGGAGCACAGTAGAGCTAGAGTACAGTGGAGTACAGTGGAGCACAGTAGAGATAGAGTACAGTAGAGCAGAATAGAGGTAGAGTACAGTGGAGTACAGTACAGGTAGAGTACAGTGGAGCACTGTAGAGGTGGAGTACAGTGGAGTACAGTAGAGGTAGAGTACAGTGGAGCACAGTAGAGATAGAGTACAGTTGAGCACAGTAGAGGTAGAGTACAGTGGAGTATAGTAGAGGTAGAGTACAGTGGAGTACAGTAGAGGTAGAGTACAGTGGAGCATAGTAGATGTAGAGTACAGTGGAGCAAAGTAGAGGTAGAGTAGAGTGGAGCACAGTAGATGTAGATTACAGTGGGGTACAGTAGAAATAGAGTACAGAGGAGCACAGTAGAGTAGAGTACAGTAGAGCACAGTAGAGGTAGAGTACAGTGGAGCACAGTAGAGATAGAGTACAGTGGAGTACAGTAGAGGTAGAGTACAGTGGAGTACAGAGGAGCACAGTAGAGGTGGAGTACAGTAGAGTACAGTAGAGGTAGAGTACAGTGTAGTACAGTAGAGATAGAGTACAGTGGAGTAGAGTAGACATAGAGTACAGTGGAGCACAGCAGAGGTAGAGTAAAGTGGATCACAGTAGAGATAGAGTACAGTGGAGTACAGTGGAGCACAGTAGAGGTAGAGTACAGTGGAGCACAGTTTAGGTAGAGTACAGTGGAGCACAGTAGAGGTAGAGTAGAGTGGAGCACAGTAGAGGTAGAGTACAGTGGAGTACAGTAGAGGTAGTGTACAGTGGAGCACAGTAGAGGTAGAGTACAGTGGAGCACAGTAGAGGTAGAGTACAGTGGAGTATAGTAGAGGTAGAGTACAGTAGAGCACAGTAGAGATAGAGTACAGTAGAGCACAGTAGAGGTAGAGTACAGTGGAGCACAGTAGAGGAAGAGTACAGTGTAGTACAGTAGAGATAGAGTACAGTGGAGTACAGTAGAGATAGAGTACAGTCGAACACAGTAGAGATAAGTGCAGTGGAGTATAGTAGAGGTAGAGTACAGTGGAGTACAGTAGAGGTAGAGTACAGCTGAGCAGAGTAGAGGTAGAGTACAGTGGAGCACAGTAGAGGTAGAGTACAGTGGAGTATAGTAGAGGTAGAGTACAGTAGAGTACAGTAGAGATAGAGTACAGTAGAGTACAGTAGAGGTAGAGTACAGTGGAGCACAGTAGAGGAAGAGTACAGTGTAGTACAGTAGAGATAGAGTACAGTGGAGTACAGTAGAGATAGAGTACAGTCGAACACAGTAGAGATAAGTGCAGTGGAGTATAGTAGAGGTAGAGTACAGTGGAGTACAGTAGAGGTAGAGTACAGCTGAGCACAGTAGAGGTAGAGTAGAGTGGAGCACAGTAGAGGTAGAGTACAGTGGAGTATAATAGAGGTAGAGTACAGTAGAGCACAGTAGAGATAGAGTTCAGTAGAGCAGAGTAGAGGTAGAGTACAGTGGAGTACAGTAGAGGTAGAGTACAGTGGAGCACTGTAGAGGTGGAGTACAGTGGAGTACAGTAGAGGTAGAGTACAGTGGAGCACAGTAGAGATAGAGTACAGTAGAGCACAGTAGAGGTAGAGTACAGTGGAGCACAGTAGAGCTAGAGTACAGTGGAGTACAGTGGAGCACAGTAGAGGTGGAGTACAGTAGAGTAGAGTAGAGGTAGAGTACAGTGGAGTACAGTAGAGATAGAGTAGAGTGGAGTAGAGTAGAGATAGAGTACAGTGGATTAGAGTAGAGATAGAGTACAGTGGAGTATAGTTGAGGTAGAGTACAGTGGAGCACAGTAGAGGTAGAATACAGTGGAGTATAGTTGAGGTAGACTACAGTGGAGTACAGTAGAGGTAGAGTACAGTGGAGCACAGTAGAGATAGAGTACAGTAGAGCAGAGTAGAGGTAGAGTACAGTGGAGTACAGTAGAGGTAGAGTACAGTAGAACAATGTAGAGGTGGAGTACAGTGGAGTACAGTAGAGGTAGAGTACAGTGGAGCACAGTAGAGGTAGAGTACAGTGGAGCACAGTAGAGATAGAGTACAGTGGAGTACAGTAGATGTAGAGTACAGTGGAGCACAGTAGAGGTAGAGTACAGTGGAGTATAGTTGAGGTAGACTACAGTGGAGTACAGTAGAGATAGAGTACAGTGGAGTACAGTAGAGATAGAGTACAGTAGAGCAGAGTAGAGGTAGAGTACAGTGGAGTACAGTAGAAGTAGAGTACAGTGGAGTACAGTAGAAGTAGAGCACAGTGGAGTACAGTAGAGGTAGAGTACAGTGGAGCACAGTGGAGGTAGAGTACAGTGGAGTACAGTAGAGGTAGTGTACAGTGGAGCACAGTAGAGGTAGAGTACAGTGGAGCACAGTAGAGGTAGAGTAAAGTAGAGCACAGTAGAGGTAGAGTACAGTGGAGCACAGTAGAGATAGAGTACAGTGGAGTACAGTAGAGGAAGAGTACAGTGGAGTACAGTGGAGCACAGTAGAGGTGGAGTACAGTAGAGTACAGTAGAGGTAGAGTACAGTGGAGTACAATCAAGATAGAGTACAGTGGAGTAGAGTAGAGATAGAGTACAGTGGAGCACAGCAGAGGTAGAGTACAGTGGATCACAGTAGAGATAGAGTACAGTGGAGTACAGTGGAGCACAGTAGAGGTAGAGTACAGTGGAGAACAGTAGAGATAGAGTACAGTGGAGTACAGTAGAGGTAGAGTACAGTGGAGCACAGTAGAGATAGAGTACAGTGGAGTACAGTAGAGGTAGAGAACAGTACAGTACAGTAGAGGTAGAGTACAGTGGAGTACAGTAGAGGTAGAGTACAGTATAGCACAGTAGAGGTAGAATACAGTGGAGTACAGTAGAGGTAGAGTACAGTGGAGTACAGTAGAGGTAGAGTACAGTGGATCACAGTAGAGGTAGAGTACAGTGGAGTACAGTGGAGCACAGTAGAGGTGGAGTACAGTAGAGTAGAGTAGAGGTAGAGTACTGTGGAGTACAGTAGAGATAGAGTACAGTGGAGTAGAGTAGAGATAGAGTACAGTGGAGTAGAGTAGAGATAGAGTACATTGGAGTAGAGTAGAGATAGAGTACAGTGGAGTATAGTTGAGGTAGAGTACAGTGCAGCACAGTAGAGGTAGAGTACAGTGGAGTATAGTTGAGGTAGACTACAGTGGAGTACAGTAGAGGTAGAGTACAGTGGAGCACAGTAGAGATAGAGTACAGCAGAGCAGAGTAGAGGTAGAGTACAGTGGAGCACAGAAGAGGTAGAGTAAAGTGGAGTACAGTAGAGATAGAGTACAGTGGAGTAGAGTAGAGATAGAGTACAGTGGAGTAGGGTAGAGATAGAGCACAGTGGAGCACAGCAAAGGTAGAGTACAGTGGATCACAGTAGAGATAGAGTACAGTGGAGTACAGTGGAGCACAGCAAAGGTAGAGTACAGTGGATCACAGTAGAGATAGAGTACAGTGGAGTACAGTGGAGCAGAGTAGGGATAGACTACAGTGGAGCACAGTAGAGATAGAGTACAGTGGAGTACAGTAGATGTAGAGTACAGTGGAGCACAGTAGAGGTAGAGTACAGTGGAGTATAGTTGAGGTAGACTACAGTGGAGTACAGTAGAGATAGAGTACAGTGGAGTACAGTAGAGATAGAGTACAGTAGAGCAGAGTAGAGGTAAAGTACAGTAGAGTACAGTAGAGACAGAGCACAGTGGAGCACTGTAGAGGTAGAGTACAGTGGAGTACAGTAGAGGTGGAGTACAGTAGAGTATAGTAGAGGTAGAATACAGTGGATTACAGTAGGGATAGAGTACAGTGGAGCACAGTAGAGTTAGATTAGAGTGGAGCACAGTAGAGGTAGAGTACAGTGGAGCACAGTAGAAGTAGAGTACAGTGGAGTACAGTAGAAGTAGAGCACAGTGGAGCACTGTAGAGGTAGAGTACAGTGGAGTACAGTGGAGATAGAGTACAGTGGAGCACAGTAGAGGTAGAGTACAGTGGAGCACAGTAGAGGTAGAATACAGTGGAGTACAGTAGAGGTAGTGTACAGTGGAGCACAGTAGAGGTAGAGTACAGTGGAGCACAGTAGAGGTAGAGTACAGTGGAGTACAGTAGAGGTAGTGTACAGTGGAGCACAGTAGAGGTAGAGTACAGTGGAGCACAGTAGAGGTAGAGTACAGTGGAGCACAGTAGAGGTAGAGTACAGTGGAGCACAGTAGAGGTAGTGTAAAGTGGAGCACAGTAGAGGTAGATAACAGTGGAGCACAGTAGAGGTAGAGTACAGTAGAGCACAGTAGAGGTAGAGTACAGTGGAGCACAGTAGAGATAAAGTACAGTGGAGTACAGTAGAGGAAGAGTACAGTGGAGTACAGTGGAGCACAGTAGAGGTGGAGTACAGTAGAGTACAATCAAGATAGAGTACAGTGGAGTAGAGTAGAGATAGAGTACAGTGGAGCACAACAGAGGTAGAGTACAGTGGATCACAGTAGAGATAGAGTACAGTGGAGTACAGTGGAGCACAGTAGAGGTAGAGTACAGTGGAGAACAGTAGAGATAGAGTACAGTGGAGTACAGTAGAGGTAGAGTACAGTGGAGCACAGTAGAGATAGAGTACAGTGGAGTACAGTAGAGGTAGAGTACAGTGGAGCACAGTAGAGGTAGAGTACAGTGGAGTACAATGGAGCACAGTAGAGGTGGAGTACAGTAGAGTACAGTAGAGGTAGAGAACAGTACAGTACAGTAGAGGTAGAGTACAGTGGAGTACAGTAGAGGTAGAGTACAGTAGAGTACAGTAGAGGTAGAGTACAGTGGAGCACAGTAGAGATAGAGTACAGTGGAGTACAGTAGAGGTAGAGTACAGTGGAGCACAGTAGAGGTAGAGTACAGTGGAGTACAATGGAGCACAGTAGAGGTGGAGTACAGTAGAGTACAGTAGAGATAGAGTACAGTGGAGTATAGTTGAGGTAGAGTACAGTGCAGCACAGTAGAGGTAGAGTACAGTGGAGTATAGTTGAGGTAGACTACAGTGGAGTACAGTAGAGGTAGAGTACAGTGGAGCACAGTAGAGATAGAGTACAGCAGAGCAGAGTACAGGTAGAGTACAGTGGAGCACAGAAGAGGTAGAGTACAGTGGAGTACAGTAGAGATAGAGTACAGTGGAGTAGAGTAGAGATAGAGTACAGTGGAGTAGGGTAGAGATAGAGCACAGTGGAGCACTGTAGAGGTAGAGTACAGTGGAGTACAGTAGAGGTGGAGTACAGTAGAGTATAGTAGAGGTAGAGTACAGTGGACTACAGTAGAGATAGAGTACAGTGGAGTACAGTAGAGGTAGTGTACAGTGGAGCACAGTAGAGGTAGAGTACAGTGGAGCACAGTAGAGGTAGAGTACATTGGGGTACAGTAGAAATAGAGTACAGTTGAGCACAGTAGAGTAGAGTACAGTAGAGCACAGTAGAGGTAGAGTAGAGTGGAGCACAGTAGAGATAGAGTACAGTGGAGCACAGTAGAGATAGAGTACAGTAGAGCAGAGTAGAGGTAGAGTACAGTGGAGTACAGTACAGGTAGAGTACAGTGGAGCACTGTAGGGGTGGAGTACAGTGGAGTACAGTAGAGGTAGAGTACAGTGGAGCACAGTAGAGATAGAGTACAGTTGAGCACAGTAGAGGTAGAGTACAGTGGAGTATAGTAGAGGTAGAGTACAGTGGAGTACAGTAGAGGTAGAGTACAGTGGAGCATAGTAGATGTAGAGTACAGTGGAGCAAAGTAGAGGTAGAGTAGAGTGGAGCACAGTAGATGTAGATTACAGTGGGGTTCAGTAGAAATAGAGTACAGTGGAGCACAGTAGATTAGAGTACAGTAGAGCACAGTAGAGGTAGAGTACAGTGGAGCACAGTAGAGATAGAGTACAGTGGAGTACAGTAGAGGTAGAGTACAGTGGAGTACAGAGGAGCACAGTAGAGGTGGAGTACAGTAGAGTACAGTAGAGGTAGAGTACAGTGTAGTACAGTAGAGATAGAGTACAGTGGAGTAGAGTAGACATAGAGTACAGTGGAGCACAGCAGAGGTAGAGTAAAGTGGATCACAGTAGAGATAGAGTACAGTGGAGTACAGTGGAGCACAGTAGAGGTAGAGTACAGTGGAGCACAGTTTAGGTAGAGTACAGTGGAGCACAGTAGAGGTAGAGTAGAGTGGAGCACAGTAGAGGTAGAGTACAGTGGAGTACAGTAGAGGTAGTGTACAGTGGAGCACAGTAGAGGTATAGTACAGTGGAGCACAGTAGAGGTAGAGTACAGTGAAGTATAGTAGAGGTAGAGTACAGTAGAGCACAGTAGAGATAGAGTACAGTAGAGCACAGTAGAGGTAGAGTACAGTGGAGCACAGTAGAGGAAGAGTACAGTGTAGTACAGTAGAGATAGAGTACAGTGGAGTACAGTAGAGATAGAGTACAGTCGAACACAGTAGAGATAAGTGCAGTGGAGTATAGTAGAGGTAGAGTACAGTGGAGTACAGTAGAGGTAGAGTACAGCTGAGCACAGTAGAGGTAGAGTAGAGTGGAGCACAGTAGAGGTAGAGTACAGTGGAGTATAGTAGAGGTAGAGTACAGTGGAGCACAGTAGAGATAGAGTACAGTGGAGTACAGTGGAGCAGAGTAGAGGTAGAGTACAGTGGAGCACAGTTTAGGTAGAGTAGAGTTGAGCACAGTAGAGGTAGAGTAGAGTGGAGCACAGTAGAGTTAGAGTACAGTGGAGTACAGTAGAGGTAGTGTACAGTGGAGCAAAGTAGAGGTAGAGTACAGTGGAGCACAGTAGAGGTAGAGTACAGTGGAGTATAGTAGAGGTAGAGTACAGTAGAGCACAGTAGAGATAGAGTACAGTAGAGCAGAGTAGAGGTAGAGTACAGTGGAGCACAGTAGAGGAAGAGTACAGTGTAGTACAGTAGAGATAGAGTACAGTGGAGTACAGTAGAGATAGAGTACAGTTGAACACAGTAGAGATAAGTGCAGTGGAGTATAGTAGAGGTAGAGTACAGTGGAGTACAGTAGAGGTAGAGTACAGCTGAGCACAGTAGAGGTATAGTAGAGTGGAGCACAGTAGATGTAGAGTACAGTGGAGTATAGTAGAGGTAGAGTACAGTAGAGCACAGTAGAGATAGAGTACAGTAGAGCACAGTAGAGGTAGAGTACAGTGGAGCACAGTAGAGGAAGAGTACAGTGTAGTACAGTAGAGATAGAGTACAGTGGAGTACAGTAGAGATAGAGTACAGTCGAACACAGTAGAGATAAGTGCAGTGGAGTATAGTAGAGGTAGAGTACAGTGGAGTACAGTAGAGGTAGAGTACAGCTGAGCACAGTAGAGGTAGAGTAGAGTGGAGCACAGTAGAGGTAGAGTACAGTGGACTACAGTAGAGGTAGTGTACAGTGGAGCACAGTAGAGTTAGAGTACAGTGGAGCACAGTAGAGGTAGAGTACAGTGGAGTATAATAAAGGTAGAGTACAGTAGAGCACAGTAGAGATAGAGTACAGTAGAGCAGAGTAGAGGTAGAGTACAGTGGAGTACAGTAGAGGTAGAGTACAGTGGAGCACTGTAGAGGTGGAGTACAGTGGAGTACAGTAGAGGTAGAGTACAGTGGAGCACAGTAGAGATAGAGTACAGTAGAGCACAGTAGAGGTAGAGTACAGTGGAGCACAGTAGAGCTAGAGTACAGTGGAGTACAGTGGAGCACAGTAGAGGTGGAGTACAGTAGAGTAGAGTAGAGGTAGAGTACAGTGGAGTAAAGTAGAGATAGAGTAGAGTGGAGTAGAGTAGATATAGAGTACAGTGGATTAGAGTAGAGATAGAGTACAGTGGATTATAGTTGATGTAGAGTACAGTGGAGCACAGTAGAGGAAGAGTACAGTGGAGTATAGTTTAGGTAGACTACAGTGGAGTAGAGTAGAGATAGAGTACAGTGGAGTATAGTTGAGGTAGAGTACAGTGGAGCACAGTAGAGGTAGAGTACAGTGGAGTATAGTTGAGGTAGACTACAGTGGAGTGCAGTAGAGGTAGAGTACAGTAGAGCAGAGTAGAGGTAGAGTACAGTGGAGCACAGAAGTGGTAGAGTACAGTGGAGTACAGTAGAGATAGAGTACAGTGGAGTAGAGTAGAGATAGTACAGTGGAGTAGGGTAGAGATAGAGCACAGTGGAGCACAGCAAAGGTAGAGTACAGTGGATCACAGTAGAGATAGAGTACAGTGGAGTACAGTGGAGCACAGTAGGGTAGACTACAGTGGAGCACAGTAGAGATAGAGTACAGTGGAGTACAGTAGATGTAGAGTACAGTGGAGCACAGTAGAGGTAGAGTACAGTGGAGTATAGTTGAGGTAGACTACAGTGGAGTACAGTAGAGATAGAGTACAGTGGAGTACAGTAGAGATAGAGTACAGTAGAGCAGAGTAGAGGTAGAGTACAGTGGAGTACAGTAGAGGTAGAGTACAGTGGAGTACAGTAGAAGTAGAGCACAGTGGAGTACAGTAGAGGAAGAGTATAGTGGAGCACAGTAGAGGTAGAGTACAGTGGAGTACAGTAGAGGTAGTGTACAGTGGAGCACAGTAGAGGTAGAGTACAGTGGAGCACAGTAGAGGTAGAGTAAAGTAGAGCACAGTAGAGGTAGAGTACAGTGGAGCACAGTAGAGATAGAGTACAGTGGAGTACAGTAGAGGAAGAGTACAGTGGAGTACAGTGGAGCACAGTAGAGGTGGAGTACAGTAGAGTACAGTAGAGGTAGAGTACAGTGGAGTACAATCAAGATAGAGTACAGTGGAGTAGAGTAGAGATAGAGTACAGTGGAGCACAGCAGAGGTAGAGTACAGTGGATCACAGTAGAGATAGAGTACAGTGGAGTACAGTGGAGCACAGTAGAGGTAGAGTACAGTGGAGAACAGTAGAGATAGAGTACAGTGAAGTACAGTAGAGGTAGAGTACAGTGGAGCACAGTAGAGATAGAGTACAGTGGAGTACAGTAGAGGTAGAGTACAGTGGAGCACAGTAGAGGTGGAGTACAGTAGAGTACAGTCGAGGTAGAGAACAGTACAGTACAGTAGAGGTAGAGTACAGTGGAGTACAGTAGAGGTAGAGTACAGTAGAGCACAGTAGAGGTAGAATACAGTGGAGTACAGTAGAGGTAGAGTACAGTGGAGTACAGTAGAGGTAGAGTACAGTGGATCACAGTAGAGGTAGAGTACAGTGGAGTACAGTGGAGCACAGTAGAGGTGGAGTACAGTAGAGTAGCGGTAGAGTACTGTGGAGTACAGTAGAGATAGAGTACAGTGGAGTAGAGTAGAGATAGAGTACAGTGGAGTAGAGTAGAGATAGAGTACAGTGGAGTAGAGTAGAGATAGAGTACAGTGGAGTATAGTTGAGGTAGAGTACAGTGCAGCACAGTAGAGGTAGAGTACAGTGGAGTATAGTTGAGGTAGACTACAGTGGAGTACAGTAGAGGTAGAGTACAGTGGAGCACAGTAGAGATAGAGTACAGCAGAGCAGAGTAGAGGTAGAGTACAGTGGAGGACAGAAGAGGTAGAGTAAAGTGGAGTACAGTAGAGATAGAGTACAGTGGAGTAGAGTAGAGATAGAGTACAGTGGAGTAGGGTAGAGATAGAGCACAGTGGAGCACAGCAAAGGTAGAGTACAGTGGATCACAGTAGAGATAGAGTACAGTGGAGTACAGTGGAGCACAGCAAAGGTAGAGTACAGTGGATCACAGTAGAGATAGAGTACAGTGGAGTACAGTGGAGCAGAGTAGGGATAGACTACAGTGGAGCACAGTAGAGATAGAGTACAGTGGAGTACAGTAGATGTAGAGTACAGTGGAGCACAGTAGAGGTAGAGTACAGTGGAGTATAGTTGAGGTAGACTACAGTGGAGTACAGTAGAGATAGAGTACAGTGGAGTACAGTAGAGATAGAGTACAGTAGAGCAGAGTAGAGGTAAAGTACAGTAGAGTACAGTAGAGACAGAGCACAGTGGAGCACTGTAGAGGTAGAGTACAGTGGAGTACAGTAGAGGTGGAGTACAGTAGAGTATAGTAGAGGTAGAATACAGTGGATTACAGTAGGGATAGAGTACAGTGGAGCACAGTATAGGTAGATTAGAGTGGAGCACAGTAGAGGTAGAGTACAGTGGAGCACAGTAGAAGTAGAGTACAGTGGAGTACAGTAGAAGTAGAGCACAGTGGAGCACTGTAGAGGTAGAGTACAGTGGAGTACAGTGGAGATAGAGTACAGTGTAGCACAGTAGAGGTAGAGTACAGTGGAGCACAGTAGAGGTAGAATACAGTGGAGTACAGTAGAGGTAGTGTACAGTGGAGCACAGTAGAGGTAGAGTACAGTGGAGCACAGTAGAGGTAGAGTACAGTGGAGTACAGTAGAGGTAGTGTACAGTGGAGCACAGTAGAGGTAGAGTACAGTGGAGCACAGTAGAGGTAGAGTACAGTGGAGCACAGTAGAGGTAGAGTACAGTGGAGCACAGTAGAGGTAGTGTACAGTGGAGCACAGTAGAGGTAGAGTACAGTGGAGCACAGTAGAGGTAGAGTACAGTAGAGCACAGTAGAGGTAGAGTACAGTGGAGCACAGTAGAGATAAAGTACAGTGGAGTACAGTAGAGGAAGATTACAGTGGAGTACAGTGGAGCACAGTAGAGGTGGAGTACAGTAGAGTACAATCAAGATAGAGTACAGTGGAGTAGAGTAGAGATAGAGTACAGTGGAGCACAACAGAGGTAGAGTACAATGGATCACAGTAGAGATAGAGTACAGTGGAGTACAGTGGAGCACAGTAGAGGTAGAGTACAGTGGATAACAGTAGAGATAGAGTACAGTGGAGTACAGTAGAGGTAGAGTACAGTGGAGCACAGTAGAGATAGAGTACAGTGGAGTACAGTAGAGGTAGAGTACAGTGGAGCACAGTAGAGGTAGAGTACAGTGGAGTACAATGGAGCACAGTAGAGGTGGAGTACAGTAGAGTACAGTAGAGGTAGAGAACAGTACAGTACAGTAGAGGTAGAGTACAGTGGAGTACAGTAGAGGTAGAGTACAGTAGAGCACAGTAGAGGTAGAATACAGTGGAGTACAGTAGAGGTAGAGTACAGTGGAGTACAGTAGAGGTAGAGTACAGTGGATCACAGTAGAGGTAGAGTACAGTGGAGTACAGTGGAGCACAGTAGAGGTGGAGTACAGAAGAGTAGAGTAGAGGTAGAGTACTGTGGAGTACAGTAGAGATAGAGTACAGTGGAGTACAGTAGAGATAGAGTACAGTGGAGTAGAGTAGAGATAGACAGGGCCTGAAGTTAACTTTTTTTGCCACCAGCCACTGTGGCAGGTGGATATCAAAATTCACCTGCCACAGAGACTTTTTACCAGCCTTTTTTTTTTTGTTGCCTCATAGCCTAAAGGTGAAAAAACGGGAATTTCACAATATTGTTCTTTAACTTGTACACATTTAAGTGCTGTCAAGTTATTAACGAAATCAATATAAGTAATAATAACTCTTAGAATATACATTTAAAAAAATATTTTTATTCATTGATTTTGACACACACACGCACAACAGATCTATAGACCTACCGCAGCTCGTATGTAAACAAATCACCCGCGGCTGTGTTGATGGCTGATTTAGTCACGTAGACAGCTAGGTCCTGACAGCTTTTAGTTACAGCGTTCAGGAACCGTTAAGCAGAACTAAATTAATATTATTACTGGTAAAGTTACCGGGTACCGGACATTTTCTCACCGGTTCCCAACTCCCAACATGTACTACAGTTGCACACGCACACATCTGTGCAACTGTCATTGTTCTGGAGCCTACGTCAGCGTTACATTATCTCATCCCATCTCACCAACAGTTTAATACTCGCACATCCAAACGTAGTCAGAAAAGGGCCTCATCTTCTTTCTGATCGCATGAACGTTACAAAACAACAGTCGTTGCCATAAATCAGCCGCTCACGAACCTTGCCGTTGTCGCCAATTGCCCACTTTGTATTAAAATGACTTCTTTTACTTTTCTTTGACTCATCCCCATCTTTTTGTTGGTTGTTTGTTTCAGCTGGCCTTTTTACCCCAGTAATGTGCCGCCACATTATAGCTAAGGTCCAACGCAATGAAAATGAAAACGTAAAAAAAAAAACCCTAATGAATCACTCAATTCTCATTGGCTACCTGCCAATGTGGCAGGTAGATTGACAGTGTTACCCGCCAATAGCAAAATTCACCCGCATTTGGCAGGTGGTCGGGTGTTAATTTCAGGCCCTGGAGATAGAGTACAGTGGAGTATAGTTGAGGTAGAGTACAGTGCAGCACAGTAGAGGTAGAGTACAGTGGATTATAGTTGAGGTAGACTACAGTGGAGTACAGTAGAGGTAGAGTACAGTGGAGCACAGTAGAGATAGAGTACAGCAGAGCAGAGTACAGGTAGAGTACAGTGGAGCACAGAAGAGGTAGAGTACAGTGGAGTACAGTAGAGATAGAGTACAGTGGAGTAGAGTAGAGATAGAGTACAGTGGAGTAGGATAGAGATAGAGCACAGTGGAGCACAGCAAAGGTAGAGTACAGTGGATCACAGTAGAGATAGAGTACAGTGGAGTACAGTGGAGCACAGCAAAGGTAGAGTACAGTGGATCACAGTAGAGATAGAGTACAGTGGAGTACAGTGGAGCAGAGTAGGGGTAGACTACAGTGGAGCACAGTAGAGATAGAGTACAGTGGAGTAAAGTAGATGTAGAGTACAGTGGAGCACAGTAGAGGTAGAGTACAGTGGAGTATAGTTGAGGTAGACTACAGTGGAGTACAGTAGAGATAGAGTACAGTGGAGTACAGTAGAGATAGAGTACAGTAGAGCAGAGTAGAGGTAGAGTACAGTAGAGTACATTAGAGATAGAGCACCGTGGAGCACTGTAGAGGTAGAGTACAGTGGAGTACAGTAGAGGTGGAGTACAGTAGAGTATAGTAGAGGTAGAGTACAGTGGATTACAGTAGGGATAGAGTACAGTGGAGCACAGTAGAGGTAGATTAGAGTGGAGCACAGTAGAGGTAGAGTACAGTGGAGCACAGTAAAAGTAGAGTACAGTGGAGTACAGTAGAAGTAGAGCACAGTGGAGCACTGTAGAGGTAGAGTACAGTGGAGTACAGTGGAGGTAGAATACAGTGGAGTACAGTAGAGGTAGTGTACAGTGGAGCACAGTAGAGGTAGAGTACAGTGGAGCACAGTAGAGGTAGAGTACAGTAGAGCACAGTAGAGGTAGAGTACAGTGGAGCACAGTAGAGATAAAGTACAGTGGAGTACAGTAGATGAAGAGTACAGTGGAGTACAGTGGAGCACAGTAGAGGTGGAGTACAGTAGAGTACAGTAGAGGTAGAGAACAGTACAGTACAGTAGAGGTAGAGTACAGTGGAGTACAGTAGAGGTAGAGTACAGTAGAGCACAATAGAGGTAGAATACAATGGAGTACAGTAGAGGTGGAGTACAGTAGAGTACAGTAGAGGTAGAGTACAGTGGAGTACAATAAAGATAGAGTACAGTGGAGCAAAGCAGAGGTAGAGTACAGTGGATCACAGTAGAGATAGAGTAGAGTGGAGTACAGTGGAGCACAGTAGAGGTAGAGTACAGTGGAGAACAGTAGAGATAGAGTACAGTGGAGTACAGTAGAGGTAGAGTACAGTGGAGCACAGTAGAGATAGAGTACAGTGGAGTACAGTAGAGGTAGAGTACAGTGGAGCACAGTAGAGGTAGAGTACAGTGGAGTACAATGGAGCACAGTAGAGGTGGAGTACAGTAGAGTACAGTAGAGGTAGAGAACAGTACAGTACAGTAGAGGTAGAGTACAGTAGAGGTAGAGTACAGTGGAGTACAGTACAGGTAGAGTACAGTGGAGTACAGTAGAGGTAGAGTATAGTGGAGCACAGTAGAGGTAGAGTAGAGTGGAGTACAGTGGAGCACAGTAGAGGTGGAGTACAGTAGAGTAGAGTAGAGTAGAGGTAGAGTACAGTGGAGTACAGTTGAGGTAGAGTACAGTGGAGCACAGTAGAGGTAGAGTACAGTGGAGTATAGTTGAGGTAGACTACAGTGGAGTACAGTAGAGGTAGAGTACAGTGGAGCACAGTAGAGCAGAGTAGAGGTAGAGTACAGTGGAGTACAGTAGAGGTAGAGTACAGTGGAGCACTGTAGAGTTGGAGTACAGTGGAGCACAGTAGAGATAGAGTACAGTAGAGCACAGTAGAGGTAGAGTACAGTGGAGTATAGTAGAGGTAGAGTACAGTGGAGTACAGTTGAGGTAGATTACAGTGGAGCACAGTAGAGGTAGAGTATAGTGGAGTATAGTTGAGGTAGACTACAGTGGAGTACAGTAGAGGTAGAGTACAGTGGAGTACAGTAGAGATAGAGTACAGTAGAGCAGAGTAGAGGTAGAGTACAGTGGAGTACAGTAGAGGTGGAGTACAGTAGAGTATAGTAGGGGTAGAGTACAGTGGACTACAGTGGAGAAAGAGTACAGTGGAGCACAGTAGAGGTAGAGTACAGTGGAGCACAGTAGAGGTAGAGTACAGTGGAGCACAGTAGAGGTAGAGTACAGTGGAGTACAGTAGAGGTAGTGTACAGTGGAGCACAGTAGAGGTAGAGTACAGTGGAGCACAGTAGAGCTAGAGTACAGTGGGGTACAGTAGAAATAGAGTACAGTGGAGCACAGTAGTGTAGGGTACTGTAGAGCACAGTAGAGGTAGAGTACAGTGGAGCACAGTAGAGATAGAGTACAGTGGAGTACAGTAGAGGTAGAGTACAGTGGAGCACAGTAGAGGTAGAGTACAGTGCAGTATAGCTGAGGTAGACTACAGTGGAGTACAGTAGAGGTAGAGTACAGTGGAGCACAGTAGAGATAGAGTACAGTAGAGCAGAGTAGAGGTAGAGTACAGTGGAGTACAGTAGAGGTAGAGTACAGTGGAGCACTGTAGAGGTGGAGTACAGTGGAGTACAGTAGAGGTAGAGTACAGTGGAGTACAGTAGAGATAGAGTACAGTAGAGCAGAGTAGAGGTAGAGTACAGTGGAGTACAGTAGATATAGAGCACAGTGGAGCACTGTAGAGGTAAAGTACAGTGGAGTACAGTAGAGGTGGAGTACAGTAGAGTATAGTAGAGGTAGAGTACAGTGGACTACAGTAGAGATAGAGTACAGTGGAGTACAGTAGAGGTAGTGTACAGTGGAGCACAGTAGAGGTAGAGTACAGTGGAGCACAGTAGATGTAGAGTACAGTGGGGTACAGTAGAAATAGAGTACAGTTGAGCACAGTAGAGTAGAGTACAGTAGAGCACAGTAGAGGTAGAGTAGAGTGGAGCACAGTAGAGATAGAGTACAGTGGAGCACAGTAGAGATAGAGTACAGTAGAGCAGAATAGAGGTAGAGTACAGTGGAGTACAGTACAGGTAGAGTACAGTGGAGCACTGTAGAGGTGGAGTACAGTGGAGTACAGTAGAGGTAGAGTACAGTGGAGCACAGTAGAGATAGAGTACAGTTGAGCACAGTAGAGGTAGAGTACAGTGGAGTATAGTAGAGGTAGAGTACAGTGGAGTACAGTAGAGGTAGAGTACAGTGGAGCATAGTAGATGTAGAGTACAGTGGTGCAAAGTAGAGGTAGAGTAGAGTGGAGCACAGTAGATGTAGATTACAGTGGGGTACAGTAGAAATAGAGTACAGTGGAGCACAGTAGAGTAGAGTACAGTAGAGCACAGTAGAGGTAGAGTACAGTGGAGCACAGTAGAGATAGAGTACAGTGGAGTACAGTAGAGGTAGAGTACAGTGGAGTACAGAGGAGCACAGTAGAGGTGGAGTACAGTAGAGTACAGTAGAGGTAGAGTACAGTGTAGTACAGTAGAGATAGAGTACAGTGGAGTAGAGTAGACATAGAGTACAGTGGAGCACAGCAGAGGTAGAGTAAAGTGGATCACAGTAGAGATAGAGTACAGTGGAGTACAGTGGAGCACAGTAGAGGTAGAGTACAGTGGAGCACAGTTTAGGTAGAGTACAGTAGAGCACAGTAGAGGTAGAGTAGAGTGGAGCACAGTAGAGGTAGAGTACAGTGGAGTAGAGTAGAGGTAGTGTACAGTGGAGCACAGTAGAGGTAGAGTACAGTGGAGCACAGTAGAGGTAGAGTACAGTGGAGTATAGTAGAGGTAGAGTACAGTAGAGCACAGTAGAGATAGAGTACAGTAGAGCACAGTAGAGGTAGAGTACAGTGGAGCACAGTAGAGGAAGAGTACAGTGTAGTACAGTAGAGATAGAGTACAGTGGAGTACAGTAGAGATAGTGTACAGTCGAACACAGTAGAGATAAGTGCAGTGGAGTATAGTAGAGGTAGAGTACAGTGGAGTACAGTAGAGGTAGAGTACAGCTGAGCACAGTAGAGGTAGAGTAGAGTGGAGCACAGTAGAGGTAGAGTACAGTGGAGTATAGTAGAGGTAGAGTACAGTAGAGTACAGTAGAGATAGAGTACAGTAGAGTACAGTAGAGGTAGACTACAGTGGAGCACAGTAGAGGAAGAGTACAGTGTAGTACAGTAGAGATAGAGTACAGTGGAGTACAGTAGATATAGAGTACAGTCGAACACAGTAGAGATAAGTGCAGTGGAGTATAGTAGAGGTAGAGTACAGTGGAGTACAGTAGAGGTAGAGTACAGCTGAGCACAGTAGAGGTAGAGTAGAGTGGAGCACAGTAGAGGTAGAGTACAGTGGACTACAGTACAGGTAGTGTACAGTGGAGCACAGTAGAAGTAGAGTACAGTGGAGCACAGTAGAGGTAGAGTACAGTGGAGTATAATAGAGGTAGAGTACAGTAGAGCACAGTAGAGATAGAGTACAGTAGAGCAGAGTAGAGGTAGAGTACAGTGGAGTACAGTAGAGGTAGAGTACAGTGGAGCACTGTAGAGGTGGAGTACAGTGGAGTACAGTAGAGGTAGAGTACAGTGGAGCACAGTAGAGATAGAGTACAGTAGAGCACAGTAGAGGTAGAGTACAGTGGAGCACAGTAGAGCTAGAGTACAGTGGAGTACAGTGGAGCAGAGTAGAGGTGGAGTACAGTAGAGTAGAGTAGAGGTAGAGTACAGTGGAGTACAGTAGAGATAGAGTAGAGTGGAGTAGAGTAGAGATAGAGTACAGTGGATTAGAGTAGAGATAGAGTACAGTGGAGTATAGTTGAGGTAGAGTACAGTGGAGCACAGTAGAGGTAGAGTACAGTGGAGTATAGTTGAGGTAGACTACAGTGGAGTACAGTAGAGGTAGAGTACAGTGGAGCACAGTAGAGATAGAGTACAGTAGAGCAGAGTAGAGGTAGAGTACAGTGGAGTACAGTAGAGGTAGAGTACAGTAGAACACTGTAGAGGTGGAGTACAGTGGAGTACAGTAGAGGTAGAGTACAGTGGAGCACAGTAGAGATAGAGTACAGTGGAGTACAGTGGAGCACAGTAGGGTAGACTACAGTGGAGCACAGTAGAGATAGAGTACAGTGGAGTACAGTAGATGTAGAGTACAGTGGAGCACAGTAGAGGTAGAGTACAGTGGAGTATAGTTGAGGTAGACTACAGTGGAGTACAGTAGAGATAGAGTACAGTGGAGTACAGTAGAGATAGAGTACAGTAGAGCAGAGTAGAGGTAGAGTACAGTGGAGTACAGTAGAGGTAGAGTACAGTGGAGTACAGTAGAAGTAGAGCACAGTGGAGTACAGTAGAGGTAGAGTACAGTGGAGCACAGTAGAGGTAGAGTACAGTGGAGTACAGTAGAGGTAGTGTACAGTGGAGCACAGTAGAGGTAGAGTACAGTGGAGCACAGTAGAGGTAGTGTACAGTGGAGCACAGTAGAGGTAGAGTACAGTGGAGCACAGTAGAGGTAGAGTAAAGTAGAGCATAGTAGAGGTAGAGTACAGTGGAGCACAGTAGAGATAGAGTACAGTGGAGTACAGTAGAGGAAGAGTACAGTGGAGTACAGTGGAGCACAGTAGAGGTGGAGTACAGTAGAGTACAGTAGAGGTAGAGTACAGTGGAGTACAATCAAGATAGAGTACAGTGGAGTAGAGTAGAGATAGAGTACAGTGGAGCACAGCAGAGGTAGAGTACAGTGGATCACAGTAGAGATAGAGTACAGTGGAGTACAGTGGAGCACAGTAGAGGTAGAGTACAGTGGAGAACAGTAGAGATAGAGTACAGTGGAGTACAGTAGAGGTAGAGTACAGTGGAGCACAGTAGAGAAAGAGTACAGTGGAGTACAGTAGAGGTAGAGTACAGTGGAGCACAGTAGAGGTGGAGTACAGTAGAGTACAGTCGAGGTAGAGAACAGTACAGTACAGTAGAGGTAGAGTACAGTGGAGTACAGTAGAGGTAGAGTACAGTAGAGCACAGTAGAGGTAGAATACAGTGGAGTACAGTAGAGGTAGAGTACAGTGGAGTACAGTAGAGGTAGAGTACAGTGGATCACAGTAGAGGTAGAGTACAGTGGAGTACAGTGGAGCACAGTAGAGGTGGAGTACAGTAGAGTACAGTAGAGGTAGAGTACAGTGGAGTACAATCAAGATAGAGTACAGTGGAGTAGAGTAGAGATAGAGTACAGTGGAGCACAGCAGAGGTAGAGTACAGTGGATCACAGTAGAGATAGAGTACAGTGGAGTACAGTGGAGCACAGTAGAGGTAGAGTACAGTGGAGAACAGTAGAGATAGAGTACAGTGGAGCACAGTAGAGGTGGAGTACAGTAGAGTACAGTAGAGGTAGAGTACAGTGGAGTACAATCAAGATAGAGTACAGTGGAGTAGAGTAGAGATAGAGTACAGTGGAGCACAGCAGAGGTAGAGTACAGTGGATCACAGTAGAGATAGAGTACAGTGGAGTACAGTGGAGCACAGTAGAGGTAGAGTACAGTGGAGAACAGTAGAGATAGAGTACAGTGGAGTACAGTAGAGGTAGAGTACAGTGGAGCACAGTAGAGAAAGAGTACAGTGGAGTACAGTAGAGGTAGAGTACAGTGGAGCACAGTAGAGGTGGAGTACAGTAGAGTACAGTCGAGGTAGAGAACAGTACAGTACAGTAGAGGTAGAGTACAGTGGAGTACAGTAGAGGTAGAGTACAGTAGAGCACAGTAGAGGTAGAATACAGTGGAGTACAGTAGAGGTAGAGTACAGTGGAGTACAGTAGAGGTAGAGTACAGTGGATCACAGTAGAGGTAGAGTACAGTGGAGTACAGTGGAGCACAGTAGAGGTAGAGTACAGTGGAGAACAGTAGAGATAGAGTACAGTGGAGTACAGTAGAGGTAGAGTACAGTGGAGCACAGTAGAGAAAGAGTACAGTGGAGTACAGTAGAGGTAGAGTACAGTGGAGCACAGTAGAGGTGGAGTACAGTAGAGTACAGTCGAGGTAGAGAACAGTACAGTACAGTAGAGGTAGAGTACAGTGGAGTACAGTAGAGGTAGAGTACAGTAGAGCACAGTAGAGGTAGAATACAGTGGAGTACAGTAGAGGTAGAGTACAGTGGAGTACAGTAGAGGTAGAGTACAGTGGATCACAGTAGAGGTAGAGTACAGTGGAGTACAGTGGAGCACAGTAGAGGTGGAGTACAGTAGAGTACAGTAGAGGTAGAGTACAGTGGAGTACAATCAAGATAGAGTACAGTGGAGTAGAGTAGAGATAGAGTACAGTGGAGCACAGCAGAGGTAGAGTACAGTGGATCACAGTAGAGATAGAGTACAGTGGAGTACAGTGGAGCACAGTAGAGGTAGAGTACAGTGGAGAACAGTAGAGATAGAGTACAGTGGAGCACAGTAGAGGTGGAGTACAGTAGAGTACAGTAGAGGTAGAGTACAGTGGAGTACAATCAAGATAGAGTACAGTGGAGTAGAGTAGAGATAGAGTACAGTGGAGCACAGCAGAGGTAGAGTACAGTGGATCACAGTAGAGATAGAGTACAGTGGAGTACAGTGGAGCACAGTAGAGGTAGAGTACAGTGGAGAACAGTAGAGATAGAGTACAGTGGAGTACAGTAGAGGTAGAGTACAGTGGAGCACAGTAGAGAAAGAGTACAGTGGAGTACAGTAGAGGTAGAGTACAGTGGAGCACAGTAGAGGTGGAGTACAGTAGAGTACAGTCGAGGTAGAGAACAGTACAGTACAGTAGAGGTAGAGTACAGTGGAGTACAGTAGAGGTAGAGTACAGTAGAGCACAGTAGAGGTAGAATACAGTGGAGTACAGTAGAGGTAGAGTACAGTGGAGTACAGTAGAGGTAGAGTACAGTGGATCACAGTAGAGGTAGAGTACAGTGGAGTACAGTGGAGCACAGTAGAGGTGGAGTACAGTAGAGTAGAGTAGAGGTAGAGTACTGTGGAGTACAGTAGAGATAGAGTACAGTGGAGTAGAGTAGAGATAGAGTACAGTGGAGTAGAGTAGAGATAGAGTACAGTGGAGTAGAGTAGAGATAGAGTACAGTGGAGTATAGTTGAGGTAGAGTACAGTGCAGCACAGTAGAGGTAGAGTACAGTGGAGTATAGTTGAGGTAGACTACAGTGGAGTACAGTAGAGGTAGAGTACAGTGGAGCACAGTAGAGATAGAGTACAGCAGAGCAGAGTAGAGGTAGAGTACAGTGGAGCACAGTAGAGGTAGAGTACAGTGGATCACAGTAGAGGTAGAGTACAGTGGAGTACAGTGGAGCACAGTAGAGGTGGAGTACAGTAGAGTAGAGTAGAGGTAGAGTAAAGTGGAGTACAGTAGAGATAGAGTACAGTGGAGTAGAGTAGAGATAGAGTACAGTGGATTAGGGTAGAGATAGAGCACAGTGGAGCACAGCAAAGGTAGAGTACAGTGGATCACAGTAGAGATAGAGTACAGTGGAGTACAGTGGAGCACAGCAAAGGTAGAGTACAGTGGATCACAGTAGAGATAGAGTACAGTGGAGTACAGTGGAGCAGAGTAGGGATAGACTACAGTGGAGCACAGTAGAGATAGAGTACAGTGGAGTACAGTAGATGTAGAGTACAGTGGAGCACAGTAGAGGTAGAGTACAGTGGAGTATAGTTGAGGTAGACTACAGTGGAGTACAGTAGAGATAGAGTACAGTGGAGTACAGTAGAGATAGAGTACAGTAGAGCAGAGTAGAGGTAAAGTACAGTAGAGTACAGTAGAGACAGAGCACAGTGGAGCACTGTAGAGGTAGAGTACAGTGGAGTACAGTAGAGGTGGAGTACAGTAGAGTATAGTAGAGGTAGAATACAGTGGATTACAGTAGGGATAGAGTACAGTGGAGCACAGTAGAGGTAGATTAGAGTGGAGCACAGTAGAGGTAGAGTACAGTGGAGCACAGTAGAAGTAGAGTACAGTGGAGTACAGTAGAAGTAGAGCACAGTGGAGCACTGTAGAGGTAGAGTACAGTGGAGTACAGTGGAGATAGAGTACAGTGGAGCACAGTAGAGGTAGAGTACAGTGGAGCACAGTAGAGGTAGAATACAGTGGAGTACAGTAGAGGTAGTTTACAGTGGAGCACAGTAGAGGTAGAGTACAGTGGAGCACAGTAGAGGTAGAGTACAGTGGAGTACAGTAGAGGTAGTGTACAGTGGAGCACAGTAGAGGTAGAGTACAGTGGAGCACAGTAGAGGTGGAGTACAGTGGAGCACAGTAGAGGTAGAGTACAGTGGAGCACAGTAGAGGTAGTGTACAGTGGAGCACAGTAGAGGTAGAGTACAGTGGAGCACAGTAGAGGTAGAGTACAGTAGAGCACAGTAGAGGTAGAGTACAGTGGAGCACAGTAGAGATAAAGTACAGTGGAGTACAGTAGAGGAAGAGTACAGTGGAGTACAGTGGAGCACAGTAGAGGTGGAGTACAGTAGAGTACAATCAAGATAGAGTACAGTGGAGTAGAGTAGAGATAGAGTACAGTGGAGCACAACAGAGGTAGAGTACAGTGGATCACAGTAGAGATAGAGTACAGTGGAGTACAGTGGAGCACAGTAGAGGTAGAGTACAGTGGAGAACAGTAGAGATAGAGTACAGTGGAGTACAGTAGAGGTAGAGTACAGTGGATTACAGTAGGGATAGAGTACAGTGGAGCACAGTAGAGGTAGATTAGAGTGGAGCACAGTAGAGGTAGAGTACAGTGGAGCACAGTAAAAGTAGAGTACAGTGGAGTACAGTAGAAGTAGAGCACAGTGGAGCACCGTAGAGGTAGAGTACAGTGGAGTACAGTATAGAAAGAGTACATTGGAGCACAGTAGAGGTAGAGTACAGTGGAGCACAGTAGAGGTAGAGTACAGTGGAGCACAGTAGAGGTAGAATACAGTGGAGTACAGTAGAGGTAGTGTACAGTGGAGCACAGTAGAGGTAGAGTACAGTGGAGCACAGTAGAGGTAGAGTACAGTAGAGCACAGTAGAGGTAGAGTACAGTGGAGCACAGTAGAGATAAAGTACAGTGGAGTACAGTAGAGGAAGAGTACAGTGGAGTACAGTGGAGCACAGTAGAGGTGGAGTACAGTAGAGTACAGTAGAGGTAGAGTACAGTGGAGTACAGTAGAGGTAGAGTACAGTGGATCACAGTAGAGGTAGAGTACAGTGGAGTACAGTAGAGATAGAGTACAGTAGAGTACAGTAGAGTACAGTAGAGTACAGTAGAGTACAGTAGAGTACAGTAGAGGTAGAGTACAGTAGAGTACAGTAGAGGTAGAGTACAGTGGAGTACAGTAGAGGTAGAGTACAGTGGATCACAGTAGAGGTAGAGTACAGTAGAGCACAGTAGAGATAGAGTTCAGTAGAGCAGAGTAGAGGTAGAGTACAGTGGAGTACAGTAGAGGTAGAGTACAGTGGAGCACTGTAGAGGTGGAGTACAGTGGAGTACAGTAGAGGTAGAGTACAGTGGAGCACAGTAGAGATAGAGTACAGTAGAGCACAGTAGAGGTAGAGTACAGTGGAGCACAGTAGAGCTAGAGTACAGTGGAGTACAGTGGAGCACAGTAGAGGTGGAGTACAGTAGAGTAGAGTAGAGGTAGAGTACAGTGGAGTACAGTAGAGATAGAGTAGAGTGGAGTAGAGTAGAGATAGAGTACAGTGGATTAGAGAAGAGATAGAGTACAGTGGAGTATAGTTGAGGTAGAGTACAGTGGAGCACAGTAGAGGTAGAATACAGTGGAGTATAGTTGAGGTAGACTACAGTGGAGTACAGTAGAGGTAGAGTACAGTGGAGCACAGTAGAGATAGAGTACAGTAGAGCAGAGTAGAGGTAGAGTACAGTGGAGTACAGTAGAGGTAGAGTACAGTAGAACACTGTAGAGGTGGAGTACAGTGGAGTACAGTAGAGGTAGAGTACAGTGGAGCACAGTAGAGATAGAGTACAGTGGAGTACAGTGGAGCACAGTAGGGTAGACTACAGTGGAGCACAGTAGAGATAGAGTACAGTGGAGTACAGTAGATGTAGAGTACAGTGGAGCACAGTAGAGGTAGAGTACAGTGGAGTATAGTTGAGGTAGACTACAGTGGAGTACAGTAGAGATAGAGTACAGTGGAGTAGAGTAGAGATAGAGTACAGTAGAGCAGAGTAGAGGTAGAGTACAGTGGAGTACAGTAGAAGTAGAGTACAGTGGAGTACAGTAGAAGTAGAGCACAGTGGAGTACAGTAGAGGTAGAGTACAGTGGAGCACAGTAGAGGTAGAGTACAGTGGAGTACAGTAGAGGTAGTGTACAGTGGAGCACAGTAGAGATAAAGTACAGTGGAGTACAGTAGATGAAGAGTACAGTGGAGTACAGTGGAGCACAGTAGAGGTGGAGTACAGTAGAGTACAGTAGAGGTAGAGTACAGTGGAGTACAATAAAGATAGAGTACAGTGGAGCAAAGCAGAGGTAGAGTACAGTGGATCACAGTAGAGATAGAGTAGAGTGGAGTACAGTGGAGCACAGTAGAGGTAGAGTACAGTGGAGAACAGTAGAGATAGAGTACGTGGAGTACAGTAGAGGTAGAGTACAGTGGAGCACAGTAGAGATAGAGTACAGTGGAGTACAGTAGAGGTAGAGTACAGTGGAGCACAGTAGAGGTAGAGTACAGTGGAGTACAATGGAGCACAGTAGAGGTGGAGTACAGTAGAGTACAGTAGAGGTAGAGAACAGTACAGTACAGTAGAGGTAGAGTACAGTGGAGTACAGTAGAGGTAGAGTACAGTAGAGCACAGTAGAGGTAGAATACAATGGAGTACAGTAGAGGTAGAGTACAGTAGAGGTAGAGTACAGTGGAGTACAGTACAGGTAGAGTACAGTGGAGTACAGTAGAGGTAGAGTACAGTGGAGCACAGTAGAGGTAGAGTAGAGTGGAGTACAGTGGAGCACAGTAGAGGTGGAGTACAGTAGAGTAGAGTAGAGTAGAGGTAGAGTACAGTGGAGTATAGTTGAGGTAGAGTACAGTGGAGTACAGTAGAGGTAGAGTACAGTGGAGTATAGTTGAGGTAGACTACAGTGGAGTACAGTAGAGGTAGAGTACAGTGGAGCACAGTAGAGCAGAGTAGAGGTAGAGTACAGTGGAGTACAGTAGAGGTAGAGTACAGTGGAGCACTGTAGAGTTGGAGTACAGTGGAGCACAGTAGAGATAGAGTACAGTAGAGCACAGTAGAGGTAGAGTACAGTGGAGTATAGTAGAGGTAGAGTACAGTGGAGTACAGTTGAGATAGATTACAGTGGAGCACAGTAGAGGTAGAGTATAGTGGAGTATAGTTGAGGTAGACTACAGTGGAGTACAGTAGAGGTGGAGTACAGTAGAGTATAGTAGGGGTAGAGTACAGTGGACTACAGTGGAGAAAGAGTACAGTGGAGCACAGTAGAGGTAGATTACAGTGGAGCACAGTAGAGGTAGAGTATAGTGGAGTATAGTAGAGGTAGAGTACAGTGGAGTACAGTAGAGGTGGAGTACAGTAGAGTATAGTAGGGGTAGAGTACAGTGGACTACAGTGGAGAAAGAGTACAGTGGAGCACAGTAGAGGTAGAGTATAGTGGAGCACAGTAGAGGTAGAGTACAGTGGAGCACAGTAGAGGTAGAGTACAGTGGAGTACAGTAGAGGTAGTGTACAGTGGAGCACAGTAGAGGTAGAGTACAGTGGAGCACAGTAGAGCTAGAGTACAGTGGGGTACAGTAGAAATAGAGTACAGTGGAGCACAGTAGTGTAGGGTACTGTAGAGCACAGTAGAGGTAGAGTACAGTGGAGCACAGTAGAGATAGAGTACAGTGGAGTACAGTAGAGGTAGAGTACAGTGGAGCACAGTAGAGGTAGAGTACAGTGCAGTATAGCTGAGGTAGACTACAGTGGAGTACAGTAGAGGTAGAGTACAGTGGAGCACAGTAGAGATAGAGTACAGTAGAGCAGAGTAGAGGTAGAGTACAGTGGAGTACAGTAGAGGTAGAGTACAGTGGAGCACTGTAGAGGTGGAGTACAGTGGAGTACAGTAGAGGTAGAGTACAGTGGAGTACAGTAGAGATAGAGTACAGTAGAGCAGAGTAGAGGTAGAGTACAGTGGAGTACAGTAGATATAGAGCACAGTGGAGCACTGTAGAGGTAAAGTACAGTGGAGTACAGTAGAGGTGGAGTACAGTAGAGTATAGTAGAGGTAGAGTACAGTGGACTACAGTAGAGATAGAGTACAGTGGAGTACAGTAGAGGTAGTGTACAGTGGAGCACAGTAGAGGTAGAGTACAGTGGAGCACAGTAGAGGTAGAGTACAGTGGGGTACAGTAGAAATAGAGTACAGTTGAGCACATTAGAGTAGAGTACAGTAGAGCACAGTAGAGGTAGAGTAGAGTGGAGCACAGTAGAGATAGAGTACAGTGGAGCACAGTAGAGATAGAGTACAGTAGAGCAGAATAGAGGTAGAGTACAGTGGAGTACAGTACAGGTAGAGTACAGTGGAGCACTGTAGAGGTGGAGTACAGTGGAGTACAGTAGAGGTAGAGTACAGTGGAGCACAGTAGAGATAGAGTACAGTTGAGCACAGTAGAGGTAGAGTACAGTGGAGTATAGTAGAGGTAGAGTACAGTGGAGTACAGTAGAGGTAGAGTACAGTGGAGCATAGTAGATGTAGAGTACAGTGGAGCAAAGTAGAGGTAGAGTAGAGTGGAGCACAGTAGATGTAGATTACAGTGGGGTACAGTAGAAATAGAGTACAGAGGAGCACAGTAGAGTAGAGTACAGTAGAGCACAGTAGAGGTAGAGTACAGTGGAGCACAGTAGAGATAGAGTACAGTGGAGTACAGTAGAGGTAGAGTACAGTGGAGTACAGAGGAGCACAGTAGAGGTGGAGTACAGTAGAGTACAGTAGAGGTAGAGTACAGTGTAGTACAGTAGAGATAGAGTACAGTGGAGTAGAGTAGACATAGAGTACAGTGGAGCACAGCAGAGGTAGAGTAAAGTGGATCACAGTAGAGATAGAGTACAGTGGAGTACAGTGGAGCACAGTAGAGGTAGAGTACAGTGGAGCACAGTTTAGGTAGAGTACAGTGGAGCACAGTAGAGGTAGAGTAGAGTGGAGCACAGTAGAGGTAGAGTACAGTGGAGTACAGTAGAGGTAGTGTACAGTGGAGCACAGTAGAGGTAGAGTACAGTGGAGCACAGTAGAGGTAGAGTACAGTGGAGTATAGTAGAGGTAGAGTACAGTAGAGCACAGTAGAGATAGAGTACAGTAGAGCACAGTAGAGGTAGAGTACAGTGGAGCACAGTAGAGGAAGAGTACAGTGTAGTACAGTAGAGATAGAGTACAGTGGAGTACAGTAGAGATAGAGTACAGTCGAACACAGTAGAGATAAGTGCAGTGGAGTATAGTAGAGGTAGAGTACAGTGGAGTACAGTAGAGGTAGAGTACAGCTGAGCACAGTAGAGGTAGAGTACAGTGGAGCACAGTAGAGGTAGAGTACAGTGGAGTATAGTAGAGGTAGAGTACAGTAGAGTACAGTAGAGATAGAGTACAGTAGAGTACAGTAGAGGTAGAGTACAGTGGAGCACAGTAGAGGAAGAGTACAGTGTAGTACAGTAGAGATAGAGTACAGTGGAGTACAGTAGAGATAGAGTACAGTCGAACACAGTAGAGATAAGTGCAGTGGAGTATAGTAGAGGTAGAGTACAGTGGAGTACAGTAGAGGTAGAGTACAGCTGAGCACAGTAGAGGTAGAGTAGAGTGGAGCACAGTAGAGGTAGAGTGCAGTGGACTACAGTACAGGTAGTGTACAGTGGAGCACAGTAGAAGTAGAGTACAGTGGAGCACAGTAGAGGTAGAGTACAGTGGAGTATAATAGAGGTAGAGTACAGTAGAGCACAGTAGAGATAGAGTACAGTAGAGCAGAGTAGAGGTAGAGTACAGTGGAGTACAGTAGAGGTAGAGTACAGTGGAGCACTGTAGAGGTGGAGTACAGTGGAGTACAGTAGAGGTAGAGTACAGTGGAGCACAGTAGAGATAGAGTACAGTAGAGCAAAGTAGAGGTAGAGTACAGTGGAGCACAGTAGAGCTAGAGTACAGTGGAGTACAGTGGAGCACAGTAGAGATAGAGTACAGTAGAGCAGAATAGAGGTAGAGTACAGTGGAGTACAGTACAGGTAGAGTACAGTGGAGCACTGTAGAGGTGGAGTACAGTGGAGTACAGTAGAGGTAGAGTACAGTGGAGCACAGTAGAGATAGAGTACAGTTGAGCACAGTAGAGGTAGAGTACAGTGGAGTATAGTAGAGGTAGAGTACAGTGGAGTACAGTAGAGGTAGAGTACAGTGGAGCATAGTAGATGTAGAGTACAGTGGAGCAAAGTAGAGGTAGAGTAGAGTGGAGCACAGTAGATGTAGATTACAGTGGGGTACAGTAGAAATAGAGTACAGAGGAGCACAGTAGAGTAGAGTACAGTAGAGCACAGTAGAGGTAGAGTACAGTGGAGCACAGTAGAGATAGAGTACAGTGGAGTACAGTAGAGGTAGAGTACAGTGGAGTACAGAGGAGCACAGTAGAGGTGGAGTACAGTAGAGTACAGTAGAGGTAGAGTACAGTGTAGTACAGTAGAGATAGAGTACAGTGGAGTAGAGTAGACATAGAGTACAGTGGAGCACAGCAGAGGTAGAGTAAAGTGGATCACAGTAGAGATAGAGTACAGTGGAGTACAGTGGAGCACAGTAGAGGTAGAGTACAGTGGAGCACAGTTTAGGTAGAGTACAGTGGAGCACAGTAGAGGTAGAGTAGAGTGGAGCACAGTAGAGGTAGAGTACAGTGGAGTACAGTAGAGGTAGTGTACAGTGGAGCACAGTAGAGGTAGAGTACAGTGGAGCACAGTAGAGGTAGAGTACAGTGGAGTATAGTAGAGGTAGAGTACAGTAGAGCACAGTAGAGATAGAGTACAGTAGAGCACAGTAGAGGTAGAGTACAGTGGAGCACAGTAGAGGAAGAGTACAGTGTAGTACAGTAGAGATAGAGTACAGTGGAGTACAGTAGAGATAGAGTACAGTCGAACACAGTAGAGATAAGTGCAGTGGAGTATAGTAGAGGTAGAGTACAGTGGAGTACAGTAGAGGTAGAGTACAGCTGAGCAGAGTAGAGGTAGAGTACAGTGGAGCACAGTAGAGGTAGAGTACAGTGGAGTATAGTAGAGGTAGAGTACAGTAGAGTACAGTAGAGATAGAGTACAGTAGAGTACAGTAGAGGTAGAGTACAGTGGAGCACAGTAGAGGAAGAGTACAGTGTAGTACAGTAGAGATAGAGTACAGTGGAGTACAGTAGAGATAGAGTACAGTCGAACACAGTAGAGATAAGTGCAGTGGAGTATAGTAGAGGTAGAGTACAGTGGAGTACAGTAGAGGTAGAGTACAGCTGAGCACAGTAGAGGTAGAGTAGAGTGGAGCACAGTAGAGGTAGAGTACAGTGGAGTATAATAGAGGTAGAGTACAGTAGAGCACAGTAGAGATAGAGTTCAGTAGAGCAAAGTAGAGGTAGAGTACAGTGGAGTACAGTAGAGGTAGAGTACAGTGGAGCACTGTAGAGGTGGAGTACAGTGGAGTACAGTAGAGGTAGAGTACAGTGGAGCACAGTAGAGATAGAGTACAGTAGAGCACAGTAGAGGTAGAGTACAGTGGAGCACAGTAGAGCTAGAGTACAGTGGAGTACAGTGGAGCACAGTAGAGGTGGAGTACAGTAGAGTAGAGTAGAGGTAGAGTACAGTGGAGTACAGTAGAGATAGAGTAGAGTGGAGTAGAGTAGAGATAGAGTACAGTGGATTAGAGTAGAGATAGAGTACAGTGGAGTATAGTTGAGGTAGAGTACAGTGGAGCACAGTAGAGGTAGAATACAGTGGAGTATAGTTGAGGTAGACTACAGTGGAGTACAGTAGAGGTAGAGTACAGTGGAGCACAGTAGAGATAGAGTACAGTAGAGCAGAGTAGAGGTAGAGTACAGTGGAGTACAGTAGAGGTAGAGTACAGTAGAACACTGTAGAGGTGGAGTACAGTGGAGTACAGTAGAGGTAGAGTACAGTGGAGCACAGTAGAGATAGAGTACAGTGGAGTACAGTGGAGCACAGTAGGGTAGACTACAGTGGAGCACAGTAGAGATAGAGTACAGTGGAGTACAGTAGATGTAGAGTACAGTGGAGCACAGTAGAGGTAGAGTACAGTGGAGTATAGTTGAGGTAGACTACAGTGGAGTACAGTAGAGATAGAGTACAGTGGAGTACAGTAGAGATAGAGTACAGTAGAGCAGAGTAGAGGTAGAGTACAGTGGAGTACAGTAGAAGTAGAGTACAGTGGAGTACAGTAGAAGTAGAGCACAGTGGAGTACAGTAGAGGTAGAGTACAGTGGAGCACAGTAGAGGTAGAGTACAGTGGAGTACAGTAGAGGTAGTGTACAGTGGAGCACAGTAGAGGTAGAGTACAGTGGAGCACAGTAGAGGTAGAGTAAAGTAGAGCACAGTAGAGGTAGAGTACAGTGGAGCACAGTAGAGATAGAGTACAGTGGAGTACAGTAGAGGAAGAGTACAGTGGAGTACAGTGGAGCACAGTAGAGGTGGAGTACAGTAGAGTACAGTAGAGGTAGAGTACAGTGGAGTACAATCAAGATAGAGTACAGTGGAGTAGAGTAGAGATAGAGTACAGTGGAGCACAGCAGAGGTAGAGTACAGTGGATCACAGTAGAGATAGAGTACAGTGGAGTACAGTGGAGCACAGTAGAGGTAGAGTACAGTGGAGAACAGTAGAGATAGAGTACAGTGGAGTACAGTAGAGGTAGAGTACAGTGGAGCACAGTAGAGATAGAGTACAGTGGAGTACAGTAGAGGTAGAGAACAGTACAGTACAGTAGAGGTAGAGTACAGTGGAGTACAGTAGAGGTAGAGTACAGTATAGCACAGTAGAGGTAGAATACAGTGGAGTACAGTAGAGGTAGAGTACAGTGGAGTACAGTAGAGGTAGAGTACAGTGGATCACAGTAGAGGTAGAGTACAGTGGAGTACAGTGGAGCACAGTAGAGGTGGAGTACAGTAGAGTAGAGTAGAGGTAGAGTACTGTGGAGTACAGTAGAGATAGAGTACAGTGGAGTAGAGTAGAGATAGAGTACAGTGGAGTAGAGTAGAGATAGAGTACATTGGAGTAGAGTAGAGATAGAGTACAGTGGAGTATAGTTGAGGTAGAGTACAGTGCAGCACAGTAGAGGTAGAGTACAGTGGAGTATAGTTGAGGTAGACTACAGTGGAGTACAGTAGAGGTAGAGTACAGTGGAGCACAGTAGAGATAGAGTACAGCAGAGCAGAGTAGAGGTAGAGTACAGTGGAGCACAGAAGAGGTAGAGTAAAGTGGAGTACAGTAGAGATAGAGTACAGTGGAGTAGAGTAGAGATAGAGTAAAGTGGAGTAGGGTAGAGATAGAGCACAGTGGAGCACAGCAAAGGTAGAGTACAGTGGATCACAGTAGAGATAGAGTACAGTGGAGTACAGTGGAGCACAGCAAAGGTAGAGTACAGTGGATCACAGTAGAGATAGAGTACAGTGGAGTACAGTGGAGCAGAGTAGGGATAGACTACAGTGGAGCACAGTAGAGATAGAGTACAGTGGAGTACAGTAGATGTAGAGTACAGTGGAGCACAGTAGAGGTAGAGTACAGTGGAGTATAGTTGAGGTAGACTACAGTGGAGTACAGTAGAGATAGAGTACAGTGGAGTACAGTAGAGATAGAGTACAGTAGAGCAGAGTAGAGGTAAAGTACAGTAGAGTACAGTAGAGACAGAGCACAGTGGAGCACTGTAGAGGTAGAGTACAGTGGAGTACAGTAGAGGTGGAGTACAGTAGAGTATAGTAGAGGTAGAATACAGTGGATTACAGTAGGGATAGAGTACAGTGGAGCACAGTAGAGTTAGATTAGAGTGGAGCACAGTAGAGGTAGAGTACAGTGGAGCACAGTAGAAGTAGAGTACAGTGGAGTACAGTAGAAGTAGAGCACAGTGGAGCACTGTAGAGGTAGAGTACAGTGGAGTACAGTGGAGATAGAGTACAGTGGAGCACAGTAGAGGTAGAGTACAGTGGAGCACAGTAGAGGTAGAATACAGTGGAGTACAGTAGAGGTAGTGTACAGTGGAGCACAGTAGAGGTAGAGTACAGTGGAGCACAGTAGAGGTAGAGTACAGTGGAGTACAGTAGAGGTAGTGTACAGTGGAGCACAGTAGAGGTAGAGTACAGTGGAGCACAGTAGAGGTAGAGTACAGTGGAGCACAGTAGAGGTAGAGTACAGTGGAGCACAGTAGAGGTAGTGTAAAGTGGAGCACAGTAGAGGTAGATAACAGTGGAGCACAGTAGAGGTAGAGTACAGTAGAGCACAGTAGAGGTAGAGTACAGTGGAGCACAGTAGAGATAAAGTACAGTGGAGTACAGTAGAGGAAGAGTACAGTGGAGTACAGTGGAGCACAGTAGAGGTGGAGTACAGTAGAGTACAATCAAGATAGAGTACAGTGGAGTAGAGTAGAGATAGAGTACAGTGGAGCACAACAGAGGTAGAGTACAGTGGATCACAGTAGAGATAGAGTACAGTGGAGTACAGTGGAGCACAGTAGAGGTAGAGTACAGTGGAGAACAGTAGAGATAGAGTACAGTGGAGTACAGTAGAGGTAGAGTACAGTGGAGCACAGTAGAGATAGAGTACAGTGGAGTACAGTAGAGGTAGAGTACAGTGGAGCACAGTAGAGGTAGAGTACAGTGGAGTACAATGGAGCACAGTAGAGGTGGAGTACAGTAGAGTACAGTAGAGGTAGAGAACAGTACAGTACAGTAGAGGTAGAGTACAGTGGAGTACAGTAGAGGTAGAGTACAGTAGAGTACAGTAGAGGTAGAGTACAGTGGAGCACAGTAGAGATAGAGTACAGTGGAGTACAGTAGAGGTAGAGTACAGTGGAGCACAGTAGAGGTAGAGTACAGTGGAGTACAATGGAGCACAGTAGAGGTGGAGTACAGTAGAGTACAGTAGAGATAGAGTACAGTGGAGTATAGTTGAGGTAGAGTACAGTGCAGCACAGTAGAGGTAGAGTACAGTGGAGTATAGTTGAGGTAGACTACAGTGGAGTACAGTAGAGGTAGAGTACAGTGGAGCACAGTAGAGATAGAGTACAGCAGAGCAGAGTACAGGTAGAGTACAGTGGAGCACAGAAGAGGTAGAGTACAGTGGAGTACAGTAGAGATAGAGTACAGTGGAGTAGAGTAGAGATAGAGTACAGTGGAGTAGGGTAGAGATAGAGCACAGTGGAGCACTGTAGAGGTAGAGTACAGTGGAGTACAGTAGAGGTGGAGTACAGTAGAGTATAGTAGAGGTAGAGTACAGTGGACTACAGTAGAGATAGAGTACAGTGGAGTACAGTAGAGGTAGTGTACAGTGGAGCACAGTAGAGGTAGAGTACAGTGGAGCACAGTAGAGGTAGAGTACATTGGGGTACAGTAGAAATAGAGTACAGTTGAGCACAGTAGAGTAGAGTACAGTAGAGCACAGTAGAGGTAGAGTAGAGTGGAGCACAGTAGAGATAGAGTACAGTGGAGCACAGTAGAGATAGAGTACAGTAGAGCAGAGTAGAGGTAGAGTACAGTGGAGTACAGTACAGGTAGAGTACAGTGGAGCACTGTAGGGGTGGAGTACAGTGGAGTACAGTAGAGGTAGAGTACAGTGGAGCACAGTAGAGATAGAGTACAGTTGAGCACAGTAGAGGTAGAGTACAGTGGAGTATAGTAGAGGTAGAGTACAGTGGAGTACAGTAGAGGTAGAGTACAGTGGAGCATAGTAGATGTAGAGTACAGTGGAGCAAAGTAGAGGTAGAGTAGAGTGGAGCACAGTAGATGTAGATTACAGTGGGGTTCAGTAGAAATAGAGTACAGTGGAGCACAGTAGATTAGAGTACAGTAGAGCACAGTAGAGGTAGAGTACAGTGGAGCACAGTAGAGATAGAGTACAGTGGAGTACAGTAGAGGTAGAGTACAGTGGAGTACAGAGGAGCACAGTAGAGGTGGAGTACAGTAGAGTACAGTAGAGGTAGAGTACAGTGTAGTACAGTAGAGATAGAGTACAGTGGAGTAGAGTAGACATAGAGTACAGTGGAGCACAGCAGAGGTAGAGTAAAGTGGATCACAGTAGAGATAGAGTACAGTGGAGTACAGTGGAGCACAGTAGAGGTAGAGTACAGTGGAGCACAGTTTAGGTAGAGTACAGTGGAGCACAGTAGAGGTAGAGTAGAGTGGAGCACAGTAGAGGTAGAGTACAGTGGAGTACAGTAGAGGTAGTGTACAGTGGAGCACAGTAGAGGTATAGTACAGTGGAGCACAGTAGAGGTAGAGTACAGTGAAGTATAGTAGAGGTAGAGTACAGTAGAGCACAGTAGAGATAGAGTACAGTAGAGCACAGTAGAGGTAGAGTACAGTGGAGCACAGTAGAGGAAGAGTACAGTGTAGTACAGTAGAGATAGAGTACAGTGGAGTACAGTAGAGATAGAGTACAGTCGAACACAGTAGAGATAAGTGCAGTGGAGTATAGTAGAGGTAGAGTACAGTGGAGTACAGTAGAGGTAGAGTACAGCTGAGCACAGTAGAGGTAGAGTAGAGTGGAGCACAGTAGAGGTAGAGTACAGTGGAGTATAGTAGAGGTAGAGTACAGTGGAGCACAGTAGAGATAGAGTACAGTGGAGTACAGTGGAGCAGAGTAGAGGTAGAGTACAGTGGAGCACAGTTTAGGTAGAGTAGAGTTGAGCACAGTAGAGGTAGAGTAGAGTGGAGCACAGTAGAGTTAGAGTACAGTGGAGTACAGTAGAGGTAGTGTACAGTGGAGCAAAGTAGAGGTAGAGTACAGTGGAGCACAGTAGAGGTAGAGTACAGTGGAGTATAGTAGAGGTAGAGTACAGTAGAGCACAGTAGAGATAGAGTACAGTAGAGCAGAGTAGAGGTAGAGTACAGTGGAGCACAGTAGAGGAAGAGTACAGTGTAGTACAGTAGAGATAGAGTACAGTGGAGTACAGTAGAGATAGAGTACAGTCGAACACAGTAGAGATAAGTGCAGTGGAGTATAGTAGAGGTAGAGTACAGTGGAGTACAGTAGAGGTAGAGTACAGCTGAGCACAGTAGAGGTATAGTAGAGTGGAGCACAGTAGATGTAGAGTACAGTGGAGTATAGTAGAGGTAGAGTACAGTAGAGCACAGTAGAGATAGAGTACAGTAGAGCACAGTAGAGGTAGAGTACAGTGGAGCACAGTAGAGGAAGAGTACAGTGTAGTACAGTAGAGATAGAGTACAGTGGAGTACAGTAGAGATAGAGTACAGTCGAACACAGTAGAGATAAGTGCAGTGGAGTATAGTAGAGGTAGAGTACAGTGGAGTACAGTAGAGGTAGAGTACAGCTGAGCACAGTAGAGGTAGAGTAGAGTGGAGCACAGTAGAGGTAGAGTACAGTGGACTACAGTAGAGGTAGTGTACAGTGGAGCACAGTAGAGTTAGAGTACAGTGGAGCACAGTAGAGGTAGAGTACAGTGGAGTATAATAAAGGTAGAGTACAGTAGAGCACAGTAGAGATAGAGTACAGTAGAGCAGAGTAGAGGTAGAGTACAGTGGAGTACAGTAGAGGTAGAGTACAGTGGAGCACTGTAGAGGTGGAGTACAGTGGAGTACAGTAGAGGTAGAGTACAGTGGAGCACAGTAGAGATAGAGTACAGTAGAGCACAGTAGAGGTAGAGTACAGTGGAGCACAGTAGAGCTAGAGTACAGTGGAGTACAGTGGAGCACAGTAGAGGTGGAGTACAGTAGAGTAGAGTAGAGGTAGAGTACAGTGGAGTAAAGTAGAGATAGAGTAGAGTGGAGTAGAGTAGATATAGAGTACAGTGGATTAGAGTAGAGATAGAGTACAGTGGATTATAGTTGATGTAGAGTACAGTGGAGCACAGTAGAGGAAGAGTACAGTGGAGTATAGTTTAGGTAGACTACAGTGGAGTACAGTAGAGGTAGAGTACAGTGGAGCACAGTAGAGATAGAGTACAGTAGAGCAGAGTAGAGGTAGAGTACAGTGGAGTACAGTAGAGGTAGAGTACAGTAGAACACTGTAGAGGTGGAGTACAGTGGAGTACAGTAGAGGTAGAGTACAGTGGAGTAGAGTAGAGATAGAGTACAGTGGAGTAGAGTAGAGATAGAGTACAGTGGAGTATAGTTGAGGTAGAGTACAGTGGAGCACAGTAGAGGTAGAGTACAGTGGAGTATAGTTGAGGTAGACTACAGTGGAGTGCAGTAGAGGTAGAGTACAGTAGAGCAGAGTAGAGGTAGAGTACAGTGGAGCACAGAAGTGGTAGAGTACAGTGGAGTACAGTAGAGATAGAGTACAGTGGAGTAGAGTAGAGATAGTACAGTGGAGTAGGGTAGAGATAGAGCACAGTGGAGCACAGCAAAGGTAGAGTACAGTGGATCACAGTAGAGATAGAGTACAGTGGAGTACAGTGGAGCACAGTAGGGTAGACTACAGTGGAGCACAGTAGAGATAGAGTACAGTGGAGTACAGTAGATGTAGAGTACAGTGGAGCACAGTAGAGGTAGAGTACAGTGGAGTATAGTTGAGGTAGACTACAGTGGAGTACAGTAGAGATAGAGTACAGTGGAGTACAGTAGAGATAGAGTACAGTAGAGCAGAGTAGAGGTAGAGTACAGTGGAGTACAGTAGAGGTAGAGTACAGTGGAGTACAGTAGAAGTAGAGCACAGTGGAGTACAGTAGAGGAAGAGTATAGTGGAGCACAGTAGAGGTAGAGTACAGTGGAGTACAGTAGAGGTAGTGTACAGTGGAGCACAGTAGAGGTAGAGTACAGTGGAGCACAGTAGAGGTAGAGTAAAGTAGAGCACAGTAGAGGTAGAGTACAGTGGAGCACAGTAGAGATAGAGTACAGTGGAGTACAGTAGAGGAAGAGTACAGTGGAGTACAGTGGAGCACAGTAGAGGTGGAGTACAGTAGAGTACAGTAGAGGTAGAGTACAGTGGAGTACAATCAAGATAGAGTACAGTGGAGTAGAGTAGAGATAGAGTACAGTGGAGCACAGCAGAGGTAGAGTACAGTGGATCACAGTAGAGATAGAGTACAGTGGAGTACAGTGGAGCACAGTAGAGGTAGAGTACAGTGGAGAACAGTAGAGATAGAGTACAGTGAAGTACAGTAGAGGTAGAGTACAGTGGAGCACAGTAGAGATAGAGTACAGTGGAGTACAGTAGAGGTAGAGTACAGTGGAGCACAGTAGAGGTGGAGTACAGTAGAGTACAGTCGAGGTAGAGAACAGTACAGTACAGTAGAGGTAGAGTACAGTGGAGTACAGTAGAGGTAGAGTACAGTAGAGCACAGTAGAGGTAGAATACAGTGGAGTACAGTAGAGGTAGAGTACAGTGGAGTACAGTAGAGGTAGAGTACAGTGGATCACAGTAGAGGTAGAGTACAGTGGAGTACAGTGGAGCACAGTAGAGGTGGAGTACAGTAGAGTAGAGGTAGAGTACTGTGGAGTACAGTAGAGATAGAGTACAGTGGAGTAGAGTAGAGATAGAGTACAGTGGAGTAGAGTAGAGATAGAGTACAGTGGAGTAGAGTAGAGATAGAGTACAGTGGAGTATAGTTGAGGTAGAGTACAGTGCAGCACAGTAGAGGTAGAGTACAGTGGAGTATAGTTGAGGTAGACTACAGTGGAGTACAGTAGAGGTAGAGTACAGTGGAGCACAGTAGAGATAGAGTACAGCAGAGCAGAGTAGAGGTAGAGTACAGTGGAGGACAGAAGAGGTAGAGTAAAGTGGAGTACAGTAGAGATAGAGTACAGTGGAGTAGAGTAGAGATAGAGTACAGTGGAGTAGGGTAGAGATAGAGCACAGTGGAGCACAGCAAAGGTAGAGTACAGTGGATCACAGTAGAGATAGAGTACAGTGGAGTACAGTGGAGCACAGCAAAGGTAGAGTACAGTGGATCACAGTAGAGATAGAGTACAGTGGAGTACAGTGGAGCAGAGTAGGGATAGACTACAGTGGAGCACAGTAGAGATAGAGTACAGTGGAGTACAGTAGATGTAGAGTACAGTGGAGCACAGTAGAGGTAGAGTACAGTGGAGTATAGTTGAGGTAGACTACAGTGGAGTACAGTAGAGATAGAGTACAGTGGAGTACAGTAGAGATAGAGTACAGTAGAGCAGAGTAGAGGTAAAGTACAGTAGAGTACAGTAGAGACAGAGCACAGTGGAGCACTGTAGAGGTAGAGTACAGTGGAGTACAGTAGAGGTGGAGTACAGTAGAGTATAGTAGAGGTAGAATACAGTGGATTACAGTAGGGATAGAGTACAGTGGAGCACAGTATAGGTAGATTAGAGTGGAGCACAGTAGAGGTAGAGTACAGTGGAGCACAGTAGAAGTAGAGTACAGTGGAGTACAGTAGAAGTAGAGCACAGTGGAGCACTGTAGAGGTAGAGTACAGTGGAGTACAGTGGAGATAGAGTACAGTGTAGCACAGTAGAGGTAGAGTACAGTGGAGCACAGTAGAGGTAGAATACAGTGGAGTACAGTAGAGGTAGTGTACAGTGGAGCACAGTAGAGGTAGAGTACAGTGGAGCACAGTAGAGGTAGAGTACAGTGGAGTACAGTAGAGGTAGTGTACAGTGGAGCACAGTAGAGGTAGAGTACAGTGGAGCACAGTAGAGGTAGAGTACAGTGGAGCACAGTAGAGGTAGAGTACAGTGGAGCACAGTAGAGGTAGTGTACAGTGGAGCACAGTAGAGGTAGAGTACAGTGGAGCACAGTAGAGGTAGAGTACAGTAGAGCACAGTAGAGGTAGAGTACAGTGGAGCACAGTAGAGATAAAGTACAGTGGAGTACAGTAGAGGAAGATTACAGTGGAGTACAGTGGAGCACAGTAGAGGTGGAGTACAGTAGAGTACAATCAAGATAGAGTACAGTGGAGTAGAGTAGAGATAGAGTACAGTGGAGCACAACAGAGGTAGAGTACAATGGATCACAGTAGAGATAGAGTACAGTGGAGTACAGTGGAGCACAGTAGAGGTAGAGTACAGTGGATAACAGTAGAGATAGAGTACAGTGGAGTACAGTAGAGGTAGAGTACAGTGGAGCACAGTAGAGATAGAGTACAGTGGAGTACAGTAGAGGTAGAGTACAGTGGAGCACAGTAGAGGTAGAGTACAGTGGAGTACAATGGAGCACAGTAGAGGTGGAGTACAGTAGAGTACAGTAGAGGTAGAGAACAGTACAGTACAGTAGAGGTAGAGTACAGTGGAGTACAGTAGAGGTAGAGTACAGTAGAGCACAGTAGAGGTAGAATACAGTGGAGTACAGTAGAGGTAGAGTACAGTGGAGTACAGTAGAGGTAGAGTACAGTGGATCACAGTAGAGGTAGAGTACAGTGGAGTACAGTGGAGCACAGTAGAGGTGGAGTACAGAAGAGTAGAGTAGAGGTAGAGTACTGTGGAGTACAGTAGAGATAGAGTACAGTGGAGTACAGTAGAGATAGAGTACAGTGGAGTAGAGTAGAGATAGAGTACAGTGGAGTATAGTTGAGGTAGAGTACAGTGCAGCACAGTAGAGGTAGAGTACAGTGGATTATAGTTGAGGTAGACTACAGTGGAGTACAGTAGAGGTAGAGTACAGTGGAGCACAGTAGAGATAGAGTACAGCAGAGCAGAGTACAGGTAGAGTACAGTGGAGCACAGAAGAGGTAGAGTACAGTGGAGTACAGTAGAGATAGAGTACAGTGGAGTAGAGTAGAGATAGAGTACAGTGGAGTAGGATAGAGATAGAGCACAGTGGAGCACAGCAAAGGTAGAGTACAGTGGATCACAGTAGAGATAGAGTACAGTGGAGTACAGTGGAGCACAGCAAAGGTAGAGTACAGTGGATCACAGTAGAGATAGAGTACAGTGGAGTACAGTGGAGCAGAGTAGGGGTAGACTACAGTGGAGCACAGTAGAGATAGAGTACAGTGGAGTAAAGTAGATGTAGAGTACAGTGGAGCACAGTAGAGGTAGAGTACAGTGGAGTATAGTTGAGGTAGACTACATTGGAGTACAGTAGAGATAGAGTACAGTGGAGTACAGTAGAGATAGAGTACAGTAGAGCAGAGTAGAGGTAGAGTACAGTAGAGTACATTAGAGATAGAGCACCGTGGAGCACTGTAGAGGTAGAGTACAGTGGAGTACAGTAGAGGTGGAGTACAGTAGAGTATAGTAGAGGTAGAGTACAGTGGATTACAGTAGGGATAGAGTACAGTGGAGCACAGTAGAGGTAGATTAGAGTGGAGCACAGTAGAGGTAGAGTACAGTGGAGCACAGTAAAAGTAGAGTACAGTGGAGTACAGTAGAAGTAGAGCACAGTGGAGCACTGTAGAGGTAGAGTACAGTGGAGTACAGTGGAGGTAGAATACAGTGGAGTACAGTAGAGGTAGTGTACAGTGGAGCACAGTAGAGGTAGAGTACAGTGGAGCACAGTAGAGGTAGAGTACAGTAGAGCACAGTAGAGGTAGAGTACAGTGGAGCACAGTAGAGATAAAGTACAGTGGAGTACAGTAGATGAAGAGTACAGTGGAGTACAGTGGAGCACAGTAGAGGTGGAGTACAGTAGAGTACAGTAGAGGTAGAGAACAGTACAGTACAGTAGAGGTAGAGTACAGTGGAGTACAGTAGAGGTAGAGTACAGTAGAGCACAATAGAGGTAGAATACAATGGAGTACAGTAGAGGTGGAGTACAGTAGAGTACAGTAGAGGTAGAGTACAGTGGAGTACAATAAAGATAGAGTACAGTGGAGCAAAGCAGAGGTAGAGTACAGTGGATCACAGTAGAGATAGAGTAGAGTGGAGTACAGTGGAGCACAGTAGAGGTAGAGTACAGTGGAGAACAGTAGAGATAGAGTACAGTGGAGTACAGTAGAGGTAGAGTACAGTGGAGCACAGTAGAGATAGAGTACAGTGGAGTACAGTAGAGGTAGAGTAGAGTGGAGCACAGTAGAGGTAGAGTACAGTGGAGTACAATGGAGCACAGTAGAGGTGGAGTACAGTAGAGTACAGTAGAGGTAGAGAACAGTACAGTACAGTAGAGGTAGAGTACAGTAGAGGTAGAGTACAGTGGAGTACAGTACAGGTAGAGTACAGTGGAGTACAGTAGAGGTAGAGTATAGTGGAGCACAGTAGAGGTAGAGTAGAGTGGAGTACAGTGGAGCACAGTAGAGGTGGAGTACAGTAGAGTAGAGTAGAGTAGAGGTAGAGTACAGTGGAGTACAGTTGAGGTAGAGTACAGTGGAGCACAGTAGAGGTAGAGTACAGTGGAGTATAGTTGAGGTAGACTACAGTGGAGTACAGTAGAGGTAGAGTACAGTGGAGCACAGTAGAGCAGAGTAGAGGTAGAGTACAGTGGAGTACAGTAGAGGTAGAGTACAGTGGAGCACTGTAGAGTTGGAGTACAGTGGAGCACAGTAGAGATAGAGTACAGTAGAGCACAGTAGAGGTAGAGTACAGTGGAGTATAGTAGAGGTAGAGTACAGTGGAGTACAGTTGAGGTAGATTACAGTGGAGCACAGTAGAGGTAGAGTATAGTGGAGTATAGTTGAGGTAGACTACAGTGGAGTACAGTAGAGGTAGAGTACAGTAGAGTATAGTAGGGGTAGAGTACAGTGGACTACAGTGGAGAAAGAGTACAGTGGAGCACAGTAGAGGTAGAGTACAGTGGAGCACAGTAGAGGTAGAGTACAGTGGAGCACAGTAGAGGTAGAGTACAGTGGAGTACAGTAGAGGTAGTGTACAGTGGAGCACAGTAGAGGTAGAGTACAGTGGAGCACAGTAGAGCTAGAGTACAGTGGGGTACAGTAGAAATAGAGTACAGTGGAGCACAGTAGTGTAGGGTACTGTAGAGCACAGTAGAGGTAGAGTACAGTGGAGCACAGTAGAGATAGAGTACAGTGGAGTACAGTAGAGGTAGAGTACAGTGGAGCACAGTAGAGGTAGAGTACAGTGCAGTATAGCTGAGGTAGACTACAGTGGAGTACAGTAGAGGTAGAGTACAGTGGAGCACAGTAGAGATAGAGTACAGTAGAGCAGAGTAGAGGTAGAGTACAGTGGAGTACAGTAGAGGTAGAGTACAGTGGAGCACTGTAGAGGTGGAGTACAGTGGAGTACAGTAGAGGTAGAGTACAGTGGAGTACAGTAGAGATAGAGTACAGTAGAGCAGAGTAGAGGTAGAGTACAGTGGAGTACAGTAGATATAGAGCACAGTGGAGCACTGTAGAGGTAAAGTACAGTGGAGTACAGTAGAGGTGGAGTACAGTAGAGTATAGTAGAGGTAGAGTACAGTGGACTACAGTAGAGATAGAGTACAGTGGAGTACAGTAGAGGTAGTGTACAGTGGAGCACAGTAGAGGTAGAGTACAGTGGAGCACAGTAGATGTAGAGTACAGTGGGGTACAGTAGAAATAGAGTACAGTTGAGCACAGTAGAGTAGAGTACAGTAGAGCACAGTAGAGGTAGAGTAGAGTGGAGCACAGTAGAGATAGAGTACAGTGGAGCACAGTAGAGATAGAGTACAGTAGAGCAGAATAGAGGTAGAGTACAGTGGAGTACAGTACAGGTAGAGTACAGTGGAGCACTGTAGAGGTGGAGTACAGTGGAGTACAGTAGAGGTAGAGTACAGTGGAGCACAGTAGAGATAGAGTACAGTTGAGCACAGTAGAGGTAGAGTACAGTGGAGTATAGTAGAGGTAGAGTACAGTGGAGTACAGTAGAGGTAGAGTACAGTGGAGCATAGTAGATGTAGAGTACAGTGGTGCAAAGTAGAGGTAGAGTAGAGTGGAGCACAGTAGATGTAGATTACAGTGGGGTACAGTAGAAATAGAGTACAGTGGAGCACAGTAGAGTAGAGTACAGTAGAGCACAGTAGAGGTAGAGTACAGTGGAGCACAGTAGAGATAGAGTACAGTGGAGTACAGTAGAGGTAGAGTACAGTGGAGTACAGAGGAGCACAGTAGAGGTGGAGTACAGTAGAGTACAGTAGAGGTAGAGTACAGTGTAGTACAGTAGAGATAGAGTACAGTGGAGTAGAGTAGACATAGAGTACAGTGGAGCACAGCAGAGGTAGAGTAAAGTGGATCACAGTAGAGATAGAGTACAGTGGAGTACAGTGGAGCACAGTAGAGGTAGAGTAGAGTGGAGCACAGTAGAGGTAGAGTACAGTGGAGTAGAGTAGAGGTAGTGTACAGTGGAGCACAGTAGAGGTAGAGTACAGTGGAGCACAGTAGAGGTAGAGTACAGTGGAGTATAGTAGAGGTAGAGTACAGTAGAGCACAGTAGAGATAGAGTACAGTAGAGCACAGTAGAGGTAGAGTACAGTGGAGCACAGTAGAGGAAGAGTACAGTGTAGTACAGTAGAGATAGAGTACAGTGGAGTACAGTAGAGATAGTGTACAGTCGAACACAGTAGAGATAAGTGCAGTGGAGTATAGTAGAGGTAGAGTACAGTGGAGTACAGTAGAGGTAGAGTACAGCTGAGCACAGTAGAGGTAGAGTAGAGTGGAGCACAGTAGAGGTAGAGTACAGTGGAGTATAGTAGAGGTAGAGTACAGTAGAGTACAGTAGAGATAGAGTACAGTAGAGTACAGTAGAGGTAGACTACAGTGGAGCACAGTAGAGGAAGAGTACAGTGTAGTACAGTAGAGATAGAGTACAGTGGAGTACAGTAGATATAGAGTACAGTCGAACACAGTAGAGATAAGTGCAGTGGAGTATAGTAGAGGTAGAGTACAGTGGAGTACAGTAGAGGTAGAGTACAGCTGAGCACAGTAGAGGTAGAGTAGAGTGGAGCACAGTAGAGGTAGAGTACAGTGGACTACAGTACAGGTAGTGTACAGTGGAGCACAGTAGAAGTAGAGTACAGTGGAGCACAGTAGAGGTAGAGTACAGTGGAGTATAATAGAGGTAGAGTACAGTAGAGCACAGTAGAGATAGAGTACAGTAGAGCAGAGTAGAGGTAGAGTACAGTGGAGTACAGTAGAGGTAGAGTACAGTGGAGCACAGTAGAGGTAGAGTACAGTGGAGTACAGTAGAGGTAGTGTACAGTGGAGCACAGTAGAGGTAGAGTACAGTGGAGCACAGTAGAGGTAGTGTACAGTGGAGCACAGTAGAGGTAGAGTACAGTGGAGCACAGTAGAGGTAGAGTAAAGTAGAGCATAGTAGAGGTAGAGTACAGTGGAGCACAGTAGAGATAGAGTACAGTGGAGTACAGTAGAGGAAGAGTACAGTGGAGTACAGTGGAGCACAGTAGAGGTGGAGTACAGTAGAGTACAGTAGAGGTAGAGTACAGTGGAGTACAATCAAGATAGAGTACAGTGGAGTAGAGTAGAGATAGAGTACAGTGGAGCACAGCAGAGGTAGAGTACAGTGGATCACAGTAGAGATAGAGTACAGTGGAGTACAGTGGAGCACAGTAGAGGTAGAGTACAGTGGAGAACAGTAGAGATAGAGTACAGTGGAGTACAGTAGAGGTAGAGTACAGTGGAGCACAGTAGAGAAAGAGTACAGTGGAGTACAGTAGAGGTAGAGTACAGTGGAGCACAGTAGAGGTGGAGTACAGTAGAGTACAGTCGAGGTAGAGAACAGTACAGTACAGTAGAGGTAGAGTACAGTGGAGTACAGTAGAGGTAGAGTACAGTAGAGCACAGTAGAGGTAGAATACAGTGGAGTACAGTAGAGGTAGAGTACAGTGGAGTACAGTAGAGGTAGAGTACAGTGGATCACAGTAGAGGTAGAGTACAGTGGAGTACAGTGGAGCACAGTAGAGGTGGAGTACAGTAGAGTACAGTAGAGGTAGAGTACAGTGGAGTACAATCAAGATAGAGTACAGTGGAGTAGAGTAGAGATAGAGTACAGTGGAGCACAGCAGAGGTAGAGTACAGTGGATCACAGTAGAGATAGAGTACAGTGGAGTACAGTGGAGCACAGTAGAGGTAGAGTACAGTGGAGAACAGTAGAGATAGAGTACAGTGGAGCACAGTAGAGGTGGAGTACAGTAGAGTACAGTAGAGGTAGAGTACAGTGGAGTACAATCAAGATAGAGTACAGTGGAGTAGAGTAGAGATAGAGTACAGTGGAGCACAGCAGAGGTAGAGTACAGTGGATCACAGTAGAGATAGAGTACAGTGGAGTACAGTGGAGCACAGTAGAGGTAGAGTACAGTGGAGAACAGTAGAGATAGAGTACAGTGGAGTACAGTAGAGGTAGAGTACAGTGGAGCACAGTAGAGAAAGAGTACAGTGGAGTACAGTAGAGGTAGAGTACAGTGGAGCACAGTAGAGGTGGAGTACAGTAGAGTACAGTCGAGGTAGAGAACAGTACAGTACAGTAGAGGTAGAGTACAGTGGAGTACAGTAGAGGTAGAGTACAGTAGAGCACAGTAGAGGTAGAATACAGTGGAGTACAGTAGAGGTAGAGTACAGTGGAGTACAGTAGAGGTAGAGTACAGTGGATCACAGTAGAGGTAGAGTACAGTGGAGTACAGTGGAGCACAGTAGAGGTGGAGTACAGTAGAGTAGAGTAGAGGTAGAGTACTGTGGAGTACAGTAGAGATAGAGTACAGTGGAGTAGAGTAGAGATAGAGTACAGTGGAGTAGAGTAGAGATAGAGTACAGTGGAGTAGAGTAGAGATAGAGTACAGTGGAGTATAGTTGAGGTAGAGTACAGTGCAGCACAGTAGAGGTAGAGTACAGTGGAGTATAGTTGAGGTAGACTACAGTGGAGTACAGTAGAGGTAGAGTACAGTGGAGCACAGTAGAGATAGAGTACAGCAGAGCAGAGTAGAGGTAGAGTACAGTGGAGCACAGTAGAGGTAGAGTACAGTGGATCACAGTAGAGGTAGAGTACAGTGGAGTACAGTGGAGCACAGTAGAGGTGGAGTACAGTAGAGTAGAGTAGAGGTAGAGTAAAGTGGAGTACAGTAGAGATAGAGTACAGTGGAGTAGAGTAGAGATAGAGTACAGTGGATTAGGGTAGAGATAGAGCACAGTGGAGCACAGCAAAGGTAGAGTACAGTGGATCACAGTAGAGATAGAGTACAGTGGAGTACAGTGGAGCACAGCAAAGGTAGAGTACAGTGGATCACAGTAGAGATAGAGTACAGTGGAGTACAGTGGAGCAGAGTAGGGATAGACTACAGTGGAGCACAGTAGAGATAGAGTACAGTGGAGTACAGTAGATGTAGAGTACAGTGGAGCACAGTAGAGGTAGAGTACAGTGGAGTATAGTTGAGGTAGACTACAGTGGAGTACAGTAGAGATAGAGTACAGTGGAGTACAGTAGAGATAGAGTACAGTAGAGCAGAGTAGAGGTAAAGTACAGTAGAGTACAGTAGAGACAGAGCACAGTGGAGCACTGTAGAGGTAGAGTACAGTGGAGTACAGTAGAGGTGGAGTACAGTAGAGTATAGTAGAGGTAGAATACAGTGGATTACAGTAGGGATAGAGTACAGTGGAGCACAGTAGAGGTAGATTAGAGTGGAGCACAGTAGAGGTAGAGTACAGTGGAGCACAGTAGAAGTAGAGTACAGTGGAGTACAGTAGAAGTAGAGCACAGTGGAGCACTGTAGAGGTAGAGTACAGTGGAGTACAGTGGAGATAGAGTACAGTGGAGCACAGTAGAGGTAGAGTACAGTGGAGCACAGTAGAGGTAGAATACAGTGGAGTACAGTAGAGGTAGTTTACAGTGGAGCACAGTAGAGGTAGAGTACAGTGGAGCACAGTAGAGGTAGAGTACAGTGGAGTACAGTAGAGGTAGTGTACAGTGGAGCACAGTAGAGGTAGAGTACAGTGGAGCACAGTAGAGGTAGAGTACAGTGGAGCACAGTAGAGGTAGAGTACAGTGGAGCACAGTAGAGGTAGTGTACAGTGGAGCACAGTAGAGGTAGAGTACAGTGGAGCACAGTAGAGGTAGAGTACAGTAGAGCACAGTAGAGGTAGAGTACAGTGGAGCACAGTAGAGATAAAGTACAGTGGAGTACAGTAGAGGAAGAGTACAGTGGAGTACAGTGGAGCACAGTAGAGGTGGAGTACAGTAGAGTACAATCAAGATAGAGTACAGTGGAGTAGAGTAGAGATAGAGTACAGTGGAGCACAACAGAGGTAGAGTACAGTGGATCACAGTAGAGATAGAGTACAGTGGAGTACAGTGGAGCACAGTAGAGGTAGAGTACAGTGGAGAACAGTAGAGATAGAGTACAGTGGAGTACAGTAGAGGTAGAGTACAGTGGATTACAGTAGGGATAGAGTACAGTGGAGCACAGTAGAGGTAGATTAGAGTGGAGCACAGTAGAGGTAGAGTACAGTGGAGCACAGTAAAAGTAGAGTACAGTGGAGTACAGTAGAAGTAGAGCACAGTGGAGCACCGTAGAGGTAGAGTACAGTGGAGTACAGTATAGAAAGAGTACATTGGAGCACAGTAGAGGTAGAGTACAGTGGAGCACAGTAGAGGTAGAGTACAGTGGAGCACAGTAGAGGTAGAATACAGTGGAGTACAGTAGAGGTAGTGTACAGTGGAGCACAGTCGAGGTAGAGTACAGTGGAGCACAGTAGAGGTAGAGTACAGTAGAGCACAGTAGAGGTAGAGTACAGTGGAGCACAGTAGAGATAAAGTACAGTGGAGTACAGTAGAGGAAGAGTACAGTGGAGTACAGTGGAGCACAGTAGAGGTGGAGTACAGTAGAGTACAGTAGAGGTAGAGTACAGTAGAGCACAGTAGAGGTAGAGTACAGTGGAGCACAGTAGAGATAAAGTACAGTGGAGTACAGTAGAGGAAGAGTACAGTGGAGTACAGTGGAGCACAGTAGAGGTGGAGTACAGTAGAGTACAATCAAGATAGAGTACAGTGGAGTAGAGTAGAGATAGAGTACAGTGGAGCACAACAGAGGTAGAGTACAGTGGATCACAGTAGAGATAGAGTACAGTGGAGTACAGTGGAGCACAGTAGAGGTAGAGTACAGTGGAGAACAGTAGAGATAGAGTACAGTGGAGTACAGTAGAGGTAGAGTACAGTGGATTACAGTAGGGATAGAGTACAGTGGAGCACAGTAGAGGTAGATTAGAGTGGAGCACAGTAGAGGTAGAGTACAGTGGAGCACAGTAAAAGTAGAGTACAGTGGAGTACAGTAGAAGTAGAGCACAGTGGAGCACCGTAGAGGTAGAGTACAGTGGAGTACAGTATAGAAAGAGTACATTGGAGCACAGTAGAGGTAGAGTACAGTGGAGCACAGTAGAGGTAGAGTACAGTGGAGCACAGTAGAGGTAGAATACAGTGGAGTACAGTAGAGGTAGTGTACAGTGGAGCACAGTAGAGGTAGAGTACAGTGGAGCACAGTAGAGGTAGAGTACAGTAGAGCACAGTAGAGGTAGAGTACAGTGGAGCACAGTAGAGATAAAGTACAGTGGAGTACAGTAGAGGAAGAGTACAGTGGAGTACAGTGGAGCACAGTAGAGGTGGAGTACAGTAGAGTACAGTAGAGGTAGAGTACAGTGGAGTACAGTAGAGGTAGAGTACAGTGGATCACAGTAGAGGTAGAGTACAGTGGAGTACAGTAGAGATAGAGTACAGTAGAGTACAGTAGAGTACAGTAGAGTACAGTAGAGTACAGTAGAGGTAGAGTACAGTAGAGTACAGTAGAGGTAGAGTACAGTGGAGTACAGTAGAGGTAGAGTACAGTGGATCACAGTAGAGGTAGAGTACAGTAGAGCACAGTAGAGATAGAGTTCAGTAGAGCAGAGTAGAGGTAGAGTACAGTGGAGTACAGTAGAGGTAGAGTACAGTGGAGCACTGTAGAGGTGGAGTACAGTGGAGTACAGTAGAGGTAGAGTACAGTGGAGCACAGTAGAGATAGAGTACAGTAGAGCACAGTAGAGGTAGAGTACAGTGGAGCACAGTAGAGCTAGAGTACAGTGGAGTACAGTGGAGCACAGTAGAGGTGGAGTACAGTAGAGTAGAGTAGAGGTAGAGTACAGTGGAGTACAGTAGAGATAGAGTAGAGTGGAGTAGAGTAGAGATAGAGTACAGTGGATTAGAGAAGAGATAGAGTACAGTGGAGTATAGTTGAGGTAGAGTACAGTGGAGCACAGTAGAGGTAGAATACAGTGGAGTATAGTTGAGGTAGACTACAGTGGAGTACAGTAGAGGTAGAGTACAGTGGAGCACAGTAGAGATAGAGTACAGTAGAGCAGAGTAGAGGTAGAGTACAGTGGAGTACAGTAGAGGTAGAGTACAGTAGAACACTGTAGAGGTGGAGTACAGTGGAGTACAGTAGAGGTAGAGTACAGTGGAGCACAGTAGAGATAGAGTACAGTGGAGTACAGTGGAGCACAGTAGGGTAGACTACAGTGGAGCACAGTAGAGATAGAGTACAGTGGAGTACAGTAGATGTAGAGTACAGTGGAGCACAGTAGAGGTAGAGTACAGTGGAGTATAGTTGAGGTAGACTACAGTGGAGTACAGTAGAGATAGAGTACAGTGGAGTAGAGTAGAGATAGAGTACAGTAGAGCAGAGTAGAGGTAGAGTACAGTGGAGTACAGTAGAAGTAGAGTACAGTGGAGTACAGTAGAAGTAGAGCACAGTGGAGTACAGTAGAGGCAGAGTACAGTGGAGCACAGTAGAGGTAGAGTACAGTGGAGTACAGTAGAGGTAGTGTACAGTGGAGCACAGTAGAGATAAAGTACAGTGGAGTACAGTAGATGAAGAGTACAGTGGAGTACAGTGGAGCACAGTAGAGGTGGAGTACAGTAGAGTACAGTAGAGGTAGAGTACAGTGGAGTACAATAAAGATAGAGTACAGTGGAGCAAAGCAGAGGTAGAGTACAGTGGATCACAGTAGAGATAGAGTAGAGTGGAGTACAGTGGAGCACAGTAGAGGTAGAGTACAGTGGAGAACAGTAGAGATAGAGTACGTGGAGTACAGTAGAGGTAGAGTACAGTGGAGCACAGTAGAGATAGAGTACAGTGGAGTACAGTAGAGGTAGAGTACAGTGGAGCACAGTAGAGGTAGAGTACAGTGGAGTACAATGGAGCACAGTAGAGGTGGAGTACAGTAGAGTACAGTAGAGGTAGAGAACAGTACAGTACAGTAGAGGTAGAGTACAGTGGAGTACAGTAGAGGTAGAGTACAGTAGAGCACAGTAGAGGTAGAATACAATGGAGTACAGTAGAGGTAGAGTACAGTAGAGGTAGAGTACAGTGGAGTACAGTACAGGTAGAGTACAGTGGAGTACAGTAGAGGTAGAGTACAGTGGAGCACAGTAGAGGTAGAGTAGAGTGGAGTACAGTGGAGCACAGTAGAGGTGGAGTACAGTAGAGTAGAGTAGAGTAGAGGTAGAGTACAGTGGAGTATAGTTGAGGTAGAGTACAGTGGAGTACAGTAGAGGTAGAGTACAGTGGAGTATAGTTGAGGTAGACTACAGTGGAGTACAGTAGAGGTAGAGTACAGTGGAGCACAGTAGAGCAGAGTAGAGGTAGAGTACAGTGGAGTACAGTAGAGGTAGAGTACAGTGGAGCACTGTAGAGTTGGAGTACAGTGGAGCACAGTAGAGATAGAGTACAGTAGAGCACAGTAGAGGTAGAGTACAGTGGAGTATAGTAGAGGTAGAGTACAGTGGAGTACAGTTGAGGTAGATTACAGTGGAGCACAGTAGAGGTAGAGTATAGTGGAGTATAGTTGAGGTAGACTACAGTGGAGTACAGTAGAGGTGGAGTACAGTAGAGTATAGTAGGGGTAGAGTACAGTGGACTACAGTGGAGAAAGAGTACAGTGGAGCACAGTAGAGGTAGATTACAGTGGAGCACAGTAGAGGTAGAGTATAGTGGAGTATAGTAGAGGTAGAGTACAGTGGAGTACAGTAGAGGTGGAGTACAGTAGAGTATAGTAGGGGTAGAGTACAGTGGACTACAGTGGAGAAAGAGTACAGTGGAGCACAGTAGAGGTAGAGTATAGTGGAGCACAGTAGAGGTAGAGTACAGTGGAGCACAGTAGAGGTAGAGTACAGTGGAGTACAGTAGAGGTAGTGTACAGTGGAGCACAGTAGAGGTAGAGTACAGTGGAGCACAGTAGAGCTAGAGTACAGTGGGGTACAGTAGAAATAGAGTACAGTGGAGCACAGTAGTGTAGGGTACTGTAGAGCACAGTAGAGGTAGAGTACAGTGGAGCACAGTAGAGATAGAGTACAGTGGAGTACAGTAGAGGTAGAGTACAGTGGAGCACAGTAGAGGTAGAGTACAGTGCAGTATAGCTGAGGTAGACTACAGTGGAGTACAGTAGAGGTAGAGTACAGTGGAGCACAGTAGAGATAGAGTACAGTAGAGCAGAGTAGAGGTAGAGTACAGTGGAGTACAGTAGAGGTAGAGTACAGTGGAGCACTGTAGAGGTGGAGTACAGTGGAGTACAGTAGAGGTAGAGTACAGTGGAGTACAGTAGAGATAGAGTACAGTAGAGCAGAGTAGAGGTAGAGTACAGTGGAGTACAGTAGATATAGAGCACAGTGGAGCACTGTAGAGGTAAAGTACAGTGGAGTACAGTAGAGGTGGAGTACAGTAGAGTATAGTAGAGGTAGAGTACAGTGGACTACAGTAGAGATAGAGTACAGTGGAGTACAGTAGAGGTAGTGTACAGTGGAGCACAGTAGAGGTAGAGTACAGTGGAGCACAGTAGAGGTAGAGTACAGTGGGGTACAGTAGAAATAGAGTACAGTTGAGCACAGTAGAGTAGAGTACAGTAGAGCACAGTAGAGGTAGAGTAGAGTGGAGCACAGTAGAGATAGAGTACAGTGGAGCACAGTAGAGATAGAGTACAGTAGAGCAGAATAGAGGTAGAGTACAGTGGAGTACAGTACAGGTAGAGTACAGTGGAGCACTGTAGAGGTGGAGTACAGTGGAGTACAGTAGAGGTAGAGTACAGTGGAGCACAGTAGAGATAGAGTACAGTTGAGCACAGTAGAGGTAGAGTACAGTGGAGTATAGTAGAGGTAGAGTACAGTGGAGTACAGTAGAGGTAGAGTACAGTGGAGCATAGTAGATGTAGAGTACAGTGGAGCAAAGTAGAGGTAGAGTAGAGTGGAGCACAGTAGATGTAGATTACAGTGGGGTACAGTAGAAATAGAGTACAGAGGAGCACAGTAGAGTAGAGTACAGTAGAGCACAGTAGAGGTAGAGTACAGTGGAGCACAGTAGAGATAGAGTACAGTGGAGTACAGTAGAGGTAGAGTACAGTGGAGTACAGAGGAGCACAGTAGAGGTGGAGTACAGTAGAGTACAGTAGAGGTAGAGTACAGTGTAGTACAGTAGAGATAGAGTACAGTGGAGTAGAGTAGACATAGAGTACAGTGGAGCACAGCAGAGGTAGAGTAAAGTGGATCACAGTAGAGATAGAGTACAGTGGAGTACAGTGGAGCACAGTAGAGGTAGAGTACAGTGGAGCACAGTTTAGGTAGAGTACAGTGGAGCACAGTAGAGGTAGAGTAGAGTGGAGCACAGTAGAGGTAGAGTACAGTGGAGTACAGTAGAGGTAGTGTACAGTGGAGCACAGTAGAGGTAGAGTACAGTGGAGCACAGTAGAGGTAGAGTACAGTGGAGTATAGTAGAGGTAGAGTACAGTAGAGCACAGTAGAGATAGAGTACAGTAGAGCACAGTAGAGGTAGAGTACAGTGGAGCACAGTAGAGGAAGAGTACAGTGTAGTACAGTAGAGATAGAGTACAGTGGAGTACAGTAGAGATAGAGTACAGTCGAACACAGTAGAGATAAGTGCAGTGGAGTATAGTAGAGGTAGAGTACAGTGGAGTACAGTAGAGGTAGAGTACAGCTGAGCACAGTAGAGGTAGAGTACAGTGGAGCACAGTAGAGGTAGAGTACAGTGGAGTATAGTAGAGGTAGAGTACAGTAGAGTACAGTAGAGATAGAGTACAGTAGAGTACAGTAGAGGTAGAGTACAGTGGAGCACAGTAGAGGAAGAGTACAGTGTAGTACAGTAGAGATAGAGTACAGTGGAGTACAGTAGAGATAGAGTACAGTCGAACACAGTAGAGATAAGTGCAGTGGAGTATAGTAGAGGTAGAGTACAGTGGAGTACAGTAGAGGTAGAGTACAGCTGAGCACAGTAGAGGTAGAGTAGAGTGGAGCACAGTAGAGGTAGAGTGCAGTGGACTACAGTACAGGTAGTGTACAGTGGAGCACAGTAGAAGTAGAGTACAGTGGAGCACAGTAGAGGTAGAGTACAGTGGAGTATAATAGAGGTAGAGTACAGTAGAGCACAGTAGAGATAGAGTACAGTAGAGCAGAGTAGAGGTAGAGTACAGTGGAGTACAGTAGAGGTAGAGTACAGTGGAGCACTGTAGAGGTGGAGTACAGTGGAGTACAGTAGAGGTAGAGTACAGTGGAGCACAGTAGAGATAGAGTACAGTAGAGCAAAGTAGAGGTAGAGTACAGTGGAGCACAGTAGAGCTAGAGTACAGTGGAGTACAGTGGAGCACAGTAGAGAGAGAGTACAGTAGAGCAGAATAGAGGTAGAGTACAGTGGAGTACAGTACAGGTAGAGTACAGTGGAGCACTGTAGAGGTGGAGTACAGTGGAGTACAGTAGAGGTAGAGTACAGTGGAGCACAGTAGAGATAGAGTACAGTTGAGCACAGTAGAGGTAGAGTACAGTGGAGTATAGTAGAGGTAGAGTACAGTGGAGTACAGTAGAGGTAGAGTACAGTGGAGCATAGTAGATGTAGAGTACAGTGGAGCAAAGTAGAGGTAGAGTAGAGTGGAGCACAGTAGATGTAGATTACAGTGGGGTACAGTAGAAATAGAGTACAGAGGAGCACAGTAGAGTAGAGTACAGTAGAGCACAGTAGAGGTAGAGTACAGTGGAGCACAGTAGAGATAGAGTACAGTGGAGTACAGTAGAGGTAGAGTACAGTGGAGTACAGAGGAGCACAGTAGAGGTGGAGTACAGTAGAGTACAGTAGAGGTAGAGTACAGTGTAGTACAGTAGAGATAGAGTACAGTGGAGTAGAGTAGACATAGAGTACAGTGGAGCACAGCAGAGGTAGAGTAAAGTGGATCACAGTAGAGATAGAGTACAGTGGAGTACAGTGGAGCACAGTAGAGGTAGAGTACAGTGGAGCACAGTTTAGGTAGAGTACAGTGGAGCACAGTAGAGGTAGAGTAGAGTGGAGCACAGTAGAGGTAGAGTACAGTGGAGTACAGTAGAGGTAGTGTACAGTGGAGCACAGTAGAGGTAGAGTACAGTGGAGCACAGTAGAGGTAGAGTACAGTGGAGTATAGTAGAGGTAGAGTACAGTAGAGCACAGTAGAGATAGAGTACAGTAGAGCACAGTAGAGGTAGAGTACAGTGGAGCACAGTAGAGGAAGAGTACAGTGTAGTACAGTAGAGATAGAGTACAGTGGAGTACAGTAGAGATAGAGTACAGTCGAACACAGTAGAGATAAGTGCAGTGGAGTATAGTAGAGGTAGAGTACAGTGGAGTACAGTAGAGGTAGAGTACAGCTGAGCAGAGTAGAGGTAGAGTACAGTGGAGCACAGTAGAGGTAGAGTACAGTGGAGTATAGTAGAGGTAGAGTACAGTAGAGTACAGTAGAGATAGAGTACAGTAGAGTACAGTAGAGGTAGAGTACAGTGGAGCACAGTAGAGGAAGAGTACAGTGTAGTACAGTAGAGATAGAGTACAGTGGAGTACAGTAGAGATAGAGTACAGTCGAACACAGTAGAGATAAGTGCAGTGGAGTATAGTAGAGGTAGAGTACAGTGGAGTACAGTAGAGGTAGAGTACAGCTGAGCACAGTAGAGGTAGAGTAGAGTGGAGCACAGTAGAGGTAGAGTACAGTGGAGTATAATAGAGGTAGAGTACAGTAGAGCACAGTAGAGATAGAGTTCAGTAGAGCAGAGTAGAGGTAGAGTACAGTGGAGTACAGTAGAGGTAGAGTACAGTGGAGCACTGTAGAGGTGGAGTACAGTGGAGTACAGTAGAGGTAGAGTACAGTGGAGCACAGTAGAGATAGAGTACAGTAGAGCACAGTAGAGGTAGAGTACAGTGGAGCACAGTAGAGCTAGAGTACAGTGGAGTACAGTGGAGCACAGTAGAGGTGGAGTACAGTAGAGTAGAGTAGAGGTAGAGTACAGTGGAGTACAGTAGAGATAGAGTAGAGTGGAGTATAGTAGAGATAGAGTACAGTGGATTAGAGTAGAGATAGAGTACAGTGGAGTATAGTTGAGGTAGAGTACAGTGGAGCACAGTAGAGGTAGAATACAGTGGAGTATAGTTGAGGTAGACTACAGTGGAGTACAGTAGAGGTAGAGTACAGTGGAGCACAGTAGAGATAGAGTACAGTAGAGCAGAGTAGAGGTAGAGTACAGTGGAGTACAGTAGAGGTAGAGTACAGTAGAACACTGTAGAGGTGGAGTACAGTGGAGTACAGTAGAGGTAGAGTACAGTGGAGCACAGTAGAGATAGAGTACAGTGGAGTACAGTGGAGCACAGTAGGGTAGACTACAGTGGAGCACAGTAGAGATAGAGTACAGTGGAGTACAGTAGATGTAGAGTACAGTGGAGCACAGTAGAGGTAGAGTACAGTGGAGTATAGTTGAGGTAGACTACAGTGGAGTACAGTAGAGATAGAGTACAGTGGAGTACAGTAGAGATAGAGTACAGTAGAGCAGAGTAGAGGTAGAGTACAGTGGAGTACAGTAGAAGTAGAGTACAGTGGAGTACAGTAGAAGTAGAGCACAGTGGAGTACAGTAGAGGTAGAGTACAGTGGAGCACAGTAGAGGTAGAGTACAGTGGAGTACAGTAGAGGTAGTGTACAGTGGAGCACAGTAGAGGTAGAGTACAGTGGAGCACAGTAGAGGTAGAGTAAAGTAGAGCACAGTAGAGGTAGAGTACAGTGGAGCACAGTAGAGATAGAGTACAGTGGAGTACAGTAGAGGAAGAGTACAGTGGAGTACAGTGGAGCACAGTAGAGGTGGAGTACAGTAGAGTACAGTAGAGGTAGAGTACAGTGGAGTACAATCAAGATAGAGTACAGTGGAGTAGAGTAGAGATAGAGTACAGTGGAGCACAGCAGAGGTAGAGTACAGTGGATCACAGTAGAGATAGAGTACAGTGGAGTACAGTGGAGCACAGTAGAGGTAGAGTACAGTGGAGAACAGTAGAGATAGAGTACAGTGGAGTACAGTAGAGGTAGAGTACAGTGGAGCACAGTAGAGATAGAGTACAGTGGAGTACAGTAGAGGTAGAGAACAGTACAGTACAGTAGAGGTAGAGTAGAGTGGAGTACAGTAGAGGTAGAGTACAGTATAGCACAGTAGAGGTAGAATACAGTGGAGTACAGTAGAGGTAGAGTACAGTGGAGTACAGTAGAGGTAGAGTACAGTGGATCACAGTAGAGGTAGAGTACAGTGGAGTACAGTGGAGCACAGTAGAGGTGGAGTACAGTAGAGTAGAGTAGAGGTAGAGTACTGTGGAGTACAGTAGAGATAGAGTACAGTGGAGTAGAGTAGAGATAGAGTACAGTGGAGTAGAGTAGAGATAGAGTACATTGGAGTAGAGTAGAGATAGAGTACAGTGGAGTATAGTTGAGGTAGAGTACAGTGCAGCACAGTAGAGGTAGAGTACAGTGGAGTATAGTTGAGGTAGACTACAGTGGAGTACAGTAGAGGTAGAGTACAGTGGAGCACAGTAGAGATAGAGTACAGCAGAGCAGAGTAGAGGTAGAGTACAGTGGAGCACAGAAGAGGTAGAGTAAAGTGGAGTACAGTAGAGATAGAGTACAGTGGAGTAGAGTAGAGATAGAGTACAGTGGAGTAGGGTAGAGATAGAGCACAGTGGAGCACAGCAAAGGTAGAGTACAGTGGATCACAGTAGAGATAGAGTACAGTGGAGTACAGTGGAGCACAGCAAAGGTAGAGTACAGTGGATCACAGTAGAGATAGAGTACAGTGGAGTACAGTGGAGCAGAGTAGGGATAGACTACAGTGGAGCACAGTAGAGATAGAGTACAGTGGAGTACAGTAGATGTAGAGTACAGTGGAGCACAGTAGAGGTAGAGTACAGTGGAGTATAGTTGAGGTAGACTACAGTGGAGTACAGTAGAGATAGAGTACAGTGGAGTACAGTAGAGATAGAGTACAGTAGAGCAGAGTAGAGGTAAAGTACAGTAGAGTACAGTAGAGACAGAGCACAGTGGAGCACTGTAGAGGTAGAGTACAGTGGAGTACAGTAGAGGTGGAGTACAGTAGAGTATAGTAGAGGTAGAATACAGTGGATTACAGTAGGGATAGAGTACAGTGGAGCACAGTAGAGTTAGATTAGAGTGGAGCACAGTAGAGGTAGAGTACAGTGGAGCACAGTAGAAGTAGAGTACAGTGGAGTACAGTAGAAGTAGAGCACAGTGGAGCACTGTAGAGGTAGAGTACAGTGGAGTACAGTGGAGATAGAGTACAGTGGAGCACAGTAGAGGTAGAGTACAGTGGAGCACAGTAGAGGTAGAATACAGTGGAGTACAGTAGAGGTAGTGTACAGTGGAGCACAGTAGAGGTAGAGTACAGTGGAGCACAGTAGAGGTAGAGTACAGTGGAGTACAGTAGAGGTAGTGTACAGTGGAGCACAGTAGAGGTAGAGTACAGTGGAGCACAGTAGAGGTAGAGTACAGTGGAGCACAGTAGAGGTAGAGTACAGTGGAGCACAGTAGAGGTAGTGTAAAGTGGAGCACAGTAGAGGTAGATAACAGTGGAGCACAGTAGAGGTAGAGTACAGTAGAGCACAGTAGAGGTAGAGTACAGTGGAGCACAGTAGAGATAAAGTACAGTGGAGTACAGTAGAGGAAGAGTACAGTGGAGTACAGTGGAGCACAGTAGAGGTGGAGTACAGTAGAGTACAATCAAGATAGAGTACAGTGGAGTAGAGTAGAGATAGAGTACAGTGGAGCACAACAGAGGTAGAGTACAGTGGATCACAGTAGAGATAGAGTACAGTGGAGTACAGTGGAGCACAGTAGAGGTAGAGTACAGTGGAGAACAGTAGAGATAGAGTACAGTGGAGTACAGTAGAGGTAGAGTACAGTGGAGCACAGTAGAGATAGAGTACAGTGGAGTACAGTAGAGGTAGAGTACAGTGGAGCACAGTAGAGGTAGAGTACAGTGGAGTACAATGGAGCACAGTAGAGGTGGAGTACAGTAGAGTACAGTAGAGGTAGAGAACAGTACAGTACAGTAGAGGTAGAGTACAGTGGAGTACAGTAGAGGTAGAGTACAGTAGAGTACAGTAGAGGTAGAGTACAGTGGAGCACAGTAGAGATAGAGTACAGTGGAGTACAGTAGAGGTAGAGTACAGTGGAGCACAGTAGAGGTAGAGTACAGTGGAGTACAATGGAGCACAGTAGAGGTGGAGTACAGTAGAGTACAGTAGAGATAGAGTACAGTGGAGTATAGTTGAGGTAGAGTACAGTGCAGCACAGTAGAGGTAGAGTACAGTGGAGTATAGTTGAGGTAGACTACAGTGGAGTACAGTAGAGGTAGAGTACAGTGGAGCACAGTAGAGATAGAGTACAGCAGAGCAGAGTACAGGTAGAGTACAGTGGAGCACAGAAGAGGTAGAGTACAGTGGAGTACAGTAGAGATAGAGTACAGTGGAGTAGAGTAGAGATAGAGTACAGTGGAGTAGGGTAGAGATAGAGCACAGTGGAGCACTGTAGAGGTAGAGTACAGTGGAGTACAGTAGAGGTGGAGTACAGTAGAGTATAGTAGAGGTAGAGTACAGTGGACTACAGTAGAGATAGAGTACAGTGGAGTACAGTAGAGGTAGTGTACAGTGGAGCACAGTAGAGGTAGAGTACAGTGGAGCACAGTAGAGGTAGAGTACATTGGGGTACAGTAGAAATAGAGTACAGTTGAGCACAGTAGAGTAGAGTACAGTAGAGCACAGTAGAGGTAGAGTAGAGTGGAGCACAGTAGAGATAGAGTACAGTGGAGCACAGTAGAGATAGAGTACAGTAGAGCAGAGTAGAGGTAGAGTACAGTGGAGTACAGTACAGGTAGAGTACAGTGGAGCACTGTAGGGGTGGAGTACAGTGGAGTACAGTAGAGGTAGAGTACAGTGGAGCACAGTAGAGATAGAGTACAGTTGAGCACAGTAGAGGTAGAGTACAGTGGAGTATAGTAGAGGTAGAGTACAGTGGAGTACAGTAGAGGTAGAGTACAGTGGAGCATAGTAGATGTAGAGTACAGTGGAGCAAAGTAGAGGTAGAGTAGAGTGGAGCACAGTAGATGTAGATTACAGTGGGGTTCAGTAGAAATAGAGTACAGTGGAGCACAGTAGATTAGAGTACAGTAGAGCACAGTAGAGGTAGAGTACAGTGGAGCACAGTAGAGATAGAGTACAGTGGAGTACAGTAGAGGTAGAGTACAGTGGAGTACAGAGGAGCACAGTAGAGGTGGAGTACAGTAGAGTACAGTAGAGGTAGAGTACAGTGTAGTACAGTAGAGATAGAGTACAGTGGAGTAGAGTAGACATAGAGTACAGTGGAGCACAGCAGAGGTAGAGTAAAGTGGATCACAGTAGAGATAGAGTACAGTGGAGTACAGTGGAGCACAGTAGAGGTAGAGTACAGTGGAGCACAGTTTAGGTAGAGTACAGTGGAGCACAGTAGAGGTAGAGTAGAGTGGAGCACAGTAGAGGTAGAGTACAGTGGAGTACAGTAGAGGTAGTGTACAGTGGAGCACAGTAGAGGTATAGTACAGTGGAGCACAGTAGAGGTAGAGTACAGTGAAGTATAGTAGAGGTAGAGTACAGTAGAGCACAGTAGAGATAGAGTACAGTAGAGCACAGTAGAGGTAGAGTACAGTGGAGCACAGTAGAGGAAGAGTACAGTGTAGTACAGTAGAGATAGAGTACAGTGGAGTACAGTAGAGATAGAGTACAGTCGAACACAGTAGAGATAAGTGCAGTGGAGTATAGTAGAGGTAGAGTACAGTGGAGTACAGTAGAGGTAGAGTACAGCTGAGCACAGTAGAGGTAGAGTAGAGTGGAGCACAGTAGAGGTAGAGTACAGTGGAGTATAGTAGAGGTAGAGTACAGTGGAGCACAGTAGAGATAGAGTACAGTGGAGTACAGTGGAGCAGAGTAGAGGTAGAGTACAGTGGAGCACAGTTTAGGTAGAGTAGAGTTGAGCACAGTAGAGGTAGAGTAGAGTGGAGCACAGTAGAGTTAGAGTACAGTGGAGTACAGTAGAGGTAGTGTACAGTGGAGCAAAGTAGAGGTAGAGTACAGTGGAGCACAGTAGAGGTAGAGTACAGTGGAGTATAGTAGAGGTAGAGTACAGTAGAGCACAGTAGAGATAGAGTACAGTAGAGCAGAGTAGAGGTAGAGTACAGTGGAGCACAGTAGAGGAAGAGTACAGTGTAGTACAGTAGAGATAGAGTACAGTGGAGTACTTTAGAGATAGAGTACAGTCGAACACAGTAGAGATAAGTGCAGTGGAGTATAGTAGAGGTAGAGTACAGTGGAGTACAGTAGAGGTAGAGTACAGCTGAGCACAGTAGAGGTATAGTAGAGTGGAGCACAGTAGATGTAGAGTACAGTGGAGTATAGTAGAGGTAGAGTACAGTAGAGCACAGTAGAGATAGAGTACAGTAGAGCACAGTAGAGGTAGAGTACAGTGGAGCACAGTAGAGGAAGAGTACAGTGTAGTACAGTAGAGATAGAGTACAGTGGAGTACAGTAGAGATAGAGTACAGTCGAACACAGTAGAGATAAGTGCAGTGGAGTATAGTAGAGGTAGAGTACAGTGGAGTACAGTAGAGGTAGAGTACAGCTGAGCACAGTAGAGGTAGAGTAGAGTGGAGCACAGTAGAGGTAGAGTACAGTGGACTACAGTAGAGGTAGTGTACAGTGGAGCACAGTAGAGTTAGAGTACAGTGGAGCACAGTAGAGGTAGAGTACAGTGGAGTATAATAAAGGTAGAGTACAGTAGAGCACAGTAGAGATAGAGTACAGTAGAGCAGAGTAGAGGTAGAGTACAGTGGAGTACAGTAGAGGTAGAGTACAGTGGAGCACTGTAGAGGTGGAGTACAGTGGAGTACAGTAGAGGTAGAGTACAGTGGAGCACAGTAGAGATAGAGTACAGTAGAGCACAGTAGAGGTAGAGTACAGTGGAGCACAGTAGAGCTAGAGTACAGTGGAGTACAGTGGAGCACAGTAGAGGTGGAGTACAGTAGAGTAGAGTAGAGGTAGAGTACAGTGGAGTAAAGTAGAGATAGAGTAGAGTGGAGTAGAGTAGATATAGAGTACAGTGGATTAGAGTAGAGATAGAGTACAGTGGATTATAGTTGATGTAGAGTACAGTGGAGCACAGTAGAGGAAGAGTACAGTGGAGTATAGTTTAGGTAGACTACAGTGGAGTACAGTAGAGGTAGAGTACAGTGGAGCACAGTAGAGATAGAGTACAGTAGAGCAGAGTAGAGGTAGAGTACAGTGGAGTACAGTAGAGGTAGAGTACAGTAGAACACTGTAGAGGTGGAGTACAGTGGAGTACAGTAGAGGTAGAGTACAGTGGAGTAGAGTAGAGATAGAGTACAGTGGAGTAGAGTAGAGATAGAGTACAGTGGAGTATAGTTGAGGTAGAGTACAGTGGAGCACAGTAGAGGTAGAGTACAGTGGAGTATAGTTGAGGTAGACTACAGTGGAGTGCAGTAGAGGTAGAGTACAGTAGAGCAGAGTAGAGGTAGAGTACAGTGGAGCACAGAAGTGGTAGAGTACAGTGGAGTACAGTAGAGATAGAGTACAGTGGAGTAGAGTAGAGATAGTACAGTGGAGTAGGGTAGAGATAGAGCACAGTGGAGCACAGCAAAGGTAGAGTACAGTGGATCACAGTAGAGATAGAGTACAGTGGAGTACAGTGGAGCACAGTAGGGTAGACTACAGTGGAGCACAGTAGAGATAGAGTACAGTGGAGTACAGTAGATGTAGAGTACAGTGGAGCACAGTAGAGGTAGAGTACAGTGGAGTATAGTTGAGGTAGACTACAGTGGAGTACAGTAGAGATAGAGTACAGTGGAGTACAGTAGAGATAGAGTACAGTAGAGCAGAGTAGAGGTAGAGTACAGTGGAGTACAGTAGAGGTAGAGTACAGTGGAGTACAGTAGAAGTAGAGCACAGTGGAGTACAGTAGAGGAAGAGTATAGTGGAGCACAGTAGAGGTAGAGTACAGTGGAGTACAGTAGAGGTAGTGTACAGTGGAGCACAGTAGAGGTAGAGTACAGTGGAGCACAGTAGAGGTAGAGTAAAGTAGAGCACAGTAGAGGTAGAGTACAGTGGAGCACAGTAGAGATAGAGTACAGTGGATCACAGTAGAGATAGAGTACAGTGGAGTACAGTGGAGTACAGTAGATGTAGAGTACAGTGGAGCACAGTAGAGGTAGAGTACAGTGGAGTATAGTTGAGGTAGACTACAGTGGAGTACAGTAGAGATAGAGTACAGTGGAGTACAGTAGAGATAGAGTACAGTAGAGCAGAGTAGAGGTAGAGTACAGTGGAGTACAGTAGAGGTAGAGTACAGTGGAGTACAGTAGAAGTAGAGCACAGTGGAGTACAGTAGAGGAAGAGTATAGTGGAGCACAGTAGAGGTAGAGTACAGTGGAGTACAGTAGAGGTAGTGTACAGTGGAGCACAGTAGAGGTAGAGTACAGTGGAGCACAGTAGAGGTAGAGTAAAGTAGAGCACAGTAGAGGAAGAGTACAGTGGAGTACAGTGGAGCACAGTAGAGGTGGAGTACAGTAGAGTACAGTAGAGGTAGAGTACAGTGGAGTACAATCAAGATAGAGTACAGTGGAGTAGAGTAGAGATAGAGTACAGTGGAGCACAGCAGAGGTAGAGTACAGTGGATCACAGTAGAGATAGAGTACAGTGGAGTACAGTGGAGCACAGTAGAGGTAGAGTACAGTGGAGAACAGTAGAGATAGAGTACAGTGAAGTACAGTAGAGGTAGAGTACAGTGGAGCACAGTAGAGATAGAGTACAGTGGAGTACAGTAGAGGTAGAGTACAGTGGAGCACAGTAGAGGTGGAGTACAGTAGAGTACAGTCGAGGTAGAGAACAGTACAGTACAGTAGAGGTAGAGTACAGTGGAGTACAGTAGAGGTAGAGTACAGTAGAGCACAGTAGAGGTAGAATACAGTGGAGTACAGTAGAGGTAGAGTACAGTGGAGTACAGTAGAGGTAGAGTACAGTGGATCACAGTAGAGGTAGAGTACAGTGGAGTACAGTGGAGCACAGTAGAGGTGGAGTACAGTAGAGTAGAGGTAGAGTACTGTGGAGTACAGTAGAGATAGAGTACAGTGGAGTAGAGTAGAGATAGAGTACAGTGGAGTAGAGTAGAGATAGAGTACAGTGGAGTAGAGTAGAGATAGAGTACAGTGGAGTATAGTTGAGGTAGAGTACAGTGCAGCACAGTAGAGGTAGAGTACAGTGGAGTATAGTTGAGGTAGACTACAGTGGAGTACAGTAGAGGTAGAGTACAGTGGAGCACAGTAGAGATAGAGTACAGCAGAGCAGAGTAGAGGTAGAGTACAGTGGAGGACAGAAGAGGTAGAGTAAAGTGGAGTACAGTAGAGATAGAGTACAGTGGAGTAGAGTAGAGATAGAGTACAGTGGAGTAGGGTAGAGATAGAGCACAGTGGAGCACAGCAAAGGTAGAGTACAGTGGATCACAGTAGAGATAGAGTACAGTGGAGTACAGTGGAGCACAGCAAAGGTAGAGTACAGTGGATCACAGTAGAGATAGAGTACAGTGGAGTACAGTGGAGCAGAGTAGGGATAGACTACAGTGGAGCACAGTAGAGATAGAGTACAGTGGAGTACAGTAGATGTAGAGTACAGTGGAGCACAGTAGAGGTAGAGTACAGTGGAGTATAGTTGAGGTAGACTACAGTGGAGTACAGTAGAGATAGAGTACAGTGGAGTACAGTAGAGATAGAGTACAGTAGAGCAGAGTAGAGGTAAAGTACAGTAGAGTACAGTAGAGACAGAGCACAGTGGAGCACTGTAGAGGTAGAGTACAGTGGAGTACAGTAGAGGTGGAGTACAGTAGAGTATAGTAGAGGTAGAATACAGTGGATTACAGTAGGGATAGAGTACAGTGGAGCACAGTATAGGTAGATTAGAGTGGAGCACAGTAGAGGTAGAGTACAGTGGAGCACAGTAGAAGTAGAGTACAGTGGAGTACAGTAGAAGTAGAGCACAGTGGAGCACTGTAGAGGTAGAGTACAGTGGAGTACAGTGGAGATAGAGTACAGTGTAGCACAGTAGAGGTAGAGTACAGTGGAGCACAGTAGAGGTAGAATACAGTGGAGTACAGTAGAGGTAGTGTACAGTGGAGCACAGTAGAGGTAGAGTACAGTGGAGCACAGTAGAGGTAGAGTACAGTGGAGTACAGTAGAGGTAGTGTACAGTGGAGCACAGTAGAGGTAGAGTACAGTGGAGCACAGTAGAGGTAGAGTACAGTGGAGCACAGTAGAGGTAGAGTACAGTGGAGCACAGTAGAGGTAGTGTACAGTGGAGCACAGTAGAGGTAGAGTACAGTGGAGCACAGTAGAGGTAGAGTACAGTAGAGCACAGTAGAGGTAGAGTACAGTGGAGCACAGTAGAGATAAAGTACAGTGGAGTACAGTAGAGGAAGATTACAGTGGAGTACAGTGGAGCACAGTAGAGGTGGAGTACAGTAGAGTACAATCAAGATAGAGTACAGTGGAGTAGAGTAGAGATAGAGTACAGTGGAGCACAACAGAGGTAGAGTACAATGGATCACAGTAGAGATAGAGTACAGTGGAGTACAGTGGAGCACAGTAGAGGTAGAGTACAGTGGATAACAGTAGAGATAGAGTACAGTGGAGTACAGTAGAGGTAGAGTACAGTCGAGCACAGTAGAGATAGAGTACAGTGGAGTACAGTAGAGGTAGAGTACAGTGGAGCACAGTAGAGGTAGAGTACAGTGGAGTACAATGGAGCACAGTAGAGGTGGAGTACAGTAGAGTACAGTAGAGGTAGAGAACAGTACAGTACAGTAGAGGTAGAGTACAGTGGAGTACAGTAGAGGTAGAGTACAGTAGAGCACAGTAGAGGTAGAATACAGTGGAGTACAGTAGAGGTAGAGTACAGTGGAGTACAGTAGAGGTAGAGTACAGTGGATCACAGTAGAGGTAGAGTACAGTGGAGTACAGTGGAGCACAGTAGAGGTGGAGTACAGAAGAGTAGAGTAGAGGTAGAGTACTGTGGAGTACAGTAGAGATAGAGTACAGTGGAGTACAGTAGAGATAGAGTACAGTGGAGTAGAGTAGAGATAGAGTACAGTGGAGTATAGTTGAGGTAGAGTACAGTGCAGCACAGTAGAGGTAGAGTACAGTGGATTATAGTTGAGGTAGACTACAGTGGAGTACAGTAGAGGTAGAGTACAGTGGAGCACAGTAGAGATAGAGTACAGCAGAGCAGAGTACAGGTAGAGTACAGTGGAGCACAGAAGAGGTAGAGTACAGTGGAGTACAGTAGAGATAGAGTACAGTGGAGTAGAGTAGAGATAGAGTACAGTGGAGTAGGATAGAGATAGAGCACAGTGGAGCACAGCAAAGGTAGAGTACAGTGGATCACAGTAGAGATAGAGTACAGTGGAGTACAGTGGAGCACAGCAAAGGTAGAGTACAGTGGATCACAGTAGAGATAGAGTACAGTGGAGTACAGTGGAGCAGAGTAGGGGTAGACTACAGTGGAGCACAGTAGAGATAGAGTACAGTGGAGTAAAGTAGATGTAGAGTACAGTGGAGCACAGTAGAGGTAGAGTACAGTGGAGTATAGTTGAGGTAGACTACAGTGGAGTACAGTAGAGATAGAGTACAGTGGAGTACAGTAGAGATAGAGTACAGTAGAGCAGAGTAGAGGTAGAGTACAGTAGAGTACATTAGAGATAGAGCACCGTGGAGCACTGTAGAGGTAGAGTACAGTGGAGTACAGTAGAGGTGGAGTACAGTAGAGTATAGTAGAGGTAGAGTACAGTGGATTACAGTAGGGATAGAGTACAGTGGAGCACAGTAGAGGTAGATTAGAGTGGAGCACAGTAGAGGTAGAGTACAGTGGAGCACAGTAAAAGTAGAGTACAGTGGAGTACAGTAGAAGTAGAGCACAGTGGAGCACTGTAGAGGTAGAGTACAGTGGAGTACAGTGGAGGTAGAATACAGTGGAGTACAGTAGAGGTAGTGTACAGTGGAGCACAGTAGAGGTAGAGTACAGTGGAGCACAGTAGAGGTAGAGTACAGTAGAGCACAGTAGAGGTAGAGTACAGTGGAGCACAGTAGAGATAAAGTACAGTGGAGTACAGTAGATGAAGAGTACAGTGGAGTACAGTGGAGCACAGTAGAGGTGGAGTACAGTAGAGTACAGTAGAGGTAGAGAACAGTACAGTACAGTAGAGGTAGAGTACAGTGGAGTACAGTAGAGGTAGAGTACAGTAGAGCACAATAGAGGTAGAATACAATGGAGTACAGTAGAGGTGGAGTACAGTAGAGTACAGTAGAGGTAGAGTACAGTGGAGTACAATAAAGATAGAGTACAGTGGAGCAAAGCAGAGGTAGAGTACAGTGGATCACAGTAGAGATAGAGTAGAGTGGAGTACAGTGGAGCACAGTAGAGGTAGAGTACAGTGGAGAACAGTAGAGATAGAGTACAGTGGAGTACAGTAGAGGTAGAGTACAGTGGAGCACAGTAGAGATAGAGTACAGTGGAGTACAGTAGAGGTAGAGTAGAGTGGAGCACAGTAGAGGTAGAGTACAGTGGAGTACAATGGAGCACAGTAGAGGTGGAGTACAGTAGAGTACAGTAGAGGTAGAGAACAGTACAGTACAGTAGAGGTAGAGTACAGTAGAGGTAGAGTACAGTGGAGTACAGTACAGGTAGAGTACAGTGGAGTACAGTAGAGGTAGAGTATAGTGGAGCACAGTAGAGGTAGAGTAGAGTGGAGTACAGTGGAGCACAGTAGAGGTGGAGTACAGTAGAGTAGAGTAGAGTAGAGGTAGAGTACAGTGGAGTACAGTTGAGGTAGAGTACAGTGGAGCACAGTAGAGGTAGAGTACAGTGGAGTATAGTTGAGGTAGACTACAGTGGAGTACAGTAGAGGTAGAGTACAGTGGAGCACAGTAGAGCAGAGTAGAGGTAGAGTACAGTGGAGTACAGTAGAGGTAGAGTACAGTGGAGCACTGTAGAGTTGGAGTACAGTGGAGCACAGTAGAGATAGAGTACAGTAGAGCACAGTAGAGGTAGAGTACAGTGGAGTATAGTAGAGGTAGAGTACAGTGGAGTACAGTTGAGGTAGATTACAGTGGAGCACAGTAGAGGTAGAGTATAGTGGAGTATAGTTGAGGTAGACTACAGTGGAGTACAGTAGAGGTAGAGTACAGTAGAGTATAGTAGGGGTAGAGTACAGTGGACTACAGTGGAGAAAGAGTACAGTGGAGCACAGTAGAGGTAGAGTACAGTGGAGCACAGTAGAGGTAGAGTACAGTGGAGCACAGTAGAGGTAGAGTACAGTGGAGTACAGTAGAGGTAGTGTACAGTGGAGCACAGTAGAGGTAGAGTACAGTGGAGCACAGTAGAGCTAGAGTACAGTGGGGTACAGTAGAAATAGAGTACAGTGGAGCACAGTAGTGTAGGGTACTGTAGAGCACAGTAGAGGTAGAGTACAGTGGAGCACAGTAGAGATAGAGTACAGTGGAGTACAGTAGAGGTAGAGTACAGTGGAGCACAGTAGAGGTAGAGTACAGTGCAGTATAGCTGAGGTAGACTACAGTGGAGTACAGTAGAGGTAGAGTACAGTGGAGCACAGTAGAGATAGAGTACAGTAGAGCAGAGTAGAGGTAGAGTACAGTGGAGTACAGTAGAGGTAGAGTACAGTGGAGCACTGTAGAGGTGGAGTACAGTGGAGTACAGTAGAGGTAGAGTACAGTGGAGTACAGTAGAGATAGAGTACAGTAGAGCAGAGTAGAGGTAGAGTACAGTGGAGTACAGTAGATATAGAGCACAGTGGAGCACTGTAGAGGTAAAGTACAGTGGAGTACAGTAGAGGTGGAGTACAGTAGAGTATAGTAGAGGTAGAGTACAGTGGACTACAGTAGAGATAGAGTACAGTGGAGTACAGTAGAGGTAGTGTACAGTGGAGCACAGTAGAGGTAGAGTACAGTGGAGCACAGTAGATGTAGAGTACAGTGGGGTACAGTAGAAATAGAGTACAGTTGAGCACAGTAGAGTAGAGTACAGTAGAGCACAGTAGAGGTAGAGTAGAGTGGAGCACAGTAGAGATAGAGTACAGTGGAGCACAGTAGAGATAGAGTACAGTAGAGCAGAATAGAGGTAGAGTACAGTGGAGTACAGTACAGGTAGAGTACAGTGGAGCACTGTAGAGGTGGAGTACAGTGGAGTACAGTAGAGGTAGAGTACAGTGGAGCACAGTAGAGATAGAGTACAGTTGAGCACAGTAGAGGTAGAGTACAGTGGAGTATAGTAGAGGTAGAGTACAGTGGAGTACAGTAGAGGTAGAGTACAGTGGAGCATAGTAGATGTAGAGTACAGTGGTGCAAAGTAGAGGTAGAGTAGAGTGGAGCACAGTAGATGTAGATTACAGTGGGGTACAGTAGAAATAGAGTACAGTGGAGCACAGTAGAGTAGAGTACAGTAGAGCACAGTAGAGGTAGAGTACAGTGGAGCACAGTAGAGATAGAGTACAGTGGAGTACAGTAGAGGTAGAGTACAGTGGAGTACAGAGGAGCACAGTAGAGGTGGAGTACAGTAGAGTACAGTAGAGGTAGAGTACAGTGTAGTACAGTAGAGATAGAGTACAGTGGAGTAGAGTAGACATAGAGTACAGTGGAGCACAGCAGAGGTAGAGTAAAGTGGATCACAGTAGAGATAGAGTACAGTGGAGTACAGTGGAGCACAGTAGAGGTAGAGTACAGTGGAGCACAGTTTAGGTAGAGTACAGTAGAGCACAGTAGAGGTAGAGTAGAGTGGAGCACAGTAGAGGTAGAGTACAGTGGAGTAGAGTAGAGGTAGTGTACAGTGGAGCACAGTAGAGGTAGAGTACAGTGGAGCACAGTAGAGGTAGAGTACAGTGGAGTATAGTAGAGGTAGAGTACAGTAGAGCACAGTAGAGATAGAGTACAGTAGAGCACAGTAGAGGTAGAGTACAGTGGAGCACAGTAGAGGAAGAGTACAGTGTAGTACAGTAGAGATAGAGTACAGTGGAGTACAGTAGAGATAGTGTACAGTCGAACACAGTAGAGATAAGTGCAGTGGAGTATAGTAGAGGTAGAGTACAGTGGAGTACAGTAGAGGTAGAGTACAGCTGAGCACAGTAGAGGTAGAGTAGAGTGGAGCACAGTAGAGGTAGAGTACAGTGGAGTATAGTAGAGGTAGAGTACAGTAGAGTACAGTAGAGATAGAGTACAGTAGAGTACAGTAGAGGTAGACTACAGTGGAGCACAGTAGAGGAAGAGTACAGTGTAGTACAGTAGAGATAGAGTACAGTGGAGTACAGTAGATATAGAGTACAGTCGAACACAGTAGAGATAAGTGCAGTGGAGTATAGTAGAGGTAGAGTACAGTGGAGTACAGTAGAGGTAGAGTACAGCTGAGCACAGTAGAGGTAGAGTAGAGTGGAGCACAGTAGAGGTAGAGTACAGTGGACTACAGTACAGGTAGTGTACAGTGGAGCACAGTAGAAGTAGAGTACAGTGGAGCACAGTAGAGGTAGAGTACAGTGGAGTATAATAGAGGTAGAGTACAGTAGAGCACAGTAGAGATAGAGTACAGTAGAGCAGAGTAGAGGTAGAGTACAGTGGAGTACAGTAGAGGTAGAGTACAGTGGAGCACTGTAGAGGTGGAGTACAGTGGAGTACAGTAGAGGTAGAGTACAGTGGAGCACAGTAGAGATAGAGTACAGTAGAGCACAGTAGAGGTAGAGTACAGTGGAGCACAGTAGAGCTAGAGTACAGTGGAGTACAGTGGAGCAGAGTAGAGGTGGAGTACAGTAGAGTAGAGTAGAGGTAGAGTACAGTGGAGTACAGTAGAGATAGAGTAGAGTGGAGTAGAGTAGAGATAGAGTACAGTGGATTAGAGTAGAGATAGAGTACAGTGGAGTATAGTTGAGGTAGAGTACAGTGGAGCACAGTAGAGGTAGAGTACAGTGGAGTATAGTTGAGGTAGACTACAGTGGAGTACAGTAGAGGTAGAGTACAGTGGAGCACAGTAGAGATAGAGTACAGTAGAGCAGAGTAGAGGTAGAGTACAGTGGAGTACAGTAGAGGTAGAGTACAGTAGAACACTGTAGAGGTGGAGTACAGTGGAGTACAGTAGAGGTAGAGTACAGTGGAGCACAGTAGAGATAGAGTACAGTGGAGTACAGTGGAGCACAGTAGGGTAGACTACAGTGGAGCACAGTAGAGATAGAGTACAGTGGAGTACAGTAGATGTAGAGTACAGTGGAGCACAGTAGAGGTAGAGTACAGTGGAGTATAGTTGAGGTAGACTACAGTGGAGTACAGTAGAGATAGAGTACAGTGGAGTACAGTAGAGATAGAGTACAGTAGAGCAGAGTAGAGGTAGAGTACAGTGGAGTACAGTAGAGGTAGAGTACAGTGGAGTACAGTAGAAGTAGAGCACAGTGGAGTACAGTAGAGGTAGAGTACAGTGGAGCACAGTAGAGGTAGAGTACAGTGGAGTACAGTAGAGGTAGTGTACAGTGGAGCACAGTAGAGGTAGAGTACAGTGGAGCACAGTAGAGGTAGTGTACAGTGGAGCACAGTAGAGGTAGAGTACAGTGGAGCACAGTAGAGGTAGAGTAAAGTAGAGCATAGTAGAGGTAGAGTACAGTGGAGCACAGTAGAGATAGAGTACAGTGGAGTACAGTAGAGGAAGAGTACAGTGGAGTACAGTGGAGCACAGTAGAGGTGGAGTACAGTAGAGTACAGTAGAGGTAGAGTACAGTGGAGTACAATCAAGATAGAGTACAGTGGAGTAGAGTAGAGATAGAGTACAGTGGAGCACAGCAGAGGTAGAGTACAGTGGATCACAGTAGAGATAGAGTACAGTGGAGTACAGTGGAGCACAGTAGAGGTAGAGTACAGTGGAGAACAGTAGAGATAGAGTACAGTGGAGTACAGTAGAGGTAGAGTACAGTGGAGCACAGTAGAGAAAGAGTACAGTGGAGTACAGTAGAGGTAGAGTACAGTGGAGCACAGTAGAGGTGGAGTACAGTAGAGTACAGTCGAGGTAGAGAACAGTACAGTACAGTAGAGGTAGAGTACAGTGGAGTACAGTAGAGGTAGAGTACAGTAGAGCACAGTAGAGGTAGAATACAGTGGAGTACAGTAGAGGTAGATTACAGTGGAGTACAGTAGAGGTAGAGTACAGTGGATCACAGTAGAGGTAGAGTACAGTGGAGTACAGTGGAGCACAGTAGAGGTGGAGTACAGTAGAGTACAGTAGAGGTAGAGTACAGTGGAGTACAATCAAGATAGAGTACAGTGGAGTAGAGTAGAGATAGAGTACAGTGGAGCACAGCAGAGGTAGAGTACAGTGGATCACAGTAGAGATAGAGTACAGTGGAGTACAGTGGAGCACAGTAGAGGTAGAGTACAGTGGAGAACAGTAGAGATAGAGTACAGTGGAGCACAGTAGAGGTGGAGTACAGTAGAGTACAGTAGAGGTAGAGTACAGTGGAGTACAATCAAGATAGAGTACAGTGGAGTAGAGTAGAGATAGAGTACAGTGGAGCACAGCAGAGGTAGAGTACAGTGGATCACAGTAGAGATAGAGTACAGTGGAGTACAGTGGAGCACAGTAGAGGTAGAGTACAGTGGAGAACAGTAGAGATAGAGTACAGTGGAGTACAGTAGAGGTAGAGTACAGTGGAGCACAGTAGAGAAAGAGTACAGTGGAGTACAGTAGAGGTAGAGTACAGTGGAGCACAGTAGAGGTGGAGTACAGTAGAGTACAGTCGAGGTAGAGAACAGTACAGTACAGTAGAGGTAGAGTACAGTGGAGTACAGTAGAGGTAGAGTACAGTAGAGCACAGTAGAGGTAGAATACAGTGGAGTACAGTAGAGGTAGAGTACAGTGGAGTACAGTAGAGGTAGAGTACAGTGGATCACAGTAGAGGTAGAGTACAGTGGAGTACAGTGGAGCACAGTAGAGGTGGAGTACAGTAGAGTAGAGTAGAGGTAGAGTACTGTGGAGTACAGTAGAGATAGAGTACAGTGGAGTAGAGTAGAGATAGAGTACAGTGGAGTAGAGTAGAGATAGAGTACAGTGGAGTAGAGTAGAGATAGAGTACAGTGGAGTATAGTTGAGGTAGAGTACAGTGCAGCACAGTAGAGGTAGAGTACAGTGGAGTATAGTTGAGGTAGACTACAGTGGAGTACAGTAGAGGTAGAGTACAGTGGAGCACAGTAGAGATAGAGTACAGCAGAGCAGAGTAGAGGTAGAGTACAGTGGAGCACAGTAGAGGTAGAGTACAGTGGATCACAGTAGAGGTAGAGTACAGTGGAGTACAGTGGAGCACAGTAGAGGTGGAGTACAGTAGAGTAGAGTAGAGGTAGAGTAAAGTGGAGTACAGTAGAGATAGAGTACAGTGGAGTAGAGTAGAGATAGAGTACAGTGGATTAGGGTAGAGATAGAGCACAGTGGAGCACAGCAAAGGTAGAGTACAGTGGATCACAGTAGAGATAGAGTACAGTGGAGTACAGTGGAGCACAGCAAAGGTAGAGTACAGTGGATCACAGTAGAGATAGAGTACAGTGGAGTACAGTGGAGCAGAGTAGGGATAGACTACAGTGGAGCACAGTAGAGATAGAGTACAGTGGAGTACAGTAGATGTAGAGTACAGTGGAGCACAGTAGAGGTAGAGTACAGTGGAGTATAGTTGAGGTAGACTACAGTGGAGTACAGTAGAGATAGAGTACAGTGGAGTACAGTAGAGATAGAGTACAGTAGAGCAGAGTAGAGGTAAAGTACAGTAGAGTACAGTAGAGACAGAGCACAGTGGAGCACTGTAGAGGTAGAGTACAGTGGAGTACAGTAGAGGTGGAGTACAGTAGAGTATAGTAGAGGTAGAATACAGTGGATTACAGTAGGGATAGAGTACAGTGGAGCACAGTAGAGGTAGATTAGAGTGGAGCACAGTAGAGGTAGAGTACAGTGGAGCACAGTAGAAGTAGAGTACAGTGGAGTACAGTAGAAGTAGAGCACAGTGGAGCACTGTAGAGGTAGAGTACAGTGGAGTACAGTGGAGATAGAGTACAGTGGAGCACAGTAGAGGTAGAGTACAGTGGAGCACAGTAGAGGTAGAATACAGTGGAGTACAGTAGAGGTAGTTTACAGTGGAGCACAGTAGAGGTAGAGTACAGTGGAGCACAGTAGAGGTAGAGTACAGTGGAGTACAGTAGAGGTAGTGTACAGTGGAGCACAGTAGAGGTAGAGTACAGTGGAGCACAGTAGAGGTAGAGTACAGTGGAGCACAGTAGAGGTAGAGTACAGTGGAGCACAGTAGAGGTAGTGTACAGTGGAGCACAGTAGAGGTAGAGTACAGTGGAGCACAGTAGAGGTAGAGTACAGTAGAGCACAGTAGAGGTAGAGTACAGTGGAGCACAGTAGAGATAAAGTACAGTGGAGTACAGTAGAGGAAGAGTACAGTGGAGTACAGTGGAGCACAGTAGAGGTGGAGTACAGTAGAGTACAATCAAGATAGAGTACAGTGGAGTAGAGTAGAGATAGAGTACAGTGGAGCACAACAGAGGTAGAGTACAGTGGATCACAGTAGAGATAGAGTACAGTGGAGTACAGTGGAGCACAGTAGAGGTAGAGTACAGTGGAGAACAGTAGAGATAGAGTACAGTGGAGTACAGTAGAGGTAGAGTACAGTGGATTACAGTAGGGATAGAGTACAGTGGAGCACAGTAGAGGTAGATTAGAGTGGAGCACAGTAGAGGTAGAGTACAGTGGAGCACAGTAAAAGTAGAGTACAGTGGAGTACAGTAGAAGTAGAGCACAGTGGAGCACCGTAGAGGTAGAGTACAGTGGAGTACAGTATAGAAAGAGTACATTGGAGCACAGTAGAGGTAGAGTACAGTGGAGCACAGTAGAGGTAGAGTACAGTGGAGCACAGTAGAGGTAGAATACAGTGGAGTACAGTAGAGGTAGTGTACAGTGGAGCACAGTAGAGGTAGAGTACAGTGGAGCACAGTAGAGGTAGAGTACAGTAGAGCACAGTAGAGGTAGAGTACAGTGGAGCACAGTAGAGATAAAGTACAGTGGAGTACAGTAGAGGAAGAGTACAGTGGAGCACAGTAGAGGTGGAGTACAGTAGAGTACAGTAGAGGTAGAGTACAGTGGAGTACAGTAGAGGTAGAGTACAGTGGATCACAGTAGAGGTAGAGTACAGTGGAGTACAGTGGAGCACAGTAGAGGTGGAGTACAGTAGAGTAGAGTAGATGTAGAGTACTGTGGAGTACAGTAGAGATAGAGTAAAGTGGAGTAGAGTAGAGATAGAGTACAGTGGAGTAGAGTAGAGATAGAGTACAGTGGAGTAGAGTAGAGATAGAGTACAGTGGAGTATAGTTGAGGTAGAGTACAGTGCAGCACAGTAGAGGTAGAGTACAGTGGAGTATAGTTGAGGTAGACTACAGTGGAGTACAGTAGAGGTAGAGTACAGTGGAGCACAGTAGAGATAGAGTACAGCAGAGCAGAGTAGAGGTAGAGTACAGTGGAGCACAGTAGAGGTAGAGTACAGTGGATCACAGTAGAGGTAGAGTACAGTGGAGTACAGTGGAGCACAGTAGAGGTGGAGTACAGTAGAGTAGAGTAGAGGTAGAGTAAAGTGGAGTACAGTAGAGATAGAGTACAGTGGAGTAGAGTAGAGATAGAGTACAGTGGATTAGGGTAGAGATAGAGCACAGTGGAGCACAGCAAAGGTAGAGTACAGTGGATCACAGTAGAGATAGAGTACAGTGGAGTACAGTGGAGCACAGCAAAGGTAGAGTACAGTGGATCACAGTAGAGATAGAGTACAGTGGAGTACAGTGGAGCAGAGTAGGGATAGACTACAGTGGAGCACAGTAGAGATAGAGTACAGTGGAGTACAGTAGATGTAGAGTACAGTGGAGCACAGTAGAGGTAGAGTACAGTGGAGTATAGTTGAGGTAGACTACAGTGGAGTACAGTAGAGATAGAGTACAGTGGAGTACAGTAGAGATAGAGTACAGTAGAGCAGAGTAGAGGTAAAGTACAGTAGAGTACAGTAGAGACAGAGCACAGTGGAGCACTGTAGAGGTAGAGTACAGTGGAGTACAGTAGAGGTGGAGTACAGTAGAGTATAGTAGAGGTAGAATACAGTGGATTACAGTAGGGATAGAGTACAGTGGAGCACAGTAGAGGTAGATTAGAGTGGAGCACAGTAGAGGTAGAGTACAGTGGAGCACAGTAGAAGTAGAGTACAGTGGAGTACAGTAGAAGTAGAGCACAGTGGAGCACTGTAGAGGTAGAGTACAGTGGAGTACAGTGGAGATAGAGTACAGTGGAGCACAGTAGAGGTAGAGTACAGTGGAGCACAGTAGAGGTAGAATACAGTGGAGTACAGTAGAGGTAGTTTACAGTGGAGCACAGTAGAGGTAGAGTACAGTGGAGCACAGTAGAGGTAGAGTACAGTGGAGTACAGTAGAGGTAGTGTACAGTGGAGCACAGTAGAGGTAGAGTACAGTGGAGCACAGTAGAGGTAGAGTACAGTGGAGCACAGTAGAGGTAGAGTACAGTGGAGCACAGTAGAGGTAGTGTACAGTGGAGCACAGTAGAGGTAGAGTACAGTGGAGCACAGTAGAGGTAGAGTACAGTAGAGCACAGTAGAGGTAGAGTACAGTGGAGCACAGTAGAGATAAAGTACAGTGGAGTACAGTAGAGGAAGAGTACAGTGGAGTACAGTGGAGCACAGTAGAGGTGGAGTACAGTAGAGTACAATCAAGATAGAGTACAGTGGAGTAGAGTAGAGATAGAGTACAGTGGAGCACAACAGAGGTAGAGTACAGTGGATCACAGTAGAGATAGAGTACAGTGGAGTACAGTGGAGCACAGTAGAGGTAGAGTACAGTGGAGAACAGTAGAGATAGAGTACAGTGGAGTACAGTAGAGGTAGAGTACAGTGGATTACAGTAGGGATAGAGTACAGTGGAGCACAGTAGAGGTAGATTAGAGTGGAGCACAGTAGAGGTAGAGTACAGTGGAGCACAGTAAAAGTAGAGTACAGTGGAGTACAGTAGAAGTAGAGCACAGTGGAGCACCGTAGAGGTAGAGTACAGTGGAGTACAGTGGAGAAAGAGTACATTGGAGCACAGTAGAGGTAGAGTACAGTGGAGCACAGTAGAGGTAGAGTACAGTGGAGCACAGTAGAGGTAGAATACAGTGGAGTACAGTAGAGGTAGTGTACAGTGGAGCACAGTAGAGGTAGAGTACAGTGGAGCACAGTAGAGGTAGAGTACAGTAGAGCACAGTAGAGGTAGAGTACAGTGGAGCACAGTAGAGATAAAGTACAGTGGAGTACAGTAGAGGAAGAGTACAGTGGAGTACAGTGGAGCACAGTAGAGGTGGAGTACAGTAGAGTACAGTAGAGGTAGAGTACAGTGGAGTACAATAAAGATAGAGTACAGTGGAGCAAAGCAGAGGTAGAGTACAGTGGATCACAGTAGAGATAGAGTAGAGTGGAGTACAGTGGAGCAAAGTAGAGGTAGAGTACAGTGGAGAACAGTAGAGATAGAGTACAGTGGAGTACAGTAGAGGTAGAGTACAGTGGAGCACAGTAGAGATAGAGTACAGTGGAGTACAGTAGAGGTAGAGTACAGTGGAGCACAGTAGAGGTAGAGTACAGTGGAGTACAATGGAGCACAGTAGAGGTGGAGTACAGTAGAGTACAGTAGAGGTAGAGAACAGTACAGTACAGTAGAGGTAGAGTACAGTGGAGTACAGTAGAGGTAGAGTAGAGTAGAGCACAGTAGAGGTAGAATACAATGGAGTACAGTAGAGGTAGAGTACAGTGGAGTACAGTAGAGGTAGAGTACAGTGGAGTACAGTACAGGTAGAGTACAGTGGAGTACAGTAGACGTAGAGTACAGTGGAGCACAGTAGATGTAGAGTAGAGTGGAGTACAGTGGAGCACAGTAGAGGTGGAGTACAGTAGAGTAGAGTAGAGGTAGAGTACAGTGGAGTATAGTTGAGGTAGAGTACAGTGGAGCACAGTAGAGGTAGAGTACAGTGGAGTATAGTTGAGGTAGACTACAGTGGAGTACAGTAGAGGTAGAGTACAGTGGAGCACAGTAGAGCAGAGTAGAGGTAGAGTACAGTGGAGTACAGTAGAGGTAGAGTACAGTGGAGCAGTGTAGAGTTGGAGTACAGTGGAGCACAGTAGAGATAGAGTACAGTAGAGCACAGTAGAGGTAGAGTACAGAGGAGTATAGTAGAGGTAGAGTACAGTGGAGTACAATTGAGGTAGATTACAGTGGAGCACAGTAGAGGTAGAGTACAGTGGAGTATAGTTGAGGTAGACTACAGTGGAGTACAGTAGAGGTAGAGTACAGTGGAGTACAGTAGAGATAGAGTACAGTAGAGCAGAGTAGAGGTAGAGTACAGTGGAGTACAGTAGAGGTGGAGTACAGTAGAGTATAGTAGGGGTAGAGTAGAGTGGACTACAGTAGAGAAAGAGTACAGTGGAGCATAGTAGAGGTAGAGTACAGTGGAGCACAGTAGAGGTAGAGTACAGTGGAGCACAGTAGAGGTAGAGTACAGTGGAGTACAGTAGAGGTAGTGTACAGTGGAGCACAGTAGAGGTAGAGTACAGTGGAGCACAGTAGAGCTAGAGTACAGTGGGGTACAGTAGAAATAGAGTACAGTGGAGCACAGTAGTGTAGGGTACTGTAGAGCACAGTAGAGGTAGAGTACAGTGGAGCACAGTAGAGATAGAGTACAGTGGAGTACAGTAGAGGTAGAGTACAGTGGAGCACAGTAGAGGTAGAGTACAGTGCAGTATAGCTGAGGTAGACTACAGTGGAGTACAGTAGAGGTAGAGTACAGTGGAGCACAGTAGAGATAGAGTACAGTAGAGCAGAGTAGAGGTAGAGTACAGTGGAGTACAGTAGAGGTAGAGTACAGTGGAGCACTGTAGAGGTGGAGTACAGTGGAGTACAGTAGAGGTAGAGTACAGTGGAGTACAGTAGAGATAGAGTACAGTAGAGCAGAGTAGAGGTAGAGTACAGTGGAGTACAGTAGATATAGAGCACAGTGGAGCACTGTAGAGGTAGAGTACAGTGGAGTACAGTAGAGGTGGAGTACAGTAGAGTATAGTAGAGGTAGAGTACAGTGGACTACAGTAGAGATAGAGTACAGTGGAGTACAGTAGAGGTAGTGTACAGTGGAGCACAGTAGAGGTAGAGTACAGTGGAGCACAGTAGAGGTAGAGTACAGTGGGGTACAGTAGAAATAGAGTACAGTTGAGCACAGTAGAGTAGAGTACAGTAGAGCACAGTAGAGGTAGAGTAGAGTGGAGCACAGTAGAGATAGAGTACAGTGGAGCACAGTAGAGATAGAGTACAGTAGAGCAGAGTAGAGGTAGAGTACAGTGGAGTACAGTACAGGTAGAGTACAGTGGAGCACTGTAGGGGTGGAGTACAGTGGAGTACAGTAGAGGTAGAGTACAGTGGAGCACAGTAGAGATAGAGTACAGTTGAGCACAGTAGAGGTAGAGTACAGTGGAGTATAGTAGAGGTAGAGTACAGTGGAGTACAGTAGAGGTAGAGTACAGTGGAGCATAGTAGATGTAGAGTACAGTGGAGCAAAGTAGAGGTAGAGTAGAGTGGAGCACAGTAGATGTAGATTACAGTGGGGTACAGTAGAAATAGAGTACAGTGGAGCACAGTAGAGTAGAGTACAGTAGAGCACAGTAGAGGTAGAGTACAGTGGAGCACAGTAGAGATAGAGTACAGTGGAGTACAGTAGAGGTAGAGTACAGTGGAGTACAGAGGAGCACAGTAGAGGTGGAGTACAGTAGAGTACAGTAGAGGTAGAGTACAGTGTAGTACAGTAGAGATAGAGTACAGTGGAGTAGAGTAGACATAGAGTACAGTGGAGCACAGCAGAGGTAGAGTAAAGTGGATCACAGTAGAGATAGAGTACAGTGGAGTACAGTGGAGCACAGTAGAGGTAGAGTACAGTGGAGCACAGTTTAGGTAGAGTACAGTGGAGCACAGTAGAGGTAGAGTAGAGTGGAGCACAGTAGAGGTAGAGTACAGTGGAGTACAGTAGAGGTAGTGTACAGTGGAGCACAGTAGAGGTAGAGTACAGTGGAGCACAGTAGAGGTAGAGTACAGTGGAGTATAGTAGAGGTAGACTACAGTAGAGCACAGTAGAGATAGAGTACAGTAGAGCACAGTAGAGGTAGAGTACAGTGGAGCACAGTAGAGGAAGAGTACAGTGTAGTACAGTAGAGATAGAGTACAGTGGAGTACAGTAGAGATAGAGTACAGTCGAACACAGTAGAGATAAGTGCAGTGGAGTATAGTAGAGGTAGAGTACAGTGGAGTACAGTAGAGGTAGAGTACAGCTGAGCACAGTAGAGGTAGAGTAGAGTGGAGCACAGTAGAGGTAGAGTACAGTGGAGTATAGTAGAGGTAGAGTACAGTGGAGCACAGTAGAGATAGAGTACAGTGGAGTACAGTGGAGCAGAGTAGAGGTAGAGTACAGTGGAGCACAGTTTAGGTAGAGTAGAGTTGAGCACAGTAGAGGTAGAGTAGAGTGGAGCACAGTAGAGTTAGAGTACAGTGGAGTACAGTAGAGGTAGTGTACAGTGGAGCAAAGTAGAGGTAGAGTACAGTGGAGCACAGTAGAGGTAGAGTACAGTGGAGTATAGTAGAGGTAGAGTACAGTAGAGCACAGTAGAGATAGAGTAGAGTAGAGCAGAGTAGAGGTAGAGTACAGTGGAGCACAGTAGAGGAAGAGTACAGTGTAGTACAGTAGAGATAGAGTACAGTGGAGTACAGTAGAGATAGAGTACAGTGGAGTACAGAGGAGCACAGTAGAGGTGGAGTACAGTAGAGTACAGTAGAGGTAGAGTACAGTGTAGTACAGTAGAGATAGAGTACAGTGGAGTAGAGTAGACATAGAGTACAGTGGAGCACAGCAGAGGTAGAGTAAAGTGGATCACAGTAGAGATAGAGTACAGTGGAGTACAGTGGAGCACAGTAGAGGTGGAGTACAGTAGAGCACAGTAGAGGTAGAGTACAGTGTAGTACAGTAGAGATAGAGTACAGTGGAGTAGAGTAGACATAGAGTACAGTGGAGCACAGCAGAGGTAGAGTACAGTGGAGTATAGTAGAGGTAGAGTACAGTAGAGCACAGTAGAGATAGAGTACAGTAGAGCAGAGTAGAGGTAGAGTACAGTGGAGCACAGTAGAGGAAGAGTACAGTGTAGTACAGTAGAGATAGAGTACAGTGGAGTACAGTAGAGATAGAGTACAGTCGAACACAGTAGAGATAAGTGCAGTGGAGTATAGTAGAGGTAGAGTACAGTGGAGTACAGTAGAGGTAGAGTACAGCTGAGCACAGTAGAGGTAGAGTAGAGTGGAGCACAGTAGATGTAGAGTACAGTGGAGTATAGTAGAGGTAGAGTACAGTAGAGCACAGTAGAGATAGAGTACAGTAGAGCACAGTAGAGGTAGAGTACAGTGGAGCACAGTAGAGGAAGAGTACAGTGTAGTACAGTAGAGATAGAGTACAGTGGAGTACAGTAGAGATAGAGTACAGTCGAACACAGTAGAGATAAGTGCAGTGGAGTATAGTAGAGGTAGAGTACAGTGGAGTACAGTAGAGGTAGAGTACAGCTGAGCACAGTAGAGGTAGAGTAGAGTGGAGCACAGTAGATATAGAGTACAGTGGAGTATAGTAGAGGTAGAGTACAGTAGAGCACAGTAGAGATAGAGTACAGTAGAGCACAGTAGAGGTAGAGTACAGCTGAGCACAGTAGAGGTAGAGTAGAGTGGAGCACAGTAGAGGTAGAGTACAGTGGACTACAGTAGAGGTAGTGTACAGTGGAGCACAGTAGAGTTAGAGTACAGTGGAGCACAGTAGAGGTAGAGTACAGTGGAGTATAATAGAGGTAGAGTACAGTAGAGCACAGTAGAGATAGAGTACAGTAGAGCAGAGTAGAGGTAGAGTACAGTGGAGTACAGTAGAGGTAGAGTACAGTGGAGCACTGTAGAGGTGGAGTACAGTGGAGTACAGTAGAGGTAGAGTACAGTGGAGCACAGTAGAGATAGAGTACAGTAGAGCACAGTAGAGGTAGAGTACAGTGGAGCACAGTTGAGCTAGAGTACAGTGGAGTACAGTGGAGCACAGTAGAGGTGGAGTACAGTAGAGTAGAGTAGAGGTAGAGTACAGTGGAGTAAAGTAGAAATAGAGTAGAGTGGAGTAGAGTAGATATAGAGTACAGTGGATTAGAGTAGAGATAGAGTACAGTGGATTATAGTTGATGTAGAGTACAGTGGAGCACAGTAGAGGAAGAGTACAGTGGAGTATAGTTTAGGTAGACTACAGTGGAGTACAGTAGAGGTAGAGTACAGTGGAGCACAGTAGAGATAGAGTACAGTAGAGCAGAGTAGAGGTAGAGTACAGTGGAGTACAGTAGAGGTAGAGTACAGTAGAACACTGTAGAGGTGGAGTACAGTGGAGTACAGTAGAGGTAGAGTACAGTGGAGTAGAGTAGAGATAGAGTACAGTGGAGTAGAGTAGAGATAGAGTACAGTGGAGTATAGTTGAGGTAGAGTACAGTGGAGCACAGTAGAGGTAGAGTACAGTGGAGTATAGTTGAGGTAGACTACAGTGGAGTGCAGTAGAGGTAGAGTACAGTAGAGCAGAGTAGAGGTAGAGTACAGAGGAGCACAGAAGTGGTAGAGTACAGTGGAGTACAGTAGAGATAGAGTACAGTGGAGTAGAGTAGAGATAGTACAGTGGAGTAGGGTAGAGATAGAGCACAGTGGAGCACAGCAAAGGTAGAGTACAGTGGATCACAGTAGAGATAGAGTACAGTGGAGTACAGTGGAGCACAGTAGGGTAGACTACAGTGGAGCACAGTAGAGATAGAGTACATTGGAGTACAGTAGATGTAGAGTACAGTGGAGCACAGTAGAGGTAGAGTACAGTGGAGTATAGTTGAGGTAGACTACAGTGGAGTACAGTAGAGATAGAGTACAGTGGAGTACAGTAGAGATAGAGTACAGTAGAGCAGAGTAGAGGTAGAGTACAGTGGATTACAGTAGAGGTAGAGTACAGTGGAGTACAGTAGAAGTAGAGCACAGTGGAGTACAGTAGAGGTAGAGTACAGTGGAGCACAGTAGAGGTAGAGTACAGTGGAGTACAGTAGAGGTAGTGTACAGTGGAGCACAGTAGAGGTAGAGTACAGTGGAGCACAGTAGAGGTAGAGTAAAGTAGAGCACAGTAGAGGTAGAGTACAGTGGAGCACAGTAGAGATAGAGTACAGTGGAGTACAGTAGAGGAAGAGTACAGTGGAGTACAGTGGAGCACAGTAGAGGTGGAGTACAGTAGAGTACAGTAGAGGTAGAGTACAGTGGAGTACAATCAAGATAGAGTACAGTGGAGTAGAGTAGAGATAGAGTACAGTGGAGCACAGCAGAGGTAGAGTACAGTGGATCACAGTAGAGATAGAGTACAGTGGAGTACAGTGGAGCACAGTAGAGGTAGAGTACAGTGGAGAACAGTAGAGATAGAGTACAGTGGAGTACAGTAGAGGTAGAGTACAGTGGAGCACAGAAGAGATAGAGTACAGTGGAGTACAGTAGAGGTAGAGTACAGTGGAGCACAGTAGAGGTGGAGTACAGTAGAGTACAGTCGAGGTAGAGAACAGTACAGTACAGTAGAGGTAGAGTACAGTGGAGTACAGTAGAGGTAGAGTACAGTAGAGCACAGTAGAGGTAGAATACAGTGGAGTACAGTAGAGGTAGAGTACAGTGGAGTACAGTAGAGGTAGAGTACAGTGGATCACAGTAGAGGTAGAGTACAGTGGAGTACAGTGGAGCACAGTAGAGGTGGAGTACAGTAGAGTAGAGTAGAGGTAGAGTACTGTGGAGTACAGTAGAGATAGAGTACAGTGGAGTAGAGTAGAGATAGAGTACAGTGGAGTAGAGTAGAGATAGAGTACAGTGGAGTAGAGTAGAGATAGAGTACAGTGGAGTATAGTTGAGGTAGAGTACAGTGCAGCACAGTAGAGGTAGAGTACAGTGGAGTATAGTTGAGGTAGACTACAGTGGAGTACAGTAGAGGTAGAGTACAGTGGAGCACAGTAGAGATAGAGTACAGCAGAGCAGAGTACAGGTAGAGTACAGTGGAGCACAGAAGAGGTAGAGTAAAGTGGAGTACAGTAGAGATAGAGTACAGTGGAGTAGAGTAGAGATAGAGTACAGTGGAGTAGGGTAGAGATAGAGCACAGTGGAGCACAGTAGAGGTAGAGTACAGTGGAGTATAGTAGAGGTAGAGTACAGTAGAGCACAGTAGAGATAGAGTACAGTAGAGCAGAGTAGAGGTAGAGTACAGTGGAGCACAGTAGAGGAAGAGTACAGTGTAGTACAGTAGAGATAGAGTACAGTGGAGTACAGTAGAGATAGAGTACAGTCGAACACAGTAGAGATAAGTGCAGTGGAGTATAGTAGAGGTAGAGTACCTTGGAGTACAGTAGAGGTAGAGTACAGCTGAGCACAGTAGAGGTAGAGTAGAGTGGAGCACAGTAGATATAGAGTACAGTGGAGTATAGTAGAGGTAGAGTACAGTAGAGCACAGTAGAGATAGAGTACAGTAGAGCACAGTAGAGGTAGAGTACAGTGGAGCACAGTAGAGGAAGAGTACAGTGTAGTACAGTAGAGATAGAGTACAGTGGAGTACAGTAGAGATAGAGTACAGTCGAACACAGTAGAGATAAGTGCAGTGGAGTATAGTAGAGGTAGAGTACAGTGGAGTACAGTAGAGGTAGAGTACAGCTGAGCACAGTAGAGGTAGAGTAGAGTGGAGCACAGTAGAGGTAGAGTACAGTGGACTACAGTAGAGGTAGTGTACAGTGGAGCACAGTAGAGTTAGAGTACAGTGGAGCACAGTAGAGGTAGAGTACAGTGGAGTATAATAGAGGTAGAGTACAGTAGAGCACAGTAGAGATAGAGTACAGTAGAGCAGAGTAGAGGTAGAGTACAGTGGAGTACAGTAGAGGTAGAGTACAGTGGAGCACTGTAGAGGTGGAGTACAGTGGAGTACAGTAGAGGTAGAGTACAGTGGAGCACAGTAGAGATAGAGTACAGTAGAGCACAGTAGAGGTAGTGTACAGTGGAGCACAGTAGAGCTAGAGTACAGTGGAGTACAGTGGAGCACAGTAGAGGTGGGGTACAGTAGAGTAGAGTAGAGGTAGAGTACAGTGGAGTAAAGTAGAAATAGAGTAGAGTGGAGTAGAGTAGATATAGAGTACAGTGGATTAGAGTAGAGATAGAGTACAGTGGATTATAGTTGATGTAGAGTACAGTGGAGCACAGTAGAGGAAGAGTACAGTGGAGTATAGTTTAGGTAGACTACAGTGGAGTACAGTAGAGGTAGAGTACAGTGGAGCACAGTAGAGATAGAGTACAGTAGAGCAGAGTAGAGGTAGAGTACAGTGGAGTACAGTAGAGGTAGAGTACAGTAGAACACTGTAGAGGTGGAGTACAGTGGAGTACAGTAGAGGTAGAGTACAGTGGAGTAGAGTAGAGATAGAGTACAGTGGAGTAGAGTAGAGATAGAGTACAGTGGAGTATAGTTGAGGTAGAGTACAGTGGAGCACAGTAGAGGTAGAGTACAGTGGAGTATAGTTGAGGTAGACTACAGTGGAGTGCAGTAGAGGTAGAGTACAGTAGAGCAGAGTAGAGGTAGAGTACAGTGGAGCACAGAAGTGGTAGAGTACAGTGGAGTACAGTAGAGATAGAGTACAGTGGAGTAGAGTAGAGATAGTACAGTGGAGTAGGGTAGAGATAGAGCACAGTGGAGCACAGCAAAGGTAGAGTACAGTGGATCACAGTAGAGATAGAGTACAGTGGAGTACAGTGGAGCACAGTAGGGTAGACTACAGTGGAGCACAGTAGAGATAGAGTACAGTGGAGTACAGTAGATGTAGAGTACAGTGGAGCACAGTAGAGGTAGAGTACAGTGGAGTATAGTTGAGGTAGACTACAGTGGAGTACAGTAGAGATAGATTACAGTGGAGTACAGTAGAGATAGAGTACAGTAGAGCAGAGTAGAGGTAGAGTACAGTGGATTACAGTAGAGGTAGAGTACAGTGGAGTACAGTAGAAGTAGAGCACAGTGGAGTACAATAGAGGTAGAGTACAGTGGAGCACAGTAGAGGTAGAGTACAGTGGAGTACAGTAGAGGTAGTGTACAGTGGAGCACAGTAGAGGTAGAGTACAGTGGAGCACAGTAGAGGTAGAGTAAAGTAGAGCACAGTAGAGGTAGAGTACAGTGGAGCACAGTAGAGATAGAGTACAGTGGAGTACAGTAGAGGAAGAGTACAGTGGAGTACAGTGGAGCACAGTAGAGGTGGAGTACAGTAGAGTACAGTAGAGGTAGAGTACAGTGGAGTACAATCAAGATAGAGTACAGTGGAGTAGAGTAGAGATAGAGTACAGTGGAGCACAGCAGAGGTAGAGTACAGTGGATCACAGTAGAGATAGAGTACAGTGGAGTACAGTGGAGCACAGTAGAGGTAGAGTACAGTGGAGAACAGTAGAGATAGAGTACAGTGGAGTACAGTAGAGGTAGAGTACAGAGGAGCACAGAAGAGATAGAGTACAGTGGAGTACAGTAGAGGTAGAGTACAGTGGAGCACAGTAGAGGTGGAGTACAGTAGAGTACAGTCGAGGTAGAGAACAGTACAGTACAGTAGAGGTAGAGTACAGTGGAGTACAGTAGAGGTAGAGTACAGTAGAGCACAGTAGAGGTAGAATACAGTGGAGTACAGTAGAGGTAGAGTACAGTGGAGTACAGTAGAGGTAGAGTACAGTGGATCACAGTAGAGGTAGAGTACAGTGGAGTACAGTGGAGCACAGTAGAGGTGGAGTACAGTAGAGTAGAGTAGAGGTAGAGTACTGTGGAGTACAGTAGAGATAGAGTACAGTGGAGTAGAGTAGAGATAGAGTACAGTGGAGTAGAGTAGAGATAGAGTACAGTGGAGTAGAGTAGAGATAGAGTACAGTGGAGTATAGTTGAGGTAGAGTACTGTGCAGCACAGTAGAGGTAGAGTACAGTGGAGTATAGTTGAGGTAGACTACAGTGGAGTACAGTAGAGGTAGAGTACAGTGGAGCACAGTAGAGATAGAGTACAGCAGAGCAGAGTACAGGTAGAGTACAGTGGAGCACAGAAGAGGTAGAGTAAAGTGGAGTACAGTAGAGATAGAGTACAGTGGAGTAGAGTAGAGATAGAGTACAGTGGAGTAGGGTAGAGATAGAGCACAGTGGAGCACAGCAAAGGTAGAGTACAGTGGATCACAGTAGAGATAGAGTACAGTGGAGTACAGTGGAGCACAGCAAAGGTAGAGTAGAGTGGATCACAGTAGAGATAGAGTACAGTGGAGTACAGTGGAGCAGAGTAGGGATAGACTACAGTGGAGCACAGTAGAGATAGAGTACAGTGGAGTACAGTAGATGTAGAGTACAGTGGAGCACAGTAGAGGTAGAGTACAGTGGAGTATAGTTGAGGTAGACTACAGTGGAGTACAGTAGAGATAGAGTACAGTGGAGTACAGTAGAGATAGAGTACAGTAGAGCAGAGTAGAGGTAAAGTACAGTAGAGTACAGTAGAGACAGAGCACAGTGGAGCACTGTAGAGGTAGAGTACAGTGGAGTACAGTAGAGGTGGAGTACAGTAGAGTATAGTAGAGGTAGAATACAGTGGATTACAGTAGGGATAGAGTACAGTGGAGCACAGTAGAGGTAGATTAGAGTGGAGCACAGTAGAGGTAGAGTACAGTGGAGCACAGTAGAAGTAGAGTACAGTGGAGTACAGTAGAAGTAGAGCACAGTGGAGCACTGTAGAGGTAGAGTACAGTGGAGTACAGTGGAGATAGAGTACAGTGGAGCACAGTAGAGGTAGAGTACAGTGGAGCACAGTAGAGGTAGAATACAGTGGAGCACAGTAGAGGTAGTGTACAGTGGAGCACAGTAGAGGTAGAGTACAGTGGAGCACAGTAGAGGTAGAGTACAGTAGAGCACAGTAGAGGTAGAGTACAGTGGAGCACAGTAGAGATAAAGTACAGTGGAGTACAGTAGAGGAAGAGTACAGTGGAGTACAGTGGAGCACAGTAGAGGTGGAGTACAGTAGAGTACAATCAAGATAGAGTACAGTGGAGTAGAGTAGAGATAGAGTACAGTGGAGCACAACAGAGGTAGAGTACAGTGGATCACAGTAGAGATAGAGTACAGTGGAGTACAGTGGAGCACAGTAGAGGTAGAGTACAGTGGAGAACAGTAGAGATAGAGTACAGTGGAGTACAGTAGAGGTAGAGTACAGTGGAGCACAGTAGAGATAGAGTACAGTGGAGTACAGTAGAGGTAGAGTACAGTGGAGCACAGTAGAGGTAGAGTACAGTGGAGTACAATGGAGCACAGTAGAGGTGGAGTACAGTAGAGTACAGTAGAGGTAGAGAACAGTACAGTACAGTAGAGGTAGAGTACAGTGGAGTACAGTAGAGGTAGAGTACAGTAGAGCACAGTAGAGGTAGAATACAGTGGAGTAGAGTAGAGGTAGAGTACAGTGGAGTACAGTAGAGGTAGAGTACAGTGGATCACAGTAGAGGTAGAGTACAGTGGAGTACAGTGGAGCACAGTAGAGGTGGAGTACAGTAGAGTAGAGTAGAGGTAGAGTACTGTGGAGTACAGTAGAGATAGAGTACAGTGGAGTACAGTAGAGATAGAGTACAGTGGAGTAGAGTAGAGATAGAGTACAGTGGAGTATAGTTGAGGTAGAGTACAGTGCAGCACAGTAGAGGTAGAGTACAGTGGAGTATAGTTGAGGTAGACTACAGTGGAGTACAGTAGAGGTAGAGTACAGTGGAGCACAGTAGAGATAGAGTACAGCAGAGCAGAGTACAGGTAGAGTACAGTGGAGCACAGAAGAGGTAGAGTACAGTGGAGTACAGTAGAGATAGAATACAGTGGAGTAGAGTAGAGATAGAGTACAGTGGAGTAGGGTAGAGATAGAGCACAGTGGAGCACAGCAAAGGTAGAGTACAGTGGATCACAGTAGAGATAGAGTACAGTGGAGTACAGTGGAGCACAGCAAAGGTAGAGTACAGTGGATCACAGTAGAGATAGAGTACAGTGGAGTACAGTGGAGCAGAGTAGGGGTAGACTACAGTGGAGCACAGTAGAGATAGAGTACAGTGGAGTACAGTAGATGTAGAGTACAGTGGAGCACAGTAGAGGTAGAGTACAGTGGAGTATAGTTGAGGTAGACTACAGTGGAGTACAGTAGAGATAGAGTACAGTGGAGTACAGTAGAGATAGAGTACAGTAGAGCAGAGTAGAGGTAGAGTACAGTAGAGTACATTAGAGATAGAGCACCGTGGAGCACTGTAGAGGTAGAGTACAGTGGAGTACAGTAGAGGTGGAGTACAGTAGAGTATAGTAGAGGTAGAGTACAGTGGATTACAGTAGGGATAGAGTACAGTGGAGCACAGTAGAGGTAGATTAGAGTGGAGCACAGTAGAGGTAGAGTACAGTGGAGCACAGTAAAAGTAGAGTACAGTGGAGTACAGTAGAAGTAGAGCACAGTGGAGCACTGTAGAGGTAGAGTACAGTGGAGTACAGTGGAGAAAGAGTACAGTGGAGCACAGTAGAGATAGAGTACAGTGGAGCACAGTAGAGGTAGAGTACAGTGGAGCACAGTAGAGGTAGAATACAGTGGAGTACAGTAGAGGTAGTGTACAGTGGAGCACAGTAGAGGTAGAGTACAGTGGAGCACAGTAGAGGTAGAGTACAGTAGAGCACAGTAGAGGTAGAGTACAGTGGAGCACAGTAGAGATAAAGTACAGTGGAGTACAGTAGATGAAGAGTACAGTGGAGTACAGTGGAGCACAGTAGAGGTGGAGTACAGTAGAGTACAGTAGAGGTAGAGTACAGTGGAGTACAATAAAGATAGAGTACAGTGGAGCAAAGCAGAGGTAGAGTACAGTGGATCACAGTAGAGATAGAGTAGAGTGGAGTACAGTGGAGCACAGTAGAGGTAGAGTACAGTGGAGAACAGTAGAGATAGAGTACGTGGAGTACAGTAGAGGTAGAGTACAGTGGAGCACAGTAGAGATAGAGTACAGTGGAGTACAGTAGAGGTAGAGTACAGTGGAGCACAGTAGAGGTAGAGTACAGTGGAGTACAATGGAGCACAGTAGAGGTGGAGTACAGTAGAGTACAGTAGAGGTAGAGAACAGTACAGTACAGTAGAGGTAGAGTACAGTGGAGTACAGTAGAGGTAGAGTACAGTAGAGCACAGTAGAGGTAGAATACAATGGAGTACAGTAGAGGTAGAGTACAGTAGAGGTAGAGTACAGTGGAGTACAGTACAGGTAGAGTACAGTGGAGTACAGTAGAGGTAGAGTACAGTGGAGCACAGTAGAGGTAGAGTAGAGTGGAGTACAGTGGAGCACAGTAGAGGTGGAGTACAGTAGAGTAGAGTAGAGTAGAGGTAGAGTACAGTGGAGTATAGTTGAGGTAGAGTACAGTGGAGTACAGTAGAGGTAGAGTACAGTGGAGTATAGTTGAGGTAGACTACAGTGGAGTACAGTAGAGGTAGAGTACAGTGGAGCACAGTAGAGCAGAGTAGAGGTAGAGTACAGTGGAGTACAGTAGAGGTAGAGTACAGTGGAGCACTGTAGAGTTGGAGTACAGTGGAGCACAGTAGAGATAGAGTACAGTAGAGCACAGTAGAGGTAGAGTACAGTGGAGTATAGTAGAGGTAGAGTACAGTGGAGTACAGTTGAGGTAGATTACAGTGGAGCACAGTAGAGGTAGAGTATAGTGGAGTATAGTTGAGGTAGACTACAGTGGAGTACAGTAGAGGTGGAGTACAGTAGAGTATAGTAGGGGTAGAGTACAGTGGACTACAGTGGAGAAAGAGTACAGTGGAGCACAGTAGAGGTAGAGTATAGTGGAGCACAGTAGAGGTAGAGTACAGTGGAGCACAGTAGAGGTAGAGTACAGTGGAGTACAGTAGAGGTAGTGTACAGTGGAGCACAGTAGAGGTAGAGTACAGTGGAGCACAGTAGAGCTAGAGTACAGTGGGGTACAGTAGAAATAGAGTACAGTGGAGCACAGTAGTGTAGGGTACTGTAGAGCACAGTAGAGGTAGAGTACAGTGGAGCACAGTAGAGATAGAGTACAGTGGAGTACAGTAGAGGTAGAGTACAGTGGAGCACAGTAGAGGTAGAGTACAGTGCAGTATAGCTGAGGTAGACTACAGTGGAGTACAGTAGAGGTAGAGTACAGTGGAGCACAGTAGAGATAGAGTACAGTAGAGCAGAGTAGAGGTAGAGTACAGTGGAGTACAGTAGAGGTAGAGTACAGTGGAGCACTGTAGAGGTGGAGTACAGTGGAGTACAGTAGAGGTAGAGTACAGTGGAGTACAGTAGAGATAGAGTACAGTAGAGCAGAGTAGAGGTAGAGTACAGTGGAGTACAGTAGATATAGAGCACAGTGGAGCACTGTAGAGGTAAAGTACAGTGGAGTACAGTAGAGGTGGAGTACAGTAGAGTATAGTAGAGGTAGAGTACAGTGGACTACAGTAGAGATAGAGTACAGTGGAGTACAGTAGAGGTAGTGTACAGTGGAGCACAGTAGAGGTAGAGTACAGTGGAACACAGTAGAGGTAGAGTACAGTGGGGTACAGTAGAAATAGAGTACAGTTGAGCACAGTAGAGTAGAGTACAGTAGAGCACAGTAGAGGTAGAGTAGAGTGGAGCACAGTAGAGATAGAGTACAGTGGAGCACAGTAGAGATAGAGTACAGTAGAGCAGAATAGAGGTAGAGTACAGTGGAGTACAGTACAGGTAGAGTACAGTAGAGCACAGTAGAGGTAGAGTAGAGTGGAGCACAGTAGAGATAGAGTACAGTGGAGCACAGTAGAGATAGAGTACAGTAGAGCAGAATAGAGGTAGAGTACAGTGGAGTACAGTAGAGGTAGTGTACAGTGGAGCACAGTAGAGGTAGAGTACAGTGGAGCACAGTAGAGCTAGAGTACAGTGGGGTACAGTAGAAATAGAGTACAGTGGAGCACAGTAGTGTAGGGTACTGTAGAGCACAGTAGAGGTAGAGTACAGTGGAGCACAGTAGAGATAGAGTACAGTGGAGTACAGTAGAGGTAGAGTACAGTGGAGCACAGTAGAGGTAGAGTACAGTGCAGTATAGCTGAGGTAGACTACAGTGGAGTACAGTAGAGGTAGAGTACAGTGGAGCACAGTAGAGATAGAGTACAGTAGAGCAGAGTAGAGGTAGAGTACAGTGGAGTACAGTAGAGGTAGAGTACAGTGGAGCACTGTAGAGGTGGAGTACAGTGGAGTACAGTAGAGGTAGAGTACAGTGGAGTACAGTAGAGATAGAGTACAGTAGAGCAGAGTAGAGGTAGAGTACAGTGGAGTACAGTAGATATAGAGCACAGTGGAGCACTGTAGAGGTAAAGTACAGTGGAGTACAGTAGAGGTGGAGTACAGTAGAGTATAGTAGAGGTAGAGTACAGTGGACTACAGTAGAGATAGAGTACAGTGGAGTACAGTAGAGGTAGTGTACAGTGGAGCACAGTAGAGGTAGAGTACAGTGGAGCACAGTAGATGTAGAGTACAGTGGGGTACAGTAGAAATAGAGTACAGTTGAGCACAGTAGAGTAGAGTACAGTAGAGCACAGTAGAGGTAGAGTAGAGTGGAGCACAGTAGAGATAGAGTACAGTGGAGCACAGTAGAGATAGAGTACAGTAGAGCAGAATAGAGGTAGAGTACAGTGGAGTACAGTACAGGTAGAGTACAGTGGAGCACTGTAGAGGTGGAGTACAGTGGAGTACAGTAGAGGTAGAGTACAGTGGAGCACAGTAGAGATAGAGTACAGTTGAGCACAGTAGAGGTAGAGTACAGTGGAGTATAGTAGAGGTAGAGTACAGTGGAGTACAGTAGAGGTAGAGTACAGTGGAGCATAGTAGATGTAGAGTACAGTGGTGCAAAGTAGAGGTAGAGTAGAGTGGAGCACAGTAGATGTAGATTACAGTGGGGTACAGTAGAAATAGAGTACAGTGGAGCACAGTAGAGTAGAGTACAGTAGAGCACAGTAGAGGTAGAGTACAGTGGAGCACAGTAGAGATAGAGTACAGTGGAGTACAGTAGAGGTAGAGTACAGTGGAGTACAGAGGAGCACAGTAGAGGTGGAGTACAGTAGAGTACAGTAGAGGTAGAGTACAGTGTAGTACAGTAGAGATAGAGTACAGTGGAGTAGAGTAGACATAGAGTACAGTGGAGCACAGCAGAGGTAGAGTAAAGTGGATCACAGTAGAGATAGAGTACAGTGGAGTACAGTGGAGCACAGTAGAGGTAGAGTAGAGTGGAGCACAGTAGAGGTAGAGTACAGTGGAGTAGAGTAGAGGTAGTGTACAGTGGAGCACAGTAGAGGTAGAGTACAGTGGAGCACAGTAGAGGTAGAGTACAGTGGAGTATAGTAGAGGTAGAGTACAGTAGAGCACAGTAGAGATAGAGTACAGTAGAGCACAGTAGAGGTAGAGTACAGTGGAGCACAGTAGAGGAAGAGTACAGTGTAGTACAGTAGAGATAGAGTACAGTGGAGTACAGTAGAGATAGTGTACAGTCGAACACAGTAGAGATAAGTGCAGTGGAGTATAGTAGAGGTAGAGTACAGTGGAGTACAGTAGAGGTAGAGTACAGCTGAGCACAGTAGAGGTAGAGTAGAGTGGAGCACAGTAGAGGTAGAGTACAGTGGAGTATAGTAGAGGTAGAGTACAGTAGAGTACAGTAGAGATAGAGTACAGTAGAGTACAGTAGAGGTAGACTACAGTGGAGCACAGTAGAGGAAGAGTACAGTGTAGTACAGTAGAGATAGAGTACAGTGGAGTACAGTAGATATAGAGTACAGTCGAACACAGTAGAGATAAGTGCAGTGGAGTATAGTAGAGGTAGAGTACAGTGGAGTACAGTAGAGGTAGAGTACAGCTGAGCACAGTAGAGGTAGAGTAGAGTGGAGCACAGTAGAGGTAGAGTACAGTGGACTACAGTACAGGTAGTGTACAGTGGAGCACAGTAGAAGTAGAGTACAGTGGAGCACAGTAGAGGTAGAGTACAGTGGAGTATAATAGAGGTAGAGTACAGTAGAGCACAGTAGAGATAGAGTACAGTAGAGCAGAGTAGAGGTAGAGTACAGTGGAGTACAGTAGAGGTAGAGTACAGTGGAGCACAGTAGAGGTAGAGTACAGTGGAGTACAGTAGAGGTAGTGTACAGTGGAGCACAGTAGAGGTAGAGTACAGTGGAGCACAGTAGAGGTAGTGTACAGTGGAGCACAGTAGAGGTAGAGTACAGTGGAGCACAGTAGAGGTAGAGTAAAGTAGAGCATAGTAGAGGTAGAGTACAGTGGAGCACAGTAGAGATAGAGTACAGTGGAGTACAGTAGAGGAAGAGTACAGTGGAGTACAGTGGAGCACAGTAGAGGTGGAGTACAGTAGAGTACAGTAGAGGTAGAGTACAGTGGAGTACAATCAAGATAGAGTACAGTGGAGTAGAGTAGAGATAGAGTACAGTGGAGCACAGCAGAGGTAGAGTACAGTGGATCACAGTAGAGATAGAGTACAGTGGAGTACAGTGGAGCACAGTAGAGGTAGAGTACAGTGGAGAACAGTAGAGATAGAGTACAGTGGAGTACAGTAGAGGTAGAGTACAGTGGAGCACAGTAGAGAAAGAGTACAGTGGAGTACAGTAGAGGTAGAGTACAGTGGAGCACAGTAGAGGTGGAGTACAGTAGAGTACAGTCGAGGTAGAGAACAGTACAGTACAGTAGAGGTAGAGTACAGTGGAGTACAGTAGAGGTAGAGTACAGTAGAGCACAGTAGAGGTAGAATACAGTGGAGTACAGTAGAGGTAGAGTACAGTGGAGTACAGTAGAGGTAGAGTACAGTGGATCACAGTAGAGGTAGAGTACAGTGGAGTACAGTGGAGCACAGTAGAGGTGGAGTACAGTAGAGTACAGTAGAGGTAGAGTACAGTGGAGTACAATCAAGATAGAGTACAGTGGAGTAGAGTAGAGATAGAGTACAGTGGAGCACAGCAGAGGTAGAGTACAGTGGATCACAGTAGAGATAGAGTACAGTGGAGTACAGTGGAGCACAGTAGAGGTAGAGTACAGTGGAGAACAGTAGAGATAGAGTACAGTGGAGCACAGTAGAGGTGGAGTACAGTAGAGTACAGTAGAGGTAGAGTACAGTGGAGTACAATCAAGATAGAGTACAGTGGAGTAGAGTAGAGATAGAGTACAGTGGAGCACAGCAGAGGTAGAGTACAGTGGATCACAGTAGAGATAGAGTACAGTGGAGTACAGTGGAGCACAGTAGAGGTAGAGTACAGTGGAGAACAGTAGAGATAGAGTACAGTGGAGTACAGTAGAGGTAGAGTACAGTGGAGCACAGTAGAGAAAGAGTACAGTGGAGTACAGTAGAGGTAGAGTACAGTGGAGCACAGTAGAGGTGGAGTACAGTAGAGTACAGTCGAGGTAGAGAACAGTACAGTACAGTAGAGGTAGAGTACAGTGGAGTACAGTAGAGGTAGAGTACAGTAGAGCACAGTAGAGGTAGAATACAGTGGAGTACAGTAGAGGTAGAGTACAGTGGAGTACAGTAGAGGTAGAGTACAGTGGATCACAGTAGAGGTAGAGTACAGTGGAGTACAGTGGAGCACAGTAGAGGTGGAGTACAGTAGAGTAGAGTAGAGGTAGAGTACTGTGGAGTACAGTAGAGATAGAGTACAGTGGAGTAGAGTAGAGATAGAGTACAGTGGAGTAGAGTAGAGATAGAGTACAGTGGAGTAGAGTAGAGATAGAGTACAGTGGAGTATAGTTGAGGTAGAGTACAGTGCAGCACAGTAGAGGTAGAGTACAGTGGAGTATAGTTGAGGTAGACTACAGTGGAGTACAGTAGAGGTAGAGTACAGTGGAGCACAGTAGAGATAGAGTACAGCAGAGCAGAGTAGAGGTAGAGTACAGTGGAGCACAGTAGAGGTAGAGTACAGTGGATCACAGTAGAGGTAGAGTACAGTGGAGTACAGTGGAGCACAGTAGAGGTGGAGTACAGTAGAGTAGAGTAGAGGTAGAGTAAAGTGGAGTACAGTAGAGATAGAGTACAGTGGAGTAGAGTAGAGATAGAGTACAGTGGATTAGGGTAGAGATAGAGCACAGTGGAGCACAGCAAAGGTAGAGTACAGTGGATCACAGTAGAGATAGAGTACAGTGGAGTACAGTGGAGCACAGCAAAGGTAGAGTACAGTGGATCACAGTAGAGATAGAGTACAGTGGAGTACAGTGGAGCAGAGTAGGGATAGACTACAGTGGAGCACAGTAGAGATAGAGTACAGTGGAGTACAGTAGATGTAGAGTACAGTGGAGCACAGTAGAGGTAGAGTACAGTGGAGTATAGTTGAGGTAGACTACAGTGGAGTACAGTAGAGATAGAGTACAGTGGAGTACAGTAGAGATAGAGTACAGTAGAGCAGAGTAGAGGTAAAGTACAGTAGAGTACAGTAGAGACAGAGCACAGTGGAGCACTGTAGAGGTAGAGTACAGTGGAGTACAGTAGAGGTGGAGTACAGTAGAGTATAGTAGAGGTAGAATACAGTGGATTACAGTAGGGATAGAGTACAGTGGAGCACAGTAGAGGTAGATTAGAGTGGAGCACAGTAGAGGTAGAGTACAGTGGAGCACAGTAGAAGTAGAGTACAGTGGAGTACAGTAGAAGTAGAGCACAGTGGAGCACTGTAGAGGTAGAGTACAGTGGAGTACAGTGGAGATAGAGTACAGTGGAGCACAGTAGAGGTAGAGTACAGTGGAGCACAGTAGAGGTAGAATACAGTGGAGTACAGTAGAGGTAGTTTACAGTGGAGCACAGTAGAGGTAGAGTACAGTGGAGCACAGTAGAGGTAGAGTACAGTGGAGTACAGTAGAGGTAGTGTACAGTGGAGCACAGTAGAGGTAGAGTACAGTGGAGCACAGTAGAGGTAGAGTACAGTGGAGCACAGTAGAGGTAGAGTACAGTGGAGCACAGTAGAGGTAGTGTACAGTGGAGCACAGTAGAGGTAGAGTACAGTGGAGCACAGTAGAGGTAGAGTACAGTAGAGCACAGTAGAGGTAGAGTACAGTGGAGCACAGTAGAGATAAAGTACAGTGGAGTACAGTAGAGGAAGAGTACAGTGGAGTACAGTGGAGCACAGTAGAGGTGGAGTACAGTAGAGTACAATCAAGATAGAGTACAGTGGAGTAGAGTAGAGATAGAGTACAGTGGAGCACAACAGAGGTAGAGTACAGTGGATCACAGTAGAGATAGAGTACAGTGGAGTACAGTGGAGCACAGTAGAGGTAGAGTACAGTGGAGAACAGTAGAGATAGAGTACAGTGGAGTACAGTAGAGGTAGAGTACAGTGGATTACAGTAGGGATAGAGTACAGTGGAGCACAGTAGAGGTAGATTAGAGTGGAGCACAGTAGAGGTAGAGTACAGTGGAGCACAGTAAAAGTAGAGTACAGTGGAGTACAGTAGAAGTAGAGCACAGTGGAGCACCGTAGAGGTAGAGTACAGTGGAGTACAGTATAGAAAGAGTACATTGGAGCACAGTAGAGGTAGAGTACAGTGGAGCACAGTAGAGGTAGAGTACAGTGGAGCACAGTAGAGGTAGAATACAGTGGAGTACAGTAGAGGTAGTGTACAGTGGAGCACAGTAGAGGTAGAGTACAGTGGAGCACAGTAGAGGTAGAGTACAGTAGAGCACAGTAGAGGTAGAGTACAGTGGAGCACAGTAGAGATAAAGTACAGTGGAGTACAGTAGAGGAAGAGTACAGTGGAGTACAGTGGAGCACAGTAGAGGTGGAGTACAGTAGAGTACAGTAGAGGTAGAGTACAGTAGAGCACAGTAGAGGTAGAGTACAGTGGAGCACAGTAGAGATAAAGTACAGTGGAGTACAGTAGAGGAAGAGTACAGTGGAGTACAGTGGAGCACAGTAGAGGTGGAGTACAGTAGAGTACAATCAAGATAGAGTACAGTGGAGTAGAGTAGAGATAGAGTACAGTGGAGCACAACAGAGGTAGAGTACAGTGGATCACAGTAGAGATAGAGTACAGTGGAGTACAGTGGAGCACAGTAGAGGTAGAGTACAGTGGAGAACAGTAGAGATAGAGTACAGTGGAGTACAGTAGAGGTAGAGTACAGTGGATTACAGTAGGGATAGAGTACAGTGGAGCACAGTAGAGGTAGATTAGAGTGGAGCACAGTAGAGGTAGAGTACAGTGGAGCACAGTAAAAGTAGAGTACAGTGGAGTACAGTAGAAGTAGAGCACAGTGGAGCACCGTAGAGGTAGAGTACAGTGGAGTACAGTATAGAAAGAGTACATTGGAGCACAGTAGAGGTAGAGTACAGTGGAGCACAGTAGAGGTAGAGTACAGTGGAGCACAGTAGAGGTAGAATACAGTGGAGTACAGTAGAGGTAGTGTACAGTGGAGCACAGTAGAGGTAGAGTACAGTGGAGCACAGTAGAGATAGAGTACAGCAGAGCAGAGTAGAGGTAGAGTACAGTGGAGCACAGTAGAGGTAGAGTACAGTGGATCACAGTAGAGGTAGAGTACAGTGGAGTACAGTGGAGCACAGTAGAGGTGGAGTACAGTAGAGTAGAGTAGAGGTAGAGTAAAGTGGAGTACAGTAGAGATAGAGTACAGTGGAGTAGAGTAGAGATAGAGTACAGTGGATTAGGGTAGAGATAGAGCACAGTGGAGCACAGCAAAGGTAGAGTACAGTGGATCACAGTAGAGATAGAGTACAGTGGAGTACAGTGGAGCACAGCAAAGGTAGAGTACAGTGGATCACAGTAGAGATAGAGTACAGTGGAGTACAGTGGAGCAGAGTAGGGATAGACTACAGTGGAGCACAGTAGAGATAGAGTACAGTGGAGTACAGTAGATGTAGAGTACAGTGGAGCACAGTAGAGGTAGAGTACAGTGGAGTATAGTTGAGGTAGACTACAGTGGAGTACAGTAGAGATAGAGTACAGTGGAGTACAGTAGAGATAGAGTACAGTAGAGCAGAGTAGAGGTAAAGTACAGTAGAGTACAGTAGAGACAGAGCACAGTGGAGCACTGTAGAGGTAGAGTACAGTGGAGTACAGTAGAGGTGGAGTACAGTAGAGTATAGTAGAGGTAGAATACAGTGGATTACAGTAGGGATAGAGTACAGTGGAGCACAGTAGAGGTAGATTAGAGTGGAGCACAGTAGAGGTAGAGTACAGTGGAGCACAGTAGAAGTAGAGTACAGTGGAGTACAGTAGAAGTAGAGCACAGTGGAGCACTGTAGAGGTAGAGTACAGTGGAGTACAGTGGAGATAGAGTACAGTGGAGCACAGTAGAGGTAGAGTACAGTGGAGCACAGTAGAGGTAGAATACAGTGGAGTACAGTAGAGGTAGTTTACAGTGGAGCACAGTAGAGGTAGAGTACAGTGGAGCACAGTAGAGGTAGAGTACAGTGGAGTACAGTAGAGGTAGTGTACAGTGGAGCACAGTAGAGGTAGAGTACAGTGGAGCACAGTAGAGGTAGAGTACAGTGGAGCACAGTAGAGGTAGAGTACAGTGGAGCACAGTAGAGGTAGTGTACAGTGGAGCACAGTAGAGGTAGAGTACAGTGGAGCACAGTAGAGGTAGAGTACAGTAGAGCACAGTAGAGGTAGAGTACAGTGGAGCACAGTAGAGATAAAGTACAGTGGAGTACAGTAGAGGAAGAGTACAGTGGAGTACAGTGGAGCACAGTAGAGGTGGAGTACAGTAGAGTACAATCAAGATAGAGTACAGTGGAGTAGAGTAGAGATAGAGTACAGTGGAGCACAACAGAGGTAGAGTACAGTGGATCACAGTAGAGATAGAGTACAGTGGAGTACAGTGGAGCACAGTAGAGGTAGAGTACAGTGGAGAACAGTAGAGATAGAGTACAGTGGAGTACAGTAGAGGTAGAGTACAGTGGATTACAGTAGGGATAGAGTACAGTGGAGCACAGTAGAGGTAGATTAGAGTGGAGCACAGTAGAGGTAGAGTACAGTGGAGCACAGTAAAAGTAGAGTACAGTGGAGTACAGTAGAAGTAGAGCACAGTGGAGCACCGTAGAGGTAGAGTACAGTGGAGTACAGTGGAGAAAGAGTACATTGGAGCACAGTAGAGGTAGAGTACAGTGGAGCACAGTAGAGGTAGAGTACAGTGGAGCACAGTAGAGGTAGAATACAGTGGAGTACAGTAGAGGTAGTGTACAGTGGAGCACAGTAGAGGTAGAGTACAGTGGAGCACAGTAGAGGTAGAGTACAGTAGAGCACAGTAGAGGTAGAGTACAGTGGAGCACAGTAGAGATAAAGTACAGTGGAGTACAGTAGAGGAAGAGTACAGTGGAGTACAGTGGAGCACAGTAGAGGTGGAGTACAGTAGAGTACAGTAGAGGTAGAGTACAGTGGAGTACAATAAAGATAGAGTACAGTGGAGCAAAGCAGAGGTAGAGTACAGTGGATCACAGTAGAGATAGAGTAGAGTGGAGTACAGTGGAGCAAAGTAGAGGTAGAGTACAGTGGAGAACAGTAGAGATAGAGTACAGTGGAGTACAGTAGAGGTAGAGTACAGTGGAGCACAGTAGAGATAGAGTACAGTGGAGTACAGTAGAGGTAGAGTACAGTGGAGCACAGTAGAGGTAGAGTACAGTGGAGTACAATGGAGCACAGTAGAGGTGGAGTACAGTAGAGTACAGTAGAGGTAGAGAACAGTACAGTACAGTAGAGGTAGAGTACAGTGGAGTACAGTAGAGGTAGAGTAGAGTAGAGCACAGTAGAGGTAGAATACAATGGAGTACAGTAGAGGTAGAGTACAGTGGAGTACAGTAGAGGTAGAGTACAGTGGAGTACAGTACAGGTAGAGTACAGTGGAGTACAGTAGACGTAGAGTACAGTGGAGCACAGTAGATGTAGAGTAGAGTGGAGTACAGTGGAGCACAGTAGAGGTGGAGTACAGTAGAGTAGAGTAGAGGTAGAGTACAGTGGAGTATAGTTGAGGTAGAGTACAGTGGAGCACAGTAGAGGTAGAGTACAGTGGAGTATAGTTGAGGTAGACTACAGTGGAGTACAGTAGAGGTAGAGTACAGTGGAGCACAGTAGAGCAGAGTAGAGGTAGAGTACAGTGGAGTACAGTAGAGGTAGAGTACAGTGGAGCAGTGTAGAGTTGGAGTACAGTGGAGCACAGTAGAGATAGAGTACAGTAGAGCACAGTAGAGGTAGAGTACAGAGGAGTATAGTAGAGGTAGAGTACAGTGGAGTACAATTGAGGTAGATTACAGTGGAGCACAGTAGAGGTAGAGTACAGTGGAGTATAGTTGAGGTAGACTACAGTGGAGTACAGTAGAGGTAGAGTACAGTGGAGTACAGTAGAGATAGAGTACAGTAGAGCAGAGTAGAGGTAGAGTACAGTGGAGTACAGTAGAGGTGGAGTACAGTAGAGTATAGTAGGGGTAGAGTAGAGTGGACTACAGTAGAGAAAGAGTACAGTGGAGCATAGTAGAGGTAGAGTACAGTGGAGCACAGTAGAGGTAGAGTACAGTGGAGCACAGTAGAGGTAGAGTACAGTGGAGTACAGTAGAGGTAGTGTACAGTGGAGCACAGTAGAGGTAGAGTACAGTGGAGCACAGTAGAGCTAGAGTACAGTGGGGTACAGTAGAAATAGAGTACAGTGGAGCACAGTAGTGTAGGGTACTGTAGAGCACAGTAGAGGTAGAGTACAGTGGAGCACAGTAGAGATAGAGTACAGTGGAGTACAGTAGAGGTAGAGTACAGTGGAGCACAGTAGAGGTAGAGTACAGTGCAGTATAGCTGAGGTAGACTACAGTGGAGTACAGTAGAGGTAGAGTACAGTGGAGCACAGTAGAGATAGAGTACAGTAGAGCAGAGTAGAGGTAGAGTACAGTGGAGTACAGTAGAGGTAGAGTACAGTGGAGCACTGTAGAGGTGGAGTACAGTGGAGTACAGTAGAGGTAGAGTACAGTGGAGTACAGTAGAGATAGAGTACAGTAGAGCAGAGTAGAGGTAGAGTACAGTGGAGTACAGTAGATATAGAGCACAGTGGAGCACTGTAGAGGTAGAGTACAGTGGAGTACAGTAGAGGTGGAGTACAGTAGAGTATAGTAGAGGTAGAGTACAGTGGACTACAGTAGAGATAGAGTACAGTGGAGTACAGTAGAGGTAGTGTACAGTGGAGCACAGTAGAGGTAGAGTACAGTGGAGCACAGTAGAGGTAGAGTACAGTGGGGTACAGTAGAAATAGAGTACAGTTGAGCACAGTAGAGTAGAGTACAGTAGAGCACAGTAGAGGTAGAGTAGAGTGGAGCACAGTAGAGATAGAGTACAGTGGAGCACAGTAGAGATAGAGTACAGTAGAGCAGAGTAGAGGTAGAGTACAGTGGAGTACAGTACAGGTAGAGTACAGTGGAGCACTGTAGGGGTGGAGTACAGTGGAGTACAGTAGAGGTAGAGTACAGTGGAGCACAGTAGAGATAGAGTACAGTTGAGCACAGTAGAGGTAGAGTACAGTGGAGTATAGTAGAGGTAGAGTACAGTGGAGTACAGTAGAGGTAGAGTACAGTGGAGCATAGTAGATGTAGAGTACAGTGGAGCAAAGTAGAGGTAGAGTAGAGTGGAGCACAGTAGATGTAGATTACAGTGGGGTACAGTAGAAATAGAGTACAGTGGAGCACAGTAGAGTAGAGTACAGTAGAGCACAGTAGAGGTAGAGTACAGTGGAGCACAGTAGAGATAGAGTACAGTGGAGTACAGTAGAGGTAGAGTACAGTGGAGTACAGAGGAGCACAGTAGAGGTGGAGTACAGTAGAGTACAGTAGAGGTAGAGTACAGTGTAGTACAGTAGAGATAGAGTACAGTGGAGTAGAGTAGACATAGAGTACAGTGGAGCACAGCAGAGGTAGAGTAAAGTGGATCACAGTAGAGATAGAGTACAGTGGAGTACAGTGGAGCACAGTAGAGGTAGAGTACAGTGGAGCACAGTTTAGGTAGAGTACAGTGGAGCACAGTAGAGGTAGAGTAGAGTGGAGCACAGTAGAGGTAGAGTACAGTGGAGTACAGTAGAGGTAGTGTACAGTGGAGCACAGTAGAGGTAGAGTACAGTGGAGCACAGTAGAGGTAGAGTACAGTGGAGTATAGTAGAGGTAGACTACAGTAGAGCACAGTAGAGATAGAGTACAGTAGAGCACAGTAGAGGTAGAGTACAGTGGAGCACAGTAGAGGAAGAGTACAGTGTAGTACAGTAGAGATAGAGTACAGTGGAGTACAGTAGAGATAGAGTACAGTCGAACACAGTAGAGATAAGTGCAGTGGAGTATAGTAGAGGTAGAGTACAGTGGAGTACAGTAGAGGTAGAGTACAGCTGAGCACAGTAGAGGTAGAGTAGAGTGGAGCACAGTAGAGGTAGAGTACAGTGGAGTATAGTAGAGGTAGAGTACAGTGGAGCACAGTAGAGATAGAGTACAGTGGAGTACAGTGGAGCAGAGTAGAGGTAGAGTACAGTGGAGCACAGTTTAGGTAGAGTAGAGTTGAGCACAGTAGAGGTAGAGTAGAGTGGAGCACAGTAGAGTTAGAGTACAGTGGAGTACAGTAGAGGTAGTGTACAGTGGAGCAAAGTAGAGGTAGAGTACAGTGGAGCACAGTAGAGGTAGAGTACAGTGGAGTATAGTAGAGGTAGAGTACAGTAGAGCACAGTAGAGATAGAGTAGAGTAGAGCAGAGTAGAGGTAGAGTACAGTGGAGCACAGTAGAGGAAGAGTACAGTGTAGTACAGTAGAGATAGAGTACAGTGGAGTACAGTAGAGATAGAGTACAGTGGAGTACAGAGGAGCACAGTAGAGGTGGAGTACAGTAGAGTACAGTAGAGGTAGAGTACAGTGTAGTACAGTAGAGATAGAGTACAGTGGAGTAGAGTAGACATAGAGTACAGTGGAGCACAGCAGAGGTAGAGTAAAGTGGATCACAGTAGAGATAGAGTACAGTGGAGTACAGTGGAGCACAGTAGAGGTGGAGTACAGTAGAGCACAGTAGAGGTAGAGTACAGTGTAGTACAGTAGAGATAGAGTACAGTGGAGTAGAGTAGACATAGAGTACAGTGGAGCACAGCAGAGGTAGAGTACAGTGGAGTATAGTAGAGGTAGAGTACAGTAGAGCACAGTAGAGATAGAGTACAGTAGAGCAGAGTAGAGGTAGAGTACAGTGGAGCACAGTAGAGGAAGAGTACAGTGTAGTACAGTAGAGATAGAGTACAGTGGAGTACAGTAGAGATAGAGTACAGTCGAACACAGTAGAGATAAGTGCAGTGGAGTATAGTAGAGGTAGAGTACAGTGGAGTACAGTAGAGGTAGAGTACAGCTGAGCACAGTAGAGGTAGAGTAGAGTGGAGCACAGTAGATGTAGAGTACAGTGGAGTATAGTAGAGGTAGAGTACAGTAGAGCACAGTAGAGATAGAGTACAGTAGAGCACAGTAGAGGTAGAGTACAGTGGAGCACAGTAGAGGAAGAGTACAGTGTAGTACAGTAGAGATAGAGTACAGTGGAGTACAGTAGAGATAGAGTACAGTCGAACACAGTAGAGATAAGTGCAGTGGAGTATAGTAGAGGTAGAGTACAGTGGAGTACAGTAGAGGTAGAGTACAGCTGAGCACAGTAGAGGTAGAGTAGAGTGGAGCACAGTAGATATAGAGTACAGTGGAGTATAGTAGAGGTAGAGTACAGTAGAGCACAGTAGAGATAGAGTACAGTAGAGCACAGTAGAGGTAGAGTACAGCTGAGCACAGTAGAGGTAGAGTAGAGTGGAGCACAGTAGAGGTAGAGTACAGTGGACTACAGTAGAGGTAGTGTACAGTGGAGCACAGTAGAGTTAGAGTACAGTGGAGCACAGTAGAGGTAGAGTACAGTGGAGTATAATAGAGGTAGAGTACAGTAGAGCACAGTAGAGATAGAGTACAGTAGAGCAGAGTAGAGGTAGAGTACAGTGGAGTACAGTAGAGGTAGAGTACAGTGGAGCACTGTAGAGGTGGAGTACAGTGGAGTACAGTAGAGGTAGAGTACAGTGGAGCACAGTAGAGATAGAGTACAGTAGAGCACAGTAGAGGTAGAGTACAGTGGAGCACAGTTGAGCTAGAGTACAGTGGAGTACAGTGGAGCACAGTAGAGGTGGAGTACAGTAGAGTAGAGTAGAGGTAGAGTACAGTGGAGTAAAGTAGAAATAGAGTAGAGTGGAGTAGAGTAGATATAGAGTACAGTGGATTAGAGTAGAGATAGAGTACAGTGGATTATAGTTGATGTAGAGTACAGTGGAGCACAGTAGAGGAAGAGTACAGTGGAGTATAGTTTAGGTAGACTACAGTGGAGTACAGTAGAGGTAGAGTACAGTGGAGCACAGTAGAGATAGAGTACAGTAGAGCAGAGTAGAGGTAGAGTACAGTGGAGTACAGTAGAGGTAGAGTACAGTAGAACACTGTAGAGGTGGAGTACAGTGGAGTACAGTAGAGGTAGAGTACAGTGGAGTAGAGTAGAGATAGAGTACAGTGGAGTAGAGTAGAGATAGAGTACAGTGGAGTATAGTTGAGGTAGAGTACAGTGGAGCACAGTAGAGGTAGAGTACAGTGGAGTATAGTTGAGGTAGACTACAGTGGAGTGCAGTAGAGGTAGAGTACAGTAGAGCAGAGTAGAGGTAGAGTACAGAGGAGCACAGAAGTGGTAGAGTACAGTGGAGTACAGTAGAGATAGAGTACAGTGGAGTAGAGTAGAGATAGTACAGTGGAGTAGGGTAGAGATAGAGCACAGTGGAGCACAGCAAAGGTAGAGTACAGTGGATCACAGTAGAGATAGAGTACAGTGGAGTACAGTGGAGCACAGTAGGGTAGACTACAGTGGAGCACAGTAGAGATAGAGTACATTGGAGTACAGTAGATGTAGAGTACAGTGGAGCACAGTAGAGGTAGAGTACAGTGGAGTATAGTTGAGGTAGACTACAGTGGAGTACAGTAGAGATAGAGTACAGTGGAGTACAGTAGAGATAGAGTACAGTAGAGCAGAGTAGAGGTAGAGTACAGTGGATTACAGTAGAGGTAGAGTACAGTGGAGTACAGTAGAAGTAGAGCACAGTGGAGTACAGTAGAGGTAGAGTACAGTGGAGCACAGTAGAGGTAGAGTACAGTGGAGTACAGTAGAGGTAGTGTACAGTGGAGCACAGTAGAGGTAGAGTACAGTGGAGCACAGTAGAGGTAGAGTAAAGTAGAGCACAGTAGAGGTAGAGTACAGTGGAGCACAGTAGAGATAGAGTACAGTGGAGTACAGTAGAGGAAGAGTACAGTGGAGTACAGTGGAGCACAGTAGAGGTGGAGTACAGTAGAGTACAGTAGAGGTAGAGTACAGTGGAGTACAATCAAGATAGAGTACAGTGGAGTAGAGTAGAGATAGAGTACAGTGGAGCACAGCAGAGGTAGAGTACAGTGGATCACAGTAGAGATAGAGTACAGTGGAGTACAGTGGAGCACAGTAGAGGTAGAGTACAGTGGAGAACAGTAGAGATAGAGTACAGTGGAGTACAGTAGAGGTAGAGTACAGTGGAGCACAGAAGAGATAGAGTACAGTGGAGTACAGTAGAGGTAGAGTACAGTGGAGCACAGTAGAGGTGGAGTACAGTAGAGTACAGTCGAGGTAGAGAACAGTACAGTACAGTAGAGGTAGAGTACAGTGGAGTACAGTAGAGGTAGAGTACAGTAGAGCACAGTAGAGGTAGAATACAGTGGAGTACAGTAGAGGTAGAGTACAGTGGAGTACAGTAGAGGTAGAGTACAGTGGATCACAGTAGAGGTAGAGTACAGTGGAGTACAGTGGAGCACAGTAGAGGTGGAGTACAGTAGAGTAGAGTAGAGGTAGAGTACTGTGGAGTACAGTAGAGATAGAGTACAGTGGAGTAGAGTAGAGATAGAGTACAGTGGAGTAGAGTAGAGATAGAGTACAGTGGAGTAGAGTAGAGATAGAGTACAGTGGAGTATAGTTGAGGTAGAGTACAGTGCAGCACAGTAGAGGTAGAGTACAGTGGAGTATAGTTGAGGTAGACTACAGTGGAGTACAGTAGAGGTAGAGTACAGTGGAGCACAGTAGAGATAGAGTACAGCAGAGCAGAGTACAGGTAGAGTACAGTGGAGCACAGAAGAGGTAGAGTAAAGTGGAGTACAGTAGAGATAGAGTACAGTGGAGTAGAGTAGAGATAGAGTACAGTGGAGTAGGGTAGAGATAGAGCACAGTGGAGCACAGTAGAGGTAGAGTACAGTGGAGTATAGTAGAGGTAGAGTACAGTAGAGCACAGTAGAGATAGAGTACAGTAGAGCAGAGTAGAGGTAGAGTACAGTGGAGCACAGTAGAGGAAGAGTACAGTGTAGTACAGTAGAGATAGAGTACAGTGGAGTACAGTAGAGATAGAGTACAGTCGAACACAGTAGAGATAAGTGCAGTGGAGTATAGTAGAGGTAGAGTACCTTGGAGTACAGTAGAGGTAGAGTACAGCTGAGCACAGTAGAGGTAGAGTAGAGTGGAGCACAGTAGATATAGAGTACAGTGGAGTATAGTAGAGGTAGAGTACAGTAGAGCACAGTAGAGATAGAGTACAGTAGAGCACAGTAGAGGTAGAGTACAGTGGAGCACAGTAGAGGAAGAGTACAGTGTAGTACAGTAGAGATAGAGTACAGTGGAGTACAGTAGAGATAGAGTACAGTCGAACACAGTAGAGATAAGTGCAGTGGAGTATAGTAGAGGTAGAGTACAGTGGAGTACAGTAGAGGTAGAGTACAGCTGAGCACAGTAGAGGTAGAGTAGAGTGGAGCACAGTAGAGGTAGAGTACAGTGGACTACAGTAGAGGTAGTGTACAGTGGAGCACAGTAGAGTTAGAGTACAGTGGAGCACAGTAGAGGTAGAGTACAGTGGAGTATAATAGAGGTAGAGTACAGTAGAGCACAGTGGAGATAGAGTACAGTAGAGCAGAGTAGAGGTAGAGTACAGTGGAGTACAGTAGAGGTAGAGTACAGTGGAGCACTGTAGAGGTGGAGTACAGTGGAGTACAGTAGAGGTAGAGTACAGTGGAGCACAGTAGAGATAGAGTACAGTAGAGCACAGTAGAGGTAGTGTACAGTGGAGCACAGTAGAGCTAGAGTACAGTGGAGTACAGTGGAGCACAGTAGAGGTGGGGTACAGTAGAGTAGAGTAGAGGTAGAGTACAGTGGAGTAAAGTAGAAATAGAGTAGAGTGGAGTAGAGTAGATATAGAGTACAGTGGATTAGAGTAGAGATAGAGTACAGTGGATTATAGTTGATGTAGAGTACAGTGGAGCACAGTAGAGGAAGAGTACAGTGGAGTATAGTTTAGGTAGACTACAGTGGAGTACAGTAGAGGTAGAGTACAGTGGAGCACAGTAGAGATAGAGTACAGTAGAGCAGAGTAGAGGTAGAGTACAGTGGAGTACAGTAGAGGTAGAGTACAGTAGAACACTGTAGAGGTGGAGTACAGTGGAGTACAGTAGAGGTAGAGTACAGTGGAGTAGAGTAGAGATAGAGTACAGTGGAGTAGAGTAGAGATAGAGTACAGTGGAGTATAGTTGAGGTAGAGTACAGTGGAGCACAGTAGAGGTAGAGTACAGTGGAGTATAGTTGAGGTAGACTACAGTGGAGTGCAGTAGAGGTAGAGTACAGTAGAGCAGAGTAGAGGTAGAGTACAGTGGAGCACAGAAGTGGTAGAGTACAGTGGAGTACAGTAGAGATAGAGTACAGTGGAGTAGAGTAGAGATAGTACAGTGGAGTAGGGTAGAGATAGAGCACAGTGGAGCACAGCAAAGGTAGAGTACAGTGGATCACAGTAGAGATAGAGTACAGTGGAGTACAGTGGAGCACAGTAGGGTAGACTACAGTGGAGCACAGTAGAGATAGAGTACAGTGGAGTACAGTAGATGTAGAGTACAGTGGAGCACAGTAGAGGTAGAGTACAGTGGAGTATAGTTGAGGTAGACTACAGTGGAGTACAGTAGAGATAGATTACAGTGGAGTACAGTAGAGATAGAGTACAGTAGAGCAGAGTAGAGGTAGAGTACAGTGGATTACAGTAGAGGTAGAGTACAGTGGAGTACAGTAGAAGTAGAGCACAGTGGAGTACAATAGAGGTAGAGTACAGTGGAGCACAGTAGAGGTAGAGTACAGTGGAGTACAGTAGAGGTAGTGTACAGTGGAGCACAGTAGAGGTAGAGTACAGTGGAGCACAGTAGAGGTAGAGTAAAGTAGAGCACAGTAGAGGTAGAGTACAGTGGAGCACAGTAGAGATAGAGTACAGTGGAGTACAGTAGAGGAAGAGTACAGTGGAGTACAGTGGAGCACAGTAGAGGTGGAGTACAGTAGAGTACAGTAGAGGTAGAGTACAGTGGAGTACAATCAAGATAGAGTACAGTGGAGTAGAGTAGAGATAGAGTACAGTGGAGCACAGCAGAGGTAGAGTACAGTGGATCACAGTAGAGATAGAGTACAGTGGAGTACAGTGGAGCACAGTAGAGGTAGAGTACAGTGGAGAACAGTAGAGATAGAGTACAGTGGAGTACAGTAGAGGTAGAGTACAGAGGAGCACAGAAGAGATAGAGTACAGTGGAGTACAGTAGAGGTAGAGTACAGTGGAGCACAGTAGAGGTGGAGTACAGTAGAGTACAGTCGAGGTAGAGAACAGTACAGTACAGTAGAGGTAGAGTACAGTGGAGTACAGTAGAGGTAGAGTACAGTAGAGCACAGTAGAGGTAGAATACAGTGGAGTACAGTAGAGGTAGAGTACAGTGGAGTACAGTAGAGGTAGAGTACAGTGGATCACAGTAGAGGTAGAGTACAGTGGAGTACAGTGGAGCACAGTAGAGGTGGAGTACAGTAGAGTAGAGTAGAGGTAGAGTACTGTGGAGTACAGTAGAGATAGAGTACAGTGGAGTAGAGTAGAGATAGAGTACAGTGGAGTAGAGTAGAGATAGAGTACAGTGGAGTAGAGTAGAGATAGAGTACAGTGGAGTATAGTTGAGGTAGAGTACTGTGCAGCACAGTAGAGGTAGAGTACAGTGGAGTATAGTTGAGGTAGACTACAGTGGAGTACAGTAGAGGTAGAGTACAGTGGAGCACAGTAGAGATAGAGTACAGCAGAGCAGAGTACAGGTAGAGTACAGTGGAGCACAGAAGAGGTAGAGTAAAGTGGAGTACAGTAGAGATAGAGTACAGTGGAGTAGAGTAGAGATAGAGTACAGTGGAGTAGGGTAGAGATAGAGCACAGTGGAGCACAGCAAAGGTAGAGTACAGTGGATCACAGTAGAGATAGAGTACAGTGGAGTACAGTGGAGCACAGCAAAGGTAGAGTAGAGTGGATCACAGTAGAGATAGAGTACAGTGGAGTACAGTGGAGCAGAGTAGGGATAGACTACAGTGGAGCACAGTAGAGATAGAGTACAGTGGAGTACAGTAGATGTAGAGTACAGTGGAGCACAGTAGAGGTAGAGTACAGTGGAGTATAGTTGAGGTAGACTACAGTGGAGTACAGTAGAGATAGAGTACAGTGGAGTACAGTAGAGATAGAGTACAGTAGAGCAGAGTAGAGGTAAAGTACAGTAGAGTACAGTAGAGACAGAGCACAGTGGAGCACTGTAGAGGTAGAGTACAGTGGAGTACAGTAGAGGTGGAGTACAGTAGAGTATAGTAGAGGTAGAATACAGTGGATTACAGTAGGGATAGAGTACAGTGGAGCACAGTAGAGGTAGATTAGAGTGGAGCACAGTAGAGGTAGAGTACAGTGGAGCACAGTAGAAGTAGAGTACAGTGGAGTACAGTAGAAGTAGAGCACAGTGGAGCACTGTAGAGGTAGAGTACAGTGGAGTACAGTGGAGATAGAGTACAGTGGAGCACAGTAGAGGTAGAGTACAGTGGAGCACAGTAGAGGTAGAATACAGTGGAGCACAGTAGAGGTAGTGTACAGTGGAGCACAGTAGAGGTAGAGTACAGTGGAGCACAGTAGAGGTAGAGTACAGTAGAGCACAGTAGAGGTAGAGTACAGTGGAGCACAGTAGAGATAAAGTACAGTGGAGTACAGTAGAGGAAGAGTACAGTGGAGTACAGTGGAGCACAGTAGAGGTGGAGTACAGTAGAGTACAATCAAGATAGAGTACAGTGGAGTAGAGTAGAGATAGAGTACAGTGGAGCACAACAGAGGTAGAGTACAGTGGATCACAGTAGAGATAGAGTACAGTGGAGTACAGTGGAGCACAGTAGAGGTAGAGTACAGTGGAGAACAGTAGAGATAGAGTACAGTGGAGTACAGTAGAGGTAGAGTACAGTGGAGCACAGTAGAGATAGAGTACAGTGGAGTACAGTAGAGGTAGAGTACAGTGGAGCACAGTAGAGGTAGAGTACAGTGGAGTACAATGGAGCACAGTAGAGGTGGAGTACAGTAGAGTACAGTAGAGGTAGAGAACAGTACAGTACAGTAGAGGTAGAGTACAGTGGAGTACAGTAGAGGTAGAGTACAGTAGAGCACAGTAGAGGTAGAATACAGTGGAGTAGAGTAGAGGTAGAGTACAGTGGAGTACAGTAGAGGTAGAGTACAGTGGATCACAGTAGAGGTAGAGTACAGTGGAGTACAGTGGAGCACAGTAGAGGTGGAGTACAGTAGAGTAGAGTAGAGGTAGAGTACTGTGGAGTACAGTAGAGATAGAGTACAGTGGAGTACAGTAGAGATAGAGTACAGTGGAGTAGAGTAGAGATAGAGTACAGTGGAGTATAGTTGAGGTAGAGTACAGTGCAGCACAGTAGAGGTAGAGTACAGTGGAGTATAGTTGAGGTAGACTACAGTGGAGTACAGTAGAGGTAGAGTACAGTGGAGCACAGTAGAGATAGAGTACAGCAGAGCAGAGTACAGGTAGAGTACAGTGGAGCACAGAAGAGGTAGAGTACAGTGGAGTACAGTAGAGATAGAATACAGTGGAGTAGAGTAGAGATAGAGTACAGTGGAGTAGGGTAGAGATAGAGCACAGTGGAGCACAGCAAAGGTAGAGTACAGTGGATCACAGTAGAGATAGAGTACAGTGGAGTACAGTGGAGCACAGCAAAGGTAGAGTACAGTGGATCACAGTAGAGATAGAGTACAGTGGAGTACAGTGGAGCAGAGTAGGGGTAGACTACAGTGGAGCACAGTAGAGATAGAGTACAGTGGAGTACAGTAGATGTAGAGTACAGTGGAGCACAGTAGAGGTAGAGTACAGTGGAGTATAGTTGAGGTAGACTACAGTGGAGTACAGTAGAGATAGAGTACAGTGGAGTACAGTAGAGATAGAGTACAGTAGAGCAGAGTAGAGGTAGAGTACAGTAGAGTACATTAGAGATAGAGCACCGTGGAGCACTGTAGAGGTAGAGTACAGTGGAGTACAGTAGAGGTGGAGTACAGTAGAGTATAGTAGAGGTAGAGTACAGTGGATTACAGTAGGGATAGAGTACAGTGGAGCACAGTAGAGGTAGATTAGAGTGGAGCACAGTAGAGGTAGAGTACAGTGGAGCACAGTAAAAGTAGAGTACAGTGGAGTACAGTAGAAGTAGAGCACAGTGGAGCACTGTAGAGGTAGAGTACAGTGGAGTACAGTGGAGAAAGAGTACAGTGGAGCACAGTAGAGATAGAGTACAGTGGAGCACAGTAGAGGTAGAGTACAGTGGAGCACAGTAGAGGTAGAATACAGTGGAGTACAGTAGAGGTAGTGTACAGTGGAGCACAGTAGAGGTAGAGTACAGTGGAGCACAGTAGAGGTAGAGTACAGTAGAGCACAGTAGAGGTAGAGTACAGTGGAGCACAGTAGAGATAAAGTACAGTGGAGTACAGTAGATGAAGAGTACAGTGGAGTACAGTGGAGCACAGTAGAGGTGGAGTACAGTAGAGTACAGTAGAGGTAGAGTACAGTGGAGTACAATAAAGATAGAGTACAGTGGAGCAAAGCAGAGGTAGAGTACAGTGGATCACAGTAGAGATAGAGTAGAGTGGAGTACAGTGGAGCACAGTAGAGGTAGAGTACAGTGGAGAACAGTAGAGATAGAGTACGTGGAGTACAGTAGAGGTAGAGTACAGTGGAGCACAGTAGAGATAGAGTACAGTGGAGTACAGTAGAGGTAGAGTACAGTGGAGCACAGTAGAGGTAGAGTACAGTGGAGTACAATGGAGCACAGTAGAGGTGGAGTACAGTAGAGTACAGTAGAGGTAGAGAACAGTACAGTACAGTAGAGGTAGAGTACAGTGGAGTACAGTAGAGGTAGAGTACAGTAGAGCACAGTAGAGGTAGAATACAATGGAGTACAGTAGAGGTAGAGTACAGTAGAGGTAGAGTACAGTGGAGTACAGTACAGGTAGAGTACAGTGGAGTACAGTAGAGGTAGAGTACAGTGGAGCACAGTAGAGGTAGAGTAGAGTGGAGTACAGTGGAGCACAGTAGAGGTGGAGTACAGTAGAGTAGAGTAGAGTAGAGGTAGAGTACAGTGGAGTATAGTTGAGGTAGAGTACAGTGGAGTACAGTAGAGGTAGAGTACAGTGGAGTATAGTTGAGGTAGACTACAGTGGAGTACAGTAGAGGTAGAGTACAGTGGAGCACAGTAGAGCAGAGTAGAGGTAGAGTACAGTGGAGTACAGTAGAGGTAGAGTACAGTGGAGCACTGTAGAGTTGGAGTACAGTGGAGCACAGTAGAGATAGAGTACAGTAGAGCACAGTAGAGGTAGAGTACAGTGGAGTATAGTAGAGGTAGAGTACAGTGGAGTACAGTTGAGGTAGATTACAGTGGAGCACAGTAGAGGTAGAGTATAGTGGAGTATAGTTGAGGTAGACTACAGTGGAGTACAGTAGAGGTGGAGTACAGTAGAGTATAGTAGGGGTAGAGTACAGTGGACTACAGTGGAGAAAGAGTACAGTGGAGCACAGTAGAGGTAGAGTATAGTGGAGCACAGTAGAGGTAGAGTACAGTGGAGCACAGTAGAGGTAGAGTACAGTGGAGTACAGTAGAGGTAGTGTACAGTGGAGCACAGTAGAGGTAGAGTACAGTGGAGCACAGTAGAGCTAGAGTACAGTGGGGTACAGTAGAAATAGAGTACAGTGGAGCACAGTAGTGTAGGGTACTGTAGAGCACAGTAGAGGTAGAGTACAGTGGAGCACAGTAGAGATAGAGTACAGTGGAGTACAGTAGAGGTAGAGTACAGTGGAGCACAGTAGAGGTAGAGTACAGTGCAGTATAGCTGAGGTAGACTACAGTGGAGTACAGTAGAGGTAGAGTACAGTGGAGCACAGTAGAGATAGAGTACAGTAGAGCAGAGTAGAGGTAGAGTACAGTGGAGTACAGTAGAGGTAGAGTACAGTGGAGCACTGTAGAGGTGGAGTACAGTGGAGTACAGTAGAGGTAGAGTACAGTGGAGTACAGTAGAGATAGAGTACAGTAGAGCAGAGTAGAGGTAGAGTACAGTGGAGTACAGTAGATATAGAGCACAGTGGAGCACTGTAGAGGTAAAGTACAGTGGAGTACAGTAGAGGTGGAGTACAGTAGAGTATAGTAGAGGTAGAGTACAGTGGACTACAGTAGAGATAGAGTACAGTGGAGTACAGTAGAGGTAGTGTACAGTGGAGCACAGTAGAGGTAGAGTACAGTGGAACACAGTAGAGGTAGAGTACAGTGGGGTACAGTAGAAATAGAGTACAGTTGAGCACAGTAGAGTAGAGTACAGTAGAGCACAGTAGAGGTAGAGTAGAGTGGAGCACAGTAGAGATAGAGTACAGTGGAGCACAGTAGAGATAGAGTACAGTAGAGCAGAATAGAGGTAGAGTACAGTGGAGTACAGTACAGGTAGAGTACAGTAGAGCACAGTAGAGGTAGAGTAGAGTGGAGCACAGTAGAGATAGAGTACAGTGGAGCACAGTAGAGATAGAGTACAGTAGAGCAGAATAGAGGTAGAGTACAGTGGAGTACAGTAGAGGTAGTGTACAGTGGAGCACAGTAGAGGTAGAGTACAGTGGAGCACAGTAGAGCTAGAGTACAGTGGGGTACAGTAGAAATAGAGTACAGTGGAGCACAGTAGTGTAGGGTACTGTAGAGCACAGTAGAGGTAGAGTACAGTGGAGCACAGTAGAGATAGAGTACAGTGGAGTACAGTAGAGGTAGAGTACAGTGGAGCACAGTAGAGGTAGAGTACAGTGCAGTATAGCTGAGGTAGACTACAGTGGAGTACAGTAGAGGTAGAGTACAGTGGAGCACAGTAGAGATAGAGTACAGTAGAGCAGAGTAGAGGTAGAGTACAGTGGAGTACAGTAGAGGTAGAGTACAGTGGAGCACTGTAGAGGTGGAGTACAGTGGAGTACAGTAGAGGTAGAGTACAGTGGAGTACAGTAGAGATAGAGTACAGTAGAGCAGAGTAGAGGTAGAGTACAGTGGAGTACAGTAGATATAGAGCACAGTGGAGCACTGTAGAGGTAAAGTACAGTGGAGTACAGTAGAGGTGGAGTACAGTAGAGTATAGTAGAGGTAGAGTACAGTGGACTACAGTAGAGATAGAGTACAGTGGAGTACAGTAGAGGTAGTGTACAGTGGAGCACAGTAGAGGTAGAGTACAGTGGAGCACAGTAGATGTAGAGTACAGTGGGGTACAGTAGAAATAGAGTACAGTTGAGCACAGTAGAGTAGAGTACAGTAGAGCACAGTAGAGGTAGAGTAGAGTGGAGCACAGTAGAGATAGAGTACAGTGGAGCACAGTAGAGATAGAGTACAGTAGAGCAGAATAGAGGTAGAGTACAGTGGAGTACAGTACAGGTAGAGTACAGTGGAGCACTGTAGAGGTGGAGTACAGTGGAGTACAGTAGAGGTAGAGTACAGTGGAGCACAGTAGAGATAGAGTACAGTTGAGCACAGTAGAGGTAGAGTACAGTGGAGTATAGTAGAGGTAGAGTACAGTGGAGTACAGTAGAGGTAGAGTACAGTGGAGCATAGTAGATGTAGAGTACAGTGGTGCAAAGTAGAGGTAGAGTAGAGTGGAGCACAGTAGATGTAGATTACAGTGGGGTACAGTAGAAATAGAGTACAGTGGAGCACAGTAGAGTAGAGTACAGTAGAGCACAGTAGAGGTAGAGTACAGTGGAGCACAGTAGAGATAGAGTACAGTGGAGTACAGTAGAGGTAGAGTACAGTGGAGTACAGAGGAGCACAGTAGAGGTGGAGTACAGTAGAGTACAGTAGAGGTAGAGTACAGTGTAGTACAGTAGAGATAGAGTACAGTGGAGTAGAGTAGACATAGAGTACAGTGGAGCACAGCAGAGGTAGAGTAAAGTGGATCACAGTAGAGATAGAGTACAGTGGAGTACAGTGGAGCACAGTAGAGGTAGAGTAGAGTGGAGCACAGTAGAGGTAGAGTACAGTGGAGTAGAGTAGAGGTAGTGTACAGTGGAGCACAGTAGAGGTAGAGTACAGTGGAGCACAGTAGAGGTAGAGTACAGTGGAGTATAGTAGAGGTAGAGTACAGTAGAGCACAGTAGAGATAGAGTACAGTAGAGCACAGTAGAGGTAGAGTACAGTGGAGCACAGTAGAGGAAGAGTACAGTGTAGTACAGTAGAGATAGAGTACAGTGGAGTACAGTAGAGATAGTGTACAGTCGAACACAGTAGAGATAAGTGCAGTGGAGTATAGTAGAGGTAGAGTACAGTGGAGTACAGTAGAGGTAGAGTACAGCTGAGCACAGTAGAGGTAGAGTAGAGTGGAGCACAGTAGAGGTAGAGTACAGTGGAGTATAGTAGAGGTAGAGTACAGTAGAGTACAGTAGAGATAGAGTACAGTAGAGTACAGTAGAGGTAGACTACAGTGGAGCACAGTAGAGGAAGAGTACAGTGTAGTACAGTAGAGATAGAGTACAGTGGAGTACAGTAGATATAGAGTACAGTCGAACACAGTAGAGATAAGTGCAGTGGAGTATAGTAGAGGTAGAGTACAGTGGAGTACAGTAGAGGTAGAGTACAGCTGAGCACAGTAGAGGTAGAGTAGAGTGGAGCACAGTAGAGGTAGAGTACAGTGGACTACAGTACAGGTAGTGTACAGTGGAGCACAGTAGAAGTAGAGTACAGTGGAGCACAGTAGAGGTAGAGTACAGTGGAGTATAATAGAGGTAGAGTACAGTAGAGCACAGTAGAGATAGAGTACAGTAGAGCAGAGTAGAGGTAGAGTACAGTGGAGTACAGTAGAGGTAGAGTACAGTGGAGCACAGTAGAGGTAGAGTACAGTGGAGTACAGTAGAGGTAGTGTACAGTGGAGCACAGTAGAGGTAGAGTACAGTGGAGCACAGTAGAGGTAGTGTACAGTGGAGCACAGTAGAGGTAGAGTACAGTGGAGCACAGTAGAGGTAGAGTAAAGTAGAGCATAGTAGAGGTAGAGTACAGTGGAGCACAGTAGAGATAGAGTACAGTGGAGTACAGTAGAGGAAGAGTACAGTGGAGTACAGTGGAGCACAGTAGAGGTGGAGTACAGTAGAGTACAGTAGAGGTAGAGTACAGTGGAGTACAATCAAGATAGAGTACAGTGGAGTAGAGTAGAGATAGAGTACAGTGGAGCACAGCAGAGGTAGAGTACAGTGGATCACAGTAGAGATAGAGTACAGTGGAGTACAGTGGAGCACAGTAGAGGTAGAGTACAGTGGAGAACAGTAGAGATAGAGTACAGTGGAGTACAGTAGAGGTAGAGTACAGTGGAGCACAGTAGAGAAAGAGTACAGTGGAGTACAGTAGAGGTAGAGTACAGTGGAGCACAGTAGAGGTGGAGTACAGTAGAGTACAGTCGAGGTAGAGAACAGTACAGTACAGTAGAGGTAGAGTACAGTGGAGTACAGTAGAGGTAGAGTACAGTAGAGCACAGTAGAGGTAGAATACAGTGGAGTACAGTAGAGGTAGAGTACAGTGGAGTACAGTAGAGGTAGAGTACAGTGGATCACAGTAGAGGTAGAGTACAGTGGAGTACAGTGGAGCACAGTAGAGGTGGAGTACAGTAGAGTACAGTAGAGGTAGAGTACAGTGGAGTACAATCAAGATAGAGTACAGTGGAGTAGAGTAGAGATAGAGTACAGTGGAGCACAGCAGAGGTAGAGTACAGTGGATCACAGTAGAGATAGAGTACAGTGGAGTACAGTGGAGCACAGTAGAGGTAGAGTACAGTGGAGAACAGTAGAGATAGAGTACAGTGGAGCACAGTAGAGGTGGAGTACAGTAGAGTACAGTAGAGGTAGAGTACAGTGGAGTACAATCAAGATAGAGTACAGTGGAGTAGAGTAGAGATAGAGTACAGTGGAGCACAGCAGAGGTAGAGTACAGTGGATCACAGTAGAGATAGAGTACAGTGGAGTACAGTGGAGCACAGTAGAGGTAGAGTACAGTGGAGAACAGTAGAGATAGAGTACAGTGGAGTACAGTAGAGGTAGAGTACAGTGGAGCACAGTAGAGAAAGAGTACAGTGGAGTACAGTAGAGGTAGAGTACAGTGGAGCACAGTAGAGGTGGAGTACAGTAGAGTACAGTCGAGGTAGAGAACAGTACAGTACAGTAGAGGTAGAGTACAGTGGAGTACAGTAGAGGTAGAGTACAGTAGAGCACAGTAGAGGTAGAATACAGTGGAGTACAGTAGAGGTAGAGTACAGTGGAGTACAGTAGAGGTAGAGTACAGTGGATCACAGTAGAGGTAGAGTACAGTGGAGTACAGTGGAGCACAGTAGAGGTGGAGTACAGTAGAGTAGAGTAGAGGTAGAGTACTGTGGAGTACAGTAGAGATAGAGTACAGTGGAGTAGAGTAGAGATAGAGTACAGTGGAGTAGAGTAGAGATAGAGTACAGTGGAGTAGAGTAGAGATAGAGTACAGTGGAGTATAGTTGAGGTAGAGTACAGTGCAGCACAGTAGAGGTAGAGTACAGTGGAGTATAGTTGAGGTAGACTACAGTGGAGTACAGTAGAGGTAGAGTACAGTGGAGCACAGTAGAGATAGAGTACAGCAGAGCAGAGTAGAGGTAGAGTACAGTGGAGCACAGTAGAGGTAGAGTACAGTGGATCACAGTAGAGGTAGAGTACAGTGGAGTACAGTGGAGCACAGTAGAGGTGGAGTACAGTAGAGTAGAGTAGAGGTAGAGTAAAGTGGAGTACAGTAGAGATAGAGTACAGTGGAGTAGAGTAGAGATAGAGTACAGTGGATTAGGGTAGAGATAGAGCACAGTGGAGCACAGCAAAGGTAGAGTACAGTGGATCACAGTAGAGATAGAGTACAGTGGAGTACAGTGGAGCACAGCAAAGGTAGAGTACAGTGGATCACAGTAGAGATAGAGTACAGTGGAGTACAGTGGAGCAGAGTAGGGATAGACTACAGTGGAGCACAGTAGAGATAGAGTACAGTGGAGTACAGTAGATGTAGAGTACAGTGGAGCACAGTAGAGGTAGAGTACAGTGGAGTATAGTTGAGGTAGACTACAGTGGAGTACAGTAGAGATAGAGTACAGTGGAGTACAGTAGAGATAGAGTACAGTAGAGCAGAGTAGAGGTAAAGTACAGTAGAGTACAGTAGAGACAGAGCACAGTGGAGCACTGTAGAGGTAGAGTACAGTGGAGTACAGTAGAGGTGGAGTACAGTAGAGTATAGTAGAGGTAGAATACAGTGGATTACAGTAGGGATAGAGTACAGTGGAGCACAGTAGAGGTAGATTAGAGTGGAGCACAGTAGAGGTAGAGTACAGTGGAGCACAGTAGAAGTAGAGTACAGTGGAGTACAGTAGAAGTAGAGCACAGTGGAGCACTGTAGAGGTAGAGTACAGTGGAGTACAGTGGAGATAGAGTACAGTGGAGCACAGTAGAGGTAGAGTACAGTGGAGCACAGTAGAGGTAGAATACAGTGGAGTACAGTAGAGGTAGTTTACAGTGGAGCACAGTAGAGGTAGAGTACAGTGGAGCACAGTAGAGGTAGAGTACAGTGGAGTACAGTAGAGGTAGTGTACAGTGGAGCACAGTAGAGGTAGAGTACAGTGGAGCACAGTAGAGGTAGAGTACAGTGGAGCACAGTAGAGGTAGAGTACAGTGGAGCACAGTAGAGGTAGTGTACAGTGGAGCACAGTAGAGGTAGAGTACAGTGGAGCACAGTAGAGGTAGAGTACAGTAGAGCACAGTAGAGGTAGAGTACAGTGGAGCACAGTAGAGATAAAGTACAGTGGAGTACAGTAGAGGAAGAGTACAGTGGAGTACAGTGGAGCACAGTAGAGGTGGAGTACAGTAGAGTACAATCAAGATAGAGTACAGTGGAGTAGAGTAGAGATAGAGTACAGTGGAGCACAACAGAGGTAGAGTACAGTGGATCACAGTAGAGATAGAGTACAGTGGAGTACAGTGGAGCACAGTAGAGGTAGAGTACAGTGGAGAACAGTAGAGATAGAGTACAGTGGAGTACAGTAGAGGTAGAGTACAGTGGATTACAGTAGGGATAGAGTACAGTGGAGCACAGTAGAGGTAGATTAGAGTGGAGCACAGTAGAGGTAGAGTACAGTGGAGCACAGTAAAAGTAGAGTACAGTGGAGTACAGTAGAAGTAGAGCACAGTGGAGCACCGTAGAGGTAGAGTACAGTGGAGTACAGTATAGAAAGAGTACATTGGAGCACAGTAGAGGTAGAGTACAGTGGAGCACAGTAGAGGTAGAGTACAGTGGAGCACAGTAGAGGTAGAATACAGTGGAGTACAGTAGAGGTAGTGTACAGTGGAGCACAGTAGAGGTAGAGTACAGTGGAGCACAGTAGAGGTAGAGTACAGTAGAGCACAGTAGAGGTAGAGTACAGTGGAGCACAGTAGAGATAAAGTACAGTGGAGTACAGTAGAGGAAGAGTACAGTGGAGTACAGTGGAGCACAGTAGAGGTGGAGTACAGTAGAGTACAGTAGAGGTAGAGTACAGTAGAGCACAGTAGAGGTAGAGTACAGTGGAGCACAGTAGAGATAAAGTACAGTGGAGTACAGTAGAGGAAGAGTACAGTGGAGTACAGTGGAGCACAGTAGAGGTGGAGTACAGTAGAGTACAATCAAGATAGAGTACAGTGGAGTAGAGTAGAGATAGAGTACAGTGGAGCACAACAGAGGTAGAGTACAGTGGATCACAGTAGAGATAGAGTACAGTGGAGTACAGTGGAGCACAGTAGAGGTAGAGTACAGTGGAGAACAGTAGAGATAGAGTACAGTGGAGTACAGTAGAGGTAGAGTACAGTGGATTACAGTAGGGATAGAGTACAGTGGAGCACAGTAGAGGTAGATTAGAGTGGAGCACAGTAGAGGTAGAGTACAGTGGAGCACAGTAAAAGTAGAGTACAGTGGAGTACAGTAGAAGTAGAGCACAGTGGAGCACCGTAGAGGTAGAGTACAGTGGAGTACAGTATAGAAAGAGTACATTGGAGCACAGTAGAGGTAGAGTACAGTGGAGCACAGTAGAGGTAGAGTACAGTGGAGCACAGTAGAGGTAGAATACAGTGGAGTACAGTAGAGGTAGTGTACAGTGGAGCACAGTAGAGGTAGAGTACAGTGGAGCACAGTAGAGGTAGAGTACAGTAGAGCACAGTAGAGGTAGAGTACAGTGGAGCACAGTAGAGATAAAGTACAGTGGAGTACAGTAGAGGAAGAGTACAGTGGAGTACAGTGGAGCACAGTAGAGGTGGAGTACAGTAGAGTACAGTAGAGGTAGAGTACAGTGGAGTACAGTAGAGGTAGAGTACAGTGGATCACAGTAGAGGTAGAGTACAGTGGAGTACAGTAGAGATAGAGTACAGTAGAGTACAGTAGAGTACAGTAGAGTACAGTAGAGTACAGTAGAGGTAGAGTACAGTAGAGTACAGTAGAGGTAGAGTACAGTGGAGTACAGTAGAGGTAGAGTACAGTGGATCACAGTAGAGGTAGAGTACAGTAGAGCACAGTAGAGATAGAGTTCAGTAGAGCAGAGTAGAGGTAGAGTACAGTGGAGTACAGTAGAGGTAGAGTACAGTGGAGCACTGTAGAGGTGGAGTACAGTGGAGTACAGTAGAGGTAGAGTACAGTGGAGCACAGTAGAGATAGAGTACAGTAGAGCACAGTAGAGGTAGAGTACAGTGGAGCACAGTAGAGCTAGAGTACAGTGGAGTACAGTGGAGCACAGTAGAGGTGGAGTACAGTAGAGTAGAGTAGAGGTAGAGTACAGTGGAGTACAGTAGAGATAGAGTAGAGTGGAGTAGAGTAGAGATAGAGTACAGTGGATTAGAGAAGAGATAGAGTACAGTGGAGTATAGTTGAGGTAGAGTACAGTGGAGCACAGTAGAGGTAGAATACAGTGGAGTATAGTTGAGGTAGACTACAGTGGAGTACAGTAGAGGTAGAGTACAGTGGAGCACAGTAGAGATAGAGTACAGTAGAGCAGAGTAGAGGTAGAGTACAGTGGAGTACAGTAGAGGTAGAGTACAGTAGAACACTGTAGAGGTGGAGTACAGTGGAGTACAGTAGAGGTAGAGTACAGTGGAGCACAGTAGAGATAGAGTACAGTGGAGTACAGTGGAGCACAGTAGGGTAGACTACAGTGGAGCACAGTAGAGATAGAGTACAGTGGAGTACAGTAGATGTAGAGTACAGTGGAGCACAGTAGAGGTAGAGTACAGTGGAGTATAGTTGAGGTAGACTACAGTGGAGTACAGTAGAGATAGAGTACAGTGGAGTAGAGTAGAGATAGAGTACAGTAGAGCAGAGTAGAGGTAGAGTACAGTGGAGTACAGTAGAAGTAGAGTACAGTGGAGTACAGTAGAAGTAGAGCACAGTGGAGTACAGTAGAGGTAGAGTACAGTGGAGCACAGTAGAGGTAGAGTACAGTGGAGTACAGTAGAGGTAGTGTACAGTGGAGCACAGTAGAGATAAAGTACAGTGGAGTACAGTAGATGAAGAGTACAGTGGAGTACAGTGGAGCACAGTAGAGGTGGAGTACAGTAGAGTACAGTAGAGGTAGAGTACAGTGGAGTACAATAAAGATAGAGTACAGTGGAGCAAAGCAGAGGTAGAGTACAGTGGATCACAGTAGAGATAGAGTAGAGTGGAGTACAGTGGAGCACAGTAGAGGTAGAGTACAGTGGAGAACAGTAGAGATAGAGTACGTGGAGTACAGTAGAGGTAGAGTACAGTGGAGCACAGTAGAGATAGAGTACAGTGGAGTACAGTAGAGGTAGAGTACAGTGGAGCACAGTAGAGGTAGAGTACAGTGGAGTACAATGGAGCACAGTAGAGGTGGAGTACAGTAGAGTACAGTAGAGGTAGAGAACAGTACAGTACAGTAGAGGTAGAGTACAGTGGAGTACAGTAGAGGTAGAGTACAGTAGAGCACAGTAGAGGTAGAATACAATGGAGTACAGTAGAGGTAGAGTACAGTAGAGGTAGAGTACAGTGGAGTACAGTACAGGTAGAGTACAGTGGAGTACAGTAGAGGTAGAGTACAGTGGAGCACAGTAGAGGTAGAGTAGAGTGGAGTACAGTGGAGCACAGTAGAGGTGGAGTACAGTAGAGTAGAGTAGAGTAGAGGTAGAGTACAGTGGAGTATAGTTGAGGTAGAGTACAGTGGAGTACAGTAGAGGTAGAGTACAGTGGAGTATAGTTGAGGTAGACTACAGTGGAGTACAGTAGAGGTAGAGTACAGTGGAGCACAGTAGAGCAGAGTAGAGGTAGAGTACAGTGGAGTACAGTAGAGGTAGAGTACAGTGGAGCACTGTAGAGTTGGAGTACAGTGGAGCACAGTAGAGATAGAGTACAGTAGAGCACAGTAGAGGTAGAGTACAGTGGAGTATAGTAGAGGTAGAGTACAGTGGAGTACAGTTGAGGTAGATTACAGTGGAGCACAGTAGAGGTAGAGTATAGTGGAGTATAGTTGAGGTAGACTACAGTGGAGTACAGTAGAGGTGGAGTACAGTAGAGTATAGTAGGGGTAGAGTACAGTGGACTACAGTGGAGAAAGAGTACAGTGGAGCACAGTAGAGGTAGATTACAGTGGAGCACAGTAGAGGTAGAGTATAGTGGAGTATAGTAGAGGTAGAGTACAGTGGAGTACAGTAGAGGTGGAGTACAGTAGAGTATAGTAGGGGTAGAGTACAGTGGACTACAGTGGAGAAAGAGTACAGTGGAGCACAGTAGAGGTAGAGTATAGTGGAGCACAGTAGAGGTAGAGTACAGTGGAGCACAGTAGAGGTAGAGTACAGTGGAGTACAGTAGAGGTAGTGTACAGTGGAGCACAGTAGAGGTAGAGTACAGTGGAGCACAGTAGAGCTAGAGTACAGTGGGGTACAGTAGAAATAGAGTACAGTGGAGCACAGTAGTGTAGGGTACTGTAGAGCACAGTAGAGGTAGAGTACAGTGGAGCACAGTAGAGATAGAGTACAGTGGAGTACAGTAGAGGTAGAGTACAGTGGAGCACAGTAGAGGTAGAGTACAGTGCAGTATAGCTGAGGTAGACTACAGTGGAGTACAGTAGAGGTAGAGTACAGTGGAGCACAGTAGAGATAGAGTACAGTAGAGCAGAGTAGAGGTAGAGTACAGTGGAGTACAGTAGAGGTAGAGTACAGTGGAGCACTGTAGAGGTGGAGTACAGTGGAGTACAGTAGAGGTAGAGTACAGTGGAGTACAGTAGAGATAGAGTACAGTAGAGCAGAGTAGAGGTAGAGTACAGTGGAGTACAGTAGATATAGAGCACAGTGGAGCACTGTAGAGGTAAAGTACAGTGGAGTACAGTAGAGGTGGAGTACAGTAGAGTATAGTAGAGGTAGAGTACAGTGGACTACAGTAGAGATAGAGTACAGTGGAGTACAGTAGAGGTAGTGTACAGTGGAGCACAGTAGAGGTAGAGTACAGTGGAGCACAGTAGAGGTAGAGTACAGTGGGGTACAGTAGAAATAGAGTACAGTTGAGCACAGTAGAGTAGAGTACAGTAGAGCACAGTAGAGGTAGAGTAGAGTGGAGCACAGTAGAGATAGAGTACAGTGGAGCACAGTAGAGATAGAGTACAGTAGAGCAGAATAGAGGTAGAGTACAGTGGAGTACAGTACAGGTAGAGTACAGTGGAGCACTGTAGAGGTGGAGTACAGTGGAGTACAGTAGAGGTAGAGTACAGTGGAGCACAGTAGAGATAGAGTACAGTTGAGCACAGTAGAGGTAGAGTACAGTGGAGTATAGTAGAGGTAGAGTACAGTGGAGTACAGTAGAGGTAGAGTACAGTGGAGCATAGTAGATGTAGAGTACAGTGGAGCAAAGTAGAGGTAGAGTAGAGTGGAGCACAGTAGATGTAGATTACAGTGGGGTACAGTAGAAATAGAGTACAGAGGAGCACAGTAGAGTAGAGTACAGTAGAGCACAGTAGAGGTAGAGTACAGTGGAGCACAGTAGAGATAGAGTACAGTGGAGTACAGTAGAGGTAGAGTACAGTGGAGTACAGAGGAGCACAGTAGAGGTGGAGTACAGTAGAGTACAGTAGAGGTAGAGTACAGTGTAGTACAGTAGAGATAGAGTACAGTGGAGTAGAGTAGACATAGAGTACAGTGGAGCACAGCAGAGGTAGAGTAAAGTGGATCACAGTAGAGATAGAGTACAGTGGAGTACAGTGGAGCACAGTAGAGGTAGAGTACAGTGGAGCACAGTTTAGGTAGAGTACAGTGGAGCACAGTAGAGGTAGAGTAGAGTGGAGCACAGTAGAGGTAGAGTACAGTGGAGTACAGTAGAGGTAGTGTACAGTGGAGCACAGTAGAGGTAGAGTACAGTGGAGCACAGTAGAGGTAGAGTACAGTGGAGTATAGTAGAGGTAGAGTACAGTAGAGCACAGTAGAGATAGAGTACAATAGAGCACAGTAGAGGTAGAGTACAGTGGAGCACAGTAGAGGAAGAGTACAGTGTAGTACAGTAGAGATAGAGTACAGTGGAGTACAGTAGAGATAGAGTACAGTCGAACACAGTAGAGATAAGTGCAGTGGAGTATAGTAGAGGTAGAGTACAGTGGAGTACAGTAGAGGTAGAGTACAGCTGAGCACAGTAGAGGTAGAGTACAGTGGAGCACAGTAGAGGTAGAGTACAGTGGAGTATAGTAGAGGTAGAGTACAGTAGAGTACAGTAGAGATAGAGTACAGTAGAGTACAGTAGAGGTAGAGTACAGTGGAGCACAGTAGAGGAAGAGTACAGTGTAGTACAGTAGAGATAGAGTACAGTGGAGTACAGTAGAGATAGAGTACAGTCGAACACAGTAGAGATAAGTGCAGTGGAGTATAGTAGAGGTAGAGTACAGTGGAGTACAGTAGAGGTAGAGTACAGCTGAGCACAGTAGAGGTAGAGTAGAGTGGAGCACAGTAGAGGTAGAGTGCAGTGGACTACAGTACAGGTAGTGTACAGTGGAGCACAGTAGAAGTAGAGTACAGTGGAGCACAGTAGAGGTAGAGTACAGTGGAGTATAATAGAGGTAGAGTACAGTAGAGCACAGTAGAGATAGAGTACAGTAGAGCAGAGTAGAGGTAGAGTACAGTGGAGTACAGTAGAGGTAGAGTACAGTGGAGCACTGTAGAGGTGGAGTACAGTGGAGTACAGTAGAGGTAGAGTACAGTGGAGCACAGTAGAGATAGAGTACAGTAGAGCAAAGTAGAGGTAGAGTACAGTGGAGCACAGTAGAGCTAGAGTACAGTGGAGTACAGTGGAGCACAGTAGAGAGAGAGTACAGTAGAGCAGAATAGAGGTAGAGTACAGTGGAGTACAGTACAGGTAGAGTACAGTGGAGCACTGTAGAGGTGGAGTACAGTGGAGTACAGTAGAGGTAGAGTACAGTGGAGCACAGTAGAGATAGAGTACAGTTGAGCACAGTAGAGGTAGAGTACAGTGGAGTATAGTAGAGGTAGAGTACAGTGGAGTACAGTAGAGGTAGAGTACAGTGGAGCATAGTAGATGTAGAGTACAGTGGAGCAAAGTAGAGGTAGAGTAGAGTGGAGCACAGTAGATGTAGATTACAGTGGGGTACAGTAGAAATAGAGTACAGAGGAGCACAGTAGAGTAGAGTACAGTAGAGCACAGTAGAGGTAGAGTACAGTGGAGCACAGTAGAGATAGAGTACAGTGGAGTACAGTAGAGGTAGAGTACAGTGGAGTACAGAGGAGCACAGTAGAGGTGGAGTACAGTAGAGTACAGTAGAGGTAGAGTACAGTGTAGTACAGTAGAGATAGAGTACAGTGGAGTAGAGTAGACAGAGTACAGTGGAGCACAGCAGAGGTAGAGTAAAGTGGATCACAGTAGAGATAGAGTACAGTGGAGTACAGTGGAGCACAGTAGAGGTAGAGTACAGTGGAGCACAGTTTAGGTAGAGTACAGTGGAGCACAGTAGAGGTAGAGTAGAGTGGAGCACAGTAGAGGTAGAGTACAGTGGAGTACAGTAGAGGTAGTGTACAGTGGAGCACAGTAGAGGTAGAGTACAGTGGAGCACAGTAGAGGTAGAGTACAGTGGAGTATAGTAGAGGTAGAGTACAGTAGAGCACAGTAGAGATAGAGTACAGTAGAGCACAGTAGAGGTAGAGTACAGTGGAGCACAGTAGAGGAAGAGTACAGTGTAGTACAGTAGAGATAGAGTACAGTGGAGTACAGTAGAGATAGAGTACAGTCGAACACAGTAGAGATAAGTGCAGTGGAGTATAGTAGAGGTAGAGTACAGTGGAGTACAGTAGAGGTAGAGTACAGCTGAGCAGAGTAGAGGTAGAGTACAGTGGAGCACAGTAGAGGTAGAGTACAGTGGAGTATAGTAGAGGTAGAGTACAGTAGAGTACAGTAGAGATAGAGTACAGTAGAGTACAGTAGAGGTAGAGTACAGTGGAGCACAGTAGAGGAAGAGTACAGTGTAGTACAGTAGAGATAGAGTACAGTGGAGTACAGTAGAGATAGAGTACAGTCGAACACAGTAGAGATAAGTGCAGTGGAGTATAGTAGAGGTAGAGTACAGTGGAGTACAGTAGAGGTAGAGTACAGCTGAGCACAGTAGAGGTAGAGTAGAGTGGAGCACAGTAGAGGTAGAGTACAGTGGAGTATAATAGAGGTAGAGTACAGTAGAGCACAGTAGAGATAGAGTTCAGTAGAGCAGAGTAGAGGTAGAGTACAGTGGAGTACAGTAGAGGTAGAGTACAGTGGAGCACTGTAGAGGTGGAGTACAGTGGAGTACAGTAGAGGTAGAGTACAGTGGAGCACAGTAGAGATAGAGTACAGTAGAGCACAGTAGAGGTAGAGTACAGTGGAGCACAGTAGAGCTAGAGTACAGTGGAGTACAGTGGAGCACAGTAGAGGTGGAGTACAGTAGAGTAGAGTAGAGGTAGAGTACAGTGGAGTACAGTAGAGATAGAGTAGAGTGGAGTATAGTAGAGATAGAGTACAGTGGATTAGAGTAGAGATAGAGTACAGTGGAGTATAGTTGAGGTAGAGTACAGTGGAGCACAGTAGAGGTAGAATACAGTGGAGTATAGTTGAGGTAGACTACAGTGGAGTACAGTAGAGGTAGAGTACAGTGGAGCACAGTAGAGATAGAGTACAGTAGAGCAGAGTAGAGGTAGAGTACAGTGGAGTACAGTAGAGGTAGAGTACAGTAGAACACTGTAGAGGTGGAGTACAGTGGAGTACAGTAGAGGTAGAGTACAGTGGAGCACAGTAGAGATAGAGTACAGTGGAGTACAGTGGAGCACAGTAGGGTAGACTACAGTGGAGCACAGTAGAGATAGAGTACAGTGGAGTACAGTAGATGTAGAGTACAGTGGAGCACAGTAGAGGTAGAGTACAGTGGAGTATAGTTGAGGTAGACTACAGTGGAGTACAGTAGAGATAGAGTACAGTGGAGTACAGTAGAGATAGAGTACAGTAGAGCAGAGTAGAGGTAGAGTACAGTGGAGTACAGTAGAAGTAGAGTACAGTGGAGTACAGTAGAAGTAGAGCACAGTGGAGTACAGTAGAGGTAGAGTACAGTGGAGCACAGTAGAGGTAGAGTACAGTGGAGTACAGTAGAGGTAGTGTACAGTGGAGCACAGTAGAGGTAGAGTACAGTGGAGCACAGTAGAGGTAGAGTAAAGTAGAGCACAGTAGAGGTAGAGTACAGTGGAGCACAGTAGAGATAGAGTACAGTGGAGTACAGTAGAGGAAGAGTACAGTGGAGTACAGTGGAGCACAGTAGAGGTGGAGTACAGTAGAGTACAGTAGAGGTAGAGTACAGTGGAGTACAATCAAGATAGAGTACAGTGGAGTAGAGTAGAGATAGAGTACAGTGGAGCACAGCAGAGGTAGAGTACAGTGGATCACAGTAGAGATAGAGTACAGTGGAGTACAGTGGAGCACAGTAGAGGTAGAGTACAGTGGAGAACAGTAGAGATAGAGTACAGTGGAGTACAGTAGAGGTAGAGTACAGTGGAGCACAGTAGAGATAGAGTACAGTGGAGTACAGTAGAGGTAGAGAACAGTACAGTACAGTAGAGGTAGAGTACAGTGGAGTACAGTAGAGGTAGAGTACAGTATAGCACAGTAGAGGTAGAATACAGTGGAGTACAGTAGAGGTAGAGTACAGTGGAGTACAGTAGAGGTAGAGTACAGTGGATCACAGTAGAGGTAGAGTACAGTGGAGTACAGTGGAGCACAGTAGAGGTGGAGTACAGTAGAGTAGAGTAGAGGTAGAGTACTGTGGAGTACAGTAGAGATAGAGTACAGTGGAGTAGAGTAGAGATAGAGTACAGTGGAGTAGAGTAGAGATAGAGTACATTGGAGTAGAGTAGAGATAGAGTACAGTGGAGTATAGTTGAGGTAGAGTACAGTGCAGCACAGTAGAGGTAGAGTACAGTGGAGTATAGTTGAGGTAGACTACAGTGGAGTACAGTAGAGGTAGAGTACAGTGGAGCACAGTAGAGATAGAGTACAGCAGAGCAGAGTAGAGGTAGAGTACAGTGGAGCACAGAAGAGGTAGAGTAAAGTGGAGTACAGTAGAGATAGAGTACAGTGGAGTAGAGTAGAGATAGAGTACAGTGGAGTAGGGTAGAGATAGAGCACAGTGGAGCACAGCAAAGGTAGAGTACAGTGGATCACAGTAGAGATAGAGTACAGTGGAGTACAGTGGAGCACAGCAAAGGTAGAGTACAGTGGATCACAGTAGAGATAGAGTACAGTGGAGTACAGTGGAGCAGAGTAGGGATAGACTACAGTGGAGCACAGTAGAGATAGAGTACAGTGGAGTACAGTAGATGTAGAGTACAGTGGAGCACAGTAGAGGTAGAGTACAGTGGAGTATAGTTGAGGTAGACTACAGTGGAGTACAGTAGAGATAGAGTACAGTGGAGTACAGTAGAGATAGAGTACAGTAGAGCAGAGTAGAGGTAAAGTACAGTAGAGTACAGTAGAGACAGAGCACAGTGGAGCACTGTAGAGGTAGAGTACAGTGGAGTACAGTAGAGGTGGAGTACAGTAGAGTATAGTAGAGGTAGAATACAGTGGATTACAGTAGGGATAGAGTACAGTGGAGCACAGTAGAGTTAGATTAGAGTGGAGCACAGTAGAGGTAGAGTACAGTGGAGCACAGTAGAAGTAGAGTACAGTGGAGTACAGTAGAAGTAGAGCACAGTGGAGCACTGTAGAGGTAGAGTACAGTGGAGTACAGTGGAGATAGAGTACAGTGGAGCACAGTAGAGGTAGAGTACAGTGGAGCACAGTAGAGGTAGAATACAGTGGAGTACAGTAGAGGTAGTGTACAGTGGAGCACAGTAGAGGTAGAGTACAGTGGAGCACAGTAGAGGTAGAGTACAGTGGAGTACAGTAGAGGTAGTGTACAGTGGAGCACAGTAGAGGTAGAGTACAGTGGAGCACAGTAGAGGTAGAGTACAGTGGAGCACAGTAGAGGTAGAGTACAGTGGAGCACAGTAGAGGTAGTGTAAAGTGGAGCACAGTAGAGGTAGATAACAGTGGAGCACAGTAGAGGTAGAGTACAGTAGAGCACAGTAGAGGTAGAGTACAGTGGAGCACAGTAGAGATAAAGTACAGTGGAGTACAGTAGAGGAAGAGTACAGTGGAGTACAGTGGAGCACAGTAGAGGTGGAGTACAGTAGAGTACAATCAAGATAGAGTACAGTGGAGTAGAGTAGAGATAGAGTACAGTGGAGCACAACAGAGGTAGAGTACAGTGGATCACAGTAGAGATAGAGTACAGTGGAGTACAGTGGAGCACAGTAGAGGTAGAGTACAGTGGAGAACAGTAGAGATAGAGTACAGTGGAGTACAGTAGAGGTAGAGTACAGTGGAGCACAGTAGAGATAGAGTACAGTGGAGTACAGTAGAGGTAGAGTACAGTGGAGCACAGTAGAGGTAGAGTACAGTGGAGTACAATGGAGCACAGTAGAGGTGGAGTACAGTAGAGTACAGTAGAGGTAGAGAACAGTACAGTACAGTAGAGGTAGAGTACAGTGGAGTACAGTAGAGGTAGAGTACAGTAGAGTACAGTAGAGGTAGAGTACAGTGGAGCACAGTAGAGATAGAGTACAGTGGAGTACAGTAGAGGTAGAGTACAGTGGAGCACAGTAGAGGTAGAGTACAGTGGAGTACAATGGAGCACAGTAGAGGTGGAGTACAGTAGAGTACAGTAGAGATAGAGTACAGTGGAGTATAGTTGAGGTAGAGTACAGTGCAGCACAGTAGAGGTAGAGTACAGTGGAGTATAGTTGAGGTAGACTACAGTGGAGTACAGTAGAGGTAGAGTACAGTGGAGCACAGTAGAGATAGAGTACAGCAGAGCAGAGTACAGGTAGAGTACAGTGGAGCACAGAAGAGGTAGAGTACAGTGGAGTACAGTAGAGATAGAGTACAGTGGAGTAGAGTAGAGATAGAGTACAGTGGAGTAGGGTAGAGATAGAGCACAGTGGAGCACTGTAGAGGTAGAGTACAGTGGAGTACAGTAGAGGTGGAGTACAGTAGAGTATAGTAGAGGTAGAGTACAGTGGACTACAGTAGAGATAGAGTACAGTGGAGTACAGTAGAGGTAGTGTACAGTGGAGCACAGTAGAGGTAGAGTACAGTGGAGCACAGTAGAGGTAGAGTACATTGGGGTACAGTAGAAATAGAGTACAGTTGAGCACAGTAGAGTAGAGTACAGTAGAGCACAGTAGAGGTAGAGTAGAGTGGAGCACAGTAGAGATAGAGTACAGTGGAGCACAGTAGAGATAGAGTACAGTAGAGCAGAGTAGAGGTAGAGTACAGTGGAGTACAGTACAGGTAGAGTACAGTGGAGCACTGTAGGGGTGGAGTACAGTGGAGTACAGTAGAGGTAGAGTACAGTGGAGCACAGTAGAGATAGAGTACAGTTGAGCACAGTAGAGGTAGAGTACAGTGGAGTATAGTAGAGGTAGAGTACAGTGGAGTACAGTAGAGGTAGAGTACAGTGGAGCATAGTAGATGTAGAGTACAGTGGAGCAAAGTAGAGGTAGAGTAGAGTGGAGCACAGTAGATGTAGATTACAGTGGGGTTCAGTAGAAATAGAGTACAGTGGAGCACAGTAGATTAGAGTACAGTAGAGCACAGTAGAGGTAGAGTACAGTGGAGCACAGTAGAGATAGAGTACAGTGGAGTACAGTAGAGGTAGAGTACAGTGGAGTACAGAGGAGCACAGTAGAGGTGGAGTACAGTAGAGTACAGTAGAGGTAGAGTACAGTGTAGTACAGTAGAGATAGAGTACAGTGGAGTAGAGTAGACATAGAGTACAGTGGAGCACAGCAGAGGTAGAGTAAAGTGGATCACAGTAGAGATAGAGTACAGTGGAGTAGAGTGGAGCACAGTAGAGGTAGAGTACAGTGGAGCACAGTTTAGGTAGAGTACAGTGGAGCACAGTAGAGGTAGAGTAGAGTGGAGCACAGTAGAGGTAGAGTACAGTGGAGTACAGTAGAGGTAGTGTACAGTGGAGCACAGTAGAGGTATAGTACAGTGGAGCACAGTAGAGGTAGAGTACAGTGAAGTATAGTAGAGGTAGAGTACAGTAGAGCACAGTAGAGATAGAGTACAGTAGAGCACAGTAGAGGTAGAGTACAGTGGAGCACAGTAGAGGAAGAGTACAGTGTAGTACAGTAGAGATAGAGTACAGTGGAGTACAGTAGAGATAGAGTACAGTCGAACACAGTAGAGATAAGTGCAGTGGAGTATAGTAGAGGTAGAGTACAGTGGAGTACAGTAGAGGTAGAGTACAGCTGAGCACAGTAGAGGTAGAGTAGAGTGGAGCACAGTAGAGGTAGAGTACAGTGGAGTATAGTAGAGGTAGAGTACAGTGGAGCACAGTAGAGATAGAGTACAGTGGAGTACAGTGGAGCAGAGTAGAGGTAGAGTACAGTGGAGCACAGTTTAGGTAGAGTAGAGTTGAGCACAGTAGAGGTAGAGTAGAGTGGAGCACAGTAGAGTTAGAGTACAGTGGAGTACAGTAGAGGTAGTGTACAGTGGAGCAAAGTAGAGGTAGAGTACAGTGGAGCACAGTAGAGGTAGAGTACAGTGGAGTATAGTAGAGGTAGAGTACAGTAGAGCACAGTAGAGATAGAGTACAGTAGAGCAGAGTAGAGGTAGAGTACAGTGGAGCACAGTAGAGGAAGAGTACAGTGTAGTACAGTAGAGATAGAGTACAGTGGAGTACTTTAGAGATAGAGTACAGTCGAACACAGTAGAGATAAGTGCAGTGGAGTATAGTAGAGGTAGAGTACAGTGGAGTACAGTAGAGGTAGAGTACAGCTGAGCACAGTAGAGGTATAGTAGAGTGGAGCACAGTAGATGTAGAGTACAGTGGAGTATAGTAGAGGTAGAGTACAGTAGAGCACAGTAGAGATAGAGTACAGTAGAGCACAGTAGAGGTAGAGTACAGTGGAGCACAGTAGAGGAAGAGTACAGTGTAGTACAGTAGAGATAGAGTACAGTGGAGTACAGTAGAGATAGAGTACAGTCGAACACAGTAGAGATAAGTGCAGTGGAGTATAGTAGAGGTAGAGTACAGTGGAGTACAGTAGAGGTAGAGTACAGCTGAGCACAGTAGAGGTAGAGTAGAGTGGAGCACAGTAGAGGTAGAGTACAGTGGACTACAGTAGAGGTAGTGTACAGTGGAGCACAGTAGAGTTAGAGTACAGTGGAGCACAGTAGAGGTAGAGTACAGTGGAGTATAATAAAGGTAGAGTACAGTAGAGCACAGTAGAGATAGAGTACAGTAGAGCAGAGTAGAGGTAGAGTACAGTGGAGTACAGTAGAGGTAGAGTACAGTGGAGCACTGTAGAGGTGGAGTACAGTGGAGTACAGTAGAGGTAGAGTACAGTGGAGCACAGTAGAGATAGAGTACAGTAGAGCACAGTAGAGGTAGAGTACAGTGGAGCACAGTAGAGCTAGAGTACAGTGGAGTACAGTGGAGCACAGTAGAGGTGGAGTACAGTAGAGTAGAGTAGAGGTAGAGTACAGTGGAGTAAAGTAGAGATAGAGTAGAGTGGAGTAGAGTAGATATAGAGTACAGTGGATTAGAGTAGAGATAGAGTACAGTGGATTATAGTTGATGTAGAGTACAGTGGAGCACAGTAGAGGAAGAGTACAGTGGAGTATAGTTTAGGTAGACTACAGTGGAGTACAGTAGAGGTAGAGTACAGTGGAGCACAGTAGAGATAGAGTACAGTAGAGCAGAGTAGAGGTAGAGTACAGTGGAGTACAGTAGAGGTAGAGTACAGTAGAACACTGTAGAGGTGGAGTACAGTGGAGTACAGTAGAGGTAGAGTACAGTGGAGTAGAGTAGAGATAGAGTACAGTGGAGTAGAGTAGAGATAGAGTACAGTGGAGTATAGTTGAGGTAGAGTACAGTGGAGCACAGTAGAGGTAGAGTACAGTGGAGTATAGTTGAGGTAGACTACAGTGGAGTGCAGTAGAGGTAGAGTACAGTAGAGCAGAGTAGAGGTAGAGTACAGTGGAGCACAGAAGTGGTAGAGTACAGTGGAGTACAGTAGAGATAGAGTACAGTGGAGTAGAGTAGAGATAGTACAGTGGAGTAGGGTAGAGATAGAGCACAGTGGAGCACAGCAAAGGTAGAGTACAGTGGATCACAGTAGAGATAGAGTACAGTGGAGTACAGTGGAGCACAGTAGGGTAGACTACAGTGGAGCACAGTAGAGATAGAGTACAGTGGAGTACAGTAGATGTAGAGTACAGTGGAGCACAGTAGAGGTAGAGTACAGTGGAGTATAGTTGAGGTAGACTACAGTGGAGTACAGTAGAGATAGAGTACAGTGGAGTACAGTAGAGATAGAGTACAGTAGAGCAGAGTAGAGGTAGAGTACAGTGGAGTACAGTAGAGGTAGAGTACAGTGGAGTACAGTAGAAGTAGAGCACAGTGGAGTACAGTAGAGGAAGAGTATAGTGGAGCACAGTAGAGGTAGAGTACAGTGGAGTACAGTAGAGGTAGTGTACAGTGGAGCACAGTAGAGGTAGAGTACAGTGGAGCACAGTAGAGGTAGAGTAAAGTAGAGCACAGTAGAGGTAGAGTACAGTGGAGCACAGTAGAGATAGAGTACAGTGGAGTACAGTAGAGGAAGAGTACAGTGGAGTACAGTGGAGCACAGTAGAGGTGGAGTACAGTAGAGTACAGTAGAGGTAGAGTACAGTGGAGTACAATCAAGATAGAGTACAGTGGAGTAGAGTAGAGATAGAGTACAGTGGAGCACAGCAGAGGTAGAGTACAGTGGATCACAGTAGAGATAGAGTACAGTGGAGTACAGTGGAGCACAGTAGAGGTAGAGTACAGTGGAGAACAGTAGAGATAGAGTACAGTGAAGTACAGTAGAGGTAGAGTACAGTGGAGCACAGTAGAGATAGAGTACAGTGTAGTACAGTAGAGGTAGAGTACAGTGGAGCACAGTAGAGGTGGAGTACAGTAGAGTACAGTCGAGGTAGAGAACAGTACAGTACAGTAGAGGTAGAGTACAGTGGAGTACAGTAGAGGTAGAGTACAGTAGAGCACAGTAGAGGTAGAATACAGTGGAGTACAGTAGAGGTAGAGTACAGTGGAGTACAGTAGAGGTAGAGTACAGTGGATCACAGTAGAGGTAGAGTACAGTGGAGTACAGTGGAGCACAGTAGAGGTGGAGTACAGTAGAGTAGAGGTAGAGTACTGTGGAGTACAGTAGAGATAGAGTACAGTGGAGTAGAGTAGAGATAGAGTACAGTGGAGTAGAGTAGAGATAGAGTACAGTGGAGTAGAGTAGAGATAGAGTACAGTGGAGTATAGTTGAGGTAGAGTACAGTGCAGCACAGTAGAGGTAGAGTACAGTGGAGTATAGTTGAGGTAGACTACAGTGGAGTACAGTAGAGGTAGAGTACAGTGGAGCACAGTAGAGATAGAGTACAGCAGAGCAGAGTAGAGGTAGAGTACAGTGGAGGACAGAAGAGGTAGAGTAAAGTGGAGTACAGTAGAGATAGAGTACAGTGGAGTAGAGTAGAGATAGAGTACAGTGGAGTAGGGTAGAGATAGAGCACAGTGGAGCACAGCAAAGGTAGAGTACAGTGGATCACAGTAGAGATAGAGTACAGTGGAGTACAGTGGAGCACAGCAAAGGTAGAGTACAGTGGATCACAGTAGAGATAGAGTACAGTGGAGTACAGTGGAGCAGAGTAGGGATAGACTACAGTGGAGCACAGTAGAGATAGAGTACAGTGGAGTACAGTAGATGTAGAGTACAGTGGAGCACAGTAGAGGTAGAGTACAGTGGAGTATAGTTGAGGTAGACTACAGTGGAGTACAGTAGAGATAGAGTACAGTGGAGTACAGTAGAGATAGAGTACAGTAGAGCAGAGTAGAGGTAAAGTACAGTAGAGTACAGTAGAGACAGAGCACAGTGGAGCACTGTAGAGGTAGAGTACAGTGGAGTACAGTAGAGGTGGAGTACAGTAGAGTATAGTAGAGGTAGAATACAGTGGATTACAGTAGGGATAGAGTACAGTGGAGCACAGTATAGGTAGATTAGAGTGGAGCACAGTAGAGGTAGAGTACAGTGGAGCACAGTAGAAGTAGAGTACAGTGGAGTACAGTAGAAGTAGAGCACAGTGGAGCACTGTAGAGGTAGAGTACAGTGGAGTACAGTGGAGATAGAGTACAGTGTAGCACAGTAGAGGTAGAGTACAGTGGAGCACAGTAGAGGTAGAATACAGTGGAGTACAGTAGAGGTAGTGTACAGTGGAGCACAGTAGAGGTAGAGTACAGTGGAGCACAGTAGAGGTAGAGTACAGTGGAGTACAGTAGAGGTAGTGTACAGTGGAGCACAGTAGAGGTAGAGTACAGTGGAGCACAGTAGAGGTAGAGTACAGTGGAGCACAGTAGAGGTAGAGTACAGTGGAGCACAGTAGAGGTAGTGTACAGTGGAGCACAGTAGAGGTAGAGTACAGTGGAGTACAGTGGAGCACAGTAGAGGTGGAGTACAGTAGAGTAGAGGTAGAGTACTGTGGAGTACAGTAGAGATAGAGTACAGTGGAGTAGAGTAGAGATAGAGTACAGTGGAGTAGAGTAGAGATAGAGTACAGTGGAGTAGAGTAGAGATAGAGTACAGTGGAGTATAGTTGAGGTAGAGTACAGTGCAGCACAGTAGAGGTAGAGTACAGTGGAGTATAGTTGAGGTAGACTACAGTGGAGTACAGTAGAGGTAGAGTACAGTGGAGCACAGTAGAGATAGAGTACAGCAGAGCAGAGTAGAGGTAGAGTACAGTGGAGGACAGAAGAGGTAGAGTAAAGTGGAGTACAGTAGAGATAGAGTACAGTGGAGTAGAGTAGAGATAGAGTACAGTGGAGTAGGGTAGAGATAGAGCACAGTGGAGCACAGCAAAGGTAGAGTACAGTGGATCACAGTAGAGATAGAGTACAGTGGAGTACAGTGGAGCACAGCAAAGGTAGAGTACAGTGGATCACAGTAGAGATAGAGTACAGTGGAGTACAGTGGAGCAGAGTAGGGATAGACTACAGTGGAGCACAGTAGAGATAGAGTACAGTGGAGTACAGTAGATGTAGAGTACAGTGGAGCACAGTAGAGGTAGAGTACAGTGGAGTATAGTTGAGGTAGACTACAGTGGAGTACAGTAGAGATAGAGTACAGTGGAGTACAGTAGAGATAGAGTACAGTAGAGCAGAGTAGAGGTAAAGTACAGTAGAGTACAGTAGAGACAGAGCACAGTGGAGCACTGTAGAGGTAGAGTACAGTGGAGTACAGTAGAGGTGGAGTACAGTAGAGTATAGTAGAGGTAGAATACAGTGGATTACAGTAGGGATAGAGTACAGTGGAGCACAGTATAGGTAGATTAGAGTGGAGCACAGTAGAGGTAGAGTACAGTGGAGCACAGTAGAAGTAGAGTACAGTGGAGTACAGTAGAAGTAGAGCACAGTGGAGCACTGTAGAGGTAGAGTACAGTGGAGTACAGTGGAGATAGAGTACAGTGTAGCACAGTAGAGGTAGAGTACAGTGGAGCACAGTAGAGGTAGAATACAGTGGAGTACAGTAGAGGTAGTGTACAGTGGAGCACAGTAGAGGTAGAGTACAGTGGAGCACAGTAGAGGTAGAGTACAGTGGAGTACAGTAGAGGTAGTGTACAGTGGAGCACAGTAGAGGTAGAGTACAGTGGAGCACAGTAGAGGTAGAGTACAGTGGAGCACAGTAGAGGTAGAGTACAGTGGAGCACAGTAGAGGTAGTGTACAGTGGAGCACAGTAGAGGTAGAGTACAGTGGAGCACAGTAGAGGTAGAGTACAGTAGAGCACAGTAGAGGTAGAGTACAGTGGAGCACAGTAGAGATAAAGTACAGTGGAGTACAGTAGAGGAAGATTACAGTGGAGTACAGTGGAGCACAGTAGAGGTGGAGTACAGTAGAGTACAATCAAGATAGAGTACAGTGGAGTAGAGTAGAGATAGAGTACAGTGGAGCACAACAGAGGTAGAGTACAATGGATCACAGTAGAGATAGAGTACAGTGGAGTACAGTGGAGCACAGTAGAGGTAGAGTACAGTGGATAACAGTAGAGATAGAGTACAGTGGAGTACAGTAGAGGTAGAGTACAGTCGAGCACAGTAGAGATAGAGTACAGTGGAGTACAGTAGAGGTAGAGTACAGTGGAGCACAGTAGAGGTAGAGTACAGTGGAGTACAATGGAGCACAGTAGAGGTGGAGTACAGTAGAGTACAGTAGAGGTAGAGAACAGTACAGTACAGTAGAGGTAGAGTACAGTGGAGTACAGTAGAGGTAGAGTACAGTAGAGCACAGTAGAGGTAGAATACAGTGGAGTACAGTAGAGGTAGAGTACAGTGGAGTACAGTAGAGGTAGAGTACAGTGGATCACAGTAGAGGTAGAGTACAGTGGAGTACAGTGGAGCACAGTAGAGGTGGAGTACAGAAGAGTAGAGTAGAGGTAGAGTACTGTGGAGTACAGTAGAGATAGAGTACAGTGGAGTACAGTAGAGATAGAGTACAGTGGAGTAGAGTAGAGATAGAGTACAGTGGAGTATAGTTGAGGTAGAGTACAGTGCAGCACAGTAGAGGTAGAGTACAGTGGATTATAGTTGAGGTAGACTACAGTGGAGTACAGTAGAGGTAGAGTACAGTGGAGCACAGTAGAGATAGAGTACAGCAGAGCAGAGTACAGGTAGAGTACAGTGGAGCACAGAAGAGGTAGAGTACAGTGGAGTACAGTAGAGATAGAGTACAGTGGAGTAGAGTAGAGATAGAGTACAGTGGAGTAGGATAGAGATAGAGCACAGTGGAGCACAGCAAAGGTAGAGTACAGTGGATCACAGTAGAGATAGAGTACAGTGGAGTACAGTGGAGCACAGCAAAGGTAGAGTACAGTGGATCACAGTAGAGATAGAGTACAGTGGAGTACAGTGGAGCAGAGTAGGGGTAGACTACAGTGGAGCACAGTAGAGATAGAGTACAGTGGAGTAAAGTAGATGTAGAGTACAGTGGAGCACAGTAGAGGTAGAGTACAGTGGAGTATAGTTGAGGTAGACTACAGTGGAGTACAGTAGAGATAGAGTACAGTGGAGTACAGTAGAGATAGAGTACAGTAGAGCAGAGTAGAGGTAGAGTACAGTAGAGTACATTAGAGATAGAGCACCGTGGAGCACTGTAGAGGTAGAGTACAGTGGAGTACAGTAGAGGTGGAGTACAGTAGAGTATAGTAGAGGTAGAGTACAGTGGATTACAGTAGGGATAGAGTACAGTGGAGCACAGTAGAGGTAGATTAGAGTGGAGCACAGTAGAGGTAGAGTACAGTGGAGCACAGTAAAAGTAGAGTACAGTGGAGTACAGTAGAAGTAGAGCACAGTGGAGCACTGTAGAGGTAGAGTACAGTGGAGTACAGTGGAGGTAGAATACAGTGGAGTACAGTAGAGGTAGTGTACAGTGGAGCACAGTAGAGGTAGAGTACAGTGGAGCACAGTAGAGGTAGAGTACAGTAGAGCACAGTAGAGGTAGAGTACAGTGGAGCACAGTAGAGATAAAGTACAGTGGAGTACAGTAGATGAAGAGTACAGTGGAGTACAGTGGAGCACAGTAGAGGTGGAGTACAGTAGAGTACAGTAGAGGTAGAGAACAGTACAGTACAGTAGAGGTAGAGTACAGTGGAGTACAGTAGAGGTAGAGTACAGTAGAGCACAATAGAGGTAGAATACAATGGAGTACAGTAGAGGTGGAGTACAGTAGAGTACAGTAGAGGTAGAGTACAGTGGAGTACAATAAAGATAGAGTACAGTGGAGCAAAGCAGAGGTAGAGTACAGTGGATCACAGTAGAGATAGAGTAGAGTGGAGTACAGTGGAGCACAGTAGAGGTAGAGTACAGTGGAGAACAGTAGAGATAGAGTACAGTGGAGTACAGTAGAGGTAGAGTACAGTGGAGCACAGTAGAGATAGAGTACAGTGGAGTACAGTAGAGGTAGAGTAGAGTGGAGCACAGTAGAGGTAGAGTACAGTGGAGTACAATGGAGCACAGTAGAGGTGGAGTACAGTAGAGTACAGTAGAGGTAGAGAACAGTACAGTACAGTAGAGGTAGAGTACAGTAGAGGTAGAGTACAGTGGAGTACAGTACAGGTAGAGTACAGTGGAGTACAGTAGAGGTAGAGTATAGTGGAGCACAGTAGAGGTAGAGTAGAGTGGAGTACAGTGGAGCACAGTAGAGGTGGAGTACAGTAGAGTAGAGTAGAGTAGAGGTAGAGTACAGTGGAGTACAGTTGAGGTAGAGTACAGTGGAGCACAGTAGAGGTAGAGTACAGTGGAGTATAGTTGAGGTAGACTACAGTGGAGTACAGTAGAGGTAGAGTACAGTGGAGCACAGTAGAGCAGAGTAGAGGTAGAGTACAGTGGAGTACAGTAGAGGTAGAGTACAGTGGAGCACTGTAGAGTTGGAGTACAGTGGAGCACAGTAGAGATAGAGTACAGTAGAGCACAGTAGAGGTAGAGTACAGTGGAGTATAGTAGAGGTAGAGTACAGTGGAGTACAGTTGAGGTAGATTACAGTGGAGCACAGTAGAGGTAGAGTATAGTGGAGTATAGTTGAGGTAGACTACAGTGGAGTACAGTAGAGGTAGAGTACAGTAGAGTATAGTAGGGGTAGAGTACAGTGGACTACAGTGGAGAAAGAGTACAGTGGAGCACAGTAGAGGTAGAGTACAGTGGAGCACAGTAGAGGTAGAGTACAGTGGAGCACAGTAGAGGTAGAGTACAGTGGAGTACAGTAGAGGTAGTGTACAGTGGAGCACAGTAGAGGTAGAGTACAGTGGAGCACAGTAGAGCTAGAGTACAGTGGGGTACAGTAGAAATAGAGTACAGTGGAGCACAGTAGTGTAGGGTACTGTAGAGCACAGTAGAGGTAGAGTACAGTGGAGCACAGTAGAGATAGAGTACAGTGGAGTACAGTAGAGGTAGAGTACAGTGGAGCACAGTAGAGGTAGAGTACAGTGCAGTATAGCTGAGGTAGACTACAGTGGAGTACAGTAGAGGTAGAGTACAGTGGAGCACAGTAGAGATAGAGTACAGTAGAGCAGAGTAGAGGTAGAGTACAGTGGAGTACAGTAGAGGTAGAGTACAGTGGAGCACTGTAGAGGTGGAGTACAGTGGAGTACAGTAGAGGTAGAGTACAGTGGAGTACAGTAGAGATAGAGTACAGTAGAGCAGAGTAGAGGTAGAGTACAGTGGAGTACAGTAGATATAGAGCACAGTGGAGCACTGTAGAGGTAAAGTACAGTGGAGTACAGTAGAGGTGGAGTACAGTAGAGTATAGTAGAGGTAGAGTACAGTGGACTACAGTAGAGATAGAGTACAGTGGAGTACAGTAGAGGTAGTGTACAGTGGAGCACAGTAGAGGTAGAGTACAGTGGAGCACAGTAGATGTAGAGTACAGTGGGGTACAGTAGAAATAGAGTACAGTTGAGCACAGTAGAGTAGAGTACAGTAGAGCACAGTAGAGGTAGAGTAGAGTGGAGCACAGTAGAGATAGAGTACAGTGGAGCACAGTAGAGATAGAGTACAGTAGAGCAGAATAGAGGTAGAGTACAGTGGAGTACAGTACAGGTAGAGTACAGTGGAGCACTGTAGAGGTGGAGTACAGTGGAGTACAGTAGAGGTAGAGTACAGTGGAGCACAGTAGAGATAGAGTACAGTTGAGCACAGTAGAGGTAGAGTACAGTGGAGTATAGTAGAGGTAGAGTACAGTGGAGTACAGTAGAGGTAGAGTACAGTGGAGCATAGTAGATGTAGAGTACAGTGGTGCAAAGTAGAGGTAGAGTAGAGTGGAGCACAGTAGATGTAGATTACAGTGGGGTACAGTAGAAATAGAGTACAGTGGAGCACAGTAGAGTAGAGTACAGTAGAGCACAGTAGAGGTAGAGTACAGTGGAGCACAGTAGAGATAGAGTACAGTGGAGTACAGTAGAGGTAGAGTACAGTGGAGTACAGAGGAGCACAGTAGAGGTGGAGTACAGTAGAGTACAGTAGAGGTAGAGTACAGTGTAGTACAGTAGAGATAGAGTACAGTGGAGTAGAGTAGACATAGAGTACAGTGGAGCACAGCAGAGGTAGAGTAAAGTGGATCACAGTAGAGATAGAGTACAGTGGAGTACAGTGGAGCACAGTAGAGGTAGAGTACAGTGGAGCACAGTTTAGGTAGAGTACAGTAGAGCACAGTAGAGGTAGAGTAGAGTGGAGCACAGTAGAGGTAGAGTACAGTGGAGTAGAGTAGAGGTAGTGTACAGTGGAGCACAGTAGAGGTAGAGTACAGTGGAGCACAGTAGAGGTAGAGTACAGTGGAGTATAGTAGAGGTAGAGTACAGTAGAGCACAGTAGAGATAGAGTACAGTAGAGCACAGTAGAGGTAGAGTACAGTGGAGCACAGTAGAGGAAGAGTACAGTGTAGTACAGTAGAGATAGAGTACAGTGGAGTACAGTAGAGATAGTGTACAGTCGAACACAGTAGAGATAAGTGCAGTGGAGTATAGTAGAGGTAGAGTACAGTGGAGTACAGTAGAGGTAGAGTACAGCTGAGCACAGTAGAGGTAGAGTAGAGTGGAGCACAGTAGAGGTAGAGTACAGTGGAGTATAGTAGAGGTAGAGTACAGTAGAGTACAGTAGAGATAGAGTACAGTAGAGTACAGTAGAGGTAGACTACAGTGGAGCACAGTAGAGGAAGAGTACAGTGTAGTACAGTAGAGATAGAGTACAGTGGAGTACAGTAGATATAGAGTACAGTCGAACACAGTAGAGATAAGTGCAGTGGAGTATAGTAGAGGTAGAGTACAGTGGAGTACAGTAGAGGTAGAGTACAGCTGAGCACAGTAGAGGTAGAGTAGAGTGGAGCACAGTAGAGGTAGAGTACAGTGGACTACAGTACAGGTAGTGTACAGTGGAGCACAGTAGAAGTAGAGTACAGTGGAGCACAGTAGAGGTAGAGTACAGTGGAGTATAATAGAGGTAGAGTACAGTAGAGCACAGTAGAGATAGAGTACAGTAGAGCAGAGTAGAGGTAGAGTACAGTGGAGTACAGTAGAGGTAGAGTACAGTGGAGCACTGTAGAGGTGGAGTACAGTGGAGTACAGTAGAGGTAGAGTACAGTGGAGCACAGTAGAGATAGAGTACAGTAGAGCACAGTAGAGGTAGAGTACAGTGGAGCACAGTAGAGCTAGAGTACAGTGGAGTACAGTGGAGCAGAGTAGAGGTGGAGTACAGTAGAGTAGAGTAGAGGTAGAGTACAGTGGAGTACAGTAGAGATAGAGTAGAGTGGAGTAGAGTAGAGATAGAGTACAGTGGATTAGAGTAGAGATAGAGTACAGTGGAGTATAGTTGAGGTAGAGTACAGTGGAGCACAGTAGAGGTAGAGTACAGTGGAGTATAGTTGAGGTAGACTACAGTGGAGTACAGTAGAGGTAGAGTACAGTGGAGCACAGTAGAGATAGAGTACAGTAGAGCAGAGTAGAGGTAGAGTACAGTGGAGTACAGTAGAGGTAGAGTACAGTAGAACACTGTAGAGGTGGAGTACAGTGGAGTACAGTAGAGGTAGAGTACAGTGGAGCACAGTAGAGATAGAGTACAGTGGAGTACAGTGGAGCACAGTAGGGTAGACTACAGTGGAGCACAGTAGAGATAGAGTACAGTGGAGTACAGTAGATGTAGAGTACAGTGGAGCACAGTAGAGGTAGAGTACAGTGGAGTATAGTTGAGGTAGACTACAGTGGAGTACAGTAGAGATAGAGTACAGTGGAGTACAGTAGAGATAGAGTACAGTAGAGCAGAGTAGAGGTAGAGTACAGTGGAGTACAGTAGAGGTAGAGTACAGTGGAGTACAGTAGAAGTAGAGCACAGTGGAGTACAGTAGAGGTAGAGTACAGTGGAGCACAGTAGAGGTAGAGTACAGTGGAGTACAGTAGAGGTAGTGTACAGTGGAGCACAGTAGAGGTAGAGTACAGTGGAGCACAGTAGAGGTAGTGTACAGTGGAGCACAGTAGAGGTAGAGTACAGTGGAGCACAGTAGAGGTAGAGTAAAGTAGAGCATAGTAGAGGTAGAGTACAGTGGAGCACAGTAGAGATAGAGTACAGTGGAGTACAGTAGAGGAAGAGTACAGTGGAGTACAGTGGAGCACAGTAGAGGTGGAGTACAGTAGAGTACAGTAGAGGTAGAGTACAGTGGAGTACAATCAAGATAGAGTACAGTGGAGTAGAGTAGAGATAGAGTACAGTGGAGCACAGCAGAGGTAGAGTACAGTGGATCACAGTAGAGATAGAGTACAGTGGAGTACAGTGGAGCACAGTAGAGGTAGAGTACAGTGGAGAACAGTAGAGATAGAGTACAGTGGAGTACAGTAGAGGTAGAGTACAGTGGAGCACAGTAGAGAAAGAGTACAGTGGAGTACAGTAGAGGTAGAGTACAGTGGAGCACAGTAGAGGTGGAGTACAGTAGAGTACAGTCGAGGTAGAGAACAGTACAGTACAGTAGAGGTAGAGTACAGTGGAGTACAGTAGAGGTAGAGTACAGTAGAGCACAGTAGAGGTAGAATACAGTGGAGTACAGTAGAGGTAGATTACAGTGGAGTACAGTAGAGGTAGAGTACAGTGGATCACAGTAGAGGTAGAGTACAGTGGAGTACAGTGGAGCACAGTAGAGGTGGAGTACAGTAGAGTACAGTAGAGGTAGAGTACAGTGGAGTACAATCAAGATAGAGTACAGTGGAGTAGAGTAGAGATAGAGTACAGTGGAGCACAGCAGAGGTAGAGTACAGTGGATCACAGTAGAGATAGAGTACAGTGGAGTACAGTGGAGCACAGTAGAGGTAGAGTACAGTGGAGAACAGTAGAGATAGAGTACAGTGGAGCACAGTAGAGGTGGAGTACAGTAGAGTACAGTAGAGGTAGAGTACAGTGGAGTACAATCAAGATAGAGTACAGTGGAGTAGAGTAGAGATAGAGTACAGTGGAGCACAGCAGAGGTAGAGTACAGTGGATCACAGTAGAGATAGAGTACAGTGGAGTACAGTGGAGCACAGTAGAGGTAGAGTACAGTGGAGAACAGTAGAGATAGAGTACAGTGGAGTACAGTAGAGGTAGAGTACAGTGGAGCACAGTAGAGAAAGAGTACAGTGGAGTACAGTAGAGGTAGAGTACAGTGGAGCACAGTAGAGGTGGAGTACAGTAGAGTACAGTCGAGGTAGAGAACAGTACAGTACAGTAGAGGTAGAGTACAGTGGAGTACAGTAGAGGTAGAGTACAGTAGAGCACAGTAGAGGTAGAATACAGTGGAGTACAGTAGAGGTAGAGTACAGTGGAGTACAGTAGAGGTAGAGTACAGTGGATCACAGTAGAGGTAGAGTACAGTGGAGTACAGTGGAGCACAGTAGAGGTGGAGTACAGTAGAGTAGAGTAGAGGTAGAGTACTGTGGAGTACAGTAGAGATAGAGTACAGTGGAGTAGAGTAGAGATAGAGTACAGTGGAGTAGAGTAGAGATAGAGTACAGTGGAGTAGAGTAGAGATAGAGTACAGTGGAGTATAGTTGAGGTAGAGTACAGTGCAGCACAGTAGAGGTAGAGTACAGTGGAGTATAGTTGAGGTAGACTACAGTGGAGTACAGTAGAGGTAGAGTACAGTGGAGCACAGTAGAGATAGAGTACAGCAGAGCAGAGTAGAGGTAGAGTACAGTGGAGCACAGTAGAGGTAGAGTACAGTGGATCACAGTAGAGGTAGAGTACAGTGGAGTACAGTGGAGCACAGTAGAGGTGGAGTACAGTAGAGTAGAGTAGAGGTAGAGTAAAGTGGAGTACAGTAGAGATAGAGTACAGTGGAGTAGAGTAGAGATAGAGTACAGTGGATTAGGGTAGAGATAGAGCACAGTGGAGCACAGCAAAGGTAGAGTACAGTGGATCACAGTAGAGATAGAGTACAGTGGAGTACAGTGGAGCACAGCAAAGGTAGAGTACAGTGGATCACAGTAGAGATAGAGTACAGTGGAGTACAGTGGAGCAGAGTAGGGATAGACTACAGTGGAGCACAGTAGAGATAGAGTACAGTGGAGTACAGTAGATGTAGAGTACAGTGGAGCACAGTAGAGGTAGAGTACAGTGGAGTATAGTTGAGGTAGACTACAGTGGAGTACAGTAGAGATAGAGTACAGTGGAGTACAGTAGAGATAGAGTACAGTAGAGCAGAGTAGAGGTAAAGTACAGTAGAGTACAGTAGAGACAGAGCACAGTGGAGCACTGTAGAGGTAGAGTACAGTGGAGTACAGTAGAGGTGGAGTACAGTAGAGTATAGTAGAGGTAGAATACAGTGGATTACAGTAGGGATAGAGTACAGTGGAGCACAGTAGAGGTAGATTAGAGTGGAGCACAGTAGAGGTAGAGTACAGTGGAGCACAGTAGAAGTAGAGTACAGTGGAGTACAGTAGAAGTAGAGCACAGTGGAGCACTGTAGAGGTAGAGTACAGTGGAGTACAGTGGAGATAGAGTACAGTGGAGCACAGTAGAGGTAGAGTACAGTGGAGCACAGTAGAGGTAGAATACAGTGGAGTACAGTAGAGGTAGTTTACAGTGGAGCACAGTAGAGGTAGAGTACAGTGGAGCACAGTAGAGGTAGAGTACAGTGGAGTACAGTAGAGGTAGTGTACAGTGGAGCACAGTAGAGGTAGAGTACAGTGGAGCACAGTAGAGGTAGAGTACAGTGGAGCACAGTAGAGGTAGAGTACAGTGGAGCACAGTAGAGGTAGTGTACAGTGGAGCACAGTAGAGGTAGAGTACAGTGGAGCACAGTAGAGGTAGAGTACAGTAGAGCACAGTAGAGGTAGAGTACAGTGGAGCACAGTAGAGATAAAGTACAGTGGAGTACAGTAGAGGAAGAGTACAGTGGAGTACAGTGGAGCACAGTAGAGGTGGAGTACAGTAGAGTACAATCAAGATAGAGTACAGTGGAGTAGAGTAGAGATAGAGTACAGTGGAGCACAACAGAGGTAGAGTACAGTGGATCACAGTAGAGATAGAGTACAGTGGAGTACAGTGGAGCACAGTAGAGGTAGAGTACAGTGGAGAACAGTAGAGATAGAGTACAGTGGAGTACAGTAGAGGTAGAGTACAGTGGATTACAGTAGGGATAGAGTACAGTGGAGCACAGTAGAGGTAGATTAGAGTGGAGCACAGTAGAGGTAGAGTACAGTGGAGCACAGTAAAAGTAGAGTACAGTGGAGTACAGTAGAAGTAGAGCACAGTGGAGCACCGTAGAGGTAGAGTACAGTGGAGTACAGTATAGAAAGAGTACATTGGAGCACAGTAGAGGTAGAGTACAGTGGAGCACAGTAGAGGTAGAGCACAGTGGAGCACAGTAGAGGTAGAATACAGTGGAGTACAGTAGAGGTAGTGTACAGTGGAGCACAGTAGAGGTAGAGTACAGTGGAGCACAGTAGAGGTAGAGTACAGTAGAGCACAGTAGAGGTAGAGTACAGTGGAGCACAGTAGAGATAAAGTACAGTGGAGTACAGTAGAGGAAGAGTACAGTGGAGCACAGTAGAGGTGGAGTACAGTAGAGTACAGTAGAGGTAGAGTACAGTGGAGTACAGTAGAGGTAGAGTACAGTGGATCACAGTAGAGGTAGAGTACAGTGGAGTACAGTGGAGCACAGTAGAGGTGGAGTACAGTAGAGTAGAGTAGAGGTAGAGTACTGTGGAGTACAGTAGAGATAGAGTACAGTGGAGTAGAGTAGAGATAGAGTACAGTGGAGTAGAGTAGAGATAGAGTACAGTGGAGTAGAGTAGAGATAGAGTACAGTGGAGTATAGTTGAGGTAGAGTACAGTGCAGCACAGTAGAGGTAGAGTACAGTGGAGTATAGTTGAGGTAGACTACAGTGGAGTACAGTAGAGGTAGAGTACAGTGGAGCACAGTAGAGATAGAGTACAGCAGAGCAGAGTAGAGGTAGAGTACAGTGGAGCACAGTAGAGGTAGAGTACAGTGGATCACAGTAGAGGTAGAGTACAGTGGAGTACAGTGGAGCACAGTAGAGGTGGAGTACAGTAGAGTAGAGTAGAGGTAGAGTAAAGTGGAGTACAGTAGAGATAGAGTACAGTGGAGTAGAGTAGAGATAGAGTACAGTGGATTAGGGTAGAGATAGAGCACAGTGGAGCACAGCAAAGGTAGAGTACAGTGGATCACAGTAGAGATAGAGTACAGTGGAGTACAGTGGAGCACAGCAAAGGTAGAGTACAGTGGATCACAGTAGAGATAGAGTACAGTGGAGTACAGTGGAGCAGAGTAGGGATAGACTACAGTGGAGCACAGTAGAGATAGAGTACAGTGGAGTACAGTAGATGTAGAGTACAGTGGAGCACAGTAGAGGTAGAGTACAGTGGAGTATAGTTGAGGTAGACTACAGTGGAGTACAGTAGAGATAGAGTACAGTGGAGTACAGTAGAGATAGAGTACAGTAGAGCAGAGTAGAGGTAAAGTACAGTAGAGTACAGTAGAGACAGAGCACAGTGGAGCACTGTAGAGGTAGAGTACAGTGGAGTACAGTAGAGGTGGAGTACAGTAGAGTATAGTAGAGGTAGAATACAGTGGATTACAGTAGGGATAGAGTACAGTGGAGCACAGTAGAGGTAGATTAGAGTGGAGCACAGTAGAGGTAGAGTACAGTGGAGCACAGTAGAAGTAGAGTACAGTGGAGTACAGTAGAAGTAGAGCACAGTGGAGCACTGTAGAGGTAGAGTACAGTGGAGTACAGTGGAGATAGAGTACAGTGGAGCACAGTAGAGGTAGAGTACAGTGGAGCACAGTAGAGGTAGAATACAGTGGAGTACAGTAGAGGTAGTTTACAGTGGAGCACAGTAGAGGTAGAGTACAGTGGAGCACAGTAGAGGTAGAGTACAGTGGAGTACAGTAGAGGTAGTGTACAGTGGAGCACAGTAGAGGTAGAGTACAGTGGAGCACAGTAGAGGTAGAGTACAGTGGAGCACAGTAGAGGTAGAGTACAGTGGAGCACAGTAGAGGTAGTGTACAGTGGAGCACAGTAGAGGTAGAGTACAGTGGAGCACAGTAGAGGTAGAGTACAGTAGAGCACAGTAGAGGTAGAGTACAGTGGAGCACAGTAGAGATAAAGTACAGTGGAGTACAGTAGAGGAAGAGTACAGTGGAGTACAGTGGAGCACAGTAGAGGTGGAGTACAGTAGAGTACAATCAAGATAGAGTACAGTGGAGTAGAGTAGAGATAGAGTACAGTGGAGCACAACAGAGGTAGAGTACAGTGGATCACAGTAGAGATAGAGTACAGTGGAGTACAGTGGAGCACAGTAGAGGTAGAGTACAGTGGAGAACAGTAGAGATAGAGTACAGTGGAGTACAGTAGAGGTAGAGTACAGTGGATTACAGTAGGGATAGAGTACAGTGGAGCACAGTAGAGGTAGATTAGAGTGGAGCACAGTAGAGGTAGAGTACAGTGGAGCACAGTAAAAGTAGAGTACAGTGGAGTACAGTAGAAGTAGAGCACAGTGGAGCACCGTAGAGGTAGAGTACAGTGGAGTACAGTGGAGAAAGAGTACATTGGAGCACAGTAGAGGTAGAGTACAGTGGAGCACAGTAGAGGTAGAGTACAGTGGAGCACAGTAGAGGTAGAATACAGTGGAGTACAGTAGAGGTAGTGTACAGTGGAGCACAGTAGAGGTAGAGTACAGTGGAGCACAGTAGAGGTAGAGTACAGTAGAGCACAGTAGAGGTAGAGTACAGTGGAGCACAGTAGAGATAAAGTACAGTGGAGTACAGTAGAGGAAGAGTACAGTGGAGTACAGTGGAGCACAGTAGAGGTGGAGTACAGTAGAGTACAGTAGAGGTAGAGTACAGTGGAGTACAATAAAGATAGAGTACAGTGGAGCAAAGCAGAGGTAGAGTACAGTGGATCACAGTAGAGATAGAGTAGAGTGGAGTACAGTGGAGCAAAGTAGAGGTAGAGTACAGTGGAGAACAGTAGAGATAGAGTACAGTGGAGTACAGTAGAGGTAGAGTACAGTGGAGCACAGTAGAGATAGAGTACAGTGGAGTACAGTAGAGGTAGAGTACAGTGGAGCACAGTAGAGGTAGAGTACAGTGGAGTACAATGGAGCACAGTAGAGGTGGAGTACAGTAGAGTACAGTAGAGGTAGAGAACAGTACAGTACAGTAGAGGTAGAGTACAGTGGAGTACAGTAGAGGTAGAGTAGAGTAGAGCACAGTAGAGGTAGAATACAATGGAGTACAGTAGAGGTAGAGTACAGTGGAGTACAGTAGAGGTAGAGTACAGTGGAGTACAGTACAGGTAGAGTACAGTGGAGTACAGTAGACGTAGAGTACAGTGGAGCACAGTAGATGTAGAGTAGAGTGGAGTACAGTGGAGCACAGTAGAGGTGGAGTACAGTAGAGTAGAGTAGAGGTAGAGTACAGTGGAGTATAGTTGAGGTAGAGTACAGTGGAGCACAGTAGAGGTAGAGTACAGTGGAGTATAGTTGAGGTAGACTACAGTGGAGTACAGTAGAGGTAGAGTACAGTGGAGCACAGTAGAGCAGAGTAGAGGTAGAGTACAGTGGAGTACAGTAGAGGTAGAGTACAGTGGAGCAGTGTAGAGTTGGAGTACAGTGGAGCACAGTAGAGATAGAGTACAGTAGAGCACAGTAGAGGTAGAGTACAGAGGAGTATAGTAGAGGTAGAGTACAGTGGAGTACAATTGAGGTAGATTACAGTGGAGCACAGTAGAGGTAGAGTACAGTGGAGTATAGTTGAGGTAGACTACAGTGGAGTACAGTAGAGGTAGAGTACAGTGGAGTACAGTAGAGATAGAGTACAGTAGAGCAGAGTAGAGGTAGAGTACAGTGGAGTACAGTAGAGGTGGAGTACAGTAGAGTATAGTAGGGGTAGAGTAGAGTGGACTACAGTAGAGAAAGAGTACAGTGGAGCACAGTAGAGGTAGAGTACAGTGGAGCACAGTAGAGGTAGAGTACAGTGGAGCACAGTAGAGGTAGAGTACAGTGGAGTACAGTAGAGGTAGTGTACAGTGGAGCACAGTAGAGGTAGAGTACAGTGGAGCACAGTAGAGCTAGAGTACAGTGGGGTACAGTAGAAATAGAGTACAGTGGAGCACAGTAGTGTAGGGTACTGTAGAGCACAGTAGAGGTAGAGTACAGTGGAGCACAGTAGAGATAGAGTACAGTGGAGTACAGTAGAGGTAGAGTACAGTGGAGCACAGTAGAGGTAGAGTACAGTGCAGTATAGCTGAGGTAGACTACAGTGGAGTACAGTAGAGGTAGAGTACAGTGGAGCACAGTAGAGATAGAGTACAGTAGAGCAGAGTAGAGGTAGAGTACAGTGGAGTACAGTAGAGGTAGAGTACAGTGGAGCACTGTAGAGGTGGAGTACAGTGGAGTACAGTAGAGGTAGAGTACAGTGGAGTACAGTAGAGATAGAGTACAGTAGAGCAGAGTAGAGGTAGAGTACAGTGGAGTACAGTAGATATAGAGCACAGTGGAGCACTGTAGAGGTAGAGTACAGTGGAGTACAGTAGAGGTGGAGTACAGTAGAGTATAGTAGAGGTAGAGTACAGTGGACTACAGTAGAGATAGAGTACAGTGGAGTACAGTAGAGGTAGTGTACAGTGGAGCACAGTAGAGGTAGAGTACAGTGGAGCACAGTAGAGGTAGAGTACAGTGGGGTACAGTAGAAATAGAGTACAGTTGAGCACAGTAGAGTAGAGTACAGTAGAGCACAGTAGAGGTAGAGTAGAGTGGAGCACAGTAGAGATAGAGTACAGTGGAGCACAGTAGAGATAGAGTACAGTAGAGCAGAGTAGAGGTAGAGTACAGTGGAGTACAGTACAGGTAGAGTACAGTGGAGCACTGTAGGGGTGGAGTACAGTGGAGTACAGTAGAGGTAGAGTACAGTGGAGCACAGTAGAGATAGAGTACAGTTGAGCACAGTAGAGGTAGAGTACAGTGGAGTATAGTAGAGGTAGAGTACAGTGGAGTACAGTAGAGGTAGAGTACAGTGGAGCATAGTAGATGTAGAGTACAGTGGAGCAAAGTAGAGGTAGAGTAGAGTGGAGCACAGTAGATGTAGATTACAGTGGGGTACAGTAGAAATAGAGTACAGTGGAGCACAGTAGAGTAGAGTACAGTAGAGCACAGTAGAGGTAGAGTACAGTGGAGCACAGTAGAGATAGAGTACAGTGGAGTACAGTAGAGGTAGAGTACAGTGGAGTACAGAGGAGCACAGTAGAGGTGGAGTACAGTAGAGTACAGTAGAGGTAGAGTACAGTGTAGTACAGTAGAGATAGAGTACAGTGGAGTAGAGTAGACATAGAGTACAGTGGAGCACAGCAGAGGTAGAGTAAAGTGGATCACAGTAGAGATAGAGTACAGTGGAGTACAGTGGAGCACAGTAGAGGTAGAGTACAGTGGAGCACAGTTTAGGTAGAGTACAGTGGAGCACAGTAGAGGTAGAGTAGAGTGGAGCACAGTAGAGGTAGAGTACAGTGGAGTACAGTAGAGGTAGTGTACAGTGGAGCACAGTAGAGGTAGAGTACAGTGGAGCACAGTAGAGGTAGAGTACAGTGGAGTATAGTAGAGGTAGACTACAGTAGAGCACAGTAGAGATAGAGTACAGTAGAGCACAGTAGAGGTAGAGTACAGTGGAGCACAGTAGAGGAAGAGTACAGTGTAGTACAGTAGAGATAGAGTACAGTGGAGTACAGTAGAGATAGAGTACAGTCGAACACAGTAGAGATAAGTGCAGTGGAGTATAGTAGAGGTAGAGTACAGTGGAGTACAGTAGAGGTAGAGTACAGCTGAGCACAGTAGAGGTAGAGTAGAGTGGAGCACAGTAGAGGTAGAGTACAGTGGAGTATAGTAGAGGTAGAGTACAGTGGAGCACAGTAGAGATAGAGTACAGTGGAGTACAGTGGAGCAGAGTAGAGGTAGAGTACAGTGGAGCACAGTTTAGGTAGAGTAGAGTTGAGCACAGTAGAGGTAGAGTAGAGTGGAGCACAGTAGAGTTAGAGTACAGTGGAGTACAGTAGAGGTAGTGTACAGTGGAGCAAAGTAGAGGTAGAGTACAGTGGAGCACAGTAGAGGTAGAGTACAGTGGAGTATAGTAGAGGTAGAGTACAGTAGAGCACAGTAGAGATAGAGTACAGTAGAGCAGAGTAGAGGTAGAGTACAGTGGAGCACAGTAGAGGAAGAGTACAGTGTAGTACAGTAGAGATAGAGTACAGTGGAGTACAGTAGAGATAGAGTACAGTGGAGTACAGAGGAGCACAGTAGAGGTGGAGTACAGTAGAGTACAGTAGAGGTAGAGTACAGTGTAGTACAGTAGAGATAGAGTACAGTGGAGTAGAGTAGACATAGAGTACAGTGGAGCACAGCAGAGGTAGAGTAAAGTGGATCACAGTAGAGATAGAGTACAGTGGAGTACAGTGGAGCACAGTAGAGGTGGAGTACAGTAGAGTACAGTAGAGGTAGAGTACAGTGTAGTACAGTAGAGATAGAGTACAGTGGAGTAGAGTAGACATAGAGTACAGTGGAGCACAGCAGAGGTAGAGTACAGTGGAGTATAGTAGAGGTAGAGTACAGTAGAGCACAGTAGAGATAGAGTACAGTAGAGCAGAGTAGAGGTAGAGTACAGTGGAGCACAGTAGAGGAAGAGTACAGTGTAGTACAGTAGAGATAGAGTACAGTGGAGTACAGTAGAGATAGAGTACAGTCGAACACAGTAGAGATAATTGCAGTGGAGTATAGTAGAGGTAGAGTACAGTGGAGTACAGTAGAGGTAGAGTACAGCTGAGCACAGTAGAGGTAGAGTAGAGTGGAGCACAGTAGATGTAGAGTACAGTGGAGTATAGTAGAGGTAGAGTACAGTAGAGCACAGTAGAGATAGAGTACAGTAGAGCACAGTAGAGGTAGAGTACAGTGGAGCACAGTAGAGGAAGAGTACAGTGTAGTACAGTAGAGATAGAGTACAGTGGAGTACAGTAGAGATAGAGTACAGTCGAACACAGTAGAGATAAGTGCAGTGGAGTATAGTAGAGGTAGAGTACAGTGGAGTACAGTAGAGGTAGAGTACAGCTGAGCACAGTAGAGGTAGAGTAGAGTGGAGCACAGTAGATATAGAGTACAGTGGAGTATAGTAGAGGTAGAGTACAGTAGAGCACAGTAGAGATAGAGTACAGTAGAGCACAGTAGAGGTAGAGTACAGCTGAGCACAGTAGAGGTAGAGTAGAGTGGAGCACAGTAGAGGTAGAGTACAGTGGACTACAGTAGAGGTAGTGTACAGTGGAGCACAGTAGAGTTAGAGTACAGTGGAGCACAGTAGAGGTAGAGTACAGTGGAGTATAATAGAGGTAGAGTACAGTAGAGCACAGTAGAGATAGAGTACAGTAGAGCAGAGTAGAGGTAGAGTACAGTGGAGTACAGTAGAGGTAGAGTACAGTGGAGCACTGTAGAGGTGGAGTACAGTGGAGTACAGTAGAGGTAGAGTACAGTGGAGCACAGTAGAGATAGAGTACAGTAGAGCACAGTAGAGGTAGAGTACAGTGGAGCACAGTTGAGCTAGAGTACAGTGGAGTACAGTGGAGCACAGTAGAGGTGGAGTACAGTAGAGTAGAGTAGAGGTAGAGTACAGTGGAGTAAAGTAGAAATAGAGTAGAGTGGAGTAGAGTAGATATAGAGTACAGTGGATTAGAGTAGAGATAGAGTACAGTGGATTATAGTTGATGTAGAGTACAGTGGAGCACAGTAGAGGAAGAGTACAGTGGAGTATAGTTTAGGTAGACTACAGTGGAGTACAGTAGAGGTAGAGTACAGTGGAGCACAGTAGAGATAGAGTACAGTAGAGCAGAGTAGAGGTAGAGTACAGTGGAGTACAGTAGAGGTAGAGTACAGTAGAACACTGTAGAGGTGGAGTACAGTGGAGTACAGTAGAGGTAGAGTACAGTGGAGTAGAGTAGAGATAGAGTACAGTGGAGTAGAGTAGAGATAGAGTACAGTGGAGTATAGTTGAGGTAGAGTACAGTGGAGCACAGTAGAGGTAGAGTACAGTGGAGTATAGTTGAGGTAGACTACAGTGGAGTGCAGTAGAGGTAGAGTACAGTAGAGCAGAGTAGAGGTAGAGTACAGAGGAGCACAGAAGTGGTAGAGTACAGTGGAGTACAGTAGAGATAGAGTACAGTGGAGTAGAGTAGAGATAGTACAGTGGAGTAGGGTAGAGATAGAGCACAGTGGAGCACAGCAAAGGTAGAGTACAGTGGATCACAGTAGAGATAGAGTACAGTGGAGTACAGTGGAGCACAGTAGGGTAGACTACAGTGGAGCACAGTAGAGATAGAGTACATTGGAGTACAGTAGATGTAGAGTACAGTGGAGCACAGTAGAGGTAGAGTACAGTGGAGTATAGTTGAGGTAGACTACAGTGGAGTACAGTAGAGATAGAGTACAGTGGAGTACAGTAGAGATAGAGTACAGTAGAGCAGAGTAGAGGTAGAGTACAGTGGATTACAGTAGAGGTAGAGTACAGTGGAGTACAGTAGAAGTAGAGCACAGTGGAGTACAGTAGAGGTAGAGTACAGTGGAGCACAGTAGAGGTAGAGTACAGTGGAGTACAGTAGAGGTAGTGTACAGTGGAGCACAGTAGAGGTAGAGTACAGTGGAGCACAGTAGAGGTAGAGTAAAGTAGAGCACAGTAGAGGTAGAGTACAGTGGAGCACAGTAGAGATAGAGTACAGTGGAGTACAGTAGAGGAAGAGTACAGTGGAGTACAGTGGAGCACAGTAGAGGTGGAGTACAGTAGAGTACAGTAGAGGTAGAGTACAGTGGAGTACAATCAAGATAGAGTACAGTGGAGTAGAGTAGAGATAGAGTACAGTGGAGCACAGCAGAGGTAGAGTACAGTGGATCACAGTAGAGATAGAGTACAGTGGAGTACAGTGGAGCACAGTAGAGGTAGAGTACAGTGGAGAACAGTAGAGATAGAGTACAGTGGAGTACAGTAGAGGTAGAGTACAGTGGAGCACAGAAGAGATAGAGTACAGTGGAGTACAGTAGAGGTAGAGTACAGTGGAGCACAGTAGAGGTGGAGTACAGTAGAGTACAGTCGAGGTAGAGAACAGTACAGTACAGTAGAGGTAGAGTACAGTGGAGTACAGTAGAGGTAGAGTACAGTAGAGCACAGTAGAGGTAGAATACAGTGGAGTACAGTAGAGGTAGAGTACAGTGGAGTACAGTAGAGGTAGAGTACAGTGGATCACAGTAGAGGTAGAGTACAGTGGAGTACAGTGGAGCACAGTAGAGGTGGAGTACAGTAGAGTAGAGTAGAGGTAGAGTACTGTGGAGTACAGTAGAGATAGAGTACAGTGGAGTAGAGTAGAGATAGAGTACAGTGGAGTAGAGTAGAGATAGAGTACAGTGGAGTAGAGTAGAGATAGAGTACAGTGGAGTATAGTTGAGGTAGAGTACAGTGCAGCACAGTAGAGGTAGAGTACAGTGGAGTATAGTTGAGGTAGACTACAGTGGAGTACAGTAGAGGTAGAGTACAGTGGAGCACAGTAGAGATAGAGTACAGCAGAGCAGAGTACAGGTAGAGTACAGTGGAGCACAGAAGAGGTAGAGTAAAGTGGAGTACAGTAGAGATAGAGTACAGTGGAGTAGAGTAGAGATAGAGTACAGTGGAGTAGGGTAGAGATAGAGCACAGTGGAGCACAGTAGAGGTAGAGTACAGTGGAGTATAGTAGAGGTAGAGTACAGTAGAGCACAGTAGAGATAGAGTACAGTAGAGCAGAGTAGAGGTAGAGTACAGTGGAGCACAGTAGAGGAAGAGTACAGTGTAGTACAGTAGAGATAGAGTACAGTGGAGTACAGTAGAGATAGAGTACAGTCGAACACAGTAGAGATAAGTGCAGTGGAGTATAGTAGAGGTAGAGTACCTTGGAGTACAGTAGAGGTAGAGTACAGCTGAGCACAGTAGAGGTAGAGTAGAGTGGAGCACAGTAGATATAGAGTACAGTGGAGTATAGTAGAGGTAGAGTACAGTAGAGCACAGTAGAGATAGAGTACAGTAGAGCACAGTAGAGGTAGAGTACAGTGGAGCACAGTAGAGGAAGAGTACAGTGTAGTACAGTAGAGATAGAGTACAGTGGAGTACAGTAGAGATAGAGTACAGTCGAACACAGTAGAGATAAGTGCAGTGGAGTATAGTAGAGGTAGAGTACAGTGGAGTACAGTAGAGGTAGAGTACAGCTGAGCACAGTAGAGGTAGAGTAGAGTGGAGCACAGTAGAGGTAGAGTACAGTGGACTACAGTAGAGGTAGTGTACAGTGGAGCACAGTAGAGTTAGAGTACAGTGGAGCACAGTAGAGGTAGAGTACAGTGGAGTATAATAGAGGTAGAGTACAGTAGAGCACAGTAGAGATAGAGTACAGTAGAGCAGAGTAGAGGTAGAGTACAGTGGAGTACAGTAGAGGTAGAGTACAGTGGAGCACTGTAGAGGTGGAGTACAGTGGAGTACAGTAGAGGTAGAGTACAGTGGAGCACAGTAGAGATAGAGTACAGTAGAGCACAGTAGAGGTAGTGTACAGTGGAGCACAGTAGAGCTAGAGTACAGTGGAGTACAGTGGAGCACAGTAGAGGTGGGGTACAGTAGAGTAGAGTAGAGGTAGAGTACAGTGGAGTAAAGTAGAAATAGAGTAGAGTGGAGTAGAGTAGATATAGAGTACAGTGGATTAGAGTAGAGATAGAGTACAGTGGATTATAGTTGATGTAGAGTACAGTGGAGCACAGTAGAGGAAGAGTACAGTGGAGTATAGTTTAGGTAGACTACAGTGGAGTACAGTAGAGGTAGAGTACAGTGGAGCACAGTAGAGATAGAGTACAGTAGAGCAGAGTAGAGGTAGAGTACAGTGGAGTACAGTAGAGGTAGAGTACAGTAGAACACTGTAGAGGTGGAGTACAGTGGAGTACAGTAGAGGTAGAGTACAGTGGAGTAGAGTAGAGATAGAGTACAGTGGAGTAGAGTAGAGATAGAGTACAGTGGAGTATAGTTGAGGTAGAGTACAGTGGAGCACAGTAGAGGTAGAGTACAGTGGAGTATAGTTGAGGTAGACTACAGTGGAGTGCAGTAGAGGTAGAGTACAGTAGAGCAGAGTAGAGGTAGAGTACAGTGGAGCACAGAAGTGGTAGAGTACAGTGGAGTACAGTAGAGATAGAGTACAGTGGAGTAGAGTAGAGATAGTACAGTGGAGTAGGGTAGAGATAGAGCACAGTGGAGCACAGCAAAGGTAGAGTACAGTGGATCACAGTAGAGATAGAGTACAGTGGAGTACAGTGGAGCACAGTAGGGTAGACTACAGTGGAGCACAGTAGAGATAGAGTACAGTGGAGTACAGTAGATGTAGAGTACAGTGGAGCACAGTAGAGGTAGAGTACAGTGGAGTATAGTTGAGGTAGACTACAGTGGAGTACAGTAGAGATAGATTACAGTGGAGTACAGTAGAGATAGAGTACAGTAGAGCAGAGTAGAGGTAGAGTACAGTGGATTACAGTAGAGGTAGAGTACAGTGGAGTACAGTAGAAGTAGAGCACAGTGGAGTACAATAGAGGTAGAGTACAGTGGAGCACAGTAGAGGTAGAGTACAGTGGAGTACAGTAGAGGTAGTGTACAGTGGAGCACAGTAGAGGTAGAGTACAGTGGAGCACAGTAGAGGTAGAGTAAAGTAGAGCACAGTAGAGGTAGAGTACAGTGGAGCACAGTAGAGATAGAGTACAGTGGAGTACAGTAGAGGAAGAGTACAGTGGAGTACAGTGGAGCACAGTAGAGGTGGAGTACAGTAGAGTACAGTAGAGGTAGAGTACAGTGGAGTACAATCAAGATAGAGTACAGTGGAGTAGAGTAGAGATAGAGTACAGTGGAGCACAGCAGAGGTAGAGTACAGTGGATCACAGTAGAGATAGAGTACAGTGGAGTACAGTGGAGCACAGTAGAGGTAGAGTACAGTGGAGAACAGTAGAGATAGAGTACAGTGGAGTACAGTAGAGGTAGAGTACAGAGGAGCACAGAAGAGATAGAGTACAGTGGAGTACAGTAGAGGTAGAGTACAGTGGAGCACAGTAGAGGTGGAGTACAGTAGAGTACAGTCGAGGTAGAGAACAGTACAGTACAGTAGAGGTAGAGTACAGTGGAGTACAGTAGAGGTAGAGTACAGTAGAGCACAGTAGAGGTAGAATACAGTGGAGTACAGTAGAGGTAGAGTACAGTGGAGTACAGTAGAGGTAGAGTACAGTGGATCACAGTAGAGGTAGAGTACAGTGGAGTAGAGTGGAGCACAGTAGAGGTGGAGTACAGTAGAGTAGAGTAGAGGTAGAGTACTGTGGAGTACAGTAGAGATAGAGTACAGTGGAGTAGAGTAGAGATAGAGTACAGTGGAGTAGAGTAGAGATAGAGTACAGTGGAGTAGAGTAGAGATAGAGTACAGTGGAGTATAGTTGAGGTAGAGTACAGTGCAGCACAGTAGAGGTAGAGTACAGTGGAGTATAGTTGAGGTAGACTACAGTGGAGTACAGTAGAGGTAGAGTACAGTGGAGCACAGTAGAGATAGAGTACAGCAGAGCAGAGTACAGGTAGAGTACAGTGGAGCACAGAAGAGGTAGAGTAAAGTGGAGTACAGTAGAGATAGAGTACAGTGGAGTAGAGTAGAGATAGAGTACAGTGGAGTAGGGTAGAGATAGAGCACAGTGGAGCACAGCAAAGGTAGAGTACAGTGGATCACAGTAGAGATAGAGTACAGTGGAGTACAGTGGAGCACAGCAAAGGTAGAGTAGAGTGGATCACAGTAGAGATAGAGTACAGTGGAGTACAGTGGAGCAGAGTAGGGATAGACTACAGTGGAGCACAGTAGAGATAGAGTACAGTGGAGTACAGTAGATGTAGAGTACAGTGGAGCACAGTAGAGGTAGAGTACAGTGGAGTATAGTTGAGGTAGACTACAGTGGAGTACAGTAGAGATAGAGTACAGTGGAGTACAGTAGAGATAGAGTACAGTAGAGCAGAGTAGAGGTAAAGTACAGTAGAGTACAGTAGAGACAGAGCACAGTGGAGCACTGTAGAGGTAGAGTACAGTGGAGTACAGTAGAGGTGGAGTACAGTAGAGTATAGTAGAGGTAGAATACAGTGGATTACAGTAGGGATAGAGTACAGTGGAGCACAGTAGAGGTAGATTAGAGTGGAGCACAGTAGAGGTAGAGTACAGTGGAGCACAGTAGAAGTAGAGTACAGTGGAGTACAGTAGAAGTAGAGCACAGTGGAGCACTGTAGAGGTAGAGTACAGTGGAGTACAGTGGAGATAGAGTACAGTGGAGCACAGTAGAGGTAGAGTACAGTGGAGCACAGTAGAGGTAGAATACAGTGGAGCACAGTAGAGGTAGTGTACAGTGGAGCACAGTAGAGGTAGAGTACAGTGGAGCACAGTAGAGGTAGAGTACAGTAGAGCACAGTAGAGGTAGAGTACAGTGGAGCACAGTAGAGATAAAGTACAGTGGAGTACAGTAGAGGAAGAGTACAGTGGAGTACAGTGGAGCACAGTAGAGGTGGAGTACAGTAGAGTACAATCAAGATAGAGTACAGTGGAGTAGAGTAGAGATAGAGTACAGTGGAGCACAACAGAGGTAGAGTACAGTGGATCACAGTAGAGATAGAGTACAGTGGAGTACAGTGGAGCACAGTAGAGGTAGAGTACAGTGGAGAACAGTAGAGATAGAGTACAGTGGAGTACAGTAGAGGTAGAGTACAGTGGAGCACAGTAGAGATAGAGTACAGTGGAGTACAGTAGAGGTAGAGTACAGTGGAGCACAGTAGAGGTAGAGTACAGTGGAGTACAATTGAGCACAGTAGAGGTGGAGTACAGTAGAGTACAGTAGAGGTAGAGAACAGTACAGTACAGTAGAGGTAGAGTACAGTGGAGTACAGTAGAGGTAGAGTACAGTAGAGCACAGTAGAGGTAGAATACAGTGGAGTAGAGTAGAGGTAGAGTACAGTGGAGTACAGTAGAGGTAGAGTACAGTGGATCACAGTAGAGGTAGAGTACAGTGGAGTACAGTGGAGCACAGTAGAGGTGGAGTACAGTAGAGTAGAGTAGAGGTAGAGTACTGTGGAGTACAGTAGAGATAGAGTACAGTGGAGTACAGTAGAGATAGAGTACAGTGGAGTAGAGTAGAGATAGAGTACAGTGGAGTATAGTTGAGGTAGAGTACAGTGCAGCACAGTAGAGGTAGAGTACAGTGGAGTATAGTTGAGGTAGACTACAGTGGAGTACAGTAGAGGTAGAGTACAGTGGAGCACAGTAGAGATAGAGTACAGCAGAGCAGAGTACAGGTAGAGTACAGTGGAGCACAGAAGAGGTAGAGTACAGTGGAGTACAGTAGAGATAGAATACAGTGGAGTAGAGTAGAGATAGAGTACAGTGGAGTAGGGTAGAGATAGAGCACAGTGGAGCACAGCAAAGGTAGAGTACAGTGGATCACAGTAGAGATAGAGTACAGTGGAGTACAGTGGAGCACAGCAAAGGTAGAGTACAGTGGATCACAGTAGAGATAGAGTACAGTGGAGTACAGTGGAGCAGAGTAGGGGTAGACTACAGTGGAGCACAGTAGAGATAGAGTACAGTGGAGTACAGTAGATGTAGAGTACAGTGGAGCACAGTAGAGGTAGAGTACAGTGGAGTATAGTTGAGGTAGACTACAGTGGAGTACAGTAGAGATAGAGTACAGTGGAGTACAGTAGAGATAGAGTACAGTAGAGCAGAGTAGAGGTAGAGTACAGTAGAGTACATTAGAGATAGAGCACCGTGGAGCACTGTAGAGGTAGAGTACAGTGGAGTACAGTAGAGGTGGAGTACAGTAGAGTATAGTAGAGGTAGAGTACAGTGGATTACAGTAGGGATAGAGTACAGTGGAGCACAGTAGAGGTAGATTAGAGTGGAGCACAGTAGAGGTAGAGTACAGTGGAGCACAGTAAAAGTAGAGTACAGTGGAGTACAGTAGAAGTAGAGCACAGTGGAGCACTGTAGAGGTAGAGTACAGTGGAGTACAGTGGAGAAAGAGTACAGTGGAGCACAGTAGAGATAGAGTACAGTGGAGCACAGTAGAGGTAGAGTACAGTGGAGCACAGTAGAGGTAGAATACAGTGGAGTACAGTAGAGGTAGTGTACAGTGGAGCACAGTAGAGGTAGAGTACAGTGGAGCACAGTAGAGGTAGAGTACAGTAGAGCACAGTAGAGGTAGAGTACAGTGGAGCACAGTAGAGATAAAGTACAGTGGAGTACAGTAGATGAAGAGTACAGTGGAGTACAGTGGAGCACAGTAGAGGTGGAGTACAGTAGAGTACAGTAGAGGTAGAGTACAGTGGAGTACAATAAAGATAGAGTACAGTGGAGCAAAGCAGAGGTAGAGTACAGTGGATCACAGTAGAGATAGAGTAGAGTGGAGTACAGTGGAGCACAGTAGAGGTAGAGTACAGTGGAGAACAGTAGAGATAGAGTACGTGGAGTACAGTAGAGGTAGAGTACAGTGGAGCACAGTAGAGATAGAGTACAGTGGAGTACAGTAGAGGTAGAGTACAGTGGAGCACAGTAGAGGTAGAGTACAGTGGAGTACAATGGAGCACAGTAGAGGTGGAGTACAGTAGAGTACAGTAGAGGTAGAGAACAGTACAGTACAGTAGAGGTAGAGTACAGTGGAGTACAGTAGAGGTAGAGTACAGTAGAGCACAGTAGAGGTAGAATACAATGGAGTACAGTAGAGGTAGAGTACAGTAGAGGTAGAGTACAGTGGAGTACAGTACAGGTAGAGTACAGTGGAGTACAGTAGAGGTAGAGTACAGTGGAGCACAGTAGAGGTAGAGTAGAGTGGAGTACAGTGGAGCACAGTAGAGGTGGAGTACAGTAGAGTAGAGTAGAGTAGAGGTAGAGTACAGTGGAGTATAGTTGAGGTAGAGTACAGTGGAGTACAGTAGAGGTAGAGTACAGTGGAGTATAGTTGAGGTAGACTACAGTGGAGTACAGTAGAGGTAGAGTACAGTGGAGCACAGTAGAGCAGAGTAGAGGTAGAGTACAGTGGAGTACAGTAGAGGTAGAGTACAGTGGAGCACTGTAGAGTTGGAGTACAGTGGAGCACAGTAGAGATAGAGTACAGTAGAGCACAGTAGAGGTAGAGTACAGTGGAGTATAGTAGAGGTAGAGTACAGTGGAGTACAGTTGAGGTAGATTACAGTGGAGCACAGTAGAGGTAGAGTATAGTGGAGTATAGTTGAGGTAGACTACAGTGGAGTACAGTAGAGGTGGAGTACAGTAGAGTATAGTAGGGGTAGAGTACAGTGGACTACAGTGGAGAAAGAGTACAGTGGAGCACAGTAGAGGTAGAGTATAGTGGAGCACAGTAGAGGTAGAGTACAGTGGAGCACAGTAGAGGTAGAGTACAGTGGAGTACAGTAGAGGTAGTGTACAGTGGAGCACAGTAGAGGTAGAGTACAGTGGAGCACAGTAGAGCTAGAGTACAGTGGGGTACAGTAGAAATAGAGTACAGTGGAGCACAGTAGTGTAGGGTACTGTAGAGCACAGTAGAGGTAGAGTACAGTGGAGCACAGTAGAGATAGAGTACAGTGGAGTACAGTAGAGGTAGAGTACAGTGGAGCACAGTAGAGGTAGAGTACAGTGCAGTATAGCTGAGGTAGACTACAGTGGAGTACAGTAGAGGTAGAGTACAGTGGAGCACAGTAGAGATAGAGTACAGTAGAGCAGAGTAGAGGTAGAGTACAGTGGAGTACAGTAGAGGTAGAGTACAGTGGAGCACTGTAGAGGTGGAGTACAGTGGAGTACAGTAGAGGTAGAGTACAGTGGAGTACAGTAGAGATAGAGTACAGTAGAGCAGAGTAGAGGTAGAGTACAGTGGAGTACAGTAGATATAGAGCACAGTGGAGCACTGTAGAGGTAAAGTACAGTGGAGTACAGTAGAGGTGGAGTACAGTAGAGTATAGTAGAGGTAGAGTACAGTGGACTACAGTAGAGATAGAGTACAGTGGAGTACAGTAGAGGTAGTGTACAGTGGAGCACAGTAGAGGTAGAGTACAGTGGAACACAGTAGAGGTAGAGTACAGTGGGGTACAGTAGAAATAGAGTACAGTTGAGCACAGTAGAGTAGAGTACAGTAGAGCACAGTAGAGGTAGAGTAGAGTGGAGCACAGTAGAGATAGAGTACAGTGGAGCACAGTAGAGATAGAGTACAGTAGAGCAGAATAGAGGTAGAGTACAGTGGAGTACAGTACAGGTAGAGTACAGTGGAGCACTGTAGAGGTGGAGTACAGTGGAGTACAGTAGAGGTAGAGTACAGTGGAGCACAGTAGAGATAGAGTACAGTTGAGCACAGTAGAGGTAGAGTACAGTGGAGTATAGTAGAGGTAGAGTACAGTGGAGTACAGTAGAGGTAGAGTACAGTGGAGCATAGTAGATGTAGAGTACAGTGGAGCAAAGTAGAGGTAGAGTAGAGTGGAGCACAGTAGATGTAGATTACAGTGGGGTACAGTAGAAATAGAGTACAGAGGAGCACAGTAGAGTAGAGTACAGTAGAGCACAGTAGAGGTAGAGTACAGTGGAGCACAGTAGAGATAGAGTACAGTGGAGTACAGTAGAGGTAGAGTACAGTGGAGTACAGAGGAGCACAGTAGAGGTGGAGTACAGTAGAGTACAGTAGAGGTAGAGTACAGTGGAGCACAGTAGAGGAAGAGTACAGTGTAGTACAGTAGAGATAGAGTACAGTGGAGTACAGTAGAGATAGAGTACAGTCGAACACAGTAGAGATAAGTGCAGTGGAGTATAGTAGAGGTAGAGTACAGTGGAGTACAGTAGAGGTAGAGTACAGCTGAGCACAGTAGAGGTAGAGTAGAGTGGAGCACAGTAGAGGTAGAGTGCAGTGGACTACAGTACAGGTAGTGTACAGTGGAGCACAGTAGAAGTAGAGTACAGTGGAGCACAGTAGAGGTAGAGTACAGTGGAGTATAATAGAGGTAGAGTACAGTAGAGCACAGTAGAGATAGAGTACAGTAGAGCAGAGTAGAGGTAGAGTACAGTGGAGTACAGTAGAGGTAGAGTACAGTGGAGCACTGTAGAGGTGGAGTACAGTGGAGTACAGTAGAGGTAGAGTACAGTGGAGCACAGTAGAGATAGAGTACAGTAGAGCACAGTAGAGGTAGAGTACAGTGGAGCACAGTAGAGCTAGAGTACAGTGGAGTACAGTGGAGCACAGTAGAGATAGAGTACAGTAGAGCAGAATAGAGGTAGAGTACAGTGGAGTACAGTACAGGTAGAGTACAGTGGAGCACTGTAGAGGTGGAGTACAGTGGAGTACAGTAGAGGTAGAGTACAGTGGAGCACAGTAGAGATAGAGTACAGTTGAGCACAGTAGAGGTAGAGTACAGTGGAGTATAGTAGAGGTAGAGTACAGTGGAGTACAGTAGAGGTAGAGTACAGTGGAGCATAGTAGATGTAGAGTACAGTGGAGCAAAGTAGAGGTAGAGTAGAGTGGAGCACAGTAGATGTAGATTACAGTGGGGTACAGTAGAAATAGAGTACAGAGGAGCACAGTAGAGTAGAGTACAGTAGAGCACAGTAGAGGTAGAGTACAGTGGAGCACAGTAGAGATAGAGTACAGTGGAGTACAGTAGAGGTAGAGTACAGTGGAGTACAGAGATGAGCACAGTAGAGGTGGAGTACAGTAGAGTACAGTAGAGGTAGAGTACAGTGTAGTACAGTAGAGATAGAGTACAGTGGAGTAGAGTAGACATAGAGTACAGTGGAGCACAGCAGAGGTAGAGTAAAGTGGATCACAGTAGAGATAGAGTACAGTGGAGTACAGTGGAGCACAGTAGAGGTAGAGTACAGTGGAGCACAGTTTAGGTAGAGTACAGTGGAGCACAGTAGAGGTAGAGTAGAGTGGAGCACAGTAGAGGTAGAGTACAGTGGAGTACAGTAGAGGTAGTGTACAGTGGAGCACAGTAGAGGTAGAGTACAGTGGAGCACAGTAGAGGTAGAGTACAGTGGAGTATAGTAGAGGTAGAGTACAGTAGAGCACAGTAGAGATAGAGTACAGTAGAGCACAGTAGAGGTAGAGTACAGTGGAGCACAGTAGAGGAAGAGTACAGTGTAGTACAGTAGAGATAGAGTACAGTGGAGTACAGTAGAGATAGAGTACAGTCGAACACAGTAGAGATAAGTGCAGTGGAGTATAGTAGAGGTAGAGTACAGTGGAGTACAGTAGAGGTAGAGTACAGCTGAGCACAGTAGAGGTAGAGTACAGTGGAGCACAGTAGAGGTAGAGTACAGTGGAGTATAGTAGAGGTAGAGTACAGTAGAGTACAGTAGAGATAGAGTACAGTAGAGTACAGTAGAGGTAGAGTACAGTGGAGCACAGTAGAGGAAGAGTACAGTGTAGTACAGTAGAGATAGAGTACAGTGGAGTACAGTAGAGATAGAGTACAGTCGAACACAGTAGAGATAAGTGCAGTGGAGTATAGTAGAGGTAGAGTACAGTGGAGTACAGTAGAGGTAGAGTACAGCTGAGCACAGTAGAGGTAGAGTAGAGTGGAGCACAGTAGAGGTAGAGTACAGTGGACTACAGTACAGGTAGTGTACAGTGAGCACAGTAGAAGTAGAGTACAGTGGAGCACAGTAGAGGTAGAGTACAGTGGAGTATAATAGAGGTAGAGTACAGTAGAGCACAGTAGAGATAGAGTTCAGTAGAGCAGAGTAGAGGTAGAGTACAGTGGAGTACAGTAGAGGTAGAGTACAGTGGAGCACTGTAGAGGTGGAGTACAGTGGAGTACAGTAGAGGTAGAGTACAGTGGAGCACAGTAGAGATAGAGTACAGTAGAGCACAGTAGAGGTAGAGTACAGTGGAGCACAGTAGAGCTAGAGTACAGTGGAGTACAGTGGAGCACAGTAGAGGTGGAGTACAGTAGAGTAGAGTAGAGGTAGAGTACAGTGGAGTACAGTAGAGATAGAGTAGAGTGGAGTAGAGTAGAGATAGAGTACAGTGGATTAGAGTAGAGATAGAGTACAGTGGAGTATAGTTGAGGTAGAGTACAGTGGAGCACAGTAGAGGTAGAGTAGAGTGGAGTACAGTGGAGCACAGTAGAGGTGGAGTACAGTAGAGTAGAGTAGAGTAGAGGTAGAGTACAGTGGAGTATAGTTGAGGTAGAGTACAGTGGAGTACAGTAGAGGTAGAGTACAGTGGAGTATAGTTGAGGTAGACTACAGTGGAGTACAGTAGAGGTAGAGTACAGTGGAGCACAGTAGAGCAGAGTAGAGGTAGAGTACAGTGGAGTACAGTAGAGGTAGAGTACAGTGGAGCACTGTAGAGTTGGAGTACAGTGGAGCACAGTAGAGATAGAGTACAGTAGAGCACAGTAGAGGTAGAGTACAGTGGAGTATAGTAGAGGTAGAGTACAGTGGAGTACAGTTGAGGTAGATTACAGTGGAGCACAGTAGAGGTAGAGTATAGTGGAGTATAGTTGAGGTAGACTACAGTGGAGTACAGTAGAGGTGGAGTACAGTAGAGTATAGTAGGGGTAGAGTACAGTGGACTACAGTGGAGAAAGAGTACAGTGGAGCACAGTAGAGGTAGAGTATAGTGGAGCACAGTAGAGGTAGAGTACAGTGGAGCACAGTAGAGGTAGAGTACAGTGGAGTACAGTAGAGGTAGTGTACAGTGGAGCACAGTAGAGGTAGAGTACAGTGGAGCACAGTAGAGCTAGAGTACAGTGGGGTACAGTAGAAATAGAGTACAGTGGAGCACAGTAGTGTAGGGTACTGTAGAGCACAGTAGAGGTAGAGTACAGTGGAGCACAGTAGAGATAGAGTACAGTGGAGTACAGTAGAGGTAGAGTACAGTGGAGCACAGTAGAGGTAGAGTACAGTGCAGTATAGCTGAGGTAGACTACAGTGGAGTACAGTAGAGGTAGAGTACAGTGGAGCACAGTAGAGATAGAGTACAGTAGAGCAGAGTAGAGGTAGAGTACAGTGGAGTACAGTAGAGGTAGAGTACAGTGGAGCACTCTAGAGGTGGAGTACAGTGGAGTAGAGTAGAGGTAGAGTACAGTGGAGTACAGTAGAGATAGAGTACAGTAGAGCAGAGTAGAGGTAGAGTACAGTGGAGTACAGTAGATATAGAGCACAGTGGAGCACTGTAGAGGTAAAGTACAGTGGAGTACAGTAGAGGTGGAGTACAGTAGAGTATAGTAGAGGTAGAGTACAGTGGACTACAGTAGAGATAGAGTACAGTGGAGTACAGTAGAGGTAGTGTACAGTGGAGCACAGTAGAGGTAGAGTACAGTGGAACACAGTAGAGGTAGAGTACAGTGGGGTACAGTAGAAATAGAGTACAGTTGAGCACAGTAGAGTAGAGTACAGTAGAGCACAGTAGAGGTAGAGTAGAGTGGAGCACAGTAGAGATAGAGTACAGTGGAGCACAGTAGAGATAGAGTACAGTAGAGCAGAATAGAGGTAGAGTACAGTGGAGTACAGTACAGGTAGAGTACAGTGGAGCACTGTAGAGGTGGAGTACAGTGGAGTACAGTAGAGGTAGAGTACAGTGGAGCACAGTAGAGATAGAGTACAGTTGAGCACAGTAGAGGTAGAGTACAGTGGAGTATAGTAGAGGTAGAGTACAGTGGAGTACAGTAGAGGTAGAGTACAGTGGAGCATAGTAGATGTAGAGTACAGTGGAGCAAAGTAGAGGTAGAGTAGAGTGGAGCACAGTAGATGTAGATTACAGTGGGGTACAGTAGAAATAGAGTACAGAGGAGCACAGTAGAGTAGAGTACAGTAGAGCACAGTAGAGGTAGAGTACAGTGGAGCACAGTAGAGATAGAGTACAGTGGAGTACAGTAGAGGTAGAGTACAGTGGAGTACAGAGGAGCACAGTAGAGGTGGAGTACAGTAGAGTACAGTAGAGGTAGAGTACAGTGTAGTACAGTAGAGATAGAGTACAGTGGAGTAGAGTAGACATAGAGTACAGTGGAGCACAGCAGAGGTAGAGTAAAGTGGATCACAGTAGAGATAGAGTACAGTGGAGTACAGTGGAGCACAGTAGAGGTAGAGTACAGTGGAGCACAGTTTAGGTAGAGTACAGTGGAGCACAGTAGAGGTAGAGTAGAGTGGAGCACAGTAGAGGTAGAGTACAGTGGAGTACAGTAGAGGTAGTGTACAGTGGAGCACAGTAGAGGTAGAGTACAGTGGAGCACAGTAGAGGTAGAGTACAGTGGAGTATAGTAGAGGTAGAGTACAGTAGAGCACAGTAGAGATAGAGTACAGTAGAGCACAGTAGAGGTAGAGTACAGTGGAGCACAGTAGAGGAAGAGTACAGTGTAGTACAGTAGAGATAGAGTACAGTGGAGTACAGTAGAGATAGAGTACAGTCGAACACAGTAGAGATAAGTGCAGTGGAGTATAGTAGAGGTAGAGTACAGTGGAGTACAGTAGAGGTAGAGTACAGCTGAGCACAGTAGAGGTAGAGTACAGTGGAGCACAGTAGAGGTAGAGTACAGTGGAGTATAGTAGAGGTAGAGTACAGTAGAGTACAGTAGAGATAGAGTACAATAGAGTACAGTAGAGGTAGAGTACAGTGGAGCACAGTAGAGGAAGAGTACAGTGTAGTACAGTAGAGATAGAGTACAGTGGAGTACAGTAGAGATAGAGTACAGTCGAACACAGTAGAGATAAGTGCAGTGGAGTATAGTAGAGGTAGAGTACAGTGGAGTACAGTAGAGGTAGAGTACAGCTGAGCACAGTAGAGGTAGAGTAGAGTGGAGCACAGTAGAGGTAGAGTGCAGTGGACTACAGTACAGGTAGTGTACAGTGGAGCACAGTAGAAGTAGAGTACAGTGGAGCACAGTAGAGGTAGAGTACAGTGGAGTATAATAGAGGTAGAGTACAGTAGAGCACAGTAGAGATAGAGTACAGTAGAGCAGAGTAGAGGTAGAGTACAGTGGAGTACAGTAGAGGTAGAGTACAGTGGAGCACTGTAGAGGTGGAGTACAGTGGAGTACAGTAGAGGTAGAGTACAGTGGAGCACAGTAGAGATAGAGTACAGTAGAGCACAGTAGAGGTAGAGTACAGTGGAGCACAGTAGAGCTAGAGTACAGTGGAGTACAGTGGAGCACAGTAGAGATAGAGTACAGTAGAGCAGAATAGAGGTAGAGTACAGTGGAGTACAGTACAGGTAGAGTACAGTGGAGCACTGTAGAGGTGGAGTACAGTGGAGTACAGTAGAGGTAGAGTACAGTGGAGCACAGTAGAGATAGAGTACAGTTGAGCACAGTAGAGGTAGAGTACAGTGGAGTATAGTAGAGGTAGAGTACAGTGGAGTACAGTAGAGGTAGAGTACAGTGGAGCATAGTAGATGTAGAGTACAGTGGAGCAAAGTAGAGGTAGAGTAGAGTGGAGCACAGTAGATGTAGATTACAGTGGGGTACAGTAGAAATAGAGTACAGAGGAGCACAGTAGAGTAGAGTACAGTAGAGCACAGTAGAGGTAGAGTACAGTGGAGCACAGTAGAGATAGAGTACAGTGGAGTACAGTAGAGGTAGAGTACAGTGGAGTACAGAGAAGCACAGTAGAGGTGGAGTACAGTAGAGTACAGTAGAGGTAGAGTACAGTGTAGTACAGTAGAGATAGAGTACAGTGGAGTAGAGTAGACATAGAGTACAGTGGAGCACAGCAGAGGTAGAGTAAAGTGGATCACAGTAGAGATAGAGTACAGTGGAGTACAGTGGAGCACAGTAGAGGTAGAGTACAGTGGAGCACAGTTTAGGTAGAGTACAGTGGAGCACAGTAGAGGTAGAGTAGAGTGGAGCACAGTAGAGGTAGAGTACAGTGGAGTACAGTAGAGGTAGTGTACAGTGGAGCACAGTAGAGGTAGAGTACAGTGGAGCACAGTAGAGGTAGAGTACAGTGGAGTATAGTAGAGGTAGAGTACAGTAGAGCACAGTAGAGATAGAGTACAGTAGAGCACAGTAGAGGTAGAGTACAGTGGAGCACAGTAGAGGAAGAGTACAGTGTAGTACAGTAGAGATAGAGTACAGTGGAGTACAGTAGAGATAGAGTACAGTCGAACACAGTAGAGATAAGTGCAGTGGAGTATAGTAGAGGTAGAGTACAGTGGAGTACAGTAGAGGTAGAGTACAGCTGAGCACAGTAGAGGTAGAGTACAGTGGAGCACAGTAGAGGTAGAGTACAGTGGAGTATAGTAGAGGTAGAGTACAGTAGAGTACAGTAGAGATAGAGTACAGTAGAGTACAGTAGAGGTAGAGTACAGTGGAGCACAGTAGAGGAAGAGTACAGTGTAGTACAGTAGAGATAGAGTACAGTGGAGTACAGTAGAGATAGAGTACAGTCGAACACAGTAGAGATAAGTGCAGTGGAGTATAGTAGAGGTAGAGTACAGTGGAGTACAGTAGAGGTAGACTACAGCTGAGCACAGTAGAGGTAGAGTAGAGTGGAGCACAGTAGAGGTAGAGTACAGTGGACTACAGTACAGGTAGTGTACAGTGAGCACAGTAGAAGTAGAGTACAGTGGAGCACAGTAGAGGTAGAGTACAGTGGAGTATAATAGAGGTAGAGTACAGTAGAGCACAGTAGAGATAGAGTTCAGTAGAGCAGAGTAGAGGTAGAGTACAGTGGAGTACAGTAGAGGTAGAGTACAGTGGAGCACTGTAGAGGTGGAGTACAGTGGAGTACAGTAGAGGTAGAGTACAGTGGAGCACAGTAGAGATAGAGTACAGTAGAGCACAGTAGAGGTAGAGTACAGTGGAGCACAGTAGAGCTAGAGTACAGTGGAGTACAGTGGAGCACAGTAGAGGTGGAGTACAGTAGAGTAGAGTAGAGGTAGAGTACAGTGGAGTACAGTAGAGATAGAGTAGAGTGGAGTAGAGTAGAGATAGAGTACAGTGGATTAGAGTAGAGATAGAGTACAGTGGAGTATAGTTGAGGTAGAGTACAGTGGAGCACAGTAGAGGTAGAGTACAGTGGAGTATAGTTGAGGTAGACTACAGTGGAGTACAGTAGAGGTAGAGTACAGTGGAGCAGAGTAGAGATAGAGTACAGTAGAGCAGAGTAGAGGTAGAGTACAGTGGAGTACAGTAGAGGTAGAGTACAGTAGAACACTGTAGAGGTGGAGTACAGTGGAGTACAGTAGAGGTAGAGTACAGTGGAGCACAGTAGAGATAGAGTACAGTGGAGTACAGTGGAGCACAGTAGGGTAGACTACAGTGGAGCACAGTAGAGATAGAGTACAGTGGAGTACAGTAGATGTAGAGTACAGTGGAGCACAGTAGAGGTAGAGTACAGTGGAGTATAGTTGAGGTAGACTACAGTGGAGTACAGTAGAGATAGAGTACAGTGGAGTACAGTAGAGATAGAGTACAGTAGAGCAGAGTAGAGGTAGAGTACAGTGGAGTACAGTAGAGGTAGAGTACAGTGGAGTACAGTAGAAGTAGAGCACAGTGGAGTACAGTAGAGGTAGAGTACAGTGGAGCACAGTAGAGGTAGAGTACAGTGGAGTACAGTAGAGGTAGTGTACAGTGGAGCACAGTAGAGGTAGAGTACAGTGGAGCACAGTAGAGGTAGAGTAAAGTAGAGCACAGTAGAGGTAGAGTACAGTGGAGCACAGTAGAGATAGAGTACAGTGGAGTACAGTAGAGGAAGAGTACAGTGGAGTACAGTGGAGCACAGTAGAGGTGGAGTACAGTAGAGTACAGTAGAGGTAGAGTACAGTGGAGTACAATCAAGATAGAGTACAGTGGAGTAGAGTAGAGATAGAGTACAGTGGAGCACAGCAGAGGTAGAGTACAGTGGATCACAGTAGAGATAGAGTACAGTGGAGTACAGTGGAGCACAGTAGAGGTAGAGTACAGTGGAGAACAGTAGAGATAGAGTACAGTGGAGTACAGTAGAGGTAGAGTACAGTGGAGCACAGTAGAGATAGAGTACAGTGGAGTACAGTAGAGGTAGAGAACAGTACAGTACAGTAGAGGTAGAGTACAGTGGAGTACAGTAGAGGTAGAGTACAGTAGAGCACAGTAGAGGTAGAATACAGTGGAGTACAGTAGAGGTAGAGTACAGTGGAGTACAGTAGAGGTAGAGTACAGTGGATCACAGTAGAGGTAGAGTACAGTGGAGTACAGTGGAGCACAGTAGAGGTGGAGTACAGTAGAGTAGAGTAGAGGTAGAGTACTGTGGAGTACAGTAGAGATAGAGTACAGTGGAGTAGAGTAGAGATAGAGTACAGTGGAGTAGAGTAGAGATAGAGTACAGTGGAGTAGAGTAGAGATAGAGTACAGTGGAGTATAGTTGAGGTAGAGTACAGTGCAGCACAGTAGAGGTAGAGTACAGTGGAGTATAGTTGAGGTAGACTACAGTGGAGTACAGTAGAGGTAGAGTACAGTGGAGCACAGTAGAGATAGAGTACAGCAGAGCAGAGTAGAGGTAGAGTACAGTGGAGCACAGAAGAGGTAGAGTAAAGTGGAGTACAGTAGAGATAGAGTACAGTGGAGTAGAGTAGAGATAGAGTACAGTGGAGTAGAGTAGAGATAGAGCACAGTGGAGCACAGCAAAGGTAGAGTACAGTGGATCACAGTAGAGATAGAGTACAGTGGAGTACAGTGGAGCACAGCAAAGGTAGAGTACAGTGGATCACAGTAGAGATAGAGTACAGTGGAGTACAGTGGAGCAGAGTAGGGATAGACTACAGTGGAGCACAGTAGAGATAGAGTACAGTGGAGTACAGTAGATGTAGAGTACAGTGGAGCACAGTAGAGGTAGAGTACAGTGGAGTATAGTTGAGGTAGACTACAGTGGAGTACAGTAGAGATAGAGTACAGTGGAGTACAGTAGAGATAGAGTACAGTAGAGCAGAGTAGAGGTAAAGTACAGTAGAGTACAGTAGAGACAGAGCACAGTGGAGCACTGTAGAGGTAGAGTACAGTGGAGTATAGTAGAGGTGGAGTACAGTAGAGTATAGTAGAGGTAGAATACAGTGGATTACAGTAGGGATAGAGTACAGTGGAGCACAGTAGAGGTAGAGTACAGTGGAGCACAGTAGAAGTAGAGTACAGTGGAGTACAGTAGAAGTAGAGCACAGTGGAGCACTGTAGAGGTAGAGTACAGTGGAGTACAGTGGAGATAGAGTACAGTGGAACACAGTAGAGGTAGAGTACAGTGGAGCACAGTAGAGGTAGAATACAGTGGAGTACAGTAGAGGTAGTGTACAGTGGAGCACAGTAGAGGTAGAGTACAGTGGAGCACAGTAGAGGTAGAGTACAGTGGAGTACAGTAGAGGTAGTGTACAGTGGAGCACAGTAGAGGTAGAGTACAGTGGAGCACAGTAGAGGTAGAGTACAGTGGAGCACAGTAGAGGTAGAGTACAGTGGAGCACAGTAGAGGTAGTGTACAGTGGAGCACAGTAGAGGTAGATAACAGTGGAGCACAGTAGAGGTAGAGTACAGTAGAGCACAGTAGAGGTAGAGTACAGTGGAGCACAGTAGAGATAAAGTACAGTGGAGTACAGTAGAGGAAGAGTACAGTGGAGTACAGTGGAGCACAGTAGAGGTGGAGTACAGTAGAGTACAATCAAGATAGAGTACAGTGGAGTAGAGTAGAGATAGAGTACAGTGGAGCACAACAGAGGTAGAGTACAGTGGATCACAGTAGAGATAGAGTACAGTGGAGTACAGTGGAGCACAGTAGAGGTAGAGTACAGTGGAGAACAGTAGAGATAGAGTACAGTGGAGTACAGTAGAGGTAGAGTACAGTGGAGCACAGTAGAGATAGAGTACAGTGGAGTACAGTAGAGGTAGAGTACAGTGGAGCACAGTAGAGGTAGAGTACAGTGGAGTACAATGGAGCACAGTAGAGGTGGAGTACAGTAGAGTACAGTAGAGGTAGAGAACAGTACAGTACAGTAGAGGTAGAGTACAGTGGAGTACAGTAGAGGTAGAGTACAGTAGAGTACAGTAGAGGTAGAGTACAGTGGAGCACAGTAGAGATAGAGTACAGTGGAGTACAGTAGAGGTAGAGTACAGTGGAGCACAGTAGAGGTAGAGTACAGTGGAGTACAATGGAGCACAGTAGAGGTGGAGTACAGTAGAGTACAGTAGAGATAGAGTACAGTGGAGTATAGTTGAGGTAGAGTACAGTGCAGCACAGTAGAGGTAGAGTACAGTGGAGTATAGTTGAGGTAGACTACAGTGGAGTACAGTAGAGGTAGAGTACAGTGGAGCACAGTAGAGATAGAGTACAGCAGAGCAGAGTACAGGTAGAGTACAGTGGAGCACAGAAGAGGTAGAGTACAGTGGAGTACAGTAGAGATAGAGTACAGTGGAGTAGAGTAGAGATAGAGTACAGTGGAGTAGGGTAGAGATAGAGCACAGTGGAGCACTGTAGAGGTAGAGTACAGTGGAGTACAGTAGAGGTGGAGTACAGTAGAGTATAGTAGAGGTAGAGTACAGTGGACTACAGTAGAGATAGAGTACAGTGGAGTACAGTAGAGGTAGTGTACAGTGGAGCACAGTAGAGGTAGAGTACAGTGGAGCACAGTAGAGGTAGAGTACATTGGGGTACAGTAGAAATAGAGTACAGTTGAGCACAGTAGAGTAGAGTACAGTAGAGCACAGTAGAGGTAGAGTAGAGTGGAGCACAGTAGAGATAGAGTACAGTGGAGCACAGTAGAGATAGAGTACAGTAGAGCAGAGTAGAGGTAGAGTACAGTGGAGTACAGTACAGGTAGAGTACAGTGGAGCACTGTAGGGGTGGAGTACAGTGGAGTACAGTAGAGGTAGAGTACAGTGGAGCACAGTAGAGATAGAGTACAGTTGAGCACAGTAGAGGTAGAGTACAGTGGAGTATAGTAGAGGTAGAGTACAGTGGAGTACAGTAGAGGTAGAGTACAGTGGAGCATAGTAGATGTAGAGTACAGTGGAGCAAAGTAGAGGTAGAGTAGAGTGGAGCACAGTAGATGTAGATTACAGTGGGGTTCAGTAGAAATAGAGTACAGTGGAGCACAGTAGATTAGAGTACAGTAGAGCACAGTAGAGGTAGAGTACAGTGGAGCACAGTAGAGATAGAGTACAGTGGAGTACAGTAGAGGTAGAGTACAGTGGAGTACAGAGGAGCACAGTAGAGGTGGAGTACAGTAGAGTACAGTAGAGGTAGAGTACAGTGTAGTACAGTAGAGATAGAGTACAGTGGAGTAGAATAGACATAGAGTACAGTGGAGCACAGCAGAGGTAGAGTAAAGTGGATCACAGTAGAGATAGAGTACAGTGGAGTACAGTGGAGCACAGTAGAGGTAGAGTACAGTGGAGCACAGTTTAGGTAGAGTACAGTGGAGCACAATAGAGCTAGAGTAGAGTGGAGCACAGTAGAGGTAGAGTACAGTGGAGTACAGTAGAGGTAGTGTACAGTGGAGCACAGTAGAGGTATAGTACAGTGGAGCACAGTAGAGGTAGAGTACAGTGGAGTATAGTAGAGGTAGAGTACAGTAGAGCACAGTAGAGATAGAGTACAGTAGAGCACAGTAGAGGTAGAGTACAGTGGAGCACAGTAGAGGAAGAGTACAGTGTAGTACAGTAGAGATAGAGTACAGTGGAGTACAGTAGAGATAGAGTACAGTCGAACACAGTAGAGATAAGTGCAGTGGAGTATAGTAGAGGTAGAGTACAGTGGAGTACAGTAGAGGTAGAGTACAGCTGAGCACAGTAGAGGTAGAGTAGAGTGGAGCACAGTAGAGGTAGAGTACAGTGGAGTATAGTAGAGGTAGAGTACAGTGGAGCACAGTAGAGATAGAGTACAGTGGAGTACAGTGGAGCAGAGTAGAGGTAGAGTACAGTGGAGCACAGTTTAGGTAGAGTAGAGTTGAGCACAGTAGAGGTAGAGTAGAGTGGAGCACAGTAGAGTTAGAGTACAGTGGAGTACAGTAGAGGTAGTGTACAGTGGAGCAAAGTAGAGGTAGAGTACAGTGGAGCACAGTAGAGGTAGAGTACAGTGGAGTATAGTAGAGGTAGAGTACAGTAGAGCACAGTAGAGATAGAGTACAGTAGAGCAGAGTAGAGGTAGAGTACAGTGGAGCACAGTAGAGGAAGAGTACAGTGTAGTACAGTAGAGATAGAGTACAGTGGAGTACAGTAGAGATAGAGTACAGTCGAACACAGTAGAGATAAGTGCAGTGGAGTATAGTAGAGGTAGAGTACAGTGGAGTACAGTAGAGGTAGAGTACAGCTGAGCACAGTAGAGGTATAGTAGAGTGGAGCACAGTAGATGTAGAGTACAGTGGAGTATAGTAGAGGTAGAGTACAGTAGAGCACAGTAGAGATAGAGTACAGTAGAGCATAGTAGAGGTAGAGTACAGTGGAGCACAGTAGAGGAAGAGTACAGTGTAGTACAGTAGAGATAGAGTACAGTGGAGTAGAGTAGAGATAGAAAACAGTCGAACACAGTAGAGATAAGTGCAGTGGAGTATAGTAGAGGTAGAGTACAGTGGAGTACAGTAGAGGTAGAGTACAGCTGAGCACAGTAGAGGTAGAGTAGAGTGGAGCACAGTAGAGGTAGAGTACAGTGGACTACAGTAGAGGTAGTGTACAGTGGAGCACAGTAGAGTTAGAGCACAGTGGAGCACAGTAGAGGTAGAGTACAGTGGAGTATAATAAAGGTAGAGTACAGTAGAGCACAGTAGAGATAGAGTACAGTAGAGCAGAGTAGAGGTAGAGTACAGTGGAGTACAGTAGAGGTAGAGTACAGTGGAGCACTGTAGAGGTGGAGTACAGTGGAGTACAGTAGAGGTAGAGTACAGTGGAGCACAGTAGAGATAGAGTACAGTAGAGCACAGTAGAGGTAGAGTACAGTGGAGCACAGTAGAGCTAGAGTACAGTGGAGTACAGTGGAGCACAGTAGAGGTGGAGTACAGTAGAGTAGAGTAGAGGTAGAGTACAGTGGAGTAAAGTAGAGATAGAGTAGAGTGGAGTAGAGTAGATATAGAGTACAGTGGATTAGAGTAGAGATAGAGTACAGTGGATTATAGTTGATGTAGAGTACAGTGGAGCACAGTAGAGGAAGAGTACAGTGGAGTATAGTTTAGGTAGACTACAGTGGAGTACAGTAGAGGTAGAGTACAGTGGAGCACAGTAGAGATAGAGTACAGTAGAGCAGAGTAGAGGTAGAGTACAGTGGAGTACAGTAGAGGTAGAGTACAGTAGAACACTGTAGAGGTGGAGTACAGTGGAGTACAGTAGAGGTAGAGTACAGTGGAGTAGAGTAGAGATAGAGTACAGTGGAGTAGAGTAGAGATAGAGTACAGTGGAGTATAGTTGAGGTAGAGTACAGTGGAGCACAGTAGAGGTAGAGTACAGTGGAGTATAGTTGAGGTAGACTACAGTGGAGTGCAGTAGAGGTAGAGTACAGTAGAGCAGAGTAGAGGTAGAGTACAGTGGAGCACAGAAGTGGTAGAGTACAGTGGAGTACAGTAGAGATAGAGTACAGTGGAGTAGAGTAGAGATAGTACAGTGGAGTAGGGTAGAGATAGAGCACAGTGGAGCACAGCAAAGGTAGAGTACAGTGGATCACAGTAGAGATAGAGTACAGTGGAGTACAGTGGAGCACAGTAGGGTAGACTACAGTGGAGCACAGTAGAGATAGAGTACAGTGGAGTACAGTAGATGTAGAGTACAGTGGAGCACAGTAGAGGTAGAGTACAGTGGAGTATAGTTGAGGTAGACTACAGTGGAGTACAGTAGAGATAGAGTACAGTGGAGTACAGTAGAGATAGAGTACAGTAGAGCAGAGTAGAGGTAGAGTACAGTGGAGTACAGTAGAGGTAGAGTACAGTGGAGTACAGTAGAAGTAGAGCACAGTGGAGTACAGTAGAGGAAGAGTATAGTGGAGCACAGTAGAGGTAGAGTACAGTGGAGTACAGTAGAGGTAGTGTACAGTGGAGCACAGTAGAGGTAGAGTACAGTGGAGCACAGTAGAGGTAGAGTAAAGTAGAGCACAGTAGAGGTAGAGTACAGTGGAGCACAGTAGAGATAGAGTACAGTGGAGTACAGTAGAGGAAGAGTACAGTGGAGTACAGTGGAGCACAGTAGAGGTGGAGTACAGTAGAGTACAGTAGAGGTAGAGTACAGTGGAGTACAATCAAGATAGAGTACAGTGGAGTAGAGTAGAGATAGAGTACAGTGGAGCACAGCAGAGGTAGAGTACAGTGGATCACAGTAGAGATAGAGTACAGTGGAGTACAGTGGAGCACAGTAGAGGTAGAGTACAGTGGAGAACAGTAGAGATAGAGTACAGTGAAGTACAGTAGAGGTAGAGTACAGTGGAGCACAGTAGAGATAGAGTACAGTGGAGTACAGTAGAGGTAGAGTACAGTGGAGCACAGTAGAGGTGGAGTACAGTAGAGTACAGTCGAGGTAGAGAACAGTACAGTACAGTAGAGGTAGAGTACAGTGGAGTACAGTAGAGGTAGAGTACAGTAGAGCACAGTAGAGGTAGAATACAGTGGAGTACAGTAGAGGTAGAGTACAGTGGAGTACAGTAGAGGTAGAGTACAGTGGATCACAGTAGAGGTAGAGTACAGTGGAGTACAGTGGAGCACAGTAGAGGTGGAGTACAGTAGAGTAGAGGTAGAGTACTGTGGAGTACAGTAGAGATAGAGTACAGTGGAGTAGAGTAGAGATAGAGTACAGTGGAGTAGAGTAGAGATAGAGTACAGTGGAGTAGAGTAGAGATAGAGTACAGTGGAGTATAGTTGAGGTAGAGTACAGTGCAGCACAGTAGAGGTAGAGTACAGTGGAGTATAGTTGAGGTAGACTACAGTGGAGTACAGTAGAGGTAGAGTACAGTGGAGCACAGTAGAGATAGAGTACAGCAGAGCAGAGTAGAGGTAGAGTACAGTGGAGGACAGAAGAGGTAGAGTGAAGTGGAGTACAGTAGAGATAGAGTACAGTGGAGTAGAGTAGAGATAGAGTACAGTGGAGTAGGGTAGAGATAGAGCACAGTGGAGCACAGCAAAGGTAGAGTACAGTGGATCACAGTAGAGATAGAGTACAGTGGAGTACAGTGGAGCACAGCAAAGGTAGAGTACAGTGGATCACAGTAGAGATAGAGTACAGTGGAGTACAGTGGAGCAGAGTAGGGATAGACTACAGTGGAGCACAGTAGAGATAGAGTACAGTGGAGTACAGTAGATGTAGAGTACAGTGGAGCACAGTAGAGGTAGAGTACAGTGGAGTATAGTTGAGGTAGACTACAGTGGAGTACAGTAGAGATAGAGTACAGTGGAGTACAGTAGAGATAGAGTACAGTAGAGCAGAGTAGAGGTAAAGTACAGTAGAGTACAGTAGAGACAGAGCACAGTGGAGCACTGTAGAGGTAGAGTACAGTGGAGTACAGTAGAGGTGGAGTACAGTAGAGTATAGTAGAGGTAGAATACAGTGGATTACAGTAGGGATAGAGTACAGTGGAGCACAGTAGAGGTAGATTAGAGTGGAGCACAGTAGAGGTAGAGTACAGTGGAGCACAGTAGAAGTAGAGTACAGTGGAGTACAGTAGAAGTAGAGCACAGTGGAGCACTGTAGAGGTAGAGTACAGTGGAGTACAGTGGAGATAGAGTACAGTGTAGCACAGTAGAGGTAGAGTACAGTGGAGCACAGTAGAGGTAGAATACAGTGGAGTACAGTAGAGGTAGTGTACAGTGGAGCACAGTAGAGGTAGAGTACAGTGGAGCACAGTAGAGGTAGAGTACAGTGGAGTACAGTAGAGGTAGTGTACAGTGGAGCACAGTAGAGGTAGAGTACAGTGGAGCACAGTAGAGGTAGAGTACAGTGGAGCACAGTAGAGGTAGAGTACAGTGGAGCACAGTAGAGGTAGTGTACAGTGGAGCACAGTAGAGGTAGAGTACAGTGGAGCACAGTAGAGGTAGAGTACAGTAGAGCACAGTAGAGGTAGAGTACAGTGGAGCACAGTAGAGATAAAGTACAGTGGAGTACAGTAGAGGAAGAGTACAGTGGAGTACAGTGGAGCACAGTAGAGGTGGAGTACAGTAGAGTACAATCAAGATAGAGTACAGTGGAGTAGAGTAGAGATAGAGTACAGTGGAGCACAACAGAGGTAGAGTACAGTGGATCACAGTAGAGATAGAGTACAGTGGAGTACAGTGGAGCACAGTAGAGGTAGAGTACAGTGGATAACAGTAGAGATAGAGTACAGTGGAGTACAGTAGAGGTAGAGTACAGTGGAGCACAGTAGAGATAGAGTACAGTGGAGTACAGTAGAGGTAGAGTACAGTGGAGCACAGTAGAGGTAGAGTACAGTGGAGTACAATGGAGCACAGTAGAGGTGGAGTACAGTAGAGTACAGTAGAGGTAGAGAACAGTACAGTACAGTAGAGGTAGAGTACAGTGGAGTACAGTAGAGGTAGAGTACAGTAGAGCACAGTAGAGGTAGAATACAGTGGAGTACAGTAGAGGTAGAGTACAGTGGAGTACAGTAGAGGTAGAGTACAGTGGATCACAGTAGAGGTAGAGTACAGTGGAGTACAGTGGAGCACAGTAGAGGTGGAGTACAGAAGAGTAGAGTAGAGGTAGAGTACTGTGGAGTACAGTAGAGATAGAGTACAGTGGAGTACAGTAGAGATAGAGTACAGTGGAGTAGAGTAGAGATAGAGTACAGTGGAGTATAGTTGAGGTAGAGTACAGTGCAGCACAGTAGAGGTAGAGTACAGTGGAGTATAGTTGAGGTAGACTACAGTGGAGTACAGTAGAGGTAGAGTACAGTGGAGAACAGTAGAGATAGAGTACAGCAGAGCAGAGTACAGGTAGAGTACAGTGGAGCACAGAAGAGGTAGAGTACAGTGGAGTACAGTAGAGATAGAGTACACTGGAGTAGAGTAGAGACAGAGTACAGTGGAGTAGGATAGAGATAGAGCACAGTGGAGCACAGCAAAGGTAGAGTACAGTGGATCACAGTAGAGATAGAGTACAGTGGAGTACAGTGGAGCACAGCAAAGGTAGAGTACAGTGGATCACAGTAGAGATAGAGTACAGTGGAGTACAGTGGAGCAGAGTAGGGGTAGACTACAGTGGAGCACAGTAGAGATAGAGTACAGTGGAGTAAAGTAGATGTAGAGTACAGTGGAGCACAGTAGAGGTAGAGTACAGTGGAGTATAGTTGAGGTAGACTACAGTGGAGTACAGTAGAGATAGAGTACAGTGGAGTACAGTAGAGATAGAGTACAGTAGAGCAGAGTAGAGGTAGAGTACAGTAGAGTACATTAGAGATAGAGCACCGTGGAGCACTGTAGAGGTAGAGTACAGTGGAGTACAGTAGAGGTGGAGTACAGTAGAGTATAGTAGAGGTAGAGTACAGTGGATTACAGTAGGGATAGAGTACAGTGGAAAACAGTAGAGGTAGATTAGAGTGGAGCACAGTAGAGGTAGAGTACAGTGGAGCACAGTAAAAGTAGAGTACAGTGGAGTACAGTAGAAGTAGAGCACAGTGGAGCACTGTAGAGGTAGAGTACAGTGGAGTACAGTGGAGGTAGAATACAGTGGAGTACAGTAGAGGTAGTGTACAGTGGAGCACAGTAGAGGTAGAGTACAGTGGAGCACAGTAGAGGTAGAGTACAGTAGAGCACAGTTTAGGTAGAGTACAGTGGAGCACAGTAGAGATAAAGTACAGTGGAGTACAGTAGATGAAGAGTACAGTGGAGTACAGTGGAGCACAGTAGAGGTGGAGTACAGTAGAGTACAGTAGAGGTAGAGTACAGTGGAGTACAATAAAGATAGAGTACAGTGGAGCAAAGCAGAGGTAGAGTACAGTGGATCACAGTAGAGATAGAGTAGAGTGGAGTACAGTGGAGCACAGTAGAGGTAGAGTACAGTGGAGAACAGTAGAGATAGAGTACAATGGAGTACAGTAGAGGTAGAGTACAGTGGAGCACAGTAGAGATAGAGTACAGTGGAGTACAGTAGAGGTAGAGTACAATGGAGCACAGTAGAGGTGGAGTACAGTAGAGTACAGTAGAGGTAGAGAACAGTACAGTAGAGTAGAGGTAGAGTACAGTGGAGTACAGTAGAGGTAGAGTACAGTAGAGCACAGTAGAGGTAGAATACAATGGAGTACAGTAGAGGTGGAGTACAGTAGAGTACAGTAGAGGTAGAGTACAGTGGAGTACAATAAAGATAGAGTACAGTGGAGCAAAGCAGAGGTAGAGTACAGTGGATCACAGTAGAGATAGAGTAGAGTGGAGTACAGTGGAGCACAGTAGAGGTAGAGTACAGTGGAGAACAGTAGAGATAGAGTACAGTGGAGTACAGTAGAGGTAGAGTACAGTGGAGCACAGTAGAGATAGAGTACAGTGGAGTACAGTAGAGGTAGAGTACAGTGGAGCACAGTAGAGGTAGAGTACAGTGGAGTACAATGGAGCACAGTAGAGGTGGAGTACAGTAGAGTACAGTAGAGGTAGAGAACAGTACAGTACAGTAGAGGTAGAGTACAGTGGAGTACAGTAGAGGTAGAGTACAGTAGAGCACAGTAGAGGTAGAATACAATGGAGTACAGTAGAGGTAGAGTACAGTAGAGGTAGAGTACAGTGGAGTACAGTACAGGTAGAGTACAGTGGAGTACAGTAGAGGTAGAGTATAGTGGAGCACAGTAGAGGTAGAGTAGAGTGGAGTACAGTGGAGCACAGTAGAGGTGGAGTACAGTAGAGTAGAGTAGAGTAGAGGTAGAGTACAGTGGAGTACAGTTGAGGTAGAGTACAGTGGAGCACAGTAGAGGTAGAGTACAGTGGAGTATAGTTGAGGTAGACTACAGTGGAGTACAGTAGAGGTAGAGTACAGTGGAGCACAGTAGAGCAGAGTAGAGGTAGAGTACAGTGGAGTACAGTAGAGGTAGAGTACAGTGGAGCACTGTAGAGTTGGAGTACAGTGGAGCACAGTAGAGATAGAGTACAGTAGAGCACAGTAGAGGTAGAGTACAGTGGAGTATAGTAGAGGTAGAGTACAGTGGAGTACAGTTGAGGTAGATTACAGTGGAGCACAGTAGAGGTAGAGTATAGTGGAGTATAGTTGAGGTAGACTACAGTGGAGTACAGTAGAGGTAGAGTACAGTGGAGTACAGTAGAGATAGAGTACACTAGAGCAGAGTAGAGGTAGAGTACAGTGGAGTACAGTAGAGGTGGAGTACAGTAGAGTATAGTAGGGGTAGAGTACAGTGGACTACAGTGGAGAAAGAGTACAGTGGAGCACAGTAGAGGTAGAGTACAGTGGAGCACAGTAGAGGTAGAGTACAGTGGAGCACAGTAGAGGTAGAGTACAGTGGAGTACAGTAGAGGTAGTGTACAGTGGAGCACAGTAGAGGTAGAGTACAGTGGAGCACAGTAGAGCTAGAGTACAGTGGGGTACAGTAGAAATAGAGTACAGTGGAGCACAGTAGTGTAGGGTACTGTAGAGCACAGTAGAGGTAGAGTACAGTGGAGCACAGTAGAGATAGAGTACAGTGGAGTACAGTAGAGGTAGAGTACAGTGGAGCACAGTAGAGGTAGAGTACAGTGCAGTATAGCTGAGGTAGACTACAGTGGAGTACAGTAGAGGTAGAGTACAGTGGAGCACAGTAGAGATAGAGTACAGTAGAGCAGAGTAGAGGTAGAGTACAGTGGAGTACAGTAGAGGTAGAGTACAGTGGAGCACTGTAGAGGTGGAGTACAGTGGAGTACAGTAGAGGTAGAGTACAGTGGAGTACAGTAGAGATAGAGTACAGTAGAGCAGAGTAGAGGTAGAGTACAGTGGAGTACAGTAGATATAGAGCACAGTGGAGCACTGTAGAGGTAAAGTACAGTGGAGTACAGTAGAGGTGGAGTACAGTAGAGTATAGTAGAGGTAGAGTACAGTGGACTACAGTAGAGATAGAGTACAGTGGAGTACAGTAGAGGTAGTGTACAGTGGAGCACAGTAGAGGTAGAGTACAGTGGAGCACAGTAGATGTAGAGTACAGTGGGGTACAGTAGAAATAGAGTACAGTTGAGCACAGTAGAGTAGAGTACAGTAGAGCACAGTAGAGGTAGAGTAGAGTGGAGCACAGTAGAGATAGAGTACAGTGGAGCACAGTAGAGATAGAGTACAGTAGAGCAGAATAGAGGTAGAGTACAGTGGAGTACAGTACAGGTAGAGTACAGTGGAGCACTGTAGAGGTGGAGTACAGTGGAGTACAGTAGAGGTAGAGTACAGTGGAGCACAGTAGAGATAGAGTACAGTTGAGCACAGTAGAGGTAGAGTACAGTGGAGTATAGTAGAGGTAGAGTACAGTGGAGTACAGTAGAGGTAGAGTACAGTGGAGCATAGTAGATGTAGAGTACAGTGGAGCAAAGTAGAGGTAGAGTAGAGTGGAGCACAGTAGATGTAGATTACAGTGGGGTACAGTAGAAATAGAGTACAGTGGAGCACAGTAGAGTAGAGTACAGTAGAGCACAGTAGAGGTAGAGTACAGTGGAGCACAGTAGAGATAGAGTACAGTGGAGTACAGTAGAGGTAGAGTACAGTGGAGTACAGAGGAGCACAGTAGAGGTGGAGTACAGTAGAGTACAGTAGAGGTAGAGTACAGTGTAGTACAGTAGAGATAGAGTACAGTGGAGTAGAGTAGACATAGAGTACAGTGGAGCACAGCAGAGGTAGAGTAAAGTGGATCACAGTAGAGATAGAGTACAGTGGAGTACAGTGGAGCACAGTAGAGGTAGAGTACAGTGGAGCACAGTTTAGGTAGAGTACAGTAGAGCACAGTAGAGGTAGAGTAGAGTGGAGCACAGTAGAGGTAGAGTACAGTGGAGTAGAGTAGAGGTAGTGTACAGTGGAGCACAGTAGAGGTAGAGTACAGTGGAGCACAGTAGAGGTAGAGTACAGTGGAGTATAGTAGAGGTAGAGTACAGTAGAGCACAGTAGAGATAGAGTACAGTAGAGCACAGTAGAGGTAGAGTACAGTGGAGCACAGTAGAGGAAGAGTACAGTGTAGTACAGTAGAGATAGAGTACAGTGGAGTACAGTAGAGATAGTGTACAGTCGAACACAGTAGAGATAAGTGCAGTGGAGTATAGTAGAGGTAGAGTACAGTGGAGTACAGTAGAGGTAGAGTACAGCTGAGCACAGTAGAGGTAGAGTAGAGTGGAGCACAGTAGAGGTAGAGTACAGTGGAGTATAGTAGAGGTAGAGTACAGTAGAGTACAGTAGAGATAGAGTACAGTAGAGTACAGTAGAGGTAGAGTACAGTGGAGCACAGTAGAGGAAGAGTACAGTGTAGTACAGTAGAGATAGAGTACAGTGGAGTACAGTAGATATAGAGTACAGTCGAACACAGTAGAGATAAGTGCAGTGGAGTATAGTAGAGGTAGAGTACAGTGGAGTACAGTAGAGGTAGAGTACAGCTGAGCACAGTAGAGGTAGAGTAGAGTGGAGCACAGTAGAGGTAGAGTACAGTGGACTACAGTACAGGTAGTGTACAGTGGAGCACAGTAGAAGTAGAGTACAGTGGAGCACAGTAGAGGTAGAGTACAGTGGAGTATAATAGAGGTAGAGTACAGTAGAGCACAGTAGAGATAGAGTACAGTAGAGCAGAGTAGAGGTAGAGTACAGTGGAGTACAGTAGAGGTAGAGTACAGTGGAGCACTGTAGAGGTGGAGTACAGTGGAGTACAGTAGAGGTAGAGTACAGTGGAGCACAGTAGAGATAGAGTACAGTAGAGCACAGTAGAGGTAGAGTACAGTGGAGCACAGTAGAGCTAGAGTACAGTGGAGTACAGTGGAGCAGAGTAGAGGTGGAGTACAGTAGAGTAGAGTAGAGGTAGAGTACAGTGGAGTACAGTAGAGATAGAGTAGAGTGGAGTAGAGTAGAGATAGAGTACAGTGGATTAGAGTAGAGATAGAGTACAGTGGAGTATAGTTGAGGTAGAGTACAGTGGAGCACAGTAGAGGTAGAGTACAGTGGAGTATAGTTGAGGTAGACTACAGTGGAGTACAGTAGAGGTAGAGTACAGTGGAGCACAGTAGAGATAGAGTACAGTAGAGCAGAGTAGAGGTAGAGTACAGTGGAGTACAGTAGAGGTAGAGTACAGTAGAACACTGTAGAGGTGGAGTACAGTGGAGTACAGTAGAGGTAGAGTACAGTGGAGCACAGTAGAGATAGAGTACAGTGGAGTACAGTGGAGCACAGTAGGGTAGACTACAGTGGAGCACAGTAGAGATAGAGTACAGTGGAGTACAGTAGATGTAGAGTACAGTGGAGCACAGTAGAGGTAGAGTACAGTGGAGTATAGTTGAGGTAGACTACAGTGGAGTACAGTAGAGATAGAGTACAGTGGAGTACAGTAGAGATAGAGTACAGTAGAGCAGAGTAGAGGTAGAGTACAGTGGAGTACAGTAGAGGTAGAGTACAGTGGAGTACAGTAGAAGTAGAGCACAGTGGAGTACAGTAGAGGTAGAGTACAGTGGAGCACAGTAGAGGTAGAGTACAGTGGAGTACAGTAGAGGTAGTGTACAGTGGAGCACAGTAGAGGTAGAGTACAGTGGAGCACAGTAGAGGTAGTGTACAGTGGAGCACAGTAGAGGTAGAGTACAGTGGAGCACAGTAGAGGTAGAGTAAAGTAGAGCATAGTAGAGGTAGAGTACAGTGGAGCACAGTAGAGATAGAGTACAGTGGAGTACAGTAGAGGAAGAGTACAGTGGAGTACAGTGGAGCACAGTAGAGGTGGAGTACAGTAGAGTACAGTAGAGGTAGAGTACAGTGGAGTACAATCAAGATAGAGTACAGTGGAGTAGAGTAGAGATAGAGTACAGGGGAGCACAGCAGAGGTAGAGTACAGTGGATCACAGTAGAGATAGAGTACAGTGGAGTACAGTGGAGCACAGTAGAGGTAGAGTACAGTGGAGAACAGTAGAGATAGAGTACAGTGGAGTACAGTAGAGGTAGAGTACAGTGGAGCACAGTAGAGAAAGAGTACAGTGGAGTACAGTAGAGGTAGAGTACAGTGGAGCACAGTAGAGGTGGAGTACAGTAGAGTACAGTTGAGGTAGAGAACAGTACAGTACAGTAGAGGTAGAGTACAGTGGAGTACAGTAGAGGTAGAGTACAGTAGAGCACAGTAGAGGTAGAATACAGTGGAGTACAGTAGAGGTAGATTACAGTGGAGTACAGTAGAGGTAGAGTACAGTGGATCACAGTAGAGGTAGAGTACAGTGGAGTACAGTGGAGCACAGTAGAGGTGGAGTACAGTAGAGTACAGTAGAGGTAGAGTACAGTGGAGTACAATCAAGATAGAGTACAGTGGAGTAGAGTAGAGATAGAGTACAGTGGAGCACAGCAGAGGTAGAGTACAGTGGATCACAGTAGAGATAGAGTACAGTGGAGTACAGTGGAGCACAGTAGAGGTAGAGTACAGTGGAGAACAGTAGAGATAGAGTACAGTGGAGCACAGTAGAGGTGGAGTACAGTAGAGTACAGTAGAGGTAGAGTACAGTGGAGTACAATCAAGATAGAGTACAGTGGAGTAGAGTAGAGATAGAGTACAGTGGAGCACAGCAGAGGTAGAGTACAGTGGATCACAGTAGAGATAGAGTACAGTGGAGTACAGTGGAGCACAGTAGAGGTAGAGTACAGTGGAGAACAGTAGAGATAGAGTACAGTGGAGTACAGTAGAGGTAGAGTACAGTGGAGCACAGTAGAGAAAGAGTACAGTGGAGTACAGTAGAGGTAGAGTACAGTGGAGCACAGTAGAGGTGGAGTACAGTAGAGTACAGTCGAGGTAGAGAACAGTACAGTACAGTAGAGGTAGAGTACAGTGGAGTACAGTAGAGGTAGAGTACAGTAGAGCACAGTAGAGGTAGAATACAGTGGAGTACAGTAGAGGTAGAGTACAGTGGAGTACAGTAGAGGTAGAGTACAGTGGATCACAGTAGAGGTAGAGTACAGTGGAGTACAGTGGAGCACAGTAGAGGTGGAGTACAGTAGAGTAGAGTAGAGGTAGAGTACTGTGGAGTACAGTAGAGATAGAGTACAGTGGAGTAGAGTAGAGATAGAGTACAGTGGAGTAGAGTAGAGATAGAGTACAGTGGAGTAGAGTAGAGATAGAGTACAGTGGAGTATAGTTGAGGTAGAGTACAGTGCAGCACAGTAGAGGTAGAGTACAGTGGAGTATAGTTGAGGTAGACTACAGTGGAGTACAGTAGAGGTAGAGTACAGTGGAGCACAGTAGAGATAGAGTACAGCAGAGCAGAGTAGAGGTAGAGTACAGTGGAGCACAGTAGAGGTAGAGTACAGTGGATCACAGTAGAGGTAGAGTACAGTGGAGTACAGTGGAGCACAGTAGAGGTGGAGTACAGTAGAGTAGAGTAGAGGTAGAGTAAAGTGGAGTACAGTAGAGATAGAGTACAGTGGAGTAGAGTAGAGATAGAGTACAGTGGATTAGGGTAGAGATAGAGCACAGTGGAGCACAGCAAAGGTAGAGTACAGTGGATCACAGTAGAGATAGAGTACAGTGGAGTACAGTGGAGCACAGCAAAGGTAGAGTACAGTGGATCACAGTAGAGATAGAGTACAGTGGAGTACAGTGGAGCAGAGTAGGGATAGACTACAGTGGAGCACAGTAGAGATAGAGTACAGTGGAGTACAGTAGATGTAGAGTACAGTGGAGCACAGTAGAGGTAGAGTACAGTGGAGTATAGTTGAGGTAGACTACAGTGGAGTATTGTAGAGATAGAGTACAGTGGAGTACAGTAGAGATAGAGTACAGTAGAGCAGAGTAGAGGTAAAGTACAGTAGAGTACAGTAGAGACAGAGCACAGTGGAGCACTGTAGAGGTAGAGTACAGTGGAGTACAGTAGAGGTGGAGTACAGTAGAGTATAGTAGAGGTAGAATACAGTGGATTACAGTAGGGATAGAGTACAGTGGAGCACAGTAGAGGTAGATTAGAGTGGAGCACAGTAGAGGTAGAGTACAGTGGAGCACAGTAGAAGTAGAGTACAGTGGAGTACAGTAGAAGTAGAGCACAGTGGAGCACTGTAGAGGTAGAGTACAGTGGAGTACAGTGGAGATAGAGTACAGTGGAGCACAGTAGAGGTAGAGTACAGTGGAGCACAGTAGAGGTAGAATACAGTGGAGTACAGTAGAGGTAGTTTACAGTGGAGCACAGTAGAGGTAGAGTACAGTGGAGCACAGTAGAGGTAGAGTACAGTGGAGTACAGTAGAGGTAGTGTACAGTGGAGCACAGTAGAGGTAGAGTACAGTGGAGCACAGTAGAGGTAGAGTACAGTGGAGCACAGTAGAGGTAGAGTACAGTGGAGCACAGTAGAGGTAGTGTACAGTGGAGCACAGTAGAGGTAGAGTACAGTGGAGCACAGTAGAGGTAGAGTACAGTAGAGCACAGTAGAGGTAGAGTACAGTGGAGCACAGTAGAGATAAAGTACAGTGGAGTACAGTAGAGGAAGAGTACAGTGGAGTACAGTGGAGCACAGTAGAGGTGGAGTACAGTAGAGTACAATCAAGATAGAGTACAGTGGAGTAGAGTAGAGATAGAGTACAGTGGAGCACAACAGAGGTAGAGTACAGTGGATCACAGTAGAGATAGAGTACAGTGGAGTACAGTGGAGCACAGTAGAGGTAGAGTACAGTGGAGAACAGTAGAGATAGAGTACAGTGGAGTACAGTAGAGGTAGAGTACAGTGGATTACAGTAGGGATAGAGTACAGTGGAGCACAGTAGAGGTAGATTAGAGTGGAGCACAGTAGAGGTAGAGTACAGTGGAGCACAGTAAAAGTAGAGTACAGTGGAGTACAGTAGAAGTAGAGCACAGTGGAGCACCGTAGAGGTAGAGTACAGTGGAGTACAGTATAGAAAGAGTACATTGGAGCACAGTAGAGGTAGAGTACAGTGGAGCACAGTAGAGGTAGAGTACAGTGGAGCACAGTAGAGGTAGAATACAGTGGAGTACAGTAGAGGTAGTGTACAGTGGAGCACAGTAGAGGTAGAGTACAGTGGAGCACAGTAGAGGTAGAGTACAGTAGAGCACAGTAGAGGTAGAGTACAGTGGAGCACAGTAGAGATAAAGTACAGTGGAGTACAGTAGAGGAAGAGTACAGTGGAGTACAGTGGAGCACAGTAGAGGTGGAGTACAGTAGAGTACAGTAGAGGTAGAGTACAGTGGAGTACAGTAGAGGTAGAGTACAGTGGATCACAGTAGAGGTAGAGTACAGTGGAGTACAGTGGAGCACAGTAGAGGTGGAGTACAGTAGAGTAGAGTAGAGGTAGAGTACTGTGGAGTACAGTAGAGATAGAGTACAGTGGAGTAGAGTAGAGATAGAGTACAGTGGAGTAGAGTAGAGATAGAGTACAGTGGAGTAGAGTAGAGATAGAGTACAGTGGAGTAGAGTAGAGATAGAGTACAGTGGAGTATAGTTGAGGTAGAGTACAGTGCAGCACAGTAGAGGTAGAGTACAGTGGAGTATAGTTGAGGTAGACTACAGTGGAGTACAGTAGAGGTAGAGTACAGTGGAGCACAGTAGAGATAGAGTACAGCAGAGCAGAGTAGAGGTAGAGTACAGTGGAGCACAGTAGAGGTAGAGTACAGTGGATCACAGTAGAGGTAGAGTACAGTGGAGTACAGTGGAGCACAGTAGAGGTGGAGTACAGTAGAGTAGAGTAGAGGTAGAGTAAAGTGGAGTACAGTAGAGATAGAGTACAGTGGAGTAGAGTAGAGATAGAGTACAGTGGATTAGGGTAGAGATAGAGCACAGTGGAGCACAGCAAAGGTAGAGTACAGTGGATCACAGTAGAGATAGAGTACAGTGGAGTACAGTGGAGCACAGCAAAGGTAGAGTACAGTGGATCACAGTAGAGATAGAGTACAGTGGAGTACAGTGGAGCAGAGTAGGGATAGACTACAGTGGAGCACAGTAGAGATAGAGTACAGTGGAGTACAGTAGATGTAGAGTACAGTGGAGCACAGTAGAGGTAGAGTACAGTGGAGTATAGTTGAGGTAGACTACAGTGGAGTACAGTAGAGATAGAGTACAGTGGAGTACAGTAGAGATAGAGTACAGTAGAGCAGAGTAGAGGTAAAGTACAGTAGAGTACAGTAGAGACAGAGCACAGTGGAGCACTGTAGAGGTAGAGTACAGTGGAGTACAGTAGAGGTGGAGTACAGTAGAGTATAGTAGAGGTAGAATACAGTGGATTACAGTAGGGATAGAGTACAGTGGAGCACAGTAGAGGTAGATTAGAGTGGAGCACAGTAGAGGTAGAGTACAGTGGAGCACAGTAGAAGTAGAGTACAGTGGAGTACAGTAGAAGTAGAGCACAGTGGAGCACTGTAGAGGTAGAGTACAGTGGAGTACAGTAGAGGTAGAGTACAGTGGAGCACAGTAGAGATAGAGTACAGCAGAGCAGAGTAGAGGTAGAGTACAGTGGAGCACAGTAGAGGTAGAGTACAGTGGATCACAGTAGAGGTAGAGTACAGTGGAGTACAGTGGAGCACAGTAGAGGTGGAGTACAGTAGAGTAGAGTAGAGGTAGAGTAAAGTGGAGTACAGTAGAGATAGAGTACAGTGGAGTAGAGTAGAGATAGAGTACAGTGGATTAGGGTAGAGATAGAGCACAGTGGAGCACAGCAAAGGTAGAGTACAGTGGATCACAGTAGAGATAGAGTACAGTGGAGTACAGTGGAGCACAGCAAAGGTAGAGTACAGTGGATCACAGTAGAGATAGAGTACAGTGGAGTACAGTGGAGCAGAGTAGGGATAGACTACAGTGGAGCACAGTAGAGATAGAGTACAGTGGAGTACAGTAGATGTAGAGTACAGTGGAGCACAGTAGAGGTAGAGTACAGTGGAGTATAGTTGAGGTAGACTACAGTGGAGTACAGTAGAGATAGAGTACAGTGGAGTACAGTAGAGATAGAGTACAGTAGAGCAGAGTAGAGGTAAAGTACAGTAGAGTACAGTAGAGACAGAGCACAGTGGAGCACTGTAGAGGTAGAGTACAGTGGAGTACAGTAGAGGTGGAGTACAGTAGAGTATAGTAGAGGTAGAATACAGTGGATTACAGTAGGGATAGAGTACAGTGGAGCACAGTAGAGGTAGATTAGAGTGGAGCACAGTAGAGGTAGAGTACAGTGGAGCACAGTAGAAGTAGAGTACAGTGGAGTACAGTAGAAGTAGAGCACAGTGGAGCACTGTAGAGGTAGAGTACAGTGGAGTACAGTGGAGATAGAGTACAGTGGAGCACAGTAGAGGTAGAGTACAGTGGAGCACAGTAGAGGTAGAATACAGTGGAGTACAGTAGAGGTAGTTTACAGTGGAGCACAGTAGAGGTAGAGTACAGTGGAGCACAGTAGAGGTAGAGTACAGTGGAGTACAGTAGAGGTAGTGTACAGTGGAGCACAGTAGAGGTAGAGTACAGTGGAGCACAGTAGAGGTAGAGTACAGTGGAGCACAGTAGAGGTAGAGTACAGTGGAGCACAGTAGAGGTAGTGTACAGTGGAGCACAGTAGAGGTAGAGTACAGTGGAGCACAGTAGAGGTAGAGTACAGTAGAGCACAGTAGAGGTAGAGTACAGTGGAGCACAGTAGAGATAAAGTACAGTGGAGTACAGTAGAGGAAGAGTACAGTGGAGTACAGTGGAGCACAGTAGAGGTGGAGTACAGTAGAGTACAATCAAGATAGAGTACAGTGGAGTAGAGTAGAGATAGAGTACAGTGGAGCACAACAGAGGTAGAGTACAGTGGATCACAGTAGAGATAGAGTACAGTGGAGTACAGTGGAGCACAGTAGAGGTAGAGTACAGTGGAGAACAGTAGAGATAGAGTACAGTGGAGTACAGTAGAGGTAGAGTACAGTGGATTACAGTAGGGATAGAGTACAGTGGAGCACAGTAGAGGTAGATTAGAGTGGAGCACAGTAGAGGTAGAGTACAGTGGAGCACAGTAAAAGTAGAGTACAGTGGAGTACAGTAGAAGTAGAGCACAGTGGAGCACCGTAGAGGTAGAGTACAGTGGAGTACAGTGGAGAAAGAGTACATTGGAGCACAGTAGAGGTAGAGTACAGTGGAGCACAGTAGAGGTAGAGTACAGTGGAGCACAGTAGAGGTAGAATACAGTGGAGTACAGTAGAGGTAGTGTACAGTGGAGCACAGTAGAGGTAGAGTACAGTGGAGCACAGTAGAGGTAGAGTACAGTAGAGCACAGTAGAGGTAGAGTACAGTGGAGCACAGTAGAGATAAAGTAGAGTGGAGTACAGTAGAGGAAGAGTACAGTGGAGTACAGTGGAACACAGTAGAGGTGGAGTACAGTAGAGTACAGTAGAGGTAGAGTACAGTGGAGTACAATAAAGATAGAGTACAGTGGAGCAAAGCAGAGGTAGAGTACAGTGGATCACAGTAGAGATAGAGTAGAGTGGAGTACAGTGGAGCAAAGTAGAGGTAGAGTACAGTGGAGAACAGTAGAGATAGAGTACAGTGGAGTACAGTAGAGGTAGAGTACAGTGGAGCACAGTAGAGATAGAGTACAGTGGAGTACAGTAGAGGTAGAGTACAGTGGAGCACAGTAGAGGTAGAGTACAGTGGAGTACAATGGAGCACAGTAGAGGTGGAGTACAGTAGAGTACAGTAGAGGTAGAGAACAGTACAGTACAGTAGAGGTAGAGTACAGTGGAGTACAGTAGAGGTAGAGTAGAGTAGAGCACAGTAGAGGTAGAATACAATGGAGTACAGTAGAGGTAGAGTACAGTGGAGTACAGTAGAGGTAGAGTACAGTGGAGTACAGTACAGGTAGAGTACAGTGGAGTACAGTAGACGTAGAGTACAGTGGAGCACAGTAGATGTAGAGTAGAGTGGAGTACAGTGGAGCACAGTAGAGGTGGAGTACAGTAGAGTAGAGTAGAGGTAGAGTACAGTGGAGTATAGTTGAGGTAGAGTACAGTGGAGCACAGTAGAGGTAGAGTACAGTGGAGTATAGTTGAGGTAGACTACAGTGGAGTACAGTAGAGGTAGAGTACAGTGGAGCACAGTAGAGCAGAGTAGAGGTAGAGTACAGTGGAGTACAGTAGAGGTAGAGTACAGTGGAGCAGTGTAGAGTTGGAGTACAGTGGAGCACAGTAGAGATAGAGTACAGTAGAGCACAGTAGAGGTAGAGTACAGAGGAGTATAGTAGAGGTAGAGTACAGTGGAGTACAGTTGAGGTAGATTACAGTGGAGCACAGTAGAGGTAGAGTACAGTGGAGTATAGTTGAGGTAGACTACAGTGGAGTACAGTAGAGGTAGAGTACAGTGGAGTACAGTAGAGATAGAGTACAGTAGAGCAGAGTAGAGGTAGAGTACAGTGGAGTACAGTAGAGGTGGAGTACAGTAGAGTATAGTAGGGGTAGAGTAGAGTGGACTACAGTAGAGAAAGAGTACAGTGGAGCACAGTAGAGGTAGAGTACAGTGGAGCACAGTAGAGGTAGAGTACAGTGGAGCACAGTAGAGGTAGAGTACAGTGGAGTACAGTAGAGGTAGTGTACAGTGGAGCACAGTAGAGGTAGAGTACAGTGGAGCACAGTAGAGCTAGAGTACAGTGGGGTACAGTAGAAATAGAGTACAGTGGAGCACAGTAGTGTAGGGTACTGTAGAGCACAGTAGAGGTAGAGTACAGTGGAGCACAGTAGAGATAGAGTACAGTGGAGTACAGTAGAGGTAGAGTACAGTGGAGCACAGTAGAGGTAGAGTACAGTGCAGTATAGCTGAGGTAGACTACAGTGGAGTACAGTAGAGGTAGAGTACAGTGGAGCACAGTAGAGATAGAGTACAGTAGAGCAGAGTAGAGGTAGAGTACAGTGGAGTACAGTAGAGGTAGAGTACAGTGGAGCACTGTAGAGGTGGAGTACAGTGGAGTACAGTAGAGGTAGAGTACAGTGGAGTACAGTAGAGATAGAGTACAGTAGAGCAGAGTAGAGGTAGAGTACAGTGGAGTACAGTAGATATAGAGCACAGTGGAGCACTGTAGAGGTAGAGTACAGTGGAGTACAGTAGAGGTGGAGTACAGTAGAGTATAGTAGAGGTAGAGTACAGTGGACTACAGTAGAGATAGAGTACAGTGGAGTACAGTAGAGGTAGTGTACAGTGGAGCACAGTAGAGGTAGAGTACAGTGGAGCACAGTAGAGGTAGAGTACAGTGGGGTACAGTAGAAATAGAGTACAGTTGAGCACAGTAGAGTAGAGTACAGTAGAGCACAGTAGAGGTAGAGTAGAGTGGAGCACAGTAGAGATAGAGTACAGTGGAGCACAGTAGAGATAGAGTACAGTAGAGCAGAGTAGAGGTAGAGTACAGTGGAGTACAGTACAGGTAGAGTACAGTGGAGCACTGTAGGGGTGGAGTACAGTGGAGTACAGTAGAGGTAGAGTACAGTGGAGCACAGTAGAGATAGAGTACAGTTGAGCACAGTAGAGGTAGAGTACAGTGGAGTATAGTAGAGGTAGAGTACAGTGGAGTACAGTAGAGGTAGAGTACAGTGGAGCATAGTAGATGTAGAGTACAGTGGAGCAAAGTAGAGGTAGAGTAGAGTGGAGCACAGTAGATGTAGATTACAGTGGGGTACAGTAGAAATAGAGTACAGTGGAGCACAGTAGAGTAGAGTACAGTAGAGCACAGTAGAGGTAGAGTACAGTGGAGCACAGTAGAGATAGAGTACAGTGGAGTACAGTAGAGGTAGAGTACAGTGGAGTACAGAGGAGCACAGTAGAGGTGGAGTACAGTAGAGTACAGTAGAGGTAGAGTACAGTGTAGTACAGTAGAGATAGAGTACAGTGGAGTAGAGTAGACATAGAGTACAGTGGAGCACAGCAGAGGTAGAGTAAAGTGGATCACAGTAGAGATAGAGTACAGTGGAGTACAGTGGAGCACAGTAGAGGTAGAGTACAGTGGAGCACAGTTTAGGTAGAGTACAGTGGAGCACAGTAGAGGTAGAGTAGAGTGGAGCACAGTAGAGGTAGAGTACAGTGGAGTACAGTAGAGGTAGTGTACAGTGGAGCACAGTAGAGGTAGAGTACAGTGGAGCACAGTAGATGTAGAGTACAGTGGAGTATAGTAGAGGTAGAGTACAGTAGAGCACAGTAGAGATAGAGTACAGTAGAGCACAGTAGAGGTAGAGTACAGTGGAGCACAGTAGAGGAAGAGTACAGTGTAGTACAGTAGAGATAGAGTACAGTGGAGTACAGTAGAGATAGAGTACAGTCGAACACAGTAGAGATAAGTGCAGTGGAGTATAGTAGAGGTAGAGTACAGTGGAGTACAGTAGAGGTAGAGTACAGCTGAGCACAGTAGAGGTAGAGTAGAGTGGAGCACAGTAGAGGTAGAGTACAGTGGAGTATAGTAGAGGTAGAGTACAGTGGAGCACAGTAGAGATAGAGTACAGTGGAGTACAGTGGAGCAGAGTAGAGGTAGAGTACAGTGGAGCACAGTTTAGGTAGAGTAGAGTTGAGCACAGTAGAGGTAGAGTAGAGTGGAGCACAGTAGAGTTAGAGTACAGTGGAGTACAGTAGAGGTAGTGTACAGTGGAGCAAAGTAGAGGTAGAGTACAGTGGAGCACAGTAGAGGTAGAGTACAGTGGAGTATAGTAGAGGTAGAGTACAGTAGAGCACAGTAGAGATAGAGTACAGTAGAGCAGAGTAGAGGTAGAGTACAGTGGAGCACAGTAGAGGAAGAGTACAGTGTAGTACAGTAGAGATAGAGTACAGTGGAGTACAGTAGAGATAGAGTACAGTGGAGTACAGAGGAGCACAGTAGAGGTGGAGTACAGTAGAGTACAGTAGAGGTAGAGTACAGTGTAGTACAGTAGAGATAGAGTACAGTGGAGTAGAGTAGACATAGAGTACAGTGGAGCACAGCAGAGGTAGAGTAAAGTGGATCACAGTAGAGATAGAGTACAGTGGAGTACAGTGGAGCACAGTAGAGGTGGAGTACAGTAGAGTACAGTAGAGGTAGAGTACAGTGTAGTACAGTAGAGATAGAGTACAGTGGAGTAGAGTAGACATAGAGTACAGTGGAGCACAGCAGAGGTAGAGTACAGTGGAGTATAGTAGAGGTAGAGTACAGTAGAGCACAGTAGAGATAGAGTACAGTAGAGCAGAGTAGAGGTAGAGTACAGTGGAGCACAGTAGAGGAAGAGTACAGTGTAGTACAGTAGAGATAGAGTACAGTGGAGTACAGTAGAGATAGAGTACAGTCGAACACAGTAGAGATAAGTGCAGTGGAGTATAGTAGAGGTAGAGTACAGTGGAGTACAGTAGAGGTAGAGTACAGCTGAGCACAGTAGAGGTAGAGTAGAGTGGAGCACAGTAGATGTAGAGTACAGTGGAGTATAGTAGAGGTAGAGTACAGTAGAGCACAGTAGAGATAGAGTACAGTAGAGCACAGTAGAAGTAGAGTACAGTGGAGCACAGTAGAGGAAGAGTACAGTGTAGTACAGTAGAGATAGAGTACAGTGGAGTACAGTAGAGATAGAGTACAGTCGAACACAGTAGAGATAAGTGCAGTGGAGTATAGTAGAGGTAGAGTACAGTGGAGTACAGTAGAGGTAGAGTACAGCTGAGCACAGTAGAGGTAGAGTAGAGTGGAGCACAGTAGATATAGAGTACAGTGGAGTATAGTAGAGGTAGAGTACAGTAGAGCACAGTAGAGATAGAGTACAGTAGAGCACAGTAGAGGTAGAGTACAGCTGAGCACAGTAGAGGTAGAGTAGAGTGGAGCACAGTAGAGGTAGAGTACAGTGGACTACAGTAGAGGTAGTGTACAGTGGAGCACAGTAGAGTTAGAGTACAGTGGAGCACAGTAGAGGTAGAGTACAGTGGAGTATAATAGAGGTAGAGTACAGTTGAGCACAGTAGAGATAGAGTACAGTAGAGCAGAGTAGAGGTAGAGTACAGTGGAGTACAGTAGAGGTAGAGTACAGTGGAGCACTGTAGAGGTGGAGTACAGTGGAGTACAGTAGAGGTAGAGTACAGTGGAGCACAGTAGAGATAGAGTACAGTAGAGCACAGTAGAGGTAGAGTACAGTGGAGCACAGTAGAGCTAGAGTACAGTGGAGTACAGTGGAGCACAGTAGAGGTGGAGTACAGTAGAGTAGAGTAGAGGTAGAGTACAGTGGAGTAAAGTAGAAATAGAGTAGAGTGGAGTAGAGTAGATATAGAGTACAGTGGATTAGAGTAGAGATAGAGTACAGTGGATTATAGTTGATGTAGAGTACAGTGGAGCACAGTAGAGGAAGAGTACAGTGGAGTATAGTTTAGGTAGACTACAGTGGAGTACAGTAGAGGTAGAGTACAGTGGAGCACAGTAGAGATAGAGTACAGTAGAGCAGAGTAGAGGTAGAGTACAGTGGAGTACAGTAGAGGTAGAGTACAGTAGAACACTGTAGAGGTGGAGTACAGTGGAGTACAGTAGAGGTAGAGTACAGTGGAGTAGAGTAGAGATAGAGTACAGTGGAGTAGAGTAGAGATAGAGTACAGTGGAGTATAGTTGAGGTAGAGTACAGTGGAGCACAGTAGAGGTAGAGTACAGTGGAGTATAGTTGAGGTAGACTACAGTGGAGTGCAGTAGAGGTAGAGTACAGTAGAGCAGAGTAGAGGTAGAGTACAGAGGAGCACAGAAGTGGTAGAGTACAGTGGAGTACAGTAGAGATAGAGTACAGTGGAGTAGAGTAGAGATAGTACAGTGGAGTAGGGTAGAGATAGAGCACAGTGGAGCACAGCAAAGGTAGAGTACAGTGGATCACAGTAGAGATAGAGTACAGTGGAGTACAGTGGAGCACAGTAGGGTAGACTACAGTGGAGCACAGGAGAGATAGAGTACATTGGAGTACAGTAGATGTAGAGTACAGTGGAGCACAGTAGAGGTAGAGTACAGTGGAGTATAGTTGAGGTAGACTACAGTGGAGTACAGTAGAGATAGAGTACAGTGGAGTACAGTAGAGATAGAGTACAGTAGAGCAGAGTAGAGGTAGAGTACAGTGGATTACAGTAGAGGTAGAGTACAGTGGAGTACAGTAGAAGTAGAGCACAGTGGAGTACAGTAGAGGTAGAGTACAGTGGAGCACAGTAGAGGTAGAGTACAGTGGAGTACAGTAGAGGTAGTGTACAGTGGAGCACAGTAGAGGTAGAGTACAGTGGAGCACAGTAGAGGTAGAGTAAAGTAGAGCACAGTAGAGGTAGAGTACAGTGGAGCACAGTAGAGATAGAGTACAGTGGAGTACAGTAGAGGAAGAGTACAGTGGAGTACAGTGGAGCACAGTAGAGGTGGAGTACAGTAGAGTACAGTAGAGGTAGAGTACAGTGGAGTACAATCAAGATAGAGTACAGTGGAGTAGAGTAGAGATAGAGTACAGTGGAGCACAGCAGAGGTAGAGTACAGTGGATCACAGTAGAGATAGAGTACAGTGGAGTACAGTGGAGCACAGTAGAGGTAGAGTACAGTGGAGAACAGTAGAGATAGAGTACAGTGGAGTACAGTAGAGGTAGAGTACAGTGGAGCACAGAAGAGATAGAGTACAGTGGAGTACAGTAGAGGTAGAGTACAGTGGAGCACAGTAGAGGTGGAGTACAGTAGAGTACAGTCGAGGTAGAGAACAGTACAGTACAGTAGAGGTAGAGTACAGTGGAGTACAGTAGAGGTAGAGTACAGTAGAGCACAGTAGAGGTAGAATACAGTGGAGTACAGTAGAGGTAGAGTACAGTGGAGTACAGTAGAGGTAGAGTACAGTGGATCACAGTAGAGGTAGAGTACAGTGGAGTACAGTGGAGCACAGTAGAGGTGGAGTACAGTAGAGTAGAGTAGAGGTAGAGTACTGTGGAGTACAGTAGAGATAGAGTACAGTGGAGTAGAGTAGAGATAGAGTACAGTGGAGTAGAGTAGAGATAGAGTACAGTGGAGTAGAGTAGAGATAGAGTACAGTGGAGTATAGTTGAGGTAGAGTACAGTGCAGCACAGTAGAGGTAGAGTACAGTGGAGTATAGTTGAGGTAGACTACAGTGGAGTACAGTAGAGGTAGAGTACAGTGGAGCACAGTAGAGATAGAGTACAGCAGAGCAGAGTACAGGTAGAGTACAGTGGAGCACAGAAGAGGTAGAGTAAAGTGGAGTACAGTAGAGATAGAGTACAGTGGAGTAGAGTAGAGATAGAGTACAGTGGAGTAGGGTAGAGATAGAGCACAGTGGAGCACAGTAGAGGTAGAGTACAGTGGAGTATAGTAGAGGTAGAGTACAGTAGAGCACAGTAGAGATAGAGTACAGTAGAGCAGAGTAGAGGTAGAGTACAGTGGAGCACAGTAGAGGAAGAGTACAGTGTAGTACAGTAGAGATAGAGTACAGTGGAGTACAGTAGAGATAGAGTACAGTCGAACACAGTAGAGATAAGTGCAGTGGAGTATAGTAGAGGTAGAGTACAGTGGAGTACAGTAGAGGTAGAGTACAGCTGAGCACAGTAGAGGTAGAGTAGAGTGGAGCACAGTAGATATAGAGTACAGTGGAGTATAGTAGAGGTAGAGTACAGTAGAGCACAGTAGAGATAGAGTACAGTAGAGCACAGTAGAGGTAGAGTACAGTGGAGCACAGTAGAGGAAGAGTACAGTGTAGTACAGTAGAGATAGAGTACAGTGGAGTACAGTAGAGATAGAGTACAGTCGAACACAGTAGAGATAAGTGCAGTGGAGTATAGTAGAGGTAGAGTACAGTGGAGTACAGTAGAGGTAGAGTACAGCTGAGCACAGTAGAGGTAGAGTAGAGTGGAGCACAGTAGAGGTAGAGTACAGTGGACTACAGTAGAGGTAGTGTACAGTGGAGCACAGTAGAGTTAGAGTACAGTGGAGCACAGTAGAGGTAGAGTACAGTGGAGTATAATAGAGGTAGAGTACAGTAGAGCACAGTAGAGATAGAGTACAGTAGAGCAGAGTAGAGGTAGAGTACAGTGGAGTACAGTAGAGGTAGAGTACAGTGGAGCACTGTAGAGGTGGAGTACAGTGGAGTACAGTAGAGGTAGAGTACAGTGGAGCACAGTAGAGATAGAGTACAGTAGAGCACAGTAGAGGTAGTGTACAGTGGAGCACAGTAGAGCTAGAGTACAGTGGAGTACAGTGGAGCACAGTAGAGGTGGAGTACAGTAGAGTAGAGTAGAGGTAGAGTACAGTGGAGTAAAGTAGAAATAGAGTAGAGTGGAGTAGAGTAGATATAGAGTACAGTGGATTAGAGTAGAGATAGAGTACAGTGGATTATAGTTGATGTAGAGTACAGTGGAGCACAGTAGAGGAAGAGTACAGTGGAGTATAGTTTAGGTAGACTACAGTGGAGTACAGTAGAGGTAGAGTACAGTGGAGCACAGTAGAGATAGAGTACAGTAGAGCAGAGTAGAGGTAGAGTACAGTGGAGTACAGTAGAGGTAGAGTACAGTAGAACACTGTAGAGGTGGAGTACAGTGGAGTACAGTAGAGGTAGAGTACAGTGGAGTAGAGTAGAGATAGAGTACAGTGGAGTAGAGTAGAGATAGAGTACAGTGGAGTATAGTTGAGGTAGAGTACAGTGGAGCACAGTAGAGGTAGAGTACAGTGGAGTATAGTTGAGGTAGACTACAGTGGAGTGCAGTAGAGGTAGAGTACAGTAGAGCAGAGTAGAGGTAGAGTACAGTGGAGCACAGAAGTGGTAGAGTACAGTGGAGTACAGTAGAGATAGAGTACAGTGGAGTAGAGTAGAGATAGTACAGTGGAGTAGGGTAGAGATAGAGCACAGTGGAGCACAGCAAAGGTAGAGTACAGTGGATCACAGTAGAGATAGAGTACAGTGGAGTACAGTGGAGCACAGTAGGGTAGACTACAGTGGAGCACAGTAGAGATAGAGTACAGTGGAGTACAGTAGATGTAGAGTACAGTGGAGCACAGTAGAGGTAGAGTACAGTGGAGTATAGTTGAGGTAGACTACAGTGGAGTACAGTAGAGATAGATTACAGTGGAGTACAGTAGAGATAGAGTACAGTAGAGCAGAGTAGAGGTAGAGTACAGTGGATTACAGTAGAGGTAGAGTACAGTGGAGTACAGTAGAAGTAGAGCACAGTGGAGTACAATAGAGGTAGAGTACAGTGGAGCACAGTAGAGGTAGAGTACAGTGGAGTACAGTAGAGGTAGTGTACAGTGGAGCACAGTAGAGGTAGAGTACAGTGGAGCACAGTAGAGGTAGAGTAAAGTAGAGCACAGTAGAGGTAGAGTACAGTGGAGCACAGTAGAGATAGAGTACAGTGGAGTACAGTAGAGGAAGAGTACAGTGGAGTACAGTGGAGCACAGTAGAGGTGGAGTACAGTAGAGTACAGTAGAGGTAGAGTACAGTGGAGTACAATCAAGATAGAGTACAGTGGAGTAGAGTAGAGATAGAGTACAGTGGAGCACAGCAGAGGTAGAGTACAGTGGATCACAGTAGAGATAGAGTACAGTGGAGTACAGTGGAGCACAGTAGAGGTAGAGTACAGTGGAGAACAGTAGAGATAGAGTACAGTGGAGTACAGTAGAGGTAGAGTACAGAGGAGCACAGAAGAGATAGAGTACAGTGGAGTACAGTAGAGGTAGAGTACAGTGGAGCACAGTAGAGGTGGAGTACAGTAGAGTACAGTCGAGGTAGAGAACAGTACAGTACAGTAGAGGTAGAGTACAGTGGAGTACAGTAGAGGTAGAGTACAGTAGAGCACAGTAGAGGTAGAATACAGTGGAGTACAGTAGAGGTAGAGTACAGTGGAGTACAGTAGAGGTAGAGTACAGTGGATCACAGTAGAGGTAGAGTACAGTGGAGTACAGTGGAGCACAGTAGAGGTGGAGTACAGTAGAGTAGAGTAGAGGTAGAGTACTGTGGAGTACAGTAGAGATAGAGTACAGTGGAGTAGAGTAGAGATAGAGTACAGTGGAGTAGAGTAGAGATAGAGTACAGTGGAGTAGAGTAGAGATAGAGTACAGTGGAGTATAGTTGAGGTAGAGTACAGTGCAGCACAGTAGAGGTAGAGTACAGTGGAGTATAGTTGAGGTAGACTACAGTGGAGTACAGTAGAGGTAGAGTACAGTGGAGCACAGTAGAGATAGAGTACAGCAGAGCAGAGTACAGGTAGAGTACAGTGGAGCACAGAAGAGGTAGAGTAAAGTGGAGTACAGTAGAGATAGAGTACAGTGGAGTAGAGTAGAGATAGAGTACAGTGGAGTAGGGTAGAGATAGAGCACAGTGGAGCACAGCAAAGGTAGAGTACAGTGGATCACAGTAGAGATAGAGTACAGTGGAGTACAGTGGAGCACAGCAAAGGTAGAGTAGAGTGGATCACAGTAGAGATAGAGTACAGTGGAGTACAGTGGAGCAGAGTAGGGATAGACTACAGTGGAGCACAGTAGAGATAGAGTACAGTGGAGTACAGTAGATGTAGAGTACAGTGGAGCACAGTAGAGGTAGAGTACAGTGGAGTATAGTTGAGGTAGACTACAGTGGAGTACAGTAGAGATAGAGTACAGTGGAGTACAGTAGAGATAGAGTACAGTAGAGCAGAGTAGAGGTAAAGTACAGTAGAGTACAGTAGAGACAGAGCACAGTGGAGCATTGTAGAGGTAGAGTACAGTGGAGTACAGTAGAGGTGGAGTACAGTAGAGTATAGTAGAGGTAGAATACAGTGGATTACAGTAGGGATAGAGTACAGTGGAGCACAGTAGAGGTAGATTAGAGTGGAGCACAGTAGAGGTAGAGTACAGTGGAGCACAGTAGAAGTAGAGTACAGTGGAGTACAGTAGAAGTAGAGCACAGTGGAGCACTGTAGAGGTAGAGTACAGTGGAGTACAGTGGAGATAGAGTACAGTGGAGCACAGTAGAGGTAGAGTACAGTGGAGCACAGTAGAGGTAGAATACAGTGGAGCACAGTAGAGGTAGTGTACAGTGGAGCACAGTAGAGGTAGAGTACAGTGGAGCACAGTAGAGGTAGAGTACAGTAGAGCACAGTAGAGGTAGAGTACAGTGGAGCACAGTAGAGATAAAGTACAGTGGAGTACAGTAGAGGAAGAGTACAGTGGAGTACAGTGGAGCACAGTAGAGGTGGAGTACAGTAGAGTACAATCAAGATAGAGTACAGTGGAGTAGAGTAGAGATAGAGTACAGTGGAGCACAACAGAGGTAGAGTACAGTGGATCACAGTAGAGATAGAGTACAGTGGAGTACAGTGGAGCACAGTAGAGGTAGAGTACAGTGGAGAACAGTAGAGATAGAGTACAGTGGAGTACAGTAGAGGTAGAGTACAGTGGAGCACAGTAGAGATAGAGTACAGTGGAGTACAGTAGAGGTAGAGTACAGTGGAGCACAGTAGAGGTAGAGTACAGTGGAGTACAATGGAGCACAGTAGAGGTGGAGTACAGTAGAGTACAGTAGAGGTAGAGAACAGTACAGTACAGTAGAGGTAGAGTACAGTGGAGTACAGTAGAGGTAGAGTACAGTAGAGCACAGTAGAGGTAGAATACAGTGGAGTAGAGTAGAGGTAGAGTACAGTGGAGTACAGTAGAGGTAGAGTACAGTGGATCACAGTAGAGGTAGAGTACAGTGGAGTACAGTGGAGCACAGTAGAGGTGGAGTACAGTAGAGTAGAGTAGAGGTAGAGTACTGTGGAGTACAGTAGAGATAGAGTACAGTGGAGTACAGTAGAGATAGAGTACAGTGGAGTAGAGTAGAGATAGAGTACAGTGGAGTATAGTTGAGGTAGAGTACAGTGCAGCACAGTAGAGGTAGAGTACAGTGGAGTATAGTTGAGGTAGACTACAGTGGAGTACAGTAGAGGTAGAGTACAGTGGAGCACAGTAGAGATAGAGTACAGCAGAGCAGAGTACAGGTAGAGTACAGTGGAGCACAGAAGAGGTAGAGTACAGTGGAGTACAGTAGAGATAGAATACAGTGGAGTAGAGTAGAGATAGAGTACAGTGGAGTAGGGTAGAGATAGAGCACAGTGGAGCACAGCAAAGGTAGAGTACAGTGGATCACAGTAGAGATAGAGTACAGTGGAGTACAGTGGAGCACAGCAAAGGTAGAGTACAGTGGATCACAGTAGAGATAGAGTACAGTGGAGTACAGTGGAGCAGAGTAGGGGTAGACTACAGTGGAGCACAGTAGAGATAGAGTACAGTGGAGTACAGTAGATGTAGAGTACAGTGGAGCACAGTAGAGGTAGAGTACAGTGGAGTATAGTTGAGGTAGACTACAGTGGAGTACAGTAGAGATAGAGTACAGTGGAGTACAGTAGAGATAGAGTACAGTAGAGCAGAGTAGAGGTAGAGTACAGTAGAGTACATTAGAGATAGAGCACCGTGGAGCACTGTAGAGGTAGAGTACAGTGGAGTACAGTAGAGGTGGAGTACAGTAGAGTATAGTAGAGGTAGAGTACAGTGGATTACAGTAGGGATAGAGTACAGTGGAGCACAGTAGAGGTAGATTAGAGTGGAGCACAGTAGAGGTAGAGTACAGTGGAGCACAGTAAAAGTAGAGTACAGTGGAGTACAGTAGAAGTAGAGCACAGTGGAGCACTGTAGAGGTAGAGTACAGTGGAGTACAGTGGAGAAAGAGTACAGTGGAGCACAGTAGAGATAGAGTACAGTGGAGCACAGTAGAGGTAGAGTACAGTGGAGCACAGTAGAGGTAGAATACAGTGGAGTACAGTAGAGGTAGTGTACAGTGGAGCACAGTAGAGGTAGAGTACAGTGGAGCACAGTAGAGGTAGAGTACAGTAGAGCACAGTAGAGGTAGAGTACAGTGGAGCACAGTAGAGATAAAGTACAGTGGAGTACAGTAGATGAAGAGTACAGTGGAGTACAGTGGAGCACAGTAGAGGTGGAGTACAGTAGAGTACAGTAGAGGTAGAGTACAGTGGAGTACAATAAAGATAGAGTACAGTGGAGCAAAGCAGAGGTAGAGTACAGTGGATCACAGTAGAGATAGAGTAGAGTGGAGTACAGTGGAGCACAGTAGAGGTAGAGTACAGTGGAGAACAGTAGAGATAGAGTACGTGGAGTACAGTAGAGGTAGAGTACAGTGGAGCACAGTAGAGATAGAGTACAGTGGAGTACAGTAGAGGTAGAGTACAGTGGAGCACAGTAGAGGTAGAGTACAGTGGAGTACAATGGAGCACAGTAGAGGTGGAGTACAGTAGAGTACAGTAGAGGTAGAGAACAGTACAGTACAGTAGAGGTAGAGTACAGTGGAGTACAGTAGAGGTAGAGTACAGTAGAGCACAGTAGAGGTAGAATATAATGGAGTACAGTAGAGGTAGAGTACAGTAGAGGTAGAGTACAGTGGAGTACAGTACAGGTAGAGTACAGTGGAGTACAGTAGAGGTAGAGTACAGTGGAGCACAGTAGAGGTAGAGTAGAGTGGAGTACAGTGGAGCACAGTAGAGGTGGAGTACAGTAGAGTAGAGTAGAGTAGAGGTAGAGTACAGTGGAGTATAGTTGAGGTAGAGTACAGTGGAGTACAGTAGAGGTAGAGTACAGTGGAGTATAGTTGAGGTAGACTACAGTGGAGTACAGTAGAGGTAGAGTACAGTGGAGCACAGTAGAGCAGAGTAGAGGTAGAGTACAGTGGAGTACAGTAGAGGTAGAGTACAGTGGAGCACTGTAGAGTTGGAGTACAGTGGAGCACAGTAGAGATAGAGTACAGTAGAGCACAGTAGAGGTAGAGTACAGTGGAGTATAGTAGAGGTAGAGTACAGTGGAGTACAGTTGAGGTAGATTACAGTGGAGCACAGTAGAGGTAGAGTATAGTGGAGTATAGTTGAGATAGACTACAGTGGAGTACAGTAGAGGTGGAGTACAGTAGAGTATAGTAGGGGTAGAGTACAGTGGACTACAGTGGAGAAAGAGTACAGTGGAGCACAGTAGAGGTAGAGTATAGTGGAGCACAGTAGAGGTAGAGTACAGTGGAGCACAGTAGAGGTAGAGTACAGTGGAGTACAGTAGAGGTAGTGTACAGTGGAGCACAGTAGAGGTAGAGTACAGTGGAGCACAGTAGAGCTAGAGTACAGTGGGGTACAGTAGAAATAGAGTACAGTGGAGCACAGTAGTGTAGGGTACTGTAGAGCACAGTAGAGGTAGAGTACAGTGGAGCACAGTAGAGATAGAGTACAGTGGAGTACAGTAGAGGTAGAGTACAGTGGAGCACAGTAGAGGTAGAGTACAGTGCAGTATAGCTGAGGTAGACTACAGTGGAGTACAGTAGAGGTAGAGTACAGTGGAGCACAGTAGAGATAGAGTACAGTAGAGCAGAGTAGAGGTAGAGTACAGTGGAGTACAGTAGAGGTAGAGTACAGTGGAGCACTGTAGAGGTGGAGTACAGTGGAGTACAGTAGAGGTAGAGTACAGTGGAGTACAGTAGAGATAGAGTACAGTAGAGCAGAGTAGAGGTAGAGTACAGTGGAGTACAGTAGATATAGAGCACAGTGGAGCACTGTAGAGGTAAAGTACAGTGGAGTACAGTAGAGGTGGAGTACAGTAGAGTATAGTAGAGGTAGAGTACAGTGGACTACAGTAGAGATAGAGTACAGTGGAGTACAGTAGAGGTAGTGTACAGTGGAGCACAGTAGAGGTAGAGTACAGTGGAACACAGTAGAGGTAGAGTACAGTGGGGTACAGTAGAAATAGAGTACAGTTGAGCACAGTAGAGTAGAGTACAGTAGAGCACAGTAGAGGTAGAGTAGAGTGGAGCACAGTAGAGATAGAGTACAGTGGAGCACAGTAGAGATAGAGTACAGTAGAGCAGAATAGAGGTAGAGTACAGTGGAGTACAGTACAGGTAGAGTACAGTGGAGCACTGTAGAGGTGGAGTACAGTGGAGTACAGTAGAGGTAGAGTACAGTGGAGCACAGTAGAGATAGAGTACAGTTGAGCACAGTAGAGGTAGAGTACAGTGGAGTATAGTAGAGGTAGAGTACAGTGGAGTACAGTAGAGGTAGAGTACAGTGGAGCATAGTAGATGTAGAGTACAGTGGAGCAAAGTAGAGGTAGAGTAGAGTGGAGCACAGTAGATGTAGATTACAGTGGGGTACAGTAGAAATAGAGTACAGAGGAGCACAGTAGAGTAGAGTACAGTAGAGCACAGTAGAGGTAGAGTACAGTGGAGCACAGTAGAGATAGAGTACAGTGGAGTACAGTAGAGGTAGAGTACAGTGGAGTACAGAGGAGCACAGTAGAGGTGGAGTACAGTAGAGTACAGTAGAGGTAGAGTACAGTGTAGTACAGTAGAGATAGAGTACAGTGGAGTAGAGTAGACATAGAGTACAGTGGAGCACAGCAGATGTAGAGTAAAGTGGATCACAGTAGAGATAGAGTACAGTGGAGTACAGTGGAGCACAGTAGAGGTAGAGTACAGTGGAGCACAGTTTAGGTAGAGTACAGTGGAGCAAAGTAGAGGTAGAGTAGAGTGGAGCACAGTAGAGGTAGAGTACAGTGGAGTACAGTAGAGGTAGTGTACAGTGGAGCACAGTAGAGGTAGAGTACAGTGGAGCACAGTAGAGGTAGAGTACAGTGGAGTATAGTAGAGGTAGAGTACAGTAGAGCACAGTAGAGATAGAGTACAGTAGAGCACAGTAGAGGTAGAGTACAGTGGAGCACAGTAGAGGAAGAGTACAGTGCTCCACTGTACTCTACCTCTACTGTGCTCTACTGTACTCTACTCTACTGTGCTCCTCTGTACTCTATTTCTACTGTACCCCACAGTAGAGATAGAGTACAGTAGAGTACAGTAGAGGTAGAGTACAGTGGAGCACAGTAGAGGAAGAGTACAGTGTAGTACAGTAGAGATAGAGTACAGTGGAGTACAGTAGAGATAGAGTACAGTCGAACACAGTAGAGATAAGTGCAGTGGAGTATAGTAGAGGTAGAGTACAGTGGAGTACAGTAGAGGTAGAGTACAGCTGAGCACAGTAGAGGTAGAGTAGAGTGGAGCACAGTAGAGGTAGAGTGCAGTGGACTACAGTACAGGTAGTGTACAGTGGAGCACAGTAGAAGTAGAGTACAGTGGAGCACAGTAGAGGTAGAGTACAGTGGAGTATAATAGAGGTAGAGTACAGTAGAGCACAGTAGAGATAGAGTACAGTAGAGCAGAGTAGAGGTAGAGTACAGTGGAGTACAGTAGAGGTAGAGTACAGTGGAGCACTGTAGAGGTGGAGTACAGTGGAGTACAGTAGAGGTAGAGTACAGTGGAGCACAGTAGAGATAGAGTACAGTAGAGCACAGTAGAGGTAGAGTACAGTGGAGCACAGTAGAGCTAGAGTACAGTGGAGTACAGTGGAGCACAGTAGAGATAGAGTACAGTAGAGCAGAATAGAGGTAGAGTACAGTGGAGTACAGTACAGGTAGAGTACAGTGGAGCACTGTAGAGGTGGAGTACAGTGGAGTACAGTAGAGGTAGAGTACAGTGGAGCACAGTAGAGATAGAGTACAGTTGAGCACAGTAGAGGTAGAGTACAGTGGAGTATAGTAGAGGTAGAGTACAGTGGAGTACAGTAGAGGTAGAGTACAGTGGAGCATAGTAGATGTAGAGTACAGTGGAGCAAAGTAGAGGTAGAGTAGAGTGGAGCACAGTAGATGTAGATTACAGTGGGGTACAGTAGAAATAGAGTACAGAGGAGCACAGTAGAGTAGAGTACAGTAGAGCACAGTAGAGGTAGAGTACAGTGGAGCACAGTAGAGATAGAGTACAGTGGAGTACAGTAGAGGTAGAGTACAGTGGAGTACAGAGGAGCACAGTAGAGGTGGAGTACAGTAGAGTACAGTAGAGGTAGAGTACAGTGTAGTACAGTAGAGATAGAGTACAGTGGAGTAGAGTAGACATAGAGTACAGTGGAGCACAGCAGAGGTAGAGTAAAGTGGATCACAGTAGCGATAGAGTACAGTGGAGTACAGTGGAGCACAGTAGAGGTAGAGTACAGTGGAGCACAGTTTAGGTAGAGTACAGTGGAGCACAGTAGAGGTAGAGTAGAGTGGAGCACAGTAGAGGTAGAGTACAGTGGAGTACAGTAGAGGTAGTGTACAGTGGAGCACAGTAGAGGTAGAGTACAGTGGAGCACAGTAGAGGTAGAGTACAGTGGAGTATAGTAGAGGTAGAGTACAGTAGAGCACAGTAGAGATAGAGTACAGTAGAGCACAGTAGAGGTAGAGTACAGTGGAGCACAGTAGAGGAAGAGTACAGTGTAGTACAGTAGAGATAGAGTACAGTGGAGTACAGTAGAGATAGAGTACAGTCGAACACAGTAGAGATAAGTGCAGTGGAGTATAGTAGAGGTAGAGTACAGTGGAGTACAGTAGAGGTAGAGTACAGCTGAGCACAGTAGAGGTAGAGTACAGTGGAGCACAGTAGAGGTAGAGTACAGTGGAGTATAGTAGAGGTAGAGTACAGTAGAGTACAGTAGAGATAGAGTACAGTAGAGTACAGTAGAGGTAGAGTACAGTGGAGCACAGTAGAGGAAGAGTACAGTGTAGTACAGTAGAGATAGAGTACAGTGGAGTACAGTAGAGATAGAGTACAGTCGAACACAGTAGAGATAAGTGCAGTGGAGTATAGTAGAGGTAGAGTACAGTGGAGTACAGTAGAGGTAGAGTACAGCTGAGCACAGTAGAGGTAGAGTAGAGTGGAGCACAGTAGAGGTAGAGTACAGTGGACTACAGTACAGGTAGTGTACAGTGAGCACAGTAGAAGTAGAGTACAGTGGAGCACAGTAGAGGTAGAGTACAGTGGAGTATAATAGAGGTAGAGTACAGTAGAGCACAGTAGAGATAGAGTTCAGTAGAGCAGAGTAGAGGTAGAGTACAGTGGAGTACAGTAGAGGTAGAGTACAGTGGAGCACTGTAGAGGTGGAGTACAGTGGAGTACAGTAGAGGTAGAGTACAGTGGAGCACAGTAGAGATAGAGTACAGTAGAGCACAGTAGAGGTAGAGTACAGTGGAGCACAGTAGAGCTAGAGTACAGTGGAGTACAGTGGAGCACAGTAGAGGTGGAGTACAGTAGAGTAGAGTAGAGGTAGAGTACAGTGGAGTACAGTAGAGATAGAGTAGAGTGGAGTAGAGTAGAGATAGAGTACAGTGGATTAGAGTAGAGATAGAGTACAGTGGAGTATAGTTGAGGTAGAGTACAGTGGAGCACAGTAGAGGTAGAGTAGAGTGGAGTACAGTGGAGCACAGTAGAGGTGGAGTACAGTAGAGTAGAGTAGAGTAGAGGTAGAGTACAGTGGAGTATAGTTGAGGTAGAGTACAGTGGAGTACAGTAGAGGTAGAGTACAGTGGAGTACAGTAGAGGTAGAGTACAGTGGAGCACAGTAGAGCAGAGTAGAGGTAGAGTACAGTGGAGTACAGTAGAGGTAGAGTACAGTGGAGCACTGTAGAGTTGGAGTACAGTGGAGCACAGTAGAGATAGAGTACAGTAGAGCACAGTAGAGGTAGAGTACAGTGGAGTATAGTAGAGGTAGAGTACAGTGGAGTACAGTTGAGGTAGATTACAGTGGAGCACAGTAGAGGTAGAGTATAGTGGAGTATAGTTGAGGTAGACTACAGTGGAGTACAGTAGAGGTGGAGTACAGTAGAGTATAGTAGGGGTAGAGTACAGTGGACTACAGTGGAGAAAGAGTACAGTGGAGCACAGTAGAGGTAGAGTATAGTGGAGCACAGTAGAGGTAGAGTACAGTGGAGCACAGTAGAGGTAGAGTACAGTGGAGTACAGTAGAGGTAGTGTACAGTGGAGCACAGTAGAGGTAGAGTACAGTGGAGCACAGTAGAGCTAGAGTACAGTGGGGTACAGTAGAAATAGAGTACAGTGGAGCACAGTAGTGTAGGGTACTGTAGAGCACAGTAGAGGTAGAGTACAGTGGAGCACAGTAGAGATAGAGTACAGTGGAGTACAGTAGAGGTAGAGTACAGTGGAGCACAGTAGAGGTAGAGTACAGTGCAGTATAGCTGAGGTAGACTACAGTGGAGTACAGTAGAGGTAGAGTACAGTGGAGCACAGTAGAGATAGAGTACAGTAGAGCAGAGTAGAGGTAGAGTACAGTGGAGTACAGTAGAGGTAGAGTACAGTGGAGCACTGTAGAGGTGGAGTACAGTGGAGTAGAGTAGAGGTAGAGTACAGTGGAGTACAGTAGAGATAGAGTACAGTAGAGCAGAGTAGAGGTAGAGTACAGTGGAGTACAGTAGATATAGAGCACAGTGGAGCACTGTAGAGGTAAAGTACAGTGGAGTACAGTAGAGGTGGAGTACAGTAGAGTATAGTAGAGGTAGAGTACAGTGGACTACAGTAGAGATAGAGTACAGTGGAGTACAGTAGAGGTAGTGTACAGTGGAGCACAGTAGAGGTAGAGTACAGTGGAACACAGTAGAGGTAGAGTACAGTGGGGTACAGTAGAAATAGAGTACAGTTGAGCACAGTAGAGTAGAGTACAGTAGAGCACAGTAGAGGTAGAGTAGAGTGGAGCACAGTAGAGATAGAGTACAGTGGAGCACAGTAGAGATAGAGTACAGTAGAGCAGAATAGAGGTAGAGTACAGTGGAGTACAGTACAGGTAGAGTACAGTGGAGCACTGTAGAGGTGGAGTACAGTGGAGTACAGTAGAGGTAGAGTACAGTGGAGCACAGTAGAGATAGAGTACAGTTGAGCACAGTAGAGGTAGAGTACAGTGGAGTATAGTAGAGGTAGAGTACAGTAGAGTACAGTAGAGGTAGAGTACAGTGGAGCATAGTAGATGTAGAGTACAGTGGAGCAAAGTAGAGGTAGAGTAGAGTGGAGCACAGTAGATGTAGATTACAGTGGGGTACAGTAGAAATAGAGTACAGAGGAGCACAGTAGAGTAGAGTACAGTAGAGCACAGTAGAGGTAGAGTACAGTGGAGCACAGTAGAGATAGAGTACAGTGGAGTACAGTAGAGGTAGAGTACAGTGGAGTACAGAGGAGCACAGTAGAGGTGGAGTACAGTAGAGTACAGTAGAGGTAGAGTACAGTGTAGTACAGTAGAGATAGAGTACAGTGGAGTAGAGTAGACATAGAGTACAGTGGAGCACAGCAGAGGTAGAGTAAAGTGGATCACAGTAGAGATAGAGTACAGTGGAGTACAGTGCAGCACAGTAGAGGTAGAGTACAGTGGAGCACAGTTTAGGTAGAGTACAGTGGAGCACAGTAGAGGTAGAGTAGAGTGGAGCACAGTAGAGGTAGAGTACAGTGGAGTACAGTAGAGGTAGTGTACAGTGGAGCACAGTAGAGGTAGAGTACAGTGGAGCACAGTAGAGGTAGAGTACAGTGGAGTATAGTAGAGGTAGAGTACAGTAGAGCACAGTAGAGATAGAGTACAGTAGAGCACAGTAGAGGTAGAGTACAGTGGAGCACAGTAGAGGAAGAGTACAGTGTAGTACAGTAGAGATAGAGTACAGTGGAGTACAGTAGAGATAGAGTACAGTCGAACACAGTAGAGATAAGTGCAGTGGAGTATAGTAGAGGTAGAGTACAGTGGAGTACAGTAGAGGTAGAGTACAGCTGAGCACAGTAGAGGTAGAGTACAGTGGAGCACAGTAGAGGTAGAGTACAGTGGAGTATAGTAGAGGTAGAGTACAGTAGAGTACAGTAGAGATAGAGTACAATAGAGTACAGTAGAGGTAGAGTACAGTGGAGCACAGTAGAGGAAGAGTACAGTGTAGTACAGTAGAGATAGAGTACAGTGGAGTACAGTAGAGATAGAGTACAGTCGAACACAGTAGAGATAAGTGCAGTGGAGTATAGTAGAGGTAGAGTACAGTGGAGTACAGTAGAGGTAGAGTACAGCTGAGCACAGTAGAGGTAGAGTAGAGTGGAGCACAGTAGAGGTAGAGTGCAGTGGACTACAGTACAGGTAGTGTACAGTGGAGCACAGTAGAGATAGAGTACAGTAGAGCACAGTAGAGGTAGAGTACAGTGGAGCACAGTAGAGCTAGAGTACAGTGGAGTACAGTGGAGCACAGTAGAGATAGAGTACAGTAGAGCAGAATAGAGGTAGAGTACAGTGGAGTACAGTACAGGTAGAGTACAGTGGAGCACTGTAGAGGTGGAGTACAGTGGAGTACAGTAGAGGTAGAGTACAGTGGAGCACAGTAGAGATAGAGTACAGTTGAGCACAGTAGAGGTAGAGTACAGTGGAGTATAGTAGAGGTAGAGTACAGTGGAGTACAGTAGAGGTAGAGTACAGTGGAGCATAGTAGATGTAGAGTACAGTGGAGCAAAGTAGAGGTAGAGTAGAGTGGAGCACAGTAGATGTAGATTACAGTGGGGTACAGTAGAAATAGAGTACAGAGGAGCACAGTAGAGTAGAGTACAGTAGAGCACAGTAGAGGTAGAGTACAGTGGAGCACAGTAGAGATAGAGTACAGTGGAGTACAGTAGAGGTAGAGTACAGTGGAGTACAGAGAAGCACAGTAGAGGTGGAGTACAGTAGAGTACAGTAGAGGTAGAGTACAGTGTAGTACAGTAGAGATAGAGTACAGTGGAGTAGAGTAGACATAGAGTACAGTGGAGCACAGCAGAGGTAGAGTAAAGTGGATCACAGTAGAGATAGAGTACAGTGGAGTACAGTGGAGCACAGTAGAGGTAGAGTACAGTGGAGCACAGTTTAGGTAGAGTACAGTGGAGCACAGTAGAGGTAGAGTAGAGTGGAGCACAGTAGAGGTAGAGTACAGTGGAGTACAGTAGAGGTAGTGTACAGTGGAGCACAGTAGAGGTAGAGTACAGTGGAGCACAGTAGAGGTAGAGTACAGTGGAGTATAGTAGAGGTAGAGTACAGTAGAGCACAGTAGAGATAGAGTACAGTAGAGCACAGTAGAGGTAGAGTACAGTGGAGCACAGTAGAGGAAGAGTACAGTGTAGTACAGTAGAGATAGAGTACAGTGGAGTACAGTAGAGATAGAGTACAGTCGAACACAGTAGAGATAAGTGCAGTGGAGTATAGTAGAGGTAGAGTACAGTGGAGTACAGTAGAGGTAGAGTACAGCTGAGCACAGTAGAGGTAGAGTACAGTGGAGCACAGTAGAGGTAGAGTACAGTGGAGTATAGTAGAGGTAGAGTACAGTAGAGTACAGTAGAGATAGAGTACAGTAGAGTACAGTAGAGGTAGAGTACAGTGGAGCACAGTAGAGGAAGAGTACAGTGTAGTACAGTAGAGATAGAGTACAGTGGAGTACAGTAGAGATAGAGTACAGTCGAACACAGTAGAGATAAGTGCAGTGGAGTATAGTAGAGGTAGAGTACAGTGGAGTACAGTAGAGGTAGAGTACAGCTGAGCACAGTAGAGGTAGAGTAGAGTGGAGCACAGTAGAGGTAGAGTACAGTGGACTACAGTACAGGTAGTGTACAGTGAGCACAGTAGAAGTAGAGTACAGTGGAGCACAGTAGAGGTAGAGTACAGTGGAGTATAATAGAGGTAGAGTACAGTAGAGCACAGTAGAGATAGAGTTCAGTAGAGCAGAGTAGAGGTAGAGTACAGTGGAGTACAGTAGAGGTAGAGTACAGTGGAGCACTGTAGAGGTGGAGTACAGTGGAGTACAGTAGAGGTAGAGTACAGTGGAGCACAGTAGAGATAGAGTACAGTAGAGCACAGTAGAGGTAGAGTACAGTGGAGCACAGTAGAGCTAGAGTACAGTGGAGTACAGTGGAGCACAGTAGAGGTGGAGTACAGTAGAGTAGAGTAGAGGTAGAGTACAGTGGAGTACAGTAGAGATAGAGTAGAGTGGAGTAGAGTAGAGATAGAGTACAGTGGATTAGAGTAGAGATAGAGTACAGTGGAGTATAGTTGAGGTAGAGTACAGTGGAGCACAGTAGAGGTAGAGTACAGTGGAGTATAGTTGAGGTAGACTACAGTGGAGTACAGTAGAGGTAGAGTACAGTGGAGCAGAGTAGAGATAGAGTACAGTAGAGCAGAGTAGAGGTAGAGTACAGTGGAGTACAGTAGAGGTAGAGTACAGTAGAACACTGTAGAGGTGGAGTACAGTGGAGTACAGTAGAGGTAGAGTACAGTGGAGCACAGTAGAGATAGAGTACAGTGGAGTACAGTGGAGCACAGTAGGGTAGACTACAGTGGAGCACAGTAGAGATAGAGTACAGTGGAGTACAGTAGATGTAGAGTACAGTGGAGCACAGTAGAGGTAGAGTACAGTGGAGTATAGTTGAGGTAGACTACAGTGGAGTACAGTAGAGATAGAGTACAGTGGAGTACAGTAGAGGTAGAGTACAGTGGAGTACAGTAGAGGTAGAGTACAGTAGAGCACAGTAGAGGTAGAATACAGTGGAGTAGAGTAGAGGTAGAGTACAGTGGAGTACAGTAGAGGTAGAGTACAGTGGATCACAGTAGAGGTAGAGTACAGTGGAGTACAGTGGAGCACAGTAGAGGTGGAGTACAGTAGAGTAGAGTAGAGGTAGAGTACTGTGGAGTACAGTAGAGATAGAGTACAGTGGAGTACAGTAGAGATAGAGTACAGTGGAGTAGAGTAGAGATAGAGTACAGTGGAGTATAGTTGAGGTAGAGTACAGTGCAGCACAGTAGAGGTAGAGTACAGTGGAGTATAGTTGAGGTAGACTACAGTGGAGTACAGTAGAGGTAGAGTACAGTGGAGCACAGTAGAGATAGAGTACAGCAGAGCAGAGTACAGGTAGAGTACAGTGGAGCACAGAAGAGGTAGAGTACAGTGGAGTACAGTAGAGATAGAATACAGTGGAGTAGAGTAGAGATAGAGTACAGTGGAGTAGGGTAGAGATAGAGCACAGTGGAGCACAGCAAAGGTAGAGTACAGTGGATCACAGTAGAGATAGAGTACAGTGGAGTACAGTGGAGCACAGCAAAGGTAGAGTACAGTGGATCACAGTAGAGATAGAGTACAGTGGAGTACAGTGGAGCAGAGTAGGGGTAGACTACAGTGGAGCACAGTAGAGATAGAGTACAGTGGAGTACAGTAGATGTAGAGTACAGTGGAGCACAGTAGAGGTAGAGTACAGTGGAGTATAGTTGAGGTAGACTACAGTGGAGTACAGTAGAGATAGAGTACAGTGGAGTACAGTAGAGATAGAGTACAGTAGAGCAGAGTAGAGGTAGAGTACAGTAGAGTACATTAGAGATAGAGCACCGTGGAGCACTGTAGAGGTAGAGTACAGTGGAGTACAGTAGAGGTGGAGTACAGTAGAGTATAGTAGAGGTAGAGTACAGTGGATTACAGTAGGGATAGAGTACAGTGGAGCACAGTAGAGGTAGATTAGAGTGGAGCACAGTAGAGGTAGAGTACAGTGGAGCACAGTAAAAGTAGAGTACAGTGGAGTACAGTAGAAGTAGAGCACAGTGGAGCACTGTAGAGGTAGAGTACAGTGGAGTACAGTGGAGAAAGAGTACAGTGGAGCACAGTAGAGATAGAGTACAGTGGAGCACAGTAGAGGTAGAGTACAGTGGAGCACAGTAGAGGTAGAATACAGTGGAGTACAGTAGAGGTAGTGTACAGTGGAGCACAGTAGAGGTAGAGTACAGTGGAGCACAGTAGAGGTAGAGTACAGTAGAGCACAGTAGAGGTAGAGTACAGTGGAGCACAGTAGAGATAAAGTACAGTGGAGTACAGTAGATGAAGAGTACAGTGGAGTACAGTGGAGCACAGTAGAGGTGGAGTACAGTAGAGTACAGTAGAGGTAGAGTACAGTGGAGTACAATAAAGATAGAGTACAGTGGAGCAAAGCAGAGGTAGAGTACAGTGGATCACAGTAGAGATAGAGTAGAGTGGAGTACAGTGGAGCACAGTAGAGGTAGAGTACAGTGGAGAACAGTAGAGATAGAGTACGTGGAGTACAGTAGAGGTAGAGTACAGTGGAGCACAGTAGAGATAGAGTACAGTGGAGTACAGTAGAGGTAGAGTACAGTGGAGCACAGTAGAGGTAGAGTACAGTGGAGTACAATGGAGCACAGTAGAGGTGGAGTACAGTAGAGTACAGTAGAGGTAGAGAACAGTACAGTACAGTAGAGGTAGAGTACAGTGGAGTACAGTAGAGGTAGAGTACAGTAGAGCACAGTAGAGGTAGAATACAATGGAGTACAGTAGAGGTAGAGTACAGTAGAGGTAGAGTACAGTGGAGTACAGTACAGGTAGAGTACAGTGGAGTACAGTAGAGGTAGAGTACAGTGGAGCACAGTAGAGGTAGAGTAGAGTGGAGTACAGTGGAGCACAGTAGAGGTGGAGTACAGTAGAGTAGAGTAGAGTAGAGGTAGAGTACAGTGGAGTATAGTTGAGGTAGAGTACAGTGGAGTACAGTAGAGGTAGAGTACAGTGGAGTATAGTTGAGGTAGACTACAGTGGAGTACAGTAGAGGTAGAGTACAGTGGAGCACAGTAGAGCAGAGTAGAGGTAGAGTACAGTGGAGTACAGTAGAGGTAGAGTACAGTGGAGCACTGTAGAGTTGGAGTACAGTGGAGCACAGTAGAGATAGAGTACAGTAGAGCACAGTAGAGGTAGAGTACAGTGGAGTATAGTAGAGGTAGAGTACAGTGGAGTACAGTTGAGGTAGATTACAGTGGAGCACAGTAGAGGTAGAGTATAGTGGAGTATAGTTGAGATAGACTACAGTGGAGTACAGTAGAGGTGGAGTACAGTAGAGTATAGTAGGGGTAGAGTACAGTGGACTACAGTGGAGAAAGAGTACAGTGGAGCACAGTAGAGGTAGAGTATAGTGGAGCACAGTAGAGGTAGAGTACAGTGGAGCACAGTAGAGGTAGAGTACAGTGGAGTACAGTAGAGGTAGTGTACAGTGGAGCACAGTAGAGGTAGAGTACAGTGGAGCACAGTAGAGCTAGAGTACAGTGGGGTACAGTAGAAATAGAGTACAGTGGAGCACAGTAGTGTAGGGTACTGTAGAGCACAGTAGAGGTAGAGTACAGTGGAGCACAGTAGAGATAGAGTACAGTGGAGTACAGTAGAGGTAGAGTACAGTGGAGCACAGTAGAGGTAGAGTACAGTGCAGTATAGCTGAGGTAGACTACAGTGGAGTACAGTAGAGGTAGAGTACAGTGGAGCACAGTAGAGATAGAGTACAGTAGAGCAGAGTAGAGGTAGAGTACAGTGGAGTACAGTAGAGGTAGAGTACAGTGGAGCACTGTAGAGGTGGAGTACAGTGGAGTACAGTAGAGGTAGAGTACAGTGGAGTACAGTAGAGATAGAGTACAGTAGAGCAGAGTAGAGGTAGAGTACAGTGGAGTACAGTAGATATAGAGCACAGTGGAGCACTGTAGAGGTAAAGTACAGTGGAGTACAGTAGAGGTGGAGTACAGTAGAGTATAGTAGAGGTAGAGTACAGTGGACTACAGTAGAGATAGAGTACAGTGGAGTACAGTAGAGGTAGTGTACAGTGGAGCACAGTAGAGGTAGAGTACAGTGGAACACAGTAGAGGTAGAGTACAGTGGGGTACAGTAGAAATAGAGTACAGTTGAGCACAGTAGAGTAGAGTACAGTAGAGCACAGTAGAGGTAGAGTAGAGTGGAGCACAGTAGAGATAGAGTACAGTGGAGCACAGTAGAGATAGAGTACAGTAGAGCAGAATAGAGGTAGAGTACAGTGGAGTACAGTACAGGTAGAGTACAGTGGAGCACTGTAGAGGTGGAGTACAGTGGAGTACAGTAGAGGTAGAGTACAGTGGAGCACAGTAGAGATAGAGTACAGTTGAGCACAGTAGAGGTAGAGTACAGTGGAGTATAGTAGAGGTAGAGTACAGTGGAGTACAGTAGAGGTAGAGTACAGTGGAGCATAGTAGATGTAGAGTACAGTGGAGCAAAGTAGAGGTAGAGTAGAGTGGAGCACAGTAGATGTAGATTACAGTGGGGTACAGTAGAAATAGAGTACAGAGGAGCACAGTAGAGTAGAGTACAGTAGAGCACAGTAGAGGTAGAGTACAGTGGAGCACAGTAGAGATAGAGTACAGTGGAGTACAGTAGAGGTAGAGTACAGTGGAGTACAGAGGAGCACAGTAGAGGTGGAGTACAGTAGAGTACAGTAGAGGTAGAGTACAGTGTAGTACAGTAGAGATAGAGTACAGTGGAGTAGAGTAGACATAGAGTACAGTGGAGCACAGCAGATGTAGAGTAAAGTGGATCACAGTAGAGATAGAGTACAGTGGAGTACAGTGGAGCACAGTAGAGGTAGAGTACAGTGGAGCACAGTTTAGGTAGAGTACAGTGGAGCAAAGTAGAGGTAGAGTAGAGTGGAGCACAGTAGAGGTAGAGTACAGTGGAGTACAGTAGAGGTAGTGTACAGTGGAGCACAGTAGAGGTAGAGTACAGTGGAGCACAGTAGAGGTAGAGTACAGTGGAGTATAGTAGAGGTAGAGTACAGTAGAGCACAGTAGAGATAGAGTACAGTAGAGCACAGTAGAGGTAGAGTACAGTGGAGCACAGTAGAGGAAGAGTACAGTGCTCCACTGTACTCTACCTCTACTGTGCTCTACTGTACTCTACTCTACTGTGCTCCTCTGTACTCTATTTCTACTGTACCCCACAGTAGAGATAGAGTACAGTAGAGTACAGTAGAGGTAGAGTACAGTGGAGCACAGTAGAGGAAGAGTACAGTGTAGTACAGTAGAGATAGAGTACAGTGGAGTACAGTAGAGATAGAGTACAGTCGAACACAGTAGAGATAAGTGCAGTGGAGTATAGTAGAGGTAGAGTACAGTGGAGTACAGTAGAGGTAGAGTACAGCTGAGCACAGTAGAGGTAGAGTAGAGTGGAGCACAGTAGAGGTAGAGTGCAGTGGACTACAGTACAGGTAGTGTACAGTGGAGCACAGTAGAAGTAGAGTACAGTGGAGCACAGTAGAGGTAGAGTACAGTGGAGTATAATAGAGGTAGAGTACAGTAGAGCACAGTAGAGATAGAGTACAGTAGAGCAGAGTAGAGGTAGAGTACAGTGGAGTACAGTAGAGGTAGAGTACAGTGGAGCACTGTAGAGGTGGAGTACAGTGGAGTACAGTAGAGGTAGAGTACAGTGGAGCACAGTAGAGATAGAGTACAGTAGAGCACAGTAGAGGTAGAGTACAGTGGAGCACAGTAGAGCTAGAGTACAGTGGAGTACAGTGGAGCACAGTAGAGATAGAGTACAGTAGAGCAGAATAGAGGTAGAGTACAGTGGAGTACAGTACAGGTAGAGTACAGTGGAGCACTGTAGAGGTGGAGTACAGTGGAGTACAGTAGAGGTAGAGTACAGTGGAGCACAGTAGAGATAGAGTACAGTTGAGCACAGTAGAGGTAGAGTACAGTGGAGTATAGTAGAGGTAGAGTACAGTGGAGTACAGTAGAGGTAGAGTACAGTGGAGCATAGTAGATGTAGAGTACAGTGGAGCAAAGTAGAGGTAGAGTAGAGTGGAGCACAGTAGATGTAGATTACAGTGGGGTACAGTAGAAATAGAGTACAGAGGAGCACAGTAGAGTAGAGTACAGTAGAGCACAGTAGAGGTAGAGTACAGTGGAGCACAGTAGAGATAGAGTACAGTGGAGTACAGTAGAGGTAGAGTACAGTGGAGTACAGAGGAGCACAGTAGAGGTGGAGTACAGTAGAGTACAGTAGAGGTAGAGTACAGTGTAGTACAGTAGAGATAGAGTACAGTGGAGTAGAGTAGACATAGAGTACAGTGGAGCACAGCAGAGGTAGAGTAAAGTGGATCACAGTAGAGATAGAGTACAGTGGAGTACAGTGGAGCACAGTAGAGGTAGAGTACAGTGGAGCACAGTTTAGGTAGAGTACAGTGGAGCACAGTAGAGGTAGAGTAGAGTGGAGCACAGTAGAGGTAGAGTACAGTGGAGTACAGTAGAGGTAGTGTACAGTGGAGCACAGTAGAGGTAGAGTACAGTGGAGCACAGTAGAGGTAGAGTACAGTGGAGTATAGTAGAGGTAGAGTACAGTAGAGCACAGTAGAGATAGAGTACAGTAGAGCACAGTAGAGGTAGAGTACAGTGGAGCACAGTAGAGGAAGAGTACAGTGTAGTACAGTAGAGATAGAGTACAGTGGAGTACAGTAGAGATAGAGTACAGTCGAACACAGTAGAGATAAGTGCAGTGGAGTATAGTAGAGGTAGAGTACAGTGGAGTACAGTAGAGGTAGAGTACAGCTGAGCACAGTAGAGGTAGAGTACAGTGGAGCACAGTAGAGGTAGAGTACAGTGGAGTATAGTAGAGGTAGAGTACAGTAGAGTACAGTAGAGATAGAGTACAGTAGAGTACAGTAGAGGTAGAGTACAGTGGAGCACAGTAGAGGAAGAGTACAGTGTAGTACAGTAGAGATAGAGTACAGTGGAGTACAGTAGAGATAGAGTACAGTCGAACACAGTAGAGATAAGTGCAGTGGAGTATAGTAGAGGTAGAGTACAGTGGAGTACAGTAGAGGTAGAGTACAGCTGAGCACAGTAGAGGTAGAGTAGAGTGGAGCACAGTAGAGGTAGAGTACAGTGGACTACAGTACAGGTAGTGTACAGTGAGCACAGTAGAAGTAGAGTACAGTGGAGCACAGTAGAGGTAGAGTACAGTGGAGTATAATAGAGGTAGAGTACAGTAGAGCACAGTAGAGATAGAGTTCAGTAGAGCAGAGTAGAGGTAGAGTACAGTGGAGTACAGTAGAGGTAGAGTACAGTGGAGCACTGTAGAGGTGGAGTACAGTGGAGTACAGTAGAGGTAGAGTACAGTGGAGCACAGTAGAGATAGAGTACAGTAGAGCACAGTAGAGGTAGAGTACAGTGGAGCACAGTAGAGCTAGAGTACAGTGGAGTACAGTGGAGCACAGTAGAGGTGGAGTACAGTAGAGTAGAGTAGAGGTAGAGTACAGTGGAGTACAGTAGAGATAGAGTAGAGTGGAGTAGAGTAGAGATAGAGTACAGTGGATTAGAGTAGAGATAGAGTACAGTGGAGTATAGTTGAGGTAGAGTACAGTGGAGCACAGTAGAGGTAGAGTAGAGTGGAGTACAGTGGAGCACAGTAGAGGTGGAGTACAGTAGAGTAGAGTAGAGTAGAGGTAGAGTACAGTGGAGTATAGTTGAGGTAGAGTACAGTGGAGTACAGTAGAGGTAGAGTACAGTGGAGTACAGTAGAGGTAGAGTACAGTGGAGCACAGTAGAGCAGAGTAGAGGTAGAGTACAGTGGAGTACAGTAGAGGTAGAGTACAGTGGAGCACTGTAGAGTTGGAGTACAGTGGAGCACAGTAGAGATAGAGTACAGTAGAGCACAGTAGAGGTAGAGTACAGTGGAGTATAGTAGAGGTAGAGTACAGTGGAGTACAGTTGAGGTAGATTACAGTGGAGCACAGTAGAGGTAGAGTATAGTGGAGTATAGTTGAGGTAGACTACAGTGGAGTACAGTAGAGGTGGAGTACAGTAGAGTATAGTAGGGGTAGAGTACAGTGGACTACAGTGGAGAAAGAGTACAGTGGAGCACAGTAGAGGTAGAGTATAGTGGAGCACAGTAGAGGTAGAGTACAGTGGAGCACAGTAGAGGTAGAGTACAGTGGAGTACAGTAGAGGTAGTGTACAGTGGAGCACAGTAGAGGTAGAGTACAGTGGAGCACAGTAGAGCTAGAGTACAGTGGGGTACAGTAGAAATAGAGTACAGTGGAGCACAGTAGTGTAGGGTACTGTAGAGCACAGTAGAGGTAGAGTACAGTGGAGCACAGTAGAGATAGAGTACAGTGGAGTACAGTAGAGGTAGAGTACAGTGGAGCACAGTAGAGGTAGAGTACAGTGCAGTATAGCTGAGGTAGACTACAGTGGAGTACAGTAGAGGTAGAGTACAGTGGAGCACAGTAGAGATAGAGTACAGTAGAGCAGAGTAGAGGTAGAGTACAGTGGAGTACAGTAGAGGTAGAGTACAGTGGAGCACTGTAGAGGTGGAGTACAGTGGAGTAGAGTAGAGGTAGAGTACAGTGGAGTACAGTAGAGATAGAGTACAGTAGAGCAGAGTAGAGGTAGAGTACAGTGGAGTACAGTAGATATAGAGCACAGTGGAGCACTGTAGAGGTAAAGTACAGTGGAGTACAGTAGAGGTGGAGTACAGTAGAGTATAGTAGAGGTAGAGTACAGTGGACTACAGTAGAGATAGAGTACAGTGGAGTACAGTAGAGGTAGTGTACAGTGGAGCACAGTAGAGGTAGAGTACAGTGGAACACAGTAGAGGTAGAGTACAGTGGGGTACAGTAGAAATAGAGTACAGTTGAGCACAGTAGAGTAGAGTACAGTAGAGCACAGTAGAGGTAGAGTAGAGTGGAGCACAGTAGAGATAGAGTACAGTGGAGCACAGTAGAGATAGAGTACAGTAGAGCAGAATAGAGGTAGAGTACAGTGGAGTACAGTACAGGTAGAGTACAGTGGAGCACTGTAGAGGTGGAGTACAGTGGAGTACAGTAGAGGTAGAGTACAGTGGAGCACAGTAGAGATAGAGTACAGTTGAGCACAGTAGAGGTAGAGTACAGTGGAGTATAGTAGAGGTAGAGTACAGTAGAGTACAGTAGAGGTAGAGTACAGTGGAGCATAGTAGAGGTAGAGTACAGTGGAGCAAAGTAGAGGTAGAGTAGAGTGGAGCACAGTAGATGTAGATTACAGTGGGGTACAGTAGAAATAGAGTACAGAGGAGCACAGTAGAGTAGAGTACAGTAGAGCACAGTAGAGGTAGAGTACAGTGGAGCACAGTAGAGATAGAGTACAGTGGAGTACAGTAGAGGTAGAGTACAGTGGAGTACAGAGGAGCACAGTAGAGGTGGAGTACAGTAGAGTACAGTAGAGGTAGAGTACAGTGTAGTACAGTAGAGATAGAGTACAGTGGAGTAGAGTAGACATAGAGTACAGTGGAGCACAGCAGAGGTAGAGTAAAGTGGATCACAGTAGAGATAGAGTACAGTGGAGTACAGTGCAGCACAGTAGAGGTAGAGTACAGTGGAGCACAGTTTAGGTAGAGTACAGTGGAGCACAGTAGAGGTAGAGTAGAGTGGAGCACAGTAGAGGTAGAGTACAGTGGAGTACAGTAGAGGTAGTGTACAGTGGAGCACAGTAGAGGTAGAGTACAGTGGAGCACAGTAGAGGTAGAGTACAGTGGAGTATAGTAGAGGTAGAGTACAGTAGAGCACAGTAGAGATAGAGTACAGTAGAGCACAGTAGAGGTAGAGTACAGTGGAGCACAGTAGAGGAAGAGTACAGTGTAGTACAGTAGAGATAGAGTACAGTGGAGTACAGTAGAGATAGAGTACAGTCGAACACAGTAGAGATAAGTGCAGTGGAGTATAGTAGAGGTAGAGTACAGTGGAGTACAGTAGAGGTAGAGTACAGCTGAGCACAGTAGAGGTAGAGTACAGTGGAGCACAGTAGAGGTAGAGTACAGTGGAGTATAGTAGAGGTAGAGTACAGTAGAGTACAGTAGAGATAGAGTACAATAGAGTACAGTAGAGGTAGAGTACAGTGGAGCACAGTAGAGGAAGAGTACAGTGTAGTACAGTAGAGATAGAGTACAGTGGAGTACAGTAGAGATAGAGTACAGTCGAACACAGTAGAGATAAGTGCAGTGGAGTATAGTAGAGGTAGAGTACAGTGGAGTACAGTAGAGGTAGAGTACAGCTGAGCACAGTAGAGGTAGAGTAGAGTGGAGCACAGTAGAGGTAGAGTGCAGTGGACTACAGTACAGGTAGTGTACAGTGGAGCACAGTAGAAGTAGAGTACAGTGGAGCACAGTAGAGGTAGAGTACAGTGGAGTATAATAGAGGTAGAGTACAGTAGAGCACATTAGAGATAGAGTACAGTAGAGCAGAGTAGAGGTAGAGTACAGTGGAGTACAGTAGAGGTAGAGTACAGTGGAGCACTGTAGAGGTGGAGTACAGTGGAGTACAGTAGAGGTAGAGTACAGTGGAGCACAGTAGAGATAGAGTACAGTAGAGCACAGTAGAGGTAGAGTACAGTGGAGCACAGTAGAGCTAGAGTACAGTGGAGTACAGTGGAGCACAGTAGAGATAGAGTACAGTAGAGCAGAATAGAGGTAGAGTACAGTGGAGTACAGTACAGGTAGAGTACAGTGGAGCACTGTAGAGGTGGAGTACAGTGGAGTACAGTAGAGGTAGAGTACAGTGGAGCACAGTAGAGATAGAGTACAGTTGAGCACAGTAGAGGTAGAGTACAGTGGAGTATAGTAGAGGTAGAGTACAGTGGAGTACAGTAGAGGTAGAGTACAGTGGAGCATAGTAGATGTAGAGTACAGTGGAGCAAAGTAGAGGTAGAGTAGAGTGGAGCACAGTAGATGTAGATTACAGTGGGGTACAGTAGAAATAGAGTACAGAGGAGCACAGTAGAGTAGAGTACAGTAGAGCACAGTAGAGGTAGAGTACAGTGGAGCACAGTAGAGATAGAGTACAGTGGAGTACAGTAGAGGTAGAGTACAGTGGAGTACAGAGAAGCACAGTAGAGGTGGAGTACAGTAGAGTACAGTAGAGGTAGAGTACAGTGTAGTACAGTAGAGATAGAGTACAGTGGAGTAGAGTAGACATAGAGTACAGTGGAGCACAGCAGAGGTAGAGTAAAGTGGATCACAGTAGAGATAGAGTACAGTGGAGTACAGTGGAGCACAGTAGAGGTAGAGTACAGTGGAGCACAGTTTAGGTAGAGTACAGTGGAGCACAGTAGAGGTAGAGTAGAGTGGAGCACAGTAGAGGTAGAGTACAGTGGAGTACAGTAGAGGTAGTGTACAGTGGAGCACAGTAGAGGTAGAGTACAGTGGAGCACAGTAGAGGTAGAGTACAGTGGAGTATAGTAGAGGTAGAGTACAGTAGAGCACAGTAGAGATAGAGTACAGTAGAGCACAGTAGAGGTAGAGTACAGTGGAGCACAGTAGAGGAAGAGTACAGTGTAGTACAGTAGAGATAGAGTACAGTGGAGTACAGTAGAGATAGAGTACAGTCGAACACAGTAGAGATAAGTGCAGTGGAGTATAGTAGAGGTAGAGTACAGTGGAGTACAGTAGAGGTAGAGTACAGCTGAGCACAGTAGAGGTAGAGTACAGTGGAGCACAGTAGAGGTAGAGTACAGTGGAGTATAGTAGAGGTAGAGTACAGTAGAGTACAGTAGAGATAGAGTACAGTAGAGTACAGTAGAGGTAGAGTACAGTGGAGCACAGTAGAGGAAGAGTACAGTGTAGTACAGTAGAGATAGAGTACAGTGGAGTACAGTAGAGATAGAGTACAGTCGAACACAGTAGAGATAAGTGCAGTGGAGTATAGTAGAGGTAGAGTACAGTGGAGTACAGTAGAGGTAGAGTACAGCTGAGCACAGTAGAGGTAGAGTAGAGTGGAGCACAGTAGAGGTAGAGTACAGTGGACTACAGTACAGGTAGTGTACAGTGAGCACAGTAGAAGTAGAGTACAGTGGAGCACAGTAGAGGTAGAGTACAGTGGAGTATAATAGAGGTAGAGTACAGTAGAGCACAGTAGAGATAGAGTTCAGTAGAGCAGAGTAGAGGTAGAGTACAGTGGAGTACAGTAGAGGTAGAGTACAGTGGAGCACTGTAGAGGTGGAGTACAGTGGAGTACAGTAGAGGTAGAGTACAGTGGAGCACAGTAGAGATAGAGTACAGTAGAGCACAGTAGAGGTAGAGTACAGTGGAGCACAGTAGAGCTAGAGTACAGTGGAGTACAGTGGAGCACAGTAGAGGTGGAGTACAGTAGAGTAGAGTAGAGGTAGAGTACAGTGGAGTACAGTAGAGATAGAGTAGAGTGGAGTAGAGTAGAGATAGAGTACAGTGGATTAGAGTAGAGATAGAGTACAGTGGAGTATAGTTGAGGTAGAGTACAGTGGAGCACAGTAGAGGTAGAGTACAGTGGAGTATAGTTGAGGTAGACTACAGTGGAGTACAGTAGAGGTAGAGTACAGTGGAGCAGAGTAGAGATAGAGTACAGTAGAGCAGAGTAGAGGTAGAGTACAGTGGAGTACAGTAGAGGTAGAGTACAGTAGAACACTGTAGAGGTGGAGTACAGTGGAGTACAGTAGAGGTAGAGTACAGTGGAGCACAGTAGAGATAGAGTACAGTGGAGTACAGTGGAGCACAGTAGGGTAGACTACAGTGGAGCACAGTAGAGATAGAGTACAGTGGAGTACAGTAGATGTAGAGTACAGTGGAGCACAGTAGAGGTAGAGTACAGTGGAGTATAGTTGAGGTAGACTACAGTGGAGTACAGTAGAGATAGAGTACAGTGGAGTACAGTAGAGATAGAGTACAGTAGAGCAGAGTAGAGGTAGAGTACAGTGGAGTACAGTAGAGGTAGAGTACAGTGGAGTACAGTAGAAGTAGAGCACAGTGGAGTACAGTAGAGGTAGAGTACAGTGGAGCACAGTAGAGGTAGAGTACAGTGGAGTACAGTAGAGGTAGTGTACAGTGGAGCACAGTAGAGGTAGAGTACAGTGGAGCACAGTAGAGGTAGAGTAAAGTAGAGCACAGTAGAGGTAGAGTACAGTGGAGCACAGTAGAGATAGAGTACAGTGGAGTACAGTAGAGGAAGAGTACAGTGGAGTACAGTGGAGCACAGTAGAGGTGGAGTACAGTAGAGTACAGTAGAGGTAGAGTACAGTGGAGTACAATCAAGATAGAGTACAGTGGAGTAGAGTAGAGATAGAGTACAGTGGAGCACAGCAGAGGTAGAGTACAGTGGATCACAGTAGAGATAGAGTACAGTGGAGTACAGTGGAGCACAGTAGAGGTAGAGTACAGTGGAGAACAGTAGAGATAGAGTACAGTGGAGTACAGTAGAGGTAGAGTACAGTGGAGCACAGTAGAGATAGAGTACAGTGGAGTACAGTAGAGGTAGAGAACAGTACAGTACAGTAGAGGTAGAGTACAGTGGAGTACAGTAGAGGTAGAGTACAGTAGAGCACAGTAGAGGTAGAATACAGTGGAGTACAGTAGAGGTAGAGTACAGTGGAGTACAGTAGAGGTAGAGTACAGTGGATCACAGTAGAGGTAGAGTACAGTGGAGTACAGTGGAGCACAGTAGAGGTGGAGTACAGTAGAGTAGAGTAGAGGTAGAGTACTGTGGAGTACAGTAGAGATAGAGTACAGTGGAGTAGAGTAGAGATAGAGTACAGTGGAGTAGAGTAGAGATAGAGTACAGTGGAGTAGAGTAGAGATAGAGTACAGTGGAGTATAGTTGAGGTAGAGTACAGTGCAGCACAGTAGAGGTAGAGTACAGTGGAGTATAGTTGAGGTAGACTACAGTGGAGTACAGTAGAGGTAGAGTACAGTGGAGCACAGTAGAGATAGAGTACAGCAGAGCAGAGTAGAGGTAGAGTACAGTGGAGCACAGAAGAGGTAGAGTAAAGTGGAGTACAGTAGAGATAGAGTACAGTGGAGTAGAGTAGAGATAGAGTACAGTGGAGTAGGGTAGAGATAGAGCACAGTGGAGCACAGCAAAGGTAGAGTACAGTGGATCACAGTAGAGATAGAGTACAGTGGAGTACAGTGGAGCACAGCAAAGGTAGAGTACAGTGGATCACAGTAGAGATAGAGTACAGTGGAGTACAGTGGAGCAGAGTAGGGATAGACTACAGTGGAGCACAGTAGAGATAGAGTACAGTGGAGTACAGTAGATGTAGAGTACAGTGGAGCACAGTAGAGGTAGAGTACAGTGGAGTATAGTTGAGGTAGACTACAGTGGAGTACAGTAGAGATAGAGTACAGTGGAGTACAGTAGAGATAGAGTACAGTAGAGCAGAGTAGAGGTAAAGTACAGTAGAGTACAGTAGAGACAGAGCACAGTGGAGCACTGTAGAGGTAGAGTACAGTGGAGTACAGTAGAGGTGGAGTACAGTAGAGTATAGTAGAGGTAGAATACAGTGGATTACAGTAGGGATAGAGTACAGTGGAGCACAGTAGAGGTAGAGTACAGTGGAGCACAGTAGAAGTAGAGTACAGTGGAGTACAGTAGAAGTAGAGCACAGTGGAGCACTGTAGAGGTAGAGTACAGTGGAGTACAGTGGAGATAGAGTACAGTGGAGCACAGTAGAGGTAGAGTACAGTGGAGCACAGTAGAGGTAGAATACAGTGGAGTACAGTAGAGGTAGTGTACAGTGGAGCACAGTAGAGGTAGAGTACAGTGGAGCACAGTAGAGGTAGAGTACAGTGGAGTACAGTAGAGGTAGTGTACAGTGGAGCACAGTAGAGGTAGAGTACAGTGGAGCACAGTAGAGGTAGAGTACAGTGGAGCACAGTAGAGGTAGAGTACAGTGGAGCACAGTAGAGGTAGTGTACAGTGGAGCACAGTAGAGGTAGATAACAGTGGAGCACAGTAGAGGTAGAGTACAGTAGAGCACAGTAGAGGTAGAGTACAGTGGAGCACAGTAGAGATAAAGTACAGTGGAGTACAGTAGAGGAAGAGTACAGTGGAGTACAGTGGAGCACAGTAGAGGTGGAGTACAGTAGAGTACAATCAAGATAGAGTACAGTGGAGTAGAGTAGAGATAGAGTACAGTGGAGCACAACAGAGGTAGAGTACAGTGGATCACAGTAGAGATAGAGTACAGTGGAGTACAGTGGAGCACAGTAGAGGTAGAGTACAGTGGAGAACAGTAGAGATAGAGTACAGTGGAGTACAGTAGAGGTAGAGTACAGTGGAGCACAGTAGAGATAGAGTACAGTGGAGTACAGTAGAGGTAGAGTACAGTGGAGCACAGTAGAGGTAGAGTACAGTGGAGTACAATGGAGCACAGTAGAGGTGGAGTACAGTAGAGTACAGTAGAGGTAGAGAACAGTACAGTACAGTAGAGGTAGAGTACAGTGGAGTACAGTAGAGGTAGAGTACAGTAGAGTACAGTAGAGGTAGAGTACAGTGGAGCACAGTAGAGATAGAGTACAGTGGAGTACAGTAGAGGTAGAGTACAGTGGAGCACAGTAGAGGTAGAGTACAGTGGAGTACAATGGAGCACAGTAGAGGTGGAGTACAGTAGAGTACAGTAGAGATAGAGTACAGTGGAGTATAGTTGAGGTAGAGTACAGTGCAGCACAGTAGAGGTAGAGTACAGTGGAGTATAGTTGAGGTAGACTACAGTGGAGTACAGTAGAGGTAGAGTACAGTGGAGCACAGTAGAGATAGAGTACAGCAGAGCAGAGTACAGGTAGAGTACAGTGGAGCACAGAAGAGGTAGAGTACAGTGGAGTACAGTAGAGATAGAGTACAGTGGAGTAGAGTAGAGATAGAGTACAGTGGAGTAGGGTAGAGATAGAGCACAGTGGAGCACTGTAGAGGTAGAGTACAGTGGAGTACAGTAGAGGTGGAGTACAGTAGAGTATAGTAGAGGTAGAGTACAGTGGACTACAGTAGAGATAGAGTACAGTGGAGTACAGTAGAGGTAGTGTACAGTGGAGCACAGTAGAGGTAGAGTACAGTGGAGCACAGTAGAGGTAGAGTACATTGGGGTACAGTAGAAATAGAGTACAGTTGAGCACAGTAGAGTAGAGTACAGTAGAGCACAGTAGAGGTAGAGTAGAGTGGAGCACAGTAGAGATAGAGTACAGTGGAGCACAGTAGAGATAGAGTACAGTAGAGCAGAGTAGAGGTAGAGTACAGTGGAGTACAGTACAGGTAGAGTACAGTGGAGCACTGTAGGGGTGGAGTACAGTGGAGTACAGTAGAGGTAGAGTACAGTGGAGCACAGTAGAGATAGAGTACAGTTGAGCACAGTAGAGGTAGAGTACAGTGGAGTATAGTAGAGGTAGAGTACAGTGGAGTACAGTAGAGGTAGAGTACAGTGGAGCATAGTAGATGTAGAGTACAGTGGAGCAAAGTAGAGGTAGAGTAGAGTGGAGCACAGTAGATGTAGATTACAGTGGGGTTCAGTAGAAATAGAGTACAGTGGAGCACAGTAGATTAGAGTACAGTAGAGCACAGTAGAGGTAGAGTACAGTGGAGCACAGTAGAGATAGAGTACAGTGGAGTACAGTAGAGGTAGAGTACAGTGGAGTACAGAGGAGCACAGTAGAGGTGGAGTACAGTAGAGTACAGTAGAGGTAGAGTACAGTGTAGTACAGTAGAGATAGAGTACAGTGGAGTAGAGTAGACATAGAGTACAGTGGAGCACAGCAGAGGTAGAGTAAAGTGGATCACAGTAGAGATAGAGTACAGTGGAGTACAGTGGAGCACAGTAGAGGTAGAGTACAGTGGAGCACAGTTTAGGTAGAGTACAGTGGAGCACAATAGAGCTAGAGTAGAGTGGAGCACAGTAGAGGTAGAGTACAGTGGAGTACAGTAGAGGTAGTGTACAGTGGAGCACAGTAGAGGTATAGTACAGTGGAGCACAGTAGAGGTAGAGTACAGTGGAGTATAGTAGAGGTAGAGTACAGTAGAGCACAGTAGAGATAGAGTACAGTAGAGCACAGTAGAGGTAGAGTACAGTGGAGCACAGTAGAGGAAGAGTACAGTGTAGTACAGTAGAGATAGAGTACAGTGGAGTACAGTAGAGATAGAGTACAGTCGAACACAGTAGAGATAAGTGCAGTGGAGTATAGTAGAGGTAGAGTACAGTGGAGTACAGTAGAGGTAGAGTACAGCTGAGCACAGTAGAGGTAGAGTAGAGTGGAGCACAGTAGAGGTAGAGTACAGTGGAGTATAGTAGAGGTAGAGTACAGTGGAGCACAGTAGAGATAGAGTACAGTGGAGTACAGTGGAGCAGAGTAGAGGTAGAGTACAGTGGAGCACAGTTTAGGTAGAGTAGAGTTGAGCACAGTAGAGGTAGAGTAGAGTGGAGCACAGTAGAGTTAGAGTACAGTGGAGTACAGTAGAGGTAGTGTACAGTGGAGCAAAGTAGAGGTAGAGTACAGTGGAGCACAGTAGAGGTAGAGTACAGTGGAGTATAGTAGAGGTAGAGTACAGTAGAGCACAGTAGAGATAGAGTACAGTAGAGCAGAGTAGAGGTAGAGTACAGTGGAGCACAGTAGAGGAAGAGTACAGTGTAGTACAGTAGAGATAGAGTACAGTGGAGTACAGTAGAGATAGAGTACAGTCGAACACAGTAGAGATAAGTGCAGTGGAGTATAGTAGAGGTAGAGTACAGTGGAGTACAGTAGAGGTAGAGTACAGCTGAGCACAGTAGAGGTATAGTAGAGTGGAGCACAGTAGATGTAGAGTACAGTGGAGTATAGTAGAGGTAGAGTACAGTAGAGCACAGTAGAGATAGAGTACAGTAGAGCATAGTAGAGGTAGAGTACAGTGGAGCACAGTAGAGGAAGAGTACAGTGTAGTACAGTAGAGATAGAGTACAGTGGAGTAGAGTAGAGATAGAAAACAGTCGAACACAGTAGAGATAAGTGCAGTGGAGTATAGTAGAGGTAGAGTACAGTGGAGTGCAGTAGAGGTAGAGTACAGCTGAGCACAGTAGAGGTAGAGTAGAGTGGAGCACAGTAGAGGTAGAGTACAGTGGACTACAGTAGAGGTAGTGTACAGTGGAGCACAGTAGAGTTAGAGTACAGTGGAGCACAGTAGAGGTAGAGTACAGTGGAGTATAATAAAGGTAGAGTACAGTAGAGCACAGTAGAGATAGAGTACAGTAGAGCAGAGTAGAGGTAGAGTACAGTGGAGTACAGTAGAGGTAGAGTACAGTGGAGCACTGTAGAGGTGGAGTACAGTGGAGTACAGTAGAGGTAGAGTACAGTGGAGCACAGTAGAGATAGAGTACAGTAGAGCACAGTAGAGGTAGAGTACAGTGGAGCACAGTAGAGCTAGAGTACAGTGGAGTACAGTGGAGCACAGTAGAGGTGGAGTACAGTAGAGTAGAGTAGAGGTAGAGTACAGTGGAGTAAAGTAGAGATAGAGTAGAGTGGAGTAGAGTAGATATAGAGTACAGTGGATTAGAGTAGAGATAGAGTACAGTGGATTATAGTTGATGTAGAGTACAGTGGAGCACAGTAGAGGAAGAGTACAGTGGAGTATAGTTTAGGTAGACTACAGTGGAGTACAGTAGAGGTAGAGTACAGTGGAGCACAGTAGAGATAGAGTACAGTAGAGCAGAGTAGAGGTAGAGTACAGTGGAGTACAGTAGAGGTAGAGTACAGTAGAACACTGTAGAGGTGGAGTACAGTGGAGTACAGTAGAGGTAGAGTACAGTGGAGTAGAGTAGAGATAGAGTACAGTGGAGTAGAGTAGAGATAGAGTACAGTGGAGTATAGTTGAGGTAGAGTACAGTGGAGCACAGTAGAGGTAGAGTACAGTGGAGTATAGTTGAGGTAGACTACAGTGGAGTGCAGTAGAGGTAGAGTACAGTAGAGCAGAGTAGAGGTAGAGTACAGTGGAGCACAGAAGTGGTAGAGTACAGTGGAGTACAGTAGAGATAGAGTACAGTGGAGTAGAGTAGAGATAGTACAGTGGAGTAGGGTAGAGATAGAGCACAGTGGAGCACAGCAAAGGTAGAGTACAGTGGATCACAGTAGAGATAGAGTACAGTGGAGTACAGTGGAGCACAGTAGGGTAGACTACAGTGGAGCACAGTAGAGATAGAGTACAGTGGAGTACAGTAGATGTAGAGTACAGTGGAGCACAGTAGAGGTAGAGTACAGTGGAGTATAGTTGAGGTAGACTACAGTGGAGTACAGTAGAGATAGAGTACAGTGGAGTACAGTAGAGATAGAGTACAGTAGAGCAGAGTAGAGGTAGAGTACAGTGGAGTACAGTAGAGGTAGAGTACAGTGGAGTACAGTAGAAGTAGAGCACAGTGGAGTACAGTAGAGGAAGAGTATAGTGGAGCACAGTAGAGGTAGAGTACAGTGGAGTACAGTAGAGGTAGTGTACAGTGGAGCACAGTAGAGGTAGAGTACAGTGGAGCACAGTAGAGGTAGAGTAAAGTAGAGCACAGTAGAGGTAGAGTACAGTGGAGCACAGTAGAGATAGAGTACAGTGGAGTACAGTAGAGGAAGAGTACAGTGGAGTACAGTGGAGCACAGTAGAGGTGGAGTACAGTAGAGTACAGTAGAGGTAGAGTACAGTGGAGTACAATCAAGATAGAGTACAGTGGAGTAGAGTAGAGATAGAGTACAGTGGAGCACAGCAGAGGTAGAGTACAGTGGATCACAGTAGAGATAGAGTACAGTGGAGTACAGTGGAGCACAGTAGAGGTAGAGTACAGTGGAGAACAGTAGAGATAGAGTACAGTGAAGTACAGTAGAGGTAGAGTACAGTGGAGCACAGTAGAGATAGAGTACAGTGGAGTACAGTAGAGGTAGAGTACAGTGGAGCACAGTAGAGGTGGAGTACAGTAGAGTACAGTCGAGGTAGAGAACAGTACAGTACAGTAGAGGTAGAGTACAGTGGAGTACAGTAGAGGTAGAGTACAGTAGAGCACAGTAGAGGTAGAATACAGTGGAGTACAGTAGAGGTAGAGTACAGTGGAGTACAGTAGAGGTAGAGTACAGTGGATCACAGTAGAGGTAGAGTACAGTGGAGTACAGTGGAGCACAGTAGAGGTGGAGTACAGTAGAGTAGAGGTAGAGTACTGTGGAGTACAGTAGAGATAGAGTACAGTGGAGTAGAGTAGAGATAGAGTACAGTGGAGTAGAGTAGAGAAAGAGTACAGTGGAGTAGAGTAGAGATAGAGTACAGTGGAGTATAGTTGAGGTAGAGTACAGTGCAGCACAGTAGAGGTAGAGTACAGTGGAGTATAGTTGAGGTAGACTACAGTGGAGTACAGTAGAGGTAGAGTACAGTGGAGCACAGTAGAGATAGAGTACAGCAGAGCAGAGTAGAGGTAGAGTACAGTGGAGGACAGAAGAGGTAGAGTAAAGTGGAGTACAGTAGAGATAGAGTACAGTGGAGTAGAGTAGAGATAGAGTACAGTGGAGTAGGGTAGAGATAGAGCACAGTGGAGCACAGCAAAGGTAGAGTACAGTGGATCACAGTAGAGATAGAGTACAGTGGAGTACAGTGGAGCACAGCAAAGGTAGAGTACAGTGGATCACAGTAGAGATAGAGTACAGTGGAGTACAGTGGAGCAGAGTAGGGATAGACTACAGTGGAGCACAGTAGAGATAGAGTACAGTGGAGTACAGTAGATGTAGAGTACAGTGGAGCACAGTAGAGGTAGAGTACAGTGGAGTATAGTTGAGGTAGACTACAGTGGAGTACAGTAGAGATAGAGTACAGTGGAGTACAGTAGAGATAGAGTACAGTAGAGCAGAGTAGAGGTAAAGTACAGTAGAGTACAGTAGAGACAGAGCACAGTGGAGCACTGTAGAGGTAGAGTACAGTGGAGTACAGTAGAGGTGGAGTACAGTAGAGTATAGTAGAGGTAGAATACAGTGGATTACAGTAGGGATAGAGTACAGTGGAGCACAGTAGAGGTAGATTAGAGTGGAGCACAGTAGAGGTAGAGTACAGTGGAGCACAGTAGAAGTAGAGTACAGTGGAGTACAGTAGAAGTAGAGCACAGTGGAGCACTGTAGAGGTAGAGTACAGTGGAGTACAGTGGAGATAGAGTACAGTGTAGCACAGTAGAGGTAGAGTACAGTGGAGCACAGTAGAGGTAGAATACAGTGGAGTACAGTAGAGGTAGTGTACAGTGGAGCACAGTAGAGGTAGAGTACAGTGGAGTACAGTAGAGGTAGTGTACAGTGGAGCACAGTAGAGGTAGAGTACAGTGGAGCACAGTAGAGGTAGAGTACAGTGGAGCACAGTAGAGGTAGAGTACAGTGGAGCACAGTAGAGGTAGTGTACAGTGGAGCACAGTAGAGGTAGAGTACAGTGGAGCACAGTAGAGGTAGAGTACAGTAGAGCACAGTAGAGGTAGAGTACAGTGGAGCACAGTAGAGATAAAGTACAGTGGAGTACAGTAGAGGAAGAGTACAGTGGAGTACAGTGGAGCACAGTAGAGGTGGAGTACAGTAGAGTACAATCAAGATAGAGTACAGTGGAGTAGAGTAGAGATAGAGTACAGTGGAGCACAACAGAGGTAGAGTACAGTGGATCACAGTAGAGATAGAGTACAGTGGAGTACAGTGGAGCACAGTAGAGGTAGAGTACAGTGGATAACAGTAGAGATAGAGTACAGTGGAGTACAGTAGAGGTAGAGTACAGTGGAGCACAGTAGAGATAGAGTACAGTGGAGTACAGTAGAGGTAGAGTACAGTGGAGCACAGTAGAGGTAGAGTACAGTGGAGTACAATGGAGCACAGTAGAGGTGGAGTACAGTAGAGTACAGTAGAGGTAGAGAACAGTACAGTACAGTAGAGGTAGAGTACAGTGGAGTACAGTAGAGGTAGAGTACAGTAGAGCACAGTAGAGGTAGAATACAGTGGAGTACAGTAGAGGTAGAGTACAGTGGAGTACAGTAGAGGTAGAGTACAGTGGATCACAGTAGAGGTAGAGTACAGTGGAGTACAGTGGAGCACAGTAGAGGTGGAGTACAGAAGAGTAGAGTAGAGGTAGAGTACTGTGGAGTACAGTAGAGATAGAGTACAGTGGAGTACAGTAGAGATAGAGTACAGTGGAGTAGAGTAGAGATAGAGTACAGTGGAGTATAGTTGAGGTAGAGTACAGTGCAGCACAGTAGAGGTAGAGTACAGTGGAGTATAGTTGAGGTAGACTACAGTGGAGTACAGTAGAGGTAGAGTACAGTGGAGAACAGTAGAGATAGAGTACAGCAGAGCAGAGTACAGGTAGAGTACAGTGGAGCACAGAAGAGGTAGAGTACAGTGGAGTACAGTAGAGATAGAGTACACTGGAGTAGAGTAGAGACAGAGTACAGTGGAGTAGGATAGAGATAGAGCACAGTGGAGCACAGCAAAGGTAGAGTACAGTGGATCACAGTAGAGATAGAGTACAGTGGAGTACAGTGGAGCACAGCAAAGGTAGAGTACAGTGGATCACAGTAGAGATAGAGTACAGTGGAGTACAGTGGAGCAGAGTAGGGGTAGACTACAGTGGAGCACAGTAGAGATAGAGTACAGTGGAGTAAAGTAGATGTAGAGTACAGTGGAGCACAGTAGAGGTAGAGTACAGTGGAGTATAGTTGAGGTAGACTACAGTGGAGTACAGTAGAGATAGAGTACAGTGGAGTACAGTAGAGATAGAGTACAGTAGAGCAGAGTAGAGGTAGAGTACAGTAGAGTACATTAGAGATAGAGCACCGTGGAGCACTGTAGAGGTAGAGTACAGTGGAGTACAGTAGAGGTGGAGTACAGTAGAGTATAGTAGAGGTAGAGTACAGTGGATTACAGTAGGGATAGAGTACAGTGGAAAACAGTAGAGGTAGATTAGAGTGGAGCACAGTAGAGGTAGAGTACAGTGGAGCACAGTAAAAGTAGAGTACAGTGGAGTACAGTAGAAGTAGAGCACAGTGGAGCACTGTAGAGGTAGAGTACAGTGGAGTACAGTGGAGGTAGAATACAGTGGAGTACAGTAGAGGTAGTGTACAGTGGAGCACAGTAGAGGTAGAGTACAGTGGAGCACAGTAGAGGTAGAGTACAGTAGAGCACAGTTTAGGTAGAGTACAGTGGAGCACAGTAGAGATAAAGTACAGTGGAGTACAGTAGATGAAGAGTACAGTGGAGTACAGTGGAGCACAGTAGAGGTGGAGTACAGTAGAGTACAGTAGAGGTAGAGTACAGTGGAGTACAATAAAGATAGAGTACAGTGGAGCAAAGCAGAGGTAGAGTACAGTGGATCACAGTAGAGATAGAGTAGAGTGGAGTACAGTGGAGCACAGTAGAGGTAGAGTACAGTGGAGAACAGTAGAGATAGAGTACAATGGAGTACAGTAGAGGTAGAGTACAGTGGAGCACAGTAGAGATAGAGTACAGTGGAGTACAGTAGAGGTAGAGTACAATGGAGCACAGTAGAGGTGGAGTACAGTAGAGTACAGTAGAGGTAGAGAACAGTACAGTAGAGTAGAGGTAGAGTACAGTGGAGTACAGTAGAGGTAGAGTACAGTAGAGCACAGTAGAGGTAGAATACAATGGAGTACAGTAGAGGTGGAGTACAGTAGAGTACAGTAGAGGTAGAGTACAGTGGAGTACAATAAAGATAGAGTACAGTGGAGCAAAGCAGAGGTAGAGTACAGTGGATCACAGTAGAGATAGAGTAGAGTGGAGTACAGTGGAGCACAGTAGAGGTAGAGTACAGTGGAGAACAGTAGAGATAGAGTACAGTGGAGTACAGTAGAGGTAGAGTACAGTGGAGCACAGTAGAGATAGAGTACAGTGGAGTACAGTAGAGGTAGAGTACAGTGGAGCACAGTAGAGGTAGAGTACAGTGGAGTACAATGGAGCACAGTAGAGGTGGAGTACAGTAGAGTACAGTAGAGGTAGAGAACAGTACAGTACAGTAGAGGTAGAGTACAGTGGAGTACAGTAGAGGTAGAGTACAGTAGAGCACAGTAGAGGTAGAATACAATGGAGTACAGTAGAGGTAGAGTACAGTAGAGGTAGAGTACAGTGGAGTACAGTACAGGTAGAGTACAGTGGAGTACAGTAGAGGTAGAGTATAGTGGAGCACAGTAGAGGTAGAGTAGAGTGGAGTACAGTGGAGCACAGTAGAGGTGGAGTACAGTAGAGTAGAGTAGAGTAGAGGTAGAGTACAGTGGAGTACAGTTGAGGTAGAGTACAGTGGAGCACAGTAGAGGTAGAGTACAGTGGAGTATAGTTGAGGTAGACTACAGTGGAGTACAGTAGAGGTAGAGTACAGTGGAGCACAGTAGAGCAGAGTAGAGGTAGAGTACAGTGGAGTACAGTAGAGGTAGAGTACAGTGGAGCACTGTAGAGTTGGAGTACAGTGGAGCACAGTAGAGATAGAGTACAGTAGAGCACAGTAGAGGTAGAGTACAGTGGAGTATAGTAGAGGTAGAGTACAGTGGAGTACAGTTGAGGTAGATTACAGTGGAGCACAGTAGAGGTAGAGTATAGTGGAGTATAGTTGAGGTAGACTACAGTGGAGTACAGTAGAGGTAGAGTACAGTGGAGTACAGTAGAGATAGAGTACAGTAGAGCAGAGTAGAGGTAGAGTACAGTGGAGTACAGTAGAGGTGGAGTACAGTAGAGTATAGTAGGGGTAGAGTACAGTGGACTACAGTGGAGAAAGAGTACAGTGGAGCACAGTAGAGGTAGAGTACAGTGGAGCACAGTAGAGGTAGAGTACAGTGGAGCACAGTAGAGGTAGAGTACAGTGGAGTACAGTAGAGGTAGTGTACAGTGGAGCACAGTAGAGGTAGAGTACAGTGGAGCACAGTAGAGCTAGAGTACAGTGGGGTACAGTAGAAATAGAGTACAGTGGAGCACAGTAGTGTAGGGTACTGTAGAGCACAGTAGAGGTAGAGTACAGTGGAGCACAGTAGAGATAGAGTACAGTGGAGTACAGTAGAGGTAGAGTACAGTGGAGCACAGTAGAGGTAGAGTACAGTGCAGTATAGCTGAGGTAGACTACAGTGGAGTACAGTAGAGGTAGAGTACAGTGGAGCACAGTAGAGATAGAGTACAGTAGAGCAGAGTAGAGGTAGAGTACAGTGGAGTACAGTAGAGGTAGAGTACAGTGGAGCACTGTAGAGGTGGAGTACAGTGGAGTACAGTAGAGGTAGAGTACAGTGGAGTACAGTAGAGATAGAGTACAGTAGAGCAGAGTAGAGGTAGAGTACAGTGGAGTACAGTAGATATAGAGCACAGTGGAGCACTGTAGAGGTAAAGTACAGTGGAGTACAGTAGAGGTGGAGTACAGTAGAGTATAGTAGAGGTAGAGTACAGTGGACTACAGTAGAGATAGAGTACAGTGGAGTACAGTAGAGGTAGTGTACAGTGGAGCACAGTAGAGGTAGAGTACAGTGGAGCACAGTAGATGTAGAGTACAGTGGGGTACAGTAGAAATAGAGTACAGTTGAGCACAGTAGAGTAGAGTACAGTAGAGCACAGTAGAGGTAGAGTAGAGTGGAGCACAGTAGAGATAGAGTACAGTGGAGCACAGTAGAGATAGAGTACAGTAGAGCAGAATAGAGGTAGAGTACAGTGGAGTACAGTACAGGTAGAGTACAGTGGAGCACTGTAGAGGTGGAGTACAGTGGAGTACAGTAGAGGTAGAGTACAGTGGAGCACAGTAGAGATAGAGTACAGTTGAGCACAGTAGAGGTAGAGTACAGTGGAGTATAGTAGAGGTAGAGTACAGTGGAGTACAGTAGAGGTAGAGTACAGTGGAGCATAGTAGATGTAGAGTACAGTGGAGCAAAGTAGAGGTAGAGTAGAGTGGAGCACAGTAGATGTAGATTACAGTGGGGTACAGTAGAAAAAGAGTACAGTGGAGCACAGTAGAGTAGAGTACAGTAGAGCACAGTAGAGGTAGAGTACAGTGGAGCACAGTAGAGATAGAGTACAGTGGAGTACAGTAGAGGTAGAGTACAGTGGAGTACAGAGGAGCACAGTAGAGGTGGAGTACAGTAGAGTACAGTAGAGGTAGAGTACAGTGTAGTACAGTAGAGATAGAGTACAGTGGAGTAGAGTAGACATAGAGTACAGTGGAGCACAGCAGAGGTAGAGTAAAGTGGATCACAGTAGAGATAGAGTACAGTGGAGTACAGTGGAGCACAGTAGAGGTAGAGTACAGTGGAGCACAGTTTAGGTAGAGTACAGTGGAGCACAGTAGAGGTAGAGTAGAGTGGAGCACAGTAGAGGTAGAGTACAGTGGAGTAGAGTAGAGGTAGTGTACAGTGGAGCACAGTAGAGGTAGAGTACAGTGGAGCACAGTAGAGGTAGAGTACAGTGGAGTATAGTAGAGGTAGAGTACAGTAGAGCACAGTAGAGATAGAGTACAGTAGAGCACAGTAGAGGTAGAGTACAGTGGAGCACAGTAGAGGAAGAATAATGTGTAGTACAGTAGAGATAGAGTACAGTGGAGTAAAGTAGAGATAGAGTACAGTCGAACACAGTAGAGATAAGTGCAGTGGAGTATAGTAGAGGTAGAGTACAGTGGAGTACAGTAGAGGTAGAGTACAGCTGAGCACATTAGAGGTAGAGTAGAGTGGAGCACAGTAGAGGTAGAGTACAGTGGAGTATAGTAGAGGTAGAGTACAGTAGAGTACAGTAGAGATAGAGTACAGTAGAGTACAGTAGAGGTAGAGTACAGTGGAGCACAGTAGAGGAAGAGTACAGTGTAGTACAGTAGAGATAGAGTACAGTGGAGTACAGTAGATATAGAGTACAGTCGAACACAGTAGAGATAAGTGCAGTGGAGTATAGTAGAGGTAGAGTACAGTGGAGTACAGTAGAGGTAGAGTACAACTGAGCACAGTAGAGGTAGAGTAGAGTGGAGCACAGTAGAGGTAGAGTACAGTGGACTACAGTACAGGTAGTGTACAGTGGAGCACAGTAGAAGTAGAGTACAGTGGAGCACAGTAGAGGTAGAGTACAGTGGAGTATAATAGAGGTAGAGTACAGTAGAGGACAGTAGAGATAGAGTACAGTGGAGCACTGTAGAGGTGGAGTACAGTGGAGTACAGTAGAGGTAGAGTACAGTGGAGCACAGTAGAGATAGAGTACAGTAGAGCACAGTAGAGGTAGAGTACAGTGGAGCACAGTAGAGCTAGAGTACAGTGGAGTGCAGTGGAGCACAGTAGAGGTGGAGTACAGTAGAGTACAGTCGAGGTAGAGAACAGTACAGTACAGTAGAGGTAGAGTACAGTGGAGTACAGTAGAGGTAGAGTACAGTAGAGCACAGTAGAGGTAGAATACAGTGGAGTACAGTAGAGGTAGAGTACAGTGGAGTACAGTAGAGGTAGAGTACAGTGGATCACAGTAGAGGTAGAGTACAGTGGAGTACAGTGGAGCACATTAGAGGTGGAGTACAGTAGAGTAGAGTAGAGGTAGAGTACTGTGGAGTACAGTAGAGATAGAGTACAGTGGAGTAGAGTAGAGATAGAGTACAGTGGAGTAGAGTAGAGATAGAGTACAGTGGAGTAGAGTAGAGATAGAGTACAGTGGAGTATAGTTGAGGTAGAGTACAGTGCAGCACAGTAGAGGTAGAGTACAGTGGAGTATAGTTGAGGTAGACTACAGTGGAGTACAGTAGAGGTAGAGTACAGTGGAGCACAGTAGAGATAGAGTACAGCAGAGCAGAGTAGAGGTAGAGTACAGTGGAGCACAGAAGAGGTAGAGTAAAGTGGAGTACAGTAGAGATAGAGTACAGTGGAGTAGAGTAGAGATAGAGTACAGTGGAGTAGGGTAGAGATAGAGCACAGTGGAGCACAGCAAAGGTAGAGTACAGTGGATCACAGTAGAGATAGAGTACAGTGGAGTACAGTGGAGCAGAGTAGGGATAGACTACAGTGGAGCACAGTAGAGATAGAGTACAGTGGAGTACAGTAGATGTAGAGTACAGTGGAGCACAGTAGAGGTAGAGTACAGTGGAGTATAGTTGAGGTAGACTACAGTGGAGTACAGTAGAGATAGAGTACAGTGGAGTACAGTAGAGATAGAGTACAGTAGAGCAGAGTAGAGGTAAAGTACAGTAGAGTACAGTAGAGACAGAGCACAGTGGAGCACTGTAGAGGTAGAGTACAGTGGAGTACAGTAGAGGTGGAGTACAGTAGAGTATAGTAGAGGTAGAATACAGTGGATTACAGTAGGGATAGAGTACAGTGGAGCACAGTATAGGTAGATTAGAGTGGAGCACAGTAGAGGTAGAGTACAGTGGAGCACAGTAGAAGTAGAGTACAGTGGAGTACAGTAGAAGTAGAGCACAGTGGAGCACTGTAGAGGTAGAGTACAGTGGAGTACAGTGGAGATAGAGTACAGTGGAGCACAGTAGAGGTAGAGTACAGTGGAGCACAGTAGAGGTAGAATACAGTGGAGTACAGTAGAGGTAGTGTACAGTGGAGCACAGTAGAGGTAGAGTACAGTGGAGCACAGTAGAGGTAGAGTACAGTGGAGTACAGTAGAGGTAGTGTACAGTGGAGCACAGTAGAGGTAGAGTACAGTGGAGCACAGTAGAGGTAGAGTACAGTGGAGCACAGTAGAGGTAGAGTACAGTGGAGCACAGTAGAGGTAGTGTACAGTGGAGCACAGTAGAGGTAGAGTACAGTGGAGCACAGTAGAGGTAGAGTACAGTAGAGCACAGTAGAGGTAGAGTACAGTGGAGCACAGTAGAGATAAAGTACAGTGGAGTACAGTAGAGATAAAGTACAGTGGAGTACAGTAGAGGAAGAGTACAGTGGAGTACAGTGGAGCACAGTAGAGGTGGAGTACAGTAGAGTACAATCAAGATAGAGTACAGTGGAGTAGAGTAGAGATAGAGTACAGTGGAGCACAACAGAGGTAGAGTACAGTGGATCACAGTAGAGATAGAGTACAGTGGAGTACAGTGGAGCACAGTAGAGGTAGAGTACAGTGGAGAACAGTAGAGATAGAGTACAGTGGAGTACAGTAGAGGTAGAGTACAGTGGAGCACAGTAGAGATAGAGTACAGTGGAGTACAGTAGAGGTAGAGTACAGTGGAGCACAGTAGAGGTAGAGTACAGTGGAGTACACTGGAGCACAGTAGAGGTGGAGTACAGTAGAGTACAGTAGAGGTAGAGAACAGTACAGTACAGTAGAGGTAGAGTACAGTGGAGTACAGTAGAGGTAGAGTACAGTAGAGCACAGTAGAGGTAGAATACAGTGGAGTACAGTAGAGGTAGAGTACAGTGGAGTACAGTAGAGGTAGAGTACAGTGGATCACAGTAGAGGTAGAGTACAGTGGAGTACAGTGGAGCACAGTAGAGGTGGAGTACAGTAGAGTAGAGTAGAGGTAGAGTACTGTGGAGTACAGTAGAGATAGAGTACAGTGGAGTACAGTAGAGATAGAGTACAGTGGAGTACAGTAGAGATAGAGTACAGTGGAGTATAGTTGAGGTAGAGTACAGTGCAGCACAGTAGAGGTAGAGTACAGTGGAGTATAGTTGAGGTAGACTACAGTGGAGTACAGTAGAGGTAGAGTACAGTGGAGCACAGTAGAGATAGAGTACAGCAGAGCAGAGTACAGGTAGAGTACAGTGGAGCACAGAAGAGGTAGAGTACAGTGGAGTACAGTAGAGATAGAGTACAGTGGAGTAGAGTAGAGATAGAGTACAGTGGAGTAGGGTAGAGATAGAGCACAGTGGAGCACAGCAAAGGTAGAGTACAGTGGATCACAGTAGAGATAGAGTACAGTGGAGTACAGTGGAGCACAGCAAAGGTAGAGTACAGTGGATCACAGTAGAGATAGAGTACAGTGGAGTACAGTGGAGCAGAGTAGGGGTAGACTACAGTGGAGCACAGTAGAGATAGAGTACAGTGGAGTACAGTAGATGTAGAGTACAGTGGAGCACAGTAGAGGTAGAGTACAGTGGAGTATAGTTGAGGTAGACTACAGTGGAGTACAGTAGAGATAGAGTACAGTGGAGTACAGTAGAGATAGAGTACAGTAGAGCAGAGTAGAGGTAGAGTACAGTAGAGTACATTAGAGATAGAGCACCGTGGAGCACTGTAGAGGTAGAGTACAGTGGAGTACAGTAGAGGTGGAGTACAGTAGAGTATAGTAGAGGTAGAGTACAGTGGATTACACTAGGGATAGAGTACAGTGGAGCACAGTAGAGGTAGATTAGAGTGGAGCACAGTAGAGGTAGAGTACAGTGGAGCACAGTAAAAGTAGAGTACAGTGGAGTACAGTAGAAGTAGAGCACAGTGGAGCACTGTAGAGGTAGAGTACAGTGGAGTACAGTGGATGTAGAATACAGTGGAGTACAGTAGAGGTAGTGTACAGTGGAGCACAGTAGAGGTAGAGTACAGTGGAGCACAGTAGAGGTAGAGTACAGTAGAGCACAGTAGAGGTAGAGTACAGTGGAGCACAGTAGAGATAAAGTACAGTGGAGTACAGTAGATGAAGAGTACAGTGGAGTACAGTGGAGCACAGTAGAGGTGGAGTACAGTAGAGTACAGTAGAGGTAGAGTACAGTGGAGTACAATAAAGATAGAGTACAGTGGAGCAAAGCAGAGGTAGAGTACAGTGGATCACAGTAGAGATAGAGTAGAGTGGAGTACAGTGGAGCACAGTAGAGGTAGAGTACAGTGGAGAACAGTAGAGATAGAGTACAGTGGAGTACAGTAGAGGTAGAGTACAGTGGAGCACAGTAGAGATAGAGTACAGTGGAGTACAGTAGAGGTAGAGTACAGTGGAGCACAGTAGAGGTAGAGTACAGTGGAGTACAATGGAGCACAGTAGAGGTGGAGTACAGTAGAGTACAGTAGAGGTAGAGAACAGTACAGTACAGTAGAGGTAGAGTACAGTGGAGTACAGTAGTTGTAGAGTACAGTAGAGCACAGTAGAGGTAGAATACAATGGAGTACAGTAGATGTGGAGTACAGTAGAGTACAGTAGAGGTAGAGTACAGTGGAGTACAATAAAGATAGAGTACAGTGGAGCAAAGCAGAGGTAGAGTACAGTGGATCACAGTAGAGATAGAGTAGAGTGGAGTACAGTGGAGCACAGTAGAGGTAGAGTACAGTGGAGAACAGTAGAGATAGAGTACAGTGGAGTACAGTAGAGGTAGAGTACAGTGGAGCACAGTAGAGATAGAGTACAGTGGAGTACAGTAGAGGTAGAGTACAGTGGAGCACAGTAGAGGTAGAGTACAGTGGAGTACAATTGAGCACAGTAGAGGTGGAGTACAGTAGAGTACAGTAGAGGTAGAGAACAGTACAGTACAGTAGAGGTAGAGTACAGTGGAGTACAGTAGAGGTAGAGTACAGTAGAGCACAGTAGAGGTAGAATACAATGGAGTACAGTAGAGGTAGAGTACAGTAGAGGTAGAGTACAGTGCAGTACAGTACAGGTAGAGTACAGTGGAGTACAGTAGAGGTAGAGTATAGTGGAGCACAGTAGAGGTAGAGTAGAGTGGAGTACAGTGGAGCACAGTAGAGGTGGAGTACAGTAGAGTAGAGTAGAGTAGAGGTAGAGTACAGTGGAGTACAGTTGAGGTAGAGTACAGTGGAGCACAGTAGAGGTAGAGTACAGTGGAGTATAGTTGAGGTAGACTACAGTGGAGTACAGTAGAGGTAGAGTACAGTGGAGCACAGTAGAGCAGAGTAGAGGTAGAGTACAGTGGAGTACAGTAGAGGTAGAGTACAGTGGAGCACTGTAGAGTTGGAGTACAGTGGAGCACAGTAGAGATAGAGTACAGTAGAGCACAGTAGAGGTAGAGTACAGTGGAGTATAGTAGAGGTAGAGTACAGTGGAGTACAGTTGAGGTAGATTACAGTGGAGCACAGTAGAGGTAGAGTATAGTGGAGTATAGTTGAGGTAGACTACAGTGGAGTACAGTAGAGGTAGAGTACAGTGGAGTACAGTAGAGATAGAGTACAGTAGAGCAGAGTAGAGGTAGAGTACAGTGGAGTACAGTAGAGGTGGAGTACAGTAGAGTATAGTAGGGGTAGAGTACAGTGGACTACAGTGGAGAAAGAGTACAGTGGAGCACAGTAGAGGTAGAGTACAGTGGAGCACAGTAGAGGTAGAGTACAGTGGATCACAGTAGAGGTAGAGTACAGTGGAGTACAGTAGAGGTAGTGTACAGTGGAGCACAGTAGAGGTAGAGTACAGTGGAGCACAGTAGAGCTAGAGTACAGTGGGGTACAGTAGAAATAGAGTACAGTGGAGCACAGTAGTGTAGGGTACTGTAGAGCACAGTAGAGGTAGAGTACAGTGGAGCACAGTAGAGATAGAGTACAGTGGAGTACAGTAGAGGTAGAGTACAGTGGAGCACAGTAGAGGTAGAGTACAGTGCAGTATAGCTGAGGTAGACTACAGTGGAGTACAGTAGAGGTAGAGTACAGTGGAGCACAGTAGAGATAGAGTACAGTAGAGCAGAGTAGAGGTAGAGTACAGTGGAGTACAGTAGAGGTAGAGTACAGTGGAGCACTGTAGAGGTGGAGTACAGTGGAGTACAGTAGAGGTAGAGTACAGTGGAGTACAGTAGAGATAGAGTACAGTAGAGCAGAGTAGAGGTAGAGTACAGTGGAGTACAGTAGATATAGAGCACAGTGGAGCACTGTAGAGGTAAAGTACAGTGGAGTACAGTAGAGGTGGAGTACAGTAGAGTATAGTAGAGGTAGAGTACAGTGGACTACAGTAGAGATAGAGTACAGTGGAGTACAGTAGAGGTAGTGTACAGTGGAGCACAGTAGAGGTAGAGTACAGTGGAGCACAGTAGATGTAGAGTACAGTGGGGTACAGTAGAAATAGAGTACAGTTGAGCACAGTAGAGTAGAGTACAGTAGAGCACAGTAGAGGTAGAGTAGAGTGGAGCACAGTAGAGATAGAGTACAGTGGAGCACAGTAGAGATAGAGTACAGTAGAGCAGAATAGAGGTAGAGTACAGTGGAGTACAGTACAGGTAGAGTACAGTGGAGCACTGTAGAGGTGGAGTACAGTGGAGTACAGTAGAGGTAGAGTACAGTGGAGCACAGTAGAGATAGAGTACAGTTGAGCACAGTAGAGGTAGAGTACAGTGGAGTATAGTAGAGGTAGAGTACAGTGGAGTACAGTAGAGGTAGAGTACAGTGGAGCATAGTAGATGTAGAGTACAGTGGAGCAAAGTAGAGGTAGAGTAGAGTGGAGCACAGTAGATGTAGATTACAGTGGGGTACAGTAGAAAAAGAGTACAGTGGAGCACAGTAGAGTAGAGTACAGTAGAGCACAGTAGAGGTAGAGTACAGTGGAGCACAGTAGAGATAGAGTACAGTGGAGTACAGTAGAGGTAGAGTACAGTGGAGTACAGAGGAGCACAGTAGAGGTGGAGTACAGTAGAGTACAGTAGAGGTAGAGTACAGTGTAGTACAGTAGAGATAGAGTACAGTGGAGTAGAGTAGACATAGAGTACAGTGGAGCACAGCAGAGGTAGAGTAAAGTGGATCACAGTAGAGATAGAGTACAGTGGAGTACAGTGGAGCACAGTAGAGGTAGAGTACAGTGGAGCACAGTTTAGGTAGAGTACAGTGGAGCACAGTAGAGGTAGAGTAGAGTGGAGCACAGTAGAGGTAGAGTACAGTGGAGTAGAGTAGAGGTAGTGTACAGTGGAGCACAGTAGAGGTAGAGTACAGTGGAGCACAGTAGAGGTAGAGTACAGTGGAGTATAGTAGAGGTAGAGTACAGTAGAGCACAGTAGAGATAGAGTACAGTAGAGCACAGTAGAGGTAGAGTACAGTGGAGCACAGTAGAGGAAGAATAATGTGTAGTACAGTAGAGATAGAGTACAGTGGAGTAAAGTAGAGATAGAGTACAGTCGAACACAGTAGAGATAAGTGCAGTGGAGTATAGTAGAGGTAGAGTACAGTGGAGTACAGTAGAGGTAGAGTACAGCTGAGCACATTAGAGGTAGAGTAGAGTGGAGCACAGTAGAGGTAGAGTACAGTGGAGTATAGTAGAGGTAGAGTACAGTAGAGTACAGTAGAGATAGAGTACAGTAGAGTACAGTAGAGGTAGAGTACAGTGGAGCACAGTAGAGGAAGAGTACAGTGTAGTACAGTAGAGATAGAGTACAGTGGAGTACAGTAGATATAGAGTACAGTCGAACACAGTAGAGATAAGTGCAGTGGAGTATAGTAGAGGTAGAGTACAGTGGAGTACAGTAGAGGTAGAGTACAACTGAGCACAGTAGAGGTAGAGTAGAGTGGAGCACAGTAGAGGTAGAGTACAGTGGACTACAGTACAGGTAGTGTACAGTGGAGCACAGTAGAAGTAGAGTACAGTGGAGCACAGTAGAGGTAGAGTACAGTGGAGTATAATAGAGGTAGAGTACAGTAGAGGACAGTAGAGATAGAGTACAGTGGAGCACTGTAGAGGTGGAGTACAGTGGAGTACAGTAGAGGTAGAGTACAGTGGAGCACAGTAGAGATAGAGTACAGTAGAGCACAGTAGAGGTAGAGTACAGTGGAGCACAGTAGAGCTAGAGTACAGTGGAGTGCAGTGGAGCACAGTAGAGGTGGAGTACAGTAGAGTAGAGTAGAGGTAGAGTACAGTGGAGTAGAGTAGAGATAGAGTAGAGTGGAGTAGAGTAGAGATAGAGTACAGTGGATTAGAGTAGAGATATAGTACAGTGGAGTATAGTTGAGGTAGAGTACAGTGGAGCACAGTAGAGGTAGAGTACAGTGGAGTATAGTTGAGGTAGACTACAGTGGAGTACAGTAGAGGTAGAGTACAGTGGAGCACAGTAGAGATAGAGTACAGTAGAGCAGAGTAGAGGTAGAGTACAGTGGAGTACAGTAGAGGTAGAGTACAGTAGAACACTGTAGAGGTGGAGTACAGTGGAGTACAGTAGAGGTAGAGTACAGTGGAGCACAGTAGAGATAGAGTACAGTGGAGTACAGTGGAGCACAGTAGGGTAGACTAAAGTGGAGCACAGTAGAGATAGAGTACAGTGGAGTACAGTAGATGTAGAGTACAGTGGAGCACAGTAGAGGTAGAGTACAGTGGAGTATAGTTGAGGTAGACTACAGTGGAGTACAGTAGAGATAGAGTACAGTGGAGTACAGTAGAGATAGAGTACAGTAGAGCAGAGTAGAGGTAGAGTACAGTTGAGTACAGTAGAGGTAGAGTACAGTGGAGTACAGTAGAAGTAGAGCACAGTGGAGTACAGTAGAGGTAGAGTACAGTGGAGCACAGTAGAGGTAGAGTAGAGTGGAGTACAGTAGAGGTAGTGTACAGTGGAGCACAGTAGAGGTAGAGTACAGTGGAGCACAGTAGAGGTAGAGTAAAGTAGAGCATAGTAGAGGTAGAGTACAGTGGAGCACAGTAGAGATAGAGTACAGTGGAGTACAGTAGAGGAAGAGTACAGTGGAGTACAGTGGAGCACAGTAGAGGTGGAGTACAGTGGAGTACAATCAAGATAGAGTACAGTGGAGTAGAGTAGAGATAGAGTACAGTGGAGCACAGCAGAGGTAGAGTACAGTGGATCACAGTAGAGATAGAGTACAGTGGAGTACAGTGGAGCACAGTAGAGGTAGAGTACAGTGGAGAACAGTAGAGATAGAGTACAGTGGAGTACAGTAGAGGTAGAGTACAGTGGAGCACAGTAGAGATAGAGTACAGTGGAGTACAGTAGAGGTAGAGTACAGTGGAGCACAGTAGAGGTGGAGTACAGTAGAGTACAGTCGAGGTAGAGAACAGTACAGTACAGTAGAGGTAGAGTACAGTGGAGTACAGTAGAGGTAGAGTACAGTAGAGCACAGTAGAGGTAGAATACAGTGGAATACAGTAGAGGTAGAGTACAGTGGAGTACAGTAGAGGTAGAGTACAGTGGATCATAGTAGAGGTAGAGTACAGTGGAGTACAGTGGAGCACATTAGAGGTGGAGTACAGTAGAGTAGAGTAGAGGTAGAGTACTGTGGAGTACAGTAGAGATAGAGTACAGTGGAGTAGAGTAGAGATAGAGTACAGTGGAGTAGAGTAGAGATAGAGTACAGTGGAGTAGAGTAGAGATAGAGTACAGTGGAGTATAGTTGAGGTAGAGTACAGTGCAGCACAGTAGAGGTAGAGTACAGTGGAGTATAGTTGAGGTAGACTACAGTGGAGTACAGTACAGGTAGAGTACAGTGGAGCACAGTAGAGATAGAGTACAGCAGAGCAGAGTAGAGGTAGAGTACAGTGGAGCACAGTAGAGGTAGAGTACAGTGGATCACAGTAGAGATAGAGTACAGCAGAGCAGAGTAGAGGTAGAGTACAGTGGAGCACAGTAGAGGTAGAGTACAGTGGATCACAGTAGAGGTAGAGTACAGTGGAGTACAGTGGAGCACAGTAGAGGTGGAGTACAGTAGAGTAGAGTAGAGGTAGAGTAAAGTGGAGTACAGTAGAGATAGAGTACAGTGGAGTAGAGTAGAGATAGAGTACAGTGGAGTAGGGTAGAGATAGAGCACAGTGGAGCACAGCAAAGGTAGAGTACAGTGGATCACTGTAGAGATAGAGTACAGTGGAGTACAGTGGAGCACAGCAAAGGTACAGTACAGTGGATCACAGTAGAGATAGAGTACAGTGGAGTACAGTGGAGCAGAGTAGGGATAGACTACAGTGGAGCACACTAGAGATAGAGTACAGTGGAGTACAGTAGATGTAGAGTACAGTGGAGCACAGTAGAGGTAGAGTACAGTGGAGTATAGTTGAGGTAGACTACAGTGGAGTACAGTAGAGATAGAGTACAGTGGAGTACAGTAGAGATAGAGTACAGTAGAGCAGAGTAGAGGTAAAGTACAGTAGAGTACAGTAGAGACAGAGCACAGTGGAGCACTGTAGAGGTAGAGTACAGTGGAGTACAGTAGAGGTGGAGTACAGTAGAGTATAGTAGAGGTAGAATACAGTGGATTACAGTAGGGATAGAGTACAGTGGAGCACAGTAGAGGTAGATTAGAGTGGAGCACAGTAGAGGTAGAGTACAGTGGAGCACAGTAGAAGTAGAGTACAGTGGAGTACAGTAGAAGTAGAGGACAGTGGAGCACTGTAGAGGTAGAGTACAGTGGAGTACAGTGGAGATAGAGTACAGTGGAGCACAGTAGAGGTAGAGTACAGTGGAGCACAGTAGAGGTAGAATACAGTGGAGTACAGTAGAGGTAGTTTACAGTGAAGCACAGTAGAGGTAGAGTAGAGTGGAGCACAGTAGAGGTAGAGTACAGTGGAGTACAGTAGAGGTAGTGTACAGTGGAGCACAGTAGAGGTAGAGTACAGTGGAGCACAGTAGAGGTAGAGTACAGTGGAGCACAGTAGAGGTAGAGTACAGTGGAGCACAGTAGAGGTAGTGTACAGTGGAGCACAGTAGAGGTAGAGTACAGTGGAGCACAGTAGAGGTAGAGTACAGTAGAGCACAGTAGAGGTAGAGTACAGTGGAGCACAGTAGAGATAAAGTACAGTGGAGTACAGTAGAGGAAGAGTACAGTGGAGTACAGTGGAGCACAGTAGAGGTGGAGTACAGTAGAGTACAATCAAAATAGAGTACAGTGGAGTAGAGTAGAGATAGAGTACAGTGGAGCACAACAGAGGTAGAGTACAGTGGATCACAGTAGAGATAGAGTACAGTGGAGTACAGTGGAGCACAGTAGAGGTAGAGTACAGTGGAGAACAGTAGAGATAGAGTACAGTGGAGTACAATAGAGGTAGAGTACAGTGGAGCACAGTAGAGATAGAGTACAGTGGAGTACAGTAGAGGTAGAGTACAGTGGAGCACAGTAGAGGTAGAGTACAGTGGAGTACAATGGAGCACAGTAGAGGTGGAGTACAGTAGAGTACAGTAGAGGTAGAGAACAGTACAGTACAGTAGAGGTAGAGTACAGTGGAGTACAGTAGAGGTAGAGTACAGTAGAGCACAGTAGAGGTAGAATACAGTGGAGTACAGTAGAGGTAGAGTACAGTGGAGTACAGTAGAGGTAGAGTACAGTGGATCACAGTAGAGGTAGAGTACAGTGGAGTACAGTGGAGCACAGTAGAGGTGGAGTACAGTAGAGTAGAGTAGAGGTAGAGTACTGTGGAGTACAGTAGAGATAGAGTACAGTGGAGTACAGTAGAGATAGAGTACAGTGGAGTAGAGTAGAGATAGAGTACAGTGGAGTATAGTTGAGGTAGAGTACAGTGCAGCACAGTAGAGGTAGAGTACAGTGGAGTATAGTTGAGGTAGACTACAGTGGAGTACAGTAGATGTAGAGTACATTTGAGCACAGTAGAGGTAGAGTACAGTGGAGTATATTTGAGGTAAACTACAGTGGAGTACAGTAGAGATAGAGTACAGTGGAGTACAGTAGAGATAGAGTACAGTAGAGCAGAGTAGAGGTAGAGTACAGTAGAGTACATTAGAGATAGAGCACCGTGGAGCACTGTAGAGGTAGAGTACAGTGGAGTACAGTAGAGGTGGAGTACAGTAGAGTATAGTAGAGGTAGAGTACAGTGGATTACAGTAGGGATAGAGTACAGTGGAGCACAGTAGAGGTAGATTAGAGTGGAGCACAGTAGAGGTAGAGTACAGTGGAGCACAGTAAAAGTAGAGTACAGTGGAGTACAGTAGAAGTAGAGCACAGTGGAGCACTGTAGAGGTAGAGTACAGTGGAGTACAGTGGAGAAAGAGTACAGTGGAGCACAGTAGAGATAGAGTACAGTGGAGCACAGTAGAGGTAGAGTACAGTGGAGCACAGTAGAGGTAGAATACAGTGGAGTACAGTAGAGGTAGTGTACAGTGGAGCACAGTAGAGGTAGAGTACAGTGGAGCACAGTAGAGGTAGAGTACAGTAGAGCACAGTAGAGGTAGAGTACAGTGGAGCACAGTAGAGATAAAGTACAGTGGAGTACAGTAGATGAAGAGTACAGTGGAGTACAGTGGAGCACAGTAGAGGTGGAGTACAGTAGAGTACAGTAGAGGTAGAGTACAGTGTAGTACAGTAGAGATAGAGTACAGTGGAGTAGAGTAGACATAGAGTACAGTGGAGCACAGCAGAGGTAGAGTAAAGTGGATCACAGTAGAGATAGAGTACAGTGGAGTACAGTAGAGATAGAGTACAGTAGAGCAGAGTAGAGGTAGAGTACAGTAGAGTACATTAGAGATAGAGCACCGTGGAGCACTGTAGAGGTAGAGTACAGTGGAGTACAGTAGAGGTGGAGTACAGTAGAGTATAGTAGAGGTAGAGTACAGTGGAGTACAGTGGAGAAAGAGTACAGTGGAGCACAGTAGAGATAGAGTACAGTGGAGCACAGTAGAGGTAGAGTACAGTGGAGCACAGTAGAGGTAGAATACAGTGGAGTACAGTAGAGGTAGTGTACAGTGGAGCACTGTAGAGGTAGAGTACAGTGGAGTACAGTGGAGAAAGAGTACAGTGGAGCACAGTAGAGATAGAGTACAGTGGAGCACAGTAGAGGTAGAGTACAGTGGAGCACAGTAGAGGTAGAATACAGTGGAGTACAGTAGAGGTAGTGTACAGTGGAGCACAGTAGAGGTAGAGTACAGTGGAGCACAGTAGAGGTAGAGTACAGTAGAGCACAGTAGAGGTAGAGTACAGTGGAGCACAGTAGAGATAAAGTACAGTGGAGTACAGTAGATGAAGAGTACAGTGGAGTACAGTGGAGCACAGTAGAGGTGGAGTACAGTAGAGTACAGTAGAGGTAGAGTACAGTGTAGTACAGTAGAGATAGAGTACAGTGGAGTAGAGTAGACATAGAGTACAGTGGAGCACAGCAGAGGTAGAGTAAAGTGGATCACAGTAGAGATAGAGTACAGTGGAGTACAGTGGAGCACAGTAGAGGTAGAGTACAGTGGAGCACAGTTTAGGTAGAGTACAGTGGATCACAGTAGAGGTAGAGTACAGTGGAGTACAGTGGAGCACAGTAGAGGTGGAGTACAGTAGAGTAGAGTAGAGGTAGAGTAAAGTGGAGTACAGTAGAGATAGAGTACAGTGGAGTAGAGTAGAGATAGAGTACAGTGGAGTAGGGTAGAGATAGAGCACAGTGGAGCACAGCAAAGGTAGAGTACAGTGGATCACTGTAGAGATAGAGTACAGTGGAGTACAGTGGAGCACAGCAAAGGTAGAGTACAGTGGATCACAGTAGAGATAGAGTACAGTGGAGTACAGTGGAGCAGAGTAGGGATAGACTACAGTGGAGCACACTAGAGATAGAGTACAGTGGAGTACAGTAGATGTAGAGTACAGTGGAGCACAGTAGAGGTAGAGTACAGTGGAGTATAGTTGAGGTAGACTACAGTGGAGTACAGTAGAGATAGAGTACAGTGGAGTACAGTAGAGATAGAGTACAGTAGAGCAGAGTAGAGGTAAAGTACAGTAGAGTACAGTAGAGACAGAGCACAGTGGAGCACTGTAGAGGTAGAGTACAGTGGAGTACAGTAGAGGTGGAGTACAGTAGAGTATAGTAGAGGTAGAATACAGTGGATTACAGTAGGGATAGAGTACAGTGGAGCACAGTAGAGGTAGATTAGAGTGGAGCACAGTAGAGGTAGAGTACAGTGGAGCACAGTAGAAGTAGAGTACAGTGGAGTACAGTAGAAGTAGAGGACAGTGGAGCACTGTAGAGGTAGAGTACAGTGGAGTACAGTGGAGATAGAGTACAGTGGAGCACAGTAGAGGTAGAGTACAGTGGAGCACAGTAGAGGTAGAATACAGTGGAGTACAGTAGAGGTAGTTTACAGTGAAGCACAGTAGAGGTAGAGTAGAGTGGAGCACAGTAGAGGTAGAGTACAGTGGAGTACAGTAGAGGTAGTGTACAGTGGAGCACAGTAGAGGTAGAGTACAGTGGAGCACAGTAGAGGTAGAGTACAGTGGAGCACAGTAGAGGTAGAGTACAGTGGAGCACAGTAGAGGTAGTGTACAGTGGAGCACAGTAGAGGTAGAGTACAGTGGAGCACAGTAGAGGTAGAGTACAGTAGAGCACAGTAGAGGTAGAGTACAGTGGAGCACAGTAGAGATAAAGTACAGTGGAGTACAGTAGAGGAAGAGTACAGTGGAGTACAGTGGAGCACAGTAGAGGTGGAGTACAGTAGAGTACAATCAAAATAGAGTACAGTGGAGTAGAGTAGAGATAGAGTACAGTGGAGCACAACAGAGGTAGAGTACAGTGGATCACAGTAGAGATAGAGTACAGTGGAGTACAGTGGAGCACAGTAGAGGTAGAGTACAGTGGAGAACAGTAGAGATAGAGTACAGTGGAGTACAATAGAGGTAGAGTACAGTGGAGCACAGTAGAGATAGAGTACAGTGGAGTACAGTAGAGGTAGAGTACAGTGGAGCACAGTAGAGGTAGAGTACAGTGGAGTACAATGGAGCACAGTAGAGGTGGAGTACAGTAGAGTACAGTAGAGGTAGAGAACAGTACAGTACAGTAGAGGTAGAGTACAGTGGAGTACAGTAGAGGTAGAGTACAGTAGAGCACAGTAGAGGTAGAATACAGTGGAGTACAGTAGAGGTAGAGTACAGTGGAGTACAGTAGAGGTAGAGTACAGTGGATCACAGTAGAGGTAGAGTACAGTGGAGTACAGTGGAGCACAGTAGAGGTGGAGTACAGTAGAGTAGAGTAGAGGTAGAGTACTGTGGAGTACAGTAGAGATAGAGTACAGTGGAGTACAGTAGAGATAGAGTACAGTGGAGTAGAGTAGAGATAGAGTACAGTGGAGTATAGTTGAGGTAGAGTACAGTGCAGCACAGTAGAGGTAGAGTACAGTGGAGTATAGTTGAGGTAGACTACAGTGGAGTACAGTAGATGTAGAGTACAGTGGAGCACAGTAGAGGTAGAGTACAGTGGAGTATATTTGAGGTAAACTACAGTGGAGTACAGTAGAGATAGAGTACAGTGGAGTACAGTAGAGATAGAGTACAGTAGAGCAGAGTAGAGGTAGAGTACAGTAGAGTACATTAGAGATAGAGCACCGTGGAGCACTGTAGAGGTAGAGTACAGTGGAGTACAGTAGAGGTGGAGTACAGTAGAGTATAGTAGAGGTAGAGTACAGTGGATTACAGTAGGGATAGAGTACAGTGGAGCACAGTAGAGGTAGATTAGAGTGGAGCACAGTAGAGGTAGAGTACAGTGGAGCACAGTAAAAGTAGAGTACAGTGGAGTACAGTAGAAGTAGAGCACAGTGGAGCACTGTAGAGGTAGAGTACAGTGGAGTACAGTGGAGAAAGAGTACAGTGGAGCACAGTAGAGATAGAGTACAGTGGAGCACAGTAGAGGTAGAGTACAGTGGAGCACAGTAGAGGTAGAATACAGTGGAGTACAGTAGAGGTAGTGTACAGTGGAGCACAGTAGAGGTAGAGTACAGTGGAGCACAGTAGAGGTAGAGTACAGTAGAGCACAGTAGAGGTAGAGTACAGTGGAGCACAGTAGAGATAAAGTACAGTGGAGTACAGTAGATGAAGAGTACAGTGGAGTACAGTGGAGCACAGTAGAGGTGGAGTACAGTAGAGTACAGTAGAGGTAGAGTACAGTGTAGTACAGTAGAGATAGAGTACAGTGGAGTAGAGTAGACATAGAGTACAGTGGAGCACAGCAGAGGTAGAGTAAAGTGGATCACAGTAGAGATAGAGTACAGTGGAGTACAGTAGAGATAGAGTACAGTAGAGCAGAGTAGAGGTAGAGTACAGTAGAGTACATTAGAGATAGAGCACCGTGGAGCACTGTAGAGGTAGAGTACAGTGGAGTACAGTAGAGGTGGAGTACAGTAGAGTATAGTAGAGGTAGAGTACAGTGGAGTACAGTGGAGAAAGAGTACAGTGGAGCACAGTAGAGATAGAGTACAGTGGAGCACAGTAGAGGTAGAGTACAGTGGAGCACAGTAGAGGTAGAATACAGTGGAGTACAGTAGAGGTAGTGTACAGTGGAGCACTGTAGAGGTAGAGTACAGTGGAGTACAGTGGAGAAAGAGTACAGTGGAGCACAGTAGAGATAGAGTACAGTGGAGCACAGTAGAGGTAGAGTACAGTGGAGCACAGTAGAGGTAGAATACAGTGGAGTACAGTAGAGGTAGTGTACAGTGGAGCACAGTAGAGGTAGAGTACAGTGGAGCACAGTAGAGGTAGAGTACAGTAGAGCACAGTAGAGGTAGAGTACAGTGGAGCACAGTAGAGATAAAGTACAGTGGAGTACAGTAGATGAAGAGTACAGTGGAGTACAGTGGAGCACAGTAGAGGTGGAGTACAGTAGAGTACAGTAGAGGTAGAGTACAGTGTAGTACAGTAGAGATAGAGTACAGTGGAGTAGAGTAGACATAGAGTACAGTGGAGCACAGCAGAGGTAGAGTAAAGTGGATCACAGTAGAGATAGAGTACAGTGGAGTACAGTGGAGCACAGTAGAGGTAGAGTACAGTGGAGCACAGTTTAGGTAGAGTACAGTGGAGCACAGTAGAGGTAGAGTAGAGTGGAGCACAGTAGAGGTAGAGTACAGTGGAGTACAGTAGAGGTAGTGTACAGTGGAGCACAGTAGAGGTAGAGTACAGTGGAGCACAGTAGAGGTAGAGTAGAGTGGAGCACAGTAGAGGTAGAGTACAGTGGAGTACAGTAGAGGTAGAGTACAGCTGAGCACAGTAGAGGTAGAGTACAGTGGAGCACAGTAGAGGTAGAGTACAGTGGAGTATAGTAGAGGTAGAGTACAGTAGAGTACAGTAGAGATAGAGTACAGTAGAGTACAGTAGAGGTAGAGTACAGTGGAGCACAGTAGAGGAAGAGTACAGTGTAGTACAGTAGAGATAGAGTACAGTGGAGTACAGTAGAGATAGAGTACAGTCGAACACAGTAGAGATAAGTGCAGTGGAGTATAGTAGAGGTAGAGTACAGTGGAGTACAGTAGAGGTAGAGTACAGCTGAGCACAGTAGAGGTAGAGTAGAGTGGAGCACAGTAGAGGTAGAGTACAGTGGACTACAGTACAGGTAGTGTACAGTGGAGCACAGTAGAAGTAGAGTACAGTGGAGCACAGTAGAGGTAGAGTACAGTGGAGTATAATAGAGGTAGAGTACAGTAGAGCACAGTAGAGATAGAGTACAGTAGAGCAGAGTAGAGGTAGAGTACAGTGGAGTACAGTAGAGGTAGAGTACAGTGGAGCACTGTAGAGGTGGAGTACAGTGGAGTACAGTAGAGGTAGAGTACAGTGGAGCACAGTAGAGATAGAGTACAGTAGAGCACAGTAGAGGTAGAGTACAGTGGAGCACAGTAGAGCTAGAGTACAGTGGAGTACAGTGGAGCACAGTAGAGGTGGAGTACAGTAGAGTAGAGTAGAGGTAGAGTACAGTGGAGTACAGTAGAGATAGAGTAGAGTGGAGTAGAGTAGAGATAGAGTACAGTGGATTAGAGTAGAGATAGAGTACAGTGGAGTATAGTTGAGGTAGAGTACAGTGGAGCACAGTAGAACTAGAGTACAGTGGAGTATAGTTGAGGTAGACTACAGTGGAGTACAGTAGAGGTAGAGTACAGTGGAGCACAGTAGAGATAGAGTACAGTAGAGCAGAGTAGAGGTAGAGTACAGTGGAGTACAGTAGAGGTAGAGTACAGTAGAACATTGTAGAGGTGGAGTACAGTGGAGTACAGTAGAGGTAGAGTACAGTGGAGCACAGTAGAGATAGAGTACAGTGGAGTACAGTGGAGCACAGTAGGGTAGACTACAGTGGAGCACAGTAGAGATAGAGTACAGTGGAGTACAGTAGATGTAGAGTACAGTGGAGCACAGTAGAGGTAGAGTACAGTGGAGTATAGTTGAGGTAGACTACAGTGGAGTACAGTAGAGATAGAGTACAGTGGAGTACAGTAGAGATAGAGTACAGTAGAGCAGAGTAGAGGTAGAGTACAGTGGAGTACAGTAGAGGTAGAGTACAGTAGAAGTAGAGCACAGTGGAGTACAGTAGAGGTAGAGTACAGTGGAGCACAGTAGAGGTAGAGTACAGTGGAGTACAGTAGAGGTAGTGTACAGTGGAGCACAGTAGAGGTAGAGTACAGTGGAGCACAGTAGAGGTAGAGTAAAGTAGAGCACAGTAGAGGTAGAGTACAGTGGAGCACAGTAGAGATAGAGTATAGTGGAGTACAGTAGAGGAAGAGTACAGTGGAGTACAGTGGAGCACAGTAGAGGTGGAGTACAGTAGATTACAGTAGAGGTAGAGTACAGTGGAGTACAATCAAGATAGAGTACAGTGGAGTAGAGTAGAGATAGAGTACAGTGGAGCACAGCAGAGGTAGAGTACAGTGGATCACAGTAGAGATAGAGTACAGTGGAGTACAGTGGAGCACAGTAGAGGTAGAGTACAGTGGAGAACAGTAGAGATAGAGTACAGTGGAGTACAGTAGAGGTAGACTACAGTGGAGCACAGTAGAGATAGAGTACAGTGGAGTACAGTAGAGGTAGAGTACAGTGGAGCACAGTAGAGGTGGAGTACAGTAGAGTACAGTCGAGGTAGAGAACAGTACAGTACAGTAGAGGCAGAGTACAGTGGAGTACAGTAGAGATAGAGTACAGTGGAGTACAGTGGAGCACAGTAGAGGTAGAGTATAGTGGAGAACAGTAGAGATAGAGTACAGTGGAGTACAGTAGAGGTAGAGTACAGTGGAGCACAGTAGAGATAGAGTACAGTGGAGTACAGTAGAGGTAGAGTACAGTGGAGCACAGTAGAGGTAGAGTACAGTGGAGTACAGTGGAGCACAGTAGAGGTGGAGTACAGTAGAGTACAGTAGAGGTAGAGAACAGTACAGTACAGTAGAGGTAGAGTACAGTGGAGTACAGTAGAGGTAGAGTACAGTAGAGCACAGTAGAGGTAGAATACAGTGGAGTACAGTAGAGGTAGAGTACAGTGGAGTACAGTAGAGGTAGAGTACAGTGGAGTACAATACAGGTAGAGTACAGTGGAGCACAGTAGAGGTAAAGTACAGTGGAGTACAGTAGAGGTAGAGTACAGTGGAGCACAGTAGAGGTAGAGTACAGTGGAGTACAGTGGAGCACAGTAGAGGTGGAGTACAGTAGAGTACAGTAGAGATAGAGTACAGTGGAGTAGAGTAGAGGTTGAGTACAGTGGAGCACAGTAGAGGTAGAGTACAGTGGAGTACAGTGGAGCACAGTAGAGGTGGAGTACAGTAGAGTAGAGTAGAGGTAGAGTACAGTGGAGTAAAGTAGAGATAGAGTACAGTGGAGTAGAGTAGAGATAGAGTACAGTGGAGTAGAGTAGAGATAGAGTACAGTGGAGTATAGTTGAGGTAGAGTACAGTGGAGCACAGTAGAGGTAGAGTACAGTGGAGTATAGTTGAGGTAGACTACAGTGGAGTACAGTAGAGGTAGAGTACAGTGGAGCACAGTAGAGCAGAGTAGAGGTAGAGTACAGTGGAGTACAGTAGAGGTAGAGTACAGTGGAGCACTGTAGAGGTGGAGTACAGTGGAGCACAGCAGAGGTAGAGTACAGTGGATCACAGTAGAGATAGAGTACAGTGGAGTACAGTGGAGCACAGTAGAGGTAGAGTACAGTGGAGAACAGTAGAGGTAGAGTACAGTGGAGTACAGTAGAGGTAGAGTACAGTGGAGCACTGTAGAGGTGGAGTACAGTGGAGCACAGCAGAGGTAGAGTACAGTGGATCACAGTAGAGATAGAGTACAGTGGAGTACAGTGGAGCACAGTAGAGGTAGAGTACAGTGGAGAACAGTAGAGATAGAGTACAGTGGAGTACATTAGAGGTAGAGTACAGTGGAGCACAGTAGAGATAGAGTACAGTGGAGTACAGTAGAGGTAGAGTACAGTGGAGCACAGTAGAGGTAGAGTACAGTGGAGTACAGTAGAGGTAGTGTACAGTGGAGCACAGTAGAGGTAGAGTACAGTGGAGCACAGTAGAGGTAGAGTACAGTAGAGCACAGTAGAGGTAGAGTACAGTGGAGCACAGTAGAGATAGAGTACAGTGGAGTAGTGTGGAGCAAAGTAGAGAGAGAGTACAGTGGAGTACAATAAAGATAGAGTAGAGTGGAGTAGAGTAGAGATAGAGTACAGTGGAGCACAGTAGAGGTAGAGTACAGTAGAGCACAGTAGAGGTAGAGTACAGTGGAGCACAGTAGAGATATAGTACAGTGGAGTACAGTAGAGGAAGAGTACAGTGGAGTACAGTGGAGCACAGTAGAGGTGGAGTACAGTAGAGTACAGTAGAGGTACAGTACAGTGGAGTACAATCAAGATAGAGTACAGTGGAGTAGAGTAGAGATAGAGTACAGTGGATCACAGTAGAGATAGAGTACAGTGGAGTACAGTGGAGCACAGTAGAGGTAGAGTACAGTGGAGAACAGTAGAGATAGAGTACAGTGGAGTACAGTAGAGGTAGAGTACAGTGGAGCACAGTAGAGATAGAGTACAGTGGAATACAGTAGAGGTAGAGTACAGTGGAGCACAGTAGAGGTAGAGTACAATGGAGCACAGTAGAGGTGGAGTACAGTAGAGTACAGTAGAGGTAGAGAACAGTACAGTACAGTAGAGGTAGAGTACAGTGGAGTACAGTAGAGGTAGAGTACAGTAGAGCACAGTAGAGGTAGAATACAGTGGAGTACAGTAGAGGTAGAGTACAGTGGAGTACAGTAGAGGTAGAGTACAGTGGAGTACAGTACAGGTAGAGTACAGTGGAGCACAGTAGAGGTAAAGTACATTGGAGTACAGTAGAGGTAGAGTACAGTGGAGCACAGTAGAGGTAGAGTACAGTGGAGTACAGTGGAGCACAGTAGAGGTGGAGTACAGTAGAGTAGAGTAGAGGTAGAGTACAGTGGAGTACAGTAGAGATAGAGTACAGTGGAGTAGAGTAGAGGTAGAGTACAGTGGAGCACAGTAGAGGTAGAGTACAGTGGAGTACAGTGGAGCACAGTAGAGGTGGAGTACAGTAGAGTAGAGTAGAGGTAGAGTACAGTGGAGTAAAGTAGAGATAGAGTACAGTGGAGTAGAGTAGAGATAGAGTACAGTGGAGTAGAGTAGAGATAGAGTACAGTGGAGTATAGTTGAGGTAGAGTACAGTGGAGCACAGTAGAGGTAGAGTACAGTGGAGTATAGTTGAGGTAGACTACAGTGGAGTACAGTAGAGGTAGAGTACAGTGGAGCACAGTAGAGCAGAGTAGAGGTAGAGTACAGTGGAGTACAGTAGAGGTAGAGTACAGTGGAGCACTGTAGAGGTGGAGTACAGTGGAGCACAGTAGAGGTAGAGTACAGTGGAGCACAGTAGAGATAGAGTACAGTAGAGCACAGTAGAGGTAGAGTACAGTGGAGTATAGTAGAGGTAGAGTACAGTAGAGTATAGTTGAGGTAGACTACAGTGGAGTACAGTAGAGGTAGAGTACAGTGGAGTACAGTAGAGATAGAGTACAGTAGAGCAGAGTAGAGGTAGAGTACAGTGGAGTACAGTAGAGAAAGAGCACAGTGGAGCACTGTAGAGGTAGAGTACAGTGGAGTACAGTAGAGGTGGAGTACAGTAGAGTATAGTAGAGGTAGAGTACAGTGGACTACAGTAGAGATAGAGTACAGTGGAGCACAGTAGAGGTAGAGTACAGTGGAGCACAGTAGAGGTAGAGTACAGTGGAGCACAGTAGAGGTAGAGTACAGTGGAGTACAGTAGAGGTAGTGTACAGTGGAGCACAGTAGAGGTAGAGTACAGTGGAGCACCGTAGAGGTAGAGTACAGTGGGGTACAGTAGAAATAGAGTACAGTGGAGCACAGTAGAGTAGAGTACAGTAGAGCACAGTAGAGCTAGAGTACAGTGGAGCACAGTAGAGATAGAGTACAGTGGAGTACAGTAGAGGTAGAGTGCAGTGCAGTATAGTTGAGGTAGACTACAGTGGAGTACAGTAGAGGTAGAGTACAGAGGAGCACAGTAGAGATAGAGTACAGTAGAGCAGAGTAGAGGTAGAGTACAGTGGAGTACAGTAGAGGTAGAGTACAGTGGAGTACAGTAGAGGTAGAGTACAGTGGAGTATAGTAGAGGTAGAGTACAGTGGAGTACAGTAGAGGTAGAGTACAGTGGAGCATAGTAGATGTAGAGTATAGTGGAGCACAGTAAAGGTAGAGTACAGTGGAGCACAGTAGAGGTAGAGTACAGTGGGGTACAGTAGAAATAGAGTACAGTGGAGCACAGTAGAGTAGAGTACAGTAGAGCACAGTAGAGGTAGAGTACAGTGGAGCACAGTAGAGATAGAGTACAGTGGAGTACAGTAGAGGTAGAGTACAGTGGAGTACAGAGGAGCACAGTAGAGGTGGAATACAGTAGAGTACAGTAGAGGTAGAGTACAGTGGAGTACAGAGGAGCACAGTAGAGGTGGAATACAGTAGAGTACAGTAGAGGTAGAGTACAGTGTAGTACAGTAGAGATAGAGTACAGTGGAGTAGAGTAGACATAGAGTACAGTGGAACACAGCAGAGGTAGAGTAAAGTGGATCACAGTAGAGATAGAGTACAGTGGAGTACAGTGGAGCACAGTAGAGGTAGAGTACAGTGGAGCACAGTTTAGGTAGAGTACAGTGGAGCACAGTAGAGGTAGAGTAGAGTGGAGCACAGTAGAGTTAGAGTACAGTGGAGTACAGTAGAGGTAGTGTACAGTGGAGCAAAGTAGAGGTACAGTACAGTGGAGCACAGTAGAGGTAGAGTACAGTGGAGTACAGTAGAGGTAGAGTACAGTGGAGTACAGAGGAGCACAGTAGAGGTGGAATACAGTAGAGTACAGTAGAGGTAGAGTACAGTGTAGTACAGTAGAGATAGAGTACAGTGGAGTAGAGTAGACATAGAGTACAGTGGAGCACAGCAGAGGTAGAGTAAAGTGGATCACAGTAGAGATAGAGTACAGTGGAGTACAGTGGAGCACAGTAGAGGTAGAGTAGAGTGGAGCACAGTAGAGTTAGAGTACAGTGGAGTACAGTAGAGGTAGTGTACAGTGGAGCAAAGTAGAGGTAGAGTACAGTGGAGCACAGTAGAGGTAGAGTACAGTGGAGTATAGTAGAGGTAGAGTACAGTAGAGCACAGTAGAGATAGAGTACAGTAGAGCAGAGTAGAGGTAGAGTACAGTGGAGCACAGTAGAGGAAGAGTACAGTGTAGTACAGTAGAGATAGAGTACAGTGGAGTACAGTAGAGATAGAGTACAGTCGAACACAGTAGAGATAAGTGCAGTGGAGTATAGTAGAGGTAGAGTACAGTGGAGTACAGTAGAGGTAGGGTACAGCTGAGCACAGTAGAGGTAGAGTAGAGTGGAGCACAGTAGAGGTAGAGTACAGTGGAGTATAGTAGAGGTAGAGTACAGTAGAGCACAGTAGAGATAGAGTACAGTAGAGCACAGTAGAGGTAGAGTACAGTGGAGCACAGTAGAGGAAGAGTACAGTGTAGTACAGTAGAGATAGAGTACAGTGGAGTACAGTAGAGATAGAGTACAGTCGAACACAGTAGAGATAAGTGCAGTGGAGTATAGTAGAGGTAGAGTACAGTGGAGTACAGTAGAGATAGAGTAGAGTGGAGTAGAGTAGAGATAGAGTACAGTGGAGTAGAGTAGAGATAGAGTACAGTGGAGTATAGTTGAGGTAGAGTACAGTGCAGCACAGTAGAGGTAGAGTACAGTGGAGTATAGTTGAGGTAGACTACAGTGGAGTACAGTAGATGTAGAGTACAGTGGAGCACAGTAGAGGTAGAGTACAGTGGAGTATATTTGAGGTAAACTACAGTGGAGTACAGTAGAGATAGAGTACAGTGGAGTACAGTAGAGATAGAGTACAGTAGAGCAGAGTAGAGGTAGAGTACAGTAGAGTACATTAGAGATAGAGCACCGTGGAGCACTGTAGAGGTAGAGTACAGTGGAGTACAGTAGAGGTGGAGTACAGTAGAGTATAGTAGAGGTAGAGTACAGTGGATTACAGTAGGGATAGAGTACAGTGGAGCACAGTAGAGGTAGATTAGAGTGGAGCACAGTAGAGGTAGAGTACAGTGGAGCACAGTAAAAGTAGAGTACAGTGGAGTACAGTAGAAGTAGAGCACAGTGGAGCACTGTAGAGGTAGAGTACAGTGGAGTACAGTGGAGAAAGAGTACAGTGGAGCACAGTAGAGATAGAGTACAGTGGAGCACAGTAGAGGTAGAGTACAGTGGAGCACAGTAGAGGTAGAATACAGTGGAGTACAGTAGAGGTAGTGTACAGTGGAGCACAGTAGAGGTAGAGTACAGTGGAGCACAGTAGAGGTAGAGTACAGTAGAGCACAGTAGAGGTAGAGTACAGTGGAGCACAGTAGAGATAAAGTACAGTGGAGTACAGTAGATGAAGAGTACAGTGGAGTACAGTGGAGCACAGTAGAGGTGGAGTACAGTAGAGTACAGTAGAGGTAGAGTACAGTGTAGTACAGTAGAGATAGAGTACAGTGGAGTAGAGTAGACATAGAGTACAGTGGAGCACAGCAGAGGTAGAGTAAAGTGGATCACAGTAGAGATAGAGTACAGTGGAGTACAGTAGAGATAGAGTACAGTAGAGCAGAGTAGAGGTAGAGTACAGTAGAGTACATTAGAGATAGAGCACCGTGGAGCACTGTAGAGGTAGAGTACAGTGGAGTACAGTAGAGGTGGAGTACAGTAGAGTATAGTAGAGGTAGAGTACAGTGGAGTACAGTGGAGAAAGAGTACAGTGGAGCACAGTAGAGATAGAGTACAGTGGAGCACAGTAGAGGTAGAGTACAGTGGAGCACAGTAGAGGTAGAATACAGTGGAGTACAGTAGAGGTAGTGTACAGTGGAGCACTGTAGAGGTAGAGTACAGTGGAGTACAGTGGAGAAAGAGTACAGTGGAGCACAGTAGAGATAGAGTACAGTGGAGCACAGTAGAGGTAGAGTACAGTGGAGCACAGTAGAGGTAGAATACAGTGGAGTACAGTAGAGGTAGTGTACAGTGGAGCACAGTAGAGGTAGAGTACAGTGGAGCACAGTAGAGGTAGAGTACAGTAGAGCACAGTAGAGGTAGAGTACAGTGGAGCACAGTAGAGATAAAGTACAGTGGAGTACAGTAGATGAAGAGTACAGTGGAGTACAGTGGAGCACAGTAGAGGTGGAGTACAGTAGAGTACAGTAGAGGTAGAGTACAGTGTAGTACAGTAGAGATAGAGTACAGTGGAGTAGAGTAGACATAGAGTACAGTGGAGCACAGCAGAGGTAGAGTAAAGTGGATCACAGTAGAGATAGAGTACAGTGGAGTACAGTGGAGCACAGTAGAGGTAGAGTACAGTGGAGCACAGTTTAGGTAGAGTACAGTGGAGCACAGTAGAGGTAGAGTAGAGTGGAGCACAGTAGAGGTAGAGTACAGTGGAGTACAGTAGAGGTAGTGTACAGTGGAGCACAGTAGAGGTAGAGTACAGTGGAGCACAGTAGAGGTAGAGTAGAGTGGAGCACAGTAGAGGTAGAGTACAGTGGAGTACAGTAGAGGTAGTGTACAGTGGAGCACAGTAGAGGTAGAGTACAGTGGAGCACAGTAGAGGTAGAGTACAGTGGAGTATAGTAGAGGTAGAGTACAGTAGAGCACAGTAGAGATAGAGTACAGTAGAGCACAGTAGAGGTAGAGTACAGTGGAGCACAGTAGAGGAAGAGTACAGTGTAGTACAGTAGAGATAGAGTACAGTGGAGTACAGTAGAGATAGAGTACAGTCGAACAAAGTAGAGATAAGTGCAGTGGAGTATAGTAGAGGTAGAGTACAGTGGAGTACAGTAGAGGTAGAGTACAGCTGAGCACAGTAGAGGTAGAGTACAGTGGAGCACAGTAGAGGTAGAGTACAGTGGAGTATAGTAGAGGTAGAGTACAGTAGAGTACAGTAGAGATAGAGTACAGTAGAGTACAGTAGAGGTAGAGTACAGTGGAGCACAGTAGAGGAAGAGTACAGTGTAGTACAGTAGAGATAGAGTACAGTGGAGTACAGTAGAGATAGAGTACAGTCGAACACAGTAGAGATAAGTGCAGTGGAGTATAGTAGAGGTAGAGTACAGTGGAGTACAGTAGAGGTAGAGTACAGCTGAGCACAGTAGAGGTAGAGTAGAGTGGAGCACAGTAGAGGTAGAGTACAGTGGACTACAGTACAGGTAGTGTACAGTGGAGCACAGTAGAAGTAGAGTACAGTGGAGCACAGTAGAGGTAGAGTACAGTGGAGTATAATAGAGGTAGAGTACAGTAGAGCACAGTAGAGATAGAGTACAGTAGAGCAGAGTAGAGGTAGAGTACAGTGGAGTACAGTAGAGGTAGAGTACAGTGGAGCACTGTAGAGGTGGAGTACAGTGGAGTACAGTAGAGGTAGAGTACAGTGGAGCACAGTAGAGATAGAGTACAGTAGAGCACAGTAGAGGTAGAGTACAGTGGAGCACAGTAGAGCTAGAGTACAGTGGAGTACAGTGGAGCACAGTAGAGGTGGAGTACAGTAGAGTAGAGTAGAGGTAGAGTACAGTGGAGTACAGTAGAGATAGAGTAGAGTGGAGTAGAGTAGAGATAGAGTACAGTGGATTAGAGTAGAGATAGAGTACAGTGGAGTATAGTTGAGGTAGAGTACAGTGGAGCACAGTAGAACTAGAGTACAGTGGAGTATAGTTGAGGTAGACTACAGTGGAGTACAGTAGAGGTAGAGTACAGTGGAGCACAGTAGAGATAGAGTACAGTAGAGCAGAGTAGAGGTAGAGTACAGTGGAGTACAGTAGAGGTAGAGTACAGTAAAACATTGTAGAGGTGGAGTACAGTGGAGTACAGTAGAGGTAGAGTACAGTGGAGCACAGTAGAGATAGAGTACAGTGGAGTACAGTGGAGCACAGTAGGGTAGACTACAGTGGAGCACAGTAGAGATAGAGTACAGTGGAGTACAGTAGATGTAGAGTACAGTGGAGCACAGTAGAGGTAGAGTACAGTGGAGTATAGTTGAGGTAGACTACAGTGGAGTACAGTAGAGATAGAGTACAGTGGAGTACAGTAGAGATAGAGTACAGTAGAGCAGAGTAGAGGTAGAGTACAGTGGAGTACAGTAGAGGTAGAGTACAGTAGAAGTAGAGCACAGTGGAGTACAGTAGAGGTAGAGTACAGTGGAGCACAGTAGAGGTAGAGTACAGTGGAGTACAGTAGAGGTAGTGTACAGTGGAGCACAGTAGAGGTAGAGTACAGTGGAGCACAGTAGAGGTAGAGTAAAGTAGAGCACAGTAGAGGTAGAGTACAGTGGAGCACAGTAGAGATAGAGTATAGTGGAGTACAGTAGAGGAAGAGTACAGTGGAGTACAGTGGAGCACAGTAGAGGTGGAGTACAGTAGATTACAGTAGAGGTAGAGTACAGTGGAGTACAATCAAGATAGAGTACAGTGGAGTAGAGTAGAGATAGAGTACAGTGGAGCACAGCAGAGGTAGAGTACAGTGGATCACAGTAGAGATAGAGTACAGTGGAGTACAGTGGAGCACAGTAGAGGTAGAGTACAGTGGAGAACAGTAGAGATAGAGTACAGTGGAGTACAGTAGAGGTAGACTACAGTGGAGCACAGTAGAGATAGAGTACAGTGGAGTACAGTAGAGGTAGAGTACAGTGGAGCACAGTAGAGGTGGAGTACAGTAGAGTACAGTCGAGGTAGAGAACAGTACAGTACAGTAGAGGCAGAGTACAGTGGAGTACAGTAGAGATAGAGTACAGTGGAGTACAGTGGAGCACAGTAGAGGTAGAGTATAGTGGAGAACAGTAGAGATAGAGTACAGTGGAGTACAGTAGAGGTAGAGTACAGTGGAGCACAGTAGAGATAGAGTACAGTGGAGTACAGTAGAGGTAGAGTACAGTGGAGCACAGTAGAGGTAGAGTACAGTGGAGTACAGTGGAGCACAGTAGAGGTGGAGTACAGTAGAGTACAGTAGAGGTAGAGAACAGTACAGTACAGTAGAGGTAGAGTACAGTGGAGTACAGTAGAGGTAGAGTACAGTAGAGCACAGTAGAGGTAGAATACAGTGGAGTACAGTAGAGGTAGAGTACAGTGGAGTACAGTAGAGGTAGAGTACAGTGGAGTACAATACAGGTAGAGTACAGTGGAGCACAGTAGAGGTAAAGTACAGTGGAGTACAGTAGAGGTAGAGTACAGTGGAGCACAGTAGAGGTAGAGTACAGTGGAGTACAGTGGAGCACAGTAGAGGTGGAGTACAGTAGAGTACAGTAGAGATAGAGTACAGTGGAGTAGAGTAGAGGTTGAGTACAGTGGAGCACAGTAGAGGTAGAGTACAGTGGAGTACAGTGGAGCACAGTAGAGGTGGAGTACAGTAGAGTAGAGTAGAGGTAGAGTACAGTGGAGTAAAGTAGAGATAGAGTACAGTGGAGTAGAGTAGAGATAGAGTACAGTGGAGTAGAGTAGAGATAGAGTACAGTGGAGTATAGTTGAGGTAGAGTACAGTGGAGCACAGTAGAGGTAGAGTACAGTGGAGTATAGTTGAGGTAGACTACAGTGGAGTACAGTAGAGGTAGAGTACAGTGGAGCACAGTAGAGCAGAGTAGAGGTAGAGTACAGTGGAGTACAGTAGAGGTAGAGTACAGTGGAGCACTGTAGAGGTGGAGTACAGTGGAGCACAGCAGAGGTAGAGTACAGTGGATCACAGTAGAGATAGAGTACAGTGGAGTACAGTGGAGCACAGTAGAGGTAGAGTACAGTGGAGAACAGTAGAGGTAGAGTACAGTGGAGTACAGTAGAGGTAGAGTACAGTGGAGCACTGTAGAGGTGGAGTACAGTGGAGCACAGCAGAGGTAGAGTACAGTGGATCACAGTAGAGATAGAGTACAGTGGAGTACAGTGGAGCACAGTAGAGGTAGAGTACAGTGGAGAACAGTAGAGATAGAGTACAGTGGAGTACATTAGAGGTAGAGTACAGTGGAGCACAGTAGAGATAGAGTACAGTGGAGTACAGTAGAGGTAGAGTACAGTGGAGCACAGTAGAGGTAGAGTACAGTGGAGTACAGTAGAGGTAGTGTACAGTGGAGCACAGTAGAGGTAGAGTACAGTGGAGCACAGTAGAGGTAGAGTACAGTAGAGCACAGTAGAGGTAGAGTACAGTGGAGCACAGTAGAGATAGAGTACAGTGGAGTAGTGTGGAGCAAAGTAGAGAGAGAGTACAGTGGAGTACAATAAAGATAGAGTAGAGTGGAGTAGAGTAGAGATAGAGTACAGTGGAGCACAGTAGAGGTAGAGTACAGTAGAGCACAGTAGAGGTAGAGTACAGTGGAGCACAGTAGAGATATAGTACAGTGGAGTACAGTAGAGGAAGAGTACAGTGGAGTACAGTGGAGCACAGTAGAGGTGGAGTACAGTAGAGTACAGTAGAGGTACAGTACAGTGGAGTACAATCAAGATAGAGTACAGTGGAGTAGAGTAGAGATAGAGTACAGTGGATCACAGTAGAGATAGAGTACAGTGGAGTACAGTGGAGCACAGTAGAGGTAGAGTACAGTGGAGAACAGTAGAGATAGAGTACAGTGGAGTACAGTAGAGGTAGAGTACAGTGGAGCACAGTAGAGATAGAGTACAGTGGAATACAGTAGAGGTAGAGTACAGTGGAGCACAGTAGAGGTAGAGTACAATGGAGCACAGTAGAGGTGGAGTACAGTAGAGTACAGTAGAGGTAGAGAACAGTACAGTACAGTAGAGGTAGAGTACAGTGGAGTACAGTAGAGGTAGAGTACAGTAGAGCACAGTAGAGGTAGAATACAGTGGAGTACAGTAGAGGTAGAGTACAGTGGAGTACAGTAGAGGTAGAGTACAGTGGAGTACAGTACAGGTAGAGTACAGTGGAGCACAGTAGAGGTAAAGTACATTGGAGTACAGTAGAGGTAGAGTACAGTGGAGCACAGTAGAGGTAGAGTACAGTGGAGTACAGTGGAGCACAGTAGAGGTGGAGTACAGTAGAGTAGAGTAGAGGTAGAGTACAGTGGAGTACAGTAGAGATAGAGTACAGTGGAGTAGAGTAGAGGTAGAGTACAGTGGAGCACAGTAGAGGTAGAGTACAGTGGAGTACAGTGGAGCACAGTAGAGGTGGAGTACAGTAGAGTAGAGTAGAGGTAGAGTACAGTGGAGTAAAGTAGAGATAGAGTACAGTGGAGTAGAGTAGAGATAGAGTACAGTGGAGTAGAGTAGAGATAGAGTACAGTGGAGTATAGTTGAGGTAGAGTACAGTGGAGCACAGTAGAGGTAGAGTACAGTGGAGTATAGTTGAGGTAGACTACAGTGGAGTACAGTAGAGGTAGAGTACAGTGGAGCACAGTAGAGCAGAGTAGAGGTAGAGTACAGTGGAGTACAGTAGAGGTAGAGTACAGTGGAGCACTGTAGAGGTGGAGTACAGTGGAGCACAGTAGAGGTAGAGTACAGTGGAGCACAGTAGAGATAGAGTACAGTAGAGCACAGTAGAGGTAGAGTACAGTGGAGTATAGTAGAGGTAGAGTACAGTAGAGTATAGTTGAGGTAGACTACAGTGGAGTACAGTAGAGGTAGAGTACAGTGGAGTACAGTAGAGATAGAGTACAGTAGAGCAGAGTAGAGGTAGAGTACAGTGGAGTACAGTAGAGAAAGAGCACAGTGGAGCACTGTAGAGGTAGAGTACAGTGGAGTACAGTAGAGGTGGAGTACAGTAGAGTATAGTAGAGGTAGAGTACAGTGGACTACAGTAGAGATAGAGTACAGTGGAGCACAGTAGAGGTAGAGTACAGTGGAGCACAGTAGAGGTAGAGTACAGTGGAGCACAGTAGAGGTAGAGTACAGTGGAGTACAGTAGAGGTAGTGTACAGTGGAGCACAGTAGAGGTAGAGTACAGTGGAGCACCGTAGAGGTAGAGTACAGTGGGGTACAGTAGAAATAGAGTACAGTGGAGCACAGTAGAGTAGAGTACAGTAGAGCACAGTAGAGCTAGAGTACAGTGGAGCACAGTAGAGATAGAGTACAGTGGAGTACAGTAGAGGTAGAGTGCAGTGCAGTATAGTTGAGGTAGACTACAGTGGAGTACAGTAGAGGTAGAGTACAGAGGAGCACAGTAGAGATAGAGTACAGTAGAGCAGAGTAGAGGTAGAGTACAGTGGAGTACAGTAGAGGTAGAGTACAGTGGAGTACAGTAGAGGTAGAGTACAGTGGAGTATAGTAGAGGTAGAGTACAGTGGAGTACAGTAGAGGTAGAGTACAGTGGAGCATAGTAGATGTAGAGTATAGTGGAGCACAGTAAAGGTAGAGTACAGTGGAGCACAGTAGAGGTAGAGTACAGTGGGGTACAGTAGAAATAGAGTACAGTGGAGCACAGTAGAGTAGAGTACAGTAGAGCACAGTAGAGGTAGAGTACAGTGGAGCACAGTAGAGATAGAGTACAGTGGAGTACAGTAGAGGTAGAGTACAGTGGAGTACAGAGGAGCACAGTAGAGGTGGAATACAGTAGAGTACAGTAGAGGTAGAGTACAGTGGAGTACAGAGGAGCACAGTAGAGGTGGAATACAGTAGAGTACAGTAGAGGTAGAGTACAGTGTAGTACAGTAGAGATAGAGTACAGTGGAGTAGAGTAGACATAGAGTACAGTGGAACACAGCAGAGGTAGAGTAAAGTGGATCACAGTAGAGATAGAGTACAGTGGAGTACAGTGGAGCACAGTAGAGGTAGAGTACAGTGGAGCACAGTTTAGGTAGAGTACAGTGGAGCACAGTAGAGGTAGAGTAGAGTGGAGCACAGTAGAGTTAGAGTACAGTGGAGTACAGTAGAGGTAGTGTACAGTGGAGCAAAGTAGAGGTACAGTACAGTGGAGCACAGTAGAGGTAGAGTACAGTGGAGTACAGTAGAGGTAGAGTACAGTGGAGTACAGAGGAGCACAGTAGAGGTGGAATACAGTAGAGTACAGTAGAGGTAGAGTACAGTGTAGTACAGTAGAGATAGAGTACAGTGGAGTAGAGTAGACATAGAGTACAGTGGAGCACAGCAGAGGTAGAGTAAAGTGGATCACAGTAGAGATAGAGTACAGTGGAGTACAGTGGAGCACAGTAGAGGTAGAGTAGAGTGGAGCACAGTAGAGTTAGAGTACAGTGGAGTACAGTAGAGGTAGTGTACAGTGGAGCAAAGTAGAGGTAGAGTACAGTGGAGCACAGTAGAGGTAGAGTACAGTGGAGTATAGTAGAGGTAGAGTACAGTAGAGCACAGTAGAGATAGAGTACAGTAGAGCAGAGTAGAGGTAGAGTACAGTGGAGCACAGTAGAGGAAGAGTACAGTGTAGTACAGTAGAGATAGAGTACAGTGGAGTACAGTAGAGATAGAGTACAGTCGAACACAGTAGAGATAAGTGCAGTGGAGTATAGTAGAGGTAGAGTACAGTGGAGTACAGTAGAGGTAGGGTACAGCTGAGCACAGTAGAGGTAGAGTAGAGTGGAGCACAGTAGAGGTAGAGTACAGTGGAGTATAGTAGAGGTAGAGTACAGTAGAGCACAGTAGAGATAGAGTACAGTAGAGCACAGTAGAGGTAGAGTACAGTGGAGCACAGTAGAGGAAGAGTACAGTGTAGTACAGTAGAGATAGAGTACAGTGGAGTACAGTAGAGATAGAGTACAGTCGAACACAGTAGAGATAAGTGCAGTGGAGTATAGTAGAGGTAGAGTACAGTGGAGTACAGTAGAGGTAGAGTACAGCTGAGCACAGTAGAGGTAGAGTAGAGTGGAGCACAGTAGAGGTAGAGTACAGTGGACTACAGTAGAGGTAGTGTACAGTAGAGCACAGTAGAGTTAAAGTACAGTGGAGCACAGTAGAGGTAGAGTACAGTGGAGTATAATAGAGGTAGAGTACAGTAGAGCACAGTGGAGATAGAGTACAGTAGAGCAGAGTAGAGGTAGAGTACAGTGGAGTACAGTAGAGGTAGAGTACAGTGGAGCACTGTAGAGGTGGAGTACAGTGGAGTACAGTAGAGGTAGAGTACAGTGGAGCACAGTAGAGATAGAGTACAGTAGAGCACAGTAGAGGTAGAGTACAGTGGAGCACAGTAGAGCTAGAGTACAGTGGAGTACAGTGGAGCACAGTAGAGGTGGAGTACAGTAGAGTAGAGTAGAGGTAGAGTACAGTGGAGTAAAGTAGAGATAGAGTAGAGTGGAGTAGAGTAGATATAGAGTACAGTGGATTAGAGTAGAGATAGAGTACAGTGGATTATAGTTGATGTAGAGTACAGTGGAGCACAGTAGAGGAAGAGTACAGTGGAGTATAGTTTAGGTAGACTACAGTGGAGTACAGTAGAGGTAGAGTACAGTGGAGCACAGTAGAGATAGAGTACAGTAGAGCAGAGTAGAGGTAGAGTACAGTGGAGTACAGTAGAGGTAGAGTACAGTAGAACACTGTAGAGGTGGAGTACAGTGGAGTACAGTAGAGGTAGAGTACAGTGGAGTAGAGTAGAGATAGAGTACAGTGGAGTAGAGTAGAGATAGAGTACAGTGGAGTATAGTTGAGGTAGAGTACAGTGGAGCACAGTAGAGGTAGAGTACAGTGGAGTATAGTTGAGGTAGACTACAGTGGAGTGCAGTAGAGGTAGAGTACAGTAGAGCAGAGTAGAGGTAGAGTACAGTGGAGCACAGAAGTGGTAGAGTACAGTGGAGTACAGTAGAGATAGAGTACAGTGGAGTAGAGTAGAGATAGTACAGTGGAGTAGGGTAGAGATAGAGCACAGTGGAGCACAGCAAAGGTAGAGTACAGTGGATCACAGTAGAGATAGAGTACAGTGGAGTACAGTGGAGCACAGTAGGGTAGACTACAGTGGAGCACAGTAGAGATAGAGTACAGTGGAGTACAGTAGATGTAGAGTACAGTGGAGCACAGTAGAGGTAGAGTACAGTGGAGTATAGTTGAGGTAGACTACAGTGGAGTACAGTAGAGATAGAGTACAGTGGAGTACAGTAGAGATAGCGTACAGTAGAGCAGAGTAGAGGTAGAGTACAGTGGAGTACAGTAGAGGTAGAGTACAGTGGAGTACAGTAGAAGTAGAGCACAGTGGAGTACAGTAGAGGTAGAGTACAGTGGAGCACAGTAGAGGTAGAGTACAGTGGAGTACAGTAGAGGTAGTGTACAGTGGAGCACAATAGAGGTAGAGTACAGTGGAGCACAGTAGAGGTAGAGTACAGTAGAGCACAGTAGAGGTAGAGTACAGTGGAGCACAGTAGAGATAGAGTACAGTGGAGTACAGTAGAGGAAGAGTACAGTGGAGTACAGTGGAGCACAGTAGAGGTGGAGTACAGTAGAGTACAGTAGAGGTAGAGTACAGTGGAGTACAATCAAGATAGAGTACAGTGGAGTAGAGTAGAGATAGAGTACAGTGGAGCACAGCAGAGGTAGAGTACAGTGGATCACAGTAGAGATAGAGTACAGTGGAGTACAGTGGAGCACAGTAGAGGTAGAGTACAGTGGAGAACAGTAGAGATAGAGTACAGTGGAGTACAGTAGAGGTAGAGTACAGTGGAGCACAGTAGAGATAGAGTACAGTGGAGTACAATAGAGGTAGAGTACAGTGGAGCACAGCAGAGGTAGAGTACAGTGGAGTACAATGGAGCACAGTAGAGGTGGAGTACAGTAGAGTACAGTCGAGGTAGAGAACAGTACAGTACAGTAGAGGTAGAGTACAGTGGAGTACAGTAGAGGTAGAGTACAGTAGAGCACAGTAGAGGTAGAATACAGTGGAGTACAGTAGAGGTAGAGTACAGTGGAGTACAGTAGAGGTAGAGTACAGTGGATCACAGTAGAGGTAGAGTACAGTGGAGTACAGTGGAGCACAGTAGAGGTGGAGTACAGTAGAGTAGAGTAGAGGTAGAGTACTGTGGAGTACAGTAGAGATAGAGTACAGTGGAGTAGAGTAGAGATAGAGTACAGTGGAGTAGAGTAGAGATAGAGTACAGTGGAGTAGAGTAGAGATAGAGTACAGTGGAGTATAGTTGAGGTAGAGTAAAGTGCAGCACAGTAGAGGTAGAGTACAGTTGAGTATAGTTGAGGTAGACTACAGTGGAGTACAGTAGAGGTAGAGTACAGTGGAGCACAGTAGTGATAGAGTACAGCAGAGCAGAGTAGAGGTAGAGTACAGTGGAGCACAGAAGAGGTAGAGTACAGTGGAGTACAGTAGAGATAGAGTACAGTGGAGTAGAGTAGAGATAGAGTACAGTGGAGTAGGGTAGAGATAGAGCACAGTGGAGCACAGCAAAGGTAGAGTACAGTGGATCACAGTAGAGATAGAGTACAGTGGAGTACAGTGGAGCACAGCAAAGGTAGAGTACAGTGGATCACAGTAGAGATAGAGTACAGTGGAGTACAGTGGAGCAGAGTAGGGGTAGACTACAGTGGAGCACAGTAGAGATAGAGTACAGTGGAGTACAGTAGATGTAGAGTACAGTGGAGCACAGTAGAGGTAGAGTACAGTGGAGTATAGTTGAGGTAGACTACAGTGGAGTACAGTAGAGATAGAGTACAGTGGAGTACAGTAGAGATAGAGTACAGTAGAGCAGAGTAGAGGTAAAGTACAGTAGAGTACAGTAGAGACAGAGCACAGTGGAGCACTGTAGAGGTAGAGTACAGTGGAGTACAGTAGAGGTGGAGTACAGTAGAGTATAGTAGAGGTAGAATACAGTGGATTACAGTAGGGATAGAGTACAGTGGAGCACAGTAGAGGTAGATTAGAGTGGAGCACAGTAGAGGTAGAGTACAGTGGAGCACAGTAGAAGTAGAGTACAGTGGAGTACAGTAGAAGTAGAGCACAGTGGAGCACTGTAGAGGTAGAGTACAGTGGAGTACAGTGGAGATAGAGTACATTGGAGCACAGTAGAGGTAGAGTACAGTGGAGCACAGTAGAGGTAGAATACAGTGGAGTACAGTAGAGGTAGTGTACAGTGGAGCACAGTAGAGGTAGAGTACAGTGGAGCAGAGTAGAGGTAGAGTACAGTGGAGTACAGTAGAGGTAGTGTACAGTGGAGCACAGTAGAGGTAGAGTACAGTGGAGCACAGTAGAGGTAGAGTACAGTGGAGCACAGTAGAGGTAGTGTACAGTGGAGCACAGTAGAGGTAGAGTACAGTGGAGCAGAGTAGAGGTAGAGTACAGTAGAGCACAGTAGAGGTAGAGTACAGTGGAGCACAGTAGAGATAAAGTACAGTGGAGTACAGTAGAGGAAGAGTACAGTGGAGTACAGTGGAGCACAGTAGAGGTGGAGTACAGTAGAGTACAATCAAGATAGAGTACAGTGGAGTAGAGTAGAGATAGAGTACAGTGGAGCACAGCAGAGGTAGAGTACAGTGGATCACAGTAGAGATAGAGTACAGTGGATTACAGTGGAGCACAGTAGAGGTAGAGTACAGTGGAGAACAGTAGAGATAGAGTACAGTGGACTACAGTAGAGGTAGAGTACAGTGGAGCACAGTAGAGATAGAGTACAGTGGAGTACAGTAGAGGTAGAGTACAGTGGAGCACAGTAGAGGTAGAGTACAGTGGAGTACAATTGAGCACAGTAGAGGTGGAGTACAGTAGAGTACAGTAGAGGTAGAGAACAGTACAGTACAGTGGAGTACAGTAGAGGTAGAGTACAGTAGAGCACAGTAGAGGTAGAATACAGTGGAGTACAGTAGAGTTAGAGTACAGTGGAGTACAGTAGAGGTAGAGTACAGTGGATCACAGTAGAGGTAGAGTACAGTGGAGTACAGTGGAGCACAGTAGAAGTGGAGTACAGTAGAGTAGAGTAGAGGTAGAGTACTGTGGAGTACAGTAGAGATAGAGTACAGTGGAGTAGAGTAGAGATAGAGTACAGTGGAGTAGAGTAGAGATAGAGTACAGTGGAGTATAGTTGAGGTAGAGTACAGTGCAGCACAGTAGAGGTAGAGTACAGTGGAGTATAGTTGAGGTAGACTACAGTGGAGTACAGTAGAGGTAGAGTACAGTGGAGCACAGTAGAGATAGAGTACAGCAGAGCAGAGTACAGGTAGAGTACAGTGGAGCACAGAAGAGGTAGAGTACTGTGGAGTACAGTAGAGATAGAGTACAGTGGAGTAGAGTAGAGATAGAGTACAGTGGAGTAGGGTAGAGATAGAGCATAGTGGAGCACAGCAAAGGTAGAGTACAGTGGATCACAGTAGAGATAGAGTACAGTGGAGTACAGTGGAGCACAGCAAAGGTAGAGTACAGTGGATCACAGTAGAGATAGAGTACAGTGGAGTACAGTGGAGCAGAGTAGGGGTAGACTACAGTGGAGCACAGTAGAGACAGAGTACAGTGGAGTAGAGTAGATGTAGAGTACAGTGGAGCACAGTAGAGGTAGAGTACAGTGGAGTATAGTTGAGGTAGACTACAGTGGAGTACAGTAGAGATAGAGTACAGTGGAGTACAGTAGAGATAGAGTACAGTAGAGCAGAGTAGAGGTAGAGTACAGTAGAGTACATTAGAGATAGAGCACCGTGGAGCACTGTAGAGGTAGAGTAGAGTGGAGTACAGTAGAGGTGGAGTACAGTAGAGTATAGTAGAGGTAGAGTACAGTGGATTACAGTAGGGATAGAGTACAGTGGAGCACAGTAGAGGTAGATTAGAGTGGAGCACAGTAGAGGTAGAGTACAGTGGAGCACAGTAAAAGTAGAGTACAGTGGAGTACAGTAGAAGTAGAGCACAGTGGAGCTCTGTAGAGGTAGAGTACAGTGGAGTACAGTGGAGAAAGAGTACAGTGGAGCACAGTAGAGGTAGAGTACAGTGGAGCACAGTAGAGGTAGAGTACAGTGGAGCACAGTAGAGGTAGAATACAGTGGAGTACAGTAGAGGTAGTGTACAGTGGAGCACAGTAGAGGTAGAGTACAGGGGAGCACAGTAGAGGTAGAGTACAGTAGAGCACAGTAGAGGTAGAGTACAGTGGAGCACAGTAGAGATAAAGTACAGTGGAGTACAGTAGAGGAAGAGTACAGTGGAGTACAGTGGAGCACAGTAGAGGTGGAGTACAGTAGAGTACAGTAGAGGTAGAGTACAGTGGAGTACAATAAAGATAGAGTATAGCGGAGCAAAGCAGAGGTAGAGTACAGTGGATCACAGTAGAGATAGAGTAGAGTGGAGTACAGTGGAGCACAGTAGAGGTAGAGTACAGTGGAGAACAGTAGAGATAGAGTACAGTGGAGTACAGTAGAGGTAGAGTACAGTGGAGCACAGTAGAGATAGAGTACAGTGGAGTACAGTAGAGGTAGAGTACAGTGGAGCACAGTAGAGGTAGAGTAAAGTGGAGTACAATGGAGCACAGTAGAGGTGGAGTACAATAGAGTACAGTAGAGGTAGAGAACAGTACAGTACAGTAGAGGTAGAGTACAGTGGAGTACAGTAGAGGTAGAGTACAGGAGAGCACAGTAGAGGTAGAATACAATGGAGTACAGTAGAGGTAGAGTACAGTGGAGTACAGTAGAGGTAGAGTACAGTGGAGTACAGTACAGGTAGAGTACAGTGGAGTACAGTAGAGGTAGAGTACAGTGGAGCACAGTAGAGGTAGAGTAGAGTGGAGTACAGTGGAGCACAGTAGAGGTGGAGTACAGTAGAGTAGAGTAGAGGTAGAGTACAGTGGAGTATAGTTGAGGTAGAGTACAGTGGAGCACAGTAGAGGTAGAGTACAGTGGAGTATAGTTTAGGTAGACTACAGTGGAGTACAGTAGAGGTAGAGTACAGTGGAGCACAGTAGAGCAGAGTAGAGGTAGAGTACAGTGGAGTACAGTAGAGGTAGAGTACAGTGGAGCACTGTAGAGTTGGAGTACAGTGGAGCACAGTAGAGACAGAGTACAGTAGAGCACAGTAGAGGTAGAGTACAGTGGAGTATAGTAGAGGTAGAGTACAGTGGAGTACAGTTGAGGTAGATTACAGTGGAGCACAGTAGAGGTAGAGTACAGTGGAGTATAGTTGAGGTAGACTACAGTGGAGTACAGTAGAGGTAGAGTACAGTGGAGTACAGTAGAGATAGAGTACAGTAGAGCAGAGTAGACGTAGAGTACAGTGGAGTACAGTAGAGGTGGAGTACAGTAGAGTATAGTAGGGGTAGAGTACAGTGGACTACAGTAGAGAAAGAGTACAGTGGAGCACAGTAGAGGTAGAGTACAGTGGAGCACAGTAGAGGTAGAGTACAGTAGAGCACAGTAGAGGTAGAGTACAGTGGAATACAGTAGAGGTAGTGTACAGTGGAGCACAGTAGAGGTAGAGTACAGTGGAGCACAGTAGAGCTAGAGTACAGTGGGGTACAGTAGAAATAGAGTACAGTGGAGCACAGTAGTGTAGGGTACTGTAGAGCACAGTAGAGGTAGAGTAAAGTGGAGCACAGTAGAGATAGAGTACAGTGGAGTACAGTAGAGGTAGAGTACAGTGGAGCACAGTAGAGGTAGAGTACAGTGCAGTATAGCTGAGGTAGACTACAGTGGAGTACAGTAGAGGTAGAGTACAGTGGAGCACAGTAGAGATAGAGTACAGTAGAGCAGAGTAGAGGTAGAGTACAGTGGAGTACAGTAGAGGTAGAGTACATTGGAGCACTGTAGAGGTGGAGTACAGTGGAGTACAGTAGAGGTAGAGTACAGTGGAGTACAGTAGAGATAGAGTACAGTAGAGCAGAGTAGAGGTAGGGTACAGTGGAGTACAGTAGATATAGAGCACAGTGGAGCACTGTAGAGGTAGAGTACAGTGGAGTACAGTAGAGGTGGAGTACAGTAGAGTATAGTAGAGGTAGAGTACAGTGGACTACAGTAGAGATAGAGTACAGTGGAGTACAGTAGAGGTAGTGTACAGTGGAGCACAGTAGAGGTAGAGTACAGTGGAGCACAGTAGAGGTAGAGTACAGTGGGGTACAGTAGAAATAGAGTACAGTTGAGCACAGTAGAGTAGAGTACAGTAGAGCACAGTAGAGGTAGAGTAGAGTGGAGCACAGTAGAGATAGAGTACAGTGGAACACAGTAGAGATAGAGTACAGTAGAGCAGAGTAGAGGTAGAGTACAGTGGAGTACAGTACAGGTAGAGTACAGTGGAGCACTGTAGAGGTGGAGTACAGTGGAGTACAGTAGAGGTAGAGTACAGTGGAGCACAGTAGAGATAGAGTACAGCAGAGCAGAGTAGAGGTAGAGTACAGTGGAGCACAGAAGAGGTAGAGTACAGTGGAGTACAGTAGAGATAGAGTACAGTGGAGTAGAGTAGAAATAGAGTACAGTGGAGTAGGGTAGAGATAGAGCACAATGGAGCACAGCAAAGGTAGAGTACAGTGGATCACAGTAGAGATAGAGTACAGTGGAGTACAGTGGAGCACAGCAAAGGTAGAGTACAGTGGATCACAGTAGAGATAGAGTACAGTGGAGTACAGTGGAGCAGAGTAGGGGTAGACTACAGTGGAGCACAGTAGAGTTAGAGTACAGTGGAGTACAGTAGATGTAGAGTACAGTGGAGCACAGTAGAGGTAGAGTACAGTGGAGTATAGTTGAGGTAGACTACATTGGAGTACAGTAGAGATAGAGTACAGTGGAGTACAGTAGAGCAGAGTAGAGGTAAAGTACAGTAGAGTACAGTAGAGACAGAGCACAGTGGAGCACTGTAGAGGTAGAGTACAGTGGAGTACAGTAGAGGTGGAGTACAGTAGAGTATAGTAGAGGTAGAATACGGTGGATTACAGTAGGGATAGAGTACAGTGGAGCACAGTAGAGGTAGATTAGAGTGGAGCACAGTAGAGGTAGAGTACAGTGGAGCACAGTAGAAGTAGAGTACAGTGGAGTACAGTAGATGTAGAGCACAGTGGAGCACTGTAGAGGTAGAGTACAGTGGAGTACAGTGGAGATAGAGTACAGTGGAGCACAGTAGAGGTAGAGTACAGTGGAGCACAGTAGAGGTAGAATACAGTGGAGTACAGTAGAGGTAGTGTACAGTGGAGCACAGTAGAGGTAGAGTACAGTGGAGCACAGTAGAGGTAGAGTACAGTGGAGTACAGTAGAGGTAGTGTACAGTGGAGCACAGTAGAGGTAGAGTACAGTGGAGCACAGTAGAGGTAGAGTACAGTGGAGCACAGTAGAGGTAGTGTACAGTGGAGCACAGTAGAGGTAGAGTACAGTGGAGCACAGTAGAGGTAGAGTACAGTAGAGCACAGTAGAGGTAGAGTACAGTGGAGCACAGTAGAGATAAAGTACAGTGGAGTACAGTAGAGGAAGAGTACAGTGGAGTTTAGTGGAGCACAGTAGAGGTGGAGTACAGTAGAGTACAATCAAGATAGAGTACAGTGGAGTAGAGTAGAGATAGAGTACAGTGGAGCACAGCAGAGGTAGAGTACAGTGGATCACAGTAGAGATAGAGTACAGTGGATTACAGTGGAGCACAGTAGAGGTAGAGTACAGTGGAGAACAGTAGAGATAGAGTACAGTGGAGTACAGTAGAGGTAGAGTACAGTGGAGCACAGTAGAGATAGAGTACAGTGGAGTACAGTAGAGGTAGAGTACAGTGGAGCACAGTAGAGGTAGAGTACAGTGGAGTACAATGGAGCACAGTAGAGTTGGAGTACAGTAGAGTAGAGTAGAGGTAGAGAACAGTACAGTACAGTAGAGGTAGAGTACAGTGGAGTACAGTAGAGGTAGAGTACAGTAGAGCACAGTAGAGGTAGAATACAGTGGAGTACAGTAGAGGTAGAGTACAGTGGATCACAGTAGAGGTAGAGTACAGTGGAGTACAGTGGAGCACAGTAGAGGTGGAGTACAGTAGAGTAGAGTATTGGTAGAGTACTGTGGAGTACAGTAGAGATAGAGTACAGTGGAGTAGAGTAGAGAAAGAGTACAGTGGAGTAGAGATAGAGTACAGTGGAGTATAGTTGAGGTAGAGTACAGTGCAGCACAGTAGAGGTAGAGTACAGTGGAGTATAGTTGAGGTAGACTACAGTGGAGTACAGTAGAGGTAGAGTACAGTGGAGCACAGTAGAGATAGAGTACAGCTGAGCAGAGTACAGGTAGAGTACAGTGGAGCACAGAAGACGTAGAGTACAGTGGAGTACAGTAGAGATAGAGTACAGTGGAGTAGAGTAGAGATAGAGTACAGTGGAGTAGGGTAGAGATAGAGCACAGTGGAGCACAGCAAAGGTAGAGTACAGTGGATCACAGTAGAGATAGAGTACAGTGGAGTACAGTGGAGCACAGCAAAGGTAGAGTACAGTGGATCACAGTAGAGATAGAGTACAGTGGAGTACAGTGGAGCAGAGTAGGGGTAGACTACAGTGGAGCACAGTAGAGATAGAGTACAGTGGAGTACAGTAGATGTAGAGTACAGTGGAGCACAGTAGAGGTAGAGTACAGTGGAGTATAGTTGAGGTAGACTACAGTGGAGTACAGTAGAGATAGAGTACAGTGGAGTACAGTAGAGATAGAGTACAGTAGAGCAGAGTAGAGGTAGAGTACAGTAGAGTACATTAGAGATAGAGCACCGTGGAGCACTGTAGAGGTAGAGTACAGTGGAGTACAGTAGAGGTGGAGTACAGTAGAGTATAGTAGAGGTAGAGTACAGTGGATTACAGTAGGGATAGAGTACAGTGGAGCACAGTAGAGGTAGATTAGAGTGGAGCACAGTAGAGGTAGAGTACAGTGGAGCACAGTAAAAGTAGAGTACAGTGGAGTACAGTAGAAGTAGAGCACAGTGGAGCACCGTAGAGGTAGAGTACAGTGGAGCACAGTAGAGGTAGAGTACAGTGGAGCACAGTAGAGGTAGAGTACAGTAGAGCACAGTAGAGGTAGAGTACAGTGGAGCACAGTAGAGATAAAGTACAGTGGAGTACAGTAGAGGAAGAGTACAGTGGAGTACAGTGGAGCACAGTAGAGGTGGAGTACAGTAGAGTACAATCAAGATAGAGTACAGTGGAGTAGAGTAGAGATAGAGTACAGTGGAGCACAGCAGAGGTAGAGTACAGTGGATCACAGTAGAGATAGAGTACAGTGGATTACAGTGGAGCACAGTAGAGGTAGAGTACAGTGGAGAACAGTAGAGATAGAGTACAGTGGAGTACAGTAGAGGTAGAGTACAGTGGAGCACAGTAGAGATAGAGTACAGTGGAGTACAGTAGAGGTAGAGTACAGTGGAGCACAGTAGAGGTAGAGTACAGTGGAGTACAATTGAGCACAGTAGAGGTGGAGTACAGTAGAGTACAGTAGAGGTAGAGAACAGTACAGTACAGTGGAGTACAGTAGAGGTAGAGTACAGTAGAGCACAGTAGAGGTAGAATACAGTGGAGTACAGTAGAGTTAGAGTACAGTGGAGTACAGTAGAGGTAGAGTACAGTGGATCACAGTAGAGGTAGAGTACAGTGGAGTACAGTGGAGCACAGTAGAAGTGGAGTACAGTAGAGTAGAGTAGAGGTAGAGTACTGTGGAGTACAGTAGAGATAGAGTACAGTGGAGTAGAGTAGAGATAGAGTACAGTGGAGTAGAGTAGAGATAGAGTACAGTGGAGTATAGTTGAGGTAGAGTACAGTGCAGCACAGTAGAGGTAGAGTACAGTGGAGTATAGTTGAGGTAGACTACAATGGAGTACAGTAGAGGTAGAGTACAGTGGAGCACAGTAGAGATAGAGTACAGCAGAGCAGAGTACAGGTAGAGTACAGTGGAGCACAGAAGAGGTAGAGTACTGTGGAGTACAGTAGAGATAGAGTACAGTGGAGTAGAGTAGAGATAGAGTACAGTGGAGTAGGGTAGAGATAGAGCATAGTGGAGCACAGCAAAGGTAGAGTACAGTGGATCACAGTAGAGATAGAGTACAGTGGAGTACAGTGGAGCACAGCAAAGGTAGAGTACAGTGGATCACAGTAGAGATAGAGTACAGTGGAGTACAGTGGAGCAGAGTAGGGGTAGACTACAGTGGAGCACAGTAGAGACAGAGTACAGTGGAGTAGAGTAGATGTAGAGTACAGTGGAGCACAGTAGAGGTAGAGTACAGTGGAGTATAGTTGAGGTAGACTACAGTGGAGTACAGTAGAGATAGAGTACAGTGGAGTACAGTAGAGATAGAGTACAGTAGAGCAGAGTAGAGGTAGAGTACAGTAGAGTACATTAGAGATAGAGCACCGTGGAGCACTGTAGAGGTAGAGTAGAGTGGAGTACAGTAGAGGTGGAGTACAGTAGAGTATAGTAGAGGTAGAGTACAGTGGATTACAGTAGGGATAGAGTACAGTGGAGCACAGTAGAGGTAGATTAGAGTGGAGCACAGTAGAGGTAGAGTACAGTGGAGCACAGTAAAAGTAGAGTACAGTGGAGTACAGTAGAAGTAGAGCACAGTGGAGCTCTGTAGAGGTAGAGTACAGTGGAGTACAGTGGAGAAAGAGTACAGTGGAGCACAGTAGAGGTAGAGTACAGTGGAGCACAGTAGAGGTAGAGTACAGTGGAGCACAGTAGAGGTAGAATACAGTGGAGTACAGTAGAGGTAGTGTACAGTGGAGCACAGTAGAGGTAGAGTACAGGGGAGCACAGTAGAGGTAGAGTACAGTAGAGCACAGTAGAGGTAGAGTACAGTGGAGCACAGTAGAGATAAAGTACAGTGGAGTACAGTAGAGGAAGAGTACAGTGGAGTACAGTGGAGCACAGTAGAGGTGGAGTACAGTAGAGTACAGTAGAGGTAGAGTACAGTGGAGTACAATAAAGATAGAGTATAGTGGAGCAAAGCAGAGGTAGAGTACAGTGGATCACAGTAGAGATAGAGTAGAGTGGAGTACAGTGGAGCACAGTAGAGGTAGAGTACAGTGGAGAACAGTAGAGATAGAGTACAGTGGAGTACAGTAGAGGTAGAGTACAGTGGAGCACAGTAGAGATAGAGTACAGTGGAGTACAGTAGAGGTAGAGTACAGTGGAGCACAGTAGAGGTAGAGTAAAGTGGAGTACAATGGAGCACAGTAGAGGTGGAGTACAATAGAGTACAGTAGAGGTAGAGAACAGTACAGTACAGTAGAGGTAGAGTACAGTGGAGTACAGTAGAGGTAGAGTACAGTAGAGCACAGTAGAGGTAGAATACAATGGAGTACAGTAGAGGTAGAGTACAGTGGAGTACAGTAGAGGTAGAGTACAGTGGAGTACAGTACAGGTAGAGTACAGTGGAGTACAGTAGAGGTAGAGTACAGTGGAGCACAGTAGAGGTAGAGTAGAGTGGAGTACAGTGGAGCACAGTAGAGGTGGAGTACAGTAGAGTAGAGTAGAGGTAGAGTACAGTGGAGTATAGTTGAGGTAGAGTACAGTGGAGCACAGTAGAGGTAGAGTACAGTGGAGTATAGTTTAGGTAGACTACAGTGGAGTACAGTAGAGGTAGAGTACAGTGGAGCACAGTAGAGCAGAGTAGAGGTAGAGTACAGTGGAGTACAGTAGAGGTAGAGTACAGTGGAGCACTGTAGAGTTGGAGTACAGTGGAGCACAGTAGAGATAGAGTACAGTAGAGCACAGTAGAGGTAGAGTACAGTGGAGTATAGTAGAGGTAGAGTACAGTGGAGTACAGTTGAGGTAGATTACAGTGGAGCACAGTAGAGGTAGAGTACAGTGGAGTATAGTTGAGGTAGACTACAGTGGAGTACAGTAGAGGTAGAGTACAGTGGAGTACAGTAGAGATAGAGTACAGTAGAGCAGAGTAGACGTAGAGTACAGTGGAGTACAGTAGAGGTGGAGTACAGTAGAGTATAGTAGGGGTAGAGTACAGTGGACTACAGTAGAGAAAGAGTACAGTGGAGCACAGTAGAGGTAGAGTACAGTGGAGCACAGTAGAGGTAGAGTACAGTAGAGCACAGTAGAGGTAGAGTACAGTGGAATACAGTAGAGGTAGTGTACAGTGGAGCACAGTAGAGGTAGAGTACAGTGGAGCACAGTAGAGCTAGAGTACAGTGGGGTACAGTAGAAATAGAGTACAGTGGAGCACAGTAGTGTAGGGTACTGTAGAGCACAGTAGAGGTAGAGTAAAGTGGAGCACAGTAGAGATAGAGTACAGTGGAGTACAGTAGAGGTAGAGTACAGTGGAGCACAGTAGAGGTAGAGTACAGTGCAGTATAGCTGAGGTAGACTACAGTGGAGTACAGTAGAGGTAGAGTACAGTGGAGCACAGTAGAGATAGAGTACAGTAGAGCAGAGTAGAGGTAGAGTACAGTGGAGTACAGTAGAGGTAGAGTACATTGGAGCACTGTAGAGGTGGAGTACAGTGGAGTACAGTAGAGGTAGAGTACAGTGGAGTACAGTAGAGATAGAGTACAGTAGAGCAGAGTAGAGGTAGGGTACAGTGGAGTACAGTAGATATAGAGCACAGTGGAGCACTGTAGAGGTAGAGTACAGTGGAGTACAGTAGAGGTGGAGTACAGTAGAGTATAGTAGAGGTAGAGTACAGTGGACTACAGTAGAGATAGAGTACAGTGGAGTACAGTAGAGGTAGTGTACAGTGGAGCACAGTAGAGGTAGAGTACAGTGGAGCACAGTAGAGGTAGAGTACAGTGGGGTACAGTAGAAATAGAGTACAGTTGAGCACAGTAGAGTAGAGTACAGTAGAGCACAGTAGAGGTAGAGTAGAGTGGAGCACAGTAGAGATAGAGTACAGTGGAACACAGTAGAGATAGAGTACAGTAGAGCAGAGTAGAGGTAGAGTACAGTGGAGTACAGTACAGGTAGAGTACAGTGGAGCACTGTAGAGGTGGAGTACAGTGGAGTACAGTAGAGGTAGAGTACAGTGGAGCACAGTAGAGATAGAGTACAGCAGAGCAGAGTAGAGGTAGAGTACAGTGGAGCACAGAAGAGGTAGAGTACAGTGGAGTACAGTAGAGATAGAGTACAGTGGAGTAGAGTAGAGATAGAGTACAGTGGAGTAGGGTAGAGATAGAGCACAATGGAGCACAGCAAAGGTAGAGTACAGTGGATCACAGTAGAGATAGAGTACAGTGGAGTACAGTGGAGCACAGCAAAGGTAGAGTACAGTGGATCACAGTAGAGATAGAGTACAGTGGAGTACAGTGGAGCAGAGTAGGGGTAGACTACAGTGGAGCACAGTAGAGTTAGAGTACAGTGGAGTACAGTAGATGTAGAGTACAGTGGAGCACAGTAGAGGTAGAGTACAGTGGAGTATAGTTGAGGTAGACTACAGTGGAGTACAGTAGAGATAGAGTACAGTGGAGTACAGTAGAGCAGAGTAGAGGTAAAGTACAGTAGAGTACAGTAGAGACAGAGCACAGTGGAGCACTGTAGAGGTAGAGTACAGTGGAGTACAGTAGAGGTGGAGTACAGTAGAGTATAGTAGAGGTAGAATACGGTGGATTACAGTAGGGATAGAGTACAGTGGAGCACAGTAGAGGTAGATTAGAGTGGAGCACAGTAGAGGTAGAGTACAGTGGAGCACAGTAGAAGTAGAGTACAGTGGAGTACAGTAGATGTAGAGCACAGTGGAGCACTGTAGAGGTAGAGTACAGTGGAGTACAGTGGAGATAGAGTACAGTGGAGCACAGTAGAGGTAGAGTACAGTGGAGCACAGTAGAGGTAGAATACAGTGGAGTACAGTAGAGGTAGTGTACAGTGGAGCACAGTAGAGGTAGAGTACAGTGGAGCACAGTAGAGGTAGAGTACAGTGGAGTACAGTAGAGGTAGTGTACAGTGGAGCACAGTAGAGGTAGAGTACAGTGGAGCACAGTAGAGGTAGAGTACAGTGGAGCACAGTAGAGGTAGTGTACAGTGGAGCACAGTAGAGGTAGAGTACAGTGGAGCACAGTAGAGGTAGAGTACAGTAGAGCACAGTAGAGGTAGAGTACAGTGGAGCACAGTAGAGATAAAGTACAGTGGAGTACAGTAGAGGAAGAGTACAGTGGAGTTTAGTGGAGCACAGTAGAGGTGGAGTACAGTAGAGTACAATCAAGATAGAGTACAGTGGAGTAGAGTAGAGATAGAGTACAGTGGAGCACAGCAGAGGTAGAGTACAGTGGATCACAGTAGAGATAGAGTACAGTGGATTACAGTGGAGCACAGTAGAGGTAGAGTACAGTGGAGAACAGTAGAGATAGAGTACAGTGGAGTACAGTAGAGGTAGAGTACAGTGGAGCACAGTAGAGATAGAGTACAGTGGAGTACAGTAGAGGTAGAGTACAGTGGAGCACAGTAGAGGTAGAGTACAGTGGAGTACAATGGAGCACAGTAGAGGTGGAGTACAGTAGAGTAGAGTAGAGGTAGAGAACAGTACAGTACAGTAGAGGTAGAGTACAGTGGAGTACAGTAGAGGTAGAGTACAGTAGAGCACAGTAGAGGTAGAATACAGTGGAGTACAGTAGAGGTAGAGTACAGTGGATCACAGTAGAGGTAGAGTACAGTGGAGTACAGTGGAGCACAGTAGAGGTGGAGTACAGTAGAGTAGAGTATTGGTAGAGTACTGTGGAGTACAGTAGAGATAGAGTACAGTGGAGTAGAGTAGAGAAAGAGTACAGTGGAGTAGAGATAGAGTACAGTGGAGTATAGTTGAGGTAGAGTACAGTGCAGCACAGTAGAGGTAGAGTACAGTGGAGTATAGTTGAGGTAGACTACAGTGGAGTACAGTAGAGGTAGAGTACAGTGGAGCACAGTAGAGATAGAGTACAGCTGAGCAGAGTACAGGTAGAGTACAGTGGAGCACAGAAGACGTAGAGTACAGTGGAGTACAGTAGAGATAGAGTACAGTGGAGTAGAGTAGAGATAGAGTACAGTGGAGTAGGGTAGAGATAGAGCACAGTGGAGCACAGCAAAGGTAGAGTACAGTGGATCACAGTAGAGATAGAGTACAGTGGAGTACAGTGGAGCACAGCAAAGGTAGAGTACAGTGGATCACAGTAGAGATAGAGTAAAGTGGAGTACAGTGGAGCAGAGTAGGGGTAGACTACAGTGGAGCACAGTAGAGATAGAGTACAGTGGAGTACAGTAGATGTAGAGTACAGTGGAGCACAGTAGAGGTAGAGTACAGTGGAGTATAGTTGAGGTAGACTACAGTGGAGTACAGTAGAGATAGAGTACAGTGGAGTACAGTAGAGATAGAGTACAGTAGAGCAGAGTAGAGGTAGAGTACAGTAGAGTACATTAGAGATAGAGCACCGTGGAGCACTGTAGAGGTAGAGTACAGTGGAGTACAGTAGAGGTGGAGTACAGTAGAGTATAGTAGAGGTAGAGTACAGTGGATTACAGTAGGGATAGAGTACAGTGGAGCACAGTAGAGGTAGATTAGAGTGGAGCACAGTAGAGGTAGAGTACAGTGGAGCACAGTAAAAGTAGAGTACAGTGGAGTACAGTAGAAGTAGAGCACAGTGGAGCACCGTAGAGGTAGAGTACAGTGGAGTACAGTGGAGAAAGAGTACATTGGAGCACAGTAGAGGTAGAGTACAGTGGAGCACAGTAGAGGTAGAGTACAGTGGAGCACAGTAGAGGTAGAATACAGTGGAGTACAGTAGAGGTAGTGTACAGTGGAGCACAGTAGAGGTAGAGTACAGTGGAGCACAGTAGAGGTAGAGTACAGTAGAGCACAGTAGAGGTAGAGTACAGTGGAGCACAGTAGAGATAAAGTACAGTGGAGTACAGTAGAGGAAGAGTACAGTGGAGTACAGTGGAGCACAGTAGAGGTGGAGTACAGTAGAGTACAGTAGAGGTAGAGTACAGTGGAGTACAATAAAGATAGAGTACAGTGGAGCAAAGCAGAGGTAGAGTACAGTGGATCACAGTAGAGATAGAGTAGAGTGGAGTACAGTGGAGCAAAGTAGAGGTAGAGTACAGTGGAGAACAGTAGAGATAGAGTACAGTGGAGTACAGTAGAGGTAGAGTACAGTGGAGCACAGTAGAGATAGAGTACAGTGGAGTACAGTAGAGGTAGAGTACAGTGGAGCACAGTAGAGGTAGAGTACAGTGGAGTACAATGGAGCACAGTAGAGGTGGAGTACAGTAGAGTACAGTAGAGGTAGAGAACAGTACAGTACAGTAGAGGTAGAGTACAGTGGAGTACAGTAGAGGTAGAGTAGAGTAGAGCACAGTAGAGGTAGAATACAATGGAGTACAGTAGAGGTAGAGTACAGTGGAGTACAGTAGAGGTAGAGTACAGTGGAGTACAGTACAGGTAGAGTACAGTGGAGTACAGTAGAGGTAGAGTACAGTGGAGCACAGTAGATGTAGAGTAGAGTGGAGTACAGTGGAGCACAGTAGAGGTGGAGTACAGTAGAGTAGAGTAGAGGTAGAGTACAGTGGAGTATAGTTGAGGTAGAGTACAGTGGAGCACAGTAGAGGTAGAGTACAGTGGAGTATAGTTGAGGTAGACTACAGTGGAGTACAGTAGAGGTAGAGTACAGTGGAGCACAGTAGAGCAGAGTAGAGGTAGAGTACAGTGGAGTACAGTAGAGGTAGAGTACAGTGGAGCAGTGTAGAGTTGGAGTACAGTGGAGCACAGTAGAGATAGAGTACAGTAGAGCACAGTAGAGGTAGAGTACAGTGGAGTATAGTAGAGGTAGAGTACAGTGGAGTACAGTTGAGGTAGATTACAGTGGAGCACAGTAGAGGTAGAGTACAGTGGAGTATAGTTGAGGTAGACTACAGTGGAGTACAGTAGAGGTAGAGTACAGTGGAGTACAGTAGAGATAGAGTACAGTAGAGCAGAGTAGAGGTAGAGTACAGTGGAGTACAGTAGAGGTGGAGTACAGTAGAGTATAGTAGGGGTAGAGTAGAGTGGAGTATAGTTGAGGTAGACTACAGTGGAGTACAGTAGAGGTAGAGTACAGTGGAGTACAGTAGAGATAGAGTACAGTAGAGCAGAGTAGAGGTAGAGTACAGTGGAGTACAGTAGAGGTAGAGTACAGTGGAGTACAGTAGAGATAGAGTACAGTAGAGCAGAGTAGAGGTAGAGTACAGTGGAGCACAGTAGAGGTAGAGTACAGTGGAGTATAGTTTAGGTAGACTACAGTGGAGTACAGTAGAGGTAGAGTACAGTGGAGCACAGTAGAGATAGAGTACAGTAGAGCAGAGTAGAGGTAGAGTACAGTGGAGTACAGTAGAGGTAGAGTACAGTGGAGCACTGTAGAGGTGGAGTACAGTGGAGTACAGTAGAGGTAGAGTACAGTGGAGTACAGTAGAGATAGAGTACAGTAGAGCAGAGTAGAGGTAGAGTACAGTGGAGTACAGTAGATATAGAGCACAGTGGAGCACTGTAGAGGTAGAGTACAGTGGAGTACAGTAGAGGTGGAGTACAGTAGAGGTAGAGTACAGTGGACTACAGTAGAGATAGAGTACAGTGGAGTACAGTAGAGGTAGTGTACAGTGGAGCACAGTAGAGGTAGAGTACAGTGGAGCACAGTAGAGGTAGAGTACAGTGGGGTACAGTAGAAATAGAGTACAGTTGAGCACAGTAGAGTAGAGTACAGTAGAGCACAGTAGAGGTAGAGTAGAGTGGAGCACAGTAGAGATAGAGTACAGTGGAGCACAGTAGAGATAGAGTACAGTAGAGCAGAGTAGAGGTAGAGTACAGTGGAGTACAGTACAGGTAGAGTACAGTGGAGCACTGTAGGGGTGGAGTACAGTGGAGTACAGTAGAGGTAGAGTACAGTGGAGCACAGTAGAGATAGAGTACAGTTGAGCACAGTAGAGGTAGAGTACAGTGGAGTATAGTAGAGGTAGAGTACAGTGGAGTACAGTAGAGGTAGAGTACAGTGGAGCATAGTAGATGTAGAGTACAGTGGAGCAAAGTAGAGGTAGAGTAGAGTGGAGCACAGTAGATGTAGATTACAGTGGGGTACAGTAGAAATAGAGTACAGTGGAGCACAGTAGAGTAGAGTACAGTAGAGCACAGTAGAGGTAGAGTACAGTGGAGCACAGTAGAGATAGAGTACAGTGGAGTACAGTAGAGGTAGAGTACAGTGGAGTACAGAGGAGCACAGTAGAGGTGGAGTACAGTAGAGTACAGTAGAGGTAGAGTACAGTGTAGTACAGTAGAGATAGAGTACAGTGGAGTAGAGTAGACATAGAGTACAGTGGAGCACAGCAGAGGTAGAGTAAAATGGATCACAGTAGAGATAGAGTACAGTGGAGCACAGCAGAGGTAGAGTAAAGCGGATCACAGTAGAGCACAGTTTAGGTAGAGTACAGTGGAGCACAGTAGAGGTAGAGTAGAGTGGAGCACAGTAGAGGTAGAGTACAGTGGAGTACAGTAGAGGTAGTGTACAGTGGAGCACAGTAGAGGTAGAGTACAGTGGAGCACAGTAGAGGTAGAGTACAGTGGAGTATAGTAGAGGTAGAGTACAGTAGAGCACAGTAGAGATAGAGTACAGTAGAGCACAGTAGAGGTAGAGTACAGTGGAGCACAGTAGAGGAAGAGTACAGTGTAGTACAGTAGAGATAGAGTACAGTGGAGTACAGTAGAGATAGAGTACAGTCGAACACAGTAGAGATAAGTGCAGTGGAGTATAGTAGAGGTAGAGTACAGTGGAGTACAGTACAGGTAGAGTACAGCTGAGCACAGTAGAGGTAGAGTAGAGTGGAGCACAGTAGAGGTAGAGTACAGTGGAGTATAGTAGAGGTAGAGTACAGTGGAGCACAGTAGAGATAGAGTACAGTGGAGTACAGTGGAGCAGAGTAGAGGTAGAGTACAGTGGAGCACAGTTTAGGTAGAGTAGAGTTGAGCACAGTAGAGGTAGAGTAGAGTGGAGCACAGTAGAGTTAGAGTACAGTGGAGTACAGTAGAGGTAGTGTACAGTGGAGCAAAGTAGAGGTAGAGTACAGTGGAGCACAGTAGAGGTAGAGTACAGTGGAGTATAGTAGAGGTAGAGTACAGTAGAGCACAGTAGAGATAGAGTACAGTAGAGCAGAGTAGAGGTAGAGTACAGTGGAGCACAGTAGAGGAAGAGTACAGTGTAGTACAGTAGAGATAGAGTACAGTGGAGTACAGTAAAGATAGAGTACAGTGGAGTACAGAGGAGCACAGTAGAGGTGGAGTACAGTAGAGTACAGTAGAGGTAGAGTACAGTGTAGTACAGTAGAGATAGAGTACAGTGGAGTAGAGTAGACATAGAGTACAGTGGAGCACAGCAGAGGTAGAGTAAAGTGGATCACAGTAGAGATAGAGTACAGTGGAGTACAGTGGAGCACAGTAGAGGTGGAGTACAGTAGAGTACAGTAGAGGTAGAGTACAGTGTAGTACAGTAGAGATAGAGTACAGTGGAGTAGAGTAGACATAGAGTACAGTGGAGCACAGCAGAGGTAGAGTACAGTGGAGTATAGTAGAGGTAGAGTACAGTAGAGCACAGTAGAGATAGAGTACAGTAGAGCAGAGTAGAGGTAGAGTACAGTGGAGCACAGTAGAGGAAGAGTACAGTGTAGTACAGTAGAGATAGAGTACAGTGGAGTACAGTAGAGATAGAGTACAGTCGAACACAGTAGAGATAAGTGCAGTGGAGTATAGTAGAGGTAGAGTACAGTGGAGTACAGTAGAGGTAGAGTACAGCTGAGCACAGTAGAGGTAGAGTAGAGTGGAGCACAGTAGATGTAGAGTACAGTGGAGTATAGTAGAGGTAGAGTACAGTAGAGCACAGTAGAGATAGAGTACAGTAGAGCACAGTAGAGGTAGAGTACAGTGGAGCACAGTAGAGGAAGAGTACAGTGTAGTACAGTAGAGATAGAGTACAGTGGAGTACAGTAGAGATAGAGTACAGTCGAACACAGTAGAGATAAGTGCAGTGGAGTATAGTAGAGGTAGAGTACAGTGGAGTACAGTAGAGGTAGAGTACAGCTGAGCACAGTAGAGGTAGAGTAGAGTGGAGCACAGTAGAGGTAGAGTACAGTGGACTACAGTAGAGGTAGTGTACAGTGGAGCACAGTAGAGTTAGAGTACAGTGGAGCACAGTAGAGGTAGAGTACAGTAGAGTATAATAGAGGTAGAGTACAGTAGAGCACAGTAGAGATAGAGTACAGTAGAGCACAGTAGAGGTAGAGTACAGTGGAGCACAGTAGAGCTAGAGTACAGTGGAGTACAGTGGAGCACAGTAGAGGTGGAGTACAGTAGAGTAGAGTAGAGGTAGAGTACAGTGGAGTAAAGTAGAAATAGAGTAGAGTGGAGTAGAGTAGATATAGAGTACAGTGGATTAGAGTAGAGATAGAGTACAGTGGATTATAGTTGATGTAGAGTACAGTGGAGCACAGTAGAGGAAGAGTACAGTGGAGTATAGTTTAGGTAGACTACAGTGGAGTACAGTAGAGGTAGAGTACAGTGGAGCACAGTAGAGATAGAGTACAGTAGAGCAGAGTAGAGGTAGAGTACAGTGGAGTACAGTAGAGGTAGAGTACAGTAGAACACTGTAGAGGTGGAGTACAGTGGAGTACAGTAGAGGTAGAGTACAGTGGAGTAGAGTAGAGATAGAGTACAGTGGAGTAGAGTAGAGATAGAGTACAGTGGAGTATAGTTGAGGTAGAGTACAGTGGAGCACAGTAGAGGTAGAGTACAGTGGAGTATAGTTGAGGTAGACTACAGTGGAGTGCAGTAGAGGTAGAGTACAGTAGAGCAGAGTAGAGGTAGAGTACAGAGGAGCACAGAAGTGGTAGAGTACAGTGGAGTACAGTAGAGATAGAGTACAGTGGAGTAGAGTAGAGATAGTACAGTGGAGTAGGGTAGAGATAGAGCACAGTGGAGCACAGCAAAGGTAGAGTACAGTGGATCACAGTAGAGATAGAGTACAGTGGAGTACAGTGGAGCACAGTAGGGTAGACTACAGTGGAGCACAGTAGAGATAGAGTACATTGGAGTACAGTAGATGTAGAGTACAGTGGAGCACAGTAGAGGTAGAGTACAGTGGAGTATAGTTGAGGTAGACTACAGTGGAGTACCGTAGAGATAGAGTACAGTGGAGTACAGTAGAGATAGAGTACAGTAGAGCAGAGTAGAGGTAGAGTACAGTGGATTACAGTAGAGGTAGAGTACAGTGGAGTACAGTAGAGGTAGTGTACAGTGGAGCACAGTAGAGGTAGAGTACAGTGGAGCACAGTAGAGGTAGAGTACAGTGGAGTACAGTAGAGGTAGTGTACAGTGGAGCACAGTAGAGGTAGAGTACAGTGGAGCACAGTAGAGGTAGAGTAAAGTAGAGCACAGTAGAGGTAGAGTACAGTGGAGCACAGTAGAGATAGAGTACAGTGGAGTACAGTAGAGGAAGAGTACAGTGGAGTACAGTGGAGCACAGTAGAGGTGGAGTACAGTAGAGTACAGTAGAGGTAGAGTACAGTGGAGTACAATCAAGATAGAGTACAGTGGAGTAGAGTAGAGATAGAGTACAGTGGAGCACAGCAGAGGTAGAGTACAGTGGATCACAGTAGAGATAGAGTACAGTGGAGTACAGTGGAGCACAGTAGAGGTAGAGTACAGTGGAGAACAGTAGAGATAGAGTACAGTGGAGTACAGTAGAGGTAGAGTACAGTGGAGCACAGAAGAGATAGAGTACAGTGGAGTACAGTAGAGGTAGAGTACAGTGGAGCACAGTAGAGGTGGAGTACAGTAGAGTACAGTCGAGGTAGAGAACAGTACAGTACAGTAGAGGTAGAGTACAGTGGAGTACAGTAGAGGTAGAGTACAGTAGAGCACAGTAGAGGTAGAATACAGTGGAGTACAGTAGAGGTAGAGTACAGTGGAGTACAGTAGAGGTAGAGTACAGTGGATCACAGTAGAGGTAGAGTACAGTGGAGTACAGTGGAGCACAGTAGAGGTGGAGTACAGTAGAGTAGAGTAGAGGTAGAGTACTGTGGAGTACAGTAGAGATAGAGTACAGTGGAGTAGAGTAGAGATAGAGTACAGTGGAGTAGAGTAGAGATAGAGTACAGTGGAGTAGAGTAGAGATAGAGTACAGTGGAGTATAGTTGAGGTAGAGTACAGTGCAGCACAGTAGAGGTAGAGTACAGTGGAGTATAGTTGAGGTAGACTACAGTGGAGTACAGTAGAGGTAGAGTACAGTGGAGCACAGTAGAGATAGAGTACAGCAGAGCAGAGTACAGGTAGAGTACAGTGGAGCACAGAAGAGGTAGAGTAAAGTGGAGTACAGTAGAGATAGAGTACAGTGGAGTAGGGTAGAGATAGAGCACAGTGGAGCACAGTAGAGGTAGAGGTAGAGTACAGTGGAGTACAGTAGAGGTAGAGTACAGTGTAGTACAGTAGAGATAGAGTACAGTGGAGTAGAGTAGACATAGAGTACAGTGGAGCACAGCAGAGGTAGAGTAAAATGGATCACAGTAGAGATAGAGTACAGTGGAGCACAGCAGAGGTAGAGTAAAGCGGATCACAGTAGAGCACAGTTTAGGTAGAGTACAGTGGAGCACAGTAGAGGTAGAGTAGAGTGGAGCACAGTAGAGGTAGAGTACAGTGGAGTACAGTAGAGGTAGTGTACAGTGGAGCACAGTAGAGGTAGAGTACAGTGGAGCACAGTAGAGGTAGAGTACAGTGGAGTATAGTAGAGGTAGAGTACAGTAGAGCACAGTAGAGATAGAGTACAGTAGAGCACAGTAGAGGTAGAGTACAGTGGAGCACAGTAGAGGAAGAGTACAGTGTAGTACAGTAGAGATAGAGTACAGTGGAGTACAGTAGAGATAGAGTACAGTCGAACACAGTAGAGATAAGTGCAGTGGAGTATAGTAGAGGTAGAGTACAGTGGAGTACAGTACAGGTAGAGTACAGCTGAGCACAGTAGAGGTAGAGTAGAGTGGAGCACAGTAGAGGTAGAGTACAGTGGAGTATAGTAGAGGTAGAGTACAGTGGAGCACAGTAGAGATAGAGTACAGTGGAGTACAGTGGAGCAGAGTAGAGGTAGAGTACAGTGGAGCACAGTTTAGGTAGAGTAGAGTTGAGCACAGTAGAGGTAGAGTAGAGTGGAGCACAGTAGAGTTAGAGTACAGTGGAGTACAGTAGAGGTAGTGTACAGTGGAGCAAAGTAGAGGTAGAGTACAGTGGAGCACAGTAGAGGTAGAGTACAGTGGAGTATAGTAGAGGTAGAGTACAGTAGAGCACAGTAGAGATAGAGTACAGTAGAGCAGAGTAGAGGTAGAGTACAGTGGAGCACAGTAGAGGAAGAGTACAGTGTAGTACAGTAGAGATAGAGTACAGTGGAGTACAGTAGAGATAGAGTACAGTGGAGTACAGAGGAGCACAGTAGAGGTGGAGTACAGTAGAGTACAGTAGAGGTAGAGTACAGTGTAGTACAGTAGAGATAGAGTACAGTGGAGTAGAGTAGACATAGAGTACAGTGGAGCACAGCAGAGGTAGAGTAAAGTGGATCACAGTAGAGATAGAGTACAGTGGAGTACAGTGGAGCACAGTAGAGGTGGAGTACAGTAGAGTACAGTAGAGGTAGAGTACAGTGTAGTACAGTAGAGATAGAGTACAGTGGAGTAGAGTAGACATAGAGTACAGTGGAGCACAGCAGAGGTAGAGTACAGTGGAGTATAGTAGAGGTAGAGTACAGTAGAGCACAGTAGAGATAGAGTACAGTAGAGCAGAGTAGAGGTAGAGTACAGTGGAGCACAGTAGAGGAAGAGTACAGTGTAGTACAGTAGAGATAGAGTACAGTGGAGTACAGTAGAGATAGAGTACAGTCGAACACAGTAGAGATAAGTGCAGTGGAGTATAGTAGAGGTAGAGTACAGTGGAGTACAGTAGAGGTAGAGTACAGCTGAGCACAGTAGAGGTAGAGTAGAGTGGAGCACAGTAGATGTAGAGTACAGTGGAGTATAGTAGAGGTAGAGTACAGTAGAGCACAGTAGAGATAGAGTACAGTAGAGCACAGTAGAGGTAGAGTACAGTGGAGCACAGTAGAGGAAGAGTACAGTGTAGTACAGTAGAGATAGAGTACAGTGGAGTACAGTAGAGATAGAGTACAGTCGAACACAGTAGAGATAAGTGCAGTGGAGTATAGTAGAGGTAGAGTACAGTGGAGTACAGTAGAGGTAGAGTACAGCTGAGCACAGTAGAGGTAGAGTAGAGTGGAGCACAGTAGAGGTAGAGTACAGTGGACTACAGTAGAGGTAGTGTACAGTGGAGCACAGTAGAGTTAGAGTACAGTGGAGCACAGTAGAGGTAGAGTACAGTAGAGTATAATAGAGGTAGAGTACAGTAGAGCACAGTAGAGATAGAGTACAGTAGAGCACAGTAGAGGTAGAGTACAGTGGAGCACAGTAGAGCTAGAGTACAGTGGAGTACAGTGGAGCACAGTAGAGGTGGAGTACAGTAGAGTAGAGTAGAGGTAGAGTACAGTGGAGTAAAGTAGAAATAGAGTAGAGTGGAGTAGAGTAGATATAGAGTACAGTGGATTAGAGTAGAGATAGAGTACAGTGGATTATAGTTGATGTAGAGTACAGTGGAGCACAGTAGAGGAAGAGTACAGTGGAGTATAGTTTAGGTAGACTACAGTGGAGTACAGTAGAGGTAGAGTACAGTGGAGCACAGAAGAGATAGAGTACAGTAGAGCAGAGTAGAGGTAGAGTACAGTGGAGTACAGTAGAGGTAGAGTACAGTAGAACACTGTAGAGGTGGAGTACAGTGGAGTACAGTAGAGGTAGAGTACAGTGGAGTAGAGTAGAGATAGAGTACAGTGGAGCACAGTAGAGGTAGAGTACAGTGGAGTATAGTTGAGGTAGACTACAGTGGAGTGCAGTAGAGGTAGAGTACAGTAGAGCAGAGTAGAGGTAGAGTACAGAGGAGCACAGAAGTGGTAGAGTACAGTGGAGTACAGTAGAGATAGAGTACAGTGGAGTAGAGTAGAGATAGTACAGTGGAGTAGGGTAGAGATAGAGCACAGTGGAGCACAGCAAAGGTAGAGTACAGTGGATCACAGTAGAGATAGAGTACAGTGGAGTACAGTGGAGCACAGTAGGGTAGACTACAGTGGAGCACAGTAGAGATAGAGTACATTGGAGTACAGTAGATGTAGAGTACAGTGGAGCACAGTAGAGGTAGAGTACAGTGGAGTATAGTTGAGGTAGACTACAGTGGAGTACAGTAGAGATAGAGTACAGTGGAGTACAGTAGAGATAGAGTACAGTAGAGCAGAGTAGAGGTAGAGTACAGTGGATTACAGTAGAGGTAGAGTACAGTGGAGTACAGTAGAGGTAGTGTACAGTGGAGCACAGTAGAGGTAGAGTACAGTGGAGCACAGTAGAGGTAGAGTACAGTGGAGTACAGTAGAGGTAGTGTACAGTGGAGCACAGTAGAGGTAGAGTACAGTGGAGCACAGTAGAGGTAGAGTAAAGTAGAGCACAGTAGAGGTAGAGTACAGTGGAGCACAGTAGAGATAGAGTACAGTGGAGTACAGTAGAGGAAGAGTACAGTGGAGTACAGTGGAGCACAGTAGAGGTGGAGTACAGTAGAGTACAGTAGAGGTAGAGTACAGTGGAGTACAATCAAGATAGAGTACAGTGGAGTAGAGTAGAGATAGAGTACAGTGGAGCACAGCAGAGGTAGAGTACAGTGGATCACAGTAGAGATAGAGTACAGTGGAGTACAGTGGAGCACAGTAGAGGTAGAGTACAGTGGAGAACAGTAGAGATAGAGTACAGTGGAGTACAGTAGAGGTAGAGTACAGTGGAGCACAGAAGAGATAGAGTACAGTGGAGTACAGTAGAGGTAGAGTACAGTGGAGCACAGTAGAGGTGGAGTACAGTAGAGTACAGTCGAGGTAGAGAACAGTACAGTACAGTAGAGGTAGAGTACAGTGGAGTACAGTAGAGGTAGAGTACAGTAGAGCACAGTAGAGGTAGAATACAGTGGAGTACAGTAGAGGTAGAGTACAGTGGAGTACAGTAGAGGTAGAGTACAGTGGATCACAGTAGAGGTAGAGTACAGTGGAGTACAGTGGAGCACAGTAGAGGTGGAGTACAGTAGAGTAGAGTAGAGGTAGAGTACTGTGGAGTACAGTAGAGATAGAGTACAGTGGAGTAGAGTAGAGATAGAGTACAGTGGAGTAGAGTAGAGATAGAGTACAGTGGAGTAGAGTAGAGATAGAGTACAGTGGAGTATAGTTGAGGTAGAGTACAGTGCAGCACAGTAGAGGTAGAGTACAGTGGAGTATAGTTGAGGTAGACTACAGTGGAGTACAGTAGAGGTAGAGTACAGTGGAGCACAGTAGAGATAGAGTACAGCAGAGCAGAGTACAGGTAGAGTACAGTGGAGCACAGAAGAGGTAGAGTAAAGTGGAGTACAGTAGAGATAGAGTACAGTGGAGTAGGGTAGAGATAGAGCACAGTGGAGCACAGTAGAGGTAGAGGTAGAGTACAGTGGAGTATAGTAGAGGTAGAGTACAGTAGAGCACAGTAGAGATAGAGTACAGTAGAGCAGAGTAGAGGTAGAGTACAGTGGAGCACAGTAGAGGAAGAGTACAGTGTAGTACAGTAGAGATAGAGTACAGTGGAGTACAGTAGAGATAGAGTACAGTCGAACACAGTAGAGATAAGTGCAGTGGAGTATAGTAGAGGTAGCGTACAGTGGAGTACAGTAGAGGTAGAGTACAGCTGAGCACAGTAGAGGTAGAGTAGAGTGGAGCACAGTAGATATAGAGTACAGTGGAGTATAGTAGAGGTAGAGTACAGTAGAGCACAGTAGAGATAGAGTACAGTAGAGCACAGTAGAGGTAGAGTACAGTGGAGCACAGTAGAGGAAGAGTACAGTGTAGTACAGTAGAGATAGAGTACAGTGGAGTACAGTAGAGATAGAGTACAGTCGAACACAGTAGAGATAAGTGCAGTGGAGTATAGTAGAGGTAGAGTACAGTGGAGTACAGTAGAGGTAGAGTACAGCTGAGCACAGTAGAGGTAGAGTAGAGTGGAGCACAGTAGAGGTAGAGTACAGTGGACTACAGTAGAGGTAGTGTACAGTGGAGCACAGTAGAGTTAGAGTACAGTGGAGCACAGTAGAGGTAGAGTACAGTGGAGTATAATAGAGGTAGAGTACAGTAGAGCACAGTAGAGATAGAGTACAGTAGAGCAGAGTAGAGGTAGAGTACAGTGGAGTACAGTAGAGGTAGAGTACAGTGGAGCACTGTAGAGGTGGAGTACAGTGGAGTACAGTAGAGGTAGAGTACAGTGGAGCACAGTAGAGATAGAGTACAGTAGAGCACAGTAGAGGTAGAGTACAGTGGAGCACAGTAGAGCTAGAGTACAGTGGAGTACAGTGGAGCACAGTAGAGGTGGAGTACAGTAGAGTAGAGTAGAGGTAGAGTACAGTGGAGTAAAGTAGAAATAGAGTAGAGTGGAGTAGAGTAGATATAGAGTACAGTGGATTAGAGTAGAGATAGAGTACAGTGGATTATAGTTGATGTAGAGTACAGTGGAGCACAGTAGAGGAAGAGTACAGTGGAGTATAGTTTAGGTAGACTACAGTGGAGTACAGTAGAGGTAGAGTACAGTGGAGCACAGTAGAGATAGAGTACAGTAGAGCAGAGTAGAGGTAGAGTACAGTGGAGTACAGTAGAGGTAGAGTACAGTAGAACACTGTAGAGGTGGAGTACAGTGGAGTACAGTAGAGGTAGAGTACAGTGGAGTAGAGTAGAGATAGAGTACAGTGGAGTAGAGTAGAGATAGAGTACAGTGGAGTATAGTTGAGGTAGAGTACAGTGGAGCACAGTAGAGGTAGAGTACAGTGGAGTAGAGTTGAGGTAGACTACAGTGGAGTGCAGTAGAGGTAGAGTACAGTAGAGCAGAGTAGAGGTAGAGTACAGAGGAGCACAGAAGTGGTAGAGTACAGTGGAGTACAGTAGAGATAGAGTACAGTGGAGTAGAGTAGAGATAGTACAGTGGAGTAGGGTAGAGATAGAGCACAGTGGAGCACAGCAAAGGTAGAGTACAGTGGATCACAGTAGAGATAGAGTACAGTGGAGTACAGTGGAGGTAGAGTACAGTAGAGCACAGTAGAGGTAGAGTACAGTGGAGCACAGTAGAGATAAAGTACAGTGGAGTACAGTAGATGAAGAGTACAGTGGAGTACAGTGGAGCACAGTAGAGGTGGAGTACAGTAGAGTACAGTAGAGGTAGAGTACAGTGGAGTACAATAAAGATAGAGTACAGTGGAGCAAAGCAGAGGTAGAGTACAGTGGATCACAGTAGAGATAGAGTAGAGTGGAGTACAGTGGAGCACAGTAGAGGTAGAGTACAGTGGAGAACAGTAGAGATAGAGTACGTGGAGTACAGTAGAGGTAGAGTACAGTGGAGCACAGTAGAGATAGAGTATAGTGGAGTACAGTAGAGGTAGAGTACAGTGGAGCACAGTAGAGGTAGAGTACAGTGGAGTACAATGGAGCACAGTAGAGGTGGAGTACAGTAGAGTACAGTAGAGGTAGAGAACAGTACAGTACAGTAGAGGTAGAGTACAGTGGAGTACAGTAGAGGTAGAGTACAGTAGAGCACAGTAGAGGTAGAATACAATGGAGTACAGTAGAGGTAGAGTACAGTAGAGGTAGAGTACAGTGGAGTACAGTACAGGTAGAGTACAGTGGAGTACAGTAGAGGTAGAGTACAGTGGAGCACAGTAGAGGTAGAGTAGAGTGGAGTACAGTGGAGCACAGTAGAGGTGGAGTACAGTAGAGTAGAGTAGAGTAGAGGTAGAGTACAGTGGAGTATAGTTGAGGTAGAGTACAGTGGAGTACAGTAGAGGTAGAGTACAGTGGAGTATAGTTGAGGTAGACTACAGTGGAGTACAGTAGAGGTAGAGTACAGTGGAGCACAGTAGAGCAGAGTAGAGGTAGAGTACAGTGGAGTACAGTAGAGGTAGAGTACAGTGGAGCACTGTAGAGTTGGAGTACAGTGGAGCACAGTAGAGATAGAGTACAGTAGAGCACAGTAGAGGTAGAGTACAGTGGAGTATAGTAGAGGTAGAGTACAGTGGAGTACAGTTGAGGTAGATTATAGTGGAGCACAGTAGAGGTAGAGTATAGTGGAGTATAGTTGAGGTAGACTACAGTGGAGTACAGTAGAGGTGGAGTACAGTAGAGTATAGTAGGGGTAGAGTACAGTGGACTACAGTGGAGAAAGAGTACAGTGGAGCACAGTAGAGGTAGATTACAGTGGAGCACAGTAGAGGTAGAGTATAGTGGAGTATAGTAGAGGTAGAGTACAGTGGAGTACAGTAGAGGTGGAGTACAGTAGAGTATAGTAGGGGTAGAGTACAGTGGACTACAGTGGAGAAAGAGTACAGTGGAGCACAGTAGAGGTAGAGTATAGTGGAGCACAGTAGAGGTAGAGTACAGTGGAGCACAGTAGAGGTAGAGTACAGTGGAGTACAGTAGAGGTAGTGTACAGTGGAGCACAGTAGAGGTAGAGTACAGTGGAGCACAGTAGAGCTAGAGTACAGTGGGGTACAGTAGAAATAGAGTACAGTGGAGCACAGTAGTGTAGGGTACTGTAGAGCACAGTAGAGGTAGAGTACAGTGGAGCACAGTAGAGATAGAGTACAGTGGAGTACAGTAGAGGTAGAGTACAGTGGAGCACAGTAGACGTAGAGTACAGTGCAGTATAGCTGAGGTAGACTACAGTGGAGTACAGTAGAGGTAGAGTACAGTGGAGCACAGTAGAGATAGAGTACAGTAGAGCAGAGTAGAGGTAGAGTACAGTGGAGTACAGTAGAGGTAGAGTACAGTGGAGCACTGTAGAGGTGGAGTACAGTGGAGTACAGTAGAGGTAGAGTACAGTGGAGTACAGTAGAGATAGAGTACAGTAGAGCAGAGTAGAGGTAGAGTACAGTGGAGTACAGTAGATATAGAGCACAGTGGAGCACTGTAGAGGTAAAGTACAGTGGAGTACAGTAGAGGTGGAGTACAGTAGAGTATAGTAGAGGTAGAGTACAGTGGACTACAGTAGAGATAGAGTACAGTGGAGTACAGTAGAGGTAGTGTACAGTGGAGCACAGTAGAGGTAGAGTACAGTGGAGCACAGTAGAGGTAGAATACAGTGGGGTACAGTAGAAATAGAGTACAGTTGAGCACAGTAGAGTAGAGTACAGTAGAGCACAGTAGAGGTAGAGTAGAGTGGAGCACAGTAGAGATAGAGTACAGTGGAGCACAGTAGAGATAGAGTACAGTAGAGCAGAATAGAGGTAGAGTACAGTGGAGTACAGTACAGGTAGAGTACAGTGGAGCACTGTAGAGGTGGAGTACAGTGGAGTACAGTAGAGGTAGAGTACAGTGGAGCACAGTAGAGATAGAGTACAGTTGAGCACAGTAGAGGTAGAGTACAGTGGAGTATAGTAGAGGTAGAGTACAGTGGAGTACAGTAGAGGTAGAGTACAGTGGATCATAGTAGATGTAGAGTACAGTGGAGCAAAGTAGAGGTAGAGTAGAGTGGAGCACAGTAGATGTAGATTACAGTGGGGTACAGTAGAAATAGAGTACAGAGGAGCACAGTAGAGTAGAGTACAGTAGAGCACAGTAGAGGTAGAGTACAGTGGAGCACAGTAGAGATAGAGTACAGTGGAGTACAGTAGAGGTAGAGTACAGTGGAGTACAGAGGAGCACAGTAGAGGTGGAGTACAGTAGAGTACAGTAGAGGTAGAGTACAGTGTAGTACAGTAGAGATAGAGTACAGTGGAGTAGAGTAGACATAGAGTACAGTGGAGCACAGCAGAGGTAGAGTAAAGTGGATCACAGTAGAGATAGAGTACAGTGGAGTACAGTGGAGCACAGTAGAGGTAGAGTACAGTGGAGCACAGTTTAGGTAGAGTACAGTGGAGCACAGTAGAGGTAGAGTAGAGTGGAGCACAGTAGAGGTAGAGTACAGTGGAGTACAGTAGAGGTAGTGTACAGTGGAGCACAGTAGAGGTAGAGTACAGTGGAGCACAGTAGAGGTAGAGTACAGTGGAGTATAGTAGAGGTAGAGTACAGTAGAGCACAGTAGAGATAGAGTACAGTAGAGCACAGTAGAGGTAGAGTACAGTGGAGCACAGTAGAGGAAGAGTACAGTGTAGTACAGTAGAGATAGAGTACAGTGGAGTACAGTAGAGATAGAGTACAGTCGAACACAGTAGAGATAAGTGCAGTGGAGTATAGTAGAGGTAGAGTACAGTGGAGTACAGTAGAGGTAGAGTACAGCTGAGCACAGTAGAGGTAGAGTACAGTGGAGCACAGTAGAGGTAGAGTACAGTGGAGTATAGTAGAGGTAGAGTACAGTAGAGTACAGTAGAGATAGAGTACAGTAGAGTACAGTAGAGGTAGAGTACAGTGGAGCACAGTAGAGGAAGAGTACAGTGTAGTACAGTAGAGATAGAGTACAGTGGAGTACAGTAGAGATAGAGTACAGTCGAACACAGTAGAGATAAGTGCAGTGGAGTATAGTAGAGGTAGAGTACAGTGGAGTACAGTAGAGGTAGAGTACAGCTGAGCACAGTAGAGGTAGAGTAGAGTGGAGCACAGTAGAGGTAGAGTGCAGTGGACTACAGTACAGGTAGTGTACAGTGGAGCACAGTAGAAGTAGAGTACAGTGGAGCACAGTAGAGGTAGAGTACAGTGGAGTATAATAGAGGTAGAGTACAGTAGAGCACAGTAGAGATAGAGTACAGTGGAGTACAGTAGAGGTAGAGTACAGTGGAGCACTGTAGAGGTGGAGTACAGTGGAGTACAGTAGAGGTAGAGTACAGTGGAGCACAGTAGAGATAGAGTACAGTAGAGCACAGTAGAGGTAGAGTACAGTGGAGCACAGTAGAGCTAGAGTACAGTGGAGTACAGTGGAGCACAGTAGAGATAGAGTACAGTAGAGCAGAATAGAGGTAGAGTACAGTGGAGTACAGTACAGGTAGAGTACAGTGGAGCACTGTAGAGGTGGAGTACAGTGGAGTACAGTAGAGGTAGAGTACAGTGGAGCACAGTAGAGATAGAGTACAGTTGAGCACAGTAGAGGTAGAGTACAGTGGAGTATAGTAGAGGTAGAGTACAGTGGAGTACAGTAGAGGAAGAGTACAGTGTAGTACAGTAGAGATAGAGTACAGTGGAGTACAGTAGAGATAGAGTACAGTCGAACACAGTAGAGATAAGTGCAGTGGAGTATAGTAGAGGTAGAGTACAGTGGAGTACAGTAGAGGTAGAGTACAGCTGAGCACAGTAGAGGTAGAGTAGAGTGGAGCACAGTAGAGGTAGAGTACAGTGGAGTATAGTAGAGGTAGAGTACAGTGGAGCACAGTAGAGATAGAGTACAGTGGAGTACAGTGGAGCAGAGTAGAGGTAGAGTACAGTGGAGCACAGTTTAGGTAGAGTAGAGTTGAGCACAGTAGAGGTAGAGTAGAGTGGAGCACAGTAGAGTTAGAGTACAGTGGAGTACAGTAGAGGTAGTGTACAGTGGAGCAAAGTAGAGGTAGAGTACAGTGGAGCACAGTAGAGGTAGAGTACAGTGGAGTATAGTAGAGGTAGAGTACAGTAGAGCACAGTAGAGATAGAGTACAGTAGAGCAGAGTAGAGGTAGAGTACAGTGGAGCACAGTAGAGGAAGAGTACAGTGTAGTACAGTAGAGATAGAGTACAGTGGAGTACAGTAGAAATAGAGTACAGTGGAGTACAGAGGAGCACAGTAGAGGTGGAGTACAGTAGAGTACAGTAGAGGTAGAGTACAGTGTAGTACAGTAGAGATATAGTACAGTGGAGTAGAGTAGACATAGAGTACAGTGGAGCACAGCAGAGGTAGAGTAAAGTGGATCACAGTAGAGATAGAGTACAGTGGAGTACAGTGGAGCACAGTAGAGGTGGAGTACAGTAGAGTACAGTAGAGGTAGAGTACAGTGTAGTACAGTAGAGATAGAGTACAGTGGAGTAGAGTAGACATAGAGTACAGTGGAGCACAGCAGAGGTAGAGTACAGTGGAGTATAGTAGAGGTAGAGTACAGTAGAGCACAGTAGAGATAGAGTACAGTAGAGCAGAGTAGAGGTAGAGTACAGTGGAGCACAGTAGAGGAAGAGTACAGTGTAGTACAGTAGAGATAGAGTACAGTGGAGTACAGTAGAGATAGAGTACAGTCGAACACAGTAGAGATAAGTGCAGTGGAGTATAGTAGAGGTAGAGTACAGTGGAGTACAGTAGAGGTAGAGTACAGCTGAGCACAGTAGAGGTAGAGTAGAGTGGAGCACAGTAGATGTAGAGTACAGTGGAGTATAGTAGAGGTAGAGTACAGTAGAGCACAGTAGAGATAGAGTACAGTAGAGCACAGTAGAGGTAGAGTACAGTGGAGCACAGTAGAGGAAGAGTACAGTGTAGTACAGTAGAGATAGAGTACAGTGGAGTACAGTAGAGATAGAGTACAGTCGAACACAGTAGAGATAAGTGCAGTGGAGTATAGTAGAGGTAGAGTACAGTGGAGTACAGTAGAGGTAGAGTACAGCTGAGCACAGTAGAGGTAGAGTAGAGTGGAGCACAGTAGAGGTAGAGTACAGTGGACTACAGTAGAGGTAGTGTACAGTGGAGCACAGTAGAGTTAGAGTACAGTGGAGCACAGTAGAGGTAGAGTACAGTAGAGTATAATAGAGGTAGAGTACAGTAGAGCACAGTAGAGATAGAGTACAGTAGAGCAGAGTAGAGGTAGAGTACAGTGGAGTACAGTAGAGGTAGAGTACAGTGGAGCACTGTAGAGGTGGAGTACAGTGGAGTACAGTAGAGGTAGAGTACAGTGGAGCACAGTAGAGATAGAGTACAGTAGAGCACAGTAGAGGTAGAGTACAGTGGAGCACAGTAGAGCTAGAGTACAGTGGAGTACAGTGGAGCACAGTAGAGGTGGAGTACAGTAGAGTAGAGTAGAGGTAGAGTACAGTGGAGTAAAGTAGAAATAGAGTAGAGTGGAGTAGAGTAGATATAGAGTACAGTGGATTAGAGTAGAGATAGAGTACAGTGGATTATAGTTGATGTAGAGTACAGTGGAGCACAGTAGAGGAAGAGTACAGTGGAGTATAGTTTAGGTAGACTACAGTGGAGTACAGTAGAGGTAGAGTACAGTGGAGCACAGTAGAGATAGAGTACAGTAGAGCAGAGTAGAGGTAGAGTACAGTGGAGTACAGTAGAGGTAGAGTACAGTAGAACACTGTAGAGGTGGAGTACAGTGGAGTACAGTAGAGGTAGAGTACAGTGGAGTAGAGTAGAGATAGAGTACAGTGGAGTAGAGTAGAGATAGAGTACAGTGGAGTATAGTTGAGGTAGAGTACAGTGGAGCACAGTAGAGGTAGAGTACAGTGGAGTATAGTTGAGGTAGACTACAGTGGAGTGCAGTAGAGGTAGAGTACAGTAGAGCAGAGTAGAGGTAGAGTACAGAGGAGCACAGAAGTGGTAGAGTACAGTGGAGTACAGTAGAGATAGAGTACAGTGGAGTAGAGTAGAGATAGTACAGTGGAGTAGGGTAGAGATAGAGCACAGTGGAGCACAGCAAAGGTAGAGTACAGTGGATCACAGTAGAGATAGAGTACAGTGGAGTACAGTGGAGCACAGTAGGGTAGACTACAGTGGAGCACAGTAGAGATAGAGTACATTGGAGTACAGTAGATGTAGAGTACAGTGGAGCACAGTAGAGGTAGAGTACAGTGGAGTATAGTTGAGGTAGACTACAGTGGAGTACAGTAGAGATAGAGTACAGTGGAGTACAGTAGAGATAGAGTACAGTAGAGCAGAGTAGAGGTAGAGTACAGTGGATTACAGTAGAGGTAGAGTACATTGGAGTACAGTAGAAGTAGAGCACAGTGGAGTACAGTAGAGGTAGAGTACAGTGGAGCACAGTAGAGGTAGAGTACAGTGGAGTACAGTAGAGGTAGTGTACAGTGGAGCACAGTAGAGGTAGAGTACAGTGGAGCACAGTAGAGGTAGAGTAAAGTAGAGCACAGTAGAGGTAGAGTACAGTGGAGCACAGTAGAGATAGAGTACAGTGGAGTACAGTAGAGGAAGAGTACAGTGGAGTACAGTGGAGCACAGTAGAGGTGGAGTACAGTAGAGTACAGTAGAGGTAGAGTACAGTGGAGTACAATCAAGATAGAGTACATTGGAGTAGAGTAGAGATAGAGTACAGTGGAGCACAGCAGAGGTAGAGTACAGTGGATCACAGTAGAGATAGAGTACAGTGGAGTACAGTGGAGCACAGTAGAGGTAGAGTACAGTGGATAACAGTAGAGATAGAGTACAGTGGAGTACAGTAGAGGTAGAGTACAGTGGAGCACAGAAGAGATAGAGTACAGTGGAGTACAGTAGAGGTAGAGTACAGTGGAGCACAGTAGAGGTGGAGTACAGTAGAGTACAGTCGAGGTAGAGAACAGTACAGTACAGTAGAGGTAGAGTACAGTGGAGTACAGTAGAGGTAGAGTACAGTACGGCACAGTAGAGGTAGAATACAGTGGAGTACAGTAGAGGTAGAGTACAGTGGAGTACAGTAGAGGTAGAGTACAGTGGATCACAGTAGAGGTAGAGTACAGTGGAGTACAGTGGAGCACAGTAGAGGTGGAGTACAGTAGAGTAGAGTAGAGGTAGAGTACTGTGGAGTACAGTAGAGATAGAGTACAGTGGAGTAGAGTAGAGATAGAGTACAGTGGAGTAGAGTAGAGATAGAGTACAGTGGAGTAGAGTAGAGATAGAGTACAGTGGAGTATAGTTGAGGTAGAGTACAGTGCAGCACAGTAGAGGTAGAGTACAGTGGAGTATAGTTGAGGTAGACTACAGTGGAGTACAGTAGAGGTAGAGTACAGTGGAGCACAGTAGAGATAGAGTACAGCAGAGCAGAGTACAGGTAGAGTACAGTGGAGCACAGAAGAGGTAGAGTAAAGTGGAGTACAGTAGAGATAGAGTACAGTGGAGTAGAGTAGAGATAGAGTACAGTGGAGTAGGGTAGAGATAGAGCACAGTGGAGCACAGTAGAGGTAGAGGTAGAGTACAGTGGAGTATAGTAGAGGTAGAGTACAGTAGAGCACAGTAGAGATAGAGTACAGTAGAGCAGAGTAGAGGTAGAGTACAGTGGAGCACAGTAGAGGAAGAGTACAGTGTAGTACAGTAGAGATAGAGTACAGTGGAGTACAGTAGAGATAGAGTACAGTCGAACACAGTAGAGATAAGTGCAGTGGAGTATAGTAGAGGTAGAGTACAGTGGAGTACAGTAGAGGTAGAGTAAAGCTGAGCACAGTAGAGGTAGAGTAGAGTGGAGCACAGTAGATATAGAGTACAGTGGAGTATAGTAGAGGTAGAGTACAGTAGAGCACAGTAGAGATAGAGTACAGTAGAGCACAGTAGAGGTAGAGTACAGTGGAGCACAGTAGAGGAAGAGTACAGTGTAGTACAGTAGAGATAGAGTACAGTGGAGTACAGTAGAGATAGAGTACAGCTGAGCACAGTAGAGGTAGAGTAGAGTGGAGCACAGTAGAGGTAGAGTACAGTGGACTACAGTAGAGGTAGTGTACAGTGGAGCACAGTAGAGTTAGAGTACAGTGGAGCACAGTAGAGGTAGAGTACAGTGGAGTATAATAGAGGTAGAGTACAGTAGAGCACAGTAGAGATAGAGTACAGTAGAGCAGAGTAGAGGTAGAGTACAGTGGAGTACAGTAGAGGTAGAGTACAGTGGAGCACTGTAGAGGTGGAGTACAGTGGAGTACAGTAGAGGTAGAGTACAGTGGAGCACAGTAGAGATAGAGTACAGTAGAGCACAGTAGAGGTAGAGTACAGTGGAGCACAGTAGAGCTAGAGTACAGTGGAGTACAGTGGAGCACAGTAGAGGTGGAGTACAGTAGAGTAGAGTAGAGGTAGAGTACAGTGGAGTAAAGTAGAAATAGAGTAGAGTGGAGTAGAGTAGATATAGAGTACAGTGGATTAGAGTAGAGATAGAGTACAGTGGATTATAGTTGATGTAGAGTACAGTGGAGCACAGTAGAGGAAGAGTACAGTGGAGTATAGTTTAGGTAGACTACAGTGGAGTACAGTAGAGGTAGAGTACAGTGGAGCACAGTAGAGATAGAGTACAGTAGAGCAGAGTAGAGGTAGAGTACAGTGGAGTACAGTAGAGGTAGAGTACAGTAGAACACTGTAGAGGTGGAGTACAGTGGAGTACAGTAGAGGTAGAGTACAGTGGAGTAGAGTAGAGATAGAGTACAGTGGAGTAGAGTAGAGATAGAGTACAGTGGAGTATAGTTGAGGTAGAGTACAGTGGAGCACAGTAGAGGTAGAGTACAGTGGAGTATAGTTGAGGTAGACTACAGTGGAGTGCAGTAGAGGTAGAGTACAGTAGAGCAGAGTAGAGGTAGAGTACAGTGGAGCACAGAAGTGGTAGAGTACAGTGGAGTACAGTAGAGATAGAGTACAGTGGAGTAGAGTAGAGATAGTACAGTGGAGTAGGGTAGAGATAGAGCACAGTGGAGCACAGCAAAGGTAGAGTACAGTGGATCACAGTAGAGATAGAGTACAGTGGAGTACAGTGGAGCACAGTAGGGTAGACTACAGTGGAGCACAGTAGAGATAGAGTAGAGTGGAGTACAGTAGATGTAGAGTACAGTGGAGCACAGTAGAGGTAGAGTACAGTGGAGTATAGTTGAGGTAGACTACAGTGGAGTACAGTAGAGATAGAGTACAGTGGAGTACAGTAGAGATAGAGTACAGTAGAGCAGAGTAGAGGTAGAGTACAGTGGATTACAGTAGAGGTAGAGTACAGTGGAGTACAGTAGAAGTAGAGCACAGTGGAGTACAGTAGAGGTAGAGTACAGTGGAGCACAGTAGAGGTAGAGTACAGTGGAGTACAGTAGAGGTAGTGTACAGTGGAGCACAGTAGAGGTAGAGTACAGTGGAGCACAGTAGAGGTAGAGTAAAGTAGAGCACAGTAGAGGTAGAGTACAGTGGAGCACAGTAGAGATAGAGTACAGTGGAGTACAGTAGAGGAAGAGTACAGTGGAGTACAGTGGAGCACAGTAGAGGTGGAGTACAGTAGAGTACAGTAGAGGTAGAGTACAGTGGAGTACAATCAAGATAGAGTACAGTGGAGTAGAGTAGAGATAGAGTACAGTGGAGCACAGCAGAGGTAGAGTACAGTGGATCACAGTAGAGATAGAGTACAGTGGAGTACAGTGGAGCACAGTAGAGGTAGAGTACAGTGGAGAACAGTAGAGATAGAGTACAGTGGAGTACAGTAGAGGTAGAGTACAGTGGAGCACAGAAGAGATAGAGTACAGTGGAGTACAGTAGAGGTAGAGTACAGTGGAGCACAGTAGAGGTGGAGTACAGTAGAGTACAGTCGAGGTAGAGAACAGTACAGTACAGTAGAGGTAGAGTACAGTGGAGTACAGTAGAGGTAGAGTACAGTAGAGCACAGTAGAGGTAGAATACAGTGGAGTACAGTAGAGGTAGAGTACAGTGGAGTACAGTAGAGGTAGAGTACAGTGGATCACAGTAGAGGTAGAGTACAGTGGAGTACAGTGGAGCACAGTAGAGGTGGAGTACAGTAGAGTAGAGTAGAGGTAGAGTACTGTGGAGTACAGTAGAGATAGAGTACAGTGGAGTAGAGTAGAGATAGAGTACAGTGGAGTAGAGTAGAGATAGAGTACAGTGGAGTAGAGTAGAGATAGAGTACAGTGGAGTATAGTTGAGGTAGAGTACAGTGCAGCACAGTAGAGGTAGAGTACAGTGGAGTATAGTTGAGGTAGACTACAGTGGAGTACAGTAGAGGTAGAGTACAGTGGAGCACAGTAGAGATAGAGTACAGCAGAGCAGAGTACAGGTAGAGTACAGTGGAGCACAGAAGAGGTAGAGTAAAGTGGAGTACAGTAGAGATAGAGTACAGTGGAGTAGAGTAGAGATAGAGTACAGTGGAGTAGGGTAGAGATAGAGCACAGTGGAGCACAGCAAAGGTAGAGTACAGTGGATCACAGTAGAGATAGAGTACAGTGGAGTACAGTGGAGCACAGCAAAGGTAGAGTAGAGTGGATCACAGTAGAGATAGAGTACAGTGGAGTACAGTGGAGCAGAGTAGGGATAGACTACAGTGGAGCACAGTAGAGATAGAGTACAGTGGAGTACAGTAGATGTAGAGTACAGTGGAGCACAGTAGAGGTAGAGTACAGTGGAGTATAGTTGAGGTAGACTACAGTGGAGTACAGTAGAGATAGAGTACAGTGGAGTACAGTAGAGATAGAGTACAGTAGAGCAGAGTAGAGGTAAAGTACAGTAGAGTACAGTAGAGACAGAGCACAGTGGAGCACTGTAGAGGTAGAGTACAGTGGAGTACAGTAGAGGTGGAGTACAGTAGAGTATAGTAGAGGTAGAATACAGTGGATTACAGTAGGGATAGAGTACAGTGGAGCACAGTAGAGGTAGATTAGAGTGGAGCACAGTAGAGGTAGAGTACAGTGGAGCACAGTAGAAGTAGAGTACAGTGGAGTACAGTAGAAGTAGAGCACAGTGGAGCACTGTAGTGGTAGAATACAGTGGAGTACAGTGGAGATAGAGTACAGTGGAGCACAGTAGAGGTAGAGTACAGTGGAGCACAGTAGAGGTAGAATACAGTGGAGCACAGTAGAGGTAGTGTACAGTGGAGCACAGTAGAGGTAGAGTACAGTGGAGCACAGTAGAGGTAGAGTACAGTAGAGCACAGTAGAGGTAGAGTACAGTGGAGCACAGTAGAGATAAAGTACAGTGGAGTACAGTAGAGGAAGAGTACAGTGGAGTACAGTGGAGCACAGTAGAGGTGGAGTACAGTAGAGTACAATCAAGATAGAGTACAGTGGAGTAGAGTAGAGATAGAGTACAGTGCAGCACAACAGAGGTAGAGTACAGTGGATCACAGTAGAGATAGAGTACAGTGGAGTACAGTGGAGCACAGTAGAGGTAGAGTACAGTGGAGAACAGTAGAGATAGAGTACAGTGGAGTACAGTAGAGGTAGAGTACAGTGGAGCACAGTAGAGATAGAGTACAGTGGAGTACAGTAGAGGTAGAGTACAGTGGAGCACAGTAGAGGTAGAGTACAGTGGAGTACAATGGAGCACAGTAGAGGTGGAGTACAGTAGAGTACAGTAGAGGTAGAGAACAGTAGAGTACAGTAGAGGTAGAGTACAGTGGAGTACAGTAGAGGTAGAGTACAGTAGAGCACAGTAGAGGTAGAATACAGTGGAGTACAGTAGAGGTAGAGTACAGTGGAGTACAGTAGAGGTAGAGTACAGTGGATCACAGTAGAGGTAGAGTACAGTGGAGTACAGTGGAGCACAGTAGAGGTGGAGTACAGTAGAGTAGAGTAGAGGTAGAGTACTGTGGAGTACAGTAGAGATAGAGTACAGTGGAGTACAGTAGAGATAGAGTACAGTGGAGTAGAGTAGAGATAGAGTACAGTGGAGTATAGTTGAGGTAGAGTACAGTGCAGCACAGTAGAGGTAGAGTACAGTGGAGTATAGTTGAGGTAGACTACAGTGGAGTACAGTAGAGGTAGAGTACAGTGGAGCACAGTAGAGATAGAGTACAGCAGAGCAGAGTACAGGTAGAGTACAGTGGAGCACAGAAGAGGTAGAGTACAGTGGAGTACAGTAGAGATAGAGTACAGTGGAGTAGAGTAGAGATAGAGTACAGTGGAGTAGGGTAGAGATAGAGCACAGTGGAGCACAGCAAAGGTAGAGTACAGTGGATCACAGTAGAGATAGAGTACAGTGGAGTACAGTGGAGCATAGCAAAGGTAGAGTACAGTGGATCACAGTAGAGATAGAGTACAGTGGAGTACAGTGGAGCAGAGTAGGGGTAGACTACAGTGGAGCACAGTAGAGATAGAGTACAGTGGAGTACAGTAGATGTAGAGTACAGTGGAGCACAGTAGAGGTAGAGTACAGTGGAGTATAGTTGAGGTAGACTACAGTGGAGTACAGTAGAGATAGAGTACAGTGGAGTACAGTAGAGATAGAGTACAGTAGAGCAGAGTAGAGGTAGAGTACAGTAGAGTACATTAGAGATAGAGCACCGTGGAGCACTGTAGAGGTAGAGTACAGTGGAGTACAGTAGAGGTGGAGTACAGTAGAGTATAGTAGAGGTAGAGTACAGTGGATTACAGTAGGGATAGAGTACAGTGGAGCACAGTAGAGGTAGATTAGAGTGGAGCACAGTAGAGGTAGAGTACAGTGGAGCACAGTAAAAGTAGAGTACAGTGGAGTACAGTAGAAGTAGAGCACAGTGGAGCACTGTAGAGGTAGAGTACAGTGGAGTACAGTGGAGAAAGAGTACAGTGGAGCACAGTAGAGATAGAGTACAGTGGAGCACAGTAGAGGTAGAGTACAGTGGAGCACAGTAGAGGTAGAATACAGTGGAGTACAGTAGAGGTAGTGTACAGTGGAGCACAGTAGAGGTAGAGTACAGTGGAGCACAGTAGAGGTAGAGTACAGTAGAGCACAGTAGAGGTAGAGTACAGTGGAGCACAGTAGAGATAAAGTACAGTGGAGTACAGTAGATGAAGAGTACAGTGGAGTACAGTGGAGCACAGTAGAGGTGGAGTACAGTAGAGTACAGTAGAGGTAGAGTACAGTGGAGTACAATAAAGATAGAGTACAGTGGAGCAAAGCAGAGGTAGAGTACAGTGGATCACAGTAGAGATAGAGTAGAGTGGAGTACAGTGGAGCACAGTAGAGGTAGAGTACAGTGGAGAACAGTAGAGATAGAGTACGTGGAGTACAGTAGAGGTAGAGTACAGTGGAGCACAGTAGAGATAGAGTACAGTGGAGTACAGTAGAGGTAGAGTACAGTGGAGCACAGTAGAGGTAGAGTACAGTGGAGTACAATGGAGCACAGTAGAGGTGGAGTACAGTAGAGTACAGTAGAGGTAGAGAACAGTACAGTACAGTAGAGGTAGAGTACAGTGGAGTACAGTAGAGGTAGAGTACAGTAGAGCACAGTAGAGGTAGAATACAATGGAGTACAGTAGAGGTAGAGTACAGTAGAGGTAGAGTACAGTGGAGTACAGTACAGGTAGAGTACAGTGGAGTACAGTAGAGGTAGAGTACAGTGGAGCACAGTAGAGGTAGAGTAGAGTGGAGTACAGTGGAGCACAGTAGAGGTGGAGTACAGTAGAGTAGAGTAGAGTAGAGGTAGAGTACAGTGGAGTATAGTTGAGGTAGAGTACAGTGGAGTACAGTAGAGGTAGAGTACAGTGGAGTATAGTTGAGGTAGACTACAGTGGAGTACAGTAGAGGTAGAGTACAGTGGAGCACAGTAGAGCAGAGTAGAGGTAGAGGTAGAGTACAGTGGAGTATAGTTGAGGTAGAGTACAGTGGAGTACAGTAGAGGTAGAGTACAGTGGAGTATAGTTGAGGTAGACTACAGTGGAGTACAGTAGAGGTAGAGTAAAGTGGATCACAGTAGAGATAGAGTACAGTGGAGTACAGTGGAGCACAGTAGAGGTAGAGTACAGTGGAGCACAGTTTAGGTAGAGTACAGTGGAGCACAGTAGAGGTAGAGTAGAGTGGAGCACAGTAGAGGTAGAGTACAGTGGAGTACAGTAGAGGTAGTGTACAGTGGAGCACAGTAGAGGTAGAGTACAGTGGAGCACAGTAGAGGTAGAGTACAGTGGAGTATAGTAGAGGTAGAGTACAGTAGAGCACAGTAGAGATAGAGTACAGTAGAGCACAGTAGAGGTAGAGTACAGTGGAGCACAGTAGAGGAAGAGTACAGTGTAGTACAGTAGAGATAGAGTACAGTGGAGTACAGTAGAGATAGAGTACAGTCGAACACAGTAGAGATAAGTGCAGTGGAGTATAGTAGAGGTAGAGTACAGTGGAGTACAGTAGAGGTAGAGTACAGCTGAGCACAGTAGAGGTAGAGTACAGTGGAGCACAGTAGAGGTAGAGTACAGTGGAGTATAGTAGAGGTAGAGTACAGTAGAGTACAGTAGAGATAGAGTACAGTAGAGTACAGTAGAGGTAGAGTACAGTGGAGCACAGTAGAGGAAGAGTACAGTGTAGTACAGTAGAGATAGAGTACAGTGGAGTACAGTAGAGATAGAGTACAGTCGAACACAGTAGAGATAAGTGCAGTGGAGTATAGTAGAGGTAGAGTACAGTGGAGTACAGTAGAGGTAGAGTACAGCTGAGCACAGTAGAGGTAGAGTAGAGTGGAGCACAGTAGAGGTAGAGTGCAGTGGACTACAGTACAGGTAGTGTACAGTGGAGCACAGTAGAAGTAGAGTACAGTGGAGCACAGTAGAGGTAGAGTACAGTGGAGTATAATAGAGGTAGAGTACAGTAGAGCACAGTAGAGATAGAGTACAGTGGAGTACAGTAGAGGTAGAGTACAGTGGAGCACTGTAGAGGTGGAGTACAGTGGAGTAGAGTAGAGGTAGAGTACAGTGGAGCACAGTAGAGATAGAGTACAGTAGAGCACAGTAGAGGTAGAGTACAGTGGAGCACAGTAGAGCTAGAGTACAGTGGAGTACAGTGGAGCACAGTAGAGATAGAGTACAGTAGAGCAGAATAGAGGTAGAGTACAGTGGAGTACAGTACAGGTAGAGTACAGTGGAGCACTGTAGAGGTGGAGTACAGTGGAGTACAGTAGAGGTAGAGTACAGTGGAGCACAGTAGAGATAGAGTACAGTTGAGCACAGTAGAGGTAGAGTACAGTGGAGTATAGTAGAGGTAGAGTACAGTGGAGTACAGTAGAGGAAGAGTACAGTGTAGTACAGTAGAGATAGAGTACAGTGGAGTACAGTAGAGATAGAGTACAGTCGAACACAGTAGAGATAAGTGCAGTGGAGTATAGTAGAGGTAGAGTACAGTGGAGTACAGTAGAGGTAGAGTACAGCTGAGCACAGTAGAGGTAGAGTAGAGTGGAGCACAGTAGAGGTAGAGTACAGTGGAGTATAGTAGAGGTAGAGTACAGTGGAGCACAGTAGAGATAGAGTACAGTGGAGTACAGTGGAGCAGAGTAGAGGTAGAGTACAGTGGAGCACAGTTTAGGTAGAGTAGAGTTGAGCACAGTAGAGGTAGAGTAGAGTGGAGCACAGTAGAGTTAGAGTACAGTGGAGTACAGTAGAGGTAGTGTACAGTGGAGCAAAGTAGAGGTAGAGTACAGTGGAGCACAGTCGAGGTAGAGTACAGTGGAGTATAGTAGAGGTAGAGTACAGTAGAGCACAGTAGAGATAGAGTACAGTAGAGCAGAGTAGAGGTAGAGTACAGTGGAGCACAGTAGAGGAAGAGTACAGTGTAGTACAGTAGAGATAGAGTACAGTGGAGTACAGTAGAAATAGAGTACAGTGGAGTACAGAGGAGCACAGTAGAGGTGGAGTACAGTAGAGTACAGTAGAGGTAGAGTACAGTGTAGTACAGTAGAGATATAGTACAGTGGAGTAGAGTAGACATAGAGTACAGTGGAGCACAGCAGAGGTAGAGTAAAGTGGATCACAGTAGAGATAGAGTACAGTGGAGTACAGTGGAGCACAGTAGAGGTGGAGTACAGTAGAGTACAGTAGAGGTAGAGTACAGTGTAGTACAGTAGAGATAGAGTACAGTGGAGTAGAGTAGACATAGAGTACAGTGGAGCACAGCAGAGGTAGAGTACAGTGGAGTATAGTAGAGGTAGAGTACAGTAGAGCACAGTAGAGATAGAGTACAGTAGAGCAGAGTAGAGGTAGAGTACAGTGGAGCACAGTAGAGGAAGAGTACAGTGTAGTACAGTAGAGATAGAGTACAGTGGAGTACAGTAGAGATAGAGTACAGTCGAACACAGTAGAGATAAGTGCAGTGGAGTATAGTAGAGGTAGAGTACAGTGGAGTACAGTAGAGGTAGAGTACAGCTGAGCACAGTAGAGGTAGAGTAGAGTGGAGCACAGTAGATGTAGAGTACAGTGGAGTATAGTAGAGGTAGAGTACAGTAGAGCACAGTAGAGATAGAGTACAGTAGAGCACAGTAGAGGTAGAGTACAGTGGAGCACAGTAGAGGAAGAGTACAGTGTAGTACAGTAGAGATAGAGTACAGTGGAGTACAGTAGAGATAGAGTACAGTCGAACACAGTAGAGATAAGTGCAGTGGAGTATAGTAGAGGTAGAGTACAGTGGAGTACAGTAGAGGTAGAGTACAGCTGAGCACAGTAGAGGTAGAGTAGAGTGGAGCACAGTAGAGGTAGAGTACAGTGGACTACAGTAGAGGTAGTGTACAGTGGAGCACAGTAGAGTTAGAGTACAGTGGAGCACAGTAGAGGTAGAGTACAGTAGAGTATAATAGAGGTAGAGTACAGTAGAGCACAGTAGAGATAGAGTACAGTAGAGCAGAGTAGAGGTAGAGTACAGTGGAGTACAGTAGAGGTAGAGTACAGTGGAGCACTGTAGAGGTGGAGTACAGTGGAGTACAGTAGAGGTAGAGTACAGTGGAGCACAGTAGAGATAGAGTACAGTAGAGCACAGTAGAGGTAGAGTACAGTGGAGCACAGTAGAGCTAGAGTACAGTGGAGTACAGTGGAGCACAGTAGAGGTGGAGTACAGTAGAGTAGAGTAGAGGTAGAGTACAGTGGAGTAAAGTAGAAATAGAGTAGAGTGGAGTAGAGTAGATATAGAGTACAGTGGATTAGAGTAGAGATAGAGTACAGTGGATTATAGTTGATGTAGAGTACAGTGGAGCACAGTAGAGGAAGAGTACAGTGGAGTATAGTTTAGGTAGACTACAGTGGAGTACAGTAGAGGTAGAGTACAGTGGAGCACAGTAGAGATAGAGTACAGTAGAGCAGAGTAGAGGTAGAGTACAGTGGAGTACAGTAGAGGTAGAGTACAGTAGAACAC